>JALAZF010000226.1:4800000-6185000 GCA_022829125.1 Lathyrus tuberosus
CTCTCTGGCGCAAACTTACTTTGGCATCAGAGTACCTTGCAGGTACACCCTCCTCCTCTCCTACAACCATCATAGTTGCCATATAGGAAGGCCACGAAGATCCATTCTGATTTCCTCAGATCAAAATAAATGGTTGCCATTACTATCACCACATTGTATTACAACATTACTATTAGGGTTTGATTTTAATATCTCTTGTCCAAAATATCTCAAATGAGAGAATTACTCAATACCATTCCCTTGAAGAAACTCCATTGCTTTCCTTTTAACCCTATATGCCTGGTCATGGGATAGTTTCACTTTCCATTTGTCAACTTCTTCAGCTATGAGGCCTGCTGGTTTCATATTGGGACTATGTCTAAGAGTGTTGGCAAACCTTTTGGCGAGCCACTTGGTTTGCACTTCTATCGTTAGCAGACCTGTGACATGTATGTTCTTCAATCAAACTCACAATTTGCCAAAATTAGTTACCAATTCTTTTACTAAATCTAATATAGAAGTTACATCCATCAGTGCATTTCACCACAACCCTTTTGGAGTCATTTTTCTTAATGAATATATTCTTCTGATTTTCCATCCCATAGTCCTTGATTGCATCCCTAATGACATCTTTGTTAGTAAACATCATGCCTAGTTGAAATTTCATCCCCTCACCAGATTTATATGTATGAAACTTGAGTCCCTCCTCATCATCACCTAATGTCTCTTGGGTAAGAACCTTAGTCTAGTTCATCTCACTCACATTTGAGTCTTCACTAAAAATGGAACTCAACATCCTTAAAACTACTCTCACTTGCAACATAATCATCATCCATGTTATCTGTTCCAACATCATCAAAATTAGTATCTCCTACAACTTCATCAACATTAGTATCTCCTACAACTTCATCAACATTAGTATCTCCTACAACTTCATCAGTTTTATCTTCATCAACATTAGTATCTCCTACAGCTTCATCATTGTTATCATGCTCAACATCTTCACAATCAGCCTAAAGGTTAACATCTGCACTCTTAAACCCTATACATTGTACATCATCTTACCCATTATCCTCAATGTTAGCATTGACTTCACTATCATCAATAATCTCAGGTATTCCCACACTATGCTCCACATACACTTATATTACTTCATATCCTACATCATCTTTTAAAAACTGCAGAACATCCTTATCATTGTTCAAGGGTCTAAGACCACGAGAGAAGCTATATGCAGGGTTCCAATACCACATACACTTAATATTTACGTAACCCCCATCTTAATCATATCCTCTAATTCCATGTACGACATATAATCGACATCCCAAATCCAATTCATCTCAGTAACTTCCCTATTTACATACCACTTAACAAGTGTCTCAACTAACTTTCTCATGTGATGTATTCTCATCCTAATCTTATTAGTCTTAGCTGGCCTAAGAAAAAATTGACAAAACTAGAATCAAACAAGCATAAAGTCGCACCAGGGACCACAAAATTACATAAACAATACTAAACAGACGGGACCACAAGCATGACAACAACAATACATTAAGTAAACAAAACATAAACTGACACCTCTGAAACAAGGGACCACAAGAATACATTAACTTTGTTACCACAAGGACAGCAATACGTACCTTACACAATATTTGACTCTTTCATTTCTCTCCTTTTGACTTGTTGGGTTCGTCATCTTCATCAAACCAAACACCTCTAAAACACAGCTACACGACTTCGATGTTAACTATTGAACGCGTTGGACTATGGTTGTGATTGAGGGATTACATAATTTTGCTTGTTATGAAGGAAGGGTTTCAATAGGGGATCACAGTTTTTTACCTTCTGAAAAATGATGGTGTGAATTGGGGAAAAATGCTTGACCTAAGTATATATTCTATTTCCATCAATTTTTAATTTGTTTCTTTAATTTAAAAAATTCATTTTAATAGTTTCTAAATTAAAATATCTAGTTAAAATTAAAATATTACAATTTGATGACATGGATTACATTGCTACATGTCACCTCATTAATGAAACTGCCACATAAACAAAAAAGGATGGGGACTAAGTAAATCCATAGTGGATCTAACTTAAGGGACCAAATTTGCAGGTTTTGTAATAGGAGAATCAATTGTTTAAATTAGGGGTGGCAAAACGGGTCGTGGCCCGCCAAGCCAGCCCGCGCACCCGCCAAAAAATGGCGGGTTGGGTTGGAATTTTGGGCCCGCCGCCCACCAAAGTCCGCCGCCGCCAAAACCCGCCACTCGCCAAAGCCCGCCCCGCCAAAACCCGCCACCCGCCAAAGCCCGTCGCACCTATTCGTTCAGCTTGTTCCACCTTAAACCCGCCATTTTTTTGTTAATTCTAGTAATTCCAATTTTTGATAGTTTTATTTTGTACATTTATTTGATAATATATGCAATACTTTTTGAAGTAAAATTTGTTAAAAAGATGCTTTGTAAAAATTATTCTAAAAAATATGTGAAAAATATATTTGAAATGTAAAAACAAGCCTATTAATCTATTAATAAAATGAAAAATAAATAAATAAAAAAGTTGGCGGGCAAGCACGCCTCCCGACAACCCGCCACCTTGGCGTAGGGGTGGCAAAACGGACCCGACTCGTTGGGCATGCCCGTTTTACCCGCACTTTAGGGTGGGGTGGGCCAAAGATTTAGGCCCTCACCCTCTAATGTGTCCGCCCCGCCCCGCCCCGTTTTCTTCGCGGGCTTTTTCGGACACGAGCATTTACATAAATTTTGCATTTTTAGGCTTAAAAGGTGCAGTGCCCGCGGGCTTTCTCCGCCCCGCCCTCACGTTTTTGCGGGGTGGGCATAGGTTTTAGGCCCGCATCATCAACTATGACCGCCCCGCCCCGCCCCGATTTTTTGCTGGCATTTGCGGGGCGGGCCTAAACGGGGCAGGCATGCCCGTTTGCCACCCCTACCTTGGCGGGGCGAGCTAGATTTTTAAGCCCGTTTCCATTAGGCGGGCTTACCCGCCCCGCCTTTTTTTTGGCAGGCTTAAGGCGGAGTGTGGTGGGGCGGGCGATCCGTTTTGCCACCCCTAGTTTAAATAACTCAAACTAGGGGACCAAAAATGCATTTAAGTCTAACTAAAAATAAATCATAAAATATAATAATATTAAAAATGATTTAGTATCATTTATCAATTAGTTAATAGAATCATTTCGAATATTTTTTTAAATATTGCCAAAATAAAAATAATATTTATATACAAGAAAAAATACATTTTTTATTCAAATATTTTTTTATGTGAACAACTTTACTATTAATTCAAATTTTTTATATATAATATTAAAACAAAATAATATTTATATACGAGAAAAAAAACATTTTTATAAACGAGACCAACTTTACTATTGATTCAAATATTGAATAATGAAAATTTATTAATTATTTTTTTAAATATGTGAAAAAAATTAAAGGAACTTATTAAAAAAGATTGAGTAGATATTTAAAATTGTATTCTCTCTTATAATTTATACAAATTTTAATAATTTTTATTTTTAATCATATTATTCATATGATTGTTTTTCACGGTTTTTAATCAATTGTTTTATTAATATTTCAACTTAAATGTAATATTAATTTTAAGTTTTTTTTTTTCAACTTTTTATTTTTATGATAATTTGCAAACAAATACGCGTCCAAAATCAGGGATGTAAATGGATATTCATGGGGACGGATATTATGATATCCATATCCGCCCCGCTGGATAAATATGATATTTATATTCGCCCCATATCAGTGCAGGTATCTGCTAAACGGATAATCCGTGGATTTTAAGGTACCCGCAGATATTTTCAAATATCCATGGATAACATTTTTACCTAAAATTATTTTTTGAAAAAAATATATTTTTAACTTCTATTAAAGACACAAAAAATTACTATCACATAACATCCATACAATTCGCTTTCAATTAACAACAAAATTTATCACATTAATTTCCTTATTATTCACCAAAGCATAATAACATCCAAACATAATATCCATACATTTTATTTTTAACTAAAACAAATAAAAGATATTGTGATTGTGCATTATAATAGAAGAATGGATGACAGAGGAGTAGAAAGGGAGACAATGGTTAGACTGAGAAAGAACAATAATGATTAGTTGGATGGTGAAATTGTTTTTTTTTTCTAAAAGCCAATGGAATTAATTAGAATACTAGAGGTATTCTAACCTTACAAAACAAGACAAGATAAAAAATATTCCCCACCAACACCACTCTAGAGACCTATTCATACAAAAATCTAGAAAGGTGGAGTTGGAATAAGGAATCTGCCCTACACATCCACATTTCCAAGCTAAAATTTTAATACTCCAACAAACATTATTAACACAGCAAGGAAAAGATTTAAAAAAAACTTGTTTCTTTCTAACCATAAAGATCAAATTGTCACCAACCATAAAACTCATCTTGAGTATTGAAGAAGTTTATATATGAAATGCCTAATAAAATTTGTAAATGTGAAAGATCTTCTTCAAAAAAAATTTTAAAAAAATAAAATAAATATAAGCCAACTAATTTTCTTTAGAAGATGAAAAGACAAAGTATAACAAACTAATTGTATTTAAATAATTTTTATATTTTATTAACGGATACGGATATGCGTGGACACGTGTATCATTAAACTCGCATCCGTATCCATTAACAAACGGGTATTTAAATATCCATTTATTTTATCCGTAAATATTAATTAAGTTATCTGTCTTATATCTGTGACAAATTTTATCCGCAGATATCCGTGGATACAATTTTTTTATCATCCTTATCCAAAATTATATTCCATTCAAAAATATATCCGGTGCATACGCATATACTAGTTTGCACAAATACATTTTGTGTTTGTCTTGAGCACTGGTTCTACTTTTTAATCTTTCTCTACCTATAAAAAGCCAGTGTCTAATATTCCTGAGATGTCAACAATTAAAGAGGCTCACATGGTTAAGCTAATTATGGAGAGTGAGTGAGAATGAGATGTAACATGCTAATGGGACCAGAGTAACGTGTATAGACATAACTTTTTGTTACATATTGATGTTGCAACTCCTTCATTGTTTCGTTTTATTTCAGTCTAAAATTCCTAACTTTTCTTCTTCTTTGTTGTTATATGGAAAAAAAGAAAAACACGGTATAGCTATTGTGCATGTGGATGCAAACGTTATATATCAACCATGTGAGTTTATAAAAGGAAAATGTTTTCATTTATACATTTTTTTTTATATTTATGTGACACTTTCTTTAATCACATGTAAAAATATAATTAATTTAATTGACAATATGATTAATATGATTTATGTTGAAAAATATATTCAATCCATACAGTTAAATCAACCGTAATTTTTCATAAATTAAATTAATAATATGTTCAAATGAATTAATCACTTATAAATTAAATTAATAATATGTTCAAATGAATTAATCTCATTTTTTTTGTGATTAATTAGAAGTAGTAGGAGTGTCAAAAAGAAAAATACATGTATTATTGCCCTTTGTAAAATTAGATCAACCAAACAAATCATCAATGATTTTTCTCAATATTTTAAAAAAATGTATCAGCCATCAATTCGGTAAGGTCACCTGGAATAAGAGACTGATAATCAATTTAAAAAATAGTTGATTGAATTGCGTGACTGACTCAAATAAAATCAGATGTCACTACTACAAAACGTTAAAACAACAACAACAGGTTTACAACAGATTCATATAAACCGTTGTAATAGGTTAAAATTTCTGCACCAAGTAATTAGTCGTAAGTATAAATAGAAATATAATGACGGTTGTTTTAAAAGACCGTAGTAATAAATATTGTGTAGCAAGCTTCGATTCTCAGCAATTACATTTTTTTTATTTTTTAGAGTACATTAAGCGTTTGTCATTTAAGTCTATTATTTATAAAATAAATTGTAAATGATTTTACAACGGTTTATTAAACCAACCGTTGTTATAGGACTTAACTCCATTAATTTAAAAATAAATTGTAAAAGAGTTTACAACGGTGAAGTAAAACAACCGTTGTAAAAGGACTTCAATTCCACTACGGTTGTGTTTTCTAACCGTAATTAAAGGGTTCACTGATAAATTAAAACAAAACTTATTATGTATTATTTCTTTCAAAAGACGCCCTAGGCGAACAAGTGAGCCATAGACGACAGCGGCGGCGTAATCTTTACCCTCTTCGTATCCGTTCATTTGTAGCTTAAATCTTCACCCTCTTCGTTCATTTGATTTTTCAGCTTCATTTGATTTTTCATTCCTTTTTTTTGTTTATATTGTATATGCTCAAGTCAGTATGTTTATGTTGTTTATGTTCAAGTCAATATTAGAGTAAATGTTTTATATGCTTTAGGTTTAGATTTGCATATGCATTAAGTCTTTGGATTACATTTTGGCGTGTCATTCACATTATTATATGTGTATGAATTTCAAAAGTTGTTATGGATCGTAGTTGGATGAAAGCCGATAAATTAAGTCTGATTTATGAGAAAGGAGTTCTTGAATTTCTTGGATACGCTGATAAACATCTTCCCGACAATAATGGTATCTTTTATTGTCCTTGTGTTCTTTGCGCAAATATCAAAAAGTGTAGAAAAGATGAAATATTCCATCACCTTTGTTGTGATGGTATATGTCAAAATTATATAATATGGACGTGGCATGATGAGGTGGATAAAGAGGAAAGTCGTACGTCACAAAGTCAAAGAGTGAATGAATATGAATATATTGAAGATCAATTAGAGGATATGTTTCATGATATTGAGGAATCTTCTTTTAAGAATGCTCATATTTATGATACTTTATGTAGTGATAAAGACACCTCTTTATATAAGGGATGCACAGATTTTACACGATTGTCGGTGGTGTTAAAGTTGTTTAATCTGAAGGCAAAAAATGGATGGTCGGATAAAAGTTTCACGGAATTACTTGAATTGCTAAAGGAAATGTTACCAAAAATAACAAATTGTCGGATCGTTGTTATCAGACCAAGAAGATATTGTGTCCAATGGGTCTAGAGTATATCAAAATCCATGTTTGCCCTAATGATTGCATATTATACCGAAAAGAGTATGAAGACTTGTATCAATGTCCGAAATGTGGTGTGTCGCGTTATAAGCTGAAGGCCAACAGTGGTGATGACAAAGACTATGACAATGTTAGTAGGAAGCATCCTCCTGCTAAAGTGTTATGGTACTTGCCAATAATTTCACGATTTAAGAGACTTTTTGCTAATTCGAATGACGCAAAGAATCTTAGATGGCATGCAGATGAAAGGGCTCGTGATGGAAACATTCGCCATGTTGTTGATTCGTTGCAATGGAAGAAAATTGATTCGTTGTTTTCGGATTTTGGAGTTGAGCCAAGAAACCTTAGGCTTGGACTTGCCACCGATGGAATGAACCCCTATGGTAATCTGAGCACTAATTATACTTCGTGGCCTGTTCTTCTCACTATTTATAACCTATCTCCTTGGTTGTGTATGAAGCGTAAGTATATACTGTTAAGTATGATGATTTCTGGACCACGACAACCTGGTAATGACATAGATGTTTATCTAAGTCTATTAATTGATGATTTACGACTCTTGTGGGATGAAGGCGTTGAAGTTGATGATGCATATTCTGGGGAAAAGTTTAAGATGCGTGCAATGCTATTTTGCACAATCAACGACTTTCCTGCTTACGATAACTTGGCTGAATATAGTGTCAAAGGCCATAGAGTGTGTCCTATATGTGAAGATGATACTTGTTATCACCAACTTGAGTTTGGAAAAAAGACAGTTTACCTTGGGCGTCGAAAATTTCTAAAACCAATCATCCTTATCGTAGATTGCGGAAGGCTTTTAATGGAGAGCAAGAGTTTGATGAGGCATCTGAATCTTTAACCGGGGAAGAAGTTTATCAATGGCAGGAACACATTAATGTTGTCTTTGGGAAGAGAAAAAAAGAAAAAGGGGAAGTTGCGAAAAATATTTGGAAAAAGAGGTCCATTTTCTTTGATCTTCCGTATTGGTCAAGTCTTGATGTTAGACATTGTCTTGATGTGATGCAAGTGGAGAAAAATGTGTGTGATAGTCTGATTGGCGCACTTCTAAACATTCCAGGCAAGACTAAAGATAGTAAGACTTCCCGTCTTGATATGGAGAAGATGGGTATACGAAAACAGTTGGCTCCAATAGAGAAAGGAAAAAGAACTTATCTGCCTCCAGCATGTCACACTCTTTCTAAAAAGGAAAAGAAAATTTTTTGCGAGTGTTTGCAAGGTATTAAAGTTCCGCAAGGTTACTCATCAAACATCACGAAACTTGTATCAATGAAATATCTCGAGTTAATTGGTTTATGATCTCATGATTGTCATGTATTGATGCAACAACTTCTACCAGTGGTTATCCGTGGGATCCTACCAAAAATGTGAGAGTAACTATAACGAGATTGTGCTTATTCTTCAATGCCATATGTAATAAAGTTATTGATTTCAAAAAATTAGATGAATTAGAAAATGAGGCTGCCATAATCTTGTGTCAATTGGAGATGTATTTTCCTCCATCATTTTTTGACATTTTGGTTCACTTACTTGTTCATCTAGCAAGAGAAATTAGAATTTGTGGTCCAGTTTATTTAAGGTGGATGTATCCAATAGAGCGATATATGAATATCTTTAAAGGATATACGAAGAATCATCACCGACCGGAAGCTTCAATTGTTGAAAGATACATCACGGAAGAAGCTGTTGAGTTTTGTACAAACTATTAGTCGGGCGCAGATTCTATAGGAATTCCAAAGTCTCGTCATGCTAACATAGACGGAAGAGGTATTCAAGGTCTAAATGTTAATTCAATGGCTCGGGATGTAGTTATTCGAGCACATTTCTATATATTGAATAATATAGATGAAGTTCAACCTTTCATAGATACTCACAAAGTACTTTTGAGGAAAAAATATCCCCGAATGAGTGACAAGTTGTTATTGTTAGAGCATAACAAGAGATTCATATATTGGTTTAATAAAAGTGTATATAATGATCGTAGTGCATCCGAGATACTTAAATGGTTGTCGTACGAGCCAAAATTTTGTGTCATTACATGGACTGCATACGACATTGGTCATTATACCTTTTATACAAAATTAAAAGATGATCGTAGTACAATGCAAAATAGTAGGGTTATGGTTGAAACCCAATCGATGTATTTCTCTAGTTCGAAAGATAAGAATCCTATATTGGCAACTACCGCATTTTATGGTGTCATTGATGAGATTTGAGAAATTGATTATGTTATTTTCAAAGTGGCTTTATTTAAATGCAAATGGGCTCCCAATAATAGTAATGGTGTACACATTGATGACTTAGGATTCACACGGGCCAACCTTGGCAAGGCATCTTTTATGACCGAACCGTTCATCATGACTTCTGAAGCAAAACAAGTTTTCTATGTTACCGACCCATCGGACATTATCGGGGAAATGATCAATCATTCTCCAAGGAAAACACATTCCTCTTAGTGATGGAAGTCTTGATATTTCGTCCACACCTTCTTACACAACACAAGTCTCTACCTCATATGATGAAGTTGATGGAGATGTCATGCACACTATTCGAATCGATCATGAAGAAGGCATATGGGAAAATTAACAAGTACGTAATTTAGTCTTTATTCATAATATATTAATTGTATGTTATAGTTTCTAAATATTTTTACTAACAAGTATAATTATTTGAAATCATAGTTCTTTAGAGTCAAGACACCAAGAGACAAGAAACCAAAATACCAAGTTACAATTATGTGATGTTATGTAATGTGTAAATTGTAGGTTGTTTGTTTTGATAAATTGTAAGATATTTGTTACAATTGAATATGATACAATTATGTGATGTTATGTAATGTGTAAATTGTAGGTTATTTGTTCTGATAAATTGTAAGACATTTGTTACAATTGAATATGATACAATTATGTGATGTTATGTAATGTGTAAACTGTAGGTTGTTTGTTCTGATAAATTGTAAGATATTTGTTACAATTGAATATGATACAATTATGTGATATTATGAATATGATACAATTAATATTATTATGATTACTTTATCACAAATGTTAGTTGTATTTTCTACTGTGATATGGTGAACAATAATACAGGTTAAAAATGAGATTAATTATAAAATCATTAATCTTTTTCTTAATTCTGCAGAATATGTAACAACGGTTATATATCATAACCGTAATAATATCTTGTGTTTTAACAACGGTTATATTACACAACCGTTATAATATCTCGCGCGATGTCCAGAAAAAATAAATATCAAAACAACGCAGCTGGGAATCAAACCTAGGACAATTACTTTATCACAACGGTTGTTTGTATAAAACGTTGTGATAGGTAGCGCTCTTTCCAGTTTAATACAATAGTTACTGGTCCGTGATTGTAAGTATCATATATACAACGACACTCTACATAACAACGCCTGTGCACGCGTGATTACATACCTTTCTCAACCGTTGTTAAATAGATTTTTCGTAGTAGTGTGATTTAGTCACAAAAATTGGTTTTGATGATAAAAAAATTAGTATATGATCGAGTCTAACTGATTAAACTGATTTCTAAAAAGTTCTTCAAAAAACAAGATATCAAAAATATTGTATATTAAATTAAGTTTTCATGTCTATTAAAATTTTTTTAAATTTTTTTCTGTGATAAGAGATAAAGATTTAACTAATGATATTTTTTTCTACTACTTTTTAATTTTAATTTTTAGAATTTATTTTAAATTTTGAAGTTTTATTAGGTTTTTTACAAAAATATTTTAAAACATTTTCTTTTTGACTTTTTAGAAGAAGAAATGTAAAAGCAAGCATTAACTCTTTCAATTTGCAAAAAATCTCCAATTCACCGATTTATTATATTCATTTTTTTTAATTTAAAAACTAATTTTGATATTCTATATCATAAACATACATTATTAAAAATTAAAACATAGTTGAAATCACAGATTTTTTCAAAAAAATATATATCAAAAATGATTTTTGTGAAAAGTTATTAAAACAGTTTTAAATTTCAGTGATTTTTTAAAATTTTGATATCAAATATTTTTTTCAATAAAATGATGAAATACTTAAAATAACATTTTAAAAATAACTATTCAAATCAAATTTTTATTTGAATTATTTATAAATAATTTTTTTTATTTTAATTTTTTTATAAAATTATGTAACACTATAAAAATCATTTTAAAAAAAAAAAGACAAAAAAAACCGGATATAAAGACTATTAAGTAATCTATCAAGTTACACACATAATTGCAAAGTTTTTTAAATTTATTTTAATTTAAATGAAAGAGAGTAACTAAATTTGTTTGAAATAATTGAAAATTAATTTATTTTTTTCAACTTTTATTATTTTGATTAGAATGTTGTAAAAAATTTATTTTGGGTGAAGTGTTCAATTTTTTTTTTATAATTATATTTGGTAACTTAATTGTTTAAAATATATAGTTAAGTGTATTAACGTGTTAATGGATTAAGCATTTTGTTGTGAAATCCGATGCCTTAAAACAAAGTATAATAGGTTTCTTTATGATCAAGAAGCACACAAGGTTTAGGATTAACGAAAATTAAAAAGAACAACAACAAGGATTGGTTATAACTAATATTTTTTACTTTCTCTTAAATCAGATTACAAGTACTCAAGAATAACAAATAACTCTCTCACCCTAATTAGGATTTGTCACACTTATGATGTGAGGCTAGTATGCTATTTACAATAAAACCTAACATACTAAACTAATGGGCTTTTTAACAATTACTCATTACAAGCTAACTTAGGGTACAAGTTAACTTAAACAATTGGACATAACAAACAAGCCCAATTCGACAACTACATACTAGAACATATTTCGACTAAGCATGTAGGTCTTCGACAACAGCATGTGAGCAGATTTCGACGGCATGTTAAACCTCTGTCGATAATACTAGAGTGCGATCCAATATCTCACAAATCACCACCTTGAAACAAACTCTATAACAACAAGAAACAAACTAAATTTCTTCATGCAGCTTTATCAACTGCATACGGTGGTAAAACTTGCAACTGGGCAATGTCTTGGTGATCATATCAGCAGCATTATGATCTGTCAAAACCTTCAGCACTTGGATTTCTCCACGCTTGATTACTCCTCTCACAAAATACAACCTCACATCGATGTGCTTGGTTCGCTCATGATAGGCTGAATTCTTTGACAAATGTATTGCACTTTGACTATCACATTTAATAGTGATAACTTGACCTTGAAGTTTCAGCTCCTTTGCAAAACATTCAAGCCATAATTGCTTCCTTCACAGCTTCAATTAGGGCGATATATTCCGCTTCAGAGGTTTATAAGGCAACAACCTTCTGAAGTGTTGCTTTCCAACTGATTGTTGTGCCGAACATAGTGAAAACATATCCAGAAATATATTTTCTGGAATCTATACAACCTGCATAATCAGAGTCGACATATCCTTGATTGCTGCTTTACTATCTTCACCCAAGGTTCCACCATAAATTAGGACTCTGTTCAGAGACCCATTTATGTACCTTTCCAAGATTCGCCATGTACCTGCTTACAAGACTTACTGCATATGCTATGTCGGGTCTAGTACAAACTATATCATACATCAAAGAATCCACTATATTAGCATATGGAATGCTATTCATATAGGCTCTTTCGACATTATTAGTGGGACATTGATCTATACTCAGCTTGAATTGAGGGTTTGTCGAAGTCACAACAGGGTTTGAATTCGACATACCAAACTTTTCGATAATCTTCCGTAGGTATGCCTCTTGAGATAAGCATAATTTTAACTGCTTTCTATCTCTTCGAATGTCAATCCCAAGAATCCTGGACGCAGCTCCCAGATCCTTCACGTCGAGCTCCTTATTGAGTTCATCCTTCACCCTCATTACATCTTCAACATTGTTGCTTGCTATTAGAATATCATCCACATAAAGCAACAAAATAATAAATGAATTACCAGGTCAAAATCTGAAGTAAACACAGTGGCCGAACTGACTTCTAATGAAACTTATACGTGCCATGAACTTGTCGAATCTCCTATTCCACTGTCGAGGATATTGTTTTAGTCCATATAAAGATCTCTTCAGCTTGCACAGATAATATTCCTTCCCCTTTTCGACATACCCTTCAGGTTGCCGCATCAGAATTATTTCATCCAGATCACCATACAAGAATGCAGTCTTCACATTCATCTGTTCCAGTTCAAGGTCGAACTGTGCCACTGTTGAAGCTAGAATAGCAGCAAGCAAAAATATATAAGTAACCCAATTTTATCGTTCTACACAGGGATCAGTGCGAGGGAAAGAATGCCATTCAATAGTTTCTATATTACTAAGCTTATAGTTCAAAAGTTCTAGTTTAAAGCAAACCAAAAGCAAATGCGGAAAATGTAAAGATGGAAAATATAAAGTAAAGACAGAATTATAAATGGAGCCTTGTTTGGATTGGATCTCATCAATTGATAACACATGCATTCTTCTAATCAAGTAAACACAAATCAATCATTCGCCTAATATCCTCACGTATCACTCACAACAGAGGTTATGTCTAACGCAACGTCGAGAGGCCAACTGTATTGTCTTATCAGTGATGTCTCACGCAACAACACCAACACAGAGCTTTAAGAGCTGATACTCACGCAAGTGTTAGGCCTAAATCTATGTCTAGAGTTCAGTCCTAACAGATATTACTATAACATCCATATCAAATAAATGATTTCTTCGTATTTAACCAAGATCAAAATATGTACACACGCTTAACCCTTTTTACATGTATTCAACTAATTTGCCCAATGAATGTGAATATCCTTCTTCATCACTATTATCACGCAACCTCGCGATACCGTATCGATCCTACTCATGCTAGCCATGCTACTTAATCAACACAATACAAAAAAAGATAAAATGAATATCAATTCACAAAACCATGTCAAAAGTTTTACTCATTGATAGATGAAAATCTAAGACCAAAGATTTGTAAAGGTTTTGTCAAGACCACAAATAATCAATCAAAGACAACAACAATAGAAAATCAGAATTCATTCACAAACATACATTAGATGAAATACATAAGGTATCAAAAGATTACATCCTTCTCCAACAAGAAATCAAAGCTCTTCTTACCTTTTCTCCCTTGGAAATGAAGAAATGTAATGTTCTATGCTGAAAACTACAAGTTCTCACTCTCCAGAACTAAAAACATAAACCTAAAAAGTGTGAAAATTCTATTTATACAATTCAGAAATTTACATGTTCGCACTGCGAACCATTCATTCGCACAGCGAATGGTGAAAAATGGCACTTAAAGTGCCTCTGAATAGTTAAACCACCTCAGAAATTATCGCTACTTCGCACTGCGAAGGATTTGTTCGCAAAGCGAACACTCGCTTTCAAGTTCTCAAAGCGAACTTTAGGTCTTTTTTCCTCTGTTCAATTCTGGGACCATTCGCTGGGACCTTCGCCAGAGTTCGCAAAGTGAACCTTCGCTAGCACTCGCCTTCCCATTCGCAAAGCGAACCAACTGATGCATTCCTCACTTCTTTGACAGCTTGCACCATTTCTTGTGTCTTACACTTTTGATCATTTCATGCCTTATACTGCACAATAACACACATATTACAAGCACCTAAGGTATTTTCTTAAGGTTAGAAGAACAATATCAATCAAGAGCAAAAAGAATGAAAACATGAGAAAAGAGTGGAAAAAGTGCAAAGAAAGATATGTCATTTTTTTGGTCAAATCTGCACCTAACAACTCTCCCCAACTAAACTTTTGCTTGTCCTCAAGCAAAGCACCCCTCATGAAAACAAGAGGATTTGCTCAAGCATAAGATTCAACCAAAGCAAGATAAATGCGGACAAGCACGAAAATGCGCACAAGCAACATTCACCACTCAATAGAATCGAACAATGACCAAGAATTAAGTTCTTAAACAAATATCATAAGGGTTCAAAGAATAACTAAGTTTTCATACTTGAATCACTCTAACACTCCTCTTCAAAATAAGAATGAAGAAATTGACGCGTTTGCAACCGCGGGGAAATTTCACTCACCCGACAAACAATGCAAATAACAACTCAATTAAACAACATCTAACAATCAAACATGAAAATATGGAAGCAAAAAGATCACTAAGGGCTTTAAGGATTGTAACTTGGTCGGGTTCACAACAAAGGGACATTTCTAAAGGCCATTGAATCGAAATTGCCGATAAATGGTATTTACACACAACAACTTTAATCACCATTCTCATTCCTTTACCACCAACCTTCTCAAACTTCCTTATGCACAATTATTTCGCTCTATTTTTCTCATCAAACAAGCATTCGTTTTCTTATGTTTTTCACATTTATATTTACACTTTTTCATTTCACGCTTGTTTGAAATTTTTCAAAAGTTGAAAGCAACATACCATCTTCTTTTTCATTCTCCCCAACTTGAATTCAACCAAACCTCAAGTGAATGAACCTTACTTTTTAAGGCAAGGAAATCAAATTATACCAATGTTCAAAGGTTCAAGAAGAAATTTTTAGAAACTCACAAAATTCAATGATGAACCACACTTTCAAATTATGTACATAAACAAGTTCATCACTAAAAATGAGATCTAAACTGTTTAGGCTCAAAGGGGCTAACAAATTCTCTCTACTCACGGGTAAGATACTTTTGGATCCGGTTGTGCTCAATATAAACAAATGCCTTGATCATTTCTAATGCTTCCACAAAATCACAATAATCAAAAGATAAAGCATGAATCAAACGAATTAACAAAGTTATCAGTCATCCAAGCATTTAGTAAACAAAGGAGGTTTCTCACAATTTGTGGCTTTTGGACCTAAGTGAAATAAGCATTCAAACAAGTTGCAAAATGAAACAAGAATACACATTTGCACAAAGCACAAAATTTTGAAATCATTCTAGCATTCTATAAAGCAGTACAATTTACCAGGCATACTTTCAAAGCTCAACATCCATCCAGACTCGGTCGAAGCTTCATTGAATACTTTTATACACAAAGCAACAAATCTAGGAGTTCTCATCATTCCTGATTCACACTAGAGAAAAACATTAAAGGAACAAAAAATGCATACAATATTAACAAATGTACAAAGCTTTAAAATATAGAAACTATGCGATGTGATTCAATATCTAAACACCGAACCCCGGCAACGGCGCCATTTTGTTGAAGCTAGAATAGCAGCAAGCAAAAATATATAAGTAACCCAATTTTATCGTTCTCCACAGGGATCAGTGTGAGGGAAAGAATGTCATTCAACGGTTTCTATATTACTAAGCTTATAGTTCAAAAGTTCTGGTTTAAAGCGAACCAAAGGCAAATGCGGAAAATGTAAAGACGGAAAATATAAAGTAAAGACAAAATTATAAATGGAGCCTTGTTAGAATTGGATCTCATCAATTGATAACACTTGCATTCTTCTAATCAAGTAAACACAAATCAATCATTCGCCTAATATCCTCACGTATCACTCACAACAGAGGTTATGTCTAACGCAACGTCGAAAGGCCAACTGTATTGTCTTATCAGTGATGTCTCACGCAACAACACCAACACAGAGCTTTAAGAGCTGATACTCATGCAAGTGTTAGACCTAAATCTATGTCTAGAGTTCAGTCTTAACAGATATTACTATAACATCCATATCAAATAAATGATTTCTTCGTATTTAAGCAAGATCAAAATACGTACACACGCTTAACCCTTTTTATATGTATTCAACTAATTTGGCCAATGAATGTGAATATCCTTCTTCATCACTATTATCACGCATCCTCGCGATACCGTATCAATCCTACTCATGCTAGCCATGCTACTTAATCAACACAATACAACAAAAGATAAAATGAATATCAATTCACAAAACCATGTCAAAAGTTTTACTCATTGATAGATGAAAATCTAAGACCAAAGATTTGTAAAGGTTTTGTCAAGACCACAAATAATCAATCAAAGACAACAACAATAGAAAATCAGAATTCATTCACAAACATACATTAGATGAAATACATAAGGTATCTATCGCTCCCGAAAGATTTGCATCCAACGGTACAAACGCGAGAGTGGCGGAGAAAACACAGAGTCGCCAGCAATGTGTATTTATCCCGAGAGAGGGAAAGGAAACACTGCATAAACCTGAAGAGAAAGGGGGAAAGACATGGCATCGCAACCATAGTCCAGGTTCGGGAGTCGGTTATGTGAGGGGAAGGTGTTAGCACCCCACGCATCCATCGTACTCGATGGGATCCACGCTTGTTGTCTAAACGGAGGGTGAGATGTCCTACTATCTATGGTTGTGCAAAAGAAAACGGGGATGGGGGTGACTAAGACGGACTCGGTAGGACATATTCGATGCCCTAGGCCTACGTACTCCCTCAGTGCAATGGGAAAGTCAGAGTCAACGTAGTTCGAATGGGAACTGTGGGGGAAGGTTGCTCGCCAAGACAATCGTTGTCTTGTGCCTACATATCCTCAATCGGACGAGAGAGAGGAACCAGAGCTAATGTAGTTCGTGGGTACGACCACAGATGGGTAAGTGTTTTTTACGTGAGCGACGAGCTCTTTTCTGAAAATGAAATTTGAAACCCAACAATCCCGAAGGATAAAAAGATTTGAATTTGTTTTTGTGTTTTTTAGACAGAAGTGTTTTCTTTTTAAGTTAGTTCATAACTTGCATTGCACCAAAGTCTAGGGCACAGGGACGAATACTTAACGAATCGTCCCAAGACAGGACGCCCGCTAAGCACTCTAGAAAGATGAGAGGAAGCCCCTCATTTCTCATTCCCCACGCTTAAGGCTCGTGCGCAATACACTTTATCTTTATTAAGTGTTTTTAAGAAGTTTTGAGATGAGAAGAGAGAATACCCAAAGGAAACTCTAAAGGGAAACTAAGAGTCCTAATGTTATCATGCATGGGTGACCTATGGTTAGTGAGGCTTAGGAGGGACAACTACCTAAAACGTAATGCTAATCCTACTCCAAGCTTAATAAAAAATTAAGTTGGACTAGGTAGCTCTAAAGGGAGAGAATCCAAGACTTAAACAAGTCTTGAGATTCATGGGAGAAAGAGAGTGAAAGAGAAGAATGAGAAAGAGAAGGATGAGATAAGAAACAAGATAGGGAAGCAAGCACATCATATCAAGTATATCCAACTTACATCAATAAACAAGTCTCAAAGATCATGCAAAACATCTCAAGTAAGCATGCAAAGGTAATCATGAAAGAATGCAAGCATACTTATATGAGATGCACAATTAAGCACCAATGAACTTCATATCAAGATGAAATGAGAAAAATAAGATGAATATGAAAGCAAGTCAGAATCAAGATCATACCATCATCATCAATTCTCATGTGCAAGAGAAGATCAAAACATGAAACATTATGCACCAAAGAAAGTCCACAAAAGGAAGTCAAAGTACAAGCACTTAAAGCATACCCAAACATGATCCACAAATTGCAAAATTTGGTCATAAGGGACCTCAACCAGGGGTAAACATCATATCAAATACTCATGCAAAGAATCCAGAAGAAATTCAAACAATTAGGCATGGCAAAATAATTAGGGTTAAGAGATGTCAAGAGATGATCATGCATAATTCACTTAAGCACAAATAATCAAACATATATCAAATGACATTAAAAAATTGTGGAATTAAAACCCAAGTGACCTAAGTCAAAAGCTAGCAACATGCCAAAAGATCACACAAAAATTCACAGGTTAAGTACCTCAAACAATGCTTCAAAGTTGCATAAGAACAAAGAAGAACAATCCACAAATAGAGGGACTAAAATGCAATATGAAATGAGTTTAAAAATATGATAAAATTTGTTTTAGGAACCTCAAAGTGTCTTCTTAAGTATACAAAAAGAATGGGATGCAAACTATGTATCAATGATGAGAAATAAAATCAACAAGATCAAGTGTGCACAAGTGAAGAAATTCACAAAGAAATTCATCAAACAATTAATTCAGGCGCGAAAAATAGAAGAAAAATGGAAAATAAAATTTGAAAAAATTTTATAAACTCCTAATGATGATCCATGAAGTTTTTCATAATTTTATGATGCATTAAACTAATTATAAAAATTAAAATGCAAAAATGTATCAATCAAATAAAATGAAAATAAGCAGAGGGGTGCCACAAGCAAGAAAATCATGTTAAAAACTGGGCTGGACCAAAGGAGGGGGGTGTGAATAGAAAGAAGCCCAAATCGCTTCCTACCATAGGCTCTGAGTCAACAATATTGACTCAATCATTGCCACAGGATTAATCCAAAGATCCACACGTAGTCAATAATCCAAAAGTACACATAATTAAAGGCTCAGATCTATGCACACACGTTAACAATGATGAGCAAGCAAGCATGATGATTAACCTGGCCTCCATAGAAAGTCACGTGAACAGCACATGAATATTTTAATGCGTTGGCAAGCCATAAACCATCAGATCAATCTAACGCATATCAATCAGTCAGCAGATCAAAGATTATGCAAGATCAAGGGTCAGGATTTGAAGCACATGATATTAAACATGGGTTAGCACACACACACATTAATGAAAACACGTGAAAATTAAACGAAGTGGCTAAACATGAGCCATCAGATCTGAACAACCAACAGATATGATTTCATCTTCTTCCTTTAAACCCTCACCGGCCTGAAACATGACCAGACGCCGGAGCCCTAGCTCCGGTCGTCTTCTCCGGCGACCTCAACATCAAAATTTCTCAGGAATTCACAACTCCACCACCATTCAACTCATAATTTAACAAGGATCATGAATATCACACTCAAATCAACAGATCATGCATAGATTAAACAAATCGAAGACAAAAAGTTTAAACTCAAAAACTTCAGATCCATGATTAAACCATAATACACGTCCAAAATCAAAACAAATCACATCAGGATGATCAGCAAAGCATGGGGAACATTATGCACCCAAGAAAATCAAGTTATAAGATCATGAAATTCACACTAACCTGAAACTTGAAACAAGCAAAATACTCCTAGAAACCCAGTGTAAGAGTGCAAATCTTCCTCTTTTGAGCTCTATTTGCAAAATAAATGCAAATAGAAGCTTGAATCAGGCTAGATCTTGAGATTTAATGATGAGCAACTCAAACTCGAATCTGGTGAAAACCTCACTCTAAGCTTGAATCAATGGTGGATTCTTACTCTATTCTCTTCACTGATCAAGAATATGCAAAGAATTCTCAAGGAAACCTTGTGAGGAGAGAGTTTCGAAGGAGAGAAAGTTTGAGTGAAAATTTGAAATCTGAGCAAATGAGAGTGCATGAGGTGTGAATGAATGTGTGAATCTTCTTATATAGACTTGGTTAGCCCTCTGATCATGATTAAAGCTTTGTTAAACCCTTGATTAAGGCTATTGAAAGTGTTTTGCAAAATTGCAAGTTGTGATGTACACACTTAATCACACGTGCCAAGGTCATGGTAAAAGCATGATTCACTCACATTTCTTTTGCTGATCACAAATAGAATGGACTTGGGCTTTGTAATGACTTGGTTTATGAGATATGATCATCTTGCCATTTTGCACATTGTGAAAAAAGTGAGGTATATGGCATGAAATGAATTAATTCAAAGGTCAAATCTGGTCCTCATGGAGTGTACTTGAATATGGCAATGTGACTTGAGTCATTAGAGGTCAGTACAAGTCATTTTGAACCAAAATGCAAAAGGTGAAAAAATGGATACATGTGAAAACCCTAAAAAGCACCTTGCCTTCTTTTGATCATAACTTGAGTTTCACAAATGGTATGAAGATAATCTAGTACTTTTTAGAAAGGGGAGAGAGAGATCTTCAATTTTCATGTTTGAGAAAAATTCATTTGAAGCTTCTCTGATGATGAAAAATCAAGTTGAAGAAGGTTTGGAAAGTTGCCAAAAATGGAAGTTTCACATTATAGGTCATTTTCCAAAAATAGTAACTTTTGCACAAACTCTTGACTCTTGATGAATGGTATGAATCCTAGCCTTTGAGGACCATATGAGGGCATAAGACCTTAAAAATCATGAAGAGGACCTCAAAATTCCATGGTTGACTTTCCTCCTTACAGTTGACTTTTCTTGGTTCACAAGCAACTGATCCACTGAACATCTTCCACAATGAACCACTAGCCAAGCCTTCCTCTATGAGTGTTTGGGAGCATATGGAACCCATGAGAGCATGCTTGAATCCACAAAGTTTTCTCAAGAAGCTCTTTGAACCCAAGAACCCTAATTTGGTCCCTCTGCTTAGGAGGGAAATATTCACTTGAAATCCTTTGCCATTCTTGATCTTATGAAGATATGATGACCTCCACAAAACACCTTGAGGCTTGAGACTCCTTTGAGATGAACCAATTACCTTGATCCCATGCTAAGAACCAATGCTATGCACAAATGCTAATGCAAGAAATGCAAAGAAACATAAGCCAGTTAGCTTCAAAACAAAAGGGCAAATTTTGGGGTGTTACAATATCAAAAGATTACATCCTTCTCCAAAAAGAAATCAAAGCTCTTACCTTTTCTCCCTTGGAAATAAAGAAATGTAATGTTCTATGCTGAAAACTACAAGTTCTCACTCTCCAGAACTAAAAACATAAACCTAAAAAGTGTGACAATTCTATTTATACAATTCAGGAATTTACACGTTCGCACTACGAACCATTCATTCGCACAGCGAATGGTGAAAAATGGCACTTAAAGTGCCTCTGAACAGTTAAACCGCCCCAGAAATTATCACTACTTCACAATGCGAAGGATTTGTTCGCAAAGCGAACACTCGCTTTCAAGTTCGCAAAGCAAACTTTAGCTCTTTTTTCATCTGTCCAATTCTGGGACCATTCGCTGGGACCTTCGCCAGAGTTCGCAAAGCGAACCTTCGCTGGCACTCGCCTTCCATTTGTAAAGCGAACCAACTGATGCATTCCTCACTTCTTTGACAGCTTGCACCATTTCTTGTGTCTTACACTTTTGATCATTTCATGCCTTATACTGCACAATAACACACATATTACAAGCACCAAAGGTATTTTCTTAAGGTTAGAAAAACAACATCAATCAAGAGCAAAAAGAATGAAAACATGAGAAAAAAGTGGAAAAAGTACAAAGAAAGATATGTCATTTTTTTGGTCAAATCTGCACCTAACAGCCACCGTGGCAAGCAACATTCGAATGGACATGTGCTTCACAACATGAGAGAACACATCATTGAATTTCACACCTTCTTTCTAAGTGAAACCCCTAGCGACCAATCTTGTCTTGTATCTCTTCGACGCCACTCTTTTGATTCCTTCCTTAACTTTGAAAATCCACTTACAGCTGACTAACTTGGCTCCAATAGGTTTCTTGATCAGTTCCCAGGTATTGTTATCATGAAGAGATTTCATCTCATCATCCATGGCCTTCATCCATTCAGTCTTATTTCGAATCCTCATAACTTCCTTATAGTCTATAGGTTCTTCGTCTAGAACCACATTTGCAGAGATTAAGGCATAAGCTATAAGATATGCATACCCAAGTCTCTGAGGTGTCTTGATGACTCTCCTTGACCTATCTCTTGACAATAGGTAGTCATCAAAAGTTTCCTCAACTTCCTCAGTATCTACTGCTTCTTCTTCGACTTCATCTGGGATACGCAATTCAGCATCAACATGCTCCACCTCAACAGGAATCTCTCCCTGTTCTAGCTCTTCTTCGGCATCATCAATTTTCTTGAAGGCCATCTTAGCTTCATTGAAAACTATATCTCAACTGGTGATACACCTCCTGTGATCTGGCTCTAGGCACCATAGCCGATAAGCTTTAACTCCTTCAGGGTATCCCATGAACATGCATTTCAAAGCTCTAGGTTCGACCTTGTCTTGCCTAATGTGAGCATAGGCCACGCAGCCAAATACTCTTAGTCTGTCGAGACTAGGTGGATGTCCCGACCAAACTTCTTCAGGTATCTTCATATCTAATGCAGTCGAAGGACATCTGTTTATCAGATATGTTGTTGTCGAAACAACCTCGTCCTAAAACACCTTCTTAATCCAGCACTAGTCAACATGGATCCAACTCTTTACAAAATAGTTCGATTAAACCTCTTTGCCAAACCATTTTGTTGTGGACTACCAGCAGTAGTTTTGTGCCTTGCAATACCTGAGGCAGCAAAAAAGTTGTCGAACACCTCATTGCAAAATTCAAGGCCATTGTTGGTCCTTAACCTCTTGACCTTTCTGCCAGTCTGATTTTTGACCATAGTCTTCCAACTTTTGAAATTCTCAAAAGTTTCATCCTTAATCTTCTGGATGAATACCCATAACTTTCTGGAATAATCATCAACTATGGATAGAAAATACCTTTCTTCTGAATGTGATGGACACCTTGCAGGCCCCCAAAGATCAGCATGGATGTAATCAAGGGATCCATGTGTTCTTTGTTTGCCTTTTTTAAACTTTACTCTACAAGATTTTCCAAGTACACAGGGTTCACAAAACTTCAGCTTTTCGACTTTGTCTCCTCCAAGAAGATTTTGTTTCCCCAATTTGACCAGGCCCCTTTCACTGACATAGTCCAATCTCATGTGCCAAATTTCTGTCTTCGACAAAGGGTTCGTGGATGCAACATTTGTCGAACCACTTACAACTTCAGCCTCAAGGGTATATAAGCCTTGTTTCTTCACGCCTCTCAAGACTTCCTTCGACCCCTTCATGAATCTTAGGATACTTTTCTCTCCTTAAAAAATATATCCCTTCTTGTTGAATTCACCAAGAGAAATCAAATTTCTCTTTAAATCAGGTACATACCTGACTTCAGTCAATAGCCTTATTGACTCATCATGGAGCTTGAGTCTCACGAATCTAATACCTACAATTTTGCAAGCTTTGTTGTTTCCCAGCAGCACTGATCCATCATCTTGATCACACAATTCCTGAAACACGTCTTTGTTTGGAGTCATGTGCCAAGTGAAACCTGAATCTATAAGCCACTCCTTTCTTGAGTCGCTGCTTGAAACCACCAGGACATCAGATGACTCAAAGTCATCTTGAACAATGGATGTGTTACCATTATCCTTACCTCCATGATCTTTCAGGCGTTCAGGGCACACCTTTGATGTGTGACCCTCCTTCTTACAATGATAACATTGAATACCAGATGCCTCGCCACTATAAGACTTATGCTGAATTTTACCTTTCTTCTTGTCGGACTTACCTTCCTTTCACACGAATTTTCCCCTAACGGCCAACCCTTCACCAACCATCGAAGGTTTATGCTTCTTTAGTTCATTCGAGTCCTTATAATACAAGGTTGATTGAACTTCTTCAAAGCTCAGGGACTCCCTTCCATACAGGAGAGTTTCTTTGAAGTGAGCATGTGTTATGGGGAAAGCGCACAACAACAATAGTGCTTGATCTTCACATCAATATTCTCAAGATCAAGAATCAGCTTATTGAACATATCCAACTGCTCAACCAACACTTTGTCTTCACTCATCTTGAATGAATACAAAGCTTGCTTCAGGTAGAGTCGATTCACCGAAGATTTGGTCATGTACAAACTTTCAAGTTTTAACCATAACCCCGATGTCGTAGTCTCCTTTGATTCCTGTCGAAGAACCTTATCACCAAGAATCAACAATATTACGTTGTGGACTTTCTCTATCATGTCCATCTTTTCTTTTTTCGTTAACGCAACGTCCATGGCTGCATATCCCTTCAACGCTTCCAAACAACCCTGCTAAACCAGTAGGGCTTTCATCTTCAAGCGCCACAGACCGAAATCATTCACTCCGGTGAACTTTTCAATCTCATACTTTGTTAAAGGCATCTTCCTCCATGCTCACCGCACCAATTTGTTGTGAAATCTAATGCCTTAAAACAAAGTATAATAGGTTTCTTTATGATCAAGAAACACACAAGGGTTAGGGTTAACGAAAATCAAGAAGAACAACAATAAGGATTGGTTACAACTGATATTCTTTACTTTCTCTTGAATCAGATTACAAGTACTCAAGAATAAAAAATAACCCTCTAGCTCTAATTAGGATTTGTCACACTTATGATGAGAGACTAGTATGCTATTTATAATAAAACCTAACATACTAAACTAATGGGCTTTTTAACAATTACCCATTACAAGCTAACTTAGGGTACAAGTAAACTTAAACAATTGAACATAACAAACAAGCTCAATTCGACAACTACATACTAGAACACATTTTGACTAAGCACGTAGGTCTTCGACAACAACATGTGAGCAGACTTCAACGACACGCTAAACCTCTGTCGACAATACTAGAGTTCGATCCAATATCTCACACATCTGTTTGGAACCACGGTGGGCAGTCGACCAACGCACGTATTTCTAATGCTCCAATTTGGAGCTTCTTTATTTTTCACGTTTTTTTGCTTTGAAATGCGATTTTTCACATTTTGTTGCATTGAAATATGGTGACACCGCATGTTTGCTTTAGAAAACGCTCACCCAAACAAACGCTAAGGTTCACCTATACGGCAAAATGCACTTCAGTTCACTTATATAGTTATATTAATCATAAATTTACACACTCTTAATTTGAGTAATTGATGACGTGAGATTACATCGCTTATTTGACTTGGTTAATGTTTGTTTTTCTAGTTGTTTTGATTTGTATTTGCACTGCTATGTTGGTATTTGGTTTGTTTTCAGGTATTTAGCTACTTCAGAGCCGGTGTGCGAAGAAACAAAGCAAAAGCAATTGAGAACAAGAAGAAATTGAGATTGGTTTACACTGATGGCGACCACCATGGCATTCAAGATGAGGTAGCCATGAGTGGTCCATGTGCTAACGGTCATAAGACCAGGTCACCCCACTTCTGCAAGCATGGTACACTCCATAAAGGTGTGGTGGTCACCACACCTTATAATGCCCAACGGTCACAAAGTGGGTTGGACTTGGTCCCCAAGTATCAAAAGTTTCTCCTCCATTTTCGCACACGAATTCAGCAGCTTTTGGAGAGTTTTTAGGGTTACTAGTTCATTATAAATATGTTTGTATTTCATTGTTCAAGGCAACCTGTAGCGCGGTTTTTGTGGTTTTGAATCACTATCGCTTTGGTACTACAGTTCGATTCATTTTTTATCCTATTAAAGCTGATGAAGGAAGGGAAATAGATGTCTCCAATTAACCCTGCTTGCAAACTGAGGTTAAACAGTCAAAACTGTTAGTTTACAGATGCGGCTTTAGTTCATGGGTCTCTCTCTGCTTATTTTGTTCAGAACGAAATACCTGGATTGTTCATGGGGAATTTGTTGGGATACTGTGCTAGATTGGATGGAGGTAGGGGACTTTGGAGTTTTTCGATTAGGGTGCTCGCTAAGATTCTTTTTCAATCTTATGCCTATGTATTCCCGGGATAGGGAAATCAGAGCGATCGTAGTTCCTCCTATTCTATGGGAGGAAATGGTGTTTTGGTGTCTTGTGCAAAGCCTAAGACATGAAGCTAAAGGTGGTTTATATCTTGTTCAAAGCCCAAGATGTGAAGCTGAAGGGTGTTGACTTTAGAGAGAATTTGTCATCTCTAAAGGGGTCTGTTTGTCACAATTGTTGCGTGACTGATTATAAAGGAGAATTACTTTAACTGGAATATACGAATCCAGCAATGCCATGATTTCCTTTATAGGGGATTTTTAACCTGAAGGATAAGACTTTAACTCAGTGTAGAGCAATGCCATATTTCCTTAGGAATTTCTCATGCTAAAAGAGGGACAGTGGCGTGGATGTAAATAATCCAGAGGCTTGCCACTTACAGTAATTAGATGGGGAGAAAAGGAGTTGTTGATGTTTGTATGCTGTGACCAAAGCATGATTTGATGCTAAAAGGTTGATTGAATCAAACGGGGATTTCTTTATACAAAGCCTAAGAGGAGGCTATTGACCAAACAAGAGGATGCTTTTGTGTCTCGTACGAAGCCCGAGATAGAGGCTAAAAGGGTTGACTCAACAAGATAGTGTTTTTATATGTGTCTTGTACGAAGCCCAAGACGGAGGCTAAAAGGGTTTGACTCAACAAGAGAGTCTTTTATACTCACCAAGAGAGTGATTTGTATCTCGTATGAAGCCCGAGATAGAGGCTAAAGGAGGATCGACTCAACAAGAGAGTCTTTTTATACTCAACAAGATAGTGTTTTGTATCTTGTACAAATCCCGAGATGGAGGCTAACAATGTTAGCTCCGCTGGGGAGAATCATTGTACAAAGCCCAAGAGGAGGCTAGGGTTACTGTTTCAGTTGAGTGACAGGTCCAGTATGTTGGTTAAAAGAGAAAATCAGTTCTTATATGGGTAATGTTGTACTCATGGATTTGATCTGAGGACCGAGATTATTCCCTGTTCTTTAAGGAAACGGGGAATCCAAAGGGTATTGAGACTGCCCAAGTTTACGGGTGTTTTTTTCCTATTTTTGAAAGGAACTTGAGAATGTCTTCTAGACTCAAGGAGATTAGACTATCCAAGTCTAGAGTTTTATGTTTCACACTATGCTTAAGAGAGATCAAGAGACAGTACATTCGCAGTAGGAAAATCTAGACTCTTTGAAAGACTGTTCTATTAAGATGTCTAATTTCTGTTCCTATACCTTTAAGAGGTCGTCAGGACAATTTGTACGAAGCCCAAGAGGAGGCGAGAAAAACTTTTAAGAAGCCAAAGGGACAATTTGTATGAAGCCCAAGAGGAGGCTATCTTCCCGGAGGAAGAATCATTATACGAAGCCTAAGAGGAGACTGTGAAAACTTCTAAGAAGCCGACGGGTCCTTGTACAACGCCCAAGAGGAGGCTGATGAACAGTTCCAGAAGGGGTTTCACTTGGAACATTGGCCTTCTGTATATGACATGTTCAAGGGGGAGATTTCTTAGATCTAGTTATCTAAAATTGTTGTAAAAGAAAATTCTCATGGTTTAGGTTATGTTGAAATATCCGGGAGAACGTCGGATGTAAGGAGACGAGTTTTGTCTAGTTCTAGACGTAGTTGTCGGGGGAAAATATAAATATCTATACTAGTATTACACAGTCGATATGAGTTTATGAAAGAAGACTTACAGTGAAACAGCTCCACAATACAGTTATATACATATGAAAGCGGTAAATGAAAGCGGGGTAAACACTTACTCGGTTGTAGAGCTTCCATGTTGTATTGTTAGTTGTTCAACAAAGAGATTGAAAATAACAGTATGTTACAAAATCAAAGGAGAAAATGCTTTTTGAAAGGAAAATTGGGGCTTATAGCTCAAGGAGAGGCCCAGGGTTTTATCAGTGATCGCACTGTCGTTTCGTACAGGGACTTATACAAGTGACTGAGGCCCGAGAAAGGTTTTCTGTATAAGGGGATGAGTCTTACACTCTCTCAAGAGGCCCAAAAATGATTGAAAGTGAACAAAGATGGGTCTTATAGCTCAAGGAGAAGCCCAAATGGTTTGTTTTAAACGGACGATCGCGCCAGGATTTTTTGAAAACGCAGCGGGTCTTATACAATGACTGAGGCCCAAAAATGGTTTTGGTTTTCAAAGGGGGTTGGGTCTTACACTCTAATAGAGGCCCAAAGTTTGAAAATGTTTTGTGAGGGTGAAAATCAAAGAAACCCTAATTTTGCTTTTCTTTAAAAGTAAATTTTTAAAGAAAAATCAAATAAAAATGATAAAAATGCCAAATAAGTTTGAATAAACCATTTGTGATTTTTGTTTAAGGTTTGAAAAATGAGGGATTAATCACAAGATGAATTAAAACCCATTTGGTTTTGATTTTCCAAGTAAATATTCACTTTTAAATGTTTAAAAAACAATTAAAAAGGAATTTATTCACAAAAATACTAATTATATTAAATAAATAATATAAATCTGATTTTTTGTGGAATAAAATATTTCAATATTTTTGTGATTTTTTGCAAAAAGAAACAATAAAAAATAATTAAAATTGAAGGAGTTATTAATTTTCCAATTAATTAATAAAACATGAAAATATTGGAAAAAATAGAAAAAATGTGAGAAAACACAAAATGGTCTGGGTGGGGTTTAAACCCACGACCTCAAGGTTATAGGGTGCGCGCCTTACCACTGGGGTGGTGATACATCCGTTGATTGAAACAAACCAACAAATACACAAGGATTGCCTTGTTTTCTAGGCCTGGCCAAGGCAAGGCAAGGCAAGTTTTGGCTCAGAAACGTGAAGGCCATAACTTTCTCATTTCTCCATGGATTGAGACAAAATTTAGGTTTATCCTGCCTAGAATTTCACAAGGAATCCAATGGTGGTGGTAGTTTTTCAAGATCATGTTCCCATTTTAAAACCCGATAGTGGTTTTGAAATAAGCCTCCAATTGCATTTTCTGTGCTATCTCATGATACAGGCAAGAATTGCATGGAAATTTGGTGCAAACACAACACATATAACATGTACAAGATGTGCATGATCAGTGGACCTCAAAGTAATGCATATTTTGGAAAGTTCAAGTCATGATGCTTACCTCTTTTGAGATTTTGGAGTTTTTTGTGCAATCTGCCAAGTTTCTTGTTCCAGAAATGGTTTGATGCTTTGGACATTTTCAAATGATCTTTTAGAAGCTTTTAGGATGGTTGGAATCAGCTGGAAACCTCAGGGATGAGTTTGAGCTCTTTCTTGCAAAAGGGGCAAAAGTGGCCAAAATAGCAACTCCCTCAAATGGTGTTCCAGATGGGGGGAACCATTTGGGACAGTTCAAGGATGATATTTGGAGTATGTTTGAGGTTTTATCTAGTTTGGAAAGTGACTGATTCAAGACATGGCTTGAAAAATGCACAAAAAGGCCTATTTTGAGGTTTTGAGATGTGACTTTGAGATTTAAGGATTACAGGTCACTTATGTGAGTTTGGACAGCTTAGATATGACATATTGGATGTGTTTGGATCATAAGATGTGGTGGAATTGCTCTCTAACTCAAAAACTCAGAGTTACCTTGCTAAAGAAGGCATTTTTGCCTAGAGAAAGAGATTTTGAGGAAAGCATTTATTTGATGGCTTTGGTGTACTCAAACTGAGCACAAATGAGCTCTATTTATAGTAGAGCAAGTTTGTTTTGGGATCAATAGTGAATGGCAACAGCAGCAGAGGTTTGGCCAATGTTTATCAATAGGAATCCAAGTCTCCTCTAGCCATTGACTAGAGGTTAGAGCACAGAGTTGTGGTTCCCTAGTTGTTGGATGAATCTTGATTGAATTCAGTTGCAAATGTGTCAGTCCATGCCACCTTGGTGAATCCATTAAACGATTCAATCCATAATTGGAGTCTTGTCCCTCTTTTAGGGATTTCTAGGTTTGGCATGCGACTTCTTGTTCCAAAGACTTTGGAGGCTTGGATCAGTGTTTGTTCCCTTTAGATTTGATCCTCAGATGTGTCCAAAGTGATGGCAAGGCTTGGAATTATCTGATTTTTCCAAATCGAGCAAAAGTGCAAAATTCTGCCTAGCCTTGGCAATTTTCAGCAAGGCATATTGCCATTGTCATATCTCATGGCTCAAGTGGAATTTGATGGAGTTCTTGGCCATTTTGGAAAGCCCTCATATGATACAATAACTGTTTGATCATAATTAGTTTTGATACTTTTTGGATCCAAGTGAAAAATGCCCCTACATTTGGAAAAAAGTGAAGGCAGATTCTGACTTAGTGAAAATTTCACTAAGTGTTGAAAAAAGTGGCATTTCATGTTTTCAGCCACTTTGATCATGCCATAACTCAAAATCCATAATGAATTGGAATGAGGTGTAGTTGAAGCTTTTGTAGAGGGCCCTGAGGGCTACAAATCCAGCTTTGGATGGGAAAAAATGGCCTTATGGTTTAAGAGTTATGATCCTCCAAAGTTGGTGCCCTAGCCACTTTGTTCTATAACTTAGAAAAATTTCTAAGTTTTTATGGTTACCCCTTTTACAAGTTATCCCACTTTTCTTGATGTTTCTTGATGAATGATGATTCCAATCACACATTAACATCATTTTAGGGTTAAAGAACCATAATTATGAAAAATCTCAAAAAGTCAAAGTTTGACTTTTGTGCACAGTTGACGTTTTATCAGATGAATTCCAAACTGTGCGATCCTCTATGAAATCAAGTCCTTGACCTTAATCAAACTTGATGGATTGATTTAATAGGTGTTATAGGGTGTATTGAATCATGTCCTGGGGTTTGGGAGCATGTCCTGGTCAAAAGTCAAAGGCACAGTTGACTTTTCCCGCGAAACCCTAATTGTGGTTCAGATGAAATTGAAACTTGTTGCTCAAGCTTCTTGGATCAATCCATTGTTGTAAATGGATCAATATGATGTATTTGAGACCCTCAAATCCCCCCTTGAGGTCTTGGCTCATGTTTTGTCTCAAAAGTCAACTTAGGGGTGAATTAGGTCAAGAAACCCTAATTCCTGATTTTTTTATGAATGCATCCCCTAAAGCCAACTTGACTTGATGATTGGGTTCATGATGTCCCTTGGAGCATCATAGGTTATGCTTTGAAGCATTGGCTCATGCCCAGAGGAAAATCTCCATCTGGAGGCCCTGGTCGACCAAAACCCTAATTTGGTGACACTGTCGATCGTGAGGCTTGATCCACTCAGAATGCTGCAACCTTGTGCTTAATTCTTGAAGTGGGAGTCCTCTTGATCCATTTTGGATGTTTGAGAGGCTAGAAAAGTTGAAGATCATGTCATTCCTTGATTGATCCTTTGTCTAAGAACTCTGAGAGGGCTTGAAACCCTAATTTTGATAGTAGTGAATGCTCACCCATCTTTGGGGAGACTAATGAGGCATGATGGTTCATCCATATTGTGATGATGATTTGCACAATGATGGGAAATATTAGTGGTCTAAATTTGGGGTATGACAGATGCCCCTATTTAATCTTCTTGGACCCGAAGGTGTGAATGGCGAAGGTATTCGGGCCTTCGGGGTGCAAGAGGATTAAATATTGGAATACCCAAAATTTTGATGGTGGTTATGAATGGCAGTTTGCGCATCCTTCCTCTTTTGCTAAGCAATGATGCTTAGAAAAGGTAAACTTCCACTCGATCCTGGTTTCCTACCAAGGAACTGGTCTCAGTTTCTGAAATAAACTTCCCCTCTATCCTGGTTTCCTACCAAGGAACTGGTCTAAGTTTCTGAAATAAACTTCCCCTCGATCCTGGTTTCCTACCAAGGAACTGGTCTAAGTTTCTTTCGTCAATAAACTTTATTGACGAGGGACGCTATGTGTAGCGGTTTTCCTCAAACTTCTCGCCGAATTTTCCCGGGGAGATGCCATTTGATGTGAAAAACTTTTGATGTCAGACTTGCTAGGGAACCCATCTGTCTGAATTGTAGAGGTGTACAAACTTCTCTGTTTGGAGACGCCATTTTTCGACTCTACTGGGGAAAACGAGCCTCTTTGAGAGACTATTTCTTGCTTAGGGATATTGCATCATACTTTTCTCGGAGATCTTCTCGGAGAAATGCCATATGACGTGATCCAATTTTGAGGTGCCGATGACTTTGTTGACATTGACATTCTGGAGAGAATAACCAATGTGTTGCCGAAAGTCTTTAGTTGAGAGGCTTTCTCTAGGGATTTTCCTTAATCCGGGAAAGCGAAGACATCATCTTCAATGGCGAAGAATGATGTTGGCCGAGGGTTCTCTGGTTTTTCAGAGGTTCAAGTTATCAAAGTGGTCAAGGGCCAACTTCATCCCAGAAATAAACTGGAGGAGAGAGGTAGTGCAGACGCAACATTTCCTGACGAGGAAAGAACTGACAACTCGATTGAGAGGAGTGTTATCACTAGGGGATAAGACCGAGGAGAGTGATAGTGATGCAATATGATTATGCATGTGAATCAATAATGCATGGTGTATGTATGTATATACTGACAAAACTGGCGCGACATACAGACTAGTAGATGAACACGACTGGATACTCGGCCACAGTGGGGGATGAAAAGTATCACTGGTTCATGATAGCAATTCTGCCTTGCTTAGGAGAAGTAGTCCTCGTGGGGAGCTACGTTGGTCGGGCTTAGGAGATAAGAACTCTGTCGGGGGTATCAGATGGGAAAGTCACATCTGATACAGCTGATCCTTCATTCAGGCGCACTAGCTTAGAAGGAGTACTTTGATTCTGCACTTTAAAGCTCGATTACTTTTGGCGAAGCGATCGATGTTTAACAGTCAAAAGAAATTGCCATCTTTATTTTAAAAGCAGAAAAAGTTTGACAAGTAAATTCATTTTTGTTTCATTTCAAGAATCGTTATTCATGTTAAAATGTCGTTCTGTAAAGCTAAAACAAATAAGAGTTGCAAACAAAAGCACAAGGGCTCAAATTTTATTGATAGGATGGAAATCAGCCAAACTCGTGATTCCATAGAGTATTTACAAAGTTAGAAAATGGTAATTTAAGGGAAAAGGGCTACATTGAAACATAACGACCACTATCCTTCAACAAACTTTGAATTCGGGACATCTTGAGCTTCTGTCGAAGATGACCTTGATCGAGATTTTCCGATGGATGGCATGACTGTTGCTGAAGGATTTGCCCCTGTTGGACGTAGTTACTTGCCATTAATCCCTAACTTTTGCCTGGATTGTACTTTGAGATTTCCAAGCCACCGGGATGATTTTGGATTATGTCTCTAATTTTTGCCTGGACCGCCCTTTCGGGTTTTCAATCCACCGAGAGGTTTTTTTTAGGCGAAGTATTTCTTGACTACGTCAACATTTGTGGGGTAGGCAAATTCTTCTCCATCCATGGTTGCGAGTCTCAAGGCACCGCCTGAGAAAGCTTTCTTGACCACATAGGGACCGTCATAATTTGGAGTCCATTTGCCCCGGGAATCAGTGAGAAATGATTGTATCTTTTTTAGCACAAGGTCTCCTTTCCTGAAGACGCGAGGTCGAACCTTTTTGTCGAACGCCTTCTTCATCCTTTGCTGATACAACTGACCATGGAATAGTGTCGTGATTCGCTTTTCTTCGATCAGGTTCAGTTCGTCGTGTCGACTTTGACACCATTCAGCTTCTGTTAGCTTAGATTCCATAAATACCCAGATTGATGAGATCTCTACTTCGATGGGGAGCACTACTTCCATGCCATATACTAGAGAGAAAGGGGTTGCCCCAGTTGAAGTGCGGACAAATGTGCGATAACCGTGAAGAGCAAAGGGTAGCATCTCGTGCCAATCTTTGGAGGTTACGACCATCTTTTAAACAATCCTCTTGATGTTCTTGTTAGCCGCTTCTACCGCTCCGTTCATCTTGGGTTGGTAGGGAGATGAGTTATGGTGTTCGATCTTGAACTCTGTGCACAACTCTTTCATCATCTTGTTGTTCAAGTTAGATCCATTATCCGTAATGATCTGGCTTGGAACACTATAACGGCAGATGATATTGTTTTTGATAAATCAGACTACCACTTGTCGGGTTACATTAGCGTATGATGCTGCTTTGACCTACTTGGTGAAGTAATCAATGGCTACCAGGATGAACCGATGTTCGTTTGAAGCTTTGGGCTCAATCATGCCGATCATGTCGATTCCCCATATGGAAAAAGGCCATGGGGAAGAAAGAACTTTGAGATGTGTAGGCGGTACATGGATTTTATCAGAGTATATCTGACACTTGTGACACTTCCTCATGTACTTATAGCAATCGGATTCCATTGTCAACCAATAGTACCCTGCTGTTAGAATTTTTCTCGCCATTGTATGTCCGTTGGCATGAGGGCCAAATGACCCTTTGTGGATTTCTTTTATCAACATGTCTGCTTCTGGTCTGTCAATGCATCGAAGCAAGACCATGTCAAAGTTCCTCTTGTAGAGTGTATCACCGCTCAGGAAGAAACTGCATGCTAGCCTTCTGAGGGTTTTTCTATCTTTCCTGGATGCCCCAGGTGGGTACTCTTGTTTCTGAAGAAAGCATTTGATATCGTGATACCAAGGTTTGTCGTCTATGACTGCTTCAATCGTGAAGATGTAAGCGGGCCGTTCAAGGCGCATTATGTCGATCTTAGGTAAGTCATTCCATTGACCTACACTAATCATGGAAGAGAGAGTGGCTAATGCATCAGCCATGTGATTCTCCTCACGAGGGATATGATGAAACTCGACTCTGTTGAAGAAGGGTAACAACCTTCTTGCGTAATCTTTGTAAGGAATCAATCCTGATTGGTATGTGTTCCAATCTCCTTTGACCTGATTGATAACCAATGCTGAGTCGCCATATACGTCCAAGTTTTTGATCCTTAAGTCAATCGCTTCTTCGAGACCCATAATACAAGCTTCGTATTCGGCCTCGTTATTTGTGCACTTGAATGTAAGTCTGGCAGTGAAAGGAATGTGGGTACCCTGAGGTGTTATGATGATTGCCCCAATTCCGTTTCCATAAAGATTGACAGCTCCGTCAAAGATTAGTCCCCATTGGGAACCTGGTTCTGGCCCTTCACTGGGTAGTGGTTCATCGCAATCTTTCATTTTTAGATACATGACATCTTCGTATGGGAAGTCAAATCCGACTGATTCCTGATCGTCAATCGGTTGATGAGCCAAATGATCGGCTAAAACACTTCCTTTAACGGCTTTCTGAGCGTGGTACTCTATGTCATATTCTGATATCAACATCTGCCAACGGGCAATCCTCCATGTGAGAGCAGGTTTTTCAAATACAAACTTGATTGGATCCATTTCGGAGACCAGCCAAGTAGTGTGACGAATCATGTACTGGTGAAGACGTTTGGTTGCCCAAGCCAAAGCGCAACAAGTTTTCTCAAGCATAGTGTACCGAGTCTCGCAGTCGGTGAATTTCTTGCTCAAATAGTAGATGGCAGCCTCTTTCCTTTTTGTTTTGTCTTGTTGGCCAAGTACACAACCCATTTAGTCTTCCAAGACTGTTAAATAGATGATCAACGCTGGTAGGGATGGCAGGCAGACCCAAACCCGCGGGGCCCACCCGCACCCGAACCCGAGTCAACGGGTGAAAACCCGAGTTGACTCGGTTCGGGTTCGGGTGCCACCCGATATTTCGGGTGCGGGTTTGGGTAGTGTAAAACCCGTGCCCGAAACCCGAAACCACACCCGATATATATATATATATATATATATATATATATATATATATATATATATTTTGAGTTTTTGTTACGGGTTCGGGTTTGGGTGAAAAAACCCGAACCCAACGAGTGTGGGCGTGGGTGTTATTTTGCCACCCAAATAGCATTTGGGTTCGGGGTCGGGTGGTGATTTCGGGTGCGGGTTTGGGTAGTGTGAAACCCGTACCCGACCCAACCCGTTGCCATCCCTAATCAGCGGTCTTCCTTCCACTGGAGGTGATAGAATCGGCAGGTTCGACAGGTATTCCTTGATACTGTCGAAGGCAGTTTGGCAATCTTCTGTCCAAACGCAGTCCTGATTCTTTTTGAGTAATTTGAAAATCGGCGCACATGTCGCGGTCATGAGGAATATGAATCTGGAGATGTAGTTCAAACGTCCCAGGAATCCTCTGACTTGTTTTTCAGTTTTCGGAGAAGGCATTTCTTGAATGGCCTTGACCTTATCAGGATCAACCTCAATTCCTTCCTGGCTGACGATGAACCCTAAGAGTTTCCCTGAACAGACACCGAAGGTGCACTTGTTGGGATTCAAGTGGAGTTTGTACTTTCTCAACCGCTCGAATAGTTTTGACAGGTGGGTCACATGCTCCTCTTCTGTTTTTGATTTAGCAATCATGTCATCGACATATACCTCAATTTCCTTGTGTATCATGTCATGAAACAGAGTAGTCATGGCCCTTTTATAGGTTGCCCCGACGTTCTTCAAACCGAATGGAATTACCTTGTAACAAAAAGTACCCTATGGAGTAATGAACGAAGTTTTCTCCATGTCTTTCGGCGCCATTTTTATCTGATTATAGCCAGAGAATCCATCCATGAAGGAGAAAACTTTGAACTTTGTTGTACTGTCTACCTGCATGTCAATGTGTGGTAAGGGAAAGTCGTCCTTTGGACTTGCCTTGTTCAGATCTCTGTAATCCACACACATTCTGACCTTTCCGTCCTTCTTCGGAACTGGTACGATGTTGGCTAACCATTGAGGATATTCTGACGTAGCGAGGAAACCCACGTCAATCTGTTTCTGTACCTCCTCTTTGATTTTGATGGCCATGTCTGGATGAGTCCGTCTCAACCTTTGTTTTACCGGCGGACATTCTGATCTCAATGGTAGATGATGTTCCACGATGCTGGTATCCAACCCTGGCATATCCTAATAGGACCAAGCAAACACATCGGGAAACTCTTTGAGAAGTTTCGTCAAACTTTCTTTGACAGTTGGACTGAGTAGTGCCCCAATCTTGACTTCTTTTCTCTCTTCTTCTGAGCCCAAGTTGACTGTTTCTAGCAACTCTTTGTGAGGCTCAATGGACCTTTCCTCTTGTCTGAGTAGTCGGGAGATCTCTTCTGGAATTGCTTTGTCATCTTCTTCTTCAGCCTCAAATACCGGGAATTCAAAGTTGGGAGAAGGTATTGGATCGTATGTTTCAACGGGGTTTAAAACAAGCAATCTGCATGACGTGATGATTTGTGTTTAGAAGAGATAGAGAAAATGCAAAAGTGTGTGCAGTGTATTTCTTTTACTGCTTGTTTTTATTATTGAGTTGTTTTTTAGGATTACCATTTTCTGAAAAGCGAAAAGAGAAAACAATAATTAATGCGGAAATTACAGAACGACGTTATTTTATTAATGAACAAGTTGATTCTTGCAACTACAGCCCTATAAAAAAAAACTCTGTCGCTTTTGACGAAGCGAAGAGGGAAATTTACAGAAAGTGAGCCCTATCAAAACATCCGTTTCACCTGGGCAGGGTGAAAGGTTAAAGTAAAGATGGCAATTACTTAGACTTATGAACAATCTTTGGAACATCGACAGCGGCCCATGGGCGGCGAACTCCTTGGTGAATCACAAAGTCTGGTACCTTCCTTGATTTGTCTTCAGAAATGACACTAATTTCTGGCGAAGCAGGGTCATTGGAATCTGTCTCCCAGGCAGAGTTGTCGTAGGAGGATTCCTCAGTTGTATTTTGCATAATATTTATACTCTCATCTGTATCTCCCCATCCAGTTGGCTGGATGTCTTCGAGCCTGATACGAGAGCTTTCAGGAGCGGTGTACTTGACCTTGAAGTCGTATTTTCCACTCGGTTGTCCCAAGGTGTCCCACACTTCTTTGGAACTGGAGAAGTCATCCCTCTCGATGACGTTGACCTCGGGAAAAGCATAGTTGATGAATTCTAGTCCGGCAAATGTTGTGAATTCATCGTCATGCTGGGTATTTTCTGGATAACCTGGGAGTTGATCCCATGACATGGTGGGGACGCAGGTATTCTTTTCAATGATGCTCAACTGATTTTCATTGTTCGGATGACTTTCTTGCCCCAAGTCTCTGGGATACGGCTGCCAGATAGGCAGACCATCCATCGGGCCATAATAGTCGTGGTCAAAGTTGTATTTCATCAGAGTGTCTTCCTCTAATGAATTTGGCGGAGCCCGACATCCTTCAGGATCACAATCTCCGTATATCATTTCGACATCTGACCTCGGTATAAATCTCGGACTCTGTGCGGGATAGCAAAAGGGAGTCTGTGTTTTGCCCTGAGACGTATAACCGTCCTCGTTGAGATGGGACTTCCATTCTTCCTCCGTATCAGAGGAATCATCTTTATTGATGGTATGCACGTCTTGAGTCACTGGTTGAAGGAAGCCTTCACTGTGGAAGAAGTTCTGAATGGGATGAAGACTTTCATCGTTAGCAGCTGTCTGGGTGCAGGTTGCAGAAAAACCAAGACCCTTCCTTGTTTTGTTATTAGTAGAAATGACAAGTTGTCCCCATCCTTTTGAATTGTTATTTTCGATCACTTCGAGAGCATCTCAGTATGAGGAAATCGAGGTTCCTTTCTCTGATTGATTCTCATTGCTCAGCGACAGTGCTTGGAACTGAGTCCCAACAGCCTCCTCGGGTTCTACACAAGTAGATAATGACAAGTTGCTCACTAGCAAGGCTTGTTCTCCATAGACTGTGACGAGTTGGCCGTTCTGGATGAACTTTAGCTTTTGGTGAAGGGTCGAAGTGACCGTCCCAGCCTGATGTATCCAAGGTCTTCCTAATAAACAATTGTATGTTGCCCGGATGTCCATGACCTGGAAAGTGACTTGGAAAGTGTGAGGACCAATAGTTATGGGAAGGTCGACTTCGCCGATAACCGTTTTTCTGGATCCGTCAAATGCTTTGACGACGACCTCGCTGGTTTTCATCGGAGGTCCTTTGAATGATAATTACATCAAAGTGGACTTCGGCATAACATTAAGGGCTGACCCTGTGTCTACCAGTACGCTGGCTAAAGCATCGTCCTGACAGTTGATTGTAATGTTGAGCGCCATGTTATGACGGCGACCTTCTTTAGGTAATTCCTCATCACTAAATCCCAAGCTATTGCAGGAAGTGATGTTAGAGACAATGCTATCGAACTGTCTAATTGTTACATCCTGTTCCACAAAGGCTTGCTCCAAGACTTTCTGTAGAGCCTCCCTGTGGGCTTCGGAACTGAGTAAAAGTGATAGCACTGAGATCTTTGAAGGAGTTTGTAACAGCTGATCAACAATGTTATATTCACTCCTTTAGATGAGCTTTAGCATCTCATCATCGTTTTTTGAAAGGTCGGGATTACTGGATTGACCGACTGGTGGATTGGGAACTTCTGTCTGAGGTTCCTTTTCTTTGCTGGGTTCTCCAACTTCTCTGTTGAAGATTCTACCACTCCGTGTTACTCGACTAATGTCTGCAATATTCATGATGGAGGGTAATGGAATTTCCTTTCCATTCTCAATTGTTGTTGCACCGTATTTGTAATGGATAGCCTTAGTTGATTCATACGGTAGCGGTCCTGGTAGATAGATGACTATGGGAGCCTTCTGATTTTTCTGACCATCGTTAGTAATTTCGATCCGTTCCCAGTTGGGAACTCTCAATTCGTCAAGTAGAGGGATAATGATACAAACATCCCTAGTCCCCTGATGATCAGAGATTACAACGAAGTACTCGATTTAATTAGCGAAATAGTTGACTGATCCAGAACTTGACCATGGTTGAATCTCTTTGCGGTCCAACTGACTTTGAAGGGCTGCTTGCACGAGGTAGCATCCTTGATTATCCACTGAGCAAACTCCACACCGCTCATAGTTGTTTAGTGGCACCTGGCCACGTCCGCTTTGAATACAGTGTAACCTTACTAGATCTGTTTCCATCGACCAAACATCCGGACTTTGATATCTAGTAGGATTCCCGTTAGTGATTCTGATTTACTGGGTGTCTTCATCCATATAGATTGGAAGCCACCAGTGGTTCAACAAGTGCTGAAGTGTTTCCTGGACAAGGGCACAACCCTGATTGTCTTTGCAACCCGCTTTATAGCCCAGATAATCATGTGATACCAGGAACCCGAGCTGGACCTGTTTAGCATGTAACTCCACCAGGCTGGTATTCATCAAGCGAATATCGAAGATTTGAATCATGTTGATTTGATAATGATTCCTATCATGGTCGTCTTGAATCCATCTAAGATCCATCTGACGCTGGAGGGCCTCTTGTACAAAAGAGCATCCCTGTTTGTTTACCGAGCAAGTCAGGCAGGAATTATAATCGTGACGCGGCAGATTATGATACTGGCTTTGCCTTGAGTGCATTGCCACCAAGTTGACATTCATCGCACGGATATCGTGGTTTTGAATGATGTTGGAATTCGTATAAACCATGTTAACTCCATGAACTCGGTGCTCTTGGATCCATCCGAGATCCATCTGTTCCTGTAGAGCTGATTGCACCACAGAACATCCTTGATTGCTTTTAGAGCAGATATCACACTGGTGATAATTATGTGGTGGCACATGGCCATATCCACTCTGTCTACAATGCATCTTAACCAAGTTGGCCTTCAATAAGAGTACATCGTGAATTTGATAGTTGTTGTTAGATTCTCCCTCTATCAAATTGACTGTAGCCTTCTCGTGTTGAGGCAGCGGGTTCGTGAGAACATTCGGATTCGTATCTTTGAAAGATAAGACCCCACTCCTAACAAGCTTTTGCACGTCGGATTTGAAACTGAAACAACTTTCTATGTTATGCCCTGGTCCTCCTTGATGGCAAGGGCAAGTCTGATCCACCTTAAACCAAAAAGGAGGATTTTTCGGTACTATAAGAGGAAACTTAGTCTGGACATGCCCCTTGGCTAACAGTAATGGAAATAGTTCTACGTACGATACGGGTATAGGATCAAATCCTGGTGGCCGCGTTGCACGGTTGTTGTTGTGTTGAGGACGAGCCTGCTGAAGAGGCTGTCGTGTCCTTTGCTGAAATTACTGTTGATTCGGTTAGCTCTGCGCAACCTGAGGTTGATACGTAGGAACAGACGCAGGGTTGATAGCAGGAGTTACAACTGCTACTGGTTGGTACCACCGCCTTTGCTTTCTGAGAGAGATATTCCCGATATCTTGATCTTTTTTCTTAGGGAGAGCACTACCGTGTCGTTTTGTACTACTTGATGATCCAACGTCTTTTACTAAACGTCCTTCCCGAACGGCCTCCTCAAGATAAACTCCCTTGCCCACCATCTCGGTGAAGTCACTGGGTGCACTGGCGACCATTCTATCGTAGTAAAATGAGCTTAAGGTCTTTAAGAAGATCTTTGTCATCTCTTTTTCCTCCAGAGGTGGACAAATTTGAGCGGCAATCTCACACCATCTCTGAGCGTATTCCTTAAAGGTTTCCTTGTCCTTTTGCGACATTGATCTAAGTTGATCTTTGTCTGGTGCCATGTCTAAATTGTATTTATATTGTTGGACGAAGGCAGTGCCAAGATCTCTGAACGTGCTAATCGTAGTGCGGTTTAAACCCATGTACCATTTTAATGCGGCACCGGTTAAACTATCTTGAAAGTAGTGAATCAGTATATCCTGGTTCTCTGTCTGGGCTGACATTCGCCGAGCGTACATCACCAGATGACTCCGAGGGCAAGAATTACCCTTGTATTTTTCAAAGTCGGGCACCTGGAATTTGTGCGGGACTTTCACATTGGGGACCAAACAAAGGTCTGCGGCGTCTTTTCCAAATAAATCCTGATCGCGAATAGCTTGCAGTTCCTTCTGCATTTCCAGGAACTTCTCCTGGAATTCATCCATTCTATCGAACATACTTTCCTTTCTACCAGAAGGTATCTGTGGAATCTGTCCTTCCAGGACAGTGTGGTACCGTTACTACGGCAGTGAATCTTGGTGTTTCCCGAAGTTTGTAACCTTCAGGAGTCCTCATTATGCCTCTGGCATCCTCGCTTTCCTGAAGTTTATAACCTCCAGGCCCAACGGCTTCTACTATGATTCCCTGATCTTCAGTGATCGGCGGAACATTTCCTTCCGGGATATAGTTAACAGGCATGCCCCAGGGACGATCTTTTGGCATTTGATACCTAGGATCATACTTCTCTACTATGGACGTTGAGGTGATCTCTGAGATCACAATTCTTTGTAGCTGAGCTTCTGTCATGGCTTGCATGTCGTTACGAAGCTTTCTCATATCCTCTCTCAGAGCGTCGATCTCTTCTTCCAACTCTCTGTTCTCTTCCTCGAGATCATCCATCTTTTTCTGACGATTGGCCCGAGTATTGTATGAATGAGACAGTTTGACTCTAGAACCGAGACACAAACATGAGATTCGTAGGTAAGAAGAATACGTGACGTGAGAATGATGAATGCAGTGATTTATATTAATTGTTTTTTAATCAAAATGAACTTCGACAATTGGATTGGAAGTATCAAACAGTGGGGACACCCCCGTTTTATTGAATTCAAAGGATTGCGGAAATGGAAATACAGTAAATTACAAGGTGCGGAAACAGAAACCTAAGCTAATGGGTCCCGAGCCCTCTCTGAGGAGAACTCGGGTGCTGATTCTGGCACTTTCCTTTTCTTGGACCGGGGCTCTTGGGCCATTGTCGGGTTGTCATTCCTTTGCCAAGTGAAAGGAGCGAGCAAATTCCTTTGGTCATCCTGATTTTCTACAGCATGTTTCTCCAAAATCTCAATTAGAGCATCCTTATCCTTCAGCAGTTGTTGTATTTTGGTACACTCCACATTGAGAATGCGGTACTTGTTCTTCCAAGACCTCCTCTCCTGTTGAACTTTGTTGAGAGTAACCTGAAGTTTTTCCGTTTCAGTCATGAAGTACATGACAGATTCCCTTGGCGGAAGAACTCCGTGACGAGGATAAGGCATCTTTAGCTTGAGAGCTCTAGTTTGTACCCTGTGGAGATAAGGCTCCACTGAGACACAGTCCTGTTTTCCTAAAGACTCCTGTCCTTTCTTATGAACATGTTTCCAAGCGTGCACTATTTCCATCTTTAGTGCCCTGTCATTTTCTCCTTCCTTGAAGAAAAGACCTTCCAGATGAGCATTATCGGGTATCCAAATTGACGACGAACTAAAATTGAATGATAATTGATTCCTCCTTTAGTTCCTATGAGGGGTACGTTGGGGAAGTTTCCACAACGGTCAATGATCCTGATCCCGTCATAGATTCGATTGTACCAATCGATGTCAGAGTTGGTAAGAGACATAATTTTCTGCGACCAACGTAAGGCACTCTTATGATCCCAAAAAGCGGCAGACTTAGGCAAATGGGAGATAAACCATTTATATAGCAGGGGTACACAACACGTGATTATTCCTCCGCTGTATAAATTCCTTAAGTGTACAGAATGATACGCATCTGCGAGTAAGGTCAGTACATGGTTTCCAATTAGGAAAATCTTAAGGGCGTTGATATCGACGAAGTTATCAATGTTGGGAAACAAAAATAACCCGTAGGTGAGCAAAACAAAGATGCTCTCGAAAGCAGTCATGTTCCCTATACTAGCAAAGTACAGAGCCTTCTTTACCAGAAACTTGGCTGGTAAACCTGGGATTCCTCCCTTGGTGGTAAGGTGAGTCCTGACTTCTGATTCGTCCAAATAAATTGCTTTTACAATGGTCTGATCCTTTGAAATTTCTTCCAGTCCAGAAAAGGGAGCTTGATCAGTAATTAGTAGATCAATCAGATGAGAATACTCCTCCAGCGTTGGCGCGAGCTGGTAATCCGGGAATGTGAAACAGTGATAGACCGGATCGTAAAACTGAACGAGTGCCTCCAGGATTCCCTCAATTACATGGACCCTTAACAGAGGTAGCAGACCTCCGTACTTGGCTCTGAAAGCGTCTGGGTTAGTGATCATCCCTGCTAATCCTTTGAAATCCCCTAGTTTTGGAACCTTGAAAGTATACTTGTGAGTTTTTCTTCTACCGAAATCCATGAGCGTAATCCTTTTCTCTTTGACATTTACAATCATTGTCTTAGTTCAATTTGAAAAAGAGAGACTAGAAGAGAAAAAAAAATTTTGCTTAATGTTTTTTTTTAAATGAATGCATGAATGCAGCACACAAAAACATAGAAAAAACATGGGGTCAAAGGGTCGGTGTCATGAAGTCAAGGCTCTACCCATCCCAAAGGTTTATACTAGTGACTTTTGTATCTGTCTCTCAAAATCATTGATTCTTGTCGAGATATCATCAGCGGGCCGGGAACCGTGCTAGGTGATGTATTTCGAAAAATCTCAGAAGAGGGTAGTATCGCGTGACAATTATTTCCGATAGCTTCCGCACTACTGAAAGAGGTTTTTCCTAGGTGTATACTCAATCTTTCCACATGCGGCATCACACGCATTCCTATTAGCAGAAAAATAAACACAGATATCAATTAGGAAAAGCAGTATATATATTTGTCCTAATGTCCTAGACTTTTTAAGAGCAATGAATCCTATGATCCTAACAGAAAATGGCTCCCCGGCGGAGGCGCCATTATGTGGTACCTTCCCAACTTAAAGGTTTTTGACCTAAGATCCTAGTGAGGGCCGATCCTAGCAATAATGACATTCCCCGATGGAACCGTCATTCGGTGATACCTTGTGAACCCAAGGACTCGTCCCAAGAGAAGGTTTCAACCAGAGAGGTAAGAGAGACAAGATTCCTTTGTTTGGCCGCACGATGGGCGCCATTTTTTTCTGTGGAAAATAGGGACGACAAGATCTTACCAAGTCGCTCCCACTGTGGTCGCCATTTTTTCTGTAGCGCGGTTTTTGTGGTTTCGAATCACTATCGCTTTGGTACTACAGTTTGATTCATTTTTTATCCTATTGAAGCTGATGAAGGAAGGGAAATAGATGTCTCCAATTAACCCTGCTTGCAAACTGAGATTAAACAGTCAAAACTGTTGGTTTACAGATGCGGCTTTAGTTCGTGGGTATCTCTCTGCTTATTTTGTTTAGAACGAAATACCGGGATTGTTCATGGGGAATTTGTTGGGATACTGTGCTAGATTGGCTGGAGGTAGGGGACTTTGGGGTTTTTCGATTAGTGTGCTCGCTAAGATTCTTTTTCAATCTTATGCCTACGTATTCCCAGGATAGGGAAATCAGAGCGATCGTAGTTCCTCCTATTCTATGGGAGGAAATGGTGTTTTGGTGTCTTGTTCAAAGCCCAAGACATGAAGCTAAAGGTGGTTTATATCTTGTTCAAAGCCCAAGATGTGAAGCTGAAGGGTGTTGACTTTAGAGAGAATTTGTCATCTCTAAAGGGGTCTGTTTGTCACAATTGTTGCGTGACTGATTATAAAGGAGAATTACTTTAACTGGAATATACGAATCCAGCAATGCCATGATTTCCTTTATAGGGGATTTTTAACCTGAAGGATAAGACATTAACTCAGTGTAGAGCAATGCCATATTTCCTTAGGAATTTCTCATGCTAAAAGAGGGACAGTGGCGTGGATGTAAATAATCCAGAGGCTTGCCGCTTACAACAATTAGATGGGGGGAAAAGGAGTTGTTGATGTTTGTATGTTGTGACCAAAGCATGATTTGATGCTAAAAGGTTGATTGAATCAAAAGGGGATTTCTTTATACAAAGCCTAAGAGGAGGCTATTGACCCAACAAGAGGATGCTTTTGTGTCTCGTACGAAGCCCGAGATAGAGGCTAAAAGGGTTGACTCAACAAGAGAGTGTTTTCATATGTGTCTTGTACGAAGCCCAAGACGGAGGCTAAAAGGGTTTGACTCAACAAGAGAGTCTTTTATACTCACCAAGAGAGTAATTTGTATCTCGTACGAAGCCCGAGATAGAGGCTAAAGGAGGATCAACTCAACAAGAGAGTCTTTTTATACTCAACAAGAGACTGTTTTGTATCTCGTACAAAGCCTGAGATGGAGGATAACAATGTTAGCTCCATTAGGGAGAATCATTGTACAAAGCCCAAGAGGAGGCTAGTGTTACTGTTTCAGTTGAGTGACAGGTACAGTATGTTGGTTAAAAGAGAAAACCAATTCTTATATGGGTAATGTTGTTCTCATGGATTTGATCTGAGGACCGGGATTATTCCTTGTTCTTTAAGGAAACAAGGAATCCAAAGGGTATTGAGACTGCCCAAGTCTACGGGTGTTTTTTTTCCTATTTTTGAAAGGAACTTGAGAATGTCTTCGAGACTCAAGGAGATTAGACTGTCCAAGTCTAGAGTTTTATCTTTCACATTATGCTTAAGAGAGACCAAGAGACAGTACATTCGTGGTAGGAAGATCTAGACTCTTTGAAAGACTGTTCTATTAAGATGACTAATTTCTGTTCCTATACCTTTAAGAGGTCGTCAGGACAATTTGTACGAAGCCCAAGAGGAGGTGAGAAAAACTTTTAAGAAGCCGAAGGGACAATTTGTGCAAAGCCTAAGAGGAGGTTATCTTCCCGGAGGAAGAATCATTATACAAAGCCTAAGAGGAGGCTGTGAAAACTTCTAAGAAGTCGACGGGTCCTTGTACAACGCCCAAGAGGAGGCGGGGATGCTTTTAGGAAGCCTGTGGGTCCTTGCACTAAGCCCAAGAGGAGGCTGCTGAACAGTTCCAAAAGGGGTTTCACTTGGAACATTGGCCTTCTGTATATGAACTGTTTAAGGGGGAGATTTCTTAGATCTAGTTATCTAAAATTGTTGTAAAAGAAAATTCTCATGGTTTAGGTTATGTTGAAATATCCGGGAGAACATCAGATGTAACGAGACGAGGTTTTATCTAGTTCTAGACGTAGTTGCCGGGGAAACTCTAAATATCTATACTAGTATTACACAGTCGATATGAGTTTATGAAAGAAGACTTACAATGAAATAGCCCCACAATACAGTTACATACATATGAAAGCGGTAAATGAAAGCGGGTAAACACTTACTCGGTTGTAGAGATTCCATGTTGTATTGTTAGTTATTCAATAAAGAGATTGAAAATAACAGTATGTTACAAAATCAAAGGAGAAAGTGCTTTTTGAAAGGAAAATTGGGGCTTATAGCTCAAGGAGAGGCCCAGGGTTTTATCAGTGATCGCACTGTCGTTTTGTACAGGGACTTATACAAGTGACTGAGGCCCAAGAAAGGTTTTCTGTACAAGTGGATGGGTCTTACACTCTCTCAAGAGGCCCAAAAATGATTGAAAGTGAACAAAGATGGGTCTTATAGCTCAAGGAGAAGGCCAAATGGTTTGTTTTAAATGGACGATCACGCCGGGATTTTTTGAAAACGCATCGGGTCTTATACAATGACTGAGGTTCAAAAATGGTTTTGGTTTTAAAAGGGGGTTGGGTCTTACACTCTAATAGAGGCCCAAAGTTTGAAAACGTTTTGTGAGGGTGAAAATCAAAGAAACCCTAATTTTGCTATTCTTTAAAAGTAATTTTTTAAAGAAAAATCAAATAAAAATGATAAAAATGCCAAATAAGTTTCAATAAACCATTTGTGATTTTTGTTTAAGATTTGAAAAATGAGGGATTAATCACAAGATGAATTAAAACTCATTTGGTTTTGATTTTCCAAGTAAATATTCACTTTTAAATGTTTAAAAAATAATTAAAAAGGAATTTATTCACAAAAATACTAATTATATTAAATAAATAATATAAATCTGATTTTTTTGTGGAATAAAATATTTCAATATTTTTGTGATTTTTTGCAAAAAGAAACAATAAAAAATAATTAAAATTGAAGGAGTTATTAATTTTCCCCTTAATTAATAAAACATGAAAATATTGGAAAAAGTAACAAAAATGTGAGAAAACACAAAATGGTCTGGGTGGGGTTTGAACCCACGACCTCAAGGTTATAGGGCACGCGCCTTACCACTGGGGTGGTGATACATCCGTTGATTGAAACAAACCAACAAATACACAAGGCTTGCCTTGTTTTCTAGGCCTGGCCAAGGCAAGACAATGCAAGTTTTGGCTCAGAAACGTGAAGGCCATAACTTTCTCATTTCTCCATGGATTGAGACAAAATTTAGGTCTATCCTGCCTAGAATTTCACAAGGAATCCAATGGTGGTGGTAGTTTTTCAAGATCATGTTCCCATTTTAAAACCCGATAGTGGTTTTGAAATAGGCCTCCAATTGCATTTTCTGTGCTATCTCATGATACAGGCAAGAATTGCATGGAAATTTGGTGTAAACACAACATATATAACATGTACAAGATGTGCATGATCAGTGAACCTCAAAGCAATGCATATTTTGGAAAGTTCAAGTCACGATGCTTACCTCTTTTTGAGCTTTTGGAGTTTTTTGTGCAATCTGCCAAGTTTCTTATTCCAGAAATAGTTTGATGCTTTGGGCTCTGTCAAATGATCTTTTAGAAGCTTTTAGGATGGTTGGAATCAGCTGGAAACCTCAGGGATGAGTTTGAGCTCTTTCTTGCAAAAGGGGCAAAAGTGGCCAAAATAGCAACTCCCTCAAATGGTGTTCCAGATGGGGGGAACCATTTGGGACAGTTCAAGGATGATATTTGGAGTATGTTTGAGGTTTTATCTGGTTTAGAAAGTGACTGATTCAAGACATGGCTTGAAAAATGCACAAAAAGGCCTATTTTGAGGTGTTGAGAGGTGACTTTGAGATTTAAGGATTACAGGTCACTTGTGTGAGTTTGGACATCTTATATATGACATATTGGATGTGTTTGGATCATAAGTTGTGGTGGAATTTCTATCTAACTCAAAAACTCAGAGTTACCTTGCTAAAGAAGGTATTTTTGCCTAGTGAAAGAGATTTTGAGGAAAGCATCTGTTTGATGGCTTTGGTGTACTCAAATTGAGCACAAATTAGCTCTATTTAAAGTAGAGCAAGTTTGTTTTGGGATCAAAAGTGAATGGCAACTGCAACAGAGGTTTGGCCAATGTTGATCAATAGGAATCCAAGTCTCCTCTAGCCATTGACTAGAGGTTAGAGTACAGAGTTGTGTTTCCCTAGTTGTTGGATGAATCTTGACTGAATTTAGTTGCAAATGTGTCAAACCATGTCACCTTGGTGCATCCATTAAATGCTCCAATCCAAAATTGGAGTCTTGTCCCTCTTTTAGGGATTTCTAGGTTTGGCATGCTACTTCTTGTTCCAAAGACTTTGGAGGCTTGGATCAGTGTTTGTTCCCTTTAGATTTGATCCTTAGATGTGTCCAAAGTGATGACAAGGTTTGCAATTATCTGATTTTGCCAAATCGAGCAAAAGGGCAAAATTCTGCCTAGCCTTGGCAGTTTTCAGCAAGGCATATTGCCATTGTCATATCTCATGGCTCAAGTGGAATTTGCTGGAGTTCTTGGCCATTTTGGAAAGCCCTCATATGATATAATAACTATTTGATCATAATTGGTTTTGATACTTTTTGGATCCAAGTGAAAAATGCCCCTACATTTGGAAAAAAAGTGAAGGCAGATTTAAGTGTTGGAAAAAGTGGCATTTCATGTTTTCAGCCACTTTGATCATTCCATAACTCAAAATCCATAATGAATTGGAATGAGGTGTAGTTGAAGCTTTTTTAGAGGGCCATGAGGGCTACAAATCCAGCTTTGGATGGGAAAAAATGGCCTTATGGTTTAGGAGTTATGATCCTCCAAAGTTGGTACCCTAGCCACTTTGTTCCATAACTTAGAAAAATTTCTAAGTTTTTATGGTTACCCCCTTTTACAAGTTATCCCACTTTCCTTGATTTTTCTTGATGAATGATGATTCCAATCACACATTAACATCATTTTAGGGTTAAGGAACCATAATTATGAAAAATCTAAAAAAGTCAAAGTTTGACTTTTGTGCACAATTGACTTTTTATTAGATGAATTCCAAACTGTGCGATCCTCTATGAAATCAAGTCCTTGACCTAAATCAAACTTGATAGATTGATTTCATAGGTGTTATAGGGTGTATTGAATCATGTCCTAGGGTTTGGGAGCATATCCTGGTCAAAAGTCAAAGGCACAGTTGACTTTTCCCGCGAAACCCTAATTGTGGTTCAGATGAAATTGAAACTTGTTGCTCAAGCTTCTTGGATCAATCCATTGTTGCAAATGGATCAATGTGATGTATTTGAGACCCTCAAATCCCCCTTGTGGCCTTGGCTCATGTTTTGTCCCAAAAGTCAACTTAGGGGTGAATTAGGTCAAGAAACCCTAATTCCTGATTTTTTTATGAATGCATCCCCTAAAGCCAACTTGACTTGATGATTGGGTTCATGATGTCCCTTGGAGAATCATAGGTTATGCTTTGAAGCATTGGCTCATGCCCAGAGGAAAATCTCCATCTGGAGGCCTTGGTCGACCAAAACCCTAATTTGGTGACACTGTCGATCGTGAGGCTTGATCCACTCAGAATGCTGCAACCTTGTGCTTGATAGTTGAAGTGGGAGTCCTCTTGATACATTGTGGATGTTTGAGAGGCTAGACAAGTTGAAGATCATGCCATTCCTTGATTGATCCTTTGTCTAAGAACTCATAGAGGGCTTGAAACCCTAATTTTGATAGTAGTGAATGCTCACCCATCTTTGGGGAAACTAATGAGGCATGATGGTTCATCCATATTGTGATGATGATTTGTACAATGATGGGAAATCTTAGTGGTCAAAATTTGGGGTATGACACATCCAAGTTTAGTACAACACATTAGGCATATATTTTTCCATCTGTAAGCTTTAACTCTTCAAACCGAAAGGGTTATCGCAAAGTTGATTGAGTCTGTATGAAGCTTGGAGCAACCCTGTACAAGTTTTATTTCTTTATCGCTTTGAAGCCTATCTGTATTTATTTCAAATTTTTCTCTGTATCTAGACAAAAGTCTCTTCGGAGTAGGTTTTTACTTAATTGCTTTATTTATTTTTGTTGCCTTTATTTAATTTCTAGTACGCCTTCTACTTTCGTTTAATACCGTATTTCTTTAATTATGCTGTTTATGTTTTATTCTGTTATCAAATTCATCGCATTTACTTACTTTACAATTATGTCGAACTAATTTTATAAGTGTTGGGATGTGAGGACTTTAATTACACACACCTTCATTGTTCATGTAGAATTTCCTTTGGGGATGTTTTGGTTTTTAATCAATTTTACTGAGTCTTGTTTTAATCTGCCTTCATGTACGTGAAACAGTGAAACACCGGGTAAGATTGAAAGCCGTCCGGTATGAACGATTTAAATTGTTAAGTCCTTGATTAATAAACTCCGTGAAATCCTTTTTATTAATTAATCAGGAAAGTTTAAGGTTTCTAGCAAAGTGATTTTAAAACTATTCACGAACGCGCGCGTTTATAGCTTTAGGATCTGGTACTTAAGCGAAAGCTTATGAACCCTTTTTAAATTATACTTTCCAATCAAAATCACTTTTCTATTTAGTAAAGAGTTTGATTTCTTAAAAATGGGTTTATTACTTTAACGCAACACGCGCCCACCATGAGTGACGATGGAAGGGTATAAATTAGATAATAAATCCGGTTCTGTTTGCGAAAGCAATAGTTCCCGTTAAATTAATTCTTTTCAAAATAGGAAATATTTCCCCATTGAGGAATCCCTTTTAGAAACAACGAAAGTGCGATTAATTAGTAGATCCCACATCTCTACACTGTCTGTCTAATTTACTTAATTCATTTTATTTTAACGCACTTTTATTTCTGCAATCAACTCCCTCATTGTCCGCCTTAAATAAACACTGTAGCAATCAGTGACGATAGGTTTGACTTTTGGTCTCTGTGGGATCGATATCTTTTAAAACTACATGATAGGTTGTGCACTTGCAGTTATTTGGTTTACACCCGATCAAGTTTTTGGTGTCGTTGTCGGGGACCAATTACGTCAAAATATCGTAAACTAGTTGTTACTCAGTTTAGATTAAGGAATTTTAGATTAATCACCCAAATTCTTTTGTCAATTGCCAATTTAAACATTTCAAGGGACCACAATATCCCTATAAGACAAACCTTGAAATGTTAGTAGAAAACTTTGTTAATTCACAAGCCCTCTCTGGGTTAGAATCTATGGTACGTAGGTTTGTAGCAACTCAGACTGCCTATAATAGGGAATTTAGGAACCATATTCTCCTTGTTAATGAAACCCTTAAGCGACTAGACAATTCCATCGGGTCCTTAGTACTTAGTAATGAAGAATTAGGGACGAAAATAACATCGCTTACACAGGTACCCTTGGGCGCACCAGCTTATAAGGTTGCCCTGTAGGAAAACCCGAAGGAATCGATAAATTAACTAAGGAAAGTTATAAGGAAGAAAAGATTAGGAACCCTTTTCCACTAAAAACAAAGTCAAAAAGGCACGTTGCGAAATTAATACAAAATCAGGAATTTTAACGCCTAATAATGAGCCAAACCTAATCCTGCCCTACTTAAAGTACGAACCACTCTATAATGGAAATAAAAGAAAAGGGGAAGGATATGAGATATGTCTTGATAAATGGCTTTGGAAATCACCCACTCCGACGATCTTTCGTCCGTAGTTTAGTTTCAATAAGTCGAGCTACCAACATTAAACAAAGCGCTGCATGGGAGGCAACCCATGATTCTGTCTTTTTAATTATTTTTCCTTAAAAGGTGAATTATCTCTTCTAACAAGGCTAACTTATTTTGATTTCATATGTTTCAGGGCTTAGCATTCTACATAGCTCATTCAAACCATATTTTCAGGATGCAGAACATTGATGACATGGCGATCAGGTTCAGAGATGATGACCAGAGAAGACGTTACGCGGCCCTATCTGAAAGACCCATGCTACCCACTAGATATCATGACACAACCTACATGATAGGCCTAGGAATTGAAAAGATTATCAGCTATATGGCTAGCCGAATTGATTGGGAGGAATTCTCAGAATTTAAGCATGAGACCTATAGAAAGCTCACCCTCGAGTTCCTCGGTTCACTTATTTATGATCCCTGTCGAGGACGTGGACTCCACCGCGGCCGCATATCCTTTAGGTTGTTTTTACAAGAGTATGATCTAACCCACTGAGGATTCGGAAGCCTTTTAGGATTCCACAGTGGTCCAAATGCCCATCCAGAAATCACACTCTATTTCTACCAGGACGATACTCTAGAAATTTTTTGGAAAGAAATCACCAATAATGCAGACCCCAGCCCAGCCACCCAGTTTTCAAATCAGATCCACAACCCAGCATTTAGGTATTTCCAGATGATCTTGGCCGAAACATTCTTTGGTATAAGTGAAACATGCGATCCAGTAAGTGCGGAAGAGCTATTCATTCTTTACTGCATCACAGAAGATGACTCCGTTGCTTCTGGTGCCCTCCTCATCCAAAACCTACCAGGTGTAGCCCGATCTTCAGTAGGACCTATTCATGTAGGGGGGATAGTCACCTGTATAGCCTATGCACTTCAGTTACAAAACAAGTTGTCCCACCTGATTCCTTACTATGGTTATACACTGTTAAACATAGACCATTTCCTCGAAAAGGGATTGATACGTAGAACATATTTTAAGGTTAATGAATACAAACTCCTCATTGATGATGAAGTTGTCCACCATTTTTACCTGCCTAACCCAGAAAGAACGAACATCCTAAATAAAGAGAATTGGACCTATGCTTTAAAGGTTCAAGATGAGACACCCTTCAGACCCGCTGCACCTCCTACACCAGAGTATCACCCATTACATGCACCTTCTTCGGATAGGACTGCTGCGATTTCTTCTTCTGGTTCTAGCAGGAAAAGAGGCAGAGATGACGAGCTTACTTTATTGCACCAGGAGATTCTTGCACTCCGAGGAGAAATAATCAATCTGAGGCAGAAGGCAGAGATCGAGAGTGCCATTCAAACTAAAGCAGAAGATTATCTCTCCCGAGAGATTTCCGACCTCCGACGCCAGGTCACAGAGGCTCATGCATTTTGTCCGCAGCAGATGCCAGATCCTGTTTACCATTCCACTTAGTCTTTTTATTGGATTTATTTCACCATTATTTCCTTTTTACTATTTACTGCTAAATTTATTTTCTCGCTAACACTCTTTTAAAAGTTTTTAAGTTATCTTATTTTGAGGTTTATTCTATTTTCATATTCGGTAATTCTTGTTTATTCTGCTTATCAATATTTATTAGCTAACGATTTATGTGATAAGCTATTATTCTTCAAATATATTGCCTAGGTAAAGAAAAAAGGGAGTGTATACTCTAAAAAGCACCCCATACCAGGCCCAAAAACCAACACAAGGCCCAGAATCGGACCCAGGCAATGTGGCGCTCGCCACACCCCCATGGTGGTTGTAACACCCCAACTCCCATCGCGAATAAATAATACATAAATAAAATCAGAGTAACTAAAAATTTATTTTTCCGACAGGAACAGGAATGCCACATTTAAAGAAAGAATACGCAATCCCTGCTCATAAATTTAATACATAGCATAAAATAGAATACCCTCAAAGCGGAAACTTTTTCCATATAAATTAAAATTCAATTATGGAATAAAGCGGAAAGATCCATAACTGACTTGTTTTGCAAATAAATGGTTTTATAACATCAAAATATAAATACAAAAGTAATACAAAATATATTCAACAATTATATACATATATAACATAATCGTTCCCCGACTCCCGTGCTACGTATCAGAGCAGACAGACGACAAAGGACGGAGGACTAATCTTCACAAAAAGACCTCTAACAACTCTAATCTGCAATGCCTCATAGAGCATTATAAAACAGCAGAAGGGTGAGAATTAACAACTAAATCAAGATTGCATAATAATATGCAAATACATAACAATTCACATGCATAGCTATTCTCACCACAAACACCACATACTAATACATATAACATGCCACATATACGTAACATATATCTATTAATCCAACAATATAGCATATATCTACGCATAAAACATATTATCCACAACCAATGCATTTATCGCATATGCACATCAAATTACCAACGCTATCACAATCTCAACACAACAAATCAAAGCACAATTTCCACACATAATCAATCAAATCATGATTTTCCACACATAATGCATCCATTCACAATTCTCACACATAATCAATCAAATCATGATTTTCCAAACATAATGCATCCATGATTTATGCAAATGCACAGAGACCGACACAACGACTCTATGCAAATGTCATGCGGTACCGACTTCCAATGTTTCTCATCACTAGTTCACTCAGGAACTCTGCTGGAACCATCGCTCGTTACTTAGTGTAACTCCCCGTCTGGAATAGGATGTTCCTTGTCGCTCACACCCCACACGGGCACATGATGTTTATGGATCGCTCACACCCCACACGGGCACACGACCCGATCGCTCACACCTCACATGGGCACACGATCGTCTATAATCATCGCTCACACCCCACATGGGCACACGACGTTATAGCGGATTCCCTCTGGAACTAATCCGTCGCTCATACCCCACATGAGCACACGACATTTATGGATCGCTCACACCCCACATGGGCACACGATCCGATCGCTCACACCCCACATGGGCACACGATCGCACAAGATGCATATCATGATGCTTGGCATACGATGACTCATGACATTTAAAATGCACACATATACACATCCACAATCATGCATATATCATCAAATCCCACACATTGCATTTTCCTGCCCTTAGGCCACAAATCATCATCACAACATATATCACGTACATTTTCATTTCACGACAGCACACAAGTCATACAATGTCCATATCAACAACACATTGCATGATACACATCAATTACACACAATAACAACGACCAAAGTCGACAAAACAACACCATTCAAATATCATACATCAATCACCAATGCGTATCAATCATGCACAACATTTCATCACATATGCTCACGCCATATAACAGCACACCAGCTATACGTTACATATCAAAAGCATATAGCATGATAACACATCATTCGCACACCAATACGACGGTAAAAATTCGACAAACCAACAATTTTTCAAAACCACAACTTAAATAAATCATCTACTGACCTCCAACCCATTTTTAATAGAAAGAATATTTCATTAGCTTTCCAACGCTTCGAACGGGGACCAAAACGGACTTACGGTTCAAAAGTTATGGCTAAAATACGAAAATACTGTTTTTGCTGTCCCAGACAAATTCGCCTGGCGAATACCTGGCGAAACGGACTCGCCACCAACTCGCCTGGCGAATCTGGACGAACCAGAATTTCTCCAAAACGGGTTTGAGACCCAAAAATGACCAAAACCTTCAACCCATATGATATTATTGCACCCCATGACCCAAATAACATGTTATAACCCATTTAGGCATGCATTTCATCAAATCATCCGTGAAAACATCAATTTCTATCAATTGCTCACAAATTCAACCAAATAGAAAACATATATTTTCACCCAAACATTCAAACAAAACATACATATACATATACAAGCATGATATAATCGAAACTTCTCACCCTTACCCGATTAATCGCGATTGAAACGGAGTTATCTTTGATTTTCGTCTTTTCCTCTTTTTCTCCTCTTCTTTCTTCCCTTCTCTTTTCTTTCTCTTCTTTTTCTTTTTCTTTCTATTTCTCTCTTTTCTTTCTTTTTATGAAAATATCTACCCCCCAAAAAGACCAAAATACCCCTACTCCCAAATATCTCGCAAACGCTCTCAAAATGCGATAAAACATAAACATACCGATGAAATATATTTCGGGAAATAAAAGTTGAAAAGAAATAATAATTTAATACAAATATTTTATCTATCTGAGAAATTAACCAATTAGCAGGTAAAATACCATAAATTCACACATTTCACAAAATTCAAATAAATGAAATAAATAAATAGAATTAAACAAATCGGGGCATTACAATTCTCCCCCACTTAGACATTTTCGTCCTCGAAAATATACTAAGACGAACAACTCCAGACACGACTCTTGCCACCGACCAACAAACTAACATGCCAACAAGAGGCACCTCACGAATAACACAACTGACAAACCACCCCGCTAACAACAACTACTATAACAACACGACACGACGACCACTACAACGACAAGATGCAAAGCCCATACAATGCACTTGACGACCAACTCACGACTCAAGAAATACCCAAGTTACGAACACACACCGGAATTAGCTACTCGCACTCGAACCAACACGATGGAAATGAGGCAACAACACAAACAAGAACACAAGTTCCACGACACAACATCGATTCAACAACCTCTACATAACCATAACACCAACATCCTTGTCACACAACATTATTACAACAATGCTACGATTCCCCAATCGAACATATAACCAAGACATCCATCTACATAGTAACCCACGCAGAATAGTTAAACCTTTCACCTAACACTTCCATTCTGAAACATCCAATGGTCTCTTCACTCCTACATGTTCCCAATGTTCAACCTATGAACTCTTACAAGTCCCACACGCAAATACAAATTGTGCCACACCACGCATCTGCTGCGCACTCTGATTACTCGTAATCATCAAAACTACCAATCTCACGTCCAAAGTCTAACTCTTCCTCATATTCACCAAAATCACTGTTCACTGTTAATATTCCCAACCTCACACTCTCCTGTGTTGTCTCACACACCAGACCCAAGTCTCGGAATTGCTCAATTAATTTTAATTCTATGACCATCAAAACAGACATGCATAACAACTTTCGACTTAACTTTTCAGGCACAACCTTAGCTTTTCCCGAAGGATAATCCAAGCCAAATTCATAACTCGTCACGAATTCCAACCCTCCTCGTTGTCTCATACTCTATTCCTTCAGACCAAACAAGCACTCTAAACTCTTGTGATTACCAAACACTTCGAGCCTAGAACCATAAAGATAATACCTCCAAATATTCCAACACAATACGACCGCAACCAATTCCAAATCCATAATAGTATAGATCCTTTCATAAATCCTCAATTATCGTAAAGCATAAGCCATGACTTTACCCTCTTGCATTAACACACAGACTAAGCTCATCAAAACTTACTCACAACGAACATCCAAAACAAACGACTCACCCTTTGCAAGTCAACTGAGATAACAGAAGTACGAACTTAGCAAAGTCTTCCATAGCCTGCAGTAACAACCAACTGAGCCCAAAAGTTTATAATCTCCTTAACCAACTTCGAAACCTCCCATATAGAACTACATCTACTTTCGATGGATCCATAACAATACCATCATCGGAAATAACATATCCAAGAAAACTAACCTTTTCAACCAAAATTCTCACTTGAATAACTTAGCATAAAACTTCGTCTCTTTTAACACTTGTAATTCAAATCTCAAACACTCCACCTGTTCTCCCTCTGAGTTTATAACAGATTTGAATATCCTCAATCAAAACCATTACGAACTTATCCAAATAAATATGGAAGATACGTTTCATATACTCCACAAACATTACGGACGCATTACTAACACCAAACAACATCACTGTACGTTGTAATGTCCAACCAAATTCCAAAAGATATAAATTATCAAAGCTTTTAGAAAACCTTACACTGGGTAACTGGCTACTCACACACATGCTTAACCGAGTAAATAACAGCATATTCTGATAACAAACATAACTAGTCACATCAAATCGATCAAAGCCTTAACTCACACCATTCACCACTCTTATCAAACATTCCATACACTTGCAACTCCACTCAAACTCAACCAAACCATTCCAATCATTTGTTCATGAAAGTGGACACTTGTTCTCAATCGTTACCTTATTCACCTGTTAACAATCCATACACAATTTCTTCTCTTAACAGTCCAAATTCCATAAATCCCAACATGTAGCAACAGCCATCCCAAAGGACTCTCAAATATTACATCCATGCCTAAGGTTTTCTCAAAATTTCCATTAATGGTCTAAAATTCCAAAGACTCCAAACCTCATCAGAACTCTAAGTTTCGCTTTCCATAGTCTCAATACCAATACCATCACACACATCATACTCGTTATTCCATTCAATCATCATTCCCTTTTTGTTACTAACAAAGCTGGAGCTCTCTAAGACAACACCTTAATGTTCCATCCCAAAAACACATCCAAAAACCATGCACAACTGACGGCCCATCACTATGACTTCCTGCCAATTTCCAGAACACTATCATCACAGACAAAACAAACATCTTAGTCCCATCTACCAAGAGTCTTCTACTTACTTAGCAGATCCAAACCTCAAATCTTCACCTTCGTCAAATTTGAGTTCACACTTTACTCTTTGAGAACAACCATTAATAATACCCAATCATTCTCTCTCAATGACTTCCCTCTGGACCAACATACCAAAACCTCTAATCCGCCTCATAAATAATAATTTCACTTTCCACAACATAGAACACTTTCATAGCTTCATATCGATATAAAGAACGCTTAAATCGGACATCCGAGTCAAAAGATATGAATTTTTGAAGGAAAGTCAATTATTGGAAAACAGCCAGATCCGCCTGGCGAGTAAGGATTTCGCCTGGCGAATACCTCTTCTCCAGACCTTCGCCTGGCGAACCAGCGGCGAAACCTGATTTTTTTGAAAACTCAAACTTCCAGTAGCTAACACATTTCTGTCTCTCCGTTTTCGCCTGGCGACTTACGATTTCTCCTGGCGAATCCCCATTCGCCAGCACCTCGCCTGGCGAACTATTGGCGAGACTTAATCCGCCTGGCGAATTCCCAATTCTCCTGGCGAATCGCACCATAACCAGAATTTTCTGCTGCATTTCCATGGTTTCCACACCTCCAAATCCAACTTTTCCAAACCAACACATATTCAATTTTCCAAGCAATTCATTACACACACTATCAAAGCCGAAAAGACACGTCTATTCCATCCAACATAATTTCCATCTACTATCAACAAGAGATTAAGGGTGATCAGTTCCTCAATTTATCAATAGACAGCCGACAATCATGATGGGGCATAAACCGTCTTTACCAAACTATAATAGCATTCCTTACATCCTGCGCACAAAACTACCTAAGGCACAAATCCTTAGTTGACATAAACCTTACCTCCGCATTCTCTCCGGAACCGGGAACCACACTGTCCAAAGAGCACTTACAATCTTGCAATTCACAACACACTGAGCCAACGCTCCACCTGAAGCAACTTGGAGAAGTACCAGCTTCTCCCCCACTTATCTCATTCTAACACCTGAAGACAAAAGATTAGGAAACCAGAAAGTACCGACAGTGCTCCACACACATATCATGTACTAAGGGACAACCAACACCGACAGTATTCAACTGTCACACCAACTGACTCAACAACTTGGCCGGACGGACCGACCTGCTCTGATACCACTAATGTAACACCCTAATTCCCATCGCGAATAAATAATACATAAATAAAATCAGAGTAACTAAAAATTTATTTTTCTGACAGGAACAGGAATGCCACATTTAAAGAAAGAATACGCAATCCCTGCTCATAAATTTGATACATAGCATAAAATAGAATACCTTCAAAGGGAAAACTTTTTCCATATAAATTAAAATTCAATTATGAAATAAAGCGGAAAGATCGATAACTGACTTGTTTTGCAAATAAATGGTTTTATAACATCAAAATATAAATACAAAAGTAATATAACATAATCGTTCCCCGACTCCTGTGCTACGTATCAGAGCAGACAGACGACAAAGGACGGAGGACTAATCTTCACAAAAAGACCTCCAGCAACTCTAATCTGCAATGCCTCATAGAGCATTATAAAATAGCAGAAGGGTGAGAAATAACAACTAAATCAAGATTACATAATATGCAAATACATAACAATTCACATGCATAGCTATTCTCACCATAAACACCACATTCTAATACATATAACATGCCACATATAAGTAACATATATCTATTAATCCAACAATATAGCATATATCTACGCATAAAACATATTATCCACAACCAATGCATTTATCGCATATGCACATCAAATTACCAACGCTATCACAATCTCAACACATAACAAATCAATGCACAATTTCCACACATAATCAATCAAATTATGATTTTCCACACATAATGCATCCGTTCACAATTCTCACACATAATCAATCAAATCATGATTTTTCCACACATAATGCATCCATGATTTATGAAAATGCACAGAGACCGACAGAACGACTCTATGCAAATACCATGCGGTACCGACTTCCAATGTTTCTCATCACTAGTTCACTCATGAACTCTGCTGGAACCATCGCTCGTTACTTAGTGTAACTCCCCGTTGGGAATACGATGTTCCCCGTCGCTCACACCCCACACGGGCACACGACGTTTATGGATTGCTCACACCCCACACGGGCACACGACCCGATCGCTCACACCCCACATGGGCACACGATCGTCTATAATCATCACTCACACCCCACATGGGCACACGACGTTATAGCGGATTCCCTCTGGAACCAATCAGTCGCTCACACCCCACACGGGCACACGATGTTTATGGATCGCTCACACCCTACATAGGCACACGATCTGATTGCTCACACCCCACATGGGCACACGATCGCACAAGATGTATATCATGATGCTTGGCATACAATGACTCATGACATTTAAAATGCACACATATACACATCCACAATCATGCATATATCATCAAATCCAACACATTGCATTTTCCTGACCTTAGGCCACAAATCATCATCACAACATGTATCACGTGCATTTTCATTTCACGACAGCACACAAGTTATACAATGTCCATATCAACAACACATTGCATGATACACATCAATTACACACAATAACAACGACCAAAGTCGACAAAACAACACCATTCAAATATCATACATCCATCACCAATGCGTATCAATCATGCACAACATTTCATCACATATGCTCACGCCATATAATAGCCCACCAGCTATACGTTACATATCAAAAGCATATAGCATGATAACACATCATTCGCACATCAATACGACGGTAAAAATCTGACAAACCAACACTTTTTCAAAACCACAACTTAAATAAATCATCTACTGACCTCCAAACCATTTTTAATAGAAAGAATATTTCATTAGCTTTCCAACGCTTCGAACGGGGACCAAAACGGACTTACGGTTCAAAAGTTATGGCTAAAATACGAAATTACTGTTTTTGCTGTCCCAGACAAATTCGCCTGGCGAATACCTGGCGAAACGGACTCGCCACCAACTCGCCTGGCGAATCTGGACGAACCAAAATTTCTCCAAAACGGGTTTGGGACCCAAAAATGACCAAAACCTTCAACCCATACGATATTATTGCACCCCATGACCCAAATAACATGTTATAACCCATTTAGGCATGCATTTCATCAAATCATCCGTGAAAACATCAATTTCTATCAATTGCTCACAAATTCAACCAAATAGAAAACATATATTTTCACCCAAACATTCAAACAAAACATACATATACATATACAAGCATGATATAATCGAAACTTCTCACCCTTACCAGATTAATCGCGATTGAAACAGAGTTATATTTGATTTTCCTCTTTTCCTCTTCTTCTCCTCTTCTTTCTTACCTTCTCTTTTCTTTCTCTTCTTTTTCTTTTTCTTTCTATTTCTCTCTTTTCTTTCTTTTTATGAAAATATCTACCCCCCGAAAAGACCAAAATACCCCTACTCCCAAATATCTCGCAAACGCTCTCAAAACGCGATAAAACATAAACATATCGATGAAATATATTTTGGGAAATAAAAGTTGAAAAGAAATAATAATTTAATACAAATATTTTATCTATCTGAGAAATTAACCAATTAGCAGGTAAAATACCATAAATTCACACATTTCACAAAATTCAAATAAATGAAATAAATAAATAGAATTAAACAAATCGGGGCGTTACAGTGGTCGCCATGGGGTCTGCTACTAGGAAAAAATTGTTACGGGACAAAACCACTTTCTCCTATTTTTCCTCCATCTTCTTCTCCAAAACCCCATCTTCTTCCTCCACTAACACCTACCATCCCTCCACCCACTCACATAACCTCTCATAATCTCCAAAACCCCATAAACCTTCCATCATACCTCAAACTTCCATCCAGAATTTCACTAAATTCCAACCATAAATTCACAAACCCTTGCATTTTTGTGATAAATCCCCATTTCACCAACACCTTTATCTTCACAATAATGGCGAGGGAATTGGGAATTGTCTTCCGAGCAGGAAATCCTGGAGAACGGCAAAGGGAAAAGTTCGAGTCACTCTTGAACCGGGAGATAACTCCCACAAGGTATTTCAATGTTTCTTGCCTTCATTCTTTAGGCATTTACAATGATGTTTACTATATGATTGATAAATTAGGATTACAGACTCTATTTGAGCGGAAAGATTCGACTTATGAGTTGTTGACCTGCGAATTGCTAAGTTCTTTGATTTATTTAGTAAAACCCGACACTGCTAGCGCACAAGGCACCGTTAAATTTCACGTTTAACACTGAATACCAATTTAGTACTGATGAACTGGCTTATATGTTGGAACTTCCAAAAGGGGAAGGAATGCCTTGTGAGGCCCCACTTGAGTGGAGTGGGGACAAGCGGCTTATAATTTTTGGAGAGAAATAACAGGTCTTACAACCACTTCCTTTGAGGGTAACCTTGCCTCCGCAATCCATATCCCGGTCATTCGCTATTTTCGCCAAATTTCCGCAGACATTATTTTTGGTCGGGAATAGAGTAACAAAACAAATGCAAAAGAGATGTTTTTCCTTCATAATGCCCTTCCACCCAGCAAAATATATGTTGTGACTAGTATTGTTTTGCCATGGCCGACACATATTGATATGCGACTAGAGGCCAACTGGACTTATGATCTTGATGTCCCAGCTTATGTTGGCCCACCACCCAGGATATTTCTTGCCAATATGGCAGAGGATTATGACTATGATATGCCTGGTCTCTTTTCACCCCCTGATTCACCTGCACACGAAACACACACTGCACCACATTTTTCTGACCATGTTGCAGGTACCTCTTCGAGATATACGGCTCAGCCTGGTCATCAGGCTAGAGGAGTCCCATAAGATAGGCACTATGCCGTACTTTATCAGCAGTAGCAGGAGATGATGACATTCATGAGAGAGTCGCATGCTGAGACACAAAGATCTATTCGACAGATAATGGCGACTCAGGCGGCACAGGCTACTTCCTTAGAGAGTATGGCTGACACCATTGATGTCCTGCAGGGCCACCAGGGAGATATTTTAGGTCATATCCGCCTCCTTTGAGAAGAAAACACTGCATTGACAACAATAATGGAGCGGTTGGACATATCAGGCACTTCAAGAAGCCGAAGCAAGACTCGCAGAAGGAGGAGTGACAGCCTGAGGGGCCCACACTATCTCTCTTCAGGGTTTTCTCTCCTTTTTCACCTTACATCAAAACATTGAGGACAATGTTTGGTTTAAGTGTGGGAGGGACACTTTACTTGCTTTCTAGTTAGATTTACTATTTTCTTTATTTTTCCTAGTCTGTTACCGAGTCATTGCATGCGTTGTTGAGTCATTGATGCGTATTTTGTACTGTCTATCTTTCTTTCCCTCTTTTTTTAGCCATACCAGGAAAATTTGTAAATTTTAGGAAAGAATAGTGAAAAATTTTAAATTTTCTTAGGGTTATGGACAAACAGAGGATAGGTCACAAAAGACTTGGGAGAATTCCTAAAAAAACCGGTACCGTCTCGACATCGTAAGTCTCTTGATTATAGAAATTGATTTGCATACTCATTATTCAAAGGCCTTGAATCCCCATCTCTAAATTAGTCTTAAGTAGTTTATTTCAGTAGTCAGCACCATCTAAGTTACTGCTAAGTGAATGAACCGATGCAAATAGGTAAATGATCCCGAAAAAAAATAGAAAGAAAGAAAGGAAAAAGCAGAAAAATAAATAATAAATAGAAAAAGATTTGAAAAGAGAATCCACCTTCTAAGTCAGGTAACCCTCACCCGGTTATTTGGCCCAATGGTAGAGGAACCTTTGAAAAATTATGCTTATGTATCTGTGTTGAAAAATAGTAAAAAAGTGTTGAAATGCGTGATCATAATCACCAACAGGTTTGTTTACCATGCAAGTACAAGATAACGGGCTTAATGTGATTGCGCCTGAATGAAAAGAGACGAAAAAATGAGATGGGTAAGTTTGGCCTGATCATAATGACATGATGCGATTTGGTGGATATAGGAAGGAGACTTATGATCGCAAAGTGCGAAGTGTGTTGTTACGATATCCTTAGTTTTTCAAGTTAGTACCTATCAATGTGACCATGCCCGAAGTAAAGTCCAAAGCCTAGTAGTCACTATAAGAATCACTGTTTCCTTCTGTTTGCACGAGTATTGCTTGAGGACAAGAAAAGGCTCAAGTGTGGGAGAGTTTGATGACGTGAGATTACATCGCTTATTTGACTTGATTAATGCATGTTTTTCTAGTTGTTTTGATTTGTATTTGCACTGTTATGTTAGTATTTGGTTTGTTTTCAGGTATTTAGCTACTTCCGAGCTGTGTGCGACAAAACAAAGCAAAAGCATTTGAAAACAAGGAGAAATCGAGATTGGTTTACACTGATGGCGACCACCATGGAGTTCACCATGAGGTAGCCATGAGTGGTCCACGTGCTAACGGTCATAAGACCAGGTCACCCCACTTCTGCAAGCATGACGCTCTCCATAAGAGCGTGGCGGTCACCACACCTTATAATGCCCAACGGTCAAAAAGTGGGCTGACCTTGGTCCCCAAGTATCAAAATTTTCTCCTCCATTTTCGCACACAAAATCAGTAGATTTTGGAGAGCTTTAGGGATACTAGTTCATTATAAATAGGTATGTAGTTCATTGTTCAGGGCATCCAAGTATAGTACAACACTTTAGGCATATACTTTTCCATCTGTAAGCTTTAACTCTTCACACCGAAGGGTTATCACAAAGTCGATTGAGTCTGTATCAAGCTTGGAGTAACCTTGTACAAGTTTTATTTCTTTATCGCTTTGAAGCCTATCAAAATTTATTTCAAGTTTTTCTCTGTATCCAGACAAAAGTCTCTTTGAAGCAGGTTTTTATTTAATTGCTTTATTTATTTTTGTTGCCTTTATTTAATTTCTCGTACGCCTTCTACTTTCGTTTAATACCGCATTTCTTTAATTACACCGTTTATGTTTTATTCCGTTATCAAATTCATCGCATTTACTTACTTTACAATTATGTCGAACTAATTTTATAAGTGTTGGGATGTGAGGACTTTAATTAAACATACCTTCATTGTTCCTGTAGAATTTCATTTGGGGATGTTTTGGTTTTTAATCAACTTTGTCGAGTCTTGTTTTAATCTTCCTTCACGTACGTGAAACAGTGAAACACCGGGTAAGATCGAAAGTCGTCTGATACGAATGATTTAAATTATTAAGTCCTTGATTAATAAACTCCGCAAAAGCCTTTTTATTAATTAATCAGGAAAGTTTAAGGTTTCTAGCAAAGTGATTTTAAAACTATTCACGAACACGCGCGTTTATATGTTTAGGATCCGGTACTTAAGCGAAAGCTTATGAACCCTTTTTAAATTATACTTTCCAATCAAAAATCAATTTTCTATTTAGTAAAGAGTTTGATTTCTTAAAAATGGGTTTATTACTTTAACGCAACACGCGCCCACCATGAGTGACAATGGAAGGGTAGAAATTAAAGAATAACCCCGGTTCTGTTTGTGAAAGTTGTTAGAGCAAGAGTTGTCTCTGCATGTTATCTCTATGTTTTGATAATAACAATGGTATTTGTAAAAGAACCATTTTATGTTCTAATGTGTGTTGCGTGCAGATCATAATCATAGAAGATATCAGATCCAAGAAGCACCAGCCAGACGTGCGTAATTGATTATATGCGAAGTTACTATGTGTGACTCAAGTCGCAAGAAGCAAGTATGCTTCTGTATCTGATCATGATCAGTCAGATCCAAGGATGCCGATATTGCTGTTGCAATGCTCTTGTGGATGCTCTCTGAAAGTGGTTATGATTCTGAAGATAGCGAAGATTTTGAAGAAATAATTGTTTGGAGAACCAAAGTTCTAAAGATTCTCCTGATTTAAAGTTTTGAAGGCTGGAGGCTCTGAAGACTAAGTGCAGAAAGACTCTGAAGACTTATGTGTTCTGAAGATTCTGAAGACTTGAAGCATTGAAGATAACGGGTTTCAAGACAAGTGTTGAAGTTCTGAAGACAGATTCCTAATGGACAAGTTCTGAAGACGGAAGACTTGAAAGATCTGAAGACCCAATTACAAAGTCTCTACTCATGCTTCAATTAAATACCATCAGAAGCCTCTGAAGATTTGAAGACAAATGTTACCATTAGCAATGACTGTACACCGTTCTAAATGACCTATCCCATCACTTCTACAGTAAAAAGAAGATATGGCAATACAACTTTAATCATTTCATAACGACTCTTTTCAAACGGCCAATAGCTCTCCAACATCTATATTTTACTTGGCTATTTAAAGGAAAGGAGTATGCGCTTCTGAAGGTGTCGATTTGATGATAGTCACAACGATCAGTTATCGTTGTTAAAACTAAACATTCAAAGCTATCACCATTAACACACGACCATTGTTGTTGAAGCTCAAAGTTCACCATTCAACACAACAACAATTAATTGGAACAAAAGTTGTTGATGAAGAAGACAACACTGCAAATCAGTCAAGTCATCAACCATCTTCGCCTGAGCTACATTGAAGATCTAAAGCAAGGAGTTGTTGCTCGAAGCTTGCTCAACCAAGAAGACGAAGAAGAAGAAGATCTACAAGATGTCATCAACTGTCAAATCAACATACATCTTGGTAGTTTCTGAAGAAAGCAATGAGTTATTGCTCATATCTTGCTTGAACACTTGTGTGTTCTTTTGTACTTAAACTTAGGAGTTATCTGCTTGTTAAGAAGCATTATTGTAATCTCCTGTTTAACTAATTCTATGTGAATTAGGAGTCCTCAAGTGATCAGTGTGATCAGAGACTTGAGAAGACAATGGCTTGGTGTCGTTGTGGAAAATCATGGAAGAATGGTCAGTAAATGTTATATTCATTAAGTTGAATCCCTGAACGTTTAGCTGTGAAATCCTTATAGTAGATCTTGCGAGATTGAAACCTATTACGTCAATGTTCGTTATATTCATTAAGTTGAATCCCTAAACGATTCATTGTGGGTTAGTCACAGTTGCGGTTGTGCAGGTTGTTAGTCACCGGCTGTTGCCCGTGCATCTGTAATCAGATTGGACTATAGTGGATTAAGTCCTTGTGTTCAAGGCGAAATCACTTTGGAAGGGTGGACTGGATTAGCTTGAGAGTGTTGGATAAAAATTCCAGCGTCTCCCTTTGGGATTTGATGGGTTTAACATCCCACCCATGAGCGCCTATCGAAGGTAGGCTCCTTGAGAAAGGGTTCACTATAATAAAATTAAGTTGCGCCCTGACTACAAGCAATTGCTTTTAGCCTAGTGGTAAGCGCTTGATCCAGTTTTAGTGGTATCAGAGCAGGGTCATGGGTTCGAATCCCCCCGGCTGAAACTAGGGGGAGTTTGTTGGATAAAAATTCCAGCGTCTCCCTTTGGGATTCGATGGGCTTAACATCCCACCCATGAGCGCCTATCGAAGGTTGGCTCCTTGAGAAAGGGTTCACTATAATGAAATTAAGTTGCGCCCTGACTACAAGCAATTGCTTTTAGCCTAGTGGTAAGCGCTTGATCTAGTTTTAGACTTTGAAGAACTTTTTTATTCACATGGAATATCTCACGAGTTTTCTTGCCCTAGAACTCCACAACAAAACGGAGTTGTAGAAAGAAAGAATCGAACTTTACAAGAAATGGCTCGCACCATGATCCAAGAAACTGACATAGCTAAGCACTTCTGGGCAGAAGCAATTAACACAACATGTTATATTCAAAATAGAATCTCTATAAGACCTATCTTGAATAAAACTCCATATGAATTGTGGAAGAATAAATTACCCAACATTTCTTATTTTCATCCATTTGGATGTGTCTGTTTTATGCTTAACACTAAAGAGAATCTTAGCAAGTTTGATTCCAAAGCACAGAAGTGTCTGTTGTTGGGATACTCTGAACGCTCGAAAGGCTACAGAGTTTATAACACAGAATCAAGAATTGTGGAGGAATCTATTCATGTTAGATTCAATGACAAGCCTGACTCAAAAAAGTCAAAGCTAGTTGAGAAACTTACAGATTTGAAAATTAGATTCACCGAACCTAAGGAAAAGACAGATGAAGTTAAAGAACAGCAAGATCCTGCACAAGAAACCACTGAAGTAACTCCAAATACCCCATCTCAACGAAGAATAAGACAATCCACATCACATCCTGAGGAATTGATTATGGGTAACCAAGATGCTCATATCAGAACCAGATCAGCCTTTAGACCATCAGAAGAGACACTTGTAGGACTAGTATCATTAATAGAACCAGCTACAATTAAAGAAGCCCTCATGGACAAAGACTGGGTTCTGGCTATGGAAGAAGAACTCAATCAGTTCTCCAAAAATGATGTCTGGGATCTAGTTCCTAAACCAAAGAATATTCATGTAATAGGAACCAAGTGGGTATTTAGGAACAAGCTAAATGAAAAGGGAGAAGTTGTCAGAAACAAAGCACGACTTATTGCTCAAGGATACAGTCAACAATAAGGAATTGACTACAACGAAACATTTGCTCTAGTTGCAAGACTTGAAGAAATACGTTTGCTAATATCCTTTTCCGTAAATCATGACATCAATCTATATCAAATGGATGTTAAGAGTGCATTCTTAAGTGGTTATATATCAGAAGAAGTTTATGTCAAACAACCTCCTGGTTTTGAAAATTCAGAAAAATCAGACTTTGTTTTTAAACTTAAAAAATCACTCTATGGTTTAAAACAAGCTCCCAGAGCTTGGTATGAAAGATTGAGCAAGTTTTTACTAGAAAACAATTTCACCAGAGGAAAGGTTGACACAACTCTTTTCTGCAAGACATATAAGAATGACATTCTCATTGTTCAAATCTATGTTGATGACATTATTTTTGGTTCTGCTAACTCTTCTCTATGCCAAGAATTTTCAAAGTTAATGCAGGCCGAATTTGAAATGAGCCTCATGGGAGAACTGAAGTTCTTCCTTGGAATTCAGATTGATCAAAGATCAGAGGCCACTTACATCCATCAAACCAAGTACGCAAAAGAACTTCTAAAGAAGTTCAATATGACGGATTACAACATTGCTAAAACACCAATGCATCCAACGTATGTCATGGGAAAGGAAGAAATAGGAGTTAAGGTTTGTCAAAAACTCTATCGTGGTATGATAGGTTCTCTCTTATATCTAACTGCTTCTAGACCTGATATATTATTCAGTGTACATCCAATCAGATCCAAGAGAATCACATTTAACCGCTGTCAAGCGAATTCTAAGGTATCTGAAAGGAACAACTAACCTTGGTGTGATGTATAAGAAAACATCAGAGTATACTCTTTCTGGTTACTGCGATGCAGATTATTCCGGAGACAGATTAGAAAGAAAAAGCACATCAGGGAACTGTCAATTCTTAGGAAGCAATCTAATCTCATGGTCAAGCAAGAGACAATCTACAATTGCTCTCTCAACAGCTGAAGCAGAATACATATCGACTTCCCTATGCAGTACTCAAATGCTATGGATGAAAAATCAGCTGGAAGACTATCAGATACATGAGTTTCAATCCTCATTCCCTCTTACCACCGTAAGGATGAACACTCATCAACAAGATACTGTTCAAATCTCCCAAGAACTACCATCCTCATCCATCACACCCACTACTACTCTCTCAACGACTGAACCAGTTGTTTCAGATCCATTAAATCTTCCCTCAATTGATGGAAACCATGTCACCCAGAAAACTCGCTCTGTGACATGTGTGACACATGCAAATGATTTAACTGTTCTGAAAGAGCTAGATGTTGATTTCAACAACCTCTCTGATAATGGGTTTAACCTAATTGATCAATTGGGTGCTCAAGAATGGAAGAATTACTTTGATAGACTAAGAGGTCCATGCTTTGATGATCTAGTGAAAGAATTTTGGAGACATGCAGATACAGACGAATTCCATGTGGTATCTTTTGTTCTGGAGCAGAAGATTATCATCACTGAGAGATCTATCTCAGAATTGCTAGGAATGAAGTTCTTGGAAGGAAAGAGGGTGTACGGAAAAACTGAGAAATCTGAGCCAGTCATCAACAAAGCTATCTTCAAGAGCTGTCAATCCGGAACAACGGACTACAAAAGCAAAAACTTGCGCGATAACCTAAGGATCTGGCACAAGATCATTCTTGGATGCATCAATCCAAGACCGGCAAAGAGTGCTACAGATTTTGCCAACGCATATCAAAAACACATGTTGTACTACCTGCACAAACATGAGAAAATGTGCCTTCCCTCCATTCTATTCTACTATTTAAGGGATATGGTGCACAAAACCAGAACAACGGCCTCATTAGAAAAGAAGATTGTCAACTACATTCCTTTTGGAAGATTGGTCTCTGACATTCTGGTTAAATGCGGATTAGTGGATTATCTTACCAAAGAAGCAAATTTCACGGAATATCTGAATGAAAGAGTTGGAGAAGTTTTCAATGTTGTAAATCTTAAACATATGAAGATGATTGCAAGTGTAGAGGTGAAACCAACACCTATTTCTCCAGACACGGTGAAAAAGATCAGGAATCCAGTGGAAAACTATCCATTCTACCGCAAAGAAGATAATCCAACAGTAATAGCCTCTTACATTGCCATAATGAGAGAAGCAGAATCTAGAGTTGAAGAAGTTGTCCCTCAGTCAAAGCATATTACCAGGAGTAAGAGGAAGCTTGCTGAAGAGGACGCGGAGGGTAAAAAGAAGAAAAAGGATGAAACAATAATCTCCAGAAAAGAAGCCCTTCTTCTTGAGAAAATCAATAAAGTTGATGCAAATCCATTTGTTGCTGCACCATCTTCATTAATCATCTCTACCTCCATTCCACAACCAAATGAACTAGAACCAGCATATCAAGCTCCCATTACTGAATCTAGTTTTGAGGAAACCTCCTATGAATCTCTAGAAATTGTCTTACCTGAAAACCTCATGAACTCTGACAATCTAGAAGTAACCTCATCCAACAATCAACAACAACCACCTGAACCTGCTACGACTGAGGTTGAATTATCTCAGCAAACACCACCAGAAACCAACTCTGCCGAATCTAATCTCGCTCTGGTTGTCTATAATACTCCACCTCCAACTTCCTTTGAAGAGTGTACAAGTCAATTTCATGACAAAGCACTTGAGAAGTTTGCTAAGTTAAGAGCAGAACTTTGTACAAGCACAAAGCTCATGGAACTTGAGAGTGCCTGTCAAAGTTTTCAAAAATGGCTGGACATGAAACTTACAAGAATTGTAAGTTTCTCAAACACAACCATAACTACTGAACTAGCAAAAGCTAAGGAGAGAGCAGAAGCTGAAGCAAGAGTCAGAGTACTCAAGTTCTTAGCTGCTAAACAGAAAGAAGCTGGAGAAAAGGCTGCTAAAGAAGCAGAAGAGCAAGCTGCTAGAAAGGCACAAGAAGCTGCTGAGGCTGAAAAGGCTAAAGAAAGTGCTATGATTACTTCCACCTCTGATCCTGTTATCAAGCGTCTGGGAGACGCCGTTGATGAAATCAGAACTGAACAGAAGAACTTCAAAGAAAGGTTTGACAAGCAAGATACTGTCAATGAAAATCTTCAGATCATGATGAAGAAAATCTGGGACAAACTGTCCTCTGACAGCAAATAAACCTCTGTTTTTCTTTTAAAATTTTAGTTCTGTGTTTTTCACTCTTGGACTACCCTATGTTTATCTTTTTGATTCATGACAAAAAGGGGGAGAAAGTTATATGAATGTGATAATATGAATGTGATAATTTTGATCCTATAGTCATTCTCCGAAAAACAATGCTGCTTACATGCTAACAGAATTTTCACTCTTGGACTACCCTATGTTTATCTTTTCTGTATTTTTCTTCTCTGTGCAGATAACTCAGAATTCTGATAATGAAGAAAGACTCAAAAGGTTAATGAAGTCAGGGGGATCTCTAGCAAGAACCTTAATCTAATACTCAGGGGGAGCACTTCATAAAAAGGATAAGCTATCCTAAAAACTTTTTCATTTTTCCTGTGTTATATATATCAAAATTGTGTCATCAAAGTATATAGTTTTGTCATCATCAAAAAGGGGGAGATTGTGAAAACAAGATTTGGTTATGCAATATTATGTCTAAGTTTTGATGATAACAGATGTATATTTGTATGAACAATTTTGTGCAACTAATGTTGTTACTTGTGAGAACCTAGCAAACAGGTTCTGCTTCCGTGAATTGGCAAAATGATTAATGAAAGATGCTTCGAAGAACTGAACTCAATTCGAAGATAAAACAAGATTCACACAACTCTGATACGAAAGGAAAATGAATTCTGAAGGTCAAAAGACAAGGGTTCTGATGGAATGATGTCCTGATGCTGAAGCCTCACGATTTTCGATCAAGGCTTTGAAGTTTCGGAAGACTTAAAGTAGAAAAGGAGAATGTTCTTAAAGACCAAGTGCTGAAGTTCTGAAGACTGATTCCTAATGGACTTCTTCAATCGACGGAAGACTTAAAGCATCATATATTCTACTATGAAGACTTTATTCATGCTTCAATCAAATATTATCAGAAGCCTCTGAAGATTTGAAGAAAGTGGATTAAGAGAACAAGGTTCTAAAGACAAGTTCTGAAGATTCTAGAAGCGCAGAGCTGATAATTCAAAGACTTGATAATCTCAAGAACCGAGCAATGTTTTCCCTTCTTACTCACGCTCACAAAAAGCCTCTGAAGTTGAGAAGCCAAGAAAACCTGCTACACTGTACAGCTGTACCACATTACAACGTTAATATTCTTGAAGACTGTGCGAAATACAAATGAGATAATCTGACACAGACAGGACGCACAACATGCAGAAGATTTTGTACCTGTCCTCACGCTTCTAGCTGTAAGCCTACCTAGCCTTCATGATTCCATCTCAACGGCTCTTTTAACTCGACTATAAAAGGAAGCTCAAAGACTTGAAGAAAGACACACATGCGAACAACGACAATACTCTCTAACTCTATTCTTTCTTAAGTCGTTCTTGGTCTAAAAACTTGTTTACATTATCAGCTTGATAAGAAGCAATTCTCTGTAAACTCATTGTATTTGAACTAAAAGTTGTATTCCTTAAGAGAGTCTTAGTGATCAGATCTCTTGAGAAGTCTAGGACGTGTGTCTTAGAGGTTGTGCCTTAAGTAAGACCTGTGTGGTTGGATTACTTGAGAAGTCTAGAACGTGTGAGTTCTAGAGGTTGTTGTTAGTCACCAGCTGTGTAGCTCGTGCAGTGTACTATTTTGTTGAATAGTGGATTAAGACCTCGTTGAGAGAGGCGAAATCACCTTGGCGGGTGGACTAGATTAACTTGAGAGATTCTCAAGTGAACTAGTATAAACATAACGTGTTTATATCTATGTGTTTAACTAAGTTGTTATTCTTTAGAAAAGGTAAAAGTTTTTGACAAGAAAGTTATTCAAAAGAAACGATTATTTAGAAAAACCAATTCAAACCCCCCTTTCTTGCGTTTTTCACACCTTCAGAGAATTGCTCAAGTGAACCAGGATATATCGTGTGTTCTTTACCCGTGTTATGCTTTAAGTCATTGTTTATGTTTTTATAAGATTTATCAGAACCTTACATAAGCAAGTCAGAACCTTGCAACTTAGCTCTGATAAGCTTCTGCAGTGCAAGTTCTAAATCAAACATATTTTATTCAGACTCTTCTTGTTACTTATGCCTTATGCAGTACAAGATCTGAATGATGCATCTCGAGTCAGAGTCTCTCAACGAACTCTGATATTCTCTTAGCGCTTTAACGATAAGAGGCGAAAAGTTTTTAAGAGTAAAAACACAATTCAAACCCCCCATTTCTTGTGTCTTTCTCGCACCTTCAATTGGTATCAGAGCTCCGGTTCTGTTATTGATGGATGTCAAACACTTAACAGTGTCAGAAAAAGATCCAGATGCAGTGTGTAGAAATACTCTGGGTGAGATTTCAATCCACTTACAATTTCTGTAACAGCTCAGAAGATGACTGTGTACAAAATTGTAATCAATCGGATTACTTGAGCAAGTCATTGATTCTGGAAGTTTTGCAGTTGTCAACAACTGAATCTTCCTCACTAAAGCTTTGAAGAAGATTGAAGAATCAGATGATAAGATAGATTCATCAGAGAAGGAGTAATATCTTTTGAATGCTTATCTTAGAAGATACGTTTGGATAAACAACGTATTTGCTAAAGATTGAATCATCAGAAAACAAGTAATCTTATTTACTGAAGATTATTTCTTTATGAGTTTTTGAGATGTTTTCAAGAAACGAATTAGGTCCACCCTTGACTTTCTCGTTTAAAGCTCGTTAAGAACTTCTTCATGTAAAGAAGAAAGATTGTTATTCTATGATTTTGAACTTCAGAATAAAGTCTGCAGAAGAAGTCAGAAATCTGAAGTATTCAAACACTTAGTGATGGTTCAACATCTGAATCTTAACTGATCAAGAAGTTAAACGATTCAATGAAGAACTGAATATTGTTTTCTTGAAAAGCTTTGCAGAAAACTGAAGAACATCCAAGAAGAAGAAATCCAATGATTCATCAAGAATTTAATTAAGAATGAATTCTAAGTCTTGATTGAATTGACACAGATGATTGAGTTCTGTTATCTTGAGATTCTATCTCAGTTGAATCAAATATGATTGGTCAGATCACTATATGATAATTCTCTCAGAATTTCATAAATCCTGGAATCAGAAGATGCTCGACTAGATGCAAAGACAGAAGTCATCTACTCGAAGCCAAAAAGAATCTAAGTCACTGATGTTGTTTAGAATGAAGAAATCACCTGACATTCTTTTCAGAAGCAGATATGTTGTTAATCCTTTGATAGGACTAACTCTAATACAAGTTAGATAAGCATTAAGAGAATAAGAAGTGCCATGCAAACTATGTTTCATGTTACACACATATTTGATGATACTTGTTTCTGAACATGCTCTGCATCTGTTTGAGGAAACAAAGTCAGAAGATATGGTGAAATGTCGATAAGTTCTTTCTAGCACATATTCTCTCAGCAGTTTATGTTTAAGTAAAGAAACCAATGGCCTTCTGAAAACAAGGAAGCTTGATGAAAGGTAGACATTCTGATAATAAAGATTTCAGAATCTCTAAGGTACGTTTTTTTTCTTATTCATGATCATCCTTATTCTCTGAATTTAAAATAGTGGCAATATTTTGAATTTCGTCATAACCACTGACATATTAGGTTTCGTAAGATTTATTGAAGGTATAATAAGATTCTCACGCATTTATGATTCGATGAATATTGAGAGTAAAATAGGCAGTTATGATTACCTTGTGTCAGCCACTCCCTTACGACTCATAAGTGTACATCTATTCGTATCCTTATCTATGATATGCTCTGACAACCTCTATATAGAGTCTATATCGAGTCTTGTCAAAGCTGACCTCCATAGCTACTCATAGCTTCTCTCGAAAATAATGAACCCTGCCTGTTCCAGTTCATTAAAAAGCTATTTGATCCTAAATCCTTCCCATATCATTTCCTCTATTCCAAGAAGAATCTCTCTTAATTATCTCATAGTTTAATTTCCTTCTCTCTCAAACAAAATCACTCCAGTTTAAAATGACTTCCCACAACATCAGAGGTGAAATTTCTGATCTTGAACTCCTGAAGGAATACACTCTGAATTTAAACCTTCTGCCTCAACTCAACAAAACAAGTATTCTCTCTAGAATTAAATTTCATAATTGGGAAAACTACTTCAACAGGTTCGTTGGACCTGTCTTTCCTACGCTTGTAACTGAGTTCTGGGCAAATGTTCGAGTGCTAGAGTATGACTATGGCAAGAATGCTATTTTGTCTGTGGTTGCTGAATGTCCAGTCTTGATCAACCCTACCATCATAGCTAAAGCCATTAGGTGTGTTGAAGATGGTGTTACTATGGAAAGAAACATCAACAATCATAGCTTCGACAGGCATATGCATGTCATTTTTGAGACTGAAGGTCGTCCCACTCAACCATGCACCCTCACTCCCATTGCTAAAGATTGGTACAAGCTTATGGTAACTAATTTAAGACCAAGAGAAAGAGGAGCAGGATGGTTATCTGACAAAGAAAGATTATTTATTTTCTTCTTAGTGTCTAGGATCAAAATAAACCTACCCCAATCCATGTACAATCATCTAAAGGAAGAAATTAATATGTCTAGGGAAGACACATTCTACCAAGTTCCCTACTGCAGAGTTATCTCCCATATTCTTGATCTTAAAGGAATAGTTAGTCATTGGAGGAGAAATGGAATGAATGAGAAGATCCTTCCCGAGTTCTGTCAATCCATGACATTGTTAGTCTAAGATAGGAAGTTAGTTTTTCTTGAGGTCATAGTTTATTCAAGGTTCTTATCTATCTATCCTTGTGTTTTAAATGCAACGTGTATGTTCGTGATCAATTAATGAAGTAATCCTAATTGTGAAATGCCTATTCGTTTAAATGACTAATCCTATGTTCACGATGCACTTTATAAATTAACTATAATTTGGAATAAAATAATTAAGTATTATAATCAATTACATGCATCTATCATTATTAGTAGCATGAAAAGTCTTAGGATTATCTAGGAACCACAATACCGCCTTAGGGCATAATTGTGCGACGGTTACTATCGCCGCTCATAAGATATCAATTATGGTTCTTGATCGAATAAACTTCCCTCATTAAAGAAATCAATCATTAACTCTCTTTCCCACGTTCTTTAACCTATCTAGGAAAGATCAACCGTTATCCACTCAAATTCTCAAGATTTTACTCTCCTAATTACCCTATAAATAGGCTCATCTTTAAATCATTCGTCACAGCCCTCATGTCATCTAAATCTTGAGTAAACCCTGCCAAGTGCGTTTTCTCCTTCATCACTCTATCACCTTCAACTATGGCTTCCCTCTGTCAAAATTTTTCATGCCCCATCACCACAAATACACCAGTTGAAAACCTCATCGTCAAATCTGAAACGATTGTGAACTTAAAAAGTTTGAAAGCAAACAGATGTGATGTTACTCACTCGATGGAAGCTCAAGGATGGAGTAACTATTTTAAGAGGTTGGAAGGACCAACCTATGGTTGTCTGGTTAAAAATGTCTGGATTCATGCTAATACATGCACAACTGTAATTATTTCTTCGGTATTTAGAAGGCAAATCATCATATCTGAGAAGACAATTGCAGATTTACTGATGCATGGCAATAACGGAGTAAGAATCACTAAGGATCAACTGAATGAGGAAAGAGAGGCTAAGGTCATGGCTTCTATTTTCAAAGAAGAAGTTGTAGTTGATGCGGAGAACCCAATATTCTCAAATCTGAAAGATTCCCTACAAGTGTGGTTTAGAATCCTGCAAGAAAGTGTGTTTCACCATCTTCCCTCAGATCAACTCAATGACACTAAAAAATGTGTCCTATTCCTTCTTCTTAAAGGAATCAAGATACATCTTCCTGCAATCCTCTTCAAACTTCTGAAGGAAGCTATAAAGAACTCCAGAACAGGTTCTGACACGAAATACAGACATGTTCCGTATGGAAGACTCATTTCTGATATTTTGGTGGAATCAGGAATAGTCGATGATATTTTGATCAACAAAGAAGAATCAAGCAAGCTTCTTAAAAGCGCAGGAAAGATTCTCAGATTTAAGGATCTAAAAACAAAAGATGCCATTCTTGATGATACGTCACTAAGTGAATTGATGATGGCCACAAAGGTTCCTATTGAAGGATTTCCAAACTTCACAACACTTAATCAGGTAGAAGTGGAAAACTATTTGCAACAATTCAAGGATGAAGACATTGGTGTATGGATTGATATGAAGAGCATTACATATGTGCTTCAAGAACTCTCAGAATGGAAGAGAAAAGGAAAGAAGCAGAAAAGTGCTGATAATGAAGAACCCTCTTCAAAAAGATCAAGGACTGTCAATGATGCATTAATATCCTTCAAGGATAATACCATCAATAAAATCCCAAGCTTAATAGATATATCTAGTTCCAGCATGGATCCCACGGAAATGGGAAATATCTAGACTGAATTCCATGGATGGATCTCAGAAGAAATTGTAAAGAACAAGAGGTTGGCAATCACACAAACTGAAGACAAACAACTGCATGCTTCAGAAACCGATGAGTCTGAAAGCTCGTCCTCAACCTCCTCCTTATCTTTAGGCACCTCCTAGACTAACCCCCGGAAACCATATCGATAACAACAAAATCAACTGGAAAGAAAAACTTGTCAACTTTTACCAAGACATCTTGAGCCAACCCATGAGGATGAGTTGTGGACTTGTCGGCCAATTTTAACGTCATCCGAATTGCTTTCATCTCAATGTTCCCAAGCCTCTTTACAATGGACAATGGAATTAGATTAATACTTGAGCCCAAATCGATTAGGCCTTTGCCAACATAAACATCACCAATGGTTACCGGCAAAGTAACACGCCCCGGGTCAACTTCTTTTTTCGGAAGAGTTCTTTGGATGATGGCACTACAACTTGCATCAAGGATAATAGTTTTCGGTTCCGAATACCTCCGCTTCTTTGTGAGAATGTCTTTCATAAACTTAGCATATTTTGGCAGTTGCTCCAAAGCTTCGGCAAAAGGAATGTTAATTTGCAATTGTTTAAAAATATCCATGAAACAAGCGTAATGTCGTTCATTTTCTTTCTTTGAAGGAGCATGAAGGTACGGTAAATGTTGGATCGTAATAATGCTCACTACTTCCTTTCCCTTCTTCACTCTCCTATGTCTCTCTTTTTTCTTCACCTCCTCACCATTCTCATTTTCAACTTCAACTATTTCATCATCTTTCTTTTCAACTACACCTTCTTTTTCAATTTTATTTTCAACTACTTCCTCATCACTGTCCTCCTCCACAATACCATCAATTTTTTCTTCCTCCACCTTTTTCTCATTTTCTTTTACCAACTCCTTCCCACTTCTAGTAACGATTGCCTTGCAATGCTCCTTAGGATTCACTTGAGTATTTGCGGAGAATGAAGGACCCGATTGTTGCTCGGCAAGTTGCTTGGCAAGTTGCCCCACTTGATTTTCTAGATTCTTTATCGCCACATCACTACTTTTTTGGTTGGCCATAGACATTTGCATGAATTGAGCCAAAGTGTCTTCCAACTTAGAGTTAGCAACCGGAGGTGGTGGAGGTTGATAAGGATTTTGCCGGCTTGAAGAACCGCCACCATAACCTTGATTATTATGATAGTTCCCCCTCGGTGGATATCCTTGATTGTCTTGGTAATGTTGTTGAGGATTGTGTTGTTGTTGTTGATAAGGTTGTTGTTGTTGTTGTTGTCTTCCTTGATAGTCTCGTTGATTATTCATGTAGTTCACTTCTTCGAATCCCGGAGGAGGACAAAATCCGGTGTCATGCTCGCCTTTGCAAAGTTCACAACAAGAAACTTGTTTACTCTTGCTAGATTCCTTCAATTCCTTAATTTGTTGAGTCAAAAGTTCCACTTGTTAAGATATAAGCTTGTTTTGTGCTAGGATTGCATCATTAGTTCCCAATTCAAGTACCCCGGGCTTCTTTTGCGAGTTGTTACGGCTTTGACTTTGAAGATCATTGAGAGCCATTCTATTGATGATATCCGTAGCTTCTTCGGAACTCTTTGATAACAAAGATCCTCCAGAAGTGGCATCCAGTAATGTCTTGCAATTTGGTTGGAGACCATTCTTGAAGATGTGAATTTGTGTTAACTCGTCAAACCCGTGGCCTTTTCATTTTCGAAGCATGGATTTGAATCGTTCCCATGCTTCATTCAGATATTCATTAGTGCCCTGAGAGAACACAGAAATTGTGGTTTTTGACTCCATAAAACGGTTGTGAGAAACAAACCGTTCTATAAATGTTTCCTCCAAAACATTCCAATCGGTCATCACAACGGGAGTTTGATCAAGATACCAATCCTTAGCCTTGCCAAGCAAAGCATGAGGAAATAGTCTCTTGAAAAGAGGTAACTCTTGCGCTTGATCGACTCCGGCCGCTAACGCTATCTCATAAAATTTGGTGAGAATAGCGAAAGGGTCTTCATGATCCATTCCCGTGAACGGACTTCCATACAACAAGTTCAAAGTTCCAGTTTTCATCTCAGCTTGTCTTCCTTGATTATTGTTAGCAAACTGAGCGGTGTGACGTGGACTATTTACACATGGTGTGGAAGCGGGTGGTGGTGGTGGTGGATCCATAATTGGCGTGAACTGTGGAATTGGTGGTGGTGTAGAAATCGAACTTTCTCCTTGTACTTGCCTGTGTCTAGCTAGTTGCCTCCTCCGTCTAGTTCTGCTATTGAGTCTACGAGCGGTTCTTTCAATCTCGAGATCGAATAGAAGTTGGTCCGCCAGTAGTTGCCCTCGCATAAACAAAGTCTGCACACTAAACAAAACAAATCAACAAGCACAAGAAAATTTTTTAACAAGTCTAAAACTTCATAACTATTGCAATGCTTGCAATATCAATTAACAATCCACGGCAACGGCGCCAATTTGTTGAAATACAAATAGAGTTAGGGTTTTGTTATCGTTTCACAGAGATTGTTCGGAGATATCGCAGCCGTTCTACAGTTGTATACGTTTTAAACTTCAAAGTAACAAGGGTTTTTGGTTGTTGTTAATCGGAACGTTTGCATTCAAATTTAAGTAATAGTGATAAAAAGATTTGTTTTAACGATTTTTAAAAAGCATGTCAAGATTAGGGTTCGACAAACCTATTTTGCACGGATAGAATCGACAAAGCTAATGAACTCGTTTAGACGGTAAATGTAATCACATATCCTCCCAATATGTTTATCTCTAACACATATTATGAGTTTTGCCATTTTGATCCTTTGATGATCTCTCACTCAAACTATCAAAATGAAAACATTCAAGTTCAATATTTATGAACATCAACACTCATTACTATCTCTAGCCAATGTGCATTGATGGATGAACAACCTAGGTAAAGTGTAAGAGCACATTTCTCAATCATGAACCAACACAAAGAATAAACCATAGAAACAAAGGTTTTCATCATACATTCATCATCCAAGAGTTCACAAGCTAGAGTCAATACATATACATGCAAAAGAAAGGTTTATCTACCATTTAACCTTGACATAAAAGGAAAATTAGCTCTCCATTATCATGGGAGCTAAACAAACAAGAAGATGAAGAAGAATATCAAGCATCAATGACGATCTCTCGATGAATGATGCTTCCAATCTTCCAAAATAGGATGCTACAGTGTTTACAATGTATTTGGCTCTGAAAAGTAAAAAAGATCCCAAGAAAAATACAGACAAGTCTATTTATAAGGGGGCAGAGGATCGCAGAGGGCGCTAAGCGTGCTGCACCGCGCTGAGCGCGGTCTCATTTATTGCCAAACCGACCTAAAGCGCGCTTAGCGGGCTCATGACCGCGCTAAGCGGGCTACTCTCTGTAACTAGCTCCAACACCGCGCTAGGAGCGCGCTTAGCGGGCTCCAAACATGCTCAAAAAATCATTTTCTTCACAAACTGCTTCAAGGGGGCCTTCCTTGCTCCAAGCTACACATTTCCATGTAAAAACCTTCAATTAAATCACAAAAGTTAAATAGATAAGTTAAATAATGTAATTAACTATACTACGGTTATTAACCAGAATCCGGAAACAATGGGAAAAGGCATTGATTATCAAATAAAGATCACAAAAAGGTGCTAAAAACTAAACTAAATATTAACACAATTTAGCACCTAACAATAGGGTTCAAAGATTACAAGTGAATACCAACAATTAGCCTCTCTCAACCTAATAAGGTTTTGTCACACCTTAGGAAGAGAGACTAGTATGCTATTTATAATAAACCTAACATACTAAACTAATGGGATTTTTAACAATTACCCATTACAAACTAACTTAGGGTACAAGCTAACTTAAATAATTGGATCCATAACACAAGGCCCAATTCGATCTCCTACATACTAGAACACAATTCGACTACAACATGTAGGTCTTCGACAACAGCATGTGAGCGGACTTCGACCGCATGCTAAAACTAGAGTTCGATCCAATATCTCACAAGTAATAATCATTCATTCATAGTAAGTTCGATTCCAAAGACAGGAAAGAGATGTTACTGCTTTGAAGGGCCACTTTCGAATACAGTGGAATCTAGTGAGTATTCCATTTCCAAGCTGCAAAAATATAAAGTAACCATAACAAAGCTTGGACAAATATATGACTTAACCATAACAAAGCTTCAACACAGACTCACCATACTAGTACCCAAAACAGTTGCATACCTGAAATCTCTGCAACCTTTTGTAGAATAGTTGATGATTCACTCACCAAGGGTAACAACCATGACATTCGATTTAGTGATATCTTACCTAAAGATAAACAACCATGAATGTGACATTAGATCAAACACATTGAGGGCACTCTGACAAATAATTTGAAAAGAGATCCAATAATAGTAGTAATAATAACAACAGCAACAGCAAGTGAAGTGTGACAATGGTTTCAAAAAACTTCATGCTCAATATCATCTTGTTAGTGAGATAATCATTTCCATCGACAGGAAACTGATCATAGACACTCAAGGAAACACAGAAGATAACCATTTCAACATCTACAAACATCTCTAGCCACTTGCAATTTTCTCCTATCCCCCTTAAATGCACTCTAATTAGTTGATACCTGCTAACCAACCAAAAAGTTATAAATCATTAGAAATATTCAAAAGCAATTGAAACAATATCTTTTTAAACTCCAAATAATTATAAGAAACAGGTTATATATCTGACACGGGCCAGTGTGGTACGAAATACCTAAATTTGCTTCCAAGTCAAATTCACATATATGGAAATCAGCAACATTATTGGATACTTGAGACATTATTTAGATATGCTTTTGAGAAATGCATCTTTCTAATGAGAAACATAGTTTAGCTTTTACACATTGTACCTGATTCTAAAAAAATACTTGGATAGCCCTTCCAGTATGATAAGTGCCCTTCTATCCAATGAATATAAAAACTAACCATGGTATTACAATTAATTTGATGAAAGAACGAATACGAATCTATAGACGTCAGTTACGTAACCAAATCAAGAAACAACAGTGAAAGAAAAATAAAAAGAATAAAAAAACCTTGAGAACGTCGAGGTTAGGGTCCATATCACAGTCCTTAAGAATGTCGTAGATCTTTGATTTCGTAGAGTTAACGATCTCCTTCACCGTCGCAACAACGTCTATAGCCGTCGTCTTTCCACGGCTATCATATTGAAGTTGAACATCACAAAGTTGAACAAAAAAACATCAAGGGTAACATACAAATAGAAATTTTAAGTAAAAGAAACACATATAAATGAGCAAGAGATCACTACTAGAAAATTCGCTTTTAGTGACCGAATTAATGACTGAAAAATTTCGGTCACTCTAGTGACCGAATTAGCCACCAAAATTAGAAATCATGTTAGTAAAATTTTAAAAGTCACTAAATCGGTCACTAAATAAAGTTAGCCACCGAATTAGCGACTGATATTTTGTGACCATAATTTTTAGTCTCAAATAATCGTTTTTATATAAATTAATTCATCAAAAAATTCAGTGGCCGAAATTTCGGTCACTAATTTTTTTTTTGTTTTTTTTTCATTATTAAGTTACTTCCCTCTCAATTTCCTCCTTTTATTTATTTTTTTAATTTTTTAGTCAAAATTTTACATTTTTATTGTTTTAACAAATAAAACATATATTTATATAAATAATTAACTCATACAAATTTATTAATTTAGATAAAATATTATTTTAATGACAATTAGTATAAGAATTTTTTAAAATTATATTTGAAAGTTCTATTTCATTAATAATATATACATTTTAAATGTAAATTATACAACAAAAATCAAATGGCTTAGTGGATACTTGAAAGCCTCGCAAAGGAAAGTGCATTGGTTCGATTCCTACTAGAGACAAAACTTTTGTTTTATTTTAAATTTTTTAAACAATTGAAAATGGTCACTAAAATCGGTCACTAATTTCAGTCACTAAAACCAGTCACTAATTTCGGTCACTAAATTCGTCTCTAAAGGTTAGTGACTAGCACTTTTCCAACCGAAATCTGGTAGTCGCGTTATTGGTCGCTAAACGTTATAGTGACCGATTTTTAGGATTTTTCGGTTTCTAATTCGGTCACTAAATGTTGAAATATTAGATTAGATTTGATTTGATATGATTAGATTTGATTAGATTTAATATTTAGATATAATCCAAGTTATGTTAGCCCAAGCCTAATTAGGGTTGTATATAAATAGTCCTAGCGTGTATCATTATTTACACAATTCAATAATACAAATCCTTATTTCCTTATTCTCTCTCTTTCTCTCCTCACTAAAAGTGCCTCTCGCACTAACAAATTGGTATCCAGAGCTTCCGGTTATTGTTCTTGATCGAGTTTTCAAGAACTTCACGTCAAAGATCGTGTTTCCAGGGCAAGTGAATCAACCGCTATGAAGATAACTGGTGATAAGAGCATTCTGAATTCCCTTCCAATGCTTGACGGCAAGAATTGGATCCAATGGAAAAAAACAGATGCAATCCTTATTTGGCTTCCATGATACCCTAGAACTGGTTATCGGTGGTGTTCCAGTGTTGGCTGAAAATGCAACCGAAGAACAAAAAAAAGCCCACAACGAAGTCAAGAACAAAGATTGCAAGGCTGCTTATTACATTCAGACGGTGGTCGATGCTGCTAACTTCGACAGAATCTCTCATGCTGAAACGGCGAAGGAGGCATGGGATATTCTGGTGAAGTATTATGAAGGAGGTGAGAAAGCCAAGGTTGTTAAGTTGTAAACCTTGCGTCGACAATATGAGTTGTTGTCGATGGGAGAAGACGAAAAAGTTGCAGAATGTGTCGAAGGTTCAAAAACTCGTTCATCTCATGAAGGGTTGTGGCGAAACCATAACAGATAAGATGATAGTTGAGAAGGTAATGAGAACGTTGACCTCTCACTTTGATCACGTTATCGTAGCTATTCAAGAATCCAACAATCTTGAAACCCTAAAAGTGGAAGACTTGGTTGGTTCGTTGAAGGCGCATGAGATGAGGATTGTCGAAAGAAAGGGAGTTCATGATTCGATACAAGCACTGTAAGCTCAGTCATGAAAAAGGAATGGTGGTTCCAACAAATTCAAAGGAAAAGTTGACAAAACTCAAGGAAAGAAGTCTTGGTCGAACCCTCACAAGGATCAGGTCGAAGATAGAGATTCTGAATCCTCGAAAAGAGGAGGAGGAAACTATCGAAAGGACAAAGAAGATAAGAAAAGTATGCAGTGTTATAACTATGAAAAGTGGGGTTATTTGGCCAAACATTGTTGGTACAGGAAATACAATGGATCGAAAAAAGGCAAGGACGAAGGAGCGAACCTTGCACGCCAATATTCAGATGATTCTGAATGTGGTATGGTGGTTATGGCTGCAGTGGCAGATAACCATGTCGAATCCAAGATCTGGTTCCTTGACTCAGGCTGCTCAAATCACATGACTGGTCAAAAGGAGTGGTTGGGAGATTTTGATGAGTTGAAGAAGAGCAAGATAAAACTTGCTGATAATAGTTCGTTGCAAGTAGAAGGTACTGGTAACACAGTCTTTCAACTGAGTAATGGAGCGAAAGCTATGATCAGAGATGTGTTCTATGTACCTAGAATGAAGTGCAACCTGTTAAGTGTTGGACAACTGGTCACAAAAGGCTTCTCAGTTGTCATGAAAGATGGAGTTTTGAAATTGTTCGACACCTAGAACAATTTGGTCTTGAAATCTCCGTTGTCGAAGAACATGACGGTTAAGACCATGATCAGTTCGACTGAAGTACAATGTCTAAAAACTATTGTCAACCACAAGGATAGTTGGTTGTGGCATTTGAGGTTTGTACATTTGAACTTTCGATCACTCAATCAGCTGATTACTCAAGATATGGTATCTGGTATTCCAAGTCTTGAGATGCCTGACAAACTCTGTGAAGGTCGTTTAGTCGGAAAACAATCCAGAAATTCTTTCCTTTCGACTATGCCAATGAGATCATCTTGCATACTCGAAGTTGTACATTCAGATGTATGTGGTCAGTTCGAAGAACATACCATTGGTGGAAACAAATATTTTGTTTCGTTTGTCGATGAGTTTAGTCGAAAGCTGTGGATCTATGTGATCAAGAGAAAGGATGAAGTATTTGAAATCTTTAAGAGATTCAAGATGCTTGTCGAAAACCAGAGTGAGAAGAGGATCAAAGTTTTGCGAACAGATGGAGGTGGCGAATACACTTCGAAGATGTTTAAAAAATTATGTGCAGAACATGGTGTTGATCATGAGGTAACTGCTCCTTATACTCCTCAACATAATGGAATTGCTGAAAGAAGAAACAAAACCATATTGGATATGGTGAGATGTTTGCTCAAGCAGAAGAATTTGCCAAAATATTTATGGGGTGAAGCTATTTCGACTGCAGTTTATATCCTGAACAGGTGCCCTACTAAGCAATTGAAGAACAAGGTTCCTGAAGAAGTGTGGAGTGGAAAATGATTACCAGTTAGTCATTTGAAGGTGTTTGGATCTATGTGTTACAAGCATGTTCCTGATGCAAGAAGAAGGAAGCTTGATGAGAAGAGTGAACCTATGATTCTGGTAGGATATCATAAGACTGGTGCATACAGGCTATTCAATCCAATTAATGAGAAGATTGTGTTGAGTCGAGATATTGTGATTGATGAAAATTCTGCATGGGCTTGGAATTCTAGTAATTCAATTAACAAGCCATTGATGAGCTCTGATTTCGACGAAGAAACTGATGAAGTCGAAGTTGAAGAAATTGCTGAGAATCCAGTCGAAGTCGAAGTAGAAGCAGTTGCTGACATTTTTGATATAGAGGTTGTGGCTGAAATAAGCCAAAGACCTCGGCGAAATAGAGTTCCTCTAACAAGACTTCATGATTATGAAGTGACTGGTGATTATGAAGTCACACCAGATGGAGAATTAGTTCATTTTGCTTTACTTGCAGGTGTTGAACCAATCAACCATAACGAAGCTTTAAAAATTCAACAGTGGAAGTTAGCTATGGTCGAAGAGTTACAGGCAATCGAAAGAAACAACAAATGGGAGTTAGTCGAATTGCCAGCGCATACAAAAGCTATCGAAGTAATGTGGGTGTTTAAGTTGAAACACAATGCTGATGGGTCGATAGCAAGACATAAAGCAAGATTAGTAGCTCGAGGGTTTCTTCAAAGAGAAGGACTTGACTACTCTGAAGTATTAGATCCAGTAGCAAGACTGGAGACTGTTCGACTAGTGGTAGCATTGGCATGTAACCAAGGTTGGTCGACATTTCACTTAGATGTGAAGTCAGCTTTTCTGAATGGTCCTTTAGACGAAGAGGTCTATGTCACACAACCTCTTGGGTTTGTGATTCAGAAGGAAGCAAGTAAAGTATATAAGTTGCACAAAGCGCTCTATGGCCTCAAGCAGGCACCTAGGGCATGGAACAAGAAGATCGACTCATACTTAGTCGAATTGGAATTTGTCAAATGCAAGTCTGAGTATGGTGTTTATGTTTAGGTTGAAACACAAGATATAACAATCATCTGCTTATATATCGATGATTTGTTAGTAACTGGAAATAGCCTGAAGAACTTGTCGAAGTTCAAAGAGCTGATGAAGAAGGAATTTGAAATGTCGGATCTGGGAAAATTGTCTTATTTCCTAGGCATGGAATTTCATCTGTCGAAGCAAGGTATGGTGCTACATCAAAGGAAGTATGTCAAAGAGATACTCAAGAGATTCAGAATAGATGATTCTAATCCTGCATCCTCACCCGTCGAACCAAACGTGAAGTTGGAGAAGCATGGAGAGAAAGACAAAGTTGATGTAACTTTGTTCAAACAAATAGTTGGATCTCTGAGATATGTGTCCAATAGTCAACCTGACATAGGCTTCGCAGTCGAATTAGTGAGCAGATTCACGGGTGAACCAAGAGTGTCACACATGAAAGCTGCAAGAAGAATTCTAAGATACTTAAAAGGAACAACAGATTTTAGAATTCTATTTCGACGAGATTCTGAAGGCAAAGGAGAAATAGTTAATTGTTTTTCGGATGCTAATTGGTGTGGAGATAAGGAAGATCGAAGAAGTACAACTGGCTATTTCTTTCAAGTATTTGGTGCCCCAATCTCATGGTGTTCGAAGAAGCAACCTGTGGTGGCATTATCATCGTGAAAAGCTGAATATATAGCAGGATCCTATGCTGCATGTCAAGGAATTTGGATCAGATCAGTACTTGAAGAAATGGAGGTTGAAGTAAAGAAACCTTTTGTGTTGCAAATCGACAACAAGTCAGCCATAAATCTGGCGAAGAATCCAGTTCTGCATGGAAGGAGTAAGCATATTGAAGCCAGATTTCACTTCTTGGGGGAAAAGGTAAATCTAGGTGAACTTGAAGTTAGGCATTGCTCAAGTGAAGCACAGTTGACCGACATTTTCACCAAAGGATTGAAGATCGACAGATTCTTGAATTTGAGAAAGAAATTAGGAATAGTTCAGATCGACTATGACTAGCGTAGACCAGGCAACTTGGATTATGGGGGTGTGTTGAAATATTAGATTAGATTTGATTTGATATGATTAGATTTGATTAGATTTAATATTTAGATATAATCCAAGTTGTGTTAGCCCAAGCCCAATTAGGGTTGTATATAAATAGTCCTAGCTTGTATCATTATTTACACAATTCAATAATACAAATTCTTATTTCCTTATTCTCTCTCTTTCTCTCCTCACTAAAAGTGCCTCACGCACTAACACTAAACACAAATTTTTTAGTATTGGATTTTAATCCATCCATATGAGTCAAAAGAAACACATATCTCACAGCTCATAGTTATCAACTTCCTTCTTCTATCAACTTGTTCAACTACAAAAAAAAATTACAGTTCAGTTTTCATGAAAAAACCAAAATTATTGAAAACCCTAAACAATGATAATATTAAAAAGCAACAACAGAGAAAATGGCGAGACCACCAACAACAAGTTTGATACCGGTGGTGCCATAACTGATGTTGATTTCCCGGCGACGATGAGTGTGGCAGTTCCGAAGGTTGTTTGATGTACGCCCTACTTTGGGTTTTCTTCAGGGGAAGTTTTTGTTTACAGAGAAAGGTTTTCTGAAGGCATACACCAGCTGAAAGTTTTGGTTTACTTTTGTTATCAGAGAAAGTTTTGAATTTTGTTCCTCTGGTTCCAAGAAACTACTTTACAACAGCTGAAGTCTACCTGTTGCGCAGACTTTGGAAAGTGAATCAACCCATCACTGTCAACTCTATGCCCTTACCAACTAATGTCATGCTTTTGTTTTCTGTTTTGCTTTTACCAACTGTATAACTTCATTCGGTTACATTTGCCACATATAATGAGTTATTTTTGCAGCTAATTACTTGGTATCTAAATAGGGATGGATTTAGTTCAATTTAGTTCGTTTTAGACATATAACACCCCCTCAATTAGTGATGTGGCAGCATATTAAAAAAGGTTAAGTTTGTATTAACCAGAACAATCAATCTTATTATATTATAGATGAATAGGGGTGGCAAAACGGGCCCGGCCCGCGGGAAAAGCCCGTTTTACCCGTCATTTTTCGCGGGGCGGACCTGAATTTTGAACCCACATATTTAAGTATGCCCGCCCCGCCCCGCCCCGTTTTTTTGCGGGGCGGGTATGCCCGCGGGTAAAAACAACTCATTCTATCTTATATTATTATTATTATTATTATTATTATTATTATTATTATTATTATTATTATTATATCTTGAACTTAACATCACTTTTAAACAACCTTACAGTTAATAACGAATACATAACATCAGTATAGTATCTAAGTGGTTCCATGGATGTTCATATCTTATATTATTATTATTTTTTTTTAATATTAGAATTTAATAGGCATTCTCATTTTTCAACCCAGCACTTGGAAGAAAACGATATCATTTTTAATTAATATAAATTATTTTAATTAATATAAATTAACTGAATTGAACATATTATTATTAATATATTATTATTAATATATAAATTAACTAAATTAACTGAATTGAAAATATTATTATTAATATAAATTATTTTAATTAATATACTATTATTAAAAAAAATTTAAAGAGAATGGCGGGTCTGCCCGCATGCCCGCCATTAAATAGGACGGGCCGAAAAAATGAGTCCGCATCTCCATCTTTGACTGCCCCGTCCCGCTCCGTTTTTTTGCGGATTTTTGCGGGGCGGGCCTAAACGGGACGGACATGCCCGTTTGCCACCCCTATAGATGAACATAAATATACATAACTTTGTTTGTTTCCTACAATGAAAACTTGCACACGTAATGAATAAAAAGGTTACGTGTGTTTCAAATTGCAGAGTGATTCTTATATGCATGTTAAAATTACTGTGTTTCATTGTTATATCAATAATGCAATTCATTATATTGTATAATTTCATTGTTGATATTGTTAATATAATATTTGTATCATGGTTTGAATTTTTATATGATATATGTTACGGTACCGACGTGACTGTCTTATATTAATAATGGAAGAATTACAGTACCGACGCGATTGTCTTATATTAATAATGGAAATATATATTCGAATGATAGATGCATGGATAGTTTAAAGATTTTTTACAGTATCAGGTAATTATAATTGCTGATTTATTTGAGTGTTTTGATTTTTATTTTAATCACTTGAAAAGTAATACCAATAGATAATTGTGATGTATTAACGATATAAAACATTTTATACTGACAGTGAATGATAATTATATTACAAATAATAATTTATATTTTAATTTATATTTCCAAACTTAGTCATTAAGTTTGTTAGAGGGTATTTTAGTATTTTATTTGTTGCTTTTGTAACCCTAGTTTTAGCTTATAAATAGACTAGTGGTAGTGAGTGATTTTGTAATCCTTTGTAGCCGTCAATCTATTATACTCTTTTTCATCAATTATTCATCTTGTACACCAACAATTGATATCTAGAGCTCCGGTTTGGATCCACGGAAAACACGGGAAACACGAGTGAAACGTGAGGCTTTATGTGATTGATTTTTGGTTCTTGGATTCGTGTTCAATCTTGAACAAAAATCTGATCAGAATCATAATTTCTAATTCTGTGGGGTTGGGAAACACTGTGTGGTGAGATCTGAGTGTACTGTACAAGGTTGAAGATGAACGGAAACGGCGACATGAACACCAAGCTTCCAGTATTTGATGGCAAAAACTGGACTCGTTGGATGATTCAGATACGTGTACTGTTTGGTGCTCAAAATGTTCTGGATCTTGTCACTGAAGGTTACGTTCCGGTAGCAGCAGATGCAACGGAGGAACAAAAGAACGCGCATAAGGATACAAGGAAGAAAGATCAGAAAGCATTGTTTTACATCCATCAGTGTGTGGATGCAAATGTGTTTGAGAAAATCGCTGATTCAACGACGACAAAGGCTGCGTGGGACACACTGGTCAGATGTTACGGTGGTGACGCATCAATGAAGAAGGTGAAGCTTCAGTCCCTGCGAAAGCAATATGAGAATCTCAACATGAAGAACAATGAGAAAGTTTCTGAGTACATCTCCAGAGTGATTCTGATCACTAATGAGATGAAGGCGTGTGGAGAAACTCTTTCTGAACAAGTAATCATTGAGAAGGTATTGAGATCCCTTACCCCTCAGTTTGATTACATTGTGGTAGCAATAGAACATTCTAAGGATCTGAGCACCATGAGAATTAAAGAGTTGCAAAGCAGTCTAGAGGCGCAAAAGTTGCGTCTGACTGAGAGAACTTCTGAAAGGGAAGTAGAGCAGCAGGCTCTGAAAGCAGTTTCTGATAAGAAGCATCAGAAGCAGTCTTGGTCAGAAGCCAGGAGAAGATCTGATGGTGGTCAGAAGTCAGAAACCTCAACTTCTGATAGGCAAAAGAATGCTCAGAAGGGAAAAGAGAAGTATGACAAGAAGAAGATCCAATGTTACTGTTGCAAGAAGTTTGGTCACTTTGCTAAAGATTGTTGGTCAAACAAAGAAAGGAAGTCAGAAGAAGCAAATATAGCCAGAAGTTCTGATGATGAATATGTGCTACTGATGGCTTCTGAATCTGATGATACGAATTTGACAGACTGATGGTATATGGACACTGGCTGTTCAAATCATCTTACTGGAAATAAGAAATGGCTGGTTGATTTTGACTCTGAAAAGAGGACAAAGATCAGATGTGCTGATGACAAATATCTTAACGCTGAAGGTATGGGAAATGTCAGAGTTGTTCTGAACAATGGGAAAACAACATTGATTCAGAAAGTGTGGTATGTACCTGGCATAAAAAGCAATCTGATGAGCGTGGGACAATTAATTGAGAAAGGTTTTTCAGTTACCATGAAGGACAATCTTCTGAAGCTGTATGACTGTAATCAGAAGCTGATTATGGAGTCAGAACAGGGAAGGAATAGAACATTCAAGGTGAATGTCAGAACTTCTGACTCTGAATGCCTCGGTGCAACAAGTGTTGTGGAGGAAAGTGAGTTGTGGCACAGAAGATTTGGTCATCTGAATTTCAGAAGCTTAGAACATCTGAATTCGAAGAAGCTGGTACATGGAATTCCTACAATTAAGAAGCCTGAGAAGTCATGCAAAGTGTGCATGGAAGGAAAGCAACCAAGATTGCCATTTGCGTCAGAAGTAGCTCCAAGAGCAAAACATGCCTTGGGAGTAGTGCATCTGATGTGTGTGGTCCATTTCCAGTAGCATCGATTGGAGGGAACAAATACTTTGTGTCATTTATTGATGAGTTCACAAGAATGACATGGGTACCCCTTATTAAGTTCAAACACGAGGTGTTTGCTGAATTTAAGAAGTTCCGAATGAAGGTTCAGAATAAAAGTGGTCAGACTCTGAAGTTTCTCAGAACCGATGGTGGGGGTGAGTATAACTCCAAAGAGTTTTAGAAGTTCTGTGAGGAGAATGGAATTGAGCATGAGGTTACTGCTCCTTATACTCCTCAACACAATGGTCTTGCTGAAAGAAGAAATCATACTTTGCTTGATATGGCGAGAAGCATGCTGAAGGAGAAGAAGCTTCCTCACAATTTGTGGGGAGAAGCTGTTGCCACCGTAGCATATGTGCTCAACAGATGTCCGACGAAGAAGCTGAAGGAAATAGTTCCTATTCAGAAGTGGACTGGAGAAAAGAAAAGTGTTAGTCATTTGAAGGTGTTTAGTTATGTTTGTTACAAACATGTTCCAGAAGCCAGAAGACAGAAGCTAGATGATAGAAGCAAAGTAATGTTACTGGTGGGGTACCACAGTACAAGTGCGTACAAGCTTTATTGTCCAGAAACTGATAAAGTTGAATTCAGCAGAGACGTTATTGTGAAGGAATCTGAAGTTTGGAATTGGGATAAGTCTCAATCTGATTCTGATGTGAGAACTTTTGAAGGAAGGTCAGAAATAATAGTTTCTGAAACTGATGGTGATTCTTATTCTGAAGGAGACTCAGAAGATGAAGGTGACTCTGATGATCCAGATTCTGATGATGATCCAGATTCTGGTGGTAATTCAGACTCTGGGAATATGCCAGACTCTGAAGATGGTCAAGGTTATGGAGGAAGTCAACCTTCTGAAGCAAGAACTTCTGAAGGAGAAACTTCTGAAGGAGAAACTTCTGGGGTTCAAGCATCTGAAGGAGATTCTGACCAAGGTCAGAGGCCACAGAGAATCAGAAACATTCCGAGAAGATTCAAAGAGTTTGACATGTTACAAGACACTGAAGTAGATTCTGAAGGAGAAATTATTCAGTGTGCCATGTTAGTAGACTCTGAACCCGTAAGTACGGAAGAGGCTCTCAAGCAGAAGATCTGGCTGAAGGCCATGAAAGAAGAACTTGATGCCATAGAGAGAAACAAGACCTGGAAGCTGACAGAACTTCCAAAGGACAAGAAAGCCATCAGCGTCAGATGGGTTTTCAAGCAGAAGCTAAAGCCAGATGGATCAATTGGCAAACATAAAGCGAGGTTAGTAGCAAGAGGATTTCTGCAGAAACCTGGGCTGGATTATTCTGAAGTGTTTGCACCTGTAGCGAGACATGAAACAATCAGATTGGTGATTGTAATAGTTGCTAACAGGAATTGGCCTCTGATGCATTTAGATGTGAAATCTACATTTCTGAATGGTCCATTAGAAGAAGAAGTTTATGTGTCACAACCTCCTGGATTTGTGAAAAAGAATCAGGAAGGGATGGTGTACAGATTACATAAAGCTTTGTATGGATTGAAGCAAGCGCCTAGAGCTTGGAATCAGAAGATTGATTCATTTTTCAAGAAGTAGGGTTTTCAGAAATGTGAGATGGAATACGGTGTTTATGTTCAGCATATTTCTGAAGGCAATATGATTCTGGTGTGTTTGTACGTTGATGACATACTGCTGACCGGAAGTTCTGAACAAGAACTAGCTAAGTTCAAGAAGGTGCTGATGAATGAGTTTGAAATGACTGATCTCGGGAAAATGACATACTTTCTAGAGATGGAGTTCAGATATTCTGAGAAAGGTATCATTTTGCATCAGTTGAAGTATGAACGAGAACTTCTGAAGAGATTTAAGCTGCAGAATTGTAAGGCTGCTATCACACCTGCAGATACGAATCAGAAACTAGATTCTGATTCTGATGTGAGGATGTGGATGCTATAACCTTCAAACAGTTGGTTGGTTCTCTGAGGTATTTGTGTAATACCAGGCCTGATATTTGCTATGCAGTTGGAATGGTTAGCAGGTTCATGAGTAAACCCAAGTGGTCCCATTACCAAGCTGCTGTCAGGATTCTGAGGTATATCAAGAGAACTCTGAAGTATGGAGTGTTATTTCCTTCTGGTAGAAAGACGGAATCAGAACTTCTGAGTTATTCAGATTCTGATTGGTGTGGAGACAGAGTTGACAGAAGAAGTACTTCTGGATACTTGTTCAAGTTCCTGGGAGGCCCTATTTCTTGGTGTTCCAAGAAGCAACCTGTTGTTGCGTTGTCAACCTGTGAAGCTGAATATATTGCAGGCGCTGTTACTGCATGCCAAACTGTGTGGATTCTGAACTGCTGCAGGATCTGAAGATCAAAGTTGACAAACCTCTGAAGCTGATGATTGATAACAAGTCTGCAATCAATCTTGCCATAAACCCAGTGTTGCATGGGAGAAGCAAGCATATTGAGACCAAGTATCACTTTCTGAGAAGTCAAGTTCAGAATGGAGTGTTAGAAGTTGTGCACTATAGCACTCAGAAACAGTTGGCAGATGTTCTGACGAAGGCTATCAAGACTGATCAATTTCTTCGCTTAAGGGATGGAATCGGTGTTGTTAGTTTTGAGGAAATATAAATTAAGGGATGGTATTAGAAATAATAATTTATATTTTAATTTATATTCCCAAACTTAGTCATTAAGTTTGTTAGAGGGTATTTTAGTATTTTATTTGTTGCTTTTGTAACCCTAGTTTTACCTTATAAATAGACTAGTGGTAGTGAGTGATTTTGTAATCCTTTGTAGTCGTCACTCTATTCTACTCTTTTTCATCTATTATTCACCTTGTACACCAACAAATTAATCTCATATAGAATATAGAATATAGTATTATCACATTTCTAGTATATTTGTCTTATATTAATAATGAATAGCTAGAACTTTAATATTTGAAACATGAAATATTTTGCAAAAAATAAACCGGTTTATAATAGACATGAACATTTCTAGTATATTTGTCTTATATCACATGACACTAGAATATAATTCATTATATTTCAACATAAATATAAAAAAAATAACAAGTAGAATATCATTCATGGTGATTGTGAATGGTTAATTTCATCAGCAACATCGTTAGTTTCTAACACTTTTCAACTGAACTATTTATGTCATTAATTTTTATGTCATTAATTTTTTCAATTGAAGATTAATTTTCTACCTCGGATTTGGTTGGCCTTTTAATTCACTTAGATGGAGGGCTGCTCTTTTTATTTTGTATAACTTGTTTCAAATGCACTTGTTATAATTAATGTCATTTGCTTAAGCACATTTCAAATTAAATGATTTGCCTATTATATATTATATGTATCGGTAAACTCAAATAAAGAAACATTATTTAGTGGGAAAATATGAATGTTACTTGCATTTGATATGTATCATCAACATTTTTTACCACCTAAACTTCAAATGCATATGTTATATCTAGCAAACAGAAATTAGAGGTAGTATGCGTATACCAAAACAATAGAAAGTGGAAAGATTTTACTTTGGGGTGGAACTCATGGAAACAAATCTACACACGTCAGAACTTATATTTGTTATAGTACCTATGGGGTCATCTATAAATCTTTTGAGTTACCAACCCACATACCAACCTTCACAATGATCACTACTATGGTGAGAATCAAGGACATTAATCTGATGCACCTAATTTTTATAATAATGATTAATTCTAGTGTGTGAGCACTCTTGCACATACTCATACCCACAACTTAAACTTACATGTATACTGTGATGTCAACTCATTCTATAATTAGGCGTTTAGTTCCCTCTCCACCAACTTCTCACATTTTTGTAAGTCTTGTTAGCCCTAATCAAACCCTGCTAAAAAAAACTCATCAGTTGAACAAGCATGGAAAATGATACAATATGAACTTCACCTATGTGAATTTCGAGATGGTGTCGTCTCAAAGTGAGAGTTGGAATTTATCTCATGAAATATTCACGAAAACAGGAAAAACATATGGCCATAAATAGGGCTAGGCGAGAGATGTAGGCGAAGATCCACTAAAGATTGTGTTCTGGACTGGGCAGGTGCTTGGCCCACAGTAGGGTAAGGCCCAATCCAATCCAGCTTTTGGCAAGGCCCGATAACTGGATTCAGTCAATCTAGTCGTTGGGCACAATCTAGTCGTTGGGCGCAACATAGTCGTTGGACACAATATGACCGTTGAGGACGTCCACCTCATGCGCTTGACAGTTCACGCGACCAACTGTCTCTCCGGATCTCACGAGGACAGTTGGATCAGGTCAAAGGGGCACACGCTTGACCCTCCACCTGACAGACTCCCATTGGCCGACCAGATAATTCGGCCACTTGGGAGACCTTGGCCCCGTGTTGGAGGTTACTTCTATAAATACCCTCTCACTTGAGAGGGTCAGGTTTGGTCACTATTCAATACTCTAAATCATATCTAAAAGCTTTGTACTTGCTTTCTCTCTAGCCAAAACTTACTTTGGCATCGGAGTACCTTGCAGGTACACCCCCTCATCTCCTACATCATCATTTCTGCCCTACACGGAAGGCCACAACGATCCAATCTGATCATACCAGATCAGTGGCGCCGTCTATGGGAAACATTGTTTTCCCGTCTTTTTGAATCAAGATCCCTCATCTTTTTACCCAAAAGACCAAAGCTTACTCTCCAAAATTCTCTCAATCATCATGGCCTCCAACAGAAATGATGATCCCATCAAGAACTTGTTGTCGCCGTTATCATGGACAACGTCGACCACCATAACCTCGTAGCTGCGGTCCATGAGACCGATCATAGGGACGAAAGGACTGTGTCTCCTCACTCCGACGATGTGAAGCCCCGTGCACACGCCGCCGGTCACCTCTTTGAGCCTATTCTTGTCCCTTAAAATGGTGACCCCGACACTGCTGCCCTCATGGCCTCTCTCAACAGGTCCAACCTACTGATATTCCAATAGGGTGAGAAGATCAACATGCTCGAGCACGTCCTCCAGGAGCGACTTCCTTCGCAGAAGCCTAGCAGTCCCTCTCCACGCCCACAGTCTCCCCCTCAGAAACGGAGAGGCAGATCCAGGAGCATCTCTCCCGTCAGGGGACGATCAAGATCGGAGGAACCTGAGTCAGAAGGTGCAAGAAGATGGCATCGTTCTCCTCCGCAGAGATCTAGACGTTCTCCTGCCCCGAAGAGGTCCAGGCCCTCAGAAAAACATCATGAGCACCGTCGATCATGCAGACATTCTCCTCCACGCAGCAGAAGTCGCTGGCGCAGCCACTCTCCTTGTCGGTCATCCAACGCGAGCAGTGATGACGATGTCCATGGACTCCTATCTCAGGAGATCATGGACACTTGTATTCCTTGAGGGCTGGAGAAACCCCCTCCTCTGGTAACTTATGATGGGACCACCGACCCAGGCGAGCATATAGAAAATATCGAAGCCATGCTCCACTACCACAACGTGAGCGAAGCCATTAAATCCATGTTATTCCCCGTCACTCTCAGGAAGGGGGCCATGGCCTGGTATAAGCGGCTTTCCCGGGGGTAGGTCACATCCTGGAGGGATCTGAAGAACCAATTCGCCCGACACTTTACTGATTCCCGACGCCATCCCAAGTCGGAATCCAATCTCAAAGCCATCATATAGGGCAAGGATGAGCCCCTGCGCACATACATCTAGAGGTTCAACAAGGACGCTCTCGAGGTCCGCACAACGGACCATATGAAGAAATACCTCCTCGAGAAGGGGTTGAGACCGAAGAGCGAATTTCACAAAGCAGCGGGCATTAAGACCCCTCGTACCTTGTCCGAACTCCTCCGTAAGGCTCAAGCTTATATGCAGTACGAGGAGAAAGAAGTCGCGTACAAGGCCCGGGACTCAAGAGATCAAGAGAGTTCCCGGGCAACAAAAAAATACGAATCAGAGGCCCCTAAGCGCGACAAGGAGAGAGGACGAGAAAATCGTCCTCGCGAGGGCAAGGGACCTGCTGGTTACTTCACATAATACACCATACTGACAGCTCCTCGCGAGCGCGTTCTCTCTGAATGCATTAACGCGGAGTTCAAGCAAGGGGGTGTCCGGTTCCCCAAGCCAACAACATCAAAGGGCAACACGAACAAGAGCAAATACTCCCCCTTCCACCGCAGCCACGACCACGTGACTGAAGACTGTGTTCACTTGAAGAACGCTATTGAAATCCTCATCAAGGAGGGTCACCTGAAGCAGTATACGAAAAAGGGTGAATCTTCTTGACGAGAGGCCTCAGAGTCCAAGAAGGAGACAAAGTCTTCACCTCCTAGTCCTCCCCCGCAAGTCGCCATGTCAATCACGCGGCCAAAGGACTTCATCATCCCTAACCACCTCGAGGATCCTCCCCAGATATCCGCCACAGCACATGGGAGACCTTCCCCACGGCAATGGTTGTTTCTTGTGGTAGATACAACGAGCTCGCTGTAGGGTCAGTCAAAAGGAAATTCGACCAACTGATTGACTGCAGTCCCGACTAGTTATCCACACTCGAGAAGTTTTGAGGGCGCTCTCAACCTATCACATTCTACCATGAAGAACTGCCTGGGGTTGTAACACCCCTTCTATACCCCGTACAAAACGGAATAAAAAAAAATAATCTTATAATAAAACATCAAAGCAAAGATTAAGTCATTTAGATATAAACAGAGATGTCACATCAACGTGAACTAAAAATAACCTGCTCATAACGATATATAACACCTGGATAGTTTTTATAAACAAAGGAACTCCGTTCAAAAATATCAGCATTCAGTTACAGAATTAAAGCGGAACATCCATAACTGATGTCATCACAAAATATAAGTATGTCATATACATATTCATACAAGGCCACTATATACAAGCTAAAAGAAACATCTACACTCGAACCCCGACTACCCGTGTTACATATCAGAGCCGACGGAACGACAAAAAGACGAAGACACTAATCTTCGCAAAAGACCTCCAGCGTCTAATCTGCAATGCCATTACAGCATTAAACCACAGCAGAAGGGTGAGAAACAGGATTATAATATAATTGCATATCATTATATAACACTTAGCAAAATATGCACAATCATTCTCACCACACAAATATGATACTTGTAAACAACACAAGACATATTAAGCCCATTTCACACATCAATCACATAAGCATATACATTAACACAATGCATAACAAATCCTTCTCAAAATTCAACACATAAACATTCATGTAATGAATTATGCAAATGCACAGAGACCGACACAACGACTCTACGCATGCGGTACCAATCCAACCTTGTAATTCATTAGTCCCCCAGGAACTCTTGGAATCATCGCTCGTTACATAGAGTAACTCCCCGTCGGGCCTACGATGTTCCCCGTCGCTATAAACCATTATTTCAGGGCGTACGACGTTTATGGATTGCTTTAGTCCACTATTTCAAGGCGCACAATCCGATTGCCATAGTCCACTATTTCAGGGCGCGCAATCATTTGTGATTAATCGCTTCTACCATTATTTCAGGGCGTAAGACAATAAAACTGATTCATTTATGAATCCTCCAATGCAAGAATGCATATCATGATACTTGACACATTAATGACTCATGCCAACATCAAATGCTCATGCATTAACAATAATCATGTATTTCAAGTACATATAAAGTAATGCACACAATTGCCCAAAATGGCCACAAACACCAATATACCATTCCACAACATCAAATTCCCATCAAAGAATCATCACACAAGCCATCTCATAACATATCATAATATGTCTTACAATATTGAAAAATAACTCAAAATTCCATTATTCGGTTTTCCGAAAAAGTCGGCTAAAAGTCGGCCAAAAGTAATATTTTCTATCATCATCAAAAAGTACTCATCGATAGCTTCGATTCGGTATAAAGAACTCTTAAATACGATAAACGGTTAACAAGATATGAATATTTCAAAATAATGCGAAAACATAAACCGGACGCCCGACACTACGAAACGGTTCGTAAAAACTGTACCGATTGGACCAAGTTCAGACCCCAAAACTATTTTCCTAGGAAGAACATCTCGTTAGCTTTCCAACGCATCAAACCGAATCACAGATCAAAAGTTATGCAGAAAACAAAATTACACGAACAGCACTGTTCGCTGGGCGAATCTCCCTCGCGAGCATTCGCTAGCTGCTTCGCTAGGCGAACATCCCTCGCGAGCATTCGCTAGCTCCTTCGCTAGGCGAATGTTCCAGCGAACCAACTGTTAGATAAAAACAGACACTAAGTTCGCTAGGCGAGCACTTGGCGAACCAAGTCAGAACCAAACAGAGCCAAAAACACCCAAAGTTCGCTAGGCGAACACTCTAGCGAACCTTCGCTCATGCCTTCGCTAGGCGAATACCCGTAGCGAACCTTCGCTACCCTTCGCTGAATGGTTCGCTAGGCAAACCCGCGAAAACCTCACTCGCTGCCACCTTCGCCCCAGGTTCGCTAGGCGAACCAAGGAAAACCCAGAATTTTTTCTGCGCTGTTTGAAACCCCAAAAGTGATATTTCCCAACCAAAACATTTCCCAATCAACATATTTCAATCAGAACCTATTCTAATCATGTCAACAAGCAAACTACCACCTTTACATCGATTTCCAACCGTTAAACCATCGATTATACTCATTTTATCGTTTTCGACCTAAAAGTAAAAAAACATGGAAAGCAAGAGAATCATCCAAACACATACATACATAATCATATACAAGCATAGTATAATCGAGTTTCGCACCCTTACCCGATTTAATCGTGTTCTAGAAAGTCGGGAGATTGATTTCTTCCTTCACAAGTTTTTCCTCTCTTTTCTTCTTTCTCTTCTCTTTTCCTCTTCTCTCTTTTTCTTCTCTTTTGGGAAACTCTTACTAACTTTTCTTTTTCTTCTTTTTCTAAACTTATACTAACTATTTTCTTTTATATTTTCTTAACTTAAAAATTCTAAACATTTTTAATAAATATCTAAACCAACTATTATTAACTAACACTATTAATTATGAAATATGTCAAATACCCTCTATTCCAATTTTCCCCGCAAACTCTCAAAAACGGTAAAAATACACAATGTGCAAAAATAACATATAATCACACCAATTAGCAATTAACATAAATATTGCTCAATTAAAATAAAGACTCGACCAATTAACACCAAAAAGCACGGAAAAAAGGAAATATTAAAAACGGACCGTTACAACTCTCCCCCACTTTAGAAATTTTCGTCCTCGAAAATATTACCTGATTCAAACAACTCCGGATACGACTCCCGCATCCGACTTTCTAATTCCCACGTCAAATTGCCCTCAGCAGCGCCTCCCCACGCCACTTTCACAAGTGCAATCTCCTTGCCTCTTAACCTTTTCAACTCGCGATCTAAAATCCTCACCGGTAAAACCTCAACCGTAAGATTATCTCTTACCTCAACCTCCTCCATCGGAATCACATGAGACGGATCTGGAACATACTTCCGTAGCTGTGAAACATGGAAAACATCATGTAGATTCGAAAGATTCGGTGGCAATGCTATCCTGTAAGCCACTGCACCAACTCTTTCGGATATCTGATATGGACCAATAAAACGTGAAGTAAGCTTCCTCGTCTTCAACGCACGTCCAACACCAGTCACCGGCGAAACCCTAAAAAACACATGATTTCCCTCTTGAAATTCCAGATCCCTCTTCCTCTTATCATGGTAACTCTTTTGCCTACTCTGAGAAGCTTTCATCTTCTCCCGAATAAGTTTCACCCTCTCCGTCGTCTGTTGAACTAACTCCGGTCCAACTACTGCACTTTCACCAGATTCATGCCAACACAAAGGTGTTCAACATCTTCTTCCATAAAGTGCCTCAAAAGGTGCCATTCCGATACTAGAATGGAAACTGTTATTATACGTAAACTCGATCAATGAAAGAAAACTGTCCCAAACTCTACCTTGCTCAAGAACACAAGATCTCAGTAAATCTTCCAATGACTGCATTGTTCTCTCCGTCTGACCATCAGTCTGCGGATGATAAGCATAACTCAATCTCAGCTTAGAACCTAACGCCTTTTGCAAACTTTCCCAAAATCTGGAAGTAAACCTCGGATCACGATCAGAAACAATACTCAATGGGACGCCATGCAACTTCACAATCCCACGGATATAAATCTCAGCCAAACGCTCCATAGAATAACTGATATCAATCGGAATGAAATGCGCCGATTTAGTCAGCCTATCAACGATCACCCAAATAGCATTATGCCTACTCGGAAAATTAGGCAAACCCGTCACAAAATCCATCGATATACTATCCCATTTCCACTCCGGAATATCCAACGGTTGCATTAATCCTGCAGGCCTCTGATGTTCCACTTTCGACTTCTGACAAGTCAAACACGCATAAACAAACTGAGCCACATCTCGTTTCAAACCAGACCACCAAAATATTTTCTTCAAATCTTGGTACATCTTAGTAGCACCAGGATGTATACTCATACTACTCCGGTGTCCTTCCTCAAGAATCATCTTTTTCAACTCTGCATCATCCGGTATACAAATTCTACCACGGAATCTCAAAATACCCTGATCATCCACTTTAAAGTCACCGTTCACTTCTTGATTTCCAACTAGCAACAAATCAACAAGTTTCAAGTCCAACTTCTGTTTCTCTATAACAGACAACAGAAAATCATTAGTGATCTTTAACATACCAAGCTTCACACTCTCATGTGAAAGCTCACAAACCAAACTCAAGTCTCGAAATTGTTCCAGAAGTTCCCACTCTTTCACCATCAAAGCAGATATACGCAAAGATTTCCGACTCAAAGCATCAGCTACCACATTAGCCTTACCAGGATGGTAATTCAAGCTAAAGTCATAGTCCTTCAGAAGTTCCAACCATCTCCGTTGCCTCATATTTAACTCTTTCTGATCAAACAAGTATTTCAAACTTTTATGATCACTAAAGACTTCGAATCTAGCACCATAGAGATAATGCCTCCAAATCTTCAATACAAAAACCATCGCAGCTAATTCCAAATCATGAGTAGGATAATTCTTCTCATGAACTCGTAACTTCCTCGAAGCATAAGCAACCACCTTACCGTCTTGCATCAAAACACCACCTAAACCAATCATAGACGCATCACAATACACCACGAATGATTCACTAGGATTCGGTAAGATCAAAATCGGAGCTGTAGTCAATCTCTTCTTCAGCTCGTTGAAACTCTCTTCACATCGAATATCCCAAATAAACGCCTTACCCTTACAAGTCAGTTGGGTCAACGGAAGTGCCAACTTGGAAAAACCTCCGGTAATATCCAGCTAAACCCAGAAAACTTCGAATTTCAGTAACAGATCTAGGAGCCTCCCATTGTAGAACTGCCTCTACCTTGGATGGATCCATAGTAATACCATTACCTGAAATCACATGCCCAAGAAAACTCACTTCTGACAACCAGAACTCACACTTGGAAAGTTTGGCATAAAGTTTCTTCTCCTTTAGAATCTGCAACACAATTCGCAAATGCTCCGCATGTTCTTCCTGAGACTTAGAATAAATCAAAATGTCATCAATAAACACAACAACAAATTGATCTAAATGCTCATGGAATATACGATTCATATACTCCATAAACACACCCGGCGCATTAGAAACCCCGAACGGCATCACAGAAAACTCGTAATGTCCGTATCGTGTCCTAAAGGCCGTCTTCTGAATATCCTCCTCTTTAACCCGAATCTGATGGTATCCTGACCTCAAATCAATCTTACTAAACACACTTGCACCCACTAGTTGATCCATCAAGTCATCGATCCTTAGAAGTGGATATTTATTCTTAATCGTCACCTTATTCAACTGACGATAATCGATACACAAACGCATACTTCCATCTTTCTTTTTGACCAACAAAACAGGAGCACCCCAAGGTGATACACTAGGCCTTACAAACCTCTTTTCCAACAACTCATTCAATTGTCTTTTCAACTCCACCAACTCAGATGCTGACATCCGATATGGTGCCATAGATACAGGTCTAGTACCAGGAACTAGGTCTATCGAAAACTCCACCTCTCTTTCTGGCGGCACATCTAAAAAATCATCCGGAAACACCTCCTGAAAATCACACACAACAGGAAAACTTCCAATTGCAACTTGACTCTCCACAGACAACGATGCAAACAATCCAAACAACTGAGCTTCCTCCGCCAAAAGTTTCTTCAACTCTTTGGTAGATAAGAAACCAGATTCCCTTTCTTCTTCAAGAGAAGGAAATCTCACCCGCTTAAGATAACAATCAAGATGAACACGATTAAACTCTAACCAGTTCATTCCCAGAATCACATCCAAACCCTTCAATGGCAAACATACCAAGTCCATCACAAAATCTCTACCAAAAATTGTCAAAGGACAACTTAAACAAACGAAAGAAGTAGTTACCGACCCCGAAGCTGGAGTATCGATAACCATCTCTCCACCCATCTTAGACAACACCAAATTCAAACGTTTCGCACAATCAATCGAAATAAACGAATGAGTCGCTCCAGTATCAATAATAGCAATTAAAAGATTACTATTAATAAAACAAGTACCTCTGATCAAACGATCTGCATTAGTAGGCTGAGCTCCCGCCAATGCAAATACTTTCCCTCTAGGTTGAGCTTGCTTCGGTTTCGTGCACCTCGTACTAACATGACCAACTTCCCCACAATTATAACATGTAACCCCATTCTTCCTCCTACAATCAGTAGCCACATGACCCTTCAAACCACAATTAGCACACTTATCCACATTATTCATATTCCTCTTACATTCCGATATACGATGACCTAAACCACCACAATTGTAACATTTCACAGCAGAATTCATTCCTCCACCACTAGGCTTCCTATCAAAAGTAAACTTCTGTTTCCCTTTATCAATAGGGGTAGCATAAGGCCTACCTCTGAACTGCCCCTTTCCTTTCTTATCATTCAGATTCTTGTAATGAGTAGCACGCGTTTTGCTATCCTCATCAAAAATCCGAGTCTTGTTCACCAACACTGAAAATTGTCTTATCTCCTGATAACCGATACCTTGCTTGATTTCTGGCCTCAAGCCATTCACAAATTTCAGTCACTTAGACCTCTCCGAACCAGCCGTATTATAATTGGGACAAAACTTCACCAGTTTCTCAAACTTAGCAGCATAATCCGCAACAGAGGAATTATCCTGCTTCAGTTCAAGAAATTCAATTTCCTTTTTACCTCTCTCATCTTCCGGAAAATACTTTTCAAGAAAAGCATCTTTGAACACAGCCCATGTAACCACTATCTCATCCTCCTCAAACCTCTGAGAAGCATTCGCCCACCAGTCTTCAGCTTCCTTTTCCAACACATGAGTACCAAACTGCACCTTCTGATCCTCGGAACACCTAATGAAATGGAAGATCTTCTCAATCTTCTTCAGCCAAATCTGTGCTCCCTCAGGATCATGAGTACCCTTGAAGCTCGGTGGATTATTCTTCTGAAAGTTATCCATACTACGCGATTCCTCGTCCGCCGCTGCATTGGGTAAATTCTGCATCGCTTGCGCCATAGCTTGCATGGCCGCAGTCATAGCAGCATCGCGTCTTCTCGTCATAATCTGAACATTCCCAATGATAGCAAATTATGGTTAAACAACCACTCAACAGAGTGCAACAGTCCAACAACGACACAAAGACACGGTCGGACAGACCAAACAGACACTGGCTCTGATACCACTTAATGTAACACCCCTTCTATACCCCGTACAAAACGGAATAAAAAAAATAATCTTATAATAAAACATCAGAGCAAAGATTAAGTCATTTAGATATAAACAGAGATGTCACATCAACGTGAACTAAAAACAACCTGCTCATAAAGATATATAACACCTGGATAGTTTTTATAAACAAAGGAACTCCGTTCAAAAATATCAGCATTCAGTTACAGAATTAAAGCGGAACATCCATAACTGATGTCATCACAAAATATAAGTATGTCATATACATATTCATACAAGGCCACTATATACAAGCTAAAAGAAACATCTACACTCGAACCCCGACTACCCGTGTTACATATCAGAGCCGACGGAACGACAAAAAGACGAAGACACTAATCTTCGCAAAAGACCTCCAGCGTCTAATCTGCAATGCCATTACAGCATTAAACCACAACAGAAGGGTGAGAAACAGGATTATAATATAATTGCATATCATTATATAACACTTAGCAAAATATGCACAATCATTCTCACCACACAAATACGATACTTGTAAACAACACAAGACATATTAAACCCATTTCACACATCAATCACATAAGCATATACATTAACACAATGCATAACAAATCCTTCTCAAAATTCAACACATAAACATTCATGTAATGAATTATGCAAATGCACAGAGACCGACACAACGACTCTACGCATGCGGTACCAATCCAACCTTGTAATTCATTAGTCCCCCAGGAACTCTTGGAATCATCGCTCGTTACATAGAGTAACTCCCCGTCGGGCCTACGATGTTCCCCGTCGCTATAAACCATTATTTCAGGGCGTACGACGTTTATGGATTGCTTTAGTCCACTATTTCAAGGCGCACAATCCGATTGCCATAGTCCACTATTTCAGGGCGCACAATCATTTGTGATTAATCGCTTCTACCATTATTTCAGGGCGTAAGACGATAAACTGATTCATTTATGAATCCTCCAATGCAAGAATGCATATCATGATACTTGACACATTAATGACTCATGCCAACATCAAATGCTCATGCATTAACAATAATCATGTATTTCAAGTACATATAAAGTAATGCACACAATTGCCCAAAATGGCCACAAACACCAATATACCATTCCACAACATCAAATTCCCATCAAAGAATCATCACACAAGCCATCTCATAACATATCATAATATGTCTTACAATATTGAAAAATAACTCAAAATTCCATTATTCGGTTTTCCGAAAAAGTCGGCTAAAAGTCGGCCAAAAGTAATATTTTCTATCATCATCAAAAATTACTCATCGACAGCTTCGATTCGGTATAAAGAACTCTTAAATACAATAAACGGTTAACAAGATATGAATATTTCAAAATAATGCGAAAACATAAACCGGACGCCCGACACTACGAAACGGTTCGTAAAAACTATACCGATTGGACCAAGTTCAGACCCCAAAACTATTTTCCTAGGAAGAACATCTCGTTAGCTTTCCAACGCATCAAACCGAATCACAGATCAAAAGTTATGCAAAAAACAAAATTACACGAACAGCACTGTTCGCTGGGCGAATCTCCCTCGCGAGCATTCGCTAGCTGCTTCGCTAGGCGAACATCCCTCGCGAGCATTTGCTAGCTCCTTCGCTAGGCGAATGTTCCAACGAACCAACTGTTAGATAAAAACAGACACTAAGTTCGCTAGGCGAGCACTTGGCGAACCAAGTCAGAACCAAACAGAGCCAAAAACACCCAAAGTTCGCTAGGCGAACACTCTAGCGAACCTTCGCTCATGCCTTCGCTAGGCGAATACCCGTAGCGAACCTTCGCTACCCTTCGCTGAATGGTTCGCTAGGCGAACCCGCGAAAACCTCACTCGCTGCCACCTTCGCCCCAGGTTCGCTAGGCGAACCAAGGAAAACCCAGAATTTTTTCTGCGCTGTTTGAAACCCCAAAAGTGATATTTCCCAACCAAAACATTTCCCAATCAACATATTTCAATCAGAACCTATTCTAATCATGTCAACAAGCAAACTACCACCTTTACATCGATTTCCAACCGTTAAACCATCGATTCTACTCATTTTATCGTTTTCGACCTAAAAGTAAAAAAACATGGAAAGCAAGAGAATCATCCAAACACATACATACATAATCATATACAAGCATAGTATAATCGAGTTTCGCACCCTTACCCGATTTAATCGTGTTCTAGATAGTTGGGAGATTGATTTCTTCCTTCACAAGTTTTTCCTCTCTTTTCTTCTTTCTCTTCTCTTTTCCTCTTCTCTCTTTTTCTTCTCTTTTGGGAAACTCTTACTAACTTTTCTTTTTCTTCTTTTTCTAAACTTATACTAACTATTTTCTTTTATATTTTCTTAACTTAAAAATTCTAAACATTTTTAATAAATATCTAAACCAACTATTATTAACTAACACTATTAATTATGAAATATGTCAAATACCCTCTATTCCAATTTTCCCCGCAAACTCTCAAAAACGGTAAAAATACACAATGTGCAAAAATAACATATAATTACACCAATTAGGAATTAACATAAATATTGCTCAATTAAAATAAAGACTCGACCAATTAACACCAAAAAGCACGGAAAAAAGGAAATATTAAAAACGGACCGTTACAGGGGTTCCCATAACTCACATATTCCTTTGCTCATCAGGGCAAGACTGGCTAGCACTGATGTCCGACGGATCCTGGTCGACCAGGGCAGTTCAGTAGACATCATGTACGCCGGTTCGTTCAGCTTGTTGAAGATTGACTAGAAGAATCTGTCACCATACGTGGGATTCGACCTGTAAGGATTCAACGGAGCTACCGCTATACCCTGGGGGTATGTGGAGCTTCTAGTTATGTTCGGGGAGGATGAGGCATCCAAGTCGATAAAAACTTAATTTTTGGTAATCGACTGTCCATCGTTGTACCAATGCATCCTGGGGAGACCAACCCTCGCGGAGCTGATCACTGTCCCTTCAACCGTTCATCTCAAGATGAAGTACTATACGGAGAAGGGTCACGTCGCGACTTTACACGGAGATATAGAAGCTGCGAGGAGATGCTTTGAAGCAGCTACCTGAGGACAAAGCTCGATCAGTGCAGTGCCCAAGGTCGCCAAATGGACAAGGGATGAAGATCTTCCCGACGAAGAAAGCAAACCTGACAAGAAGCTAACTCTCCTGATGCACACAATCGACCTCGACAGCCAGATCTCTGAAAAAGGCGATGAAGACAACAACGAAGGCACTTCAGCGGTACCAGGCAGCTCCCCTGCATCGACCATCATGCGTCTGATACCAGATGGAGAATTCGAGGTAATCACCTTCGGAGACAAGCTGAACAGAGGGGTAAAGATAGGCGCTGGGCTGCCCGACGAGGTAAAACGGCAGTTGGAGACATGCCTGGAGGACAATGCAGACTTATTTGCTTAGAGTGCCACGGACATGCCTCGCCTTGACCCTGAGACTGCATGCCATCAACTAACCATCGATCCAGCTGCTTGGAAGGTAGCGCAGCGCAGGCGCAAGCAATCTGAAGAAAAGGCACAGGCCACCGAAAAACTTGTACAAGACCTCTTAGAGGCAAAATTTATCTCGGAGGCTAGGTATACAACCTGGTTGTCCAATATTGTACTTGTCAAGAAACATAATGGAAAATGGCGCATGTGCATTGATTATACTGATCTCAACAGGGCTTGCCCGAAGGATGCTTATCCTCTGCCCAGCATAGATAAGCTCGTAGATAATTCTGCAGGTTTCAAGCTCTTGTCTTTCATGGACGCCTATTCGGGATACAACCAAATTCCCATGGCCGGAAAGGACAAGAAATATACCGCGTTCATGACCTTATTGGGGAACTATTACTACAATGTAATGCCCTTCGGTCTGAAAAACGTTGGGGCCACGTACCAGCGTATGATGAACAAGGTCTTCCGATCAGAAATCAGAGACATGCTCGAGGTATACATGCACAACATGATCGTGAAGTCCCACGAGGAATCTGATCACACGATCCACTTGCAAAAGGTCTTTGACTAAGCGAGAAAATGTAAAATGCGTTTTAACCCAGAAAAATGCACCTTCGGCATGCGGGCAAGGAAATTACTTGGCTTCTACCTCACCGAGAGGGGGATAGAGGCCAACCCTAACAAATGTCGGGAATTCGCAGAATTTCCCACACCTAGGTCGAAGAAATCCATATAATCCATCAACGGGATGCTAGCTTCACTTTCTCGCTTTGTGGCCAAGTTTGCCCAATACGCTCTGCCCTTCTTCAAACTTCTACAAAAAGAAGCCACATTCGAGTGGAAAGAGGAATGCGAGCAGGCTCTGCTCCACCTCAAGCGAGCCTTATCTGAACCCCCCGTCTTGTCTCGACCAGACAACGGGGAGACCTTATACCTATACCTCTCTGTCACCAGTGAAGCCATTAGCGCCGCCCTCATTCATGAAACACCCGACGGGCAAAAACCCATATATTTCATGAGCAAGGCCTTCCAAGGGCCAGAACTCAGGTTCTAGTAGATCGAGAAGGCCGCTCTCGCCCTCATCAATGCAGCGAGGAGACTAAGGCATTACTTTCTGGCCCACACAATAGTGGTTCAAATAGACCAACCTATAAGACAGCTGCTTAGCTGGCCAGACATGCCCGGATGAATGCTAAAATGGTCTTTGGAGCTGTCAGAGTTTGACATCCACTAAGATGGCAGGAAGGCCCTCAAGGTGCATGTCCTGGCCGATTTTGTGGCTGAAATAACGCCTTCAGCGTCCCCGACTAGCGGGGCACACCGATGGACCATCTTCGTTGACGGAGCATCCAGCTCCACGGGCAGTGGCGCCAGTATCATCCTTGATAATGAAGAAGGAATCCTAATTGAGGTATCTCTAGCCCTGTCCTTCCCCACGTCGAACAACCAAGCCGAGTACAAGGTATTCCTCATAGGCTCGGTTGGTCGAAGACTTGGGTGTCAAGGAAGTGAAGATCTTTACAGATTCCCAGCTCGTAGCATCCCAAGCACGAGGAGAGTACCAAGCCAAAAATGATCACCTGGTCGAATACCTGACGTTAGTAAAAGAAAGGATAGCTAAGTTTGACGCGTGGGAAGTCCAGTACATCCCTCGCGAATGAAACACTCGAGCAGATGTCCTATCGAAACTGGCTAGAACCAAAAAGAAAGGTGACAATAAATCTGTCATACAAGAGATACTCTCCCGCCCAAGTATCAAAAAGCCTTCGGGGATGCTCAACGTCAATGCCATTGACGACAGCAGCTACTGGATGACTCCGGTGTATAAGAAACTCACTACTGGAAGCTTCCCGAAGACAGCAAGAAGGCCAATGTGACCAAACAAAGGGCCTGCTCATACGTCCTGGTCGATGACAAACTCTACCGACGAGGATTTTCCATTCCCCTCCTGAAATACGTCGAGGAGAACAAGGTCCCCGAAGTTCTCCAAGAAATTCACAAATGTATCAACGCACAACACTTGGGAGGGAGATCATTGGTACGAAAGGTCCTACGAGTAGGATACTATTGGCCGACCATGCAACACGACGCTAAGGAGCAAGTCCAGAAATGTGACCGGTGCCAGCGCCACGGGGACATGCACTTGACACCCCCTAACGAGTTGAAGACTCTGTCCTCGCCTTGGACCTTCGCCTGGTGGGGGATGGATATCCTCGGTCCCTTCACAATGGGATCCTACCAAAACAAATATCTGATTATGGTCGTCGATTACTTTATAAAGTGGATCGAAGCCGAAGCTCTCTCCAAGATCACAGCCTTCAACATACTTCATTTCTACAAAGGAGACGTCCTCGCACGATTTGGGGTGGCCCATGCCCTTGTGACCGACAATGGAACTCAATTCACAGACAGGAAGTTCCAAGACTTCATCGTTAAACTAGGCACGAAGCAACACTTTACTTCTGCTGAGCATCCCAAAACTAATAAGCAAGAAGAGGTTGCGAACAGGGTGATCCTTCGAGGACTAAAATGAAGGCTAGGCGAGGCCAAAAAGAGATGGGTCGAGGAGCTACACAGCATGCTCTGGGCCTATAGAAAAACCCCACACTCCACCACCGGGGAGACTCCCTTCCAACTAGCCTACGGAACCGAGGCAGTGATACCGATGGAGATCAGGGAACCTTCCAGACGAACGGAAGCTCCTCTCGATGAGGAGATGAACGACGAGGCTCTGAGAGAAGAGCTTGACTTGGTCGAAGAGATCCGGTCAGAGGCAGCTCTCCGTGAAGCTTCGCTGAAACAAAAATTAACTTTGCGCCACGATGCCAAAGTCGTAAAGCGCGATTTCCCAGTTGGTAGCCTGGTCCTACGCAGAAATCAAAAGGATTCGCGCGAAGGTAAACTGGCTGAAAATTGGGAAGGACCATACAGAGTCAAATAAAAAACAGGCACTAGAGCCTACTACCTAGAAACGCTGGATGAAGAACCATTTGCTCGACCATGGAATACCGAAAAGCTTAAACAATATTACAATTAGGACCAACCACCAGCTCGGACTAACTTCCAACGAGATCACCCCATTGCAGGGAGATGGCTCGGCCATAGGACCATGCCCCGGTGCAAGCATGATCCTTCACTCTACAACTCCGGCCAGTTTCTGCTTATGGGACGAGCAGACTCTGTGCTCAACGAGGATACCTCAATCGAGCTCCGCCGTTGCTGCACAAACATGGAAGGACACCCAACTCGTAATGGGAATAGTCCAAGCCCTATGGGATTAAGACCTCGACCGAGATCCTAGTCCCGCCACTGGTGAAAACACTTCGCCCCCCCTCGACGAATCCCCTAAACTGTCGAGCGTAACAATAACGAGTCGAGCAAAACGTCCATACTTAGCATTCAAATGTTAAAAGCATACGCATAAAATGCAAAATACATAATGTCAAACACAAGATATTCACATAAATATAGCCACAGGGCCAAAGTTGTTAATATTAAAAAACGGGGCTATGCCCTACAAATAGTTACAAACCGCAGGCCAACAAAGTACAAGTACAAACAACTAAACAGCATCACTGGGAACCTCTAGAGGAACCGCCTCACCATCGACGGTCACGTTGAGAATGCTCATCCCTTCGGTCAGTAGCTGGACATCAGAATTGAGAGCTTTCATCTGCTTCACCGCAGCGTTGAAACCAAACTCAGCTGCCCCCAAGTTATCCTACTCGAGGATGCGGATCCTCTCGATTAGGTCCCTTCGGGTCTTCAGGGCCTTCTCATCGTCGGTCACATCCTGACCAACCACCGACGAGCCCTCTAGCTCGGCTACCTTCGCCTTTAGAAGGGTATTCTCTTCGTTCACCCTCGTCACCTCCCCATTCATTTAGGTCACTTCCTTCTAGAGCGTGATCTTAGCCTCTAGGTTGCCTTCAAGCTTTGTCAGCCTATTATGTATTTCCACATTCTCCAGCTCCAGGTCGGTGATCTTGGCTTGCGCCCTCTTGAGGTCCGCGAGCGGAACTGTCTCCGTATCCACGAGGGCCAGCGTCGCCTCCAGCACTCTCATAACAGCGGTGGCATCCTCGCAGAGAAGCTTCCTCCTCACCTTAGGGTCGGCGGACAGAACGGCCGACGCCTCAAGGCCAGGGACCACAACAGAGCCTTCCCTGTCAAATATTCTTCCTTGAAGATAACACAGGGGCAGTAGGAATTTGCCCCCGACAAAATCGATCGAACCACCAGCTGGGGAAGAGCCAACATTGTCCCGCTTCCTTTTGTTTATTGTGTTCGGAGTAGGAGGGTTCGAAGTAGTCCCCGGAAATGAGGTTGTGCCGCCCACAAACTTCTCCAGTGCTGTTTGTTACTTGGCAGCATCAGCCTTTGGCACTGGCGCTTTCTTTAAATTTTTTTCCACTACGGACTTGACCAGGCGCTCCCTCATGTTCGACATCTTCCCTGCAAAATTAAAATGGGAGGTTAGCACATTGAACAAAATATTAAAAACCACGGGCAAAGAGATAACCTATACCAAGGAGCTCAAACGCAACATCCTCGGTTTCACATTCGAGGAGGGCTTTGGTATTTATGTAACGAGCCGCCCGAGTAGGCTCTCCATCCTCCCCGCACAGTTCGTTGTCGTCCCTTTCCACTATAAAGGCGGGGCTGAAACTCTCTACATAGGCATGTAATGGCCAGAAAGACTCCTTGTCCCCGTCACTGAGATGCTCGTGCTTGACAAGGAACTGGTCGGTCCTATATCGAAAATGGGCGTACACCCATTCCAACGGGAACTTTGACACCGCCTTCACTACCTCCCGACCATCAATTTCCACGGTCTCCAGGGTGGATATGGACCTCTTAGCCGCCTCCGAGACAGGCTTCACGACCAATAATCTGTACTTGAAGTTACGGACAGATTCCGAATACGTCCAGAAGAGCTTGCTCTGCTGTTTAAAGGACACCCAACTTTGCTTCGGGCCTGCTATGCTCCTTTGAATTTGAAATATATAGGAGAAAAGATCTATTGTGGCTCCGACCTACAGATATCAGCAGACCAGCTCAAAGGCCCTAATAAAGGCCAGGGCGTTTGGATGTAATTGGGAAGGGCACAATTCAAGATGGCAGAAGATGGCCTCTTGGAAGTCGGTGAAGGGCAGACGATACCCCGCCTCCACGAAAGTAAATTCGTACATGGGGAATCTCATCCCCGGATACACCGAACATATCCGGTCAGCCTCCGTGGGGCAAATAGCCTTCCAGTTGACGGGCGCACCCTCCGCCCGGTCCTCAAGATATGGTAACTCATGAGCCTCTTCTTCAGTAAAATTCGATCTCATCGACATTGGCTCTTGGGAGATCCAGTCGATATCTCCCTCAACTATTCGAACATTTGCATGATCGACGGGCTGCTCAGCCTCCCCGCTAGCAGCCCCAATGTCGGGGACGACTCCATTGTTTCTGTCAGACATTTCACCTGAAAAGCAGAGGAAGAAAAAGTAAATTCGACGACAAAGATCAAATCCACCCTTCCACCACTAATCAAGTGAAAGGGCGAGGAATAAGTCGAGGACACCCTCGAGCCCTAGTCGACAATGCCGGGACACGGCAACATCTTTTCCCCATAAAACGGGGACGAGTCTTCGCGACTCTATGAAAGGATTCCTCGAGGACGAGTCTTCTCGACGAAATAAAACTTGTCACGCGAAAATTAATTTCTGCGTCGAGAAGGCCTAATGCCCGACTACAAACCTAAAGATAATCCTAACCAGAAATCTAGGAAGATCTACACAGTCCTACACTATATTCAAAGACATTCATCCCATGTTCTTCATGTTCTTCATGAATTTTCCAGAAAATTCATGTGTTCATCAAAGAACACACGAACATTCAACCGGAAAGTTCATGAATCACCGGAAAACTCATGGAAATTTCCAAAAAATGAAGAACACCATAGAAATAACAAAAAAAGGTGAAGAACTTACTTGGTGCAAGAGGTTGAAGATGAAGATCTCGGCGTGGACTATGAAGATCGACTGCGGGGAAGAAACTCCTACGAAAGTACGAGTTGCAGAGCAAAAGGATTTGGGGAGAGGAATTTACGTGAAGTGTGCAAATGAATCCTCGCTCCCCCCCCCCCCTTTTATAAGCAGTTGCTTGCTTGGGGAAGTGCAAAGGCCATCATAGCCTAGACCCCTAGGCCTGACAGGAATTAAATGCAACACCACGTGTCAGAAGAGAATCTTCGTTTGACATTCCCAAAGCTAGACGTTGCATTCCCCAAGTCTTCTACAATCCCCGCGAGCATATCTTTCTCGATAGTACATGTCCACGTCAGGGCTCATCGACATAAAAATGCCCTTTTTGCGGGCACATTCACTAAACCTAGTCGACATAAAAATGCCATTTTTGCGAGCATATCCTCACACACAAAAGGGTGTCGGGATGATAAGCAACCAGTGTCGACCACGTTAACCATGAAGCGGACAAAGGGTATGTCCCCAAACATTGTTATTCAAAGGTGACAGTTTAAAAGGCTATCTTAAGTCATCACTCTTCCACAGAGCAAAGACTTGGGGGCTCATGTTCTGGACTGGGCAGGCGCTTGGCCCACAGTAGGGCAAGGCCCAATCCAGTCCAGCTCTTGGCAAGGCCCAATAACTGGATTCAGCCAATCTAGCCGTTGGGCACAATCTAGCCGTTGGGCACAATCTAGTCATTGGGCACAACATAGCCGTTGGATACAATATGACCGTTGGGGACGTCCACCTCACGCGCTTGACAGTTCACATGACCAACTATCTCTCTGGATCTCATGGGGACAGTTGGACCAGGTCAAAGGGTCACGCGCTTGACCCTCCACCTGGCAGTCTCCCATTGGCCGACCAGATATTTCGGCCACATGGGAGACCTTGGCCCCGCGCTGGGGGTTACTTTTATAAATACCCTCTCACTTGAGAGGGTCAAGTTTGATCACTATTCAATACTCTAAATCATACCCAAAAGCTTTGTACTTGCTTTCTCTCTAGCCCAAACTTACTTTGGCATCGGATTACCTTGCAGGTACACCCCATCCACTCCTACATCATCATCTCTGCCCTACACAGAAGGTCGGCGCGATCTAGTCTGATCATACCAGATCAGGTTGTATGTAAGATAATGTCGGTTTAATCACAAGGGATAACGGTTCAAAGCATTGTTACCTAACATTCCGATTAAACTTTGTATTATCCTTACTAAGGTTAAATTCATATAGAAAGATACTTAACTGTATTAACATTCTTTGTATATCTATTTAAAATTAACCTAAGTCCTTGAAGTGTCCTTCTTCCAAGTAGTGAGAGATGTACATTTCTCTATTGGCATAGTACCGATTCAAAATGGTCTCTTGCTCTAGAGCGGAGAAATCTTCGAAAAATTAGGATGGTGATAATTGAGAGGATCGAGTTCTCTTTGGTGGCATTTGAGGTGACGATGGATGATTGAGAGAGCTAAAATGTTTGTAAAGCACAAGAGAATGTAGGATGAGATGAGAAAGAGAGAAAGTTACCTATATTTATATATAGCCTTATGTCCAATCGATTGGAAGCTTCAATTATTTAGAACTATTTGTTGCAAATAGTTGTTGCATTACTTTCATAACTAACTACTCATTGTAGTGTGCGCCAACTTTTAAATTTTGGAGTTTTGAGATGATCCAATCAATTGGGTCATAATTCCAATCGAATGGCTAGCGTATTCTCACCATTTTTGTTTTTCGTCCTTTTCCTTTTTTTTCACCCCTATCTAGCTTTATTTGCACCTCCTTTCTATAAAATATAAGACTCATCTTTTTGGTTAATAAACAAATTTATTGAGATGAGCAAATTAAATCCACTATTTTAAAGGATTAATATGAGTTTTCCTATCATTTCAACCTTAAAATAGTGTACTACCTCTATTATCAAAGAGTCTTGATAAAACTTCCTTTAAAGGGAACACCAACATATTATGGTGTGTCCTTCCCTAAGTATCGTTGGATACAGAGTTGGTTCAAACAACAACATGGGTAAGTCCATCACAAACATATCAAGTCAACCTACTATGAGTTTAATTGATTACTAATGATCATAAATGTTGAGATATCCTAAAAAACGCTTAGTTTGATCATTGTCGTTGATATTTACGATCATCATTCTTTCTTGGTTAGCTATTTAAACCATTGTATACTTAAAGGTACAATAGTTTGTTGCCAGCAGACACATAAAGATGTTCACCACCGGCCTATTCAACATCTGACAGGGCCCCTCAGAGTCATCAAGGGACTACCTCTCCCGCTTCAACAAAGCCACTATAAGGGCCATTCATCCCAACAAAGAAATGTTCGTAGGGGCGTTCCAAAATGGTCTCAAGGTAAGAGACTTCAATGAATCTATCGCCCAAAAGCCAGCATGTTCGTTGGCAGAAGTGGTCACATAAAATGCAAGGAGAGCAAGAATGAGAAAAAAGGTGTGAGACATTAAAGAGCGTGTTACTAGAGTTGAAGGTTCACATCACCAGAGGAGGAATAACTACACCTCTCATGTTAAGGATAAAATTGCATTTAAGCGGGTGACAAGACTCTAGAGAGCACCACGCCTCTGAACACTCGCCATGAGAAGATATGGCATGAGGTTCTCCATCTTCTCATCATCCCTGCTCCTCCATCCCCAAAAGCAGGCGTTATTGGCCCTGAACCACGCAAATGGTGCAAATTCCATAATGTTAAAGGTTATCACACTGAGGTCTGCTACCACCTCAAGAAGGAAATTGAGTGACTAATCCAAGAGGGAAACCTCAAGAAGTATGTGAAGTGAGAATCCTCCCGAGGTCAGACGGATCTAACTCCCGTAGGAGAAAAGATGCAGAAAGTACTTGATTAAGAAAAGGAAAATAGGCATCCACCGGAGAGGATAACAAAGTTGTGTTTCATACACTTAACACCATCGTGGGAGTTTTTGCCGAAGGAAGAGAGACCATCTCTTTCCACAAAAGTTACGCCTTCCAAGTACATAATGTAGAAGATCTATCCATGGAGTCGAATGAAGGTGAGCCAAAGACACTAGAAACTGAAAACTCCTTCTCCAAGAAAGACGTCGTTGGGATCCAACTGCACAATGACAATCCTGAGGTCATCAATGTTAGGTGTGATGAATGGGATTTCAAAAGAGTTCTCATAGACCATGGTAGTTCCGTAAATATCCTCTACTAGGACACGTTTAAAAGGATTCTACTCGACCCATATGATCTAAAACCCGTTAAAGGGTCGCTAGTTGGATTCTCTTGTGAACATGTGCAAGTGAAAGGTTATATAACACTGAAGACCACCTTTGGAGTGCACGAGCAAACCAAGGAGATTAAGGTCAGGTATCTAGTTATTAACGCACTCTCTTCTCACAATATAATTATAAGGCGTCCAACTTTTAATCAGTTAGGCGCTGCCTTCTTCACTTTGTATATGTTCATGAAATACCCACTCTCAAACGGGCGAAGAAAGTACAAAGAAAGTACAAGAAATAGCCAGGAAATTTTACGTGGAGAGTCTGAAGCTCAAGAAAGTACAAACCCTGGGAGCAAACACCAGGAAGTTTGGTTCAGGACTAAGGCCACCAGGAGAAGATCGCAGGGGCGAAGAGGCCCCCCTCAAACTGGCAAGGGAATGTTCTATAGTGCCAATTACTTTACCGACATTTGTTTATATTCTTTACCTCTAGTTATATGTTGTTTTTTGGATTAGGAAAGCATTATGTCTCTATCGCTTATAAGGACATGTGGTTTTTTTGAGGATGCATTTTCTTCCCTATGTACCTGATGTGGAGCGAGGGTTTTTAATGAGGCGTCTCCATTATTATTATTATTATTATGAATCTGCATGTCTATCCACTCCAATTGTAGGAAACTTAAAGGTTCGAGATAAGACTGACCTTACTGGTAATCATTGAGTTAGATCCTCATGAAGGATCCTTTCCGCCCTTATAGGTAATAAAACGCTAGATCCTTAAGACAGATCATTTTCGCCCAGAGGAAAATAAACTTTGGATCATTTTGAAGGATCCTTGTCACCCTTAGAGGCAATTAAAATGTTGGATCCTTAAGAAAGATCATTTCCGCCCTTAGAGGAAAATAAATGATGGATCCTCATAAAGGATTCGTGCCGCCTTCAGAGGCAAACAAAAGCTAGATCCTTAAGAAGGATCTTTACCACCAATAGAGATAAACAAATGGTAGATCTTTAAGAGGAATCCTTGTCACCCTTATAGGAAATGAAATATTGGATGCTCAGGAAGGATACTTATCACCCATAGAGGCAAACAAACGTTGAGTCCTTAAGAGAGATCATTGCCACCCTCATAAGCAGTCAAAACACAATAAGGATCCCTACCGCTCTTAAAGGCACTTAAAAATAGGGATCCTCATGAAGGATCTTTGTCACAAAAGCATTAAGCAACGATACAATCATAGAGAGGGGTTGGGCAAATAAGAGTAATATTCAATAAACAGTAAGCAGCTTAAATATTACAAAAAGGTAGTATTGCAAGAAAACCAAAATATGGAGAGCTAATCGTCATCCACCAGTGGGATATCATGAACCACCCAAAACAGATCCATTTGACTCAAATCCAGATTCTTTCACCTTCTAAAAGGACCAACTTATCCGGAGCTTGTCAAAGAATTTTAGGAAAATGCATATGTTTCAAATGACAACAAGGTTTATTCAAACATTAAGGTAGCCACAACTTCGTCCTTAAGTGACAAAGTCTCCCCCTCCATACTTTTTTTAGCTAAAATCTTCCTTGGGAGATTTCTCCACATGCATCACCTCCTCAAATTTGGCAAGAGTCGGGGTAGCCATTTTCCTGGCTTATTCCCTTAGAGCATCTCGCTTATCCCTCAGTGACGATATCGCCTTATGAAGTTCCTAAATACTTTTGATAATAAGGTTCATCCAGGACTGTAACTCTCAGATAGTACGGGAGTGTTTCTCCCTCTAAGTTTTCCTTACTAAAAGACATCGCAACAATTGGACTTCTAGTAAGTTCGCTAAATGGGTGGAAGGTTTGTAAAAGAGTGACTGGTAATCGCCAGGAAAACTCTCTGAAAGGGAAAAATGACGCTCGAAGAAGGCTTAGGAGGGGCATATCCATCATCTATTTTTTCTCTATCATTTGTTATGAGATGACCTACCGAAGGACCCTCATCCCGCCTTGGATTCTTTAGAGGGCAGGCATCACCTGCCCGCGATATCTCATATTGTCAATTTCCTCCGTGAGTAGGAAATTCCTTAGGAAAAGGATGGGGTAAGCTTGCTTGCTGCTGTGTAGCTTGTATTCAAACCAAATGTTCCCTCTGCTTGCCAAGCAAAATTCCAGTCATAACTTCTGAAAAGGGGACATAATTAATGCATATAAAATAGTAAACAGGGTATTAAGTAGAAATGTTATTTTCATACCATAAAGCTTACCCATGTACTTATCTACCCCGTCTAGAAGCAACGCAAAATCTAGATCATCTCTTGCTCAAGGGGGCGCTTGTATCTATCACCTTGATAAGATGGGGATCCGACATCCATGAAAGAGGAAAGCGAGGGGCACCCGTCACCCCTAAGGTCACTAGAGAACTGCCCTGCGCCCTCACTCTCACGAACCTATCATTCCAATCTTCATAAGGGTCTGCACAAGGTTCTAACAAATTCCTACCTTGAATGGCACATAATGTTATCCACCCACTATTGGGGAGAATATTTGTGCTAAAGAAAGAGAATAACCCCCAAACAATGAGGGGACATCGAGATTACAACAGATTATCTAGAAAACCTTAAGGATACTTCATACGTTGGGTGTAATCTAGGGAGGGAAAGGATGGCATTAACAGTTGTAACACCCCAGTTTTTGTTAGATTTATTCAATCGAGTCGATTTAATTATTTTTGGTCTTTATATTATTTTATTCTTGACTTTTATTTGGCAATATATTATTTTTCATTATTGTTATGTTTTATCGCGTTTTGAGAGCGTTTGCGAGATATTTGAGTGTAGGGGTATTTTGGTCTTTTGATGGGTAGATATTATGTTTTTCATTTAAAATAGAACTTAGAGAGAAAAATAGAGAGAAAGAAAAAGAGAAGAAGGAAAAGAGAAAGGAAAAGAAGAAAAAAAGAGGAAAAACTTGGAGAGTAAGGAAACGATCCAACCGACTTTTGAAAGCACGATTAATCGGGTAAGGGTGTGAAAATCGATTATCTTATGCTTGTGTATGAATATGTATGTGTGTGTTTGAATGTTCTCTTGCCTTTCCATAGTTTTCACTTCTAGGTTGAAAATGAGAAAATGATTAGGATTCGATGTTTTCGCGGTCGAAAATCGATATAAATTGCGTTGTATGATCACACAGTGTCTAGGAACAAATGCTGATACTTGTTTTGCTGTTGGAATTGATTTGGGATGAAAAATGGGATTTTTGGGGGTTTTGGAACCATGTAACCCGCAGCAGAAAATTCTGGTTCTGGTGCGATTCGCCAGGCGGATTGGAAATTCGCCAGGCGAATCAGGTCTCACCACTAGTTCGCCAGGCGAAGTGCTGGCGAAGGGGGATTCGCCAGGCGAAATCATAAGTCGCCAGGCGAAAACGGAGAGACAGAAATGGGTTAGCTTCTGTAACTCTTGGGGTTTTTCTAAATTTGTGGTTCGCCACTAGTTCGCCAGGCGAAATCCTAAGTCGCCAGGCGAATCTGGCTGTTTCTCAATAAATTATTTTCTTTGAAAATTCATAACTTTTGATCCGTAACTCGGATCGAGGCGTTCTTGGTACCGTTAGAAAGCTAATAAAATGTTCTTTCTTATAAAAATAGTTTTGAGATTTGTGGCCGATTTAATTATGTCGGGAATTTGGAAATGTGCCGTTTTGCCGACTTTTATCGTCGTAATTGTGCGTAATTGATGTGTTATCATTCAATATGCTTTTGATATATATCGCATGACTTATGTGATGTTATATGATGTGCATGCATGTGATTAAATGTTGTGATGATAGTTTGTGGCCTAAGGGCAAGTAAATGCATTGTGATTGTGGTTGATTGTATATGCATGATTATTGATGTTGAGATGGTTCACATGGTTGTATATATGTATGCATTGGATTGTCATGAGTCATTGTATGCCAAGCATCATGATATGCATCTTGTGATGTCGTGTGCCCTTGTGGGGTATGAGCGACGAAACGATTCCAGAGGGAATCCGCTATAACATCGTGTGCCTTATACAAAGAGGACCTAAAGCGATGATTATAGACGATCGTGTGCCTTATACAAAGAGGACCTAAAGCGATCGGATTGTGTGCCTTATACAAAGAGGACCTAAAGTGATCCATAAACGACGTGTGCCTTATACAAAGAGGACCTAAGGCGACGGGGAACATCGTTTGCCCGACGGGGAGTTACACTAAGTAACAAGCGATGATTCCAATAGTTCCTGAGTGAACTAATGATGAGAATGATGGATGGAACGGTACCGCATTGCATTGCATAGAGTCATTGTGTCGGTCTCTGTGCATTTGCATAAATCATGGATGAATTGATTACGTGTGGAATTGTGAATGGAATTGATGAGTTGATATATATATATATATTGGTGATAAATGTATTGAGCATGATTGATATGCCTTTGTGATGGATGTACGAGATAAGAATTGTGTTGTTTTGTATTGAATTCTGGTGTAAGTTGCGGTGAGAATGTTTTACATGTGTATTTCGTATTATTATATATTTGTATGCAACTATATTATAATTGTGTTTCTCACCCTTCTGCTGTTTTGAATGCTCTATGAGGCATTACAGATTAGATGCTGAAGGTCTTTTTGTGAAGCTTAGGTCTTCATTCTTTTGTCGGTCAGCTCTGATATGTAGCACCGGGTAGTCGGGGAGATCGTGTGTGATTATGTGTATATGTATATGTTATTTTTGGATTGTATATGTATGGCTCTGTATATGACAGGCAAACTTTTATGATATATATATATATATATATATGAGATTCAGTTGCAGATTTTCCGCTTTTATTCTGTATCTGAATAGTGGGTGTTAGGAACTGAGTTCCTCTGTTGTGTGCTACCTGATTGTTGCATATCTATATGAGCATGTTGTTGTATTTTGTTTCAATTGATGTGACGCCTCCGTCTATGCCATGAATGTTTTAATTATACTCTGATTTATTTGTTATCGCTTTATTTAATTGGGGGATAGATTGGGGGTGTTACATTAAGTGGTATCAGAGCCAGTCTTGTCAGTTTGTGTCAGTTCGTGACAGTCTGTGTTGGTCTTCGTGTTTGGGTGAGCTGTTTGTTTAACCATAGTTACTGTTATTGGATATGAACAGAATATGGCTGGTAGGAATTATGTTTCTCTTGCTGCTGCTATGCAAGCTATGGCTCAGGTTGTGCGGGGTGCACCTAATGCTGGTGGGAATGATGAGTTCAGGAAGAACAAACCGCCTGTCTTCAAAGGGAGACATGATCCTGATGGTGCTCAGATTTGGCTTAAGGAGATTGAATGAATCTTTCGAGTGATGGACTGTGCTGAGGAATATAAGGTGAGACTGGGTATTCACATGTTGCAGGAGGAGGCTGATGATTGGTGGGTGAGTAAGCATCATGTTTGGGAAGCTACAGGTGAAGAGGTCACTTGGGCTTTGTTTAGCAGGGAGTTTTTGAGGAAGTATTTTCCTGAAGATGTTAGAGGAAAGAAAGAGATAGAGTTCTTGGAGTTGAAATAAGGTAACATGTCTGTTGTGGATTACACTGCTAGGTTTGTGGAGCTTGTTCAGTTTTATCCACATTATGCTGAAGCAACTGCAGAGTTTTCCAAATGTGTGAAGTTTGAGAATGGGTTGCGTCCTGAGATCAAGCAGGTAATTAGTTATCAAAGGATTAGGAGGTTTTCGGATCTGGTGGATTGTTGTAGAATTTATGAGGAGGATGGCAAAGCTCGTTCTACACACTATAAGAGTGTGAACGAAAGGAAAGGGAAGCAACCGTTTCGTGGTGGTCCTTATGTGACACCAGCTGACAAGGGTAAGCAAAGGGGTAGTTTTGATAAAAGGCCAAGTGGGGAAGGTATGTCTAATCCTCCGAGATGTTTTAGGTGTGGTGACTTAGGAAATCGTCAGTTTGAATGTAGAAAGGATATGAGGAAGTGTTCCAATTGTGGAGGTTTAGGGCATGTCGCAGCTGATTGTAAGAGGAATGTGGTGAAGTGTTTCAACTGTGGTGAACCTTGTCATGTTAGTATGAAGTGCCTGAAACCAAAGCAAGCTCCAGCTGGAGGGAAAGTATTTGCATTGGCAGGAACTCAGACTACTAGTGCAGATCGTCTGATCAGAGGTACTTGTTTTATTAATAGTACGCCTTTAGTTGCTATCATTGATACCGGAGCGACTCATTCGTTTATTTCGTCTGAGTGTGCACAACATTTGAATCTTTTGTTGTCTTCGATGGGTGGAGAGATGGTTATTGATACTCCAGCAATGGGGTCGGTAACTACTTCTTTGGTTTGTTTAAGTTGTCCTTTGACCATTTATGGTAGAGATTTTGAGATGGATTTGGTGTGTCTGTCGTTGGAGGGTTTAGATGTGGTTCTGGGAATGAATTGGTTGCAGTTCAATCGAGTGCATAATGATTGTTATCATAAGCTGGTAAGATTTCCTTCTCTTGAAGAAGACGAGGAATCGAGTTTCTTATCTACCAAAGAGTTGAAGAAGCTTTTAGCGGATGAAGCTTAGTTGTTCGGGTTATTTGCATCGTTGACAGTGGATAGTTAAGTTGCACTTGATGTGTTTCCAGTTGTGTGTGAATTTCCAGAGGTGTTTCCAGAGGATATTTCAGATGTGCCGCTAGAAAGAGAGGTGGAGTTTTCTATAGATCTAGTTCCTGGTACTAGACTTGTATCTATGGTACCATATCGTATGTCGGCATCTGAGTTGGTTGAGTTGAAGAAGCAGTTGAATGAATTGTTAGAAAAGAGGTTTGTGAGGTCGAGTGTATCGCCTTGAGGTGCTCCAGTTTTATTGGTGAAGAAGAAAGATGGAAGTATGCGATTGTGTATTGATTATCGCCAACTGAATAAGGTGACGATTAAGAATAAGTATCCTCTACCGAGAATTGATGATCTGATGGACCAGTTGGTAGGTGCTTGTGTGTTTAGTAAAATTGATTTGAGGTCAGGTTATCATCAGATTAGAGTGAAAGAGGAAGATATTCAGAAGACGGCTTTTAGGACACGCTACGGACATTACGAATATTATGTGATGTTGTTCGGGGTTTCTAATGCGCCAGGAGTGTTTATGGAGTATATGAATCGTATTTTCCATGAGCATTTGGATCGATTTGTTGTTGTGTTTATTGATGACATCTTGATTTATTCTAAGTCTCGGGAGGAGCATGCGGAGCATTTGCGAATTGTATTGCAAATTTTGAAGGAGAAGAGACTTTTTGCCAAGTTGTCCAAGTGTGAGTTCTGGTTGTCAGAAGTGAGTTTTCTTGGGCATGTGATTTCAGGTAATGGTATTGCTGTGGATCCATCTAAAGTAGATGCAGTTCTACAATGGGAGGCTCCTAGACCTGTTACTGAAATTAGAATCTTTTTGGGTTTAGCTGGATATTATCGAAGATTCATTGAAGGCTTTTCCAAGTTAGCACTTCTTTTGACCCAGCTGACTTGTAAAGGTAAAGCGTTCATTTGGGATATTCAGTGTGAGGAAAGTTTTAGTGAGCTGAAGAGAAGATTGACTACAGCTCCGATTTTGGTCTTACCGAATCCTACTGAACCGTTTGTGGTGTATTGTGATGCGTCTTTGTTTGGTTTAGGTGGAGTGTTTATGCAAGAAGGTAAGGTTGTGGCTTATGCTTCGAGGCAATTGAGGATTCATGAGAAGAATTACCCTACTCATGATTTGGAATTAGCGGTTGTGGTGTTTGTATTGAAAATTTGGAGGCATTATCTCTACGGTGCAAGATTCGAAGTCTTTAGTGATCAAAGAGTTTGAAATACTTGTTTGATCAGAAAGAGTTGAATATGAGGCAACGGAGATGGTTTGAATTTTTGAAGGACTACGATTTTAGATTGAATTACCATCCTGGTAAAGCTAATGTGGTAGCTGATGCGTTAAGCCGAAAATCGTTGCATATGTCTACTTTGATGGTTAAAGAGTGGGAACTTTTGGTAGCATTTAGAGATTTGAGTTTGGTGTGTGAATTGACATCTGACAGCGTGAGGCTTGGTATGTTAAAGGTTACTAATGATTTTCTGTTAACCGTTAGCCAGAAATAGAAGCTGGATGTGAAATTGGTTTATTTGATGACGGTTGGAGATCAAAGTGTGAATGGTGACTTTAAAGTGGATGATAAGGGTGTTTTGAGATTCCGTGGTAGAATTTGTATTCCTGATGATTCGGACTTGAAAAAGATGATTTTAGAGGAAGGACACCGGAGTAATTTAAGTATACATCCGGGAGCTAATAAGATGTATCAAGATTTGAAGAAGATCTTTTGGTGGTCCAGATTGAAGAGGGATGTTGCTCAGTTTGTTTATGCGTGTTTGACGTGTCAGAAGTCAAAGGTAGAACATCAGAAGCCTAGTGGATTATTGCAACCGTTGGATATTCCCGAGTGGAAATGGGACAACATTTATATGGATTTTGTGACTGGGTTGCCGAATACACAGAGGGGACATAATGCCATTTGGGTAGTTGTGGATAGGCTGACCGAATCGGCGCATTTCATTCCGATTGACATCAGTTTTTCTTTGGAGAGGTTGGTTGAGATTTATATCCGTTGTGAAGCTACGTGGTATTCAATTGTGTATTATTTCAGATCGAGATCTGAGGTTTACTTCCATATTTTGGGAAAGTTTGCAAAAAGCGTTAGGTTCCAAGTTGAGATTGAGTTCTACTTATCATCCTCAGACGGATGGTCAGACCGAGAGAACTATTCAGTCGTTGGAAGATTTGTTGAGAGCTTGTGTTCTTGAGCAAGGTGGTGGTTGGGATAGCTATCTTTCGTTGGTGGAATTCACGTATAACAACAGTTTCTATTCGAGTATTGAAATGGAACCTTTTGAAGCGTTGTATGGAAGAAGATTTCGAACACCTTTGTGTTGGCATGAATCTGGTGAGAGTTCGGTGGTTGGACCGGAGTTCGTGCAACAGACTACGAAAAAGGTGAAACTTATTCGTGAGAAAATGAAGGCTTCTCAGAGTAGGCAAAAGAGTTATCATGATTGAAGGAGGAAAGATCTTGAGTTTCAAGAAGGTGATCATGTATTTTTTAGAGTTACACCGGTGACAGGTGTTGGGCGTGCATTGAAGTCGAAGAAGCTTACTTCTCGGTTTATTGGTCCTTACCAGATATCCGCGAGAGTGGGTGTTGTGGCTTATCGGGTGGCGTTGCCGCTGAATCTTTCGAATTTGCATGATGTGTTCCATGTTTCATAGCTTCGGAAGTATGTTCTGGATCCGTCGCATGTGATTCCGATGGATGAGGTTGAGGTAAGGGAGAACCTTACGGTTGAGGCATTACCAGTGAGAATTTTGGATCGCGAGTTGAAGCGGTTAAGGGGCAAGGATATTGCGCTTGTGAAAGTAGCGTGGGGAGGCGCTGCTGAGGGCAATTTGACTTGGGAGTTGGAGAGTCGGATGCGGGAGTCATATCCAGAGTTGTTCGTCTCAGGTAATATTTTCGAGGACGAAAATCTCTAAGTGGGGGAGAGTTGTAACGCCCCAATTTTTGTTAGATTTATTTAATCGAGTCGATTTAATTATTTTTGGTCTTTATATTATTTTATTCTTGAATTTTATTTGGAAATATATTATTTTTCATTGTTGTTATGTTTTATCGCGTTTTGAGAGCGTTTGCGAGATATTTGAGTGTAGGGGTATTTTGGTCTTTTGATGGGTAGATACTATGTTTTTCATTTAAAATAGAACTTAGAGAGAAAAATAGAGAGAAAGAAAAAGAGAAGAAGGAAAAGAGAAAGGAAAAGAAGAAAAAAAAGAGGAAAAACTTGGAGAGTAAGGAAACGATCCAACCGACTTTTGAAAGCACGATTAATCAGGTAAGGATGTGAAACTCGATTATCTTATGCTTGTGTATGAATATGTATGTGTGTGTTTGAATGTTCTCTTCCCTTTCCATAGTTTTCACTTCTAGGTTGAAAATGAGAAAATGATTAGGAATCGATGTTTTCGCGGTCGGAAATCGATATAAATTGCGTTGTATGATCACACTGTGTCTAGGAACAATTGTTAATACTTGTTTTGCTATTGGAATTGATTTGGGATGAAAAATAGGATTTTTGGGCGTTTTGGAACCATGTAACCCGCAGCAGAAAATTCTGGTTCTGGTGCGATTCGCCAGGCGAATTGGAAATTCGCCAGGCGAATCAGGTCTCGCCACTAGTTCGCCAGGCAAAGTGCTGGCGAAGGGGGATTCGCCAGGCGAAATCGTAAGTCGCCAGGCGAAAACGGAGAGACAGAAATGGGTTAGCTTCTGTAACTCTTGGGGTTTTTCTAAATTTGTGGTTCGCCAGGCGAAGGGCTGGCGAAGGGGGATCCGCCAGGCGAAATCCTAAGTCACCAGGCGAATCTGGCTGTTTCTCAATAAATTATTTTCTTTGAAAATTCATAACTTTTGATCCGTAACTCAGATCGAGGCGTTCTTGGTACCGTTAGAAAGCTAATAAAATGTTCTTTCTTATAAAAATAGTTTTGGGATTTGTGGCCGATTTAATTATGTCGGGAATTTGGAAATGTGTCATTTTGCTGACTTTTATCGTCGTAATTGTGCGTAATTGATGTGTTATCATGCAATATGCTTTTGATATATATCGTATGACTTGTGTGATGTTATATGATGTGCATGCATGTGATTAAATATTGTGATGATGGTTTATGGCCTAAGGGCAAGTAAATGCATTGTGATTGTGGTTGATTGTATATGCATGATTATTGATGTTGAGATGGTTCACATGGTTGTATATATGTATGCATTGGATTGTCATGAGTCATTGTATGTCAAGCATCATGATATGCATCTTGTGATGTCGTGTGCCCTTGTGGGGTGTGAGCGACGAAACGAGTCCAGAGGGAATCCGCTATAACATCGTGTGCCTTATACAAAGAGGACCTAAAGCGATGATTATAGACGATCGTGTGTCTTATACAAAGAGGACCTAAAGCGATCGGATCGTGTGCCTTATACAAAGAGGACCTAAAGCGATCCATAAATATCGTGTGCCTTATACAAAGAGGACCTAAAGCGACGGGGAACATCGTTTGCCCGACGGGGAGTTACACTAAGTAACAAGCGATGATTCCAATACTTCCTGAGTGAACTAATGATGAGAATGATGGATGGAACGCTACCGCATTGCATTGCATAGAGTCGTTGTGTCGGTCTCTGTGCATTTGCATAAATCATGGATGAATTGATTACGTGTGGAATTGTGAATGGAATTGATGAGTTGATATATATATATATATATATGTTGGTGATAAATGTATTGAGCATGATTGATATTCCTTTGTGATGGATGTACGAGATAAGAATTGTGTTGTTTTGTATTGAATTCTGGTGTAAGTTGCGGTTAGAATGTTTTACATGTGTATTTCGTATTATTATATATTTGTATGCAACTATATTATAATTTTGTTTCTCACCCTTCTGCTGTTTTGAATGCTCTATGAGGCATTGCAGATTAGATTCTGGAGGTCTTTTTGTGAAGCTTAGGTCTTCATTCTTTTGCCGGTCGGCTCTGATATGTAGCACCGGGTAGTCGGGGAGATCGTGTGTGATTATGTGTATATATATATATATATATATATATATATATATATATATATATATATATATGTTCTTTTTGGATTGTATATGTATGGCTCTGTATATGACAGACAAACTTTTATGATATATATATATATATATATATATATATATATATATGAGATTCAGTTGCAGATTTTCCTCTTTTATTATGTATCTGAATAGTGGGTGTTAGGAACTGAGTTCCTTTGTTGTGTGCTACCTGATTGTTGCATATCTATATGAGCAGGTTGTTGTATTTTGTTTCAATTGATGTGACGCCTCCGTCTATGCCATGAATGTTTTAATTATACTCTGATTTATTTGTTATCGCTTTATTTAATTGGGGGATAGATTGGGGGTGTTACAACAGTCATCAATAAATCTTCCTTAAAGGTAGTAAAAGGGGCCATAACTCCCAGATCATGAACGACAGGTAGGTAAAAATAAAAATAAGGGGAATATAGCTCGCCAGAGGTATTCATATTAGCTCTCTCCATCTCTTAACAAGGTTACAGGATCATATCCTCTTCGCGCTTTGTAATAGAAAACTCAATGCCCTGACAAAACTTATTGATCATATCAGAGTTGGTGTATAAGGATGGAATATCTCGAACGTGAACATGTTTGATGTTCTTCAAGCCATTAGCTTCAATTGAAAGGAATGGGGGAGAAAAAAGGATAATAGTGTTTGTACCTTAGGAGAAAGAATGAATATTATAGCCATTTTTTCCCTCTGAAATTTTTTCTAGGTCTGTGTACTTCCTGAGAAAGTAAAAATGGAAAATCTGAAGGAAAAGAGAAAAAGATTTCCCTGGGAAATGTGTCAATTTCTTTTATAAAAATCTAATGGCACTAAAAATACATCCACCAAGGATGTAACTGCCATGAGAAGTGGAAAGCTTCTTACACATAAGAGGGAACACGTAAGAAAAAGAGGTTAAATTGGTTTTCCTTAGAAATACCATCATGAGTCGCATTAAATTCTACCAACGCTCTCTCTCTCTATTAAACACTCAAGCTTTCAAAAATTGATTGACGTTTTGATGTCTCTAAGTTTAATCAAGTGAAGATTGACATTTCCCACTAATGTTTGGATACCTAGGAAACACTTGGAAAGGAAGTTATTATGCATCCCCTCTGGCTGAGGGACCCGCCTTCCATTAAAAAAGATGCCTTTAGAGGAGGGACTTGCCTTCCATTAAAAAAGACGCCTTCATCTAAGGGAATCATCCCTCTAGCCCAGGGACGCGCCTCCCATTGACGTCTTCAGCTGAGGGACTCACCCATTTGGCTAAGGACTCGCCTCCCATTAAAAATAACACCTTCAGTTGAGGTACTTACTCTTTTATTTGAGGGACTCTCCCCTTTGGCTGAGGGATTCGCCTCCTAGTAGGAAGTGTTGCCTTCAGCTATCAGACTCACCTATAACCACACAGCTCAACTCGAGAAAAGTCTAAAAACACTTCTCCATTTATAAGTTCTCGTGCTTAAAGGACTATGTAGTGATATATTTGCGATAACCCCATATAAGGGCGAACTACGGGTCCTCGCCCCACGAGGCATCGCCCAGGAGGGACCTTTGTGCCATGGGGGACTCACTCTAGTGTGAAACATGGAAAACAAAGCTTACTTAGTCTGTAACAGCATATACAAAGTCATGCCCACGACCCCCTAGAAAGTAGGCAGATAACAGTCTCTTCTAGTCTTGGGGAAACAATTATCTTCTTTTAGGATTTCCTGAACCCTAGGCCCAAAGGACCTCTATAAATACATATCACCTAACGGGAGGAAAAACATATCAGCATACCTTCAACATAACACTGAAACACACATAGCCTCTCACCTCACGTGAGTTTGCTATCTCTAACCAACGTAAACATCATCGTACATGGTCTCTCACCACCGTGAGTAAGCCCTAACCACCATTAACTACAAAGGCCTTTGAGTATCCCGTACCTACATTGGGATATCACGCACACTTGTACTTTTTTACAAGTACAAATGACATGATAGTCAAGTATAGATAAGAGATGATAAAATCCATATTATCATCATGTTCAACTCCATGCGCGAATACAACATGAGGGTCGCCCTAGAGAAGTTCACATTTGGGGTTAAAGCCGGTAAATCCCAAAGATTATACCTCATAGAGAGGGGGAATGAAGTCAAACTATACAAGTTTGATGTCATCATTAAGATGGAAACCGCATCCACAAAGAAGAGAATAATGAAATTGAATGGGATAATCATTGCACTCAACATATTCATTTCCATATATGCCCAACACACCTTTCAATTTTAAAATTCTTGAACAAAGAAGTACGATTTTAGTGGACACTAGAGTGAGAAAAAGCATTCACACATCTGAAGGTCACTCTCTCATAACCATTGGTTCTGTCAAGGCCCATGGTTAGGGAGACATTTTCATATACTATGGAGTATCATCATAATTTGTGAGCGTCGTCCTTATGAGAAAGGTAGGCACCAACCAGAACTCGGTCTATTTCATATCCAAAGAGTTATACGATTCTAATACCTGCTATCAAATTATTGAGAAGATTTATCTTTCTTTTGTAATAGCTTCAAGTAAATTGCATTGTTACTTTCATGCACATTCAATAGTTGTATGTACTAACCAACCTTTGAAACAAGTCTTTTCATACCAAACTTAATAGGGAGGATGAAAAAGTGTTATATCGAGATTTCATAGTTTTAGATCTTTTTCGAGCCTATGAAGACCTTCAAAGCCCAAGCCTTCCCATATTTCTTTGCAGAGTTAACTTTGGGTGCATGTGAACCATGCATAAATAGAAACATCTTCACAAATGGGTCACCAAATAGAAGGTAAGTGAAGTTATCTTTATCCTTAGGAGTCAGGAGGGGCTCGTAGTAGAAGTATTTATACAGTTCGACTTTTCCCACCCAAACAACCAAGTTAAATATGAATCCTTTATCACATGGCTCACTTTAGCACAGGGATAGGGACCAAAAAAGTAAAGTTACAAATAGATTCCCAATTAGTGGTCTCTCAAGTCAAGGGGAATGTATAGGGACTCATTACTGCATAAGTATGTGGCCACGTTGAAAGAAAACTAAGCTCATTCAAGACATATGATACTGCACATGTTCCAAGAGAGCATAATACAAGGGAAGATGTTCTATCAAATATGGAAAGCACAAGAATGTAAGGAATTAATCATTCTTTCATCTAAGAAACACTTGAGATACCTAGTCTCTCCACAACGGTTGTTATGTCCAATGTGACACTTTGATCATGACATACATTGAGAATGGAACTCTGCCCACAGACTCCTTCGAAGCAAGTCTTATTAAAAGGAGGGAATGATTATACTTAATCATATGGGGGAAATAGTACATAAGAGGTATACACCCTCCTAGAAGTCCACAAGTTCATATACAACCCGTAATTATGAGGACGAGCATTGGCTAAGAAAGTCCTCAGAGCAGGGTACTACTAGCATTCTATGGTCTAGGACACCAAATACAATCATTGTTAGAAGCACAGAGACATTCATATTAACTCTCCCTCTGAAATTATAGACTTTAATTGATCCATGGTCGTACTCTCAGCTGGGCATGGACAAATTAGGACCTTTCCCACTGGCCTCATGGCAGTTAAAGTTCATCATAGTGGTAATGGATTATTTCAGCAAATAGATTGAAGTTGAGGCCTTGGCAAAGATAACAGCCACAAACATTTAGAAATTCTTCACGAAGAATGTCTTGGCTATATATGGGATTCCATAGGCTATAGCCACTAACAGCGAAACCCAACTCACATATAAAAATTTAAAAATGATCTTCTAGGACTTGGGAGTTAAACACCATTTCACCGCAATGGAGCACCCTCAAACCAACGACCAAGTAAAGGCTGCCAACAGAGTCATACTAAAAGTACTAAGGAGAAGATTGGATGGATCCAAGGCAATTAGGCACAAGAGTTACCACAAGTTTCTCTGGGCGTATATGACCACATCTCATTTCATCACTGGAGAGACACCTTTCAGGATCACATACGAGATTAGGATCATCATCTTGCAGGAAGGAAAAATCACAAGCTATGTGAGAATAGTTAAACTTCATAGATGAAAAGATATGTTTTGTCGTCCTCATCGATGTTGCAGTCAAATATGCCACATCAGACAAGTACAATAAAAAAAGTAAAGCTTGAGGAGTTTTACCTTAGTGATCTTGTCCACCAAATAACTGACATTGGTGGAAAGAATGTCTAGGAGAAAGTTGGTACCGAACTAAAAAGGCTTATACTGCGTCTAATCCAAACTAGCAAAGGAGCACATACAATGAAGTCTCTACATAAAGAGCTCATCCCAAAGACATGAAACACGGCCAAGCTAAAGCTCTACTATAGCTAAGTCTATTTCATGCTTTCATTTGTTTTTGTGTAATTCTCCACAATGTAAATTTTTACATAACAAATTTCAATAAATAAGATTTTCACCACGGCATATGCTCATAACTGTATGAATGACAAGGTAAAGCTTACACCATGCACACTGACACTATATCTCGAAGGTGTAGGATATGCCACAACAAATGAAAAAGGCCAAAGATATCAAGGTAAAACTCAAATCACTAAACAGACATCAAACTTCGAATGCAAAGGTGGGGCACGAATAAAAGATGTCAGAACCCTCAAACATGTAGGAGACGCACACTTAAATATCATATAATATATATAATCAACAAAATATTTATCATTTATATCAATTTTTTTCATATAAAAAATTAGAATAGATAAAGCACACTCTAATGCAAGGATGGTAACCACCAACCTCATTGGGGATAAACAAAGGAAATTACATATACTTTATCTATCATAGAGTTTCGGACTTGAACTAAGTGTGATAGCAGATTTCAACATAAGGTCACAATTGGTTATGTCCAAATTTTATTTAGAGACACACTTGTATAGTTCATAAACAGGTTCCTGATTTAGACATGTGACAAAACTCAACTTTCAATGGGGACAGTATTTTGGTTAGGAATTAGGATCATTATGAAATGGGAAAATATTCATATCCTATTTTCAATGCAGCCGCTACTATTGATGAAGAAATTTAGAACTCCTTGTTTGTTGTTGAGTTTGGATTTTATTGTTGAAAGCGATTGGAATTTTAATTTATTTTGTCCGGGCATAAACGTCATTTATTGCATGGATGTTCACATTTGGGCCTTGGTTTACATTGATACATAATTTTATCCTGCCACGCGAGTTTCACCTGACACCCTCATGAGAGGTGTTTTTAGCATAGCACCCTTTGTAGTTTTTTAATTTTTTTTATCGGATTTTTAAAAATTTATCGGATTTAATTATCGGATTTTTTAACACTATTAGATTTTTTAAAATTTTATAATTTATAATCGGATTTTTTAAACATTTATAAGTATTTATCGAATTTTTCAAAAAATTTAAATTTTTGCCAAAATTTTCAAAAAATCAATGAGTTTTTATCGAATTTTTCAAAATATCCTTTAATATTTACCGGATTTTTCATAAATCTACAAATTTTTATCAAATTTTTGGAATAATCTAATATTATAGAGGATTTTCGAAAATCTATGAGTTTTTATCAGATTTTTCAAAAAATCTATAAATTTTTATCGCATTTTTCAAAAAATCTATTGAGTTTTTACTAGAGTTTTCAAAAAATTATAAACTTTTATTGGATTTTTCAAGTATACTATCGAATTTTTCAAAAATTTGAGTTTTTCCCGAATATTTTTAAAAAATCGATATTATACTAGATTTTTCAAAAAATTGTAGTATTAATTTTGTTGTTTTTTTCCTATCAGAAATGAACTACCTATTTAAAATAAAAAACTAAAATTACAAAATATACCGATTTTGAAAAAAAAAATCTAAAATGTTAAATTCGTTTTTTTTTTAATCCGTTTAAAATACATACCAAATTTTTAAAATATACTACCGAATTCTTCAATTCATATCAAATTTTTCGATTGCACTACCAAATTTTTCATTTGCTCTTTTGATTAAATTTTGACAGAAATATTTTTCCAATATAAAAATATATAGAGGTGTCGGTTCAAGATGAGTGGATAAAATCTCATACATACGCTATGTCAAACAAGACCGACATTAGTAAACAATGTTCAAAAGTGTATTTTTTATTTTGCATTTTTATATATAAAATCTTTTTTTTCATATCTTAAGTTTCTCATAAAATCTTCAAATTGATAAAGATATTTTCTGAATTCGAGAATTTGGAATGGGTTTTTGAAATTTTTGGACTCTAGAATTTTAAACTCTTTAAGCTATAAACCCCTTATTCCTTCTTTCACTTTAGTATTTTTAATTTTAAATCCCTAAATTCTCAAATTCAAAAATCTTTGCATTTACTTATTTAAGACTATATATTGTTTGAATCATCATCTATTTACCTATTTCGAAACAGGTTAATACACATTTGTCTGATTTTTTGATTTAGTACATGATTTTTTTTCTTCTAGTTTATTGGTTTAGTTCATGTTGAAACACCCCAGAGAATGATTTTGGATTATAGAAAATGAATAGGTCTCCCGACATGATTCGACCTGATTCAGATTCTATAATATGAATTTTGATTTTTCATTCAATGATACTCCCTCTGTTTCAAAACGATTGTCGTTTAAGGTTTTTTCACACAGATTAAGAAATGCAATGATATTGTCATAAAATATTACGCTTTTACAAAATTAGTCTTATTAATGTGTTGAAAATAGTGTACAGAGTAATAATTATATGACACAATTGAAAAAATAGCAATTATTACTACATTGAAAAGTGAGAATGACAGTCATTTTAAAACAAAATTTTTTTCTTAAAACGATAGTCATTTTAAAACAGAGGGAGTATTTTGTTGTCAAAATGAGTGATTAGTTTTTTTTTTGGTTAGTAATGGAAAGAAACAATATGTTAAAGATTTACATCAAGAGAAACATAGACTCGACTATGGTCTTTTGCTAGGGTAGGAGCATTCGCGTAAGGGAAAATACAAGAAATGCAAGAATAAATCATATCCATTTATTATCACCACTATCCCATGATTCCTATTAAAAAGGAAATTAAATTTAACATCAATTTAAAATTCACCTCTAAAAAAGTGACATGTGTGCATTCTCGCATTTCTTCTCCAAATTGTTTCGTAGTAAATAGCATTACTCTTCGCGTAAGATACACGCAGATAGATTTGGACCAGTTGAGCCATAACCTCCACCTCATGAGCCATAACCTAGTGAGATCCACAATCGTAGCTTAAACTTGTTCTAATAAGCAACTATAATGGCTTGATTACAAATATTCAAATGTAGAGGAGGGCAAACAACCAATAGAACACACAAGTCGCCAAGTCGGGTGAGAACCTTAGGCCAAAACTTCAGCACAAGCCTTCGGTTCTCAAAATACATGGGTTAAAAATGCCTCTTGTTCTTTTATCAAGAAACTCTACAATCTGATCAGTATACACACCTCTTAAACATGGATACTTTTAAAATAAGGAAATACTTTATGTATTACTAGTATCAAGTATGTACTTGTATACTGGTACATCACCATTCTTATGGTACTTTTTATAACTTATCATTTCAATTGATCGTGCAACAATAAGGCTAACTTAAGATAATGAAAAATCTATCAGAATTCATTGATCAATTGTGCATGTAGTATATTTAAATTCTGCATGCAAAGTACCTGTAGGTCTTTAATATTTCTTTGTATACTATACATAGACCATACATAATCTTTTTATTTTTGCCAATCCATTTTCTTATCACTTCAGATCATCAATATTATTCAAAATCATGCTTGAATTGCAGTCGAGTTCGAACCAGCATCCTTTACAGGAATTGAGTTGAGAATCACTCCTTCTGCACCGCAACAACTGGTCCTAAAGTCACCAAGCTGCCTGGGGTTATCTATTGTGATGCTGCTTGTAGTTACTGTAGTTGGCTTTCCCATCTCAGCTAATGCTTTCATTCGGATACGCTCAGCTCTTGAGCCAATAACCTGCCCGAGGATAGAAGCTGCGATGGTCAATGCCATTGCTGCTTTAGGCATCAGTACCGACTTCCGAAGCATGGCTATAAAGGGAACAGCGGCATGCACAGCTGCAAACCAAGACAGTGAAAATTTTACGGTATGCTCCTTCCACATACCCAAGGGCACATTAAGAGCCATTCCCAACGCTGCAATAGCAAGCACTTTTGCAGGAAGAGGCTGAGGGCGCAAGTTTTTAACAAAAGTTGTACGGGCTAGGGCGGCCCTTGCAGCAACAACTGCTGCTGGACATTTAAATTTCATGGCAGTCGGTGGCTTCAAAGCTGTTGCAACAAGAGGCGCAACACGGCTTACGGCTCTATAAGACTTGGCGATTGGACAGTTTCCCTTCGCAAACCATTCATCTCCAAGCGCTTCGTGCATTGATATATCTCCTTTCTGGAATCGAAGGTCAGTAGAGAAAGGATAAAAAACAACATAAGTCATGTTTCAAAGGTTCAAAATAATTAACAGATAGCAGAAAACAAAAACATCAAGCATATTGAAATTCAATATAAGTATGTTTCAAAGATTAAAGGTGTAAATCAAAATGCAGATTACTAGAATATAGATGCTTTTAAAGGTGTAAAATCAAGTATGTTTCCGACCGCAATTTAATTTCATGCAGAGATGTTAAATTTCACAATGGATTTCTCTTTTGCTAAACACACTCCAAAGTATGTGTTGATGTCAAAAAAAAAAAAAAAACCAGCCTCAAGAAACTGATTTTTACCTGAGATGAATGTTCCTTTTCGTTTGAAGATTCAGAATTCTTCTGCTTCTTCCACTTCTCCGAAAAATCCCCAAAATTAAACGGGCCGCCTAATCCCAAAGGTGATAGACTAATGGTAGCAGTTTTTCCAGCCAAAGGGTTAAAAACAGGCACAGAATCAGCTTCCTTGCTGCCATTATGAAAGTCAGATCTCTCAGAGAGAGGAAGGACACCGTCTTTCCCATGAAACAGCTTAAAAGCCATACTAAAACTAGGACCATCTTCAAAGATAGGACCCGTGGATCCACGCGCCTGAACAACAAGAAAGAACACAATTATTATCTCAAATATTGACATGAATTCAAACTACGAAGACAACATTAACTTACGGGAATGGAGACTTTCGCCGAAGAGAAAGAGAAGTTTGTAAGTTCGTCGATGTTTCTCAAAAACGGGCACCTTTGGATGTCACTCACATCAAAGGGGCAATCAGATCCATTTCCATCCATTTCCACCTAATGTTGAAACAATTGCTTCTAGCAACAAGCAAAAATATCTACAAATCACACGAAATCAATCATAGAACATAGCAACTATGCTTTTTTTAAGTAAACACTTTACAAGGATTGTTTCATATTCACATCAGAAATTTTCATATAGTTCCAAGGATTTGAAGCTTCTAGAGCTACAAATGCAAATACAATATCAAGGATTGAAGGTTCTAGAGCTTCAAACAACGACAACGCAGACACACGAATTGTAATAGATAAATTGTAACTCAATCAAAATAATGAAAAAATATTAACAGTAATCCAGTGGCTACAATATTTGAAAGTATCGGAAAATTCAGAAATTATGAAGCATGAATGGATGAATACAAAAACCTAACAAAATATGCGTTGATTGAAAAAAAAACGAATACAATTGAATACGGAAGAAGAAAAATTGAAAACCGAAAGCGATGAGAGAGAAAGAGAGTACCGGAAGAAGAGACGAGCTGCGAAGACGTGTGGTTGCCACATGCACGTGTGTTGGAAACGAACAAATTTAAAGAGGTGAATGAACCACACGTGTCTCTATTCTCAAATTATACAAGAGGTATTTTTTTTATTTAAAAAAAAACGAAATATATTAGGAAAAAAAAACAAGTACAAAGGAGGGGGACTAAGCCAAAACCCTCCCGGATTTAACATAACCGGAAAGAACTAACCACAATAGAGCACCCTCAAACCAACGACCAAGTAAAGGCTGCCAACTGAGTCATACTAAAAGAACTAAGGAGAATATTAGATGGATCCAAGGCAATTAGGCACAAGAGTTACCACAAGTTTTTCTGGGCGTATATGACCACATCTCATTTCATCACCGGAGAGACATCTTTCAAGATCACATACGAGACTGGGGTCGTCATCTTGCTGCAAGCAAAACTCACAAGCTATGTGAGAAGAGTTAAACTTCATAGATGAAAAGATATGTTTTGTCGCCCTCATCGATGTTGCAATCAAATAGGCCACATCAGACAAGTACAACAAAAAAGTAAAGCTTGAGGAGTTCTACCTCAATGATCTTGTCCACCGGAGAGCTGACATTAGTGGAAAGAATGCCTAGGAGAAAGTTGGTACTGAACTAAGAAGGCTTATACTGCGTCTAATCCAACACTAGCAAAGGAGCACATACGATGAAGTCTCTCCACGGAGAGCTCATCCCAAGGACATGAAACACGGTCAAGCTAAAGCTCTACTATAGCTAAGTCCATTTCATGCTTTCATTTGTTTTTGTGTAATTCTCCACAATGTAAATTTTTGCATAACAAATTTCAATAAATAAAATTTTCACCACGGCATATGCTCATAACTGTATGAATGACAAGGTAATGCTTATACCATGCACGTTGACACTATATCTCGAAGGTGTAGGATATGCCACAACAAAGGGGAAAAGCCAAAGATATCCGAATAAAACTCAAATCCCTAATCAAACATCAATCTTCAAATACAAAGGTGGAGCACGAATAAAAGACGCCAGAACCCTGAAATATGTAGGAGACACATACTTAAATAAATATCATATATAATGAATGAAATATTTATCATTTATATCAATTTTTTCATATATAGTAAAATAGATTAGATAAAGCACACTCTAATGCAAGGATGGTAAACCACCAACCTCATTAGTGATAAACAAAGGAAATTTACAAATATTTATCTATTATAGACTTTCGGATTTGAACTAAGTGTGAGAGCAGATTTCAACATAAGGTCACAATTGGTTATGTCCAAATTTTATTTAGAGACACACTTGTATAGTTCATAAACAGGTTCCTGATTTAGACATGTGACAAAACTCAACTTTCAATGAGGACTGTATTTTGTTTGCATATGAACAAACATAACACGTGTATGTACAAACAATCAATAATATTTTTATATTAATTAAAAATTAAAAAATAATATTTTCTCTTTCCTGCATAATAACCACCACCCTATGATTCCAATTAAAAACGAAATTAAATTTATAATAAAATAAAATTTTTTTCTCTTTTTATTGGTTGTTCCTAATAATAAAGATTTAGGTGCGTTTTCATGCAAGTTTTTCTCGAAATTAGGATCCCTATCTTCAATGCAGCCGCTACTATTGATGAAGAAATTTAGAATTCCTTGTTTGTTGTTGAGTTTGGATTTTATTGTTGAAAGCGATTGGAATTTTAATTTATTTTGTCAGGGCATAAACGTCATTTATTGCATGGATGTTCACATTTGGGCCTTGGTTTACATTCATACATAATTTTATCCTGCCACGCGAGTTTCACCTGACACCCTCATGAGAGGTGTTTTTAGCATAGCACCCTTTGTAATTTTTTAATTTTTTTTATCGGATTTTTCAACACTATTAGATTTTTTTTTAATTTTATAATTTTTAATCTAATTTTTTAAACATTTATAAGTATTTATCGAATTTTTCAAAAAATTTAAATTTTTGCCAAAATTTTCAAAAAATTTATGAGTTTTTATCGAATTTTTCAAAATATCTTTTAATATTTACCGGATTTTTCATAAATCTACAAATTTTTATCAAATTTTTGGAAAAATCTGATATTATAGAGGATTTTCGAAAATCTATGAGTTTTTACCAGATTTTTCAAAAAATCTATAAATTTTTATCGCATTTTTTAGAAAATCTATGAGTTTTTACTAGAGTTTTCAAAAAATCTATAAATTTTTATTGGATTTTTCAAGTATACTCTCGAATTTTTCAAAAATTTGAGTTTTTACCGAATATTTTAAAAAAATCGATATTATACTAGATTTTTCAAAAAATTGTACTATTAATTTCGATTTTTTTTCCTATCAGAAATGAACTACCTATTTAAAATTAAAAAAAAAACTAAAATTACAAAATATACCGAATTTTGAAAAAATATCCAAAAATACATACCAAAATTTTAAAATATACTACCGAATTCTTCAATTCATATCAAATTTTTCGATTGCACTACCAAATTTTACATTTACTCTTTTGTTTAAATTTTGACAGAAATATTTTTTCATTATAAAAATAAATGGAGGTGTCGGTTCAAGATGAGTGGATAAAATCTCATACATACGCTATGTCAAATGGCTATTTGTGTGTTTGAAACAAGACCGACATTAGTAAACAATGTTCAAAGGTGTATTTTTTATTTTGCATTATTATATATTAAATTTTTTTTTCATATCTTAAGTTTCTCATAAAATCTTCAAATTGATAAAGATATTTTCTGAATTCGAGATTTCGGAATGGGTTTTTGAAATTTTTTTACTCTAGAATTTTAAACTCTTTAAGCTATAAACCCCTTATTCCTTCTTTCACTTTAGTATTTTTAATTTTAAATCCCTAAATTCTCAAATTCAAAAATCTTTGCATTTACTTATTTTAGACTATATATTGTTTGAATCATCATCTATTTACCTATTTCGAAACAGGTTAATACACATTTGTCTGATTTTTTTATTTAGTACATGATTTTTTTTCTTCTAGTTTATTGGTTTAGTTCATGTTGAAACACTCCAGAGAATGATTTTGGATTATAGAAAATGAATATGTCTCTCGACATGATTCAACCTGATTCAGATTCTATAATATGAATTTTGATTTTTGATTCAATGATATTTTGTTGTCAAAATGAGTGATTAGTTTTATTTTTGTTAGTAAAGGAAAGAAACAATATGTTCAGGATTTACATCAAGAGAAACATAGACTCCACTATGGTCTTTTGCTAGGGTAGGAGCATTCGCGTAAGGGAAAATACAAGAAATGCAAGAATAAATCATAACCCTATTAAAAAAGAAATTAAATTTAAAATCAATTTAAAATTCACCTCTAAAAAAGTGAGGTGTGCATTCTCGCATTTCTTCTCCAAATTGTTTGCTAAAAAATAGCATTACTCTTCGCGTAAGATACACGCAGATAGATTTGGACCAGTTGAGCCATAACCTCCACCTCATGAGCCATAACCTAGTGAGATCCACAATCGTAGCTTAAACTTGTTCTAATAAGCAACTATAGTGGCTTGATTACAAATATTCACAAATGTAGAGGAGGGCAAACAACCCATAGAACACACAAGTCGCCAAGTCGGGTGAGAACCTTAGGCCAAAACTTCAGCACAAGCCTTCGGTTCTCAAAATACATGAGTTAAAAATGCCTCTTGTTCTTTATCAAGAAACTCTACAATCTGATCAGTATACACGCCTCTTAAACATGGATACTTTTAAAATAAGGAAATACTTTATGTATTACTAGTATCAAGTATGTACTTGTATACTGGTACATCACCATTCTTATGGTACTTTTTATAACTTATCATTTCAATTGATCGTGCAACAATAAGGCTAACTTAAGATAATGAAAAATCTATCAGAATTCATTGATCAATTGTGCATGTAGTATATTTAAATTCTGCATGCAAAGTACCTGTACGTCTTTAATATTTCTTTGTATACTATACATAGACCATACATAATTTTTTTATTTTTGCTAATCCATTTTATTATCATATCAGATCATCAATATTATTCAAAATCATGCTTGAATTGCAGTCGAGTTCGAACCAGCATCCTTTACAGGAATTGAGTTGAGAATCACTCCTTCTGCACCGCAACAACTGGTCCTAAAGTCACCAAGCTGCCTGGGGTTATCTATATTAGAATAATAATTTATATTTTATTTTATATTCACAAACTTAGTCATTAAGTTTGTTAGAGGGTATTTTAGTATTTTATTGTTGCTTTTGGTAACCCTAATTTTAGCTTATAAATAGGGTAGTTGTCATTCCAATCATTTGTATCTTTTTATCCTTTTGTAGCCGTCATTCAATATAATATATTCTCTTCTTCATCTTCATTATTTTCACCTTGTACACCAACAATTGGTATCTAGAGCTCCGGTTCGGATCATTGGGAAACACGGGAAACACGAGTGAAACGTGAGGATTTCTTTGTGTGATTGATTTTGGTTCGTGATTCTTGTTGAATCTTGAACAAAATCTGATCAGAATCACATTTTTTGTGATTTTGTGGGTTGGGAAACACTGTGTGCGGTGAGATTCTGAGCGTACTGTACAAGAAGGTTGAAGATGATGAACGGCGGCGGCGGCATGAACACCAAGCTTCCAGTATTTGATGGCAAAAACTGGAATCGTTGGATGATTCAAATGCGAGTACTGTTCGGTGCTCAAGATGTTCTAGATCTTGTCACCGAAGGTTATGTTCCGGTAGCAGCAGATGCGACGGAGGAACAGAAGAACGCGCAGAAGGATACAAGGAAGAAAGATCAGAAAGCATTGTTCTACATCCATCAGTGTGTGGATGCGAATGTGTTTGAGAAGATTGCAGATTCAACGACGGCAAAGGCGGCGTGGGACACACTGGTCAGATGTTACGGTGGTGACGCATCAGTGAAGAAGGTGAAGCTTCAGTCTCTACGTAAGCAGTATGAGAATCAGAACATGAAGAACAATGAGAAAGTTTCTGAGTACATCTCCAGAGTGATTGTGATCACTAATAAGATGAAGGCGTGTGGAGAAACTCTTTCTGAACAAGTAATCATTGAGAAGGTATTGAGATCCCTTACTCCTCAGTTTGATTACATTGTGGTAGCAATAGAACATTCTAAAGATCTGAGCACCATGAGAATTGAAGAGCTGCAAAGCAGTCTAGAAGCGCAAGAGTTGCGTCTGACTGAGAGAACTTCTGAAAGGGAAGTAGAGCAGCAGGCTCTGAAAGCAGTTTTTGATAAGAAGCGTCAGAAGCAGCCGTGGTCAGAAGCCAGGAGAAGATCTGATGGCGGTCAGAAGTCAGAAACCTCAACTTCTGATAGGCAAAAGAATGCTCAGAAGGGAAAAGAGAAGTATGACAAGAAGAATATCCAATGTTATTGTTGCAAGAAGTTTGGTCACTTTGCTAGAGATTGTTGGTCAAACAAGGAAAGGAAGTCAGAAGAAGCAAATATAGCCAGAAGTTCTGATGATGAATCTGTGCTATTGATGGCTTCTGAATCTGATGATACGAATTTGACAGACTGGTGGTATATGGACACTGGCTGCTCAAATCATCTTACTGGAAATAAGAAATGGCTGGTTGATTTTGATTCTGAGAAGAGAACAAAGATCAGATGTGCTGATGACAAATATCTTAACGCTGAAGGTATGGGAAATGTCAGAGTCGTTCTGAACAATGGGAAAACAGCATTGATTCAGAATGTGTGGTATGTACCTGGCATCAAAAGCAATCTGATGAGCGTGGGACAATTAATTAAGAAAGGTTTTTCAGTTACCATGAAGGACAATCTTCTGAAGCTGTATGATTGTAATCAGAAGCTGATTATGGAGTCAGAACAAGGAAGGAATAGAACATTCAAGGTAAATGTAAGAACTTCTGACTCTGAATGTCTTAGTGCAACAAGTGTTGTGAAAGAAAGTGAGCTGTGGCACAGAAGATTTGGTCATCTGAATTTCAGAAGCTTAGAACATCTGAATTCGAAGAAGCTGGTACATGGAATTCCTACAATTAAGAAGCCTGAGAAGTCATGCAAAGTGTGCATGGAAGGAAAGCAACCAAGATTGCCATTTGCGTCAGAAGTTGCTCCAAAAGCAAAACATGCCTTGGGAGTAGTACATTCTGATGTGTGTGGTCCATTTCCAGTAGAATCGTTCGGAGGGAATAAATACTTCGTGTCATTTGTTGATGAATTCACGAGAATGATATGGGTATCCCTTATTAAGTTCAAACACGAGGTGTTTGCTGAATTCAAGAAGTTCCGAATGAAGGTTCAGAATCAGAGTGGTCAGACTCTGAACATTCTCAGAACCGATGGTGGGGGTGAGTATAACTCCAAAGAGTTTCAGAAGTTCTGTGAGGAGAATGGAATTGAGCATGAGGTTACTGCTCCTTACACTCCTCAACACAATGGTCTTGCTGAAAGAAGAAATCGTACTCTGCTTGATATGGTGAGAAGCATGCTGAAGGAGAAGAAGCTTCCTCAGAACTTCTGGGGAGAAGCTGTTGCCACTGCAGCATATGTGCTCAACAGATGTCCAACGAAGAAGCTGAAGGAAATAGTTCATATTCAGAAGTGGACGGAAGAAAAGCAAAGTGTTAGTCATCTGAAGGTGTTTGGTTCTGTTTGTTACAAACATGTTCCAGAAGCTAGAAGACAGAAGCTGGATGATAGAAGCAAAGTAATGTTACTGGTGGGGTACCACAGTACGGGTGCGTACAAGCTTTATTGTCCAGAAACTAATAAAGTTGAGTTCAGCAGAGATGTTATTGTGAAGGAATCAGAAGTTTGGAATTGGGATAAGTCTCAATCTGATTCTGATGTGAGAACTTCTGAAGAAAGGTCAGAAATAAGAATTTCTGAAACTGATGGTGATTCTGACTCTGAAGAAGACTCAGAAGATGAAGGTGATTCTGATGATCCAGATTCTGATGATGATCAAGATTCTGGTGGTGATTCAGATTCTGGGAATATGCCAGACTCTGAAGGTGGTCAAGGTTCTGGAGGAAGTCTAACTTCTGAAGCAAGAACTTCTGAAGGAGAAACTTTTGAGGACAGAACTTCTGAGGTTCAAGCATCTGAACAAAGTTCTGAACGAGGTCAGAGGCCACAGAGAATCAGAAACATTCCAAGAAGATTTGAAGAGTTTGACATGTTGCAAGACACTGAAGTAGATTCTGAGGGAGAGATTATTCAGTGTGCCATGTTAGTAGACTCTGAACCCGTGAGTACAGAAGATGCTCTCAAGCAGAAGTTCTGGCTAAAGGCCATGAAAGAAGAACTTGAGGCCATAGAAAGAAACAAGACTTGGAAGCTGACAGAACTTTCAAAGGACAAGAAAACCATCAGCGTCAGATGGGTTTTCAAGCAGAAGCTAAAGTCAGATGGATCAATTGGCAAATACAAAGCGAGGTTGGTAGCAAGAGGATTTCTACAGAAATCTGGGCTGGATTATTCTGAAGTGTTTGCACCTGTAGCGAGACATGAAACAATCAGATTGGTGATTGCAATAGCTGCTAACAGGAATTGGCCTCTGATGCATTTAGATGTGAAATCTGCATTTCTGAACGGTCCATTAGAAGAAGAAGTTTATGTGTCACAACCTCCTGGATTTGTGAAAGAGAATCAGGAAGGGATGGTGTACAGATTACATAAAGCTTTGTATGGATTGAAGCAAGCGCCCAGAGCTTGGAATCAGAAGATCGATTCATTTTTCAAGAAGCTAGGGTTTCAGAAATGTGAGATGGAATACGGTGTTTATGTTCAGCATATTTCTGAAGGAAATATGATTCTGGTGTGTTTGTATGTTGATGACATACTGTTGACCGGAAGTTCTGAACAAGAATTAGCTAAGTTCAAGAAGGTTATGATGAATGAGTTTGAAATGACTGATCTCGGGAAAATGACATACTTTCTAGGGATGGAGTTCAGATATTCTGAGAAAGGTATCATTTTGCATCAGCTGAAGTATGAACGAGAACTTCTGAAGAGATTTAAGCTGCAGAATTGTAAGGCTGCTATCACACCTGCAGATACGAATCAGAAGCTAGATTCTGATTCTGATGGTGAGGATGTGGATGCTACAACCTTCAAACAGTTGGTTGGTTCTCTGAGGTATTTGTGTAATACCAGACCTGATATTTGCTATGCAGTTGGAATGGTTAGTAGATTCATGAGTAAACCTAAGTGGTCCCATTACCAAGCTGCTGTCAGGATTTTGAGGTATATCAAGGGAACTCTGAAGTATGGAGTGCTGTTCCCTTCTGGAAGAAAGATTGAATCAGAACTTCTGAGTTCTGGAAGGAAGATTGAATCAGAACTTCTGAGTTACTCAGATTCTGATTGGTGTGGAGACAGAGTTGATAGAAGAAGTACTTCTGGATACTTGTTCAAGTTTCTGGGCGGTCCTATTTCTTGGAGTTCTAAGAAGCAACCTGTTGTTGCGTTGTCAACCTGTGAAGCTGAATACATTGCAGGCGCTGTTACTGCATGTCAAGCTGTGTGGATTCTGAACTTGCTGGAAGATCTGAAGATCAAAGGTGACAAGCCTCTGAAGCTGATGATTGATAATAAGTCTGCAATCAATCTTGCCAGAAACCCAGTGTTGCATGGGAGAAGCAAGCATATTGAGACCAAGTATCACTATCTGAGAAGTCAAGTTCAGAATGGAGTGTTAGAAGTTCTGCACTGCAGCACCCAGAAGCAGTTGGCAGATGTTCTGACGAAGGCTATCAAGACTGATCAATTCCTTCGCTTAAGGGATGGAATTGGAGTTGTTAGTTTTGAGGAAATATAAATTAAGGGATGGTATTAGAATAATAATTTATATTTTATTTTATATTCACAAACTTAGTCATTAAGTTTGTTAGAGGGTATTTTAGTATTTTATTGTTGCTTTTGGTAACCCTAATTTTAGCTTATAAATAGGGTAGTTGTCATTCCAATCATTTGTATCTTTTTATCCTTTTGTAGCCGTCATTCAATATAATATATTTTCTTCTTCATCTTCATTATTTTCACCTTGTACACCAACGATCTATTGTGATGCTGCTTGTAGTTACTGTAGTTGGCTTTCCCATCTCAGCTAATGCTTTCATTCGGATACGCTCAGCTCTTGAGCCAATAACCTGCCCGAGGATAGAAGCTGCGATGGTCAATGCCATTGCTGCTTTAGGCATCAGTACCGACTTCCGAAGCATGGCTATAAAGGGAACAGCAGCATGCACAGCTACAAACCAAGACAGTGAGAATTTTATGGTATGCTCCTTCCACATACCCAAGGGCACATTAAGAGCCATTCCCAACGCTGCAATAGCAAGCACTTTTGCAGGAAGAGGCTGAGGGCGCAAGTTTTTAACAAAAGTTGTACGGGCTAGGGCGGCCCTTGCAGCAACAACTGCTGCTGGACATTTAAATTTCATGGCAGTCGGTGGCTTCAAAGCTGTTGCAACAAGAGGCGCAACACGGCTTACGGCTCTATAAGACTTGGCGATTGGACAGTTTCCCTTCGCAAACCATTCATCTCCAAGCGCTTCGTGCATTGATATATCTCCTTTCTGGAATCGAAGGTCAGTAGAGAAAGGATAAAAAACAACATAAGTCATGTTTCAAAGGTTCAAAATAATTAACAGATAGCAGAAAACAAAAACATCAAGCATATTGAAATTCAATATAAGTATGTTTCAAAGATTAAAGGTGTAAATCAAAATGCAGATTACTAGAATATAGATGCTTTTAAAGGTGTAAAATCAAGTATGTTTCCGACCGCAATTTAATTTCATGCAGAGATGTTAAATTTCACAATGGATTTCTCTTTTGCTAAGCACACTCCAAAGTATGTGTTGATGTCAACAAAAAAAAAAGAAAAACCAGCCTCAAGAAACTGATTTTTACCTGAGATGAATGTTCCTTTTCGTTTGAAGATTCAGAATTCTTCTGCTTCTTCCACTTCTCCGAAAAATCCCCAAAATTAAACGGGCCGCCTAATCCCAAAGGTGATAGACTAATGGTAGCAGTTTTTCCAGCCAAAGGGTTAAAAACAGGCACAGAATCAGCTTCCTTGCTGCCATTATGAAAGTCAGATCTCTCAGAGAGAGGAAGGACACCGTCTTTCCCATGAAACAGCTTAAAAGCCATACTAAAACTAGGACCATCTTCAAAGATAGGACCCGTGGATCCACGCGCCTGAACAACAAGAAAGAACACAATTATTATCTCAAATATTGACATGAATTCAAACTACGAAGACAACATTAACTTACGGGAATGGAGACTTTCGTCGAAGAGAAAGAGAAGTTTGTAAGTTCGTCGATGTTTCTCAAAAACGGGCACCTTTGGATGTCTCTCACATCAAAGGGGCAATCAGATCCATTTCCATTCATTCCCTTTAAAAAGAAGTCCATTTCCACCTAATGTTGAAACAATTGCTTCTAGCAACAAGCAAAAATATCTACAAATCATACGAAATCAATCATATAACATAGCAACTATGCTTTTTTTTAAGTAAACACTTTACAAGGATTGTTTCACATTCACATCAGAAATTTTCATATAGTTCCAAGGATTTGAAGCTTCTAGAGCTACAAATGCAAATACAATATCAAGGATTGAAGGTTCTAGAGCTTCAAACAACGACAACGCAGACACAGGAATTGTAATAGATAAATTGTAACTCAATCAATAATAATGAAAAAATATTAAGAGCAATCAAGTGGCTACATAACAATCAATAATACTCAATATTTGAAAGTATGGGAAAATTCAGAAAATATGAAGCATGAATGGATGAATACAAAAACTTAACAAAAAATGCATTGATTGAAAAGAAAAGGAATACAACTGAATTCAGAAGAAGAAAAATTGAAAACCGAAAGCGTTGAGAGAGAAAGAGAGTACCGGAAGAAGAGACGAGCTGCGAAGACGTGTGGTTGCCACATGCACGTGTGTTGGAAACGAACAAATTTAAAGAGGTGAATGAACCACACGTGTCTCTATTCTCAAATCTTACTATATAAGAAAAATGAAGGATGTGGAAATCCCAATTTGGCCCTCTTTCTTCTTTCTGTCATGTGTCCAAAGTGAGGGCATTTGATGTCTACAAATTGTTTTTCCAAACTAAATGTACTCCTTTTTCATTTGTAACCAATTGATTATGTTAGAATAATATTGTGTCCTCCTTTTTGGTTACAAACTATCCAATTCTATTCAATTTTTCTGCTTTTTCCTACTATCAATGTCTGATACACGTACATCACTATTCTACCGTACTGTTTCCTTCTTTCTCTCTCTCTCGATGCTTATCTCAGTGTTCCTCTTCTTCGAACTTCTCTCTTTCTCTTCTTTCTTCAGGTTCGTCTTCTATGGTGTCTGGTTGAACAACAATGGTATACCTGTGTTGGAGGCAACGCGTTTTCGGCGGCGAGGGTGTGGTGATTAGAATCGGAATAGCTGATGAGTTTTACCAACATCGTAGCTCCAAACTTGTCTTTTCTTTTCTGAAAGTTGTTGCTTCTATCCGTTCCGTTGTTGGAAGCTATGGCCATTGTTGAAACGTATACCCATTTTTCAATCGTTTGTGGACGGTGTACCTTCATTGTAGATCCAGATCTGTTGCAGGTATATAGAAGAGGGTTTATCAAAGTTTGTTGTTGTATTTTATACTGTTAGATCCCTCCATAATATTTGTTAATGTTTTCCTTTTTTATGTTTTGTAGGTTGGACTGATTTGTTATGATTTGGGGTTCCTTTTTTATGTTATGTTTTGTTAGGGTTGGAAACTCATTTGATGGTTTTTAATGTTTTCATCTTCATATGAAGTTTACAATTTTATGTTATTACTATTTGTTCATATTATCATGATACAGCTGAATATATTTGTGGAAATGAAATTTAGGTCAGTACTGAATATGACCCTTTATCAATGTTTGATATGTAGTGTTTGCAAAATCTGTTGATTTCTCTCATTGTCGGTGTTTGAGTACATCCAATAAAGTTTATCTTTCAGTGTATATTGTTGAGCCATGGTAATTTGTTGTTATTTCAGCCTTCGAATTGTTGGGCTTGCTGTAGGTTACCAGATGCACATTCTCTCCCTCTTTTGAGAACGGTATGGACTCAATTTGATTTCGTTAAAAATACACACATGTATGCTATGAAACTTTGACACAGACACGGACACCTGACATATTTTGATATCAGCATCTGACGTGTGTTGGTGCTAAAGAGCATGTCTGTACTTTTATGGACCATTCCATTCTAATGGTTACAGGTGACAATGGTGATTCAAGAAGTGCTAAGATTATATCCACCAGCAGCCTTTGCACAGAGATCCTGAAATATGGGGACCACATTCAAATGTGTGTTGGGATGAACTTTGCAATGGTTGAACTAAAGGTGGTGTTAGCACTTCTAGCCGTGAGTATTCCGTCCGTGCTACTCTTTCTTATATTTTATTTGCATTGAATTTCACTTGTATTGATATTTTGTTTCTCAAATATTTTTCCTTACTCATGTTCTTCTGATGTTTATAGTCAAGGATGATTTTGTACAACTGCATAACTAACAATGCTGGTATGGACATATCTTCAATTTGAACTTGGTTATTGTTGCTAATTTTAGCCGCATCAATGCATAAATGCTACAGGTTATGACTTGGCTTGCTTTTTATCACTTGAATTTGTTTTGTTGTATGATATTGCCCACTGGTCTTCAGATAAGAGAAGAAAAAGGATTAGGAGAAAGGTTTATTGCATTAAAAACAATTATTTGTATATTTAGAATAGTGCTTTCTGCTGATTTTAACTATGGTAGTGATTTTTTGTTCCTGCAATATGAAACAGGTTTTTAGGAACAGAAGGGAGTTTTTTTTTCTTCTGCAAAGGTTTCATCGTCATTTCTACCTCCTAATCTTCCAGAGATAGCATTTGTAGGTAAAGTTTTAAAATGATATTGTTTCTTTCATCTTCATATGAACTTTATTTCTTTATGCTATTACTATTTGTTCATATTATTGTTTGTTTCAATATTTTTGCAACTTTTCTTCCCGACACCTGATTTTGCAAGGCCATTATCGATTCTTGGACTTGGTGATAGTGTTATCCGTGGTAAGTTGAATATATTTATTAAATTCTGTATATATTCATGATACAGCTGAATATATTTGTGCTGAATAAGTTAAGTTGTCCATTGGGTGGTGCTTTCTAGGGTAGTGGAAGGGAGTTTATTGTAAACGGTCCTTGTGATAGACTTGAGGAATAAAGGTCTTTGTTAAACTCCCATGTTGGTAAAAGTAACGTTACGTATCATGATTTCTTCAATTTTTTTGGTTCTCATCCTTTAATAAAGCTTCTGTTCAATTTAATATTAAAATCTGATGCATTCTTCCAATATTGTAGGTATTAGAGTCTCATCAATATAACAAAGTTGACGCATCTGGAACTGCCAAGGTTGTGATATGTTGCCTAGATAAACTGGGGGCGCATTTGTTTATGGATCAGGTGCGTTAGATCACATTGCACGGTTCAATATGTGACAACTTACTTTCCCATTCTTCTTGAGTATTACCAATCCCCTTAAATTCTTATTACAGTGTCTAAATGTGATCTTGCAGGTTATTCAAATTGGAACAACACTGCTTAACTTTATCCATTTTCCCCCTCAAAGTTCCAAGACTTCCTTCAGGCCAAACTGTACGATAAATTTCTTACAATTTGAATTCCCTAGCTGTTATTAATGCTTCCATGATAATGTGTGTTTTGCAACTTTTCACAATGAGAGATTTAAAGCTTTCCTGAATTTTGGTACCAACATTTTGTTTTCATATGAAACATAACAACTACGTGTCCTTTGTGGTTTTGAGTAACTGAACTTGTGATTAATCTTTTATGTTTCATGGTATATGTTTTGTTATTCGTATTTTGTTTACCTATTACATATTTATGTTTCAAAGTGATGTATTCTTGCTGAAGTAATACAAAAAGGTTGCTATTTGCAGCGGATGCTTCCTGACAGATAAAACACAAGTGTTGCTCATTAAGTTCAACAGCTACCATCAGACAAGCAAGGCGTAACGGTAACCCCCGTATTTAAGTGTTTAGTTTAAAGACTGATACATTTCTTTCAACTGAAATCAGCAGGAAAAAATATTGGGTTTTAGGGACTTTTTACTTCAATGTCTATCATTTGATCATTGTTTTGTTGCATTTTATGTGGTGATTTTTGTTGAGTTCGAGCCAATTCTTAGATCTGCAATAGGCGACCACAATGTCGGCGTTTTCGCTTATGTTAAAACCAGCACAGGCAACATGTTCACCATGGTTAGTGATGTCAACATAGTGTCCATATTGTGTCCAATTGTTAGTTTGTGATACTACTCCAACTGTACCTGTGTAGCAGTTCCATAATAAAAATATTATCTAATGTGTGTTTTGGTTTCTGATAGATTTTGAAGAGGCCTGTATTTTTAGCCATCTGCATCAAGTTGTAGTAAGATGCATAGATTTTGTGAATGCTCATTTATTTTCATATTCCAATTCATTCGTTGATTTTTGCCTGTCATTAATAGACTTAAAGGAACCTACATTAATTTTTCAAGTTTTACATTGTATCCATTATATATTTTATGCATACTTAAAATTTTCTTTAATGCCCAATCACATTATACATTGTATTTGCAACTTAATGGGATTCTTTACCATCATCAGTCTTTATTATTCTGCCTTTCATTATTCCAACTTTACAGCTTCATATGTGTTAATGCATTTCCATTTCCAATGTAGGGGGAAGCTCAACTGTCACATCCCTCTTTATTTAAACCTTCCTCCTGTTCTCTACAACAGCCACCACTTATCAGAAAAACCCAACTTTAGAAAATGGCATCCAAACAAAATATCCAACCAACTGCCCCTATTCACGTCGATACGACAACTGACGGACCTCATTCTCCGGAATTGCAACCACCTCGGCCTCTCCATCATCCTGTAGACCCCCAACCATTGCTACAGGTTCAGGAACAACTTTTACTGCATCTCATTATTGTCACTTAAATTACCAATCCCTCATTCTTTCTTTCTGATTAAACTGTTTCATTTTATTAACGTCTGCAGGCCCAACATCATGTTGAAGCTGTCGTCCACCTACAACCTGATACTCAGATCGTACCACCTACGGAGGTTCAACCATTGCCGGATTCCGAACGCCATGAACTGTGCCAAGAGGAACCCAACTTTCAACCAACTCTGCAGCTCCCCCCGGTAAATTTCAATTTTCCCTCCTTATCTCAGACTATCCGTATATTTTTTATTTTCATGTTAACACACACGGTATGAATATATTCTATGAACTCAGTGCTACAATATCTGTGCAATATATTTGAATTTCTGTTTTCCCTGCATATCAGTTGACAATATTCTTTGACTGGTTTTTTTCTACAGCTCCATAACCCTCCTCGAGTTCGACATTCAAGAAAGAGGAGAAGAACGAAGACTTCTGCTTCATTCGTGCGCCGAGTAATTTATTTGGATTCAGATGATGACCAACAACCTGACTACGATCCGGTTGATTCCGACGATGACGATGAGCGGGACTATACATGGGAGAACTTTATGTATGGAAGGAGTTACACAGATAGTGATTAACTATGCAACTTTTATTTCAATTTGATTCAAGTCATTGAATGCGTATTTTGTAATTCAGTCCAAACTGATCTTTACTTTGACATGTACTGCTGAAATTAAATGTCATGACAAAATTATTATTCTTAACAATATATATGTCTTTTAGTTTTCTCAGCATGAACCAATAACCCTAAATAATAATGCTAATTTGCTATCTCAGCAAGAAATATATATTAATGTTATGGCTTTATAACTTTTGTCTATTTTTATAATAGTGAAAATATTCTAAATTTTTTTCTAATTAATTGGAAAATAATTTATGAATAACGATGATCATAATTGTTATTAGTTTGAAATTAATTTATGAATAAAATATTTGTAAATAATTTATGACTAAAATATTGTTTACTAGAAATTCTTTTAATAGTTTCAATGGCGACAACATCAGTATCGTGTGAACACACGGGTAATCATACTAATATTTGTGCAAGCGCACGGGTTTTAACATTTTATTTTATATTTTAAACCATAGTCCAAATTTTAATAAATACAACATTAAACTTAATTCTTTTATATCATTATCTTTTTTGGAGAATTATTTGTCTCATTTATTAGAATTTAGATATCCTTTTATTATTACAACTCTATCACAATTAATTCTTTCACAATTATTTTTTTACAAATTATGTGTTTAATAGTTTGTTTTTTTCATTTTTCCAATATTATTTTGATATTTTCACATTTGTTTGAAATCTCTAAACTTTTGTGATCTATCTCTATTTCATATTACATTTTTTTATTAGCACAATCCTTTAAAAGTTGTGAATTTAAATTTTTCCCTGTCAAAATATATTGGTCCAATTTCAAAGGTCCGCAGCGGAACCCGTGCATCCGCACGGGTATCCCACTAGTTATACAAGAGGTTTTATTTTTAAACGACGAAATATATTCGGAAAAAAAAAACAAGTACAAAGGAGGGGGACTAAAGCCAAAACCCTCCCGGATTTAACATAACCGGAAAGAAGCAAATCCTAGACGGTCTCGAACCAGATTGTCACAAATAGACACGGGAGTTTCATTCCACCAAACAAGACCATGAATGGTAAGGCCTAATGAATCTAACTTGTCTGTGCGTTGATTTCCTTCTCTAAAAATGTGAGATAAGCAAAAATTCATAGTCCTAATTAAGGTGAGGCAGTTGAGCCATCTATTCCTTAGAGACCAAGAAACAAGATGATGACTGTTGACAACAAAAGACACAATCATGGAATTCGTTTCTACCCAGAGGTTATTCCCATGTCTATCATTTGTCAACTCAATTATACAAGAGGTTCTTGATTTCACATAAATTTTAACATAGTTCTTGCATTAAAATAATTAAAATAAGGGTTTAAATAGATAAATGTCAGGGATAAAGAAGTATTACACAGATATTCAATTAAAATATTTTAAACTGAAAAATTATAATACAGTAGTATTTTAAAAATAAAAGTGTGATGAAAATACATGTTTCTCATTAATTGACAGTGTAAAAATATATTACACTTTTAATATATATTTCTTTTTCTCTTAAAATAAATATTAGATAATATCTTTTTCGTTTCTTTTCATTAGTTGCAGTTAGAATTTTGACAAATACTAATTTTTATTATTTTAAATATATTTTTACGATATTATTTATTATTATATTTTATTTATTTCTCTCTTTATAATCCTTATGGAATCCAAGTTAATTTAAATACGATGGAGTGACTTTTCGGTACAGTAGAGTAGCACCAGACATGCAAAGTTAGTATTTTATTGGTCAAATTATTAAGTGAGTGATAAAGTAGTTTGAGTGTATGAATCAATAAGTATTTGAAATGACGCGTGTTATGCTTTATATAAGCTAGATGGGAAGAAAGTCTCAAAATATTTTGAAAACCATGAAAAATTGAGATTTTGTGTACATGATTCATATCATGTACATGTTCTAACTTGAATCAAATTGAATAAAGGCAAAACAAAGATTTTCAAAACACTATAAATTAAATCAGACTTTTAACTTGATTCGAATCATAAATTGCACTTGATTCGAATCAGATAGATCTGGGTCACCTCTGCTTCATTTTATTTGAATCAGATTTTACACCTAATTCGAATCAGACAGTTTTTTCCACATTTCTCTTTTGGATATGTTTAAATTGATTTGAATTAGTGTTTACACTTGATTTGAATCACGGGCTTTCTGACTCGAATCAAACTTTGTTCCTGATTCAAATCAGACGAGAAATGGGTCAAAATCTGTATGTCTTCTTGTTCCACTTCACTTGCTCATTTGACTCAAATCATGAAATGTTCTTGATTCGAATCTAACTAACTTTTCCAGTCTTTTTTGTGTTTAATCTCAAGCATATATAAATTCATTTTTTTCATCTCATTTCAAGACACATCTTTAACAACTTTAGCAAATTTCATAATATTCATTATGATTTTTTAGAAATAAGCATCCTCTCTTTTTGAAAGTTTAAAATCTCTTGCAAACAAATTTCTTTCATCTTCAACATCAAGTTTGATTGCAGAGCTTGATCATAAAAGATTTGTACTTGATTGAGAGAAGCGTCGTCTTGAAACTAATCGTTTTTGAAGATTTAGTTTAGATTTTTAGGTAACTTGCAAGATTGAGATTGTTGTTATTGTTGTTATTGGTGTTGACAAATTTCAGCTAAAAGAAAGAGGTTCTTCTCTTCGGATTACATTGGTATTTACTATGTGGAAAACTACGGACAAGGTGGAGTTCTTCTAAAATCTTCATATAATTCATCACTGAAGAAATCAGGGGGATCATGGGGTGATTGCCACACACAAACATTGTCAGCAGATTGGTGAAGCTGGAGAATAAAGATTCAAAAAGTGTGAATCCAGTAAAGATTATGCAGAAGAGTTTGGCATTACGTTGTTTAAAAGTCAAGATACAGTTTGGAGATTTATTTTTCTTAGCATTTTTGTGGATTAGGGATTGTATGAACTCTTGCAATATTTTTTAAAATAAAAAGGAACACAACATGTTCCAATGGGAACCTAATGAAGAGCGGAGTATGCAATATGTGGACGAGCGTCAAACCACTATATATCTAGTAGTAATCTCTCTCTCTCTCTCTCTCTCTCTCTCTCTATATATATATATATATATATATATATATATATATATATATATATATATATATATATATATATATAAAAGTGGGGATCAACTTACTCAAGAATAAGTTTTTTTAACTTACTCCAAATCATAACCTTTGAATTGAATCTAATCAAATGGTTAAATTAGCCTTTTACTTAATTGACCATTAGATTAGATTCAATTCAGAGATTATGATTTAGAGTAAGTTAAAAAAAACTTACTCTTGGAGTAAGTAGATCCCCAATGCGTGTGTGTGTGTGTGTGTGTGTTATTAGAGCAAGAGTTGTCTCTGCAAGTCATCTCTATATTTTGATGATAACAATGATATTTGTGAAAGAACCATTTTTCTAATGTGTGTTGTGTGCAGATCATAATCATAGAAGATATCATATCCAACAAGCACTAGCCAGACGTGCATAATTGATTATATGCGAAGTTACTATGTGTAACACAAGTCGCAAGAAGCAAGTATGCTTCTGTATCTGATCATAATCAGTCAGATCCAAGGATGCCGATATTGTTTTTGCAATGCTCTTGTGGATGCTCTCTGAAAGTGGTTGTGTTTCTGAAGATAGCGAAGCTTCTGAAGAGATAATTGTTTGGAGAACCGAAGTACTGGAAATTCTCATGACTTGAAGTTCTGAAGGCTGAAGGCTCTAAAGACCAAGTGCAGAAAGACTCTGAAGACTGAAGAGTTCTGAAGATTACGGTTCCAAAGGTCAAGTGCTGAAGACTCTGAAGACAGATTCCTAATGGACAAGTTCTGAAGATTCTGAAGACTTGAAGCAGTGAAGATAACGGATTTCAAGACAAGTGATGAAGTTCTGAAGACGGAAGACTTGAAAGATCTGAAGACCCAGTTATAAAGTCTCAACTCATGCTTCAATTAATTACCATCAGAAGCCTCAAAAGATTTGAAGACAAATGTTACCGTTAGCAATGACTGTACACCATTCTAAATGACTTATCCCATCACTTCTACAGTAAAAAGAAGATATGGATGTACAACTTTAATCATTGCATAACGACTCGTTTCAAACGGCCAACAGCTCTCCAACGGCTATATTTTACTTGGCTATTTAAAGGAAATGAGTATGCGCTTCTGAAGGTGTCGACATGATGATAGTCACAACGATCAGTTATCGTTGTTAAAACTAAACATTAAAAGCTATCACCATTAACATACGACCATTGTTGTTGAAACTCAAAGATCATCATTCAACACAACAACAATCAATTGGAACAGAAGCTGTTGATGAAGAAGACAACATAGCAAATCAGTCAAGTCATTAACCATCTTCTTCTGAGCTACATTGAAGATCTGAAGCAAGGAGTTGTTGCTCGAAGCTTGCTCAACCAAGAAGACGAAGAAGAAGAAGATCTACAAGATGTCATCAACTGTCAAATCAACATACATCTTGGAAGTATCTGAAGAAAGCAAGGAGTTGTTGCTCACATCTTGCTCGAACACTTGTGTGTTCATTTGTATTTAAAATTAGGAGTTATCAGCTTATTAAGAAGCATCATTGTAATCTCCAGAACAACTAATTCTAAGTGAATTAGGATTCCTCAAGTGATCAGTGTGATCGTAGACTTGAGAAGACAATGGCTTGGTGTCATTGTGGAAATCCTGAAATATGGTCAATGATAGTCATATCTCAAAGAGGACCAATGTTGGGTCAGGCTCTTGTGAGATCACTGATGGAACTCATTGAAAATCCTGGAAGAATGGTCAGTAAACGTTATATTCGTTAAGTCGAATCCTTGAAAATTTAGCTGTGAAATCCTGATAGTAGATCTTGCAAGATTGGAACTTATTGGGCCAATGTTCGTTATATTCATTAAGTTGAATCCCTGAACGGTTCATTATGTGTTAGTCACAGCTGCGGTTGTGCAGGATGTTAGTCACTGGTTGTTGCCCATGCATCTGTAATCAGATTGGATTATAGTGAATTAAGACCTTGTGTTCAAGGCGAAATCACCTTGGAAGGGTGGACTGGATTAGCTTGAGAATGGATCAAGTGAACCAGGATATATCGTGTGTTCTTTACTCTTGTTTATGCTTTGATTTATTATTTATGTTTCTGTATCATTATCAAAACCTTGCATAGCAAGTCAGAACCTTGCAACTCAACTCTGATAAGCTTCCGTTTTTCAAGTTTGAATCATGTATAGTATAATCTGAATGACCCATCTTATAGTCAGAGTCTTCCAACGTAACTCTGATATATTCTTAGCGCAATAAAGAAAAAGATGTGAAAATTGATTAAGAGTCAAAACATAATTCAACCCCCCCCCCCCCTTTCTTGTGTCTTTCTCACACCTTCATGTGTGTGTGTGTGTGTGTGTGTTTAATTCTTAGTGTAGTTTATCGTTTATTCAATTAGTAGCGATTTATTACGTAATGTTAGGTTTTTTTAGAATTGATGCCTAATCGAGATTTAGTGGTGATTAAATTATGAGAAACTATTAAGGCTAGAATTCATTGAAATTGAATTGTTGTATAAACATACCTCGTGAAGTATACAACTTAATCAATTAATTACCTTTTGTGTATCATCATAAAACCATCTTTGGTATTTGTGAATTGATTTAGTGTTAACGTGATCAAGTTTTAACCAAAGTATAATCTTCGCATTTTTGCTTTAAATCTTTTGCGCGCATTTTTGAAAAACCTCTTATATCTATTTTGGAAAATCGGTCGAATTTTAAAAAGTTTTTTTGGGTCTATTCAACCCCCCCCCCCCCCCCCCGGTCTATACTGTTTCATTACTCCATTTTCTCACCCAACAATTGATATAAGAGTCTGGTTTTCGATTAAGTCTAATTGAATCCAAAAGTTTAATAATATGGCGGACAATGACGATGCAAAGGGAGCGTATAATAGAGCACCTATTTTCAAAGGCAAAAATTATACTCAATGGAAAGCAAACATGTGCATACACTTACTATCCGATGACAAAAATTTGTGATGCGCCGTCACCGAAGGACTATTTATCCCTTAGGGCAATGATGACTTTGTTAAACACCCAAAAGATTGGATGAATGATGAAACCAAAAAGGCTTCATATGATTTAAAAGCGAGGAACATACTTATCTCAGCTTTAAGTATAAAATTATTCTACACAATTTCACATCATACGAGTGTTAAAGGTATATGGGACGCTCTCCAAACTATCTATGAGGGAATGAATGACATCAAGGATTCAAAGATAAACATGTTTACATAGGAGTTTGAACTTTTTTGTATGGAACCCGAAGAATATGTGAATTCCATGCAAACTAGATCCCTCCACTTAATCAAAAAACTAAGCAACTTAGGTAAAAACCTATTATAACAAAGATTGAATTAACAAAATATTTAGATATTTGTGCACGAAAATGAAAATGAAATGAAACGACTCGCTGATAGTGAAGTAAAGTCGAAAAATAAAGATAAGTGGAAAGAAGAGAAACATGATCTTTCTTTGAAAGCTTCATCATCAAAAGCGAAGAAGTCAAAGGAAGAAAGTGATAACTCCGATGAAGAAACTCCTAAACAAGAGGAGATGGGTTTATTCGTCAGACGCTACGATGGATACTTAAAGAGAAACAAGCTCAAGCATTTCGACAAAGGTTTAATATGAATATTTAAATAGTGAATTGTCGAAAGCGTTTAATGATATGTATTCAGATTCTATAAATGTGTTTAAGAAAAATCCTCTCCAAAAAGAAATGATTTTAAAACTTGAAAAGAAGATAAATAATCTTAATCGCGCTTTGGATTCCCTTAAGGAAGTGCATACATCTCTAGTTGATGAGCATTATAATGTTTCAAACACTTTAGGTGAAAAGATAGTTAAAGTAGAGTGTGTTACTTTCCCATCTTTAAAACTTGAAATTGAAAATCTCAAAGGACAACTAATTCATGTTGCTTCACTATCTTGTACTTGTTCTAGCTCTTCAAGTGATAGAGGGACAGTTTTCAAGAAAAACGCTCATGACACTAGGAGAAATAGAAAAAGAATTTAATCTAAAGCTATTTGTCATTATTATGGTGATAAGGGTCACATTAGGCCTCTTTGCATATTAGGAACGTTCAAGTTCCCAATGGTAAAATGACATGGATTCCTAAGTGTACCTCAACTAACCCTAAAGGACCCATTAGTTGGGTACCTGAATTTCCTATTTTATTGTCACATTAAAGTCTTGTCTCCGCAAAAATATTATGGTATCTAGATAACTGATGCTCAAGACACATGATGCGAGATGCTTCCATGTTCATCAACTTCGATGAGAAGGAAAGTGGTCACGTCACGTATGGGGACAACACAAGAGGTAAAGTTTTTAGAGAAGGTATTGTGGGAAATCCCTCCAAAAACACCATTGAAAATGTGCTTTTAGTTAAAGGGATTAAACATAACCTACTTAGCATTAGTCAATTATGCGACAAAGGGTACATTATGGTTTTTTATACTCATAGTTGTTTAATTGAGCATAAGGCAAGTAAAAACCTTGTGTTTAAGGGTTATAGGATTGATAACTTATGTATGCTTAATATATATGATGTGTCAATGCATGGAACTAAGTACTTAGTCTCTAAGAGTGAAGATTCTTAGTTGTTAGTTTCTTGGATTGGCTAGAATTTTGGTAAAACAAAGTATGTTCAATGTTGATGTCACATGGGTGATGTCACAACATTGAGTCTTAACACTGGGCTGTGTTAAGTGTTTAAGTTGGATGTCTGATGTCACAAGCGATGTTGTGACTTTAGATCTGCAGAATTAATAACATCATGTTTAGTGATGTTGTTAGGGTTTGCGTTTTAGCTAAAATTGTGGAGAGCTGGTAATCTCATTGGATGCGAATATCTTGGGTTAGATATTCTCTGTTGCATAGAGATTTGATGCAGATTTGTAGGAGATTTAAAAGGTTGAAGATTTGAAAAGATTTTGGGGATAAAATCTGTTTTGAAGATTCAGTTTTAAATAACAAATCAGATCAAATATTTCAAGGAGTCCAAGCCCAATTCAGTTGGCTATATAAAGCGCATAGATCAAAGGAAGAATGTACAGAAAACAGACAGAAGATAGGGAGCTTTAACTGGAGGTTAAACATTGTCTTTGTGCGTGTTTTTGTATACACCATTCTAGTGTGAATTGGTGAGTTGTGTTCTGTCCTCTCTAAAGCTGTGAAGTAAAGAGAGTTGTGTAACTTGATCAAAGCTGTGAAGCAGGATCAAGGTTTCTCAAAGAGGTTGTTCTTTGAGTGTTTTAGGGATTGAGTAGTGTTCTCATATCTAAGTGGTTTCTTAGGTAGGAAGTCACTAGTAGGAATTAAGTTTAGGAGATTGTCAACTGGGTTGTTGAGTCTGTAAATTAATTCTACAAGTAGTGAATTTTATCCCTGGCTTGGTAGCCCCCAGATTAGGTTGTTTGAACTGAACTGGGTTAACAATTTGGTGTGTTCTTCTGTTGTTTAATTTGTCCATTGTGCAGAGTGTGTTATTGTAACATCGTGTGTGACATCACACATATCTGGTACCAAAATTTCAATTGGTATCAGAGCAGGCATCCTGTCTGTCTCTGGGTGAGATCTAGGGAAGTTACTTTCTGGTGTAAAGATGGACAAAGAAGTTGGAGGATTTGTCAACAGACCCCCTATTTTGGATGGCTCGAATTACGATTATTGGAAGCCAAGGATGATCACGTTTTTTAAATCCTTGGACAGCAGGGCTTGGAAGACTATCGTTAAAGAATGGAAAACACCTGTTGTGTTTGAAAAAGATGATGTTGGGAAAGATAAAGAAGGCACCTCAAAGCCGAAGCCTGAAGAAGAATGGACCAAGGAAGAAGATGAGCTTGCCCTTGGGAATTCCAAAGCTCTAAATGCAATTTTCAATGGAGTGGATAAGAATATATTCAGGTTGATCAATACCTGTGAAGTTGCTAAGGAAGCGTGGGATATTTTGAAGGCTACACATGAAGGAACATCTAGAGTTAAGATGTCAAGACTTCAGCTTCTAACATCGAAGTTTGAAAGTCTAAAGATGAAGGAAGATGAGACTATCCATGACTTCCACATGAGTATTCTTGAGCTGTCCAATGCATCCAGTGCTCTTGGAGAAAAGATGTCAGAAGAAAACCTTGTAAGGAAAATCCTTAGGTCCCTTCCTAAGAGGTACAAGATGAAGGTGACTGCAATTGAAGAAGCTTAAGACATCAGCAAGATGAGGGTTGATGAGCTCATTGGATCTCTTCAAACTTTTGAGCTTGGTTTGAATGAGGAAGAACCAGAAAAGAAGCCCAAGAGTATAGCTTTGGTCTCCACTCCTGCAGAAGCTAAGAAAGTCAAAGATGATGATTCTCAGGAAGATTTGTCTCAAGCCATTGTTATGTTGGGAAGGCAGTTCAACAAAGTGGTCAAGAGGATGAACAATAACTACAAGCCTAATGTCAAGAACATCCCTTCTGACATCAGCAAGTCAAAAGAGAAAGATGAAGAGAAGACTGCTCAGGATAAAGGTGTTCAGTGCTTTGAATGTGAAGGGTATGGACATGTCAAGAAAGAATGTCCCACATTCTTGAAGAAGCAGAAGAAGGGCATGTCAGTTTCCTGGTCTGACTCTGATAGTGAAAGTGAAGGTGAGTCAGCAAAGCATGTTAGAGCCTTAATAGGAACTATTGTTTCTGATGATGATAGTGATGGAGAAATAACTTATGAGGAGTTAGCATCTACTTATCAAGAGCTGTGTTTAAAAAGTGCTAAGATTTGTCAAGAAAAGAAGTGTCACAAGCAACAGATTGCTCAGCTTGAGAATGCTAAAGCTGATCTGGAAAATGAGGTTCTGTTGATTAAATCTCAACTTGATCAGATGACAAAATCCGTTAGGATGATGAACAGTGGCACAGCTACTCTTGATAAGATTCTTCAGTCAGAGAAAGCTACTGGAGATAAATCAGGTATAGGATATGTGGTTGAGGAAAAGGGTTCTACAAAAGCTAGCACTTCAGGAACAAAGAAGGAGATGTCTCAACCATTAACTCAACGTCAAACTAAGAGACAGGATCCTACACCTACGAAGGTTGTTCAGCCACAGAATGTTGAGAAGAAAAATAGTACTCATCAAAGGAAGGTGCAGCCCCAAGGAGCTAGTCAGTATATACCTCCCCAATATCACAAGAGCATGCAAGCTGCCAGGATCAGATAGAACATGTCTCATCAGATGTCTCAACATCAGGGAAACTGGTATGGATATGGATACAACAATGTTATGCCTCATTACTATGGAAGAAGGAAGCCTCATCACCATAGGAGACAGCCTAGAAGACAGCATCCTCAGGTCAAGAAACAGTCTACCTATGGTAAAAGACAACAACCTTACCATAGAAGAAGAAATCAACACTATGGATGGCAGCACCAGCAACATCATCGTCATGGTGGTAGAAGGTTTAACCACTTTAGAGATGACAGAGTTAGATGCTTCTACTGTGGAAGGTTTGGACATATGCAGTACTCGTGTTTTAAACTGCATGGTTATCCACAATATGCTCCTCAAACCAGACTAAAGGAGGTCAGACCCAAAGTTGCTAAACAATGGGTTCTTAAGGAAAAGGTGAAATATCTTTTAGCCCACACTTCAGATGGACATTTTTCTATGGATGCATGGTACTTTGACAGTGGATGTTCAAAGCACATGACTGGATCCAAGAAGAATTTGGTAGAGTTCAATCCTTGCCATGCAAATAATGTTATTTTTGGCAATGGTGAAAAAGGAGTAGTAGAAGGAGTTGGAAGAGTGAAGAATCATGATGGTCATACTCTTGATAATGTGCTCCTTGTTCAAGGGTTGAGTGCTAATTTAATTAGCATAAGTCAACTTTATGATGAAGGTTACAAGGTAAGCTACACCAAAGATGAATGTGTGGTAGCTGATGAGCAGAATGAGGTAGTGATGAAGGGAGTAAGATCCAAAGATAATTGCTATCAGTGGATACCTTAAGTGGACAGCTTATCTAGTGATGTTAAGGTTGATGTTGTAACATCATATGGTGACATCAAGTGTGAAAGTATGGTGAAAAGTCAATCTGGGTTAATGACTTATGGTGTTGTTACTCCTAAGTTGGATGATGTGTTAAAAGCCAACTTGAGTAGTCAGTTATGTGAGAAAGATGGAAGGATCAAAAGCTGTGATCTTAAGAAGTGTTGGGAGCTGAATACTTGCAAGGCCAAGAAAGATGACAACCTGACTAATGACTCCTATAGTTCAGAAGAAAAATTTCACAAGTTGACAATCCTTAGGTTGGAAGATGCAGATGTTAGAGCTGATGTTAAAACATCTCAAGTCAAGAATGGTACTTCTAGCCTTAAAATAAAGAAGAGTGATGATGAACTAATTGCAAAAGTGGTTCCTGGGGTTGCTAAACAACTGAAATCAAGGAAGAGGAAAGCTATTGAGTCACCTCCAAAGATGAGAACTGATAAGCAGAAGATCTATGTGGATGGTACTACAAAATCTAGGAGTAAAGTGTTCATCTCTTCCAGAAATAGGAAGATCAGAGATAAGTCTGATGATAATGTCCAGGATATCTCTCAAATGAAGGAAGTCGTTGTTGTTAGAACTTCTGAGAAAATTCAAAAGGCCATACTAGATAACATTCCTGTGCTTTTCATAAAATGGTGGAAGTATGTTCTGGAAAAAGAATTTGGTATAGATACTCTGGATATGGTTGAGTTTGCTAGGATATGGTTCAGAGAGGGTGTGGGAACTTATGGTATTCAGGTGTGTATGAATAAGTTGCTCTGACTGTGTTTTATTGGGAGCTTCTTGAAGGACTTCTTTGTGCAATGAGTCCTTTGAATGGTGATGAGAAGCTAATGTCCCAAAAGATGTTATAGCATCATGTTTGCTGGTGGTTATATCTGGAGGATGGTTAAGATTAGACATGTGGAGTTGGATGCTCTAGCATTTTTGGTCAGAAGAGGTGGAGATTATAGTCATGTGTTTAGTAGCTTGTTCTGGCAAAGCATGACTACTGTCTTTGAAGACTTCACCAGTTTCAACACCTACTGGTGGATGTAAGGATAGAGGAATTGTGATCTCTTGAAGAGACTGGATCTCAGTAAAGCTTATAAGTAAGCTGAGAATTTGTGGAGTTTGTGACACAGTGTTGAGTTTGGATTATTTTGCTGATAGTAAATCCAGTAGTGGAGCATATGTAATACCCTGGTGTCAAGAGTGTCAAGAGTATCCTTGGTGAAGGATGTCTTTGTTCTAGATCTGAAGCTTAGTGCTTACATTATATCTAAGGAGCATCTACATAGTCATACGGGAGAATGATGAAGTAGAAGGTTTGCCTTGGATGGTGAAGATGAATTGTATGATAGCCTTTGGAGAAAGGGACAGTGGTACCAAAATGCATGTACACAGAAAATGTGCTCAAATGTTCATCTCCATCTAGAGCATTTGTTAATCATGACAGGGGGAGTACTTGTCTATGGATTTTGCAGTAAAGGTGCATTTATTAAGCTTATGGAGATTGGTTGCCTCTTATGAGGATATAATGTCAGATAGCATGTTATGAGATTAGACTGTTGATAGTTGTTTTGGTGTGGCCTTGAATGGTTCTAGTCATATGAAGCAAATTGTTTAAATTTTGTGCGCACATGCTTCTGAGGAGATGTCTGAAGACAAGATTGAATCATGGCCTTGAATAGATTGTACACTTGTCTTGGTGTGTGTTATTCTAAGTGTGAGGAGTTGACTTAGAGTTCAGTGGAAGGCATTGTGTGTGTGCTTCAGATCTTGTGGATGATTGTCAAAATGAGGATATTGCTGACAGAAGAAGTATGGTTTTGTACAGGGTGTCATAGGACTTACTTGTTGAGGTTTGTCCAATTGTGGCTAAAAAGGGGGAGAAATAGTCAAGAGTCAGTCAAGATGCAAGAGGTGTTGCAATGACAAGGAGTGCTGCTAGTTGTGATGCAGAAGTGCAAATATTGAGGGGGAGAGTTGTTGAACAGCTTGTATGCTGGTTATTGCCTTGAGGGGGAGATATATTCCATGTTGCTGGTTAGTGTTGAAGTTTGTGTACAGCAGAGTATTGGAGTGTTTGTGCAGCATGCTGAAAGCATTGTAAAGTGTAGCTGTTTGTGAAGACTGTGCTGCTGCTGCAAAGGTTGGAAAAATATTCAAGTTTATCCGCTGCTAAAGTCTCTGAAGATGTAGAGATTGTTTTAGCCAAAATTAGCCAAAGGGGGAGATTGTTAGTGTCTTGGATTGGCTAGAATTTTGGTAAAACAAAGTATGTTCAATGTTGATGTCACATGGGTGATGTCACAACATTGAGTCTTAACACTGGGTTGTGTTAAGTGTTTAAGTTGGATGTCTGATGTCATAAGCGATGTTGTGACTTTAGATCTGCATAATTAATAACATCAGGTTTAGTGATGTTGTTAGGGTTTGCGTTTTAGCTGGAATTGTGGAGAGCTGGTAGTCTCATTGGATGCGAATATCTTGGGTTAGATATTCTCTGTTGCATAGATATTTGATGCAGATTTGTAGGAGATTTAAAAGGTTGAAGATTTGAAAAGATTTTGGGGATAAAATCTGTTTTGAAGATTCAGTTTTAAATAACAAATCAGATCAAATATTGCAAGGAGTCCAAGCCCAATTTAGGTGGCTATAAAAAGCGCATAGATCAAAGGAAGAATGTACAGAAAACAGACAGAAGATAGGGAGCTTTAACTGGAGGTTAAACATTGTCTTTGTGCGTGTTTTTGTATACACCATTCTAGAATTAATTGGTGAGTTGTGTTTTGTCCTCTCTAAAGCTGTGAAGCAAAGAGAGTTGTGTAACTTGATCAAAGCTGTTAAGCAGGATCAAGGTTTCTCAAAGAGGTTGTTCTTTGAGTGTTTTAGGGATTGATTAGTGTTCTCATATCTAAGTGGTTTCTTAGGTAGGAAGTCACTAGTAGGAATTAAGTTTAGGAGATTGTCAACTGGGTTGTTGAGTCTGTAAATTAATTCTACAAGTAGTGAATTTCATCCCTGGCTTGGTAACCCCCAGATTAGGTTGTTTGAACTGAACTGGGTTAACAATTTGGCGTGTTCTTCTGTTGTTTAATTTGTCCATTGTGCAGAGTGTGTTGTTGTAACATCGTGTGTGACATCACACATATCTGGTACCAGAATTTCATTAGTTATAGCATAGACGCTTAAGTCATGTGCATTTCAGCTTAATAAATAAAATAGCATTCAAGAATCTAGTGTTTGGTCTTCCTAAAATTAAATTTTCAAAATACAAATTATAGGATTCTTGTAAAATGGGAAATCAAGCGAGAGTGACGTTTAAATCGAAAAAAAGGTTGTTTCGACATCAAAACCTCTCTAGCTTCTCCGCCTAGACTTGTTTGGCTCTTCGCGAACAAGAAGTTTAGGAGGAAATTATTATGTGTTTGTGATTGTTGATGACTACTATAGATTCACTTGGTCGTTATTTTTAACCCATAAGGATGAAACTTTTAAGGCTTTCGTTGATTTTCCTAAGCTTGTCCAAAATATTTTTAGTTTGAAAATCATCACACTCCGTAGTGATCATGGTGGTGAATTTGTTAACCATCAATTTCAAAACTTTTGTACAGAAAATGGGATTATTCATAACTTTTCATGTCCGAGAACTCCATTAGAAAATGGTTTTTTTAGCGTAAAAACAGTGTTATAGAAGAATTGGTTCGGACCATGATAAGTGAAATGAGTCTACCTAAGTACTTTTAGGTGGATACGATTAATATTGCATGTCATGTCTTAAATAGGGTGGTCATTCGACCCAACATAGGGAAGATACCCTATGAGTTACTTATATTTAGAAAACCAAATATTTCTTATTTTTGCGTTTCCGGTTGCAAAAGTTTCATTTTAAATAATGGAAAGGACAATCTTGGTAAATTTGATGCTAAGTCCGATTAAGGGATATTCTTATGGTACTCGTCAATGAGTAGAGCTTATATGGATTACAATCATACAACTGCTTCAGTAGAAGAATTTATTCATGTTGCATTTGATGATTCATCACCTCAAAAGACGGGGACATGTATTTATTCTGATGTTTCAGGTGTGATAACGGAGAAGTTGATCAATAACGAAAGCTCCAAAGAGGATACTTATCAAAGAATGAGGATATTAACGAAGATATAGAGGAAAGATTACATGATAATTATAAACAATATAAGCTGCCTCAAGATTGGGCAACTGCAAAAGATCATCTGTTAGATCAAATTCTGAGAGATATCAAAAGAGGTGTAAATACTAGATCATAGATTAATAATTTATATAAGTATCCAACTTTCATTTCTTAAGTTGAATCTAAATCCATATTTGATGCTTTAATTGACAATGGATGGTTACTTACTATGTAAGAAGAACTTATCCAATAAAATAATGACGTTTGGGACCTTATTCTACGTCCAGTTGATAAAACCGACATAGGCACTAGATGGGTATTTAGGAACAAGATAGATAAAAATGGCATAATTACTAGAAATAAGGCAAGATTTGTGACCAAAGAATATAGTCAAGTTGAAGGAATAGACTACGAGGAGACTTATGCTCATGTAGATCGTCAAGAAGCTATTATACTCCTTTTTGAATTTGCTTGCTGTCTGGATTTTAAGCTTTACCAAATGGATGTTAAATATGTTTTTCTTAACAACCATATAATCGAAAATGTGTATGTCTCACAACCCCCGGATTTTAAGGACCACGATAATCCTAACCATGTTTTTAAATTGAAAAGATCCATATGTGGTCTCAAACAAGCTCCAAGAGCTTTGTATGAGCGATTGAGTGGATTTTTAATTGAACACTACTACAGGAAACACATATAATGACGGTTGTGAAACATCTATAATAACGGTTGCATGTCCATTGTTGGGTAGCGTGTGGTTGTATGCATGGTGGTTTCCACAACGGGCGACAAACTGTGGTTATAAGTTAGGTAGTGCGCTACTTATAACAACGGTTTATTCAATCAACCGTTGTGATATAATTTGTTATATATATATCAATTTTACAGTATTTCCAAATTTTAAACCTGAATATTTATGAATCTTATCAGACTAGAAACAGCAATACAACCCTTTTTGAATTGAATTAGACCAAAATTGTATTACATCAATGACACAATTCCATTAGGAACCAAAAATTGTATATTACATCAAAACCAAAATGGCACAAAACAACTTACAATGTACACATCATTACAACAAATAATATTATCTTGGTGTCTTGACTTTAAACACCTGTAATTTTAAATAATAATAGTTGTTAGAAAATAACATCATTAGTAATTATAACACACAATAAATTATGAATGAGGAATATAAAATACTTTCTTTTTAATTTTCACATATGCCTTTATGATGATCGTTAGGAATAGCATGTACATCATCTCTATCAACTTCTTCATATGAATTAGGCACTTGTGTTGCATAAGAATGAGTGGAAGGAATATCAAAACTTTCATCATCACTAGGAGGAATCTGTTTTCCTTTGAGAATAATTGACCATTTCCTCGAAAATTCCGCAGGGTCTGTCACATAAAAAATCTGTTTTACTTGAGTAGCCATGATGAATGGTTTGGTGTTATACGTTGCCTTGCCAAAGTCAACCTGTGTGAATCCTAACTCGTCAATTTGAACACCATTGTTATTGGGAACCCACTTGCATTTAAATAAAAGCACTTTGAAAGTAACATAATCAATCTCCAAAATCTTCTAAACCATAGAATGCATAAGTTACCAAAATTGGACTTTTTTTATCTTTCGAACTAGAGAAATACATGGATTAAGTCTCAACCATAACCCCACTATTTTGTATCATACTACGATCATCTTTTGCTTTTGTATAAAAGGAATAATTAGAAATATCATATGTCGTCCAAGTTACCACAATAAATTTTGGCATTTACGATAACCATTTAATTGTCTTGGATGCACAATCATCATTAGAAATCCTTATATTAAACCAACTTATGAATTTTTTGTTATGTCGGGTCAACAACAACTTGTCATTCATTCGGGAATATATTTTATTTATAACTTTTTTGTGAGCTGCTATGTAAGGTCCAACTCCACTAAGATTATTCAAAATATAGAAATGTGCTTGAAGTACTACATTCCGACCCATTGACTTAACATTTAAACCTTAAGTACCTCTCATTCAAATCTGTCAGCATGACGAGACTTTGGAATTCCAATAGACTCTGTTTTCGACAAATAGTTTGAATAAAACTCAAAAGCTTCTTCTGTGATGTACCTTTCAATGATAGAAGCTTCCGATCGGTGATGATTCTTCGTATATCCTTTAAATATCTTCATGTATTGCTCTATAGGATACATCCACCTTAAATAAACTGGACCACAATATCTGATTTTTGTGAGTATATGAACAAGAAAGTGAACCATAATGTCAAAAAATGATAGAGAAAAATACATCTCCAATTGACACAATATTATTGCAGCCTCATCTTCTAATTCATCTAATTTTTTGAAATCAAGAACTTTATTACTTATAGCATTGAAGAGTAAACACAATCTGGTTATAGTTACTCTTACATTTTTTGGAAGGATGCCACGGATAGCCACTGGTTGATGTTATTGCATCAAGACATGACAATCATGATATTTTAAGTCAACTAAATTAATATCTTTCATTGATACAAGTTTCTTGATGTTTGAAGAGTAACCTTGGGGAACTTTGATATCATGCAAACACTCGTAAAACCTTTTCTTTTCCTTTTTAGATAGAGTGTGACATGCCAGAGGCAAATAAGATCTTTTTCCTCTATCTTCTGGAGCCAACTATTGTCGTATACCCATCTCCACCATATCTAAACAAGAATTCTTATTATCTTTAGTCTTGCTTAGAATGTTTAAAAGTGTTCATATCAAACTGTCACGCACATTTTTCTCCACATGCATCACATCAAGACAATGCCTTACATCAAGTCTAGACCAATATGGAATATCAAAGAACACCAATCTCTTTTTCCAAATATTTCTCTCAATAGGACCGTCCTTTTTTTTTCCAAAGAAAACATTAAGGTGCTCTTGTCCTTGATAAACTTCATCGTCAATTAAAGGTTTAGGAGCGCTTTCAAACTCTTGCTCTTCGTTATAAGCCTTTTGTAATCTACGGTAAGGATGATTGGGTTTTAGAAATTTCTGATGTCCAAGGTAAACATTGTTTTTCCAAACTCAAGATAGTGAAAATAGGTATCATATTCACATATATGACATGTTTTATGTCCTTTGACACTATATTCAGCCAAATAACCATATGCACGAAAGTTGTTGATTGTGCAAAATAACATTGCATGCATCTTAAACTTTTCACCAGAATATGCATCATCAACATCAACACCTTTATCCCACAAAAGTTTTAAATCATCAATTAATGGACTTAGATAAACATCTATGTCATTTCCAGGTTGTCTTGGTCCAAAAATCATCATACTTAACAACATATACTTGTGCTTCATGAACAACCAAGGAGATAGGTTGTAAATCGTGATAAAAACATGCCACAAAGAATGGTTAATGCTCGTATTACCAAAGGGGTTCATTCCATCTGTGGCAAGCCCAAGCCTAAGTTTTCTTAGCTAAAGGCTGAAATCCGGAAACAATGAATCAATTTTCTTCCATTGCAAAGAATCGGCTACATGGTGAACGTTTCTATCACATTTTATTTCATCTGCATGCCATCTAATATTCTTTGTGTCATTCGTATTAGCAAAAAGTCTCTTTAACCTCAAAATTATTGGCAAGTACAATAACACTTTTGTAGGAGGATGCTTCTTAATTGTCATTGTCATCACCATTGTTGTTCTTCAACTTGTAGCGCAACTCACCACATTATGGACATTTATCCAAATTTCCATATTATTTCATGTATAATATGTAATCATTAGGGCATGCATATATTTTGACATACTCCAAACCCATTGGACAAAACATCTTCTTGGCCTCATAACATCGATTCGGAAAATTGTTATCTTTTGGTAGAAATTGTTTCAACAAATCAAGCAAACCTGTGAAACTTTTATCTAACCACCCACCTTTTGTCTTCAGATTAAACAATTTTAACAATGCAGACAATCGTGTAAAATTGGTGCACCCCTTATATAAAGGCACATCTTTGTCGATACATAATGTATCATAAATATGTTCTTTCTTATAAGATGATTGTCCAATATCACGAATCATATCCTCTAGTTGATCCTCCATATCATCATCAACTCGATCCATTTGTACGTCGTATTTTGATTATTATCCACTTCTCCATGCCACGTCCATGTTGTATAATTTTGATATATTCCATCATAACATAGGTGATTGAATCTTTCTTTCTTTGATCGTTTTCTAATATTATTGCAAACAACACAAAGACAATAAAAGATAACATTATTGTCGGGAACATTTTTTTTGGAAAATTCAAGGAATTCAAGAACTTCTTTCTCATACAACGGACCTAATTTATCGACTTTCATCCTACTACGATCTATAACAAATTCTGAAATTTATATCAAAAGAATAATATGAATGGCAACCTAATGCTACACACACAACATCAAAAACCAAAGTACCGAACCTAATATGATTATATGCATATGACATTGTCTGAATAAAACATGAACATGGCAACACCAAAACATAAACATATTCAGAAGCATCATAATGTATGAATAAAATATAAACATATTCAACACAAAAACCTAAAGCATATTCACAAAATCTGAATAAAACATGAACATGGAAACATGAACAATACACATGACAGTGTCAATACACACAACATCCTAGCGAAGAACATTAACATTCAGAAGCGTTAGAGAGAGATAATGGTAAATAACCCTTACGAAGAACATAAACATTCAAACGCGTCAAAGAGGCACATTGGTAACGTACCATAACTCGAAGAGGATGATAATTTCCTTTCCATAAATGATATTCGTTTCCAGAAATGAATGAAGATGGTGAAGGTTTTGCTATCGCTATCGTCTCTTTCGCTAAGGCGCCTTTGTGTGTTATGGACGAAATATAGTATATGTAATGTTTTAACTTTATGGGAAAACATTTCACAATGGTTGCAAGCTTCAACCATTGTGAAATATGGAACATATAACCATGCACTACTACGAAAAACATATACAACAACGGTTGGAAAAGGGATACCATCACGCGTGACCCACCATTGTAAAGTAGCGTGTGGTTGTATATGTGTTACTTACAATCACGGTCGTATGATCGTTGTAGAAAACCTGAAAGCGTGTGACATATTACCACAGTTGATTTAACTATCCGTTGTAATATATTAAAGGTCCCAGGTTCGACTCTCAACAGCGCATTTTTGGTGTATATATTATTCCAGACAGCGTTCACTCTACAACCACGGTCATATTTAACAATCGTCGTTAAATTATCTGCTTTTTTAAAAAATATTTTTCTACTTTTTGAAAATTTTCCATTTTTAACCTATATTTTTGTGAACCGTATCAAAACAGAAACATCAATTGTATCATAACAATAATTGTATTGTATTACATCAAATCCATATATTGAATTAAGAACCAAACATTGTATATATATTACATCAAAAAAATGGCTCAAAACAACCTACAACACATTATATAACATCACATTATTGTATCTTAGTGTTTTGGTCTCTTGTCTCTTGGTGTCTTGACTTTAAACACCTACAATTTCAAATAATCATACTTGTTAGTAAATATACTTAGCAATAATAACTTACATTAAATTATGAATAAAGAATAAAATACTTACTTGTTAAGTTTCCCATATGCCTTCATTATGATCAATATGAATAACATGCACACCATCTCTATCAACTTCATCATATGTGGCAGACACTTGTGTTATGTAATAAGGAGCAGAAGGAATATCAAAACTTTCATCACTAATAGGAATGTATTTTTCTTGGAGAACTATTGACCATTTAATCGATGTGTTCGAAGGGTCGGTCACATAGAAAACTTGTTTTGCTTGTGAAGCTATGATGAATGGTTTGGTCATATAATTTTCCTTGCCAAGGTCAACCCGGGTGAATCCTAAGTCATCAGTTTGTACACCATTAATATTATTGGAAAGCCACTTGCATTTAAATAAAGGCACTTTGAAGATAACATAATCAATCGCCCAAATCTCCTCAATGACACCATAGAATGCACTAGATTCCAATATTGGATTCTTATCTTTCGAACTAGGGAAATACATGGATGAGGCCTCAAGCATAACCCCACTATTTTGCATTGTACTATGATTATCTTTTGATTTTATATAAAAGGTATAATGACCAATGTCATATGTATTCCAAGTTATCACATTAAATTTTGGCATGTACGACAACCATTTAATTGTCTCGGATGCACTATGATCATTTGGTACCCTTTTATTAAACCAATCTAGGAGTTTCTTGTTATGCTCGATCAACAACAACTTGTCACTCATTCATGGATATATTTTCTTCAAAAGTCTTTTGTGAGTAACCACGTAAGGTTGAACTTATTTAAGATTATTCAATATATAGAAATGTGTTTGAATAACTGCATCCCAAGCCATTGACTTAACATTTAAACCATACATACCTCTTCCTTTAATGTCAGCATGACAAGAATTTGGAGTTTCTATAGACTCTGCTTCCGACAAATAGTTTGTACAAAACTCAACAGCTTCTTCTGTGATGTACCTTTCAATAATCGAAGCTTTCGGTCGGTGATGATTCTTCATATATCCTTTAAAGATCTTCATGTATTGCTTTATTAAATATTTCCACCTTAAATAAACTGGACCACAAGATCTGATTTCTCTGACTAAATGAACAAGTAAGTGAACCATTATGTCAAAAAATGATGGAGGAAAATACAACTCCAATTGACACAAGATTATAGCAGCTTCATCTTCTAATTCATCTAATTATTTTAAATCAAGAAATTTAGTACATATGGAATTGAAGAACAAACACAATCTGGTTATAGTTACTCTCACATTTTTTGGTAGGATGCCACGGATAGCCACTAATAGAAGTTATTGCATCAAGACATGACAATCATGATATTTCAAACCAATTAACTTGAGATCTTTCATTGATACAAGTTTCTTAATGTTTGATGAGTAACCTTGGGGAACTGTGATACCATGCAAAAACTCGCAAAAAAATTTCTTTTCCTTTTTACATAGAATGTAACAAGCCGGAGGCAGATAAGTTATTTTCCCTTTTTCTATTGGAGCCAATTGTTTTCGTATACTCATCGCCTCCATATCGAGACGAGATTGCTTACTATCTTTAATCTTGCTTGGAATGTTTAGAAGTGTTCCAATCAAACTATCACACACATTTTTTTCCACATGCATCACATCAAGACAATGTCTTACATCGAGACTTGACCAATATTGAAGATCAAAGAACAAAAACCTCTTTTTCCATATATTTTTCTCAAATGGCCCTTTTTATTTTTTTATCTTTCCAATGACAACATTAATGTGTTTATTTCGTTGCTAAACTTCATCCCTGGTTAATAGTTTTGGAGCGATATCAAACTCATGCTCTCCATTAAAAGCCTTTCGTAATCTACGATAAGAACGATCAGGTTTTAGAAATTTCTGATGCCCAAGGTAAACGGTATTTTTTCCAAACTCGAGTTGGTGATAACAGGTATTAGATTCACAAATAGGACACGTTTTGTGTCCTTTGACACTATATTCGGCCAAATTACAATATGCAGGAAAGCCGTTGATTGTGCAAAATAACATTGCACGCATCTTATACTTTTCACCAGAATTTGCATCATCAACTGCAATGCCTTCCTCCCACAAAAGTCTTAAATCTTCAATTAATGGACTTAGATAAACATATATGTTGTTTCCAGGTTGTCGTGGTCCAGAAATCATCATACCTAACAACATATACTTACGCTTCATGCACAACCAAGGAGATAGGTTATAAATCATGAGAAGAACATGCCACGAAGAATGGTTAGTACTCAGATTACCAAATGGGTTCATTCCATCGGTGGCAAGCCCAAGTCTAAGGTTTCTTGGCTCAGTGCCAAAATTCAGAAACAACTAATCGATTTTCTTCCATTGCAAAGAATCAGCTACATTTAGTATGTTTCCATCACATTTTCTTTCATATGCATGCCATCTAATATTCTTTGTGTCATTCACATTAGCAAAAAGTCTCTTGAATCTTGAAATTATTGGTAAGTACCATAACACTTTAGCAGGAGGGCTTTTCCTACTAACAGTGTCATTGTCATTGTCGTCACCATTGTTGTCCTTCATCTTGTAACGCGACACCCCATATTTCGGACATTGGTCCAAAATTTCATATTATTTCATGTATAATATGCAGTCATTAGGGCATGCATGTATTTTGATATACTCCAACCCCATTGGACCCAATATCTTCTTGGCAACATAACAATAATCAGGAAAATTATTATCTTTTGGTAGCATTTGTTTTAGAAAATAAAGCAACTATGTGAAACTTTTATCCGACCACCCATTTTTTGCTTTCAGATTAAACAATTTTAACACCACAGACAATCGTGTAAAACTTGTGCACCCCTTATATAAAGGGGTGTCCTTATCACTACATAAAGTACCATAAATATAGGCTTTCTTAAAAGAAGATTATCCAATATTACGTAACATATCTTCTAGTCGGTCATCCATATATTCATCTTCATCAACTTCGTGACTTTGTGACGCCCTGTTTTGCTTTTTTTCCACATCACCATGTCACGTCCATATTGTAAAATATTGACATTTACCATCACAACATAGGTGATGGAATATCTCATCCTTTGTACTTTTATTTATATTTCCGCAATTAACACAAAGACAATAAAAGATATCATTATTGTTGGGAAGATTTTGATCAGCGTATTCAAGGAATTCAAGAACTCCTTTCTCATATACTAGACCTAATCTATGATCTTTCATCTAACTACGATCCATAATAAATTCTGAAATTTATATCAAAACAATTTTGTGAATGGTACAACAAAATTTAAACCTATAGCATATCGAAAATCTAAAGCATATTCATAACAATAATACAACTCTAAATCTTAAGAATATGGATATCCATTGTAGCAAAGTTATAATATTTTTGTTAACTACTAAATCGAACAACAAAACATAAAGCATATGATTTTGCATGAAACATACCACAAAATCAAACAAGAATGAAGATAGTGAAGATTATCAAGAATTAGGAAGATGAGGAAGAGAGTGAAGTTTGCACAAAACATATTGTACTTCGAAGAAGAAGAGACCAAGAATGAAGATAGTGAAGATTATCAAGAATGAAGATTCAAATGAGCAAAGGTTGTGAAGATGAAGATTTCGATATTGCTATTAATGTCGTCTATGGTTCGTTGGTTCGCTGGTTTGCTAGTTCGCTTAGGGCATTTTATGAAGGAAATAATGAATATGTTTTGTTTTAAATTTATCAGGAAAACCTCTGACCACGGTTGTTATATCCAACCGCAGTGAAATGTGTAGATCTTATTTATTTACAATGTAGATCTTATTACAGCGGTTGAATAGTAAAATCGTGGTTAAATAGTTTTCAATTTTTTATTTATTTATGAACTTAAGTGACACACGCTTTTTGTAATAGGAAAAATGGAAAATTTGTAGTTGCTAGGATTAGAAGCTTGTAACACTTACTTTATCACCATGGTTGTTTATCTCAACTGTGATTAAATAACTTTTAAAAAAATAAAAATATATCAAATGCATCCGGTTTGCGATATTACAATAGTGGAAAGCATAACTGTAGTAGTATTATGTTACCAAAAGTGTATTTTGTAGTAGTGACGGGTGAACTAAACAACCGTTGTTGTTATACTTTCAATTTTTAAATAAAAACAAATGAAAAGGGGAACACACTAATTTTTATTGGAAAAAAAAGGAAAATGTTTATGTTGGGACTCGAAGCTTGTTATACACACTCTATGACCATGGTTTTTTAAAGGAACTGTGATGAAAAGTTTCTAACTAAAATTTATAAATAAAAAAACACGCGCGTACAAAATGTTATATAATGATGGTGGAAAAATGGTCGTTGTAATATTGTGTCACCGAAGCTATTTTTTCTAGTAGTGAAACAAGGTTTCAATTGTGGTAAAGTGGACACCAATTTGCTTATAAGACGCAAAGTAAAGCATATTCTTTTAGTTAAAATATATATGTAAATGATATTATTTTTGGCTCTACTATTTAATCTCTTTGTCAAGAGTTTTCAAGTTTGATGTAGTGCAAAGTTGAGATGTCTCTTATGGGAGAGTTGACATATTTCTTAGAGTTTCAAATCAAGCAAGTTGAAGAAGGCATTTTCATAATTCAGACGAAATACTTCTTAGAGCTTCTCAAAAAGTTTGATATGAAAGATTCGAAAAGTATCTCAACACCCATGGCATCAAATCTACTAATTGACAAATACGAGAAAGGAGTGGACTTCAACATTACCAGGTATAGAGGTATAATAGGATCCTTACTCTATTTAACGATAAGTAGGTCAAATATCATGTTTAGTGTGTGCATGTGTGCTAGATATCAAGCATCACCTAAGGAATCACACTTTAAGATCGTAAAATGTATTTTGAGGTATCTTAACAGAACCTCCCAACACGGTCTTTGTTATCCTAAAGGTGGTGCTTGTGACTTAGTTGGTTTTTCTAATTTTGATTTCGTGTGGTTTAAGTCGGATAGGAAAAGAACTAGTGGTAATTGTCACTTATTTGGAAGTTGTTTAGTTACTTGGCACAGTCAGAAGCAGTAAAATGTTTCTCTTTCTACCATCGAGGAGGAATACGTAGCTGCTGGTAGTTGTTATACACAAGTCTTATGGCTAAAGCAACAATTTCTAGATTATGATTTAAAACTTGGTTGCATTCCGATTAAGTGTGATATTACTAGTGCAATAAGTCTCACTAAGAATCTGGTACTTCATTCACGAACCAACCACATTGAGACCCGACATCATTTTCTTAGAGAACGGGTTAAAAAAGTTGATGTTGTTTTTTAATACGTTGACACTAAAAGTCATCTTGCTGACATTTTTACAAAACCATTTTCATCGGAACCTTTTCACAAGATCTGTAGGGATTTTGGAATCTTAGATTCCTCGTGGTTTAAATAGAATGAAAATTATGTTTAGCTTCATTAGCTATGTATATTCAGTTTCCACTAACTATATTTTGTAGCAAATCATAGTTTTTTCGACTATGTTGGTATGTCTTTATAACTCTTGTATTCGGTTTATATCATTGTATGTATGTTTTTATGGATATGTTCATTAGTTTGCTTGTTACCTTCTTTATTTTACTTGTTCATATCTAGCATATGTTTTGTTCTTCTTTGCATTTATGTCTTTTTAAATGTGTATCGCTAATTATGTGCATTCGAGCATTTGTAAAATTGTTCATGGATTAATTAATCTTCATTTACATGATAGTTATGATCACTTAATTATATATTGTTTAATATTATTTTTCCATGTCTTTTTTTATTTTGTTGCATGTGGCATGTCTATCTTCGTGTTTTGTATTTGATCTCTATTGTTGTATATTTTGCTATAGTTGTTTAGCTCATATGTTCATCTAAAATTATTTGATTGTGGTTTGCTATTTGGTTTTTAGACTCGATTTGATCTATCTCTTTTTTATGTTGTCAAAGGGGGAGAAGTTATAATGTGAGTTTAGAACTGTTTTATGTGTTTTATGTTGTGGTTTGTATGCAATGTTTCAGGGGAGCACAAGCGTTTTTGCTTTCGGCTCAAAGTCGACTCAATTCTAAGTTAAATCTTTCCAAGCATTAAAATAGGGAAGACTGAACTTGCATATCCCTAGGGGGAGACTGAAGTTGCATGGTCCTAATACAATTATAGGGAGAACCCCAATACGGTTTTGTTGATTGTCTTGTCGCTTTCGTTTTCATTTACTTTTGTTTATTGAATTTCCTTCATAGTTGCACATCATCTTTGAATCATGTTTGAATTGATTCATTTTTAGCATGCATAAACTAATGGTTATATTTGAGCTTGATCATGATGCTTTTAGTCAATTGTGCAAGTCAGCGGAATAAGAACCATGTGTGTTATTGGTTCAAAAAATGTAGAAATAAAAATCTCAAAATTTTAAAACTATAAAAAAAAATTGAGATTTTGTGTGCATGATTTTAATCATCTACATATCTTGACTCGAATTAAATAGAACGGAGGCAAAACAAAGATTTTCAAAACACTCTGACTCGAATCAGACTTTTAACTTGATTCGAATAAGGAGGCTTTGTGATTCGAATCACAAGTTGCACTTGATTCGAATCAGACAGATATGGGTCACCTCTGCTTCATATGATTCGAATCAGACTTTACACCTGATTCAAATCATGCATTTTCCACATTTTTCTTTTGGATCTGTTAAATTGATTTGAATCAGTGTTTACACTTGATTGGAATCATGGGCTTTCTGACTCGAATCGGACTTTGTTCTTGATTCGAATCAGACGAGAAATGGGTCAAAATATTTATGTCTTCTTGTTCTACTTCACTTGCTCATTTGACTCAAATCATGAAATTTTCTTGAGTCGAATCTGATCGTACCTGATCGGAAAGGAGATTAGTGGCCAGCAACGTCATGAGCTCCGCAACTCCGGTGGTGATGAAACGGGGGGAGGGGGTGTACTTGCAAGGTACTCCGATGCCAAAGTCAGGAAAAGGGAGTAAGCAAGTACAGAAAGTGAAAGTGAATTAGAATGTAATGTGTAATCTGACCCTCTCAAGCAAGAGGGTATTTATAGGCTGCCCCCAGTGCGGGGCCAACGATCACCTGCACTGGCCTAGATCGCAAGGCCCAATACAGGTGGCTGTCAAGGCTTACGTGGCATAAGGAAGACCAGCATGTGGTCTTCGCCCTGGGGTAACGGTCCCGAGATCTCCGGTAGGTGGGCAGACCGACTCTTTTGGAGTTGGGAGGTTACATGATGACGTGTCCTCGCAAGGAGGAGCACGTGGAGATCGAGAAGAGACGGGACGTGTTCCCCGATATGTGAAGCCCCTGCTCGACAGTGTCTAGCTAGCGTGTGCTCGACGATGAGGAGGTTCAAGCGTGCTCGGTGCTGGTTAGACTTGGGCCTTATTGGGCCACCTCAGTATTGGGTTAGGCCTGCTCGACTGATGGGCAGGCGTCGGCCCAGTCCAGAACAGGAGCCCCCTAAGTCGTTGCTTCGAAGTGTCAGAGTAATGACTTAAGGGTCAGACCAAATGTCGAGGACATATTAAGGGTGCTCGAAATATCGGGTTGGAAGTGGTCGTCCAATGTCCACGGGTCATCCTTTGTCGGGGAGACTCGTCAAATGGGGTTGTGTTCTCGTAACGACGAGTTGGTGAAGATGTCAGGGACCAAGCGCAAGGGGTGCTCGACGGGCAGGAGTCTCGGAGATGGAAGACTGCCCGAGTTTCCCATATCATCGTTGGGAAACGAAGAAGAGAGATGAGAAAACGTGAACTCGGGACCAAGGCAAGCGAAAGGACGCACGCGGGAATTCGTGTGCCACGTGTCACTCGCCATTATTACATAGGGTGGCTAAGGATAGGGCTAGGGTACTCGAGTGCCTAGGGACGCCTCGAGTCCCATGATGGCCTTATAAATAGGAGTCATTCCGTGCTATTTGCACGTTTCCCTCTTCTTCGCTCCGAGTTTCTCTCCTCTTCTTCTAGCTTTCGCCACCGTCTTACCACCGTACGCCGTCATATCGGAAACTCGCAACCACTGTCTCAAGTAAGTTTCCATCCTTTCCTTTCCATTTTACGCTTTCTATGGTGGTTCCTCCGGTGAACTGATGAAGTCCCCGGGGAGGCCACGAAGTTTCCGGCGAAACCGGCGGAGCTTCTTTAGGTTTTTTATAAATGCTGCGTGGAGTTGGGACGAATATCCCGGGGACCTGATGAACGTCCCGAGGATGTAGGATGAATCCCTCAGGGACATAGGGCGAATGCGTCGGGGACCTGATGAAGGTCCCGGGGACGCCCGATGGATGTCCCGAGGACTTTGGGTGAACGGGGATAGATGTACCGAACAAACCTGCGCGCGACCCCAATCACCATGGTTGGAGGGGTGTTGCCCTGAGCAGTTTCCCATGTCCTTTCTTCGCCCTTTCACTTGAGCCGCGGTGGAAGGGTGGATTTGATCTAGGCCATCGAATTCACCAATTTCCTCTGCTTTTCAGGTAAAATGGCTGCCCAGCGACTTGAAGGGTTTCTTGAAATTAGCGATGAGCCTGAATCCCTGGTGGCGTTGGGCAACGGTGTTTGCACGCCCGAGGATTCGGTTGGGTATGAGCCTCTGGACTTCCCTTCGTTATTCATTCTAGGTGGCCCTGACGCCTTCGCTACCATCGAGGACCTTTACGAAGGTTCCGCGCGGAGTTGGCGGGCGTACAAACCACTGGAGCATCATCGGATCTACTCGACGTTTAGAAGAACGCAGTTTCCAATGTATGAGTTTGCCTTTCATGAAGTGGGCATATGTCTGCCCTTCAGCAATTTTCAGCTGGGGGTGTTTTCTTGGCTATACCTGGCGCCCTCCCAACTTCACCCGAATACAATTGCTTTTGTGCAGGCATACGAGCTCGTGTGTAAATATCTCGATGTCGAGGCCACAATTCCCCTCTTCTTTCGTATCTTCCACCTTCAACGACAGACGGTTGAGGGCTGTCACAGTTGGGTGTCTTTTAAGCAGTCGATAAGGCTGTTCCGGGCATATTTGGACTCTGTCCAGAACTTCAAAACCCGATGGTATGTCATCAAGCCTCTCTACTGTTGGTTTACTGATGTTTGCTCTCTTTTTTTGTAGGTGCCATGTTGACCTTGGAGGAACGCGTGAAGAAGCTGACATCAACTCGAGGTTCGAAGAGAGTCAGCAAAGGGAGGGTCGAGCAGCTTCGACAGCAGGTGCAGGGCCCCATCCCGGCGTCTGGGGATTCCTCTGGCTCACCTCAGTGCAGTCAATCTCCGAACTCACAGGGGTCCCTGAAGAAACAAAGAACCATCGAGCAGACGCATGTCAATCTCACTGAGAGCCCTTCCCGTGACAAGTTTGTGTTCCCACCCTGTCATATGAGGCCTAACATCTTCTCTGGGGACAACTCCCCGTCCGTCCTTGCCTCCGAGGCCCATGCCGTCTTGGGTGTTGACCGCGTTTCGAGGAGGAAATCCCTGGTGGAGGACATGGCCGCGATGATGCGAGTATGTGTTGCCGCACTGGTCCTGAACGACGAAACCTGCCCATCGTCGGAGCTGATTAGGTTGCAGAATAGCTTCAAATCTGTTGAGGCCAAAATGAAGAAGCTGAGCAAGGATCACGCGGAGTGCAAGAAATAGAACGAGGCCCACGTCGAGCTTCAGGGGCAGCTGGAGGAGAGGTTAGAGAAAGCTGTCGAGGAGAGGAAAATTCTCCTGGCGAGGATCGCCGAGCTGGAGCAAGTTGTCCGACCCGCTGAGGAGGAAACTGAGGACGACAAGCTGTTGACCTCTCGAGCCGATTTAATCTCAAATCTCAGGCAGGCCGAGTAGGATGTCCTTCAGTCTGTGGAGTTGGGCTTTACTAAAGCCTTGAAGCAGCTCCAGGTGCTGAATCCTGACCTCATCTCTGAGGAAGTTGGCCCTTATCACGAGGTTGTCGACGGTCATATTGTCCCACCAGCGTCCGAGGGTGATGATGATGACGAGAATGCGGAGGAAGAGCAGCTCGAGGGGGATGTGGATGCTTAGCTTTTCCTTATTTAGCTTGTTTGGCCTGCGCGGCAATTTTCTTTTAACTTTGTTTGGTTCGGTCTGTGCGCCGTGATTTTTATAATTGTTCGGCCTGCGTGCCATGGGCTTCATGACATTTTTGTACTATTTGTATAATGGACTTCTGCCCGGTTAATGCTTTGTCTTTTGCTTATCTATGTGTTTGATGTTTGTATGCTTGATATATTTGCTGTTTTTTGTCTAAGTAATTTTGGGGTTTGCTCGACTTTATTGGTCCTCGACTGTGTGGGGAACTGGTCTAGTGGTTGGAGATGTATTATGGCCTTTAACGAGGCTAAGAGCTCGATCGAGGTCTTAGCTTCGTGGCGTGAACTTACCATCGTGAGCTGGGTGTTCTGCCTGATTGGTACGGCAACGACGGAGCTCGGTCAAGGTATCCTCGTCAGACCAAGGGTCCTCGCGTACATACAACGTGGGCCATTATCTTCGTGTTTCATGAAGGGGAGTCGCGCTTGTACCTTAATGCGCCCCCGTGGTCGTGACGTAGTTGTGTCGCGGGAAGTGTTTAACTGTAGTACTGTTTAATCTTCTCAGCATTCCATGGTCGAGCAAGTTCTGCCCCGTGTAGATTTTCTAGGTAGTAGGCTCTTGTCCCCGTTTTTGCGCGGACGCGGTAGGGGCCCTCCCAGTTCGCTGCGAGCTTGCCTTCTCGTGAATCTTTATGGTTCCTTCGTAGGACGAGGGTGCCTACATGAAAATCACGTTTGATGACTTTGTCGTTATAACGTAAAGTTATTTTCTGTTTAAGTGAAGCTTCTCAGAGAGAAGCACCCGAATGAGTCTCCTCGACGAAGTCGAGTTCTTCCTGCAGGGCTTCGTCATTCGCGTCTCCGTCGAGGGGGGCTTCCGTCCTCCTCGAGGGTTCCCTGATCTCCACAGGGATTACCGCTTCTGTTCCGTAGGTTAGACGAAAAGGGGTCTCCCCGGTCATGGAATGCGGGGTTATCTGGTAGGTCCAGAGGATGCTGTGTAGCTCCTCGACCCACCGTTGTTTGGCATCGCCTAGTCGACGTTCGTCTCCTCGTCGAGGGGAGACTCCGTTCTTCTCGAGGGTTCCCTTATTTCCACGGGGATCACCGCCTCCGTTCTGTAAGTCAAGCGGAAGAGGGTCACCCCGGTAGGGGTATGCGGGGTTGTTCTGTAGGCCTAGAGGATGTTGTGCAGCTCCTCGGCCCATCTTTTCTTGGCGTCACCTATTCGCTATTTCAGTCCTCGCAAGATCACTCTATTCGCCGCTTCGTCTTTCCCGTTCGTTTGAGGATGCTCGACCGACGTGAAGTGTTGCTTCGTGCCCAGTTTGGTGACGAAGTCTAGGAAGTTCTTGTCTGTGAATTATGTTTCATTGTCAGTGACAATTGCTTGGGGCACGCCGAATCGAGCGAGTATGTTTCTCTTGTAGAAACGTATTATGTTGTGAGCCGTGATTTTGGCCAAGGCTTCCGCCTCGATCCACTTCGTGAAATAATCCACGTCGACGATCAGGTACTTGTTTTGGTACGACCCCACAACGAAGGGCCTGAGGATATCCATCCCCCACCATGCAAACGGCCATGGGGACGATAGTGTTTTGAGCTTACTGGGTGGGGCCAAATGCATCCCCGTGTCGTTGGCATCTGTCGCACTTCTTAACGTGATCCTCGGTGTCCTGCTGCATGGTGGGCTAGTAGTACCCTACTCGTAACGCTTTGCGGGCTAATGTCGTCCGCCGAGGTGTTGTGCATTGATCCCCTCGTGGATCTCTTGGAGTATCTCGGGGACATTGGACTCCTCGATGCACCTGAGAAGAGGGATCGAGAAGCCGCGTCGATATAGTTTGTCTTCGGCGATTGTATAGGAGCATGCCCGATGCCTAACCACTCCGGCATCTTTAGGGTCGTCGGGTAGCTTGCACGTGCTGAGGTACTCGTACACCTGGGTCATCCAGCTATGGATATCTCCAATGACGTTCACGTCAGTCATGGGGCGGTATTCTCGATGATCGGGAGAGAGAGCACCTCTTGAATGACGGATTTGTTCCCGCCTTTCTTCTTTGTGTTCGCGAGTTTTAACAGAACGTCTGCTCGAGTATTGTGCTCGCGTGGGACGTGATGCACTTCCGCCGAGGAGAACTTTTTCATCGTTTCCTTCACTAAAGCCAAGTATTCGATAAGGCTATTGTTCTTGGCTTGGTATTCTCCTCGTACCTGGGATGCCACGAGCTGGGAGTCGGTGAATATTTTGACCTCTTTAGCCCCGAGGTCTTCAGCTAGGCGTAACCCGACGAGGAAAGCCTCGTACTCGGCCTGATTGTTCGACGTCGGGAAAGACAAAGTGAGGGAAACTTCAATCAAGATGCCTTCCCCATTCTCGAGGATGATGCCGGCTCCACTGCCTTTCGAGCTCGATGCCCTGTCGACGTAGATCGTCCACTTTTGGGATCCGTTGGTCGAAGGCTCCGGGAGGGTTATCTCCGCCACGAAGTCGGCCAGTACTTGAGCTTTCAGGGCCTTCCTGCCCTCGTATTGGATGTCGAACTCAGCGAGTTCGAGCGACCATCTGAGAATCCTCCCCGCCATGTCTGGATGACTGAGGAGTTGTCGTATGGGTTTCTCGGTCCTCACCACTATCGTGTGGGCCAGAAAGTAATGTCGCAGTCTTTTGGCCGCGGTGACGAGAGCCAGGGCGACCTTCTCGATTTGCTGGTACCTAAGTTTCGGACCTTGGAGGGCTTTGCTGGTGAAGTAAATTGGCTTCTGTCCGTCGGTGGTTTCTCGGATTAGGACCGCGCTGACTGCTTCACCCGTGATGGCGAGGTATAAGAATAACGTCTCCCCGTACTCTAGTCGTGAGAGGACCGGGGGTTGCGAAAGGACTTGTTTGAGGTGGATGAGTGCTTGCTCGCATTCCTTAGTCCATTCGAATGTGGCTTTCTGGCGTAGAAGTTTGAAAAATAGGAGTGCATACTGTGTGGACTTAGCGGCGAAGCGGGAAAGTGCGGTCAGCATCCTGTTCAGTGATTGTATCGACTTCTTCGAGTTCGGGGTCGGGATCTCGGAGAAAGCCCTTCACTTGTCGGGGTTTGCCTCGATTCCTCGCTCTGTGAGGTAGAAACCGAGGAATTTGCCTGCCCGAACGTCGAAGGTGCATTTGTCGGGGTTAAACCTCATCCTGCATTTTCTCGCCGTGTCGAAGACTTTCTTGAGATGGGCAGCGTGGTCGAATTCTTCTATGGTTTGACGATCATGTCGTCTATGTAGACCTCGAGCATGTCACCGATCTCTCCCTGAAATACTTTGTTCATCATCAGCTGGTAGGTCGCGCCGGCGTTCTTCGGGCCGAAGGGCATTATGTTGTAGTAGTAATTGCCCGACTCGGTCATGAAGGCGGTGTGCTGGTTATCGGTCTTCGCCATGGGGATTTGATTGTACCCCGAGTAGGCGTCCTTGAAGGATAATAGTTTGAAACCTGCATAATTGCCGACCAGCTGGTCAATGTTAGACAAAGGATAAGAATCTTTCGGGCACGCCCGGTTAAGGTCGGTGTAGTCAACGCATATCCTCCATTTTCCATTATTCTTTTTGACAAGTACAACGTTGGACAGCCAGGTTGTGTACTTGGCCTCCGAAATAAAATTTGCCTCTAAGAGGTCTTTTACAGCTTTTTCAGCAGCCTCCGCTTTTTTGGGAGACTGCCTACACCTACGTTGTACTATGGCCCTAGTGGCCGGATCTACAGTAAGCTAGTGATAGGCCACCTCTGGGTCGAGGCCAGGCATCTCTGATGCGCTCCATGTGAACATATCAGCGTTCTCTCGGAGGCATGCCTTCAGTTGCTTCTTCTCCAAGTCGGGCAGCTCGCTGCCGATCTTCACGCTCCGATCTGGATCTTCTCCGAGGGCGAAGAGCTCGAAGTCTCCGTCTGGGATGGGGCGCGTTTGGTGGAGAGGCTGCCCGTTGCCTTCAGCAGGGAAGTCATTGTCCGCTGCTCCAGCTCCTTCCTGCTTGGTGGGGAAACGGTTGTCGAGATCCACCGCATTGATGTGAGAGAGTGGCTTCTACACTGCATCCGGTGTTGACTTCTCTCTGGCCTTGGGCTTGACGTTGATCGAGCTCAGACCCTTGGTTGCAGCTTCGAAGCATCTCCTAGCGGCTTCAATGTCCCCGTGCAAGGTGATTACCCGGCCTCTAACAGTATAATACTTCATCTTCAGGTTGACCGTAGATGGTACTACTATGAGTTTGGCCAGAGTGGTCCTCCCTAGGATGCAATTGTACAGGGAAGGGCAGTCCATCACTAGGAAGTGGGCCTTAACTTGTCGGGAAGTGTCCTCGTTTCCGAAGGTTACCATTAGTTAGACATAGCCCCATGGTCCAGTGGTGGTGTCGTTGAACCCTTGTAGATTTGAGCCCACGTAGAGGGTCAGATGCTTTTCGTCGAGCTAGAGGGTCTCGAAGAGGTGGGCATACATGATGTCCACCGAACTCCCCTGGTCGACCAGGATTCTGCGGACGTCAAAATTGGCCATCTGTGTCCGGATCAGGAGAGGGATGGTGGAGTTGGGAGCCCCTCCAGGCAATTCTTCGAGGTAGAAGATGATGGGGTTCGACCTCCCTTGCACCTTCTCAAAGATGACAGTTTGAGCCGAGGTCGCAGATTCCAACTCGTCCAATTTCCACTTGATCGACCGGACGAAGACCTTACTGGAGCCTCCGTCGGATATAACCATTGCCGTGGGGAAGCTTTCCCATGTGCTGCGGGTTGTGACGAGGTCTTCAAGGGGGAAGCTCGCCCACATGTTGCGAACTGCCTCGGGATCCTCGATTCCTTCGGGGACGTAAAAGTCCTCTGGTCGAGTGACGCTCAGGGCGACTTGCAGTCTGTTTTCCCCAGAGAGAGGTGTCGTCTCCTCGGCGCTTTGTGTGTCCCGAGTATCTAGGCGAGGAGCGTCATTCCTCTTAGTATACTGCTTGAGATGCCCCTCTTTGATGAGGATCTCAATTGCATCCTTGAGCTGGATGCAATCTTCGGTGACATGTCCGTGGCTCCGATAGAACCTGTAGTATTTGGACCTGTCAGTGTTTGATTTGGGGGGTGTCAGCTTCGAAAAGCGGACACCCCCTTTATGAAATTCTGAGTTGGCGTACTCGGTGAGAATTCGCTCGCGGGGAGCGTTGAGCAGAGTGTACTCCGTGAATCGGCCAGATGGACCTCTCGGCTCGCGAGAGTCCCTGGGACGGCCTTCGCGTCTTCTCTCTCCCCCCGCGCAGGGGGGAAGTACAGTCTTCATCCTTGGAGCTGCGGGAGCCCTCTTGGTGTCGTGAGTCTTAGGCAACGAAGGTGGCCTCCGAGTCTTCGAACTGGATGTATTACTGGGCTCGGTGGAGGAGATCTTCCAAGTTGCGGGGTCTATGGATGCCCACAGACTTTGCGAACTCAGTCTCATGACGCAGTCCCCGCTTGATCAGGAACTTCTTCATGCCGTCGGTGGTGGGGACCTCGACGGATTCCCAGTTGAATCACTCGATGTAGTCTCTGAGAGATTCGTTTCTCCCTTGGAGGATGCCTTCCAAAGGGGCCACCGTCTTTGGATGGCGGCGAGATGCAGTAAAATGCCTGGAGAACTGTCTCTTCAGTTGCTTCCAGGACGTGATGGATTCTGGTGCCAGGCTTTTGTACTAAGTCATGGCGCCTTTTCTGAGGGTGGTCGGGAAAATCCTGCACTTAATGGCTCCCCGAACATTCCTGTAGTCGAGCATAGCCTCGAAGCTCTCGACATGATCGTCGGGGTCGGCGGTTCCATCGTATGTCCCCAAGGGTGGAGGCTTTTCCATCCTTAGAGGTATAGGGGTCTCCATAATCTCCCTGGACAGAGGGGTCCACTGGTCATCCTCATCACTCCTAACTGGTGAATGTGATGGGGAGTAATGGCCCCGACCAGGTCCGTGTCGTCGGGGAGAGTTCCTCGAATGACTCTTCGGCTTTTCGCCATCAACTTTGCTCCTCTTCTGGGCAGGGGAGCGTCGTTGTTCCTTCAGAGGAGGTGATCGATGGCGCTTCTGGGCGAGCACAGGATAAGGTCGTTCCAGGCGCGGGCGACGTCCTGCAGGTGGGGGCGTCCGGCTTCTGGAGTCGACTGGTGGTGTCCTTCGCGGGGAAGGAGAACGACTGGGAGATGGAGGGCGACAATGTCTCCGCGGGGGAGAGCGTTGTGGTTGTCCCCTTTCGAACGCTTTAATCCTCACGTTCTGCTGAGAGATCAGTTGGTTGGTCTGATTGATTAACGCGAACAGGGCCACCGTGTTCGGGTTAGCATTTGGTGGCACAATAATTAGCTGGTAGACAGCAGGAGCATTGTCTTGTTGGGCGGCGTGGTATGTCGCGTCGTCAGAGGAAGGGGAGGCAGTCTGTATGTCCCTTTCATGGCCTTCTTCTATGTGGACGGCCACATTGTCCTCGCGGCCGTTTCCGTTGTCAAACTGCGCAAAGGCGGTGTCCGGAGTCTTGTTCTTAGGCTGGGAGCTAGCCATGGTTGTCAGAAAAGTAGAGGTTGCTTTGGTTTTACGAAGAGGAAAAGGGGGAAGCAAAGAGTTCCCACAGATGACGCCACTAATCCTACCTAATCATAAAGGAGATTAGTGGCCAGCAACGTCGTGAGCTCCGCAACTCCGGTGGTGATGAAACGGGGGGGTGTACCTGCAAGGTACTCCGATGCCAAAGTTAGGAAAAGGGAGTAAGCAAGTACAGAAAGTGAAAGTGAATTAGAATGTAATGTGTAACCTGACCCTCTCAAGCAAGAGGGTATTTATAGGTTGCCCCCAGCGCGAGGTCAACGGTCACCTGCACTATGCTGGATCGAAAGGCCCAATACAGGTGACTGCCAGGGCTTACGTGGCGTAAGGAAGACCAGCACATGGTCTTCGCCCCGGGGTAACGGTCCCAAGATCTGCGGAAGGTGGGTAGACCGACTCTTTCGGAGTTGGGAGGCTACATGATGACGTGTCTCGCGAGGAGGAGCACGTGGAGATCGAGGAGAGACGGGACGTGTTCCTCGAGACGTGAAGCCCCTGCTCGACAGTTTCTAGCCAACGTGTGCTTGACGATGAGGAGGTTCGAGCGTGCTTGGCGCTGGTTAGACTTAGGCCTTATTGGGCCACCTCAGTATTGGGTTGGGCCTGCTCGACTGATGGGCAGGCGCCGACCCAGTCCAGAACAGAATCTAACTAACTTTTTCCATTCATTTTTGTGCTTAATCTCAAGCGCATATTAATTCATTTTGTCATCTCATTTCAAAACAAAACTTTAACAACTTTAGCAAATTATATAATATTCATTGTGATTTTTGAGAAATCAACACCCTTTCTTTTTGAAAGTTCAAAAACTCTTGTAAGAGAATTTCTTTCATCTTTAACCTCAAGTTTGATTTCATATCTTGATCATGAGATAATGTAATTAATTAAGGGAGACTTCTTCTAGAAACTAATTGTTCTTGAATATTTGGTTTAGACTTTTAGGTAGCTTGCAAGATTGAGTTTGTTGTCATTGGTGTTGACAAATTCCAGTGAAAAGAAGAAGGTTCTTTTCTCCATATTACCTTGGTAATGATTGTGTGGAATGCTACGGACAAGGTGGAGTTCTTCTCAAATCTTCATACAGTTCATTGCTCAATAAATTAATGGAATTAAGGTGTGATTGCCTCACACGAAGACTGTGAGCATATACTGAAGCTGGAAGATTCAAGAAGCATGAATTGAGTAAAGATTATGCAAAGGAGTTTGGTGTTACATTGTATACAGGTCAATATCCATATAGGAGATTTATTTTTCTCAGCATTATTGTGGATTAGGGATTGTTTGAACTCTTGCAATATTTGTCAAAATAAAAAGGAAAATAATACGTTCCAATGGGAAACCATTGAAGAGTGGAGTAGGAAAAGCAAGGATGAACTCCAGACTTCTCTCTCTCTCTCTCTCTCTCTCTCTCTCTCTCTCTTCTGCATTTAATTTTCCTAGGGTATTGTATGCTTAGGTTTTCAGTTCTTAGCGTAGTTTATCGTTTATTCAATTGGTATTGATTTATTATGTAAGGTTAGGTTTTGTTATAATTGGTGCCTAATCGAGCTTTAGTGGTGATTAAATTATGAGAAACTATTGAGGTCAGAATTCGTTGAAATTGAATTGTTGTATAAACACACCTCGTGGAGTATACAACAGAATCAATTGATTACCTTTTGCGTATCATCATAAAACCATCTTTGGTATTTGTGAATTGATTTAGTGTTAATGTGATCTAGTTTCAACAAAAGTATTATCTTCACATTTTCACTTTAAACCTTCCACACACATTTTTGAAAAACCTCTAATAATCCATTTTGGAAAACCGATCAAATTTGAAAATGAAAAAAATTGGGCCTATTCACCCCCCTCTAGATCGTTTCATTACTCCATATTCTCACCCAACAAGATATAGAGAGAGTATTGGACTTAACATATATTTTTTTAATGCTTGTGAATCTTGAAAATTCTTCCTATGTGTTTACAACTTCTTTTATCTTTATTAATGATCTTACTGGTTGATCAGAACCTTGAAGTGGGCCACCAAGAACGTCTGAGATGCTGGGCGTATGGAGAGGAGGAGGGGGTGTACCTGCAAGGCACTCCGACGCTCAAGTAAGAAAGGGTCAGAGAAAAGGGGCACGTATAAAGTATTAGTTCGTAGGGTGAATATTGGATACCTGACCCTCTCAAGTGAGAGGGTTTATATAATACCCCCAAGCGCGTGGCAAACGGTCCTATTTTCGGGGCGAAATAATCGTTTTCCCGAAGAATAGGTAACTGCCCAAAACTAGTCGTTATGTCGGGCAGGGTGCTCGAAACTAGCCGTTATGTCGGGCATAGGCATGGTTTCGGGCACCTGCCCTCAGCTGTTCGGGGAGTGCAGAAGCCGTGCGGAACTGGCAGCATTTCTTGGGAGAAGCGATGCAGTCCTTGCTCGGTTGGAGGGGCAGAAAGGTAACTTTTTCCCCTTTGTGGATTAGACTTAGGCAATTGGGCCGTTCTGGGAGCAGAAGCGGATTGGGTCATGCCTGGTCATTGGTTCAGTCCAGAACAGGAGCCCCCAAGTCGTTGCTCCCGAGCCTGGGAGTGATGACTTAAGGACAGCTCGTTGCTCCGGGGAGCTAGCGTGAAGTTGTCGTTTGGTGATGGGGAAGGGTCTCGTGGTGCCCGTGATCCCTGGTGTCTGTGGCATTCATGACCGTGAGCGTGTTGCCCTTCGTGCGGGGAGACTAACGATTAGTCAGAATTGGAAACATTAGGGCGCCACGTGTGCCTAGAGCTCCGTGTAGCAGTTACTAGGCAATGATGGCTAGTTGATAGCATTCATGACCTACGAGCTCATGCCACCGCATGTGCCCCTCTGTATAAAATGGGGAAACTCGTTCCATTTTGAACTTTTCGCTCTGATTTCTCTTCGTCTTCTTCAGAATTCCTGCCCGTCACCGTCGTCTGCTATTCCGGCCACCGCATCAACTTTCGGGGAACTGTTTTTCATCTTCTAAATCAAGTAAGTTTGCTTATTCTATGCTCTTTTACCCATTTTGACGGTTGTTCGTAGTCTTGCATGCGGTTAGGTTTAGGTTTAGGAGATGAAATAGACTGATTTCTGGTGATTGTTGGTGGTGGACGGTGGTTGTGCCATTTTCCACTTCTGATGCGTCGCCAGACTTTTTAGTATGTTTTAGTGATGAGGGCAGTTCACGGTGTCGTTGCGACGACGATGCATGTGTAACCGTCGTGATTTTTCGTCTTCTGGGCTGGTGATGAATTATCTGGTCGAATGCTCCTAGATTCCGGTGAAGCTTTGCGGTTTCCGGTGAAGCTTCAAGCAAAAACTGGGTATGAGCGCGGGGAAGCTCCTCGCCTAGGGATGACTTGTCTCGAGCGTCTCTTCGCGGGGAGGTTTCTGAGTTTTTCTTTTGATGTTAGGGCTTAGGCCGGGGACGTTGTCCTCAGCCCTTTGCGCGCCCTTTCACTTGACTAGCGGTGGAAGGGTGGATTTGATCTATTGTTGAATTCACTTTTTTCTCTGCTTTCAGGTGATTGATATGGCGACGGGGCCAGATGGAGAAATCATCTTAGACTCGTCCGAGGAAGAGGCGAGTTCCTGAGACAGCAGTAGCTCGACGACTTCAAGTATCCCCAGCGAGGCCGGGGAAGAAGAGGAAATAGAAGATATGGAAGAGGATGTCGTCGAGGATTCTGCGGAGGAGTGGGAGGTGCCTGAACCAACCGAGCACGGGTCCACCTTTACCACGTATTTAGGGGATGTTTTTACGGAAGTTGGGCCAGAGGGGGAGTGGAAGGTGCACTTTCCCTCCGAGGATGATCGGGTCTGCACGAATTTCGGGGATCGCTTCACTATGTATGAATATGCCTTTAAAGAGCTGGGGTTGAGATTGTCGTTCACTAATTTTCAGCAATCAGTGTTTGTACACTTGAAGTTGGCCCCTACGCAGCTGCACCCGAACTCACTGGCCTTTATACGGGCGTTTGAGCTGACCTGTGATTTTTTGAAGATAGGGGCTACTCTTCCCTTGTTCTTCACAGTCTTCCACCTTCAACGGCAGCTGTCGGGGAGGAAGTACAGTTGGGTTTTGTTGATGCAGCCTCACAAGATGTTCAAGCCTTTCTCTGAATCGATACGGACGTTCAAGGAGAGGTACTACATTATTGAGCCCGTATCGGAAGCCGCCCAGGACAATACTTATCTTTGGGAGATCGAGGTCGACGAGGAGGGAAACGAACTGTGCGACGAGGCTGTGAAGTTTATCGGGGAGAGAGTGTACAAGTTCCCCATCCACTGCGGACCTGGCCATTTCACCAAGAAGCCCGACGATTACGTTCTTCAGCCGCACGAGTTAGACGGGCAGGATGCCATTGCGTATGAGACGCTGGTGAAGTATGTTAACTCCTTCCTGCTCGCTCAATGCTGGACGAAGAAGGGTGAACCAATCTTCTAGGAGTATGGTAGTCAAAGGGTTGAATACCGCTTTATTAATACCAAGGCACTCCTGGAGTGCAAGACTCCTACGGAAGCCTAGAAGCTGCTCGGTAGTCTTAGTTATTTTAATTTGCCCGAACTATTTTCTTTTCTCGTATCTAACATGCTCGTGTTCTGTTTGTGCAGGTGAGATGCCTCAGGCCTATTAGAGGATGGTGAAAAATGCTCTTGCGAGGAACAAACCCGACACAGCTCCTCCGAACTCTCGATTTGCCAATGCGCGTGCTCTCACTCCTGCTCAGTCTGCTGCGGGGACCTCTTCTCCCACTCCTTCTCCCCGTGGATCTCCCCTGCCTTTGGCTTCACGAACCAAGCGGTCGAGGGCCAACGACGTCGTGGATATCAGCAGGGCCCCAGAGAAAGGGAGGTTTGAGCTTCCCCCTTGCATACTCGATAGAAGATTCTTTGAGGGGAACTCCTTGATCGTGCCGCGGGCAGAATCCCTTCGGCTGGAAAGCATGGACCGCCCAAGCAAGAGGGCGTTGGTGGTCCAGGATGCCTCTGCACTAGTCAGAGTTCTGGAAATGGCAGCCATATATGCTGAAGGGGATTCTGTAACTGAGTCTGAACTCAGGGATGCTCGAGCTACCGTGGCATCTCTCACAGAAGAGGTGAAGAGTGCTGACGATGCCCGAAAGAAGGCTGACGAGGAGGTGGCCAGGCTGAAGAAGGAGAATTTTATGCTGGCGGCGGAGAAGAAGGCGGCTGAGGAGCTGGTCCAGTAGCTGAGGACGGTCAATTCCCCGGGCGAAGATGAACCCGAGGATATAAAGGAACTGAAGACAATGTCCAAGCTAGTTATCTGTATGTTGGCGGCCGAGGATGATAATATCATCATTACGGACGAATCCTTCAAGAATGTCGTGTCCCAACTGCGGGTGGTGAACCCCGAGCTTGACATTTCTACTGAGGGTACTCATTACCTGGCGCATGTTGAAGATGGCCGGATCGCTATGCCTGACACCCTTCTTGAAGAGAATGTCGAGGATCAGCTCGCGGAGAACCAGGAGCCTCAGCCCGAGCCTGTCGACCAGATGGATGAGTGAGGGATTTTCTTTTTGTTGTTGTAATTTGTCCGGCCTGCGTGCCGTGTATTTGTTGTAACCTATTTTGGGGGCGTGGCCCCTGGTCTATGTAATCCAGTACAATCACGGTCCTAGTGGACGTTTCTCATACTTAAATTATGTGTCCGGTCTTGGTGGCCGGTTCTGTTATTTGCATGGTTTTACTAGTTTTTATTTTCTGCTAAGTTTTGTATTCATGCTCGTTGTGAATGTATACTTGTTCGTGATAGGTAATATTTGACTTATGTGAAGTTTCAGGGGATTGCTCATTGTAGATGTGTTCAGCAGTGAGGGGTACTGGTCGAACCGCCGGGGAATACCCTGGCGGGGGTGCGGAGCTCAGGTCGCGTTTGAGGCCTGAGTTCGCGGCATGAACATCCCATCGCGAGCTGGGGTTCTTCCAGTCATGGTACTTTGACGACGATAATGCTCGATTGAGGACCGTTGTCGAGCAGATGCTCGGATCGTTACTGAGCGGGGTTCTACTTTATTGGTATACGACGCTTGTACCTAGGCGTGCATAGTGGTCGGTAGCTGACGTTCATCGTCGCGATGGGTCGAACCGATATTTAGGGCCTTAGCTATAGTATTGTTTTAGCTTTTCGGCGTTCCATGGTCGAGCAAGTTCTTCCCCGTTGAGATGTTCTAGGTAATAGGCCCCATTCTCCATATTTGCTCGGACACGATAGGGTCCTTCCCAGTTGGCGGCTAGCTTGCCCTCGCGAGAGTCTTTGTGGTTTCTCCTTAGAACAAGGCTTCCCACGTCGAACTCTCGTCATATCACCTTGGCGTTGTGCCTGATGGTAATTTTTTGTTTTAGTGAGGCTTCGCGGAGGGCTGCCCCAGTTCGGATTTCCTCGACGAGGTCGAGTTCTTCTCTTAATGATTCGTCGTTCATCTCCTCGTCTAGGGGTGACTCTGTCCGCCTGGAGGGTACGTGAACTTCGACGGGGATTACAGCCTCTGTCCCGTATGCTAGACGGAAAGGTGTTTCCCCGGTTGTAGAGTGTGGAGTTGTGCGGTATGCCCATAACACATTGTGCAGCTCCTCGACCCAAGCTTTCTTTGTTTCGTCCAGCCTTCATTTGAGGCCTCGAAGGATGACCCGGTTAGCTGCTTCAGCCTACCCGTTTGTTTGAGGGTGCTCGACGGATGCGAAGTGTTGCTTCGTGCCTAGTTGGGCGACGAAGTCTTGAAACCTCCTGTCCGTGAATTGTGTCCTGTTGTCCGTTAATATCACTTGGGGGATGCCGAAACGTGCGAGGATGTTTCGTTTGCAGAAGTGTAGTATATTGAGGGCAGTTATTTTGTCCAGAGCCTCCGCTTCTATCCATTTTGTAAAGTAGTCTACGCCCACTATTAGGTATTTGTTCTGATTTGATCCTACTTTGAAGGGTCCTAGGATGTCTAGGCCCCACCAGGAAAATGGCCACGGGGAGGACATAGCCTTGAGCTCGTTAGGTGGAGCCAGGTGCATGTCCCCGTGCCATTGGCATTTATCGCATTTCTTCACGTGTTCTTTAGCGTCGCACTGCATAGTCGGCCAGTAATATCCAGCTCGGAGGGGTTTTCGGGCAAGGGACCTTCCGCCGAGATGATGGGCGTTGATTCCTTCGTGGATTTCACTCAAGATGTGTGTGACCATTTCTTCCTCGACACACTTGAGCAGCGGGATGGAGAATCCTCGCCTGTAGAGTTTATCTCCAACCAGGACGTAGGAGCAAGCTCTTCGCCTAACTATGCTGGCCTCTTTTAGGTCGGACAGAAGTTCGTCTTTAGCGAGATAGTTGTAGACAGGGGTCATCCAGCAGTGGTTGTCTCTGATCACCTGTACGTCGAGGGTTGGGGAGGCCTTCTTGATACTGGGTCGAGGAAGTACCTCCTGTATGACAGACTTGTTTCCGCCTTTCTTCTTTGTGCTGGCTAGCTTGGATAAAACGTCTGCCCAGACATTATGTTCGCGGGGAACATGTCTTACCTCCACCGCCGCAAACTTCGTCATTTCCTTTTTGACCAGTGCTAAGTATTCAGTTAGGTTGTGGTTTTTGGCTTGATATTCTCCTCGGACCTGAAGGGCCACGAGTTGTGAATCTGTGCAAATGATGACTTCTTCTGCGCCCAAGTCCTCGGCTAGACGTAACCCAGCGAGGAAGGCTTCGTATTCAGCCTGGTTGTTAGAGGTTGGGAAAGACAGGGTGAACGAAACTTCAACAATGATTCCTTCGTTGCTTTCCAGTATGATGCCCACACCGCTTCCTGCCGACCTGGAGGCACCGTCCATAAAAATGGTCCATTTGCGCGCTTCGCTCGCGGGGGAGTCTGCGAATGTCATTTCTGCGACGAAGTAGGCCAGAGCCTGGGCCTTGAGAGCTTTCCTGCTTTCATATTGGATGTTAAATTCGGATAGTTCAAGCCACCATTTGAGCATTCGACCGGCCATATCTGGTCGTCCCAGTAGCTGCTTTATGGGTTGATCTGTTCGAACCACGATCGTGTGGGCTAGGAAGTAGTGTCTTAATCTTCTGGCTGCGTTGATGAGGGCCAGAGCCACTTTCTCTATCTGTTGGTACCTTACCTCTGGTCCTTGTAGTGTTTTGCTCGTGAAATATATGGGCTTCTGTCCGTCAGGTGTTTTGCGGATGAGAGCGGCGCTCACTGCTTCGATTGCTACGGCGACGTATAGGTACAAAGTTTCGCCATTGTCCGGGCGAGAGAGGACCGGTGGCTCTGAGAGCGCCCGTTTCAGATGGAGAAGAGCCTTGTCTCATTCCTCGGTCCATTCGAACGTTGCCTCCTTGCGGAGGAGTTTGAAGAACGGTAAGGCGTGCTGGGCAGATTTGACCACGAAACGAGATAGTGATACGAGCATCCCGTTGAGGGACTAGATGGATTTCTTTGACTTGGGCATTGGAAACTCGGAGAATGCTCGGCACTTATCGGGATTGGCTTCAATTCCTTGCTCCGTTAAATAGAAGCCGAGGAATTTGCCTGCTCGGACACCGAACGTGCACTTCTCTGGGGTAAAACGCAATTTGTATTTTCTGGCCTGTTCGAAGACCTTCCTTAAATGGGCAGTGTGATCGGTTTCCTCGTGGGATTTTACGATCATGTCGTCCATATAGACTTTGAGCATGTCGCCTATCTCTCCCCGGAAGACCTTGTTCATCATTCTTTGATAGGTAGCTTCGGTGTTCTTCAGGCCGAAGGGCATTACGTTGTAGTAATAATTTCCCGATTCGGTCATGAAGGCCGTGTATTTTTTGTCGGCCATCGCCATTGGAATTTGATTATTGCCTGAGTAGGCGTCCATGAACGATAAATGTTTAAAACCGGCAGAATTATCAACAAGTTTATCAATATTGGGGAGGGGATAGGCATCCTTCGGGCATGCCTTATTAAGATCGGTGTAATCAATGTACATTCGCCATTTGCCATTAGATTTCTTTACAAGTACAACATTGGACAGCCAAGTGGTCTACTTGGCCTCCGAGATAAATTTGGCCTCGAGGAGGTCCCTTACAGCTTTTTTTGCAGCCTCTGTTTTCTCCAGAGACTGCTTTCTCCTACGTTGTGCTATGGCCTTGACGGCCGGGTCAACCGTCAGTTGGTGGCAGGTGACGGACGGGTCCAAGCAGGGTATCTCGACGGCGCTCCAGGTGAAGAGGTCGGCGTTCTCACGGAGGCATGCTTTGATCTGCTTCCTCGCGATGTCGGGCAGGTCTGCTCTAATCTTCACTCCTCGCTGAGGGTCATCGCCGAACAAAATGAGCTCGAAGTTGCCATCCGGGATTGGGAGCATCGGATGGGAGCTGCTGCTGGACGAGGTAGACGAGTTAGCTGAAGCTGCTCGGTCCTCCTGTTGGTCTTCTTCGGGGAAGCGACTGTCGAGGTCGATGGAGTCGACCTGAGGCAGAGGCTTGGCTTCCTCGGAGCTGCTGGGCAAGGTTGGCTTGCTTGATACCTTTGGCTTGGATGCAATGGCGTTGAGCCCCTTTGTGGCTGCTTCGAAACACTGTCGTGCAGCTTCGATGTCGCCGTGGAGGGTGGCGACCATGCCTTTTGAAGTGTAATACTTCATCTTGAGGTAGACTATTGAAGGCACAACTACCAACTCGGCCAGAGTTGGTCTTCCGAATATGCACTGGTAAAGCGATGGGCAGTCGATTACCAAAAATTGTACCTTGATGGATCTGGCCGTCTTAGCTGATCCAAAGGTTATGATCAGTTCGACGTATCCCCATGGCTTGGTCACTGATCCGTTGAATCCTTATAAATCAGACCCCACATAGGGGGTAAGGTGTGATTCGTCCAGCTGAAGTATTGAAAACAGCTGGGAGTACATAATGTCGACCGAGCTTCCCTGGTCGACGAGGATTCTGCGAACGTCGAAGTTCGCTATTCGGGCTCTGATGAGCAAAGGTATGCTCGAGTTTGGAGATCCCCCGAGGAGCTCTTCCCGGTAGAAGAAGATGGGGATAGAGCCCTTCTGGGCCTGATCGAGCGTGGTCACCTTATTGGAGCTTGTGTTGATCAGATGCTCGAATTTTCGTTTCACGGAGCCCACCGTAACTTTGTTGAAGCCTCCGCCAGAGATAACCATAGCGGAGGGAAACGTCTCCCACGAGTTGTGGGCCGCGAAATAAGCAGGGGCGCTGAGCTTGTCTGGGACGTACAAGTCCTCTGGTCGCGATATGGACATAGCGACCTGGATGTTGGGCACCTCCGAGGAGGGTACCTCTTCCATTATTTTCTTGGACTCCTGGGCGTCCTGCCGAGAAGTGTCCTTCTTCTTCGTGAACTGTTTCAGGTGGCCGTCCCTGATCAGTATCTCGATAACAACCTTCAGATAGATGCAGTCTTCAGTAGTGTGGCCGTGACTCTTGTGGAAACAGCAGTACTTCGATTTGTCGGCGTTGGGTTTGGCCGGCAGTTGTTTGGGGAAGCAGACCCCTGCCTGCTTGAATTCCAAATTCGCACACTCGGATAATATCTTCTCCCTCGAGACGGTCAGGGGGGTATAGTCGTGGAATCTCCTGGAGGGTCCCTTGCTATCACGAGGACGGTCCTCGCGCCTCCTTTCATTTCGACGAGATGTTGAGGCTTCCTCGCCTCTGGAGGCCCGAGCGTTCTCCTGATAGCGTGACGCTCGGACGTTGCTGGCCGCAACCTTATCTTCGTACTAAATGTGAGATTGGGCTTTGAGGAGGAGGGCATCTAGGTTCCTCGGAGGTGTAAGGCCGACGACCTTAGAAAACTTGGAGCCCGGGCGGAGTCCTTGCTCGAGCAGAAACTTTTTCATCTCGTCCGTTGTAGGGACCTGTACTGCTTCTTTGTTGAGCCTCTCGATATATGCGCGGAGAGGTTCGTCCTTTCCTTGGATTATGGCTCCAAGGGAGGCCTCAGTCTTGGGGTAACGGCGAGAAGCTGTGAAATGTCGTGAGAACATTCTGTCCAGTTGCCTCCATGAGGTAATGGACTCTTCGGGCAGCTGCTTGTACCACGTCATCGCCCATTTTCGGAGCGTGGTCGGAAATAGCCGGCGCATCGATGTTCTCGTCGAGGTCAGTAGTCCCGTCGTATGTGCTCAGTGACGGGGGCTTCTCCAGGCCCTTAGGGAGACGGGTAGCCAAGATTTCCTGGGACAATGGGCCGCGAGGCTCATCGTCGCTGCTGGAACTGGTGAATGACAGGGACCGAAGGGTACGCTCGCGGCGGCGGTTCCTTCGGGGAGAAGGTGAGCGGTTCCTTCGGGGAGAAGGTGACCGGTTCCTTCAGGGAGAAGGTGATCAGGCCCGGTCTTTAGACTTGACGGGGGGTTACTGCTCATTCTTTCAGGTCTTCTTGTGGCCGGGAGAGTGCTGGTTACACAGGGAAACTTGGTCACGCTTCCGGACGGCCCGAGGGTCAGGTTCTTGGCGCAGTCTTCGGTCGATATCTCTGGGGCTGCGGGCTCCTAGATCGTCGTTGGTTCCTCCTCGGAGGAGGGATCTTGGATGGTTGGACTCTTCTAACGCCCCGATCCTTTCGTTCTGCTGTAGGATCAGGGTGTTGGTTTTGTTGATCGCCTCCAGGAGGGCCGCCACGGCCGGGTCGGCGTTGGGCGGAACAGGAATGGGTTGGATGTCCATCGAAGGTTGATCGTTGTTGCAGTCAGCATGGGTAAGGGAAGGAGAAGCTGTGGCCCCGTCCCTTAGAAAACGGGCATCTCGGAGAAGAGATGATGGGCTGTCAATGTCAGTCTTGTTGACGGGGAGGACAGCGGTTTAGAGAGCACCTTTGGCGTGATCTTGAGAGGCCATGATGATGATCTTGAAATTTGCTTTGATCTTCGATTTCTGGGGAAAGAAAGATAGGGAGAACAATGATCCCCACTGTCGGCGCCACTGATCTTACCGGTTGATCAGAACCTTGAAGTGGACCACCAAGAATGTCTGAGATGCTGGGCGTATGGAGAGGAGGAATGGGTGTACCTGCAAGGCACTCCGACGCTCAAGTAAGAAAGGGTCAGAGAAAATGGGCAAGTATAAAGTATTAGTTCGTAGGGTGAATATTGGATACCTGACCCTCTCAAGTGAGAGGGTTTATATAATGCCCCCAAGCGCGTGGCCAACGGTCCTATTTTCGGGGCGAAGTAACCGTTTTCCCGAAGAATAGGTAACTGCCCAAAACTAGCCGCTATGTCGGGCAGGGTGCCCGAAACTAGCCGTTATGTCGGGCATAGCCATGGTTTCGGGCACCTGCCCTCAGCTGTTCGGGGAGTGCAGAAGCCGTGCGGAACGGGCAGCATTTCCAGGGAGGAGCGATGCAGTCCTTGCTCGGTTGGAGGGGCAGAAAGGTAACTTTTTTCCCTTTGTGGATTGGACTTAGGCAATTGGGCCGTTCTGGGAGCAGAAGTGGATTGGGTCATGCCTAGTCATTGGTCCAGTCCAGAACAATTAACATACTTTGGCTATTTATTGCTTCAATTCATTTTCCCACCTCTTTTGGATGAATGTTTAACTAGCAAGTTGTTTCTCTCCTTCTGCATTTGTTTTCTCCTTCAGGGTTTCTAGAGAATGTGATTTTGAAGGAGAAACTCACCATATGCGGTGGGACATTGGGTGGTGATATATGCTCTAGGAAGATGCTAGGGGTTTTGTTTACAATTTTTTTTGCTATATATGACCTTTGATAAGGATGCGAAACTTTATTTTTATATCAACTTCATGCTTATACTTATGCTAATTTTTCTTTATATGTTTTCAAGACTTTTAAATGGATAACTCTCGTCTAGATACTTGGAAACTGATAAAATACAACTCAACTATGTGGGTCAATCAAAAAACATTGGATACCATCTTCGCCTTCATCGACAAGGGTGGTCTTGATCATGCCTTCACTGAGGTGGGTCGTTCCTCAGGCTTGGGGTGTTTCCCCCTGAAGCGAATAAGAGGATATGCAACAAGTATGATGGGTGTGTCATCCCTCTCCATGAATTCATATTTTCTTCTATAGATTTTTGTTGTCCTTTCAATGACTTCGAGGTTGGTGTTCTAAATCAAATTGGCAATAGCTCATTCACAAATGGATTGAGTAAGTTGGGCTTACGTTAAATTATTCTATTATTGGTGCGATTATAAGAAGAGTGTTCTGACTTGTACACTCTTTTTTCATCTTTTTAAAGCCCAACACAGTTCCGCTTATGCAACGTGGGGTTAAGATTTTATTTCTCTTTGGCATAATAGTAATATGTTTGAGGTTTACTCTGAGAGCATGAATAACTTCAAGGATCGGTATTACCTAGTAACATCCCTTACTGAGGTGTCTCACGCTATCATTTGGAACATAGAGTTTGAGTCTCCTTTCCGATGTTCAGGTAAATTCTCTAATTTTTGACGTCTGAGTCATTTATTGGTAGACTTTGGGTCCTATGATTATAACTCGGTCAACTTGTCCCAAGGAGAAACCTACCTAGAGAATAAATCGGTGGCTTCCTTTAACAGGTTGGGTTTTGTTAAGGGTGTTTCTCTTTTGGGGGCGGCGCCAAAGAAACAAAAGAAATGGTACATAAAAACGCATCTTCTAGTGGAAGTTGTAACAAAATATGAAAGGCATGTCATCTTCGGTGAATAACATACAAAAAGTCTTATTTTCTTTACTACTTTCCTAGGGACCATTTCCTTATCTTGCTCTTTTTTTGGTCTGTAGATAAAATAATGTGTCATTAGATAATGCTACAAATGAAGAGGACTCTTAGGATCGTCTTTTAGTCTATAGGGGCATCATGTGCCAGCTACTGGAGGTGTTCTAAGCACGGGGGTCCTTTGATGGTTTGTTTTCCCTTATCATTCTTACCTTGGTCCCAACAGAAATCGAGGGATCTCCTTATCAGCCCACAATAAGGGGTATTTTGCGCTTCTCATCGTATGTGGTTGGGAGACTTCCTTCCATGAGTCTGGAACTCAAAATTCCCCCTAGTTGCAGACCATTTGAAAGAAGGCCTCAGCTAGCCACGCAATACTACGAAATGTATGATTCCGAGAACTTTAGCTTCGGTTGTGGTTGACTTACCTACTACATTTATTGTTCATCTTTGTCCTTGAACAGTTAGGGAGATTTGGTCCCTTATTTTTTAAGAAAATAATGCATATTTTTCGAGCAAGGTTGAGGTAGTTCGTCAAGAGGAGTTGACGAAAATGGCATATCAAGTGTGTTAGGCATCTTCCATCTTGGAATTTTGTGTTGTTGGGAGAGGATATATCTTTTTGCCTAACCGCCTACGAAAACACAAGGAAGTGCTTTAGGAGCACGTCAACGCTCTCACTATTAAGAGGGACCATTATCTAGAGGAGCTTACTAAGGTCAGCGTTATGTTGAGAGAGATAGTAACTGATGTGCATACTTTTGGGTGCCATTACTTGGTGGTCGAGACGGTGCAATCACTTAAGCAAAATATGAAGAAGACGGACAAAGCCCTAATGTCTGCTCGGTCGGTAATTTCCACAACAGAGATCGCTCTTGCTGAGGAGAATTAGGAATGAGAATCTTCCCACAAGGCAATAAAGAAGTTGGAGGCGTCTCAGAGCGAGACTCGGGAAGGTTGGAAGATGGTTCAAAACGGTCTTCGGGAGATGCAGATGGAAAATCTAGAGTTATCCAAAGAGTATGTGAAGTCGGTGGACGATTGCTTCTCCGTTCTGCAGTTTTATTTTGAAAATACCTTATAGCAAGTGGAATTTTTCCAACCCACGGTGCACATTTCACGAAAGCAGATATGTCATGTCTAGGAGATGGTGGACGGGAAATCAAAATTCGTTGGGGACGAGTCAGACTTGTAGTATTTTTTGTGTGTTCTAGATGAACTTACCTAGTGTAATATTTGTTTTAAATAAATTCCATAAGTGTTGCTTCATGGTATTTTATTATTTTGTTTACTTATCATTGTTTATACCTACTATGGTGTTGCTTTAGTTTCCCAAGTTCATTTCTCTCCGGGGATTTGGTGATGTCTAAGGTTGTTCCTAGAAGTTTTATTGGACATATCTGGTGATTGTGCCCTGCCAAGGGTCGATACCCCTTTCCTGACCCCAAATTTGAGCTTTGTTCGAGGTCGGCGTTGTAGAGATTCACTGATACACTATAAAGTGGCTAGCTACTAAGATAGGGGTGAGCCCTGATCACCATATTGCTTTGTGGTTTGTAGTCTTTATCCATTTGAATTTTACTGTGGAATTATGATTGCTTTAGTCATATGCTGGTAGCACGCATTTGTGACAACACCCTGTGTTGTGCATATCCTTAGTAAGGATAAGGAATAAAATTTGGGAAATTTTATTTATTCTCATTGAAAATAATATTACAAATATACTATGATGCATAATATGTTTTATGTATATAGAAAAAAGATACTTAACCAAGCAACTAGGTTGCTACTTATTAAATAAATGTGAATTGTTTATTTGTTAATGAAATGTGAATATGTGATTGTACAAATATGCTCCGAATACATGATTATATGTTGATATTATCTGAATTAATAAAAGTTAAGGGAGAATGAGCTTATGTTATGTAAAGATGTGGGTTGTATGATTTGTTATGACATGTAAAAATATGTTGAGCATTGATTCTCCAATGACATTAGCTCTTAAAGGTTATAGATAACTTGAGTCGGCGAGGAAGAAAATACGATGTTAGGATTTATAATTCAAATGTGAATGTGTTGTCATCAAATAGAAGAGTGTGATGAATACAAGTGACGTATGAAAGCAGACTATATCAAAGGTGATCAGTTGTGATCAACTTATTAGATTGAAAAGTTAAAAAAATGGAATTTTATAAGTGACTTGGATAAGTAACCCAAATTTAGGGAGTTACCACCCAACCCAACCATTTTGTACTGTGTCGTGTCACCTAAGAGATTATAAGATGATTTGTGCAAGTATATAAGGATTTGAATGGGTTTGTTTTATGCGAAAGCATAGTGTTACATTACTCACCAAGTGTTACAGAGTAGATGGAAGTCTAGGGGTGTTTCTAGTGCATTTTGCATCAATTTTGAGGGAAAAAATTTGTTTGAGTCAAAAATAAAATTATATTTGGTTCGGTTTGATTTTATATGACAAATTTAAAAATTTAAAAGTTTTGATCTGATTATATCCAATTTAATGTTTATATCAATTTAGATATCCAAATTATAAATTATGTTTCTTTTATTATTTGAAGCTGCAATGTTTTGGCATATATCTTGTTTGGCGGAAGGGGTCAAACATTCAGTTAAAAGTCAAAGACTCGCTTAAATAAGTGAGAGCAGATATATCCAAAATCTTAAGGTGATAGATGTATAAGACTTATTCAAGTAAGAGAAATATCATGTATTCACCAAAATTTTAAAATGATAAATATATAGATCATCTCCTTTATAAAGTGTTCACCTCCACTTTTCCATTCAATGTGAAACTAACAACTCACACAAAAAGATTGATGGTAATCTTTATAACCTTCAATGTTTTCAGAGGTGATACCTTCAATGTTTCAGTCAAAATGTATTTATAAGTTTTAAGTTAAGGGCAACGACTTCCCTTTATTTCGTAAAATGATGGTATCGTAAAAGAAATCATTTTAATAAGAATGAGAATAAGTCTCAAATGTATTGAATTTTTCATAGTTGATGCTAAAGTTTAAGGGTGTTTCTTTTTATACCACCTAAGTTTTTTAAGTACTATGTAAAATTTCATTTTTGCCCCCAGATTTTGGATTTTCACATCCGGACGCACCAAATTTTTAAAAAACGCTGATATGTTCCGGATGTGCACATCCGAAAAAATTCCTGATTTGCAAATCCGGAAAAAATCAACAGAATTTCATAAAATCATTTACTTCTAAATATAATTAAATCCAATATAATTAAAATCCAACATAATTAAACTTAATATGATTTTTTCAATATAATTAAATCCAATATAATTAAAATCAATATGATTAAAATTAATATGATTTTTTCAATATAATTAAATTCAATATAATTAAATTAATTTTAGAAGTAAATACCATATAATTTTAATTATAATTTAGAAGTAAATACCATATAATTTAGAAGTAAATACCATATAATTTTAAATACCAATATAATTAAATCCAATTTTAGAAGTAAATATCATATAATTTTAAATCCAATATAATTAAATTAATTTTTTCAATATAAAAAAATAATTTAGAATTAAATACCATATTAATCCTATTAATTATATTGAAAAAAAATAATCATATTAAATATCATATTAATTTTAATTAATATAGATTTTAATTATATTGGATTTAATTATATTGAAAAAATAATATTAATTTTAATTATATTGAATTTTAATTATATTTGATTTAATTATATTTAGAAGTAAATGATTTTATGGAATTCATTTGATTTTTTCCGGATTTGCAAATCAGGAATTCTCCCGGATGTGCACATCCGGAACATATCAGCATTTTTTAAAAATTTGGTGCGTCCGGATGTGCAAATCTGGAATCTGGGGATAAAAATAAAATTTTACATGGTGCTTAAAAAACTTGAGTGGTGTAAAAAGAAATGCTCAAGTTTAAAGTATGAGATGTTGAGTCTACCTTTGAATTAACAAATAGTTTAAGGTTATTTTTTTAATATTGTAATAATTCTCTCATAAAACCTTTTCGTTTTTTTAATTATGAAAGATTTGGAATTAAGGGTGTGACATTTGTGGGGCATGCGGCAGTGTAAGATGGCGAGTTTCTGGGTTTTGGCCAATCTTATGGTAGAGTCCAATTGTATGATCATGTAAGCAAAATATGTAGTGTAACATATTATTGTACAAAATTTTTTAAATTTTTAATATACTATATATATTATTTATTATTTAAGCACCATGTAAAATTTTAAAAATGTTTTCAGGTTTCGGAAATACATTTTCAGGCGCACCATGCACATACAATTCATTCATTTTTGAACCACGCCTTAATTCTATGGTATAAGTTTAGTTCAAAAATGCATTTTCGGAAAGTTTTCAGAAATGCATTTTAGGAGCCTACTGATTGTCTTTTCAGAAACTGGGGTGTCTCACAACCGTGTATCGTACTTAGTAGGCTTCCTATGTATTCTTCCATTTATAGTCACAAATTACTAAAGATTGTAGTGTGTTTGTACATCCTTAAAACCATTGGGTAAAAGTCATCATTATGGCAAATATTCAAAGTACGAAACTTTAAATTAAACTTGGAGATTTGGTTGTCATGGTCCACCGGCAACTCCAACTTTTTGCAAGGACGAATTATTTATACTCTCATAGGAAAAAATACTAAAAATTTTGAGACTAGGAAATTGTGACGTTCCTTGAAATACATACTCAAAATTGACATAATGGTTGATAGATAAAAATCCAAAGTGAATTCAATTTTAAAATTTCTTTATCTGAAAATTGAGATCATTGTGGTGCAATAACAAATTTCTTAAGTTTGATCAAGTGTACATGGGGTGAAAGGATGTACAAACGCACTACAATCCTTGGTAATTTGTGAGTATAAATGAAAAAATACGTAAGAAGCCTACTACGATACATGGTTGCGAGACATCCCTGTTTCTAGAAAGGCAAACAGTAGGTTTCGAAAATGCATTTCAAAACTAAATTTATACATAAAATTGGGGTGTGATTCAAAAATAAATGAATTATGTGTGCGAAGGTGCGTCTGAAAATATATTTCCGGAATTTATAGGGCATTTTCGAGGTTTCATGTGGTTTAAGAAATTCCCTTGTTTTAAACTTTTTTTTTAATAAGGCTCTTACAACTTTTAAACCTCGTGTTAAGGGTTTGATTGTCCATGGACAACAGTCAATCTCAATTCTCAAATAACAGTTATTGTTTAGAGAATTTCTTAAAGCACCTTATATGTTTGTAATACACCACATGAAATTCAAAATATGCTCCAGTTTCCGGAGATACATCTCTTGACGCATGCAACACACACTCAACAAAGGTCATTATGAGCTACGCCCTTTCTTTTGGTTTAATTTAGGCTTAATTAAATATTTAATCCTTTAACTTAATTTATAATTTCGGTTTGGTCCCTCAATTAATAAACGTTACTTTTTTATCCTTTAAATCTAATTCCGTTAATTGATTTAGTCCATTCCGTTAAATTTTAACTTTAAATATCTAAAGTGATACAATTGTATTAGTGTTCACCATAGACCCTATTTCTTTAAAAGATTTAACCATTCGATCTGATTAAAAAATATTAAACGGTTGGATATTAAAAATCTATTAAATCTAATAATGAATCACCAACACCTAATTTTTTTTTTACATTTCTTCATCTTCTTCTCTCCTCTCTTTATTCATCTTCATCCTCACCTTGAACATATTCATATAAAAACCCAAAAATTATAAAATAAACCCAAAAAAATTTATATCTTACTCCATCTAAAAATTAATTTCAATAAATATTAGGGAAGGTAAAAACATAAAAGACTAACAGAAGAAAAGTTCAATGAGTAATGACATTCAAATTTCAATAGATCAAAATATCAATATCTTATAACAACCCGTTTATTCAATATCAATCTCTAAAATCTTCCTTTCATCTTAGAACAACAATAACAATCATCTAAAAATATCATCTAAAAAATTATCACTGAAGCTCATAAATAAATCTAAGCCCCTTTCGAAACAATACATTTAGACAAGGTAAAACTCAATAATTAGACCAATAACACAAATATATAAGAAAAAAACTAAATTCTCCAAAGAAATGATTATACAAAAAATAATAATAGCAAATTACCAAAAGGAGGTTGAAGAACTCTATCCATTTTCCAGGACTTCAACGAAAAAAAGCACCTTAAAAATCAAGTCTTTATCCCTCAAACACCATACCCAAGAAGAATTCAAAGAGAATCAAGTTTCATAAACCAACCCTTTATTATTTTCCCCTTAGTGAAAAATTGGGATTTTATAAAGAATTTGAACTACATTTTCCAACTTAAACAACATGATCAAAGAAAACCCATATGGGGTATAAAAAACTCCAAAGAATCAAGTAAAATAAAATGCCCTAAACCTTATCTTCTAAATTGAAAAGGATAAAAAAACCTAAATTGTAGACATCACAAAATTGGGAACATATGGTAAGCACTGAAAGATGTTGTTTTGATTGTTAACATGAAATATTAGTGGAGTTTAAGGCCCGTGACTTGAACGACACTAAGTACCAAGTATAAGAGTGTGTTGAAGAAGAAAGATTGTAAAAATATAAGAGAGGGTAAAAGAGTGTGTCGATGGCCTATGATTGTTAGATGGTATCCAAGATTTTTTTTGCGTTTAATTGTTAGATGGAGCATGATACAAATTTGTTTGGGTTTATTTTATAATTTTCTGGGTTTTGACATGAATATATTGAAAGTGAGGATGAAGATAAAGAAAGAGAAGATGAAGAAATGTCAAAAAATATTAGGTGTTGGTGATTCATGGTTAGATTCAATAGATTTTTAATATCCACCCGTATGATGGTTTTTGATTTGATCTAATGGTTATATTTTTAAAAAAAAATATGATCTATGATGAACACTCAATAATATTGTACCACCTTAAAAATTTAAACTTAAAATTTAACTGAATGGACTCAATTGATTAACGGAGTTAGATTTAAGGGACTAAAAAGTAACGTTTATTAATTAAGGGATTAAACTAAAATCATAAATTAAGTTAAAGGACTAAATGTTTAATTAAGCCTTTAATTTATTCCGGAGATGAATCTCCGAATTCATTCTGTAGTTACATCTTCGGACGCACCCCAACACACACTCAACAAAGGGAATTCTGAGTTACGCCCTTTCTTTTGGTTTAATTTATTTCGGAGATGCATCTCCGGAATAATTTCGTATTTACATCTCCAGATTCACACCACAAACAAAATCAGGAGATCTAAAACAAAATTGACATTCATAACATAAAATGATCATTACAATGATGATTTCAACAAAAAATTCAATATTACATTTCAATATCCCAGTGGACGCTTGCACATCTTTAGGATATCTTCGACCGATCTTTGTATCTTTGCTTCTAAATCGAGCGGAACTTTCTCATCGAAACTGAAAAAACATATCCCACATAGCCCTAACATCCTCTCGCGTCTTGTGCTCAAACTTGGTGAACTGAAGCTTCCCTCGTTGTCAATCGAAGGTGAATGGTACTTGAGCTTCACAATCTTTCGATTGTCTCTGTAAGGTAGAAGATTTGTCTTTGATATCTTCGAGGGGGTGAAGTTGTTGATCTTAATTGTTCGCCCAGGAGTAGAGCTAGAGAAGGACACATTTGCGACATACCAATCAATTTTTATTTGTAACATTTGAGACATTTTGAGTTTGTGTGAAATATAGCACTATAGCACATAAATTTATAGAAGACAAAAATTAATTTGGAACTCTCATCAACTGGCACATTGATTCCAGAGATATATCTCCCGAAACGCACCTTATTATCTTGTTCCGAAGATGCATCTCCAGAACTTCTCCTGAACCAGTTTCAAAACAGAACCTATTTTTTCCATTAAACAAAAACACACGTGTTGTTATGGGGTAGATAAAAATGTATAAAGATAAAATATGATCAAAAGGTGAATATATAACACTTAATTTATATAAAGACACTATTACTTACAATTATTTATTCGGTTAAATAAGAAATTAAAATGAATCGAAACATGTGACACCGGCTAAATCTATAGGTGGTACCCCTTTGGACTTTTATGCATTTGATTCTTTTTCAAGGTTGTTCAATCTCGTGAATTCTTGCATCCTTTCCATAAAATGATTTGTCCACGTCTCGGATTTGTGGTTGAATGAGTCATCCACTCCAATGATGTGAGTGGTATGGGGCATCCTGGTTTCAAGTAAACTTGAACAAAATGACTTGACTTTGAAAGTCATTCAATACACATGATACGATCATTTGGATTTTGGGGTAGGGTGTTGCGCAATGGGAAAAAGGTTTTTGAAAAACCGTAGCATGTAAGATCAATACACACTCTATCATATGTACATGCTATTAGGTAACCCATTTTTGGGAAGCTCATCCATTTTGACTCTGGTGCCAGACCGCTCAAGCGAGGAACAAGAGAGTCATAAACCGCATTGAATTTTTCTTTATTTTCGTACAACCGGGTGTGCAATTCTTTATGTGTCTTCAAATTTTGGATAAATGGGTATCGAACAAGTTCAAGATTATCTTCTCCTTTACCGAGTAAACCCGACACGGATCGGTAACCGCAATTATCGTCCCCTATAACTTTGACGATCCGCTCGATATATTTGTACATAAAAACCAGCATCTCGTCAATGAATGGAATCTTCGGTGGAAGAGGCATCGGAGGTGGTTTGCTAATGCAGACTCCTTTCAAACACTTTTTTGTGATTTTGGAGTCGCTGAGTCGGGAAAAACTTTGTCAACGTGTTCAAAATATGAAGGAGACCGTGTAGTTGAGTTATCATTCGGTATAGGCTTCATTTTCTTCAGAGCACCTTTTATTTTTATCGGTTGAGAAGGTGGTTTCATGTCAGTGGTTTCAGGGTAAGCAATCTTCCTCAATTGTTCTTTGATGTGGAGTTTCATGTTGTCATCAGCCTTCTAAAATATCTCTTGTATCACTTCCCGTTCGGTCAAAATAGAGATATTAGATTTCACATCATCCATGCATCGATCATCATCGAACCTAAGTCTCTTCCAATGAGAGCAAACCTCGTCCATTCTTATTGGTTCACCAAGTTTCAACTTTTTATCAATAGTACAAGCACATGGGAGACAATATGTTTTCACAATAGTGCAACCACACTTTGCATTATCGGAGCCTACATTATCAGTTCGTTTAGCCTCGTGAAAAATATAGTTCAAACCCGCCCGAGAAATGTTATCAACCAAATGAGAATATAAAGTGTTGTCTTTAAATTTATGTTCCAAAACCGTGATGCTCCGAGCAAATGTTGTTTGTATCTCATTATACTGGTTCTGAATCATGTGGTTCACGCAATCCCGGTCTCTACACAAATCCCCTTTGCTATTTCCCAACCAATTTTTCAAAGTAGCATGGGTCGACTAAACTCTGTTAGTAGTTGTATTTCTAAGGTGTCTAACATTATCAATCCACGCACAAATTATCTTCTCCTTCACCTGATTAAGAATTGTGGTTTCAATAAATCTGGATACTTTTCACACACTTTTCAAAAATGAATAACGAAATTGGCATATAGTTCTTTTGTGGAAGAATTTATTATATTATTCCATGCATCCATAATTTTTTCCACAATCACACTCGCCTTCACCAATTTTCCACCTTCGGACTCTATTTGTTTTGTCCCTACCGCGGGTTTAACACGACTTCTCATATTTTTTGTTATGTGATACTTACAAAGTAATGCATTAGAAGAAAGAAATACCTTTGCAACCGAATTCATCAATGCGGTATCACAGTCGGTAACAATCGCTTTAGGCATCTCACCTTGAACCTTCAAAAGTGACCGACACACCTTTAATGTCCAAATAAAACTACCCTTTTTTCACACTCAAGAAACGTAAAACCAACAGAATATGTCTTCTCAGTTGAGGTAACACCAACCATATCAAATAATGGAAGTTTATACATATTGGTCATGTAGGTTAAATCAAGTATAAGCACAGTAGGAAACATGCTGAACAACTTTATGGAATCAGGATGAGTCCAAAAAATATCTCTAACCGTAACTCCATCATCGCACGTTCGGTATCGGGACACGTAACTGTTATCATCCAACAGTTTCAAGAGTTATTGTATTTCAGTTCTATCCCCCTTAATCGCCTTGTTAGAGAGGTATCGAATGTTATACACTTGATTAATATTTGATATATTGTAAGGTCGCTTCCGTTTCAATGTTGCAAGAATATTTTTCGATTGAACAAGATTCAAGGTCATGTCACTAATACATTCTTTCTCTTCCGGCTTGAGCTGACAGACACTAGGATGACCGGCTAATTTTAAACACAAATCATGGTTATGCAAACCACATATCACATTAAATATCTAATTTTTATTTGCCAACATGTAACCACAAATTTTAAATAGACACTCACATTTTCTACTACCTGGATCGTCTCTTTTAAAATTCCGGAGAGGAGTTCGATATTTCCCGCTTCTTTTGCACACCATTATCACTAAGGTGTTGGCTGGAAATTTCAACGCCATGTTCCCATTTGAGAAACTAAGTGAAAATTAAAGTTTCTTAAATATGGCTGATTTCGACAGGAGCTGGTATGAAGTTTTGTCGAAGTGGTTCTCATAAGGAGATGTGCTTGGGAAAATACTTAGAAATATTTTCTAAGTATAGGAAGTCACTTCGAGGAAGGGGTGTTTTGGAGCCTTCCTTCGACAGAAGTTTGAATTTCAAAATACGGATAAATAACTGTCTTTTGTCCCTATCCGTTTCTCAGGAGAGACGCGTGGAGAACTATGACGAAACGAAGGCATGCAGGGCGAAACGTGTCAACTTTTGGAGAAATGCTCGTTGGAGACGGTTATTTTGACGTGTTATAAATATGGGTTTTAGTATTAGGATTTTTGTGTGTTCAATTATTGTACTATATATACTTAAAATTTACTCAAAGTATCCAAGTTATCGTGAGAAAAGAGTTACTGTTGAGAAATGTACGTTTGAAACACCATACATTTTATTCAATAGAAATTTACTTTCATTTATCATATTGTTCTTTACTGCATTTTTTACTTTGAAGTTCTTTTCTTCATTGCATTACTTTACCAAACTTTTACAAAGTTTAGTCTTTTCAACAAACAATCAAAACAATCTTTTACATAAATGAATACTGTTGAAGTGTTCTACAATTTTCCAAAAATACATTAAACACAATAGCTATGTCCTTAGGATTCACTGGTTGATCTTGCAAGTAAACGAAATTTTTGGAAGACCAGCGGTTGTTTATCAATTTTCACGGTAAACAAATTGGCACACCCAGTGGGACAGTGCTATCGTGTTTTAAAATATTTCTTTTACTTTTTCTGGAATTTTTTTTTACTTTTAAGTTCTTCATTTTTACTATCTCTCTACGCTTCGTTGTATGAGACTTAGGAGTGGTAGAATAGCCACAAACAACGAAGAAAGGCCTAGAAGGAGATACGTAAGGAGTATGGTGAACCAAAATCCACCAAGTGATGAAGAACCACCCCCTTCTTCTTCAGGGGCCAATACGGTTTCAGCGTCAGTGTCTGAATTTATACCAACCACAGCAAGTTTGACGCCTGTGCAGTCGATTGCGCAAAATGGTCTCATTCCATCCTATGGGGGAACACAGGGTCTACCAATGACCCCCCCCCCCTCCAGTGGGACATAGTTTATTTAGGCCTTATGTGCCTAGATTTTCAATGCCTCCAATAGGACGTGATCAACCTTATGGTATGCCAACATCAGTGATGGCAAGTTTGCACAATGCCTCATCAGCATTTGCAGACCCAGTGGTGAATGTAACTTTGCCATTAAAAGGATCTGGTTCAGGTATAAATAATATGGGTCGAATTAGCCAACCCTTAGGGACTAGATTTCTGACCCAGATGCCAAACATCACTAATAATTTTGCAGCGGTGATAAGGCAACAGATGGACGAAAGTAATCATGAGATGGTCCAGATGCTTGCCCAACAAATGGGTGTTATATTCAACCCCTTAATCCAAAATACTATCCAAACCAACCAACAATTGGCAACGCTAATATTGCACATTGCTTACTTCTTTGGTGTTCCACAACCCCCTCAACAACCTCAGAGGGAATGGGTGGTACAAAATATTGGGGTGGTCTTAGAAGAAGACCCTACAATTAACCAAGTTCAACCAAATGTACCCCAGGCGAACGTTTTAAACCAGGGGACAGTAGTCGAACCGCCTAGGGTCGAACCTCCTAGAATTGAACAGTCAATCCAGAGGGAACTAAGGGTAGTAATGGTAAATAAAAACCAGAACGCTAATGAAGTAATAAATCAAGTTCGACGCAAAGATGTAGCGGCGGATAATAATCTAGCAGCCATGGTCGAAAGGATTATGGCCAGGAATGGGGTAAATGTTGGCCTTCATAGGCCAAATTATACATCGTCTTTATCTGAATACATCTTGCAGTCAGATTTACCCCCTAGATGGAAAGTCCCCAAATTCACTAAGTTTTTTGGGGATACTAGTGAGTCCACAATTGAGCATGTGGCAAGATACTTGATAAAGGCTGGCGAAATTGCTAACATCGAAAACCTAAAAGTAAAGTATTTCCCAAGTTCACTCACTAAAAACGCCTTCACTTGGTTTACAACACTATCAGCTAATTTGATCCACAATTGGACTCAATTGGAGAGATTGTTCCATGAATAATTCTATATGGGACAGTCGAAGATAAGTCTGAAAGAGTTGAATAGCATTAAGAGAAAGTTCTCTGAGCCAATTGATGATTACCTAAATAGGTTTCGATTGCTTAAGGCAAGGTGCTTTACTCAAGTGCCTGAACATGAGTTGGTCGAAATGGCCGCTGGTGGCCTTGACTACTCAATTAGGAAGAAGTTAGATACCCAGTACCTGAGAGATATAGCCCAGTTGGCTGATAGAGTTCGACAAGTCGAACGACTGAAGGATGAGAAAGCTAGGGCAAACAAGAATAGAAAGGATAGGGTAGCCTATGTCGAATTCGACGAAGATGAGCAAGAAACTAGTGTCGATCCCTTTTTTGACGAGAGTGAAATTGACCTTGTTGAATTAAACAGGGCCCGCCTTACTCATGTAAGGTCTTAACATCGTCGAATGGAAAGAATCCAGTCGATTTAGAGAAGAACAATAGGTTCCCTAAAAGGACTTATACCTTCGACGTCACCAAGTGTGACAAAATCTTTGATTTATTAGTTAAAGATGGCCAAATGATAGTGCCTCCTGACGCTAAAATTCCTCCTTTAGAACAGAGAAAAAAGAGAGGTTTTTGTAAATATCATAATTTTCTTGGCCATAAAGCATCTCAATGTTTTCTTTTCAGGAATCTCCTTCAAAATGCTATTAAGGAAGGAAGACTCAAATTTGCTGATAAGTTAAAGAACCAGATGAAGGTGGACTCTGATCCTCTCCATGTTGCTGATGCATACTATTCAGAACCATCCATGGTAAACATGGTCGAAGTTGCTTACGTCTTTACCAGTAATGCTATGATGGTCGAAGCTACTGATGGCTTCACTAGTAGAGTTGTTGAAGACTCCGACCAAGAAACCACTGAGGGTTTCGTCCAGATTGATGGGAACTTCAATCATGAAGTCACTGATGGCTTCGACAAAGAAGCTACTGAGGGCTTCACTAAGAAAGTCACTAACGACGTTAAACTTGAAACCACTGAGGGTTTCGTGAACGAAGTTGTTAAAGGCTTCGATAACGGGACTACCGAGGGTCCCAACCAAGTAATTTTAATGTGTGAAACTACTGATGGTTTCATGCAAATCAACAACAAAACTAAGGCTACTGAAGGCCTTAGGATGAAACTTCAAGAATTGGATCTCTGCAGGTATCAACCTTGGGGTTAACATGGTTGAGATGACCCAAGAGTCCGCAATGGAAGTGGACAAATGCGCTCTTAAACAAGAAGAATATGCCAAAGTGGCATATCCAAAACAAGAAGAGAATATGGTTGAGTTTCTTCACAGATGCCATGGAAAGAATTCCCAAATGATGTTGTGTCCCAGATGTAGTGATGTCTTTGAACAAAAAGCTGTGGAGAACATCCAAAGGGTTCGACGAGCGAAGGATAGGAACAACTGGAAGAACTCAGGCAAGCATGGCGCTTTCGACAAAAAGGGAGCACCAAGGAGATATGATCAACATGGACCAGGGGTATGTGGTAATAGGTCATCAACATTCAAGCCCACTTTTGATGCCCCCAAGGGCAAGTCGGTGAGGCCAGTGGAGAAAAGAGAGAATGGCCAGAAAATTGGCAAAACTTCGAAGTCGAAAGAGGATCTTCGATAGCGTACCAAATAGAGTTTTAAGCTTCCAACAAATCAGCTTGGCGTTCAAAAAACTACAAAGGGGAGAATCCAATGACGAGGTCTCAGTCGAGATGTCAACAAAGGAAGAGCAAAGCTGAGAGGGAAGCTGCTGAAAAAGAGAATGTTGAGTCTAGTAGCAATGTGCAAATAAAAAGGACAACAATAAATATAGAAAACCTGTCGAGAAGAAAGATATCGAAAGAAAGTTGTTCACAGACCAGCAGGAAGATGAAAAGGAGAAGTCTAATCAGATACCTACGGATGATGATATAATGACGGACGATTTTGATTCGGGATCAAAACCGTCACTAGACATTGTCTACAATGTTGTATCTGTGCTACCCAGGGAGTATGATAGGGTGACGGAATTGGAAGACCCAGAAGATGAGGTCGAACAAGAAGTGGTCAATCAAAGGCCAGTATGTTATTACATTTTGAATAATGGTTGTGTCGAGGAGCAGAATGCGTTCTTTGAAAGACTAGATGAAGCCATGAAAAATCACCTGAAGCCTCTATTCATTAGAGGAAAGATAGAAAACGTTGGTATCAATAAGATATTGGTATATGGAGGAGCGGCAGTAAACTTAATGTCGTATTATATGTTAAAAAAGATTGGAAAAGTGACTCCGACACGAAGCCTCATAACATGGTTCTTTCGAATTACGAAGGGAAGGTGGGAACAACCATGGGAGTCATTCAGGTGGATTTGACCATTGGCACAATTACTAGGCCAACGATGTTCATGGTGATTGCATCTAAGGCGAATTACAATCTACTCCTTGGAAGGGAGTGGATACATGGAATAGGTGCAGTACATTCGTCACTTCACCAAAGGATATCCATCTGGAGAAGTGATGGAATTGTCGAAAATATTGAGGCAGACCAAAGCTATTACATGGCTGAGGTTAACCAAATAAGTGAGCGACGCTTTGATAAGAATTTAGCCCACATAGCGCCTTGTAACCCTGCAGGTTTTGATTTTACACCTGCAGATAACGCCTTTTGCTCCTTGTACCTGCATCCCACCCATGGCTTTCAGTGGGATATGGAGGTTGTAGGAGAAAAAGACTAGTTCTTTGGAACACCTGGGATCCAACCAACTGGTTGGGGCAGTGAGTTTAGTGATAATGACTGAGTCATTGGCACTCAAAAAGATTTTGGCTTATATAGCTGAAAACAAATTGAAAGCGGCCTTAGAGGCCGGAGTAAAATACATGGTTGTTGAAGCCAAAGTTGAAGAAAAGCACTTCGAAGGTCCTGGGAAGGACTTCGACTCGGACCCACCCGACAAATATCAAGTCGAAGTGCAAAGCCAAAGGCTAGATACCATCTACGATGATGAGCCTTTGGGTTTTGAGAAGGGTTCGCTAGTAAGCAATATCAAAATGCTGGAGCAAGACCCTTTGGAAGAAATCGACCTGGGAGAAGGGACAACAAAAAGGCCAACCTACATCAGTGTCAACCTTGACCCACAACTTACAGTCGAAGTAATTCAACTGCTGAAGGAGTTCAAAGACTACTTCGTGTGGGATTACAACAAAATGCCTGGTTTAAGCATAGATCTGGTCGATTTGAAGTTGCCAATAAAGCCAGGGAAGAAGCCCATCAAGCAAACTCCAAGGTGTTTTGCACCTGGAGTTCTATCAAAGGTCAAAGAAGAGGTCAAAAGAATTCTAAGATGTAAATTCATTCGTACAACCAGGTATGTCGAATGGATTTCCAACATTGTTCCAGTTATTAAGAAGAACGGAACATTAAGGATTTGGATAGATTTTAGAGACTTAAATGTTGCAACCCCAAAAGATGAGTATCCAATGCTTGTGGAGGAAATGTTAGTCGACTCTGCTACAGGCCATGAGTATTTAAGTATGCCTGATGGATATTCTGGATATAATCAGATTTTCATTGTTGAGGAAGACGTGTCAAAAACAGCATTTCGATGCCCTAGAGCATTAGGCACTTTCGAATGGGTAGTAATGCTCTTTGGCCTAAAGAATGCTGGGACAACTTATCAAAGAGCAATGAATTTTATTTTTCATGGCTTTATTGAAACATTTATGCAGATTTATATTGATGATATTGTGGTTAAGTTAGTTTCAGGAAAAAGTAATATAGATCATCTTCGATAATCGTTTGAAAGAATGAGGAAGCATGGTCTCAAGATGGATCCTCTTAAGTGTGCTTTCTGTGTGCAGGCGGTGGATTTTCTAGGCTTTCTGGTCCACAAAAAAGGAATAGAGATTAATCAGAATAAGACCAAGGCCATCATGGAGGCGAAATCGCCTTCGACAAAGAAGGAGTTACAATCATTGCTAGGAAATATCAACTTTCTAAGAAGATTCATTTCTAATCTAAGTGGCAAAATTCAAGCCTTCTCACCTCTACTTCGACTCAAGAAATAAGGTTTTTAGTGGGGACAAGCGTAGCAAGAAACGTTCGACAAGATTAAATAATACCTTGCTCACCCTCCAATTCTGGTGCCTCCTTGTAGAAATAGGAGTATGAGATTGTACATATCTGTGTATGACAAGACTTTAGGGAGCATGTTAGCTCAAGAGGATTAGAATGGAGTCGAAAGAGCTATTTATTACCTCAGTAGAGTCTTGAATGATACAGAGACTAGATATAGTATAATCAAAAAGTTGTGTCTTTGTCTATACTTCTCTCGTACAAAATTAAAGCATTATATAAAGCCAGTTTAAGTTTATGTATTATCTCATTTCGACGTTATTAAACATATACTTTCTAAACCTATTTTGAACAGTCGAATTGGTAAATGGGCATTGGCCTTAACATAGTATTCTTTAACTTATATGCCTTTAAAGGTTGTTAAAGGACAAGTGGTAGCCAACTTTATAGTCGACCACTCTATAGTCGAAAACTACCTAAATTATGTGGAGCTTGAACCTTGGAAGTTATACTTTGACGGTTTTAGTCATAAGGATGGAACGGGAGTAGGAGTATTGATTATTTCTCCTAACAAAATTCAAGTATAAGGTCGAAGACCTTTGTTTAAACAATGATGCTGAATATGAAGCTTTAATTGCTAGACTTGAAATATTGTTGGAATTGGGGGCAACTCGAGTCGAAATAATGGGAGACTCAGAGTTGGTAATAAAGCAAATTACAAAGGAATACAAATGTGTCAAGGAAAATCTTATCATGTACGTTGTGATAGCCAATAGGTTGTTACGAAGATTTGAAATGGTAAGCATTTGACACATACCTCGACTTGAGAATCAAGAGGCCAATGACTTGGCCTAGATTGCTTCAGGGTACAAAATTTTGAAGGAAAATTTACAAGATGAAATTAAAGTTAGAGGAATGGTTGTATCAACTAAACTATCCCCAATAGATTTGGAGACAATGAAGCTAGGATATGCTGACGAAGAAAGCTTTGAGATATTAGCTATAGATAGTTTGACAGACGAAGATTGGAGAAAGCTAATAGTAGACTACTTGCAGAATCCAACAGCTTCTTTCGAACAAAAGGTTAAATATTGTGCCTTAAGTTATATTCTAATGGGGAATGAATTATTCAAAAAGACGCCTGAAGATGTCTTACTCAAATGCCTTAGCGAATCTAAGGCATATTTGGCTTTTTCTAATGTCCATAGTAGGGAATGTGGAGCACATCAAGTAGGCCATAAGATGAAGTGGTTATTGTTTCTACAAGGAATGTACTGGTCTACAATGTTTAAAGATTGTATTGAATTTGCTAAAGGATGTCAAGAATGCCAAGTACATGCAGGCATTCAACATGTTCCTGCAAGTGAACTACATTCCATAGTAAAGCCTTGGCCCTTCAGAGGTTGGGATTTGGATTTAGTTGGTGAAATTCGACCATCATCATCTAAGAGTCAAAAATACATTTTAGTGGGAATAAATTATTTCACTAAATGGATTGAGGCTATACCACTAGTAAATGTGGATCCGGATGCAGTGATTGAAATCATCCAAAAGCACATTATTTAGAAATTTAGAATCCCAGAAACTATTACAACAGATCAGGGATCAGTTTTTACTGGTCGAAAGATGCAAGAGTTTTCTAAAGAAATGGGGTTCAAACTTTTAACATCCACACCTTATTATGCTCAGGCTAATGGTCATGTCGAAGCAGCAAATAAAGTGGTGATTAGGTTAATTAAGAAGCATGTGAGGAAGAAGCCAAGAAATTGGCATAAGACATTAAACCAAGTTTTATGGGCTTGTCGAACCTCCCGTAAGGATGCTACAAATACTACACCTTTTCGACTAACATATGGTCATGATGTTATGTTACCAGTCGAAATTTATTTACACTTAACCAGAATTCAGTGACAACATGAGATCTCATCTAATTCCTATTGGAATATGATGTTGGACGAATTAGTTGACTTGGACGAAGAAAGACTAAATACCTTAGAATTATTAAAAAGGCAAAAGAAGAGAGTGGAAAAGTCATACAATAAAAAAGTGAAAGTTAAGTTATTTTCGACTGGAGATTTAGTTTGGAAAGTGATTTTACCCATGGATTAGAAAGATAGTGTCGCAACGCGAAAAACAACCGGCCGAAAAACAGAGTCACCACTGAACGTTATTTATCCTGACGGGGGAAAGGAAACGATCGAAGAAACCTCAAAAACAGAAAGAACATGGTCTCGCAACCAAATCCTGGGTTTGGAAGTCGATTACGTGATAGGAAGGTATTAGCACCCTCTCGCGTCCGTTGTACTCAATGGGATCCGCTCTTGTTGTTCTAATCAAAGGGTGTTTTTATCTAAAGCCTACTTGCTAACGGGAACGAAAAGGGGGAAAAACAAAAGGAGACTCGATAGTACTTCTCTGTCCTAGGCCTACATATTCCCTCGTGCAATGGAAAAGTTAGAGTCAACGTAATTCGGAGGACTACAGGTGAAAAGGTGGAAGGTTGCTCACCAAGACTTCGCCGTCTTGTGCCTACGTATTCTCATTCAGACAAGAATGAAGAAATTAGAGCGTTTGTAGTTTGGATACAAATGAAAGGTGGGAAGAATGCTCGCCAAGACTTTGCCGTCTTGTGCCTACGTATCCTCATTCGGACGAGAATGAAGAAGTCAGAGCGTCCGTAGTTCGTGGACTACGGAAATGGGAGAAGGGTGTTCACCAAGACTTCGCCGTCTTGTGCCTATGTATCCTCATTCGGACGAGAATGAAGAAGTTAGAGTGTCTGTAGTTCGTGGGACCCATTGTTAAGTGTTTTTTATGAGCGAAGTTAAGTTCGTGTTCCAGCAGTTAGGGTCGATGCGTGTTTGTGGTAGAACGGATATAACATGCTCTTTCTGAAAATGATTTGACAAACAACCCCGAAGGATAAAATGATTTGCAATTGGTTTGAGTGTTTTAACATAAGTGAATTGGATTTGTTTGAGATTCGTATTGCACTAAAGTCTATGACATAGGAACGAATGCGTCACAAGATCGCCCCCAAATGGGACGTATGCTAAACATTCTAGAATGAGTAAGGAGAGACTCTTCACTCATCATTTCCCATATACTTAAGGCTCGTAGCACACAATATTCATCACATTTATTATGTGTTTTGATTTTGTTTAAGAGAGAGAAGAGAAAGACTCAAAGGGTAAAAGAAAAATCTAAGGGAAACTCACCTATATGTTGTCATGCCAAGTGATCCAATAGTTGAGATGCGAAAGGAATCTCTAGCCTAATGTTAGCATGCAAGAGATGGACCTAAGGTTGAGGTTAGGGAAGTTATCTTAATGTTATCATGCATGGATTGAGAGCCTAATGTCTATCCTACTCTAAGATTAATAAAAAATAAAGTGTGATTAGGAAGCCCTAAGGGAGCATGCAAAGGCAAACCAAGAAAATAAACCAAAAACAGCAGCAACAACAGCGCTTCAGTTCAGCACAACGATAAAATCCAGCAACAACAAGACAACATTTAACAGCGTGCTTCTTCAGAACAGAACATGTGTAAAATGCACAAACATAATGAATACATTTTATAGCACATATGCAACACATCAGCAGTGTATACAGCAGCATGCAATGCATCAAACAAGCAACAAGCATAGATGAACATGTGACATCACAACGTCAAGTTAAGCATGCATCCAAGATTAAACAATCAATAATGAACATGTCCAACAACCAAGCATAAACACGTGTCAAATGAATTGAACAAGAACATGCCTTCACATTTAAACAAATGCATATGAATTGCAAAGATCAACTATGAATATGTACCAAGTGAAATCAATTTATGAACATGTAACAACAATTAAGCACAAGCAAGCTTCAAAACCATTGCACACTTAAGCATTCAACAAGAACATCATGGATATTCATCAACAATTAATCATCCCAAATGAACGCACTTGTGGAATCGAGCAAGCAAACGTGAGCACGTATCATGAATCAAGCAAAGTAAGCATCAAGAGCGAGCAAACAAGTACGAACAAGCAAGCAACATGAAGAATGCATCAAGAATGCAACACAATTAGTCATGAACATGCATCATGAAAATAAATGTGTCGCGTGTCAAAGAATCGCATCCGTGCTGCAAAATGAGGTGAAATAGCACAAGAAAATTCCACAAATATGTGTCATACAAAGCCATAAGGTTTATAAGTGGAAAGAAATCAAAACAAGCTTGAAAATGCACAAAAAACACATTCTGCAACAGTGTTAATCGATTAACCATTTGCAAGGCAAAACTGGTTAATCGATTAACCTTTTGAAAATCAGCAAAAAACACACAAAACAGGCTGGTTAATCGATTAATCAGTTTTGCCTTGCAAATGGTTAATTTGTTAACACTGTAAAAAACAACAACATAAAATTCAGCATAAAAGTACTTTTCAGCAACTTAATCTCCACATGTTAGAGCATGAAATTGATCATGAAAATTACATCAAATAACAACAATTAAACACAAATTGAATACATCAAACATCAATATCAGTAATCAAAGCAATCAATGGATCAATTATCACAAAAAATCACAGGATCTACATTGTGAAAATGCAAAATAAGCCAAAATGAGTAGTAGATCTAAGAATTACCAACCTACAAAGTGGAGACTTGCTTTGGTAAGTGTTGCAAACGAAATTTGACAGATCAAGCAAAGAAAATCGAAGATCCAATGAATTCCTAGCAAGAAAATTGAAGATCCACGCGAAAACAAACGAAACCGAAATTGCTTAGAAAATCACTTCAAGAAAGCACTTCCAATGTTTGAATCTAGATCCAAAAACACTTCAACTTCAGAATTGAATGATGGATGATGATGTAATAGAGGTTTAGCTTAAGAATTCAGAAATTGCAATATGCCATTTCTGAAGTTTTTTGGTTATGGAGCTTTAGTGAAGGTTGAAGATGAAAATGAAGAGTGAAAAGGTGAGAGAGAATTGAGAGAATTGGAATGTGAAGTGTAGAAAAATCAGAAAAATAGTGAAGTTGTGTGAGGTTTGAAGCAAATTCACTTAAATAGGCTCTAGGTTTGGAGTTTAATTAAGGTTTAGAGTGTGGGTTTGAATGAGGATTAGTATTAGGAATGGAATTAGGAGTGGGATTGGGAATGAGATTGTTTGAATTTTGGAGGGAAGATAAAATTAATTTGAAATGAACCAAAATTTGGAAGCATTCTAGATCCTTCTACTGATGCAAATGTGAAACCAAGTGATCAAAATGAGTTGAGAATGTTGCAGTGCTGAAAACTGAAATTTCTAGGCAAAAAATACACATGTTAATCAATTAGCCATTTGCAAGGCAAAATGTGTTAATCGATTAACACATCAAAAAATTGAAATTTGGCGCCTTTTGGTGGGAAAGCTTGGAAAACCACCTGTTTCCACTTGTTTTAAGCCCTGTTATGACTCTGAAATTTGTCATTTGTTATTGCAACTGAATCATGCTTGAAATAAGCTGTGAATTCTCTTTTGCACCCAAAATAACCTGCTGGAAAAATATGGTTCGGTACCAAATCACTGAGCAAAATAAATGTTAGAGCCTCTGATGCTTGCTGCTTAAAAACTTGAAATAAAAAGAAGTCTTGAGCCATAAAAACAATGTGATCTCATGTCTCAAGCACTCAATGCAATGCATGATTGACGGTTAAGACCTAATGAAAATGCAGATGAGTGTGAAGCGAAAACCAGTTAGACTTAGAAACGAGAGGGAAAATTTTGGGGTGCAACAGATAGAACTTTGGGTAAATGGTCCCCTAAGTGGGAAGGTTATTTTCAAATTATTAAAAAATTTCAATGGCGCATATGAGATCGAAGAGTTAAATGAAGATAGAAGAATCTTGAAGGTAAATAGTAAATATTTAAAGAAATATAGGCTTATACTTCAAGAAATAAAGATAAATAAGGAGTAATTCATGCAAAGGATAGTCGAAGCCAAAATGGGAATTAAAGTAAAAATTGCCAAAATGGTTAAGTCATTACAGTCAATGCCACGAAGGGCTTAAAATTACAATCAGAAAAAAAACAAGTTCATCAACAATCAAGCTAAAATGGGATACAGATTTTCATTTTCTCATATTTGGATTTTTGAAGCACCAAGCGCCGTTTACAGAGAGCCTTGTTGGTCAAAAGGTCTTCAATTTCTTTTCCAAGTTTTTGAGCTCTATCGACGTGATACATTCCAACTTTAAGTTCTTTGGCCACTTCTTCATGATCAAACTTGAGAAGTTCGTCTTTGCATTGCTTGGCCTGAGAAATTTTGGTCTGTAAATCTTTGATTTGTTGCTCTCATACTTCGGCATTCTTGTCACATCTTGCAATCTCTTTCTTATTTTGTTCAAAGACCTTTTCCAGATTTGCGACCTTTGTGGTGGAATCAGAGGTTGCATCTCATTCAGCTAGTTAGGTCTCTGATTTATTTCAAATTTTATTCGAAAAATATCTGAGACGATTGAGATCAGCGACAACAAGATCAATCAGCCTGCCTAGCTCCATTATGGCATCAGCAACTTCTAGAGAAACCTCCAAAACATTAACTTGCTTCAAGAGTTTCTTGATCCCAAAACTAGTTGAAGTATCTTTTTCTAAGAGTTGGAACAAATCAGCATTAAAAACCTTCTCTTTGATTTGGGGAAGCAAGTCATCCTCAGGTTTATTGGCAGACAGATTGCCTGAGGCATTCGAAGTACTGGTGCTCTTGTCAGTAAAACTAAACCTGGAGCTGATCATGGCCTTTAAATATTCAAGTGGCATCTGCACTTTCAAGGACTCTAGCTCTTTATCTGAGAGGCTAGTAAAGTTTGTGTCAGTCGAAGCATCAGGATTTGGGTCAGTTTTTTATTCATCTTCCTGTTGTTCTTTTTTGTCTTCATTTTCATTTTTGTCTTTCTCTTCTTCTTCATCTTCGTCCTCTACAACAACTTCAGTTTCAAAATCAAACAAAGAGTGATCCTTTTCCTATTCACCCTTTTCTTCACCACCGCCTTGTTGGTTGATTGGGGAGCCATCTTCAGACTTGTCTTCGACAATTTTTTCTACAAATGGCATTTCCGTGTCTCCTGCGACATCAATTAAGGCTTCCTCCCTTGCTGGGATTTTCTCATGATCAGGTTTGTTGGTTTGTGAAAGCTCAGCGGTGACCTTGAGCGGTGATTTATTTTGATGGTCACCAGCCACTTGGCTTACTTCTTATATGGATTCTTTGGTAGAATCCTTGAGATAAGTTTTGGAAGGGCTTGTTGGATGGTTGGTAGGATCACTTCTAGTGGCGGGAATGATTTGTTTCACAATGGGATGCCCTTTATCATCTTTGGCATCCTAAGAAAAAGAAATTAAGAAAAAGATTATAACCATGTTAGTCGAAGTTAATCATAAAATTTAAAAACAAAGAAGTAATCTTTATACCTTAGGATTCTCAGTCCCGGGGCTAGAGTTGTCACTCTTCACTTGATATGGAGTAGAAGGTTTCTTCGCAGGTGCTTTGATTGTTTTTGGCTGAGGTCGAAAACCGACATTAGTAATTTTTGTTTGGTTCTTCTTTTTCTTGACATGTTTGGAGTGATCTGGCGAAAGATCCCCATCATCGGATTCAATTAGATGAACCTCGGGTTCCATTTGCTTTCTCTTTTTTGGTGTCGGAGGTGGTCTCTGACTTCCCAGCAAAAATATTATATTTCAGATGTTAGACTAGGAAGGCAATATGCAAAAAGAAAAAATAATAAGCACAAAGTTTTACTTTGGTTGTGGTTTTCTTGGTGTTGTCTTCTTCTTCTTCTTCAACAGCTTCTTTTTCAACGGGAGTAGGTTTTTTGGCTGGAATTCTTACAGGTGCAAAGAAAAGTAATTCAGTTAGCATGAGCCAAGTACAAAACATAAATGAAGAGAAATAGACAAGAGAAGTGGTGTCGAAGAACCTCCCATTCCACACCTTCATATAATGGAGACTCTATGCGAACGGGTTCTATGCCAACATGAAGGTGGCCTTTGAAATTATCCAGAATGTACTTAGTCCGAACCACTCGCTTAACAGGCTTTTGGGATTCTTGGCGAAGAATTTTCATAAAATCCCCACAGACGAATCAGTCTGGAAATGGAGGACTAAAAGCTACACCAAAATCAGCAGTTGGCAGTCGAGGGAATTTTGGAGGAGAGATATTAAAAGCTAACTCGTAGCATTGATCAGGTCAAACGTACGAAGGAATTTTTAAGTCCTCTAGTTTCTTTGTAAATTTTTCATTTAAAGTCATTGCTGCTTCGCTAATGGTTCGACTAAGATCACCTGGCCTGTAGGCAGTTTCAAAGTACTTCTGGAATGCTTGGATCTCTTTGATGTGTGTTGAAGTACCTTTCTTCACTTTGTCCTGCACAAGGTCAAAAGCTCTAGTTAGTTAAAGATTGAAGGCAACTACATCAAAGAATTCTGCAGTGTAATATTTTCTCCACCAATTGTCGAACACTCTGGTGTAAAGATAGGATGGTTTGAAGGCCAAATGATTGAACTCTGTGAGGTCAAAATACTTGGCTAGCAACTTGGTGCATTCTGCCTCATTGTGCCACATGTTGTAATGAATCAATGAACCCTTTTTAGGGAAAAGGGTTTGGTTTTGATTTGAATTAGACCGAACTGTCGAGAGACGAGATTTAGTTGGTAACTAACAAGAGTGATCCGATGTTTTGAAGGGTTGAGCCTTGAAGCCAGCAATCTCCCAAATATCAAGGGATTATGCTTCATGTTCTTTCGACTCAGGAGGAAACTTTCTTGTGAACCATTCAGGGCCTACTTTCCTATTTGCAAAAGGGGCCATGTTGGGAGAAAATTTATAACGCTTCGCAAACATTATCACGTAGCTGGTGAATGTCTGCTGAAGGTCCATTCCTTCGTCACTGGGAGTCAACTGGGCAAGCCTCGTCCCTTTAACCCTTCTATTCTTTAATTTGACGAATGCTTCATTGATAAGACTTTGAGCAGGAAGGGATGCTCCGAAAGGGCATTTAGCCATAATTGCAGCAACCAGAAAGGTCCAGAAATGAGCAAGCTTCCTCTCGACTTGATTGTCTTCAATGTTGTGACGACTTTGCCAAGGGATTCATACAGTTTGTGTAACGCCCCAGTTTTGTCCGTTTTATTTAATCGAGTCGTTTTGATTATTTTATTATTATATTATTTTATTTCTGAGTTTTATTTGAAAATATGTTATTTTTCATCGAGATTATATTTTATCGCGTTTTGGGAGTGTTTGCGAGATATTTGAGTGTAGGGGTATTTTGGTCTTTTGTTTGGGTAGATATTATATTTTTCATATAATAGGAATAGAAAGAGAGAAAATAGAAAGGAAAGAAAAAGAAGAGAAGAAAAAGAGGAAGAAAGAAAAGAGAAATAAAAGGGGAAAGAGAGAAAACTTGGAAATCTAGGAACCGATTCAACCGACTTTTCAAACGAGATTTAATCGGGTAAGGGTGTGAAACTCGATTATACTATGCTTGTGTATGATTATGTATGTTTGTGTGGAAGTTTTATTGGTTTTTAGATATAGGTAGAAATGTGATAAACGATAGAAATCGATGTTTTCGCGGTTGGAAATCTGTGTAAATGCGGCAGAATACTTGTTACCATGATTAGATTATGTTCTGATTTCATTGTTTCGTGTTGGAAGAGTTTTTGGGTGAAAAATATGATTTTGGACCTCAAAACAGCGCTGCAGAATTCTGGGTTTTCCTTGGTTCGCCTAGCAAACCTGGGGCGAAGCAGTAGCGAATGAGTTTTCGCAGGTTCGCCTAGCGAACCAGTTAGCGAAGGTCAGCGAGTGTTCGCTAACGTTGTTCGCCTAGCGAACTTTGTATATTTTTTGTTCTGGTTGTTGCTGCCTTGGTTCACCAAGGGGTTCGCCTAGCGAACTTTGTGTCTGTTTTTATCTGATAGTGGGTTCGCTGTACATTCGCCTAGCGAAGGTGGTAGCGAATGCTCGCTAGAAGGTTCACCTAGCGAACATGGCAGTTTGTGCAATTTTGTTTTCTCCATAACTTTTGATCCGTAAGTCGGATTGGGGCGCGGTTGGGTGCGTTAGAAAGCTTTTGAGTTGTTCTTGCTTATTAAAATGGTTTCGAGATTGTGGGCCGATTTAATTATGTCGAGAATTTGGAATAGTGTCGTTTTGTCGACTTTTGTCGTTATAATTGTGTGTAATTGATGTGTATCATGCAATGTGCTGTTGATATGGATATGGTATGACTTGTGTGTTGTTGTATGGTGTAAATGCATGTGTTTAGATGGTGTGATGATGGTTTGTGGCCGTATGGCAAATAAATGCATTGTTTTGGGCTTGAATTGCAAAGCATGATTAATGCTGAGTGAGATGATTGCATATATGTGTGCATTTGAATGTCATGAGTCATTGTATGCCAAGCATCATGATATACATTCTTGTGATGTCGTGTGCCCTAGTGGGTGTGAGCGACGAATCGATTCCAGAGGAAATCCGCTATAACATCGTGAGCCTTATACCGAGAGGACCTAAAGCGATGATTATAGACGATCGTGAGCCTTATACAAAGAGGACCTAAAGCGATCGGATTGTGAGCCTTATACAAAGAGGACCTAAAGCAATCCATAAACGTCGTGAGCCTTATACCAAGAGGACCTAAAGCGACGAGGAACATCATTTGCCTGACGGGGTGTTACATGAGTAATCCTAAGTAACAAGCGATGGTTCCAATAGTTCCTGAGTAAACTAGTGTTAAGATGATGGATGGATGGTACCGTATATGCATTGCATAGAGTCATTGTGTCGGTCTCTGTGCATTTGCATAAATCATGAATGGATTGATTTTGTGTGGAATTGTGATTGGAATTGATGAGTTGAGATATATATATATATATATTGGTGTTGGTGATAATTGCATTGTGTATGATTGATATGCATTGGTGATGGATAAATGAGATATGTATTGTGTTGTGTTGTATTTGGATTCTGTTGTACGTTGTGGTGAGAATATTTTACGTGTGTAATTTTGTGTTATTATATAATTATATACAATTATATTATGATTGTGTTTCTCACCCTTCTGCTGTTTTAAATGCTCTATGAGACATTGCAGATTAGATTGCTGGAGGTCTTTTTGTGAAGCTTAGGTCTTCATTCTTTTGTCGATCGGCTCTGATATGTGGCACCGGGTTGTTAGGGAGACCGTTGGTGATTTGTGTGTATATGTACATGTTTCTTTTGGGATTGTACATGTATGATTGTATTTGGTAGACAAACTTTTCATGATATATATATATATATATATATATATATATATATATATATATATAGATATATGAGATTTCAGTAGAGATTTTCCGCTTGTATTCTGTATCTGAATTGTGGGTAGTATGAACTATGTTCCTCTATTAATTGCTACCTGATTGTTGCATAACTTTATGAGCATGTTTATGTGTATTTTGTTTCAAATTAATGTGACCTCTCGGTCTATGCCGTGAATGTTTTAAATATACTCTGATGAAATTTTAAATTTTATTCATCGCTTAATAGCTTGGGTGTATAGATTAGGGGTGTTACATTAAGTGGTATTAGAGCCAGTCTGTGTCCGTTTGTGTCAGTCCTTGTTGGTCGTTGTAGTTGGGTGAGTTGTTTGTTTAACCATAGTTGTTGTTATTGGAAATGAACAGAATATGGCTGGTAGGAATGACGCTGCTTTGGCTGCTGCTATGTAAGTTATGGCTCGGGTTGTGCAGGGTGCACCTAATGTTGCAGGTAATGATGAATTCAGGAAGAACAAACCGCCTGTCTTCAAAGGAAGATACGATCCTGATGGTGCTCAGATATGGCTTAAAGAGATTGAAAGAATCTTCCGAGTGATGGATTGTGCTGAGGATCAGAAGGTGAGACTGGGTACTCACATGTTACTGGAAGAAGTTGATGATTGGTGGGTTAGTACACGTCATGTGTTGGAAGCTGCAGAGGAAGAGATCACTTGGGCTGTGTTTAGAATTGAGTTTCTGAGGAAGTATTTTACCGAAGATGTAAGAGGAAAGAAGGAAATTGAGTTCTTGGAATTGAAACAAGGTACTATGTCTGTTGTTGATTATACTGCTAAGTTTGTGGAGCTTGTGCAGTTTTATCCACATTATGCTGAAGCGACCGCGGAGTTTTCTAAGTGTGTAAAGTTTGAGAACGGATTGCGTCCTGAGATAAAGCAGGCAATCGGTTACCAAAGGATTAGAAGGTTTTCTGATTTGGTACATTGTTGTAGGATTTTTGAAGAAGATAGCAAAGCTCGTTCTACTCACTATAAGAGTGTGAACGAGAGGAAAGGGAAGCAACCGTTTTGCAGTGGTCCTTATGTGACACCAGCTTATAAGGGTAAACAAAGGGGTAATTTTGAGAAAAGGCCCAGTGGAGGAGGTATGTCTAATTCTCCGAGATGTTTTAGGTGTGGTGAATTAGGACATCGTCAGTTTGAATGCAGAAAAGATATCAGGAAGTGTACCAATTGTGGAGGGTTAGGACATATTCCAGCTGATTGTACGAGGAAGAATGTGGTGAAGTGTTTCAACTATGGTGAACCTGGTCATATTAGTACGAAGTGCCCGAAACCGAAGCAAGCTCCAGCTGGTGGGAAGGTTTTTGCATTGGCAGGAACTCAGACTACTAATGCAGATCGTCTGATCAGAGGTACTTGTTTTATTAATAGTACGCCTTTAGTTGCTATTATTGATACTGGAGCGACTCATTCATTTATTTCGTCTGAGTGCGCGAAGCATTTGAATCTTGTGTTGTCTTTGATGGATGGTGAAATGGTTATTGATACTCCAGCAATGGGGTTAGTAACTACTTCTTTGGTTTGTTTAAGTTGTCCTTTGACCATTTATGGTAAAGACTTTGAGATGGATTTGGTGTGTTTTCCGTTGGAGGGTTTAGATGTGGTTATGGGAATGAATTGGTTGCAGTTCAATAGGGTCCATATTGATTGTTATCATAAGTTAGTAAGATTTCCTTCTCTTGAGGAAGACGAAGACTCGAGTTTCTTATCTACCAAAGAGTTGAAGAAACTTTTGGCGGATAAAGCTCAGTTGTTTGGGTTGTTTGCATCATTGACTGTGGATAGTCAAGTTTCATTTGATGTGTTTCCTGTTGTGTGTGATTTTCCGGAAGTGTTTCCTGAGGATATTTCAGACTTGCCGCCTGAGAGAGAGGTGGAGTTTTCTATAGATCTAGTTCCTGGTACTAGACCTATTTCTATGGCACCTTATCGTATGTTGGCATATGAGTTGGTTGAGTTAAAGAAGTACTTGAATGAATTGCTAGAAAAGAGGTTTGTGAGACCAAGCGTTTCTCCTTGGGGTGCTCCAGTTTTATTGGTGAAAAAGAAAGATGGAAGCATGCGATTGTGTATTGATTATCGCCAGCTGAATAAGGTGACGATTAAGAATAAGTATCCTCTTCCAAGGATTGATGATTTGATGGACCAGTTGGTTGGTGCGTGTGTGTTTAGTAAGATTGATTTGAGATCTGGGTATCATCAGATTAGGGTGAAAGAGGAAGATATTCAGAAGACGGCTTTTAGGACACGTTACGGTCATTATGAATATTCTGTGATGTCGTTCGGGGTTTCTAATGCGCCAGGTGTGTTTATGGAGTACATGAATCGTATTTTCCACGAGCATTTGCGTATTGTTTTGCAGGTTTTGGTCGGAGGTGAGTTTTCTTGGGCACGTGATTTCAGGTAATGATATTTCTGTGGATCTATCTAAAGTAGAAACAGTTCTACAATGGGAGGCTCCGAGATCCGTTACTGAAATTCGAAGCTTTTTGGGTTTGGCCGGATATTATCGAAGGTTCATTGAAGGTTTTTCTAAGCTAGCACTTCCTTTGACCCAGTTGACTTGTAAAGGGCAAGCGTTTATTTGGGATATTCGGTGTGAGGAAAGTTTTAGTGAGCTGAAGAGAAGATTGACGACAGCTCCGATTTTGATTTTACTGAATCCTACTGAACCATTTGTGGTGTATTGTGATGCGTCTTTGATTGGTCTAGGTGGGTGCTAATGCAAGAAGGTAAGGTCGTGGCTTATGCTTCGAGGTAGTTGAGAGTGCATGGGAAAAATTACCCTACTCATGATTTGGAATTAGCGGTTATGGTGTTTATATTGAAGATTTGGAGGCATTATCTCTATGGTGCAAGATTCGAAGTCTTTAGTGATCATAAGAGTTTGAAATATTTGTTTGATCAGAAAGAGTTAAATATGAGGCAGCGAAGATGGTTGGAATTTTTGAAGGACTACGACTTTGGCTTGAATTACCATCCAGGTAAAGCGAATGTGGTAGCCGATGCGTTGAGTCGGAAATCGTTACATATGTCCGCTTTAATGGTTAAGGAGTGGGAGCTTTTGGAAGCTTTTAGAGACTTGAGTTTGGTGTATGAGGTGACGTCCGACAGCGTGAGGCTAGGTATGCTAAAGGTTACTAATGATTTTTTGATGACTGTTAGTGAGAAACAGAAACTGGATGTGAAATTTGTGGATTTGATGTTGGTTGGAGAAAAAGATGCGAATAGTGATTTTAAAGTGGATGTTAATGGTGTTTTGAAGTTCCGTGGTCGAATTTGTATTCCGGATGATTCGGATTTGAAAAGGATGATTTTAGAGGAAGGACACCGGAGTAATTTGAGTATACATCCGGGAGCTAATAAAATGTACCAAGATTTGAAGAAGATTTTCTGGTGGTCTGGATTGAAAAGAGATGTGGCTCAGTTTGTGTATGCGTGTTTGATGTGCCAAAAATCGAAAGTGGAACATCAGAGACCTAGTGGTTTGTTGCAACCGTTGGATATTCCTGAGTGGAAATGGGACAGCATTTCTATGGATTTTGTGACAGGGTTGCCGAATACTCAGCGAGGGCATAATGCTATTTGTGTGGTGGTTGATAAGCTGACTAAATCGGGGCATTTCATTTCGACTGACATCAGTTTTTCTTTGGAGAGATTGGCTGAGATTTATATTAGTGTGATTGTGAAATTGCATGGTGTTCCGTTGAGCATTGTTTCTGATCGAGATCCTAGGTTTACCTCCAGATTTTGGGAAAGTTTGCAAAAGGATTTAGGATCTAAATTGAGGTTGAGTTCTGCTTATCATCCTCAAACGGATGGTCAGACCGAGAGAACGATTCAGTCGTTGGAGGACTTGTTGAGAGCTTGTGTTCTTGAGCAAGGTGGTGTGTGGGATAGTTATCTTGCATTGGTGGAATTCACGTATAATAACAGTTTCCATTCTAGTATTGGAATGGCACCTTTTGAAGCACTGTATGGACAAAGATGTCGAACACCGTTGTGCTGGCACGAATCTGGTGAGAGTTCGGTGGTTGGACCCGAATTGATTCAACAGACTACAGACAAGGTGAAGCTTATCCGTGAGAAAATGAAGGCTTCTTAGAGTAGGCAAAAGAGTTATCATGATCGTAGAAGGAAGAATCTCGAGTTTCAAGAGGGCGATCATGTATTTTTTAGAGTTACACCGGTGACGGGTGTTGGCCGTGCATTGAAGTCGAAGAAACTTACTTCTCGGTTTATTGGTCCTTACCAGATATCAGCGAAAGTGGGTGATGTGGCTTATAGGGTGGCGTTGCCGCCGAGTCTGTCGAATTTGCATGATGTGTTCCATGTTTCACAGCTTCGGAAGTATGTTCCGGATTCGTCGCATGTGATTCCGATGGATGAGGTAGAGGTAAGGGAGAACCTTACAGATGAGGCATTACCAGTGAGGATTTTGGATCGCGAGGTGAAGCGGTTAAGGGGCAAGGATATTGCACTTGTGAAGGTAGCGTGGGGAGGCGCTGCTGAGGGCAATTTGACTTGGGAGTTGGAGAGTCGGATGCGGGAGTCGTATCCAGAGTTATCCGTCTCAGGTACATTTTCGAGGACGAAAATTTCTAAGTGGGAGAGAGTTGTAACGCCCCAGTTTTGTCCGTTTTATTTAATCGAGTCGTTTTGATTATTTTATTATTATATTATTATATTTCTGACTTTTATTTGAAAATATGTTATTTTTCATCGAGATTATATTTTATCGCGTTTTGGGAGCGTTTGCGAGATATTTGAGTGTAGGGGTATTTTGGTCTTTTGTTTGGGTAGATATTATATTTTTCATATAATAGGAATAGAAAGAGAGAAAATAGAAAGGAAAGAAAAAGAAGAGAAGAAAAAGAGGAAGAAAGAAAAGAGAAAGAAAAGGGGAAAGAGAGAAAACTTGGAAATCTAGGAACCGATTCAACCGACTTTTCAAACGCGATTTAATCGGGTAAGGGTGCGAAACTCGATTATATGCTTGTGTATGATTATGTATGTTTGTGTGGAAGTTTTATTGGTTTTTAGATATAGGTCGAAATGTGATAAACGATAGAAATCGATGTTTTCGCGGTTGGAAATCTGTGTAAATGCGGTAGAATACTTGTTACCATGATTAGATTATGTTATGATTTCATTGTTTCGTGTTGGAAGAGTTTTTGGGTGAAAAATATGATTTTGGACTTCAAAACAGCGCTGCAAAATTCTGGGTTTTCCTTGGTTCGCCTAGCGAACCTGGGGGGAAGCAGTAGCGAATGAGTTTTCGCGGGTTCGCCTAGCGAACCAGTTAGCGAAGGTCGGCGAGTGTTCGCTAACATTGTTCGCCTAGCGAACTTTGTATATTTTTGGTTCTGGTTGTTGCTGCCTTGGTTCGCCAAGGGGTTTGCCTAGCGAACTTTGTGTCTGTTTTTATCTGATAGTGGGTTCGCTGGACATTCGCCTAGCGAAGGTGGTAGCGAATGCTCGCTAAAAGGTTCGCCTAGCGAACATGGCAGTTTGTGCAATTTTGTTTTCTCCATAACTTTTGATCCGTAAATCGGATTGGGGCGCGGTTGGGTGCGTTAGAAAGCTTTTGAGTTGTTCTTGCTTATTAAAATGGTTTCGAGATTGTGGGCCGATTTAATTATGTCGAGAATTTGGAATAGTGTCGTTTTGTCGACTTTTGTCGTTATAATTGTGTGTAATTGATGTGTATCATGCAATGTGCTGTTGATATGGATATGGTATGACTTGTGTGTTGTTGTATGGTGTAAATACATGTGTTTAGATGGTGTGATAATGTTTTGTGGCCGTATGGCAAATAAATGCATTGTTTTGGGCTTGAATTGCAAAGCATGATTAATGTTGAGTGAGATGATTGCATATATGTGTGCATTTGAATGTCATGAGTCATTGTATGCCAAGCATCATGATATGAATTCTTGTGATGTCGTGTGCCCTAGTGGGTGTGAGCGACGAATCGATTCCAGAGGGAATCCCCTATAACATCGTGAGCCTTATACCGAGAGGACCTAAAGCGATGATTATAGACGATCGTGAGCCTTATACAAAGAGGACCTAAAGCGATCGGATTGTGAGACTTATACAAAGAGGACCTAAAGCAATCCATAAACGTCGTGAGCCTTATACCAAGAGGACTTAAAGGGACGGGGAACATCGTTTGCCCGACGGGGTGTTACATGAGTAATCCTAAGTAACAAGCGATGGGTCCAATAGTTCCTGAGTAAACTAGTGTTGAGATGATGGATGGATGGTACCGCATATGCATTGCATAGAGTCGTTGTGTCGGTCTCTGTGCATTTGCATAAATCATGAATGGATTGATTTTATGTGGAATTGTGATTGGAATTGATGAGTTGAGATATATATATATATATATATATATTGGTGTTGGTGATAATTGCATTGTGTATGATTGATATGCTTTGGTGATGGATAAATGAGATATGTATTGTGTTGTGTTGTATTTGGATTCTGTTGTACGTTGTGGTGAGAATATTTTACGTGTGTAATTTTGTGTTATTATATAATTATATGCAATTATATTATGATTGTGTTTCTCACCCTTCTGCTGTTTTAAATGCTCTATGAGGCATTGCAGATTAGATTGTTGGAGGTCTTTTTGTGAAGCTTAGGTCTTCATTCTTTTGTCGGTCGGCTCTGATATGTGGCACCGGGTAGTTAGGGAGACCGTTGGTGATTTGTGTGTATATGTACATGTTTCTTTTGGGATTGTACATGTATGATTGTATTTGGTAGACAAACTTTTCATGATATATATATATATATATATATATATATATGAGATTTCAGTACAGATTTTTCGCTTGTATTCTGTATCTGAATTGTAGGTAGTAGGAACTAAGTTCCTCTGTTAATTGCTACCTGATTGTTGCATATCTTTATGAACAGGTTTATGTGTATTTTGTTTCAAATTGATGTGACCCCTCGGTCTATGCCGTGAATGTTTTAAATATACTCTGATGAAATTTTGAATTTTATTCATCGCTTCATAGCTTGGGTGTATAGATTGGGGGTGTTACAGTTTTGCTAGAATTATCTCACTGAGACAGATGTCATGCCCAGCATGCAGTTGGTTGGCCATGGTCAGGTACCTCTTCGCCACTTGAAGGAACCTTGAGCAAAAGACACAGTGCGAAAGCCAAAGATCCAGGAAGGCAGCGTGTTCTTGGTCAGAAACTTCTTTGGTTTCTTTGCCATGATAATAGGCTATGTAGGTGGTGAAAGCCGCTTTGTTGGTGTCGAAACCTATTGTGTCATCAGCTAAAAGGGTAGGATCATAATCAACTCTAATAGGGTTAAGGCTTGTGATAGCAGCGACGTCGAACAAAGTAGGGGTGACCATTCCACAAGGGAGTTGGAAGTTGTTGTGGGTGTTGTTCCAAAAATAGAGGGAAGCAATAAGCATAGATGGGCAGTAACCAGGCCCCACCTTCGACAACTGAATTAGGTCGAAGATGCCCATGTCTTTCCAGACTTGGGAATTTGCTTTCTCTATTTTTTTCCAACCAAGCTAAGTAATCATAAGGGTCTTTAGATAAAGGACACGACTTGAAAACCCTAAAACTAATGTCCATGAACTCTAAATTGATTGGGTCCCTAGAAGCTATGGTCGAAGGAGAACCTTGATCATCCACCTTTGCTTTCTCATCAATTTTAATCTCCTCACTATTCCTAGGTTTTAAACCGTTGGCTATGGGTTTGTAACGGTGGTAAGCGGGAAAAAATTGCCTAACCTTAGCAGGGTCAGTAGTAAGATCAAAGAGAGGACCTAACATAACATGGTTCTTACCAGAAACAAGAAGGGGAATGAGTACCTGCGATTGATAGATCTTGCATTTCTCCTCTTTATTTGGAGGTTCAGGAATGTACTGTTGGTTTTCTACCACGTTTGGACCCAGCATTTTATGAACTAGAGAAAGCTCTTTAGATCTCTTGGATTCTTTGACATTCTTGCTTGTTTCCTTGGAGATTTTGGAAGTAGAAGCCATTGTTGTAGTGGGTTTGCAGAGAAAAGATTTGAAGGAGATGAAGTTTTGAGGAGATACGCTTGAGAAAGTTCAGAGAGTGAAAAGAGTAAAATGGAGTTTTCCATTATTTTATAGATGGATGAAGTGGAACGGTTACTGTACAACATTAATGGTGATAAAAATCATGGGACGCGTGTCATGTGAGGGTTGTGTGATGAGACGGTAGCAGTTAAAATCTGACCCATGATCTCCTAGGGACTAGACGTGTGATGATTGAAAAAATTCACGCATGGGTTTGAGGATACGTTTTGGGGAAAGTTATCATGATGACAATGATGTCATAGCAGTCCAAAGGTTTTCTAGCGCCAAATATGAAAACTTCAAAAAATGCTCTTTTCTCCATTTTAGTCGAAAATGACATTTTTTGGGGGTAATTTGTTGGTTGAGAATTTCGACGTCATGTTCCCATTTGAGAAACTAAGTGAAAAGTTTCTTAAATATGGCTGATTTCGACAAGAGCTTGTATGAAGTTCTGACGAAGTGGTTCTCATAAGGAGACGTGCTTGGGCAAATACTTAGAAATATTTTCTAAGTATAGGAAGTCACTTCGACGAAGGGATGTTTTGGAGTCTTCCTTCAACATAAGTTTGAATTTCAAAATACGAATAGATAACTGTATTTTGTCCTTATTCGTTTCTTAAGAGAGACGCGTGGAGAACTATGACGAAAAGAATGCATGTAGGGTGAAACGTGTTAACTTTTGGAGAAATGCTCGTTGGAGACGGTTATTTCGACGTGTTATAAATAGGGGTCTTAGTATTAGGATTTCTGTGTGTTCAATTATTGTACTATACTCGAAATTTACTCAAAGTATCCAAGTTAACGTGAGAAAAGAGTGTTGAGAAATATATGTTTGGAACACCATACATTTTATTCAATAGAAAATTACTTTCATTTATCATATTGTTCTTTACTGCACTTTTTACTTTGAAGTTCTTTTCTTCATTGCATTAATTTACCAAACTTTTACAAAGTTTAGTCTTTTCAACAAACAATCAAAACAATCTTTTACATAAATGAATATTGTCGAAGTGGTCTACAATTTTCCAGAAATACATTAAACACAATAGCTATGTCCTTAGGATTCACTGGTTGATCCTGCAAGTAAACCAAATTTTTGGAAGACCAACGGTTGTTTACCAATTTTCACGGTAAACAAAAAGCGCATCATCTATCGAACCATTATCGGACCTTCCAATAACCACACCAAATCCAAGTGTAGAGGCATCTGTACGGATCCATTGATGCATTTGATCACGAGATTCAAACTCTTGTTTGTTTTTAAAGTCGTTGCCAACATCTACCACCTTCGCAACAATCCCTTAAACATTCGGAGAAAGAACGTTTGGAGAAACAACTTATTTTGGGAAAACATCGGGGTGCACCATGTCTATTGAAAACAATTAAAACAGGTTCAACAGCATTAGTTCAACTGCTGCTGCAAAATGACTGGAAAAATAAACACAGACAACTTCTGAAAAATGCATCTTCGGACAAGTTAATATACGTTCTGGAGATACATTTCCGGACACATCATAAGTTTTTTCAAAAAATATTGATGACTAATATGAGTAATATAGAGGAAAAAAATAATTTTTACTTGAAACTCTATCTTCTTTTGCTCTCTGTGATATGTTGAACCAAAATGATGGAGATGTGGAGTGAAAACTGAATTGAGAATGAAGGATTTTTAGGGTGAAGAGTTTGGTGGAAAACTTTGTATTTAAACAATGGAGGAGTGATCATGCAGTTGAGTCCTATATCAGATATTTCCAAAGATGCATCTCCGAAAATATTTTACATGTAAAAATGACAGAAAATTTTAAAATGTCGTTCATAATTCCGGAAATACATCTCCGAAATATATACTAAACTGAATTAAATTAAAATGTTTTCTTTAAAATGTTCCAGAGATACATCTCCGAAATATCTACTGAACTGAACAATTAAAATATTTTCTTTAAAATGTTTCAGAGATATATCTTCAGTATAAAACTAACCCAATACATGGAGCATAATCATAATGGTCTTGATTAAGTAAGCAAAAAGTGTGTTCGAATATATATCTCTAAAAATAAATGACATATATAAAAATTCACATGATGATGTGTTAAAAGTATATATAAGGTGTACTAAGAAATTCTCATTCTTTATGCTGAAGAAATATCTCAAAGGCCAAAATTTATGATACCATATAAAAAATATTTTATATACTTCAAAGTTGTAAAAAGAGTACAACAATTAATTTGCTAAAATAAATTATTTTAAACCTAATAAGTTTAATTAATAGAAATAATATTAATACAAATTAATTTAGTCGGTCGCAAGACGGATACCAAGATTTAAAAAAAAAAATACAAATAATTAAAACATTTTTATTTACAACATTGACTTATAATAACATTCATGCATATGGCCAAGCAAGCCACTGTGCAATTTAGCTGTACAAAACCAATTTAGGGCCTGGAACTTTCTTTCAGGAGGTAGGAACAAATTTATATACACCGAATGGTTTGAAATAATAAACGACCAAACAGTTATAATGCATCTATAATTTGATCAATTGTATCAGCTAAAAGGAAAAGACACAAGAACAGAAATTAAAAGATGAAGGTGGCATTTTGCAACAAGCTGGCACAAGAAATGCCACATCAATACCACACAATTATGTCTTATAACTTACATGCTTAACAGTAAAGACAAACTTTAAGAAATGACTTCAAAAGATGAAAAGGACTACACATAAACTCAAATCAAAACCCAGTGTTTTACCAAATTTAGACATGACTTCAAAAGTTGAAAAAGAATACACATAAACTCGATTCAAAAAGCAGTGTTTTGCCAAATCTCAATATCTTCCATACTGCTGATTTTGAGCAATGCCATATCTTCCTTGCACTGCATTGCTTGGAGCTGCTGCACTGATGATACCAGGACAGTCTCTTGCCCAATGTCCTGCTTGATGGCATTTATAGCACTCACCAGAAACACCACCTGATCCAGCCGAAGGGAACTGCGGACGCTGATCCATTTGTGCCAGAGTGACACCAGGACAGTCTCTTGCCCAATGACCAGCTTGATTGCATTTAAAGCAATTACTAGAAGCACCATCGGATCCAGTAGATACTCTGTTGGCGAAGGCCCCTCCAGCAGACTGGCCAGATTGATTTCTAATGTTTAAGCATTGTGCAGAGCTATGACCAGAGACACCACAGTTACTACAAGACAAGTAAGAATTTGGAGCCCCTGATGAAGTAAAAGAGCTGTCAGGTTGGTTTCCATACTGACCCACTGGATTTGCTGTCCCATAATCTCTACCAGTATTAGTGTAGCTCTTTGTAGGAGTATATACTGGTGGTGCAGCTTGTCCAGTTTCAACACTTCCCAGTCCAGTTTCAGACTTAAGTTTATCAATCATATCCATAAGAAATCTAGCATTAGATGCAAAGTTTAACTTCTCTGCTTTTACTAATGTTGACTTAACGCGTTGTTCGTCATTGTACATCTCTTCTTTTACTTTTAGCTTGAACACATATTCAGATAAGACAACCTTGCGGATAATGTCAGCAAATTTTTCTTCATCTTGTTCTTCATATTTCAGAAAATACAAATCTTTTGCAGATATACCCAAGATTTCCTCGCCACCCTCCTGGAAAGCAGTAACCCATGTTTGGCCAGTGTGATCCTGTATCTGCATTTGCAGCAAGTACCTGTAATCACAAGCATCAACGGACTTGTCACACTTGTCGCAGCGCCATTTCCCATCTCCGTTGTTGGTAACCTTTTTGTTACATTGCCTATCTCCTGTCATGATAGGACAAGCTGTGTAGCAAAAATTATCAACTTTAATGTATGCAACATTTGCATAGACAGTTATCCAATCAGGCTTCTCTGAAGTCCCTAGCTTTTCATCCTTAATTTGAGATATAGTCTTACGCGCTTCGCTTTTACCAAAAGATGAATCTCTGGAAATAGATTGACTTGGGACATTCCTACCTTCATTTTCAAACCATTCTCTCAGTGTAGTAGCCTCTGGAAATTCAGGTTCTACAATTAATTGGCTGGTGGCTATGGTCCCAACGGATTTCCCATTGAAATCATTTACTCTGGCAGATTTTACAGCTAAAATTGGAAATGCCCCGGAGTCACAGATATTTTGAAGCCTCTGTCCTTCAGTGTTGCAAAAATTTCCCCATATAGTGAATTCAACACTTCGGCCAGACATGTCTTTCAACTGGAGAGATCTCTTCTGTGTTTCAGTACCATTTTTTCTCATGATTGAAGCTGTGGGACTAATAGAAGTCACCACAGCAATCACATCCACAATACTGTTGCTTTCAATACTCTCAATGTCACCAATAGAACGAAAATTATATATTTGTTGTGGAATTGAGTTGTCATCTTCGGGGCATGGCCGTATATCCGATGTGGCGTCAAGGGTTATCTCTTGATCATTAGGAAGGTGATTAAAATTTCTCTGAGCTGCTTTTAAAGTTCCTCGAGAAACCAAATAAACTTTTCCTACTTCAATTAGGCTATAGAACTTATCAGCCACCGCATTAAAGCAAGTAGACCGTATTTCTCCACCTTCAGAATCCAAAAGATCAAAAGAAAATACTTTTCCCTCACCTCGGGCATTGTTATAGAGCCTAAGTTCTCCCTTAGCAGTTACTCTAGCTTTAATTGTCCACATATTTTGATAGGGATTCAATGCAGATATTGGAATTATCCTTGGGGGAGCATCATTTCTTCCCATAGGACCTCTATTTGCATATGGAGTTGGCTGTCTGTATATAGGCTGAGGAGGGCGAGGATAGGAATTTTGCAATGGTTGTTGAGGATTGCGGAAACTTGCATTCTGCTGGCCATAAGAACCATTGACTAGTGGTGGTCGATTCACACTGACTACAGGCTCAGGTTTAGGATAAGAGGGGGGAGGGGCATTAGATGCACCATACCTTGCAGATTCAGAACTGTTAGCATAAACACTGCTAGCAGGAGAATTCACTTTTGAACGATCCATTGATGGCGGCACAGCCACATTTGGTCTAACATTAACGCTGCCTGCATGGGAATTAGTATTTAAAGTCTGTGAATCTCCAGCAATGTTTCCTACAGCTGATTGTACAACAGGAAATTGTGCAGGTGCTTCTTTTGGCGCTTGTAGAGGTTTTCCAATCAATTCACATATATCCACTAGAACTTCCAGGTCAACAATGATAATAATCCTGTTTGTAAATCGAAAACAAAATCAACAACTAATCACCCACAAACAAATAGACTAGACACAATTTTTAGCTACAACCAGGAACCAACATCAACAAATTAGACAATATCAAAAGTTCAAAAATCAATAAAAAAATACGAACACCAAACAATCATAACTCAATGAAATTCCTCAACTATTATACAATAACCTCACCCCTGACCCCACCCATTTCAAAACTCTCCAAAAATACAAATTTTAAATAATCAACTCAATATAAATCAAGTACAAACCACCCTAAACAATTTCTGGTTTTAAATTGAAAATTTTCAATACTTACTACTCTCAAACGACCCCAAAGCAACAGTCACACTACTCGCTTACGAATAAACTACCAATATATCAATTCAACAACGATCTAACATATACTATATATTTATAGACAAACAATATACAAAAAAAAATTAAGAGATTGAGAACAAGAAAATAAATAAAGGGGTCACGCAAAAGACAAACTTACTTGCGACGCTGAACATCGTTGGTAACGAACTGAAGAAGCTTAACAATGGAACCTTTCTGCAACCTTCCAGAATGAACCAGTTCATTCTTTTGTGTAGCGAGCATTCCTTGTTCATAATACGAACCATCAGATAGTACGGCTCGGTATCTCTCAGTAGCGGACTGCGACGACTGAACAAGTCTTAGATCGATAACTTGAAGCACCGGCTGAAAATCCTCCGGCGCGGTGAAACACATCTTCATTACCGCACCTGGTGTCAGATTCACGGCCATTTTCGCTTTTTCAAAATCACTTTTTTTTAATCCCACGAGAGAAAGAAAAGACCCTAAATTTGATGGAAACGATTGTGGCTTTTGGAGAGTTGGAGTGATAGTGAAAATGAAATTCGAAACCCTAAAATGGTTTTAGAGAAGGCGCCATAATTGGATCCGTTTGAGAAGAGAGGGAAGTTTATTTTTTGAGGGTTGGGATGTGATTAAATACCAAAAATGCCCCTGTTGTATGAATGGCTTCTTGAGTAAGCTACGCGAGTTTGTGGTGTAATCTGTAAAGTGTCGGTGTGTGATCGTGCGTTGTTCCAATTTTTGGGATTCGTGGAATTGAAAAGTTTAAACATTTAATAGAAAACATTTTTTTAATCAGAATTAAGGCTATGTTTGAATATTATAAAATGAGCGGAACGGAAGGGGACGGAGCGGAATTGAGCTGAATAAAATAAATATGTTGTTTTATTGTTTGGATATTTCACAACGGAACATAGAGATTTTGTCATTCCACCCAAATTAGAGGGTATAAAAAATGATGGAAAGTGATGAAATGGGATGGAATGCATTTCATCCGGTTCCGCTCAATTTCATTCTTTTTTAATCAATCCAAACAATGGAACTTAAGTTTATACCATTTCATTCCATCCTATTTCATTCCACTTCATCAATCCAAATATACCCTAAGTGTAGTTATTAAAACTAATTATCGTCAAGTCAACATTTTATTTAATTTTTAACATTATTCTTTCATCCTATTATCTGATCTAATCGTTTATAAGAACTAAATAGTTAGATGGGATAATAGTTTAGAATTCTTTTAAGAAATTTTGATTTTTTTGGTCATTGTGTATTTGCCTTTTATTATGGTTACGAAGAGATAGTCTGTCATAAATTATAAAACGTTTTGTTATTTTACACAAATTAAAAAATTTAATTATTATTTTTTAAAAAATTAAAATAGTTAAAAAAATAAATAATAATAAATATTTGAGAGTATATCAAAAAAAATGTCATTAATAAAAATGTAAAGTAACGAGATAAATTTTTTTGACAAAGCAACTTATAATTTAAGATAAAGAAAATATTATATTCCTCAAAAATAATAAATTAATAAAATAATATTATAAAATCCTAAATTGAAAATAAGTCTAGTTTGACTTTTTTGTTTAAATTATTGTTCGGGATGTTTTTTAATTTTTATCTTAATTCATTAAATTTGGTCAATTTCATAAATCAACTTTTCTTATAATGTTTTATTTTTAATTATGTTTTTATATAAATTGTTAATTTTGATATCTTTTTTAATATTTTTTTTAAAGTTTTTCTATATCTCTTATTGTTTGACTCATTTTTATCTGATCTACTTTCCTTATCATAAAATTTATATATCTTCTTTGTATATGTCCAAATGACTTAAATCTATTTTCTATCATGTTTTTTACTTCATCTTAAGTGATACATTTGTGTCACATAAAATTCTTTGAAACGAGTTTTTGAAACACATAACTTTCCTCCTTCAGTTTGAGTGAAACATTTGTGTCTTATGAAAGCTTTAGAGTGTTTTAGAAGAAACATTTTAACCAGGAAAAGTAATTTTTTGAGAGAATTTAAAATGACTTAACCAAAATTCATTGTTTGAATAAAAAATATATATAATTATTAAAATGATCTAAATTTATGAAGTGTTTTATTTAAGTTAAATTTAAGGAATTTTAAATGACACAAAAAATTAAAGAATTTGAAATTGCACCTTCGTTATATATAACGCAAATGTTAAACTGTTTATTATTAATTTTTCAAATTTTGCAAGATGGTCCTCATATTTTATGAAAAATTCGAATTCATCACTAAATTTTTCAAAAATTGCAAATAAGTCCGTAATAATTTTTAAATTTAACAAATTGGTCCCTTAAAATTTTAAAAATTTGCAAATTAGTTCTTATTTTTATATTTAAAATTTGAGTCAAAAGTAATAAATTTTATGAAAATGACCCCAAAAATTTAACAATAAATCATTTTAATACTCCATCCAAATAAAAGAATTTAAAATTGGATGAATTTCAATTGAATCATTTGAATTGCTTAGAATTTTGAATTTCTTAAAAATTCTCAATTAAAAATTCTCAATCACCTCAACCAAACACACTCTTAAAGCCCTCATCAATTTCAGTCATTCAGCTTGAATTTGATGATTTACATCTCCTTTTATTTCTCCATTATTTTGTACTACATACCTGTGATATTTAAATTGTGTGACTTGTGGAATTATATGATCTCCAACTTTCACATTTATATTAAAAATAATTCTCCTTTTATTGAACTTACATTTCATACATTATGTCTTACTTATGCTTAGACAAAAGACATGTGTTTCAAAAGCTCGTCTCCGAGTTTCTAACATCTCATTTAAATCATCTTTCGACTCTCCAAGTATGACATCATGTGCAAAAGTTTTGTGTGTGTGTGTGTCATTCAGAACTTAGTTTTTTGTTCAGAAGGAACAAATTTGTTTTCTTCTTTTTCGTGTGTCTCAAGTTCAAAAGTATATTCATGATCTGTCTCGTGTGATCTGTCTCACAGCCAGATATGGTGTAGCCTCTACGATTTCTATTCTGGACAGGATAGCTGTTAGACGAGGGCAACGATCTATAAGAAGGGTTGAATAGATTGCCAATAAAATTATCTTCTATTTAAAATTTAGGTTTGAAAAATATTTTCAATGGCAAGCGGAAGCAAATCCTGATCAACACTTGTCTATCCAAACCGTTATTGAAAGAATCGGATATGTGTATAAACCGTAATGAAAGTATGTTAAAGATGAGAAAATAAACCAATAAGTTTTATACAATGTGTTTGAATCAAGCTGTAGCACCCCAAAATTTGCCCCACCTTTTTCTAACTTTTTCTGGCTTTCGCTTCGCATTCATCGGCATCTTCACTAGGTCATAATAACATTATTCATTCGTTTGCATCGGGCCCTAAGGCGTGGGATCAAGGTATTATGTGCAAGCAGGTTTTTCTTTTGTTGTGGGATTCTCATTTACATTCAGGTCTGGTCTCTCAACATCGATCATGAGTATCTCTGTCAGAATTCGTTAAGTATCAAGGCTTTCTTCTGTCAAAATCATCAGGCATCAAGTGTATCTCCTTCAAGTTTTCTCAAGAGCATCAAGTCACTTCTTCATCGTTGTGCACTTAAAGCAAGTGGTTCAGGTTTCTTATATGTTGTGCGAATTGATTGATATTCATCAATTGGAGACGGTGGTTAGGGTTCATGGCGAAGGCATCTTGATATTCACGGGGCATGAAATCCAGTTGTGGATTCACATTATGGTCAGGGCAGTGTTATTCTCTTAGTTGCTTATTGTTTGTTGATTGTAATACACGTTAAGGAAGGTGAGATTGAAGTTTGATTGGAGTTAGGAATCCATCAAGTATTTGAGTTTTGACTTGAATGTGAATTTTGATTGATCAAAGTTTAAGCATGTTTAGTTTGAAGACAAGATTCAAGTGGAATACAATTTACTTGGAATTCACGATATCCACCTTCCTCACTCAAGTTCACCATCATTCACACTTCGAATTCAATTATCCATATCCATTCCAAACTCATTTCCTATCCAAGTTTTGGTTCACTTATTTGTTTGGATAACCACTTTCTTTCTAATCCACTTATCCACTTTTCAAGTCCATACCCAAATTTCCTAAATTCAAATTCTATTCCGAACTTATTCATAAACCAATATCCAAACCCACGTCAAATGTCCATTGAATCCATATTATTCAAATTTATTTCAAATCTAAACTTGCTGAAAAGGTAGCTACTGGAAGGAGGGTAGTATGCTAAAACCATACGATGTTCTTCTGAAAAAAAAAAGTATAACAATTAGAAGATGGTCTCATGATAGGAAGCGAAATGTCGTTCATGTGATAGGGAGCCAGGACACTGCTATTGTCGCACATCCTGTTGATGAGCGATACAACTAATTTCATGGAAAATATGTTGTTCACCCATTTAATGGAGGAAGACTTCCTATAACTGGTGATGCTATTCTTGTTGATCCAAAGTTCGGGACAGGTGCTGTTAAGATTACACCAGCTCATGATCCTAACGATTTTGAGGTTGGGAAACGTCACAACCTTGAATTTATTAATGTTTTCACCAATGATGGGAAAATAAATTCCAATGAAGGCTCAATCAAGAGTGAAATTCCGGGAAAGTGACATTAATTCAAGATGAAGAGGTTCAAAGGTTTGAATTGCTATGGGTTTCTTCTAATTACTCGGTACAACTCCTCTGTGAAGCGAGTTTGTCACTTACACATTACAGGAACCATACAAAATGCAACAGCTGATATTAGTTAGTGATAAGAGAAGTACATGGCAGTGGAAGCAACACTTTTGTGACAGAGAATCCAAACTCAAAAGGCGCAATAACAAGTTCGAAATTACATACATAGCAGAAAAAAGTATACGGCAGCGGGAGGAAAATAATAGCTCATCAATATAAGGAAGAAATACATAGCAGTGTGAACGGTTTCATTGATAGCAGAAGTTATTAACAAGAGGCATGGCGCAAGGAAAATACAACAGCAAAATTATACACCAGAACATCTTTTTTCTCAAAAGTTGACAGAAACACTCAAAGTCCAAAAAGAAAATTCAACATTCCATATCAATTCACAACGAAAAAAACTCTTCCTAACTATAATAACAGTTTCTAACATATTCCTAACCGAGTCCAAATCTCTAACCGTCATCACCAACTAACCAAAAACTAACTTCACAATTCTCCTAACAGAAATCTACAATTGTCACAAACAGAAAAATTCCAGAAAAATGACTTTAACTTCCTTGAACAACCTCGCTCTTCCTTCAATTTCGTCAATTCTTCTTTCAACATCACGCCATAATAAACACCATCACCTTCATAATTATTTCTTCACCTTCATCATAATCTATCTGCAATCATCATCAATCATTCTCTGCAGGATTCACCACATTGAACAACAAGAAGAAAATCTCGGCAGCTTCTTCATCAATCTTCATCAAGAACCAATCCCTGCAAACTTTCTACGATACAAGACTTCGCTTCAATCTGCACCGCATTGCTATCACCATCACAGCAACCTGCAATCACAACGTTGCAACAATCGTAAGCATCAACAAGCAGATCCATAACGCGAATTCAAAGCACGGAAGCGATTTGTGCCGCAACTTCGATCGTAACAACAACAACGCAAATACGCAACGCTGACAATAACTTCAGAGAAGAAGTAGAATCAATATTATCTCACCTCTGATTTTCTTTTTATCGTCGCAGATTCGAAGAAGCATCGGACTTGTCTCCGGTAGGTACGTAAATTTCGATCTCTCTCGTAGTTGCGGCCTTGGACTCTTGGAGAGTTCATTGTGGTTTTATTATATGTTGAGCTTGACTTATTTCTTTGAGTTTTTATGTCTGTTGTGTATGATCCCGTCGATTGATTGCGTATTTGAGAAAATTAGCTCTGGATTCGTAGCGAGAGCGAGAAAAGAAGTGGGTCCGTGTGGAACTTTTAGAGTTTTGTGGTGGTTGGCCGGAGAGGGACGGCGGCGGCCACCGCGCGCCACCGCCATCTCTGGCGTATTTAGCGTCTCGGCGAGGGTAAAATTGCAGAGAGAGAGGAATGGTTAGAGGAAAGTAGGGATGCTCAACGTTGGTTTATTCCCATAACCAATCCATATCCAATATAAAACCATTTATCTTAACCGGTTATTATAACCAATCCATATAAATGGCTTTGTTTTTACAAAACCGATTATAAACCGGTTATATCCATAACCAAATTTTATAACCGGTTATATATTTCATAACCGGTTTTCAACTTAAAACCAGATTTGGATATAAAAATCCAGTTTTTAAAATGGTTATAAACCGGTTATATCCATAACCAATTTTATAATTAGTTTTTATTTAAATTTATTTTAAAATCAATTTTTTAAAGAATTTTTTTTTTCAAAAAAATAATATTTTTTTACTGAAAAAAATTAAAAATATATTTTTTAATTTACTAAAAAAACAATTGCCCCTTGTTAAAACCAAACTTCTCAATAAATATTTATAGAGCACCAGGTCCAGATGGTTTTGGATCTTATTTTGTTCAAAAATATTAGTATATAATCAAAGAGGATGTCATCAATATTGTGCTTAAATTATTTACCAAAGGATGGATAATGTCAGGCTTCAATGCAAACATTGTTGTGTTCATCCCTAAAATCTATAATGTGGATACTCTTAATCATTTCGGGCTTAATTACAACGGTCAATTTCAAATACAAGATTAGTTCTAAAGTTCTTGCAAACAGACTAGCCTTCATCATGTCATAAATCATTTTTAAAAAAACAAATATGTTTTAAAAAAGATTATTTACTGAAAAAAGTTAAAAATATATTTTTTTCGAAAAATATTTTTTTTATAAAATAATATTTTTTTTTTAATATTTTTTTTCAAAAAAATTATTTTTTTTCAGAAAAAAATTATTTTTTTTCAAAAAAAGATATATTTAAAAATATATATATATTTTTGGAAAAAAATTTCGAAGTTTTTTTTTTATAAATTTTTTTGACTAATTTGGTTTTTATTTTGGATATGGATGTCCAAATTATGGATTTGGTTAAAACCATATTAAAAATATATCCAAAATATGGATTTGGTTAAAACCATACTAATAATTAACCGGTTTTTAATAACCGAATTTGGATATGGATATGGATTATTTAAATAACCGGTTTATTTGAGCATCCCTAGAGGAAAGGGGATAGGCATAGTGAAGGAATATTTCACGTTATATGTACTCTTATCCACCCTACTTGTTATTAAGATAGAGATAAGATGGTGTTGCCATCAACCATTCCGGCGATGACATGTGGTGCCTCAGGGGACACTTGTCATCGTCCGGTGATTCCCTTCATTTTACCGTGCGTGTTCTCCCATGGTAATTACCATGCACCCCACGCATCAAGACCCTTGGTTGATTCCCAGCGTTAGAACCAATGGCCTAGATTACTGGCCAGCCAACGAGGGCTCACCGTGCACCCTCAGGCTTTAGGCTTCCTGGGCTTAGTTCATACCACCATGCGCACCCCCCACTTAAGCCCAAAGGGGGATCTGAACATGATTATTGCTACTGCTACACCCCCTGGCTTTATTCTTCTCATTTTCTTTTTCTTTTGAACAACATGTTAGAAAATCATTTGGTAAAAATAGCAACTATTTGAGGAAAATTACTAATAAATTCAGGAGGGGTACCTGAAGATGCTAATTAATTTTCCTTGATTTTTAATTCCACTTTTGAATTGTTTTGGTTTTTTCCTTGATTTTTCTTTGAAATGTGTTCTTATGTTCATAGATTTTGCCATATGCTTCATAAATGATTTTCCTTAGCTAGTTGTGAACTGAAATTTTGCATCCAATTGAATACTTGAGTTTGGCACATATTGAGGGACTTTTTCCAATTTTTTTGATATTTTTTAGGCCATTTTCATGTATGTTTTTTAGGTGATTCTATGAATGTCTTAGGATTGAGAGCTTATGCAATATTTGATGTAGTTTGAACATGATAGGAGCTTATTTTTGAGCTCATATTTTTGGTGTGTTTAGTCACTGACTTCATCTAGTTATGTTTCAAATCATACATTTTTTTAAGGTTCATAACTATTTTCCCCGTGCATCGTCATTGATGATTAGCATGCTTGTTCATATGTTATTCTCTTAGACATTTGATGAGAAGGCATTTATGCCATGACTTGAGGCCTTGTATTGATTTAATGTGCTTGAAGTATGGTATGCTTTAGAGGTCTTATGATCCTTTTCAAGTCATCTTTGTATGTCCATAATGTGCATGAAAGCTTGTATACTTTAAGTATCATTTTGCATCAACTTTGTTGCATTCTCCTTATGCCTTTGAGATTTCTTTTTTGTCAATCCTTTTGGGAACATGTAAGTATGATGTTAAAAGGAATGAGTACTGACCTATAATGTTTGCTTTCATCTAAACTTGACCTATAATTCTGTTTTGCATGATTAAATTTGCTTTGGCTTCTAAGATTAAATTAGGATCTGTGAATTGACACTTGCTTGCCTAGTTTGCTTAACCCTTTGAGCTTCATTTGTGCGCATTGTTTGTATGCTTTGAACATGACTTGTAGAAGTCCCCCTCTACTGACCCAAACCTTCATTCATGTATGTATGCATCTTACTCTTCATTCATTGTTTGATTTTTAGTTTACAAGTCTTTTAGGAACTAGTTGAATTTGTTTTGAGGGTGCTTTGCCTTAGATTTTAAAACTTGTAAGGACTTGAGACTTCATGATGATTATAGGTTGTTTTAGGAATTCTTAACATGACATCATTTCTGATTTTGTGGCATACCATTTGCACACATCCACAACTACTTGTGCTTTACATGAGCACAAATTGTATGTTAAATCCTAGTTGACCTAGTCGTGCATAATTTGGGTAATCATCATGAATGCTTTAATATGTGGTCTATATGGTAATTCAATGACATTTGCACACATTAATACATGATTTGCATTTTGACCTCAACTCATTTTCATATCATAAACCAACTTACATAAATTCCAAACACTTCTTGTACATAGTTTGCAATTAACTTTGAAGTAGGCACTAACTTTTGACATAGTTTGTAATTGTACAACTTTTCTTGGTTCTTTAATATAGATAGAGACTAAGAGTACATACTAACCTAGCCTTTGTTCTCATGTATGTTTCATCATGCCTTTTGCCTTGTTATTACTAATGCATTTGTTGACTTGTGCGAGGCATCTCAAGAAGGCTTTCAATTGCGGTGTAATTAGTTCATTCCACTTTCATTTGTGAATTAAGTCCACTTCTAACATTTTTGTTCATTGGTGTTAATAGACTCGAGGCTTTCAAGTGCTTACGTTGCTTTGCTTACGTTGCTACAGATTTCTATCCGTTCGGTAGCATTCTTTATCCCTTTTATCTCATTCTGCACTTTACCGTTTTCGATGCCATGAGAAGTAGGAATAGAGATGCATGACTGGGAGTCCGTGCCTTTCTTTGGCCGGCAATTCTGGAAAGTCCTCACTCGGAGGCCATGTTTGTGTTTGTTTACATTTTATGCTAAAGACCTCAAAAGAAGGCGCCCATTCCCATTTCCCCCTGATAAATCCTCAAAGAAGGCAAGCGAATGAGGGACTAGCAATCACTCCCCGTACTTTCAGTTAAGTCGTTCACTAGCTCACACTACGTGTTGATGCTTTGAACACAGCTTGCTCCTATCGAGTCGGTCAAGTGGAAGAAGGGTTTAGCAATCAAACCCCCACGATTAGTCTCTAGCTCGCATCAGGCCGATGCTGACGCTTATGTGATCTCATTCACATCCCCTTTATGCTCCGCTCACCATGATTTTCAATATCATTGGCTGAGACTCTTGTGTCTTCCCTCCAGCTAGCTTGTTTGCCTCGGTTGATATGACCCCTTGGCTAAAGCTCCCCCTTTTCTTATTTTGATTGTTTGATGTTATTGTTGATTGACACTGCTTACTCTTTCATTTACTTGTAGTTCCTTTGTATGCTAACTTAGGTAGAGATCTTCCCTTTCTTCCTCATAATTCAATCATAGGATCAATGATGCATACTAACACTAGGATTGAGTCCCCCATTAGATTTTCTTTTCAAACTTTGAATCTTTCTCTTCTCACTCTAAACAAAATAAAAAACATTTAATAAATACAACGAGTATTGTACGACATGAGCCTTAAGTACATGGGAAATTGAGGGTGAAGGGTTTCTCTTCACTTTCCTAGAGTGTTTAGCATGCGTCCCGTCTTGGGTCGATTTCCGACGCATTCGATCCTATGTCATAGACTTTAGTGCAATACGAGTTTCAAACAATAAATCAAAACACTTTCTTATAAAAGACAAAAACAAACCATTCGTCTTCCTTCGGGATTCTCTTCTCACCTCATTCACTCTCATCGTGAAGGATACGTTATTTCCGTTCTACCGCAAACAGGTAAACGCGTAATGTTGCGGTGAGAATAAGATATCAAGCTATTAATTAACTTGAATCACACATCTTTGAAATTCACCACCGAGCTTTGATTTATCCAAAGGAAAGGGTAAAGATCGAAAAACCCTAAGTGCGCTATGTAGGAACACAGCTAGAGATCTAAGGTTCGGGGGTTGGTTATACCTAGGGAAGGTGTTAGCATCCTAAGTATCTGTAGTACTCTACAGGAACCTCTTGTTAGTATTTGTGTTATTCCAAAGTTTCTTGCTAAAGGGAAATGTGCTAAGGTAAAAACCTAGGGGTATATACACTAGGTATGCTCGCCAAGACATCGCATCTCGTGCCTACGTATCCTGACGGGAATGGATCAGAGCATTCGTAGTTCCCTTTAATACGGGGTAAAAGGGTGTAAAAAGAAAATGTGGAATCCGAGAAGGCATCGGATGTAAAGGTAAAAAAGGATGGAATTCGAGAAGGCATCGGATGTAAAGGTAAAAAGTGGAAAAAGAAAAAGGTAGAAAAAACAAAAGGTGGCTCGCTAGAATCTCGTAATCCTATGCCTACGTATTCTCAAAAGGTACTTTAAGAAATCAGAGCGTCCGTAGTTCCCCTCAATGGGGGGAAAGAACTCTTGATTGTGGTCAAGGTTCTAAGGGAAAGTAGGGTCTGACAGCAAGACACCTACGTTGAGTGCGGCGACTCCAAACCTAAGGCTAGGTTAAGAGGAAAGGTAAGTTTTGACCGCGCGGTGGCGTGAGATGAGGGAATGATGGACAAGGCTATCCTAAATGACATGCCAGTCAACTATAAGGTCCTTTCCTTTGGAATCAGGTATAAGAAACAGAGGAACAAAGGGGAAACCTCAAGTGTCAGTGGTAAGATGAATAGCAATATATACAGCAATGCAATGATGGTTAAATGAAAAATGAATATTAGGAATAAACTCAAAACATATCGGCAAGATTAAATTAGAAATTAAATAAAGTCTAAACAAACCAAAAATCTAAAAGATTAATATCTAATTAAAATGCTAATTAAACAAAACCTAAAAAAATTAGTTAACTAATTCTAAAATAAATAACTAAATATAATTAACTAATTCTAGATTAACTCTAAAGGAAAAGCTAAACTAATTCTAATTTAACTAACTAAATAAATTAACCTCTAACTTAATTAATCAATTAAACTAAATTCTAAAAAACTCAAACTTACTAAGTCTAAATACTAATTACTAATTACTAATTAAAAATTGATTAAAACTAATTATCTCAAAACTCTAACTAAACAAAATTTCTAATTATAGTAACCATCTTCCAATAACATAAATAAGTCACAATTTCTTCTTTTAACTATTATTATGAAACTTAAAACAACCAAAAATATACACATAGAAGACTAAAACTATCATATAAAATTAACAACGATTAAAAGTATATAAAAAACTAAAATTATTATATAAAATTTAAAACAATTAAAAGTATATGTAAAACTTGGAAAACCAACCGTATGTATACATAAACAATAAAAGAAGAAAAAGCCAACATGTACACTTAAACTTAAAACAAATTATAGTACTCACCTATATTCTGCAATTAGAATCGGGAGAAAAAGACAAAATAATTAAATAAATAAATAAATAAATAAATAAATAAATAAATAAATAGCCAAAACATGAAACTTGTAAAACTTACGGTGCACTACATCTATACAAATTCTTAAACAAAAATTGAACACAAATGCCTACGACGTGGCCACAAACATGATTACCGGTATGTACGTTAAAAGCTCCATTAACATTACGCACTGTTCATCTTCTTCTTTAAAGACAAAATGCAGATGATTATGCCATTCAGATACAAAACAAATAAAACGTAGCACAAGCCGAAATTCAAACATGATCAGAATATTATCAAATACCGTAAATAAAACAACAACACAAACAGTAAATAAATAACCGAAATCGGACCCACAGAAGATAGACACGCAGCAATAAACAAAACTCACATAGAATACGACTCAAAAATGCGATGATGTTTCTAACCAGTGTGTTACCGAAAGGTGTCGTTAATGCCGACGTTGTCGTTGCTGAATGATGAGAGCCGCTGCTTCGTTTCGTCGCTACCAAAAATGCTTTCAGTTTGTTGTTTGCTGTTGTGACGTTGTCGAGCTTGCTGCCGTTGCCACTTGTTCCATAGATTCGCCGGAGCTGCGTGGAGATATGGTGCTGGAAGTAGTATGCGTGGAAGGGTGGACGTGCGAGAGCCTTCGAGAACTGCGTGAAGTTTGTTAGAAAATGATAGTTACCGTTTTTCCTTGTGTTAAGAATGGGAGCATGGGTTGAAGAGCAGCTAGTTATGCCATGAGATGATATACAGCAGCTTCGTTTACATGTTGAAGTAATAAAATTAAGTGTTATTGTTGAAGATTTATATGGAGGAAGTGATGACGGATTAGTGCAAGGGTGTGGTTTGTGGCTGTTGAGATTTGATGGAGGAAGGTTGTGATGTAATGTTGAGTGGTAGAGTGATTGTTATGAGGGGATTTGTGATTGGAAAGTGAGGGAGGTTAAAGTTCAGAAAGTAGTTGTTTCAGATGTAAAATGGAGGATCCGTTTGAAAAAGAAATACCGGCTTTTTAAAAAGAAAACTCTCCCTCCTCCTTAGTTTCGTTCTCTCCTCTTCTTTAAACAAAATTAAATCTTCTCCCTCAAGTTTCATGGTATAGATGTCTTTGTCCACTTGTGATGTTGTTTCACTTTCAGTGCAGGTTTGTGTAGCAGAGTTTTTAGTCAAAGGTGCGGTGGTATTGTCTTGGAGTGTTAACTTTGGATGCAGAGTGAAGTTTGATTTTATTGCTGATTTAGTGTAAATTTGGGATGAGTGTTTGGCTGTATGCTTTGGATGCTTGTTGGCGTAGTGTAGGGCGCAGCATAGGTAGCGTGAGAGGGAAGTTTTGATGGTACGGTTTTCTTTTCGTCTCTTGCTGGATTTTGACTGTTGTGTGTGCAGAACTTGCTGTTATGAAGGTGTGGGCCATGTTCAAGGTGGCTCCTTGAAGGATTGTGTAGCAAGTTGGTTTTGCTTTTGGGTATGGCTAGGATTGTACGGTTGCTTGTAGTGAAAGAGTTTTGGGACAAAATAATAATAATAAAACAAATAATGGTAAAATTAATAATAGTAATAATTACAATAGTAAAAAAAATGATAACAATAAATAATAATAATAATAAAAAATAATAAGACAAAATAAATAAATAAATAAATAAAAACATATATAATAAGAAAATAATAGTAATATGAATAAATAATAATAAAATAGCAATAATAAATAATAAACTTTTAAATAGAATAATGAATTATGAAATAAACATACATAATTAATAATACTAATAAATGAACATATCTCAACAAGAGGAAGAAGCAAATTTCAAATTAAGTTAGTGATTTAAAGTAGTAAACAAAAATTCTAAATTAAAAGAGAAAAATTATAAATCTCATGAAACAAAATGAATAATAATAAAAGAGAAAATGTGACAAAATTGGATGAAAATGCGCGACTATGATTAACGGATTACATGATTGCAAATGCTAAGACATATGACTTAAACATGATATAACAAACTGATCAGAGGATCTGAGGGTAAAATTTGGGGTATGACAGTTACCCCTATTTAAATACCTTCACCGGATGACATGAGTGATGATAGTTCTCGTGAAATCACGGTGGAAATATTTAAATATAGATAACCGCAAATTTTGCCCTTAGATGCAATGACATGCAATACTATGGACAAAAGAAAGCTATGCAATGCTGACAATGTAAAGAACTTTAATATGGTGAAAATGATGGAATGATAAATGCAAAATGCAGACAAAAACGAAAGCAGACAAGGACAAAGTCCACACAATGAGGAAACACTCACTGGGGATGATAACAACACTGGGGAACAGAAATAAAACCAGAGAAAATATAAGGTGATGAAGCAACTGGTTTAGGCGTGACCGGCTGACACTTTAGAAAGAAGAGACAACACAAGATCCTCAATGGAAGTAGCACCGGAAAGACGGTCTCCACTGGGGAATCAAAAAACAAAGACTCAATCCGGAAGAACATCAGAAAGAGAAAGGCACATCCGGAAGAGCATCAGATGGCAAAAGGAACTAGACATCCGATAATGGCTTTGAATGAAAGGTACAAATTACAACATCTAATAATGGTTTTAGATGAAGGTGAGCAAACAAGGGTGATCCAAGAAGGCATTGGATAAAAGGACACCAGACATTCAATAATGGCTTTGAACGAAAGGTACAACTCACAATATCTAATAATGGCTTTAGATGAATGTGAACAAAGGTGAAATCTAAGAAAGCATTGGATGACTATGAACTTTCAGGAATGGCACTGAAAGTAAAGGTAGATCACTATATTCAGGAATGGTATCGAATGATACTGAGAAAGACATCCAGGAATGACACTGAATGCAAAGGAGAAAACTCATCCAGGAATGGCACTGAATGGACAAAAAAGACTTTCAGGAATAACACTGAAAGATATCCAAGCAAATTTGACGAGGATTACAAAAGAGAGGCAAAACTTCCAGGAATAGCACTGGGAGAAACAAGGGGAACAAGATATCCAGGAATGGCACTGGAGATCACAAGAGACAGACATCCAGGAATGGCACTGGAGATCACAAGAGACAGACATCCAGGAATGGCACTGGAGTAAGAGAATATAAAGATCCAGGAATAACATTGGAATGAGAGAAGACCAACATCTATCAACAAAATTAGATGCGCAAGAGAATGACAACATTCAGGAATGACACTGAATGAAAAGGACAGGTAACGTTTTGGTAAGACGTGGATAACGACACGACCTCGGGAGAAATGCAAATGAGGATAAAACACTCATGTTATGCATATGGTATAAAATCATGCAGATGATATATGATCAAATGCAAATGCAGATGCTGACGACACCGCTCGACTCTTGAGAAAGAAGACAAGACTGGAAGACTGATTCCTCAACACATAGATCACTGTCATTCTGCTTGGGGACTAGGGATGCTATTACTGAACATATCTCTGCCACTCTGGTAAACTGTATCAAGTGATGATCCTTGTAGGGAGGATGAAGTGCTGCCTGGGGATTCTTCAGGTAAACTGCCCCAGACTAACTTACTGTTGTAGACGACTTGATCATTACTTCAGTTTGATCGATTCTGGAAATGACGGTTTCATGGTGCTCTTAGAAAGCTTGCCCTAGTCTGAGTCTTGAAAGATGATTATTTTACTGTACACTAGGAAAGCTTGCCCCAGCCTGAGTCTTGCAAAATCTTCTGTATAAACCAATTCTGAGAAGTCGCCATTAAACCACAAATCTTGAACTGATTCTCAACAGGATATGGAAGGAACTTGCCCCTGATTGGATCACCGACCAAGTTTCTCAAATGTTTGAAAATTCCTTAAGAAGAAAGCTAGTTTGCAAACAAAAGTATTTGTACAAACATGGTAAATGCAAAGTTCATGCAACTTTTGAAATCAAAATCATTTTGAAAGAGGTGCAAAGTATATGGGATACTGGTCAGAACACGGTGGTTCAAGACATTAAAGTGAAACGTTTAAGCAAAGGGTGTAATACCCAAAATAGGTGACCTGCAAAGATCTTTTGGAGTCAGTTTACGCAGCCTCACTGTAGTATGCTTTCAAAATAACCTTGCTTCAATTAGGTTTTTTTGAGGGTTATAACGTGGTCTGGTTCACGGTTTAAGAAACAAAGGATAAAAGCTCAAAGTTTATTTGTGACCCACCCAATCTACGTGATGATCTCCAATCCTATGCTCAGTTAACTCAAACTATGCACTTAGGCTCCCATAGGTTAGGAAATTGCACTGATGATGATAATGATGATGGTTCAGAAGTTAAGAGACTTTGAAATGGCAGTCATCGCTTCTCACAACATTTGGTTGTCGTACAAGCTTCTTTTTTCTTCTTTTTTTTTTCTTTTTTTTTCACTCTCTTTTTTTTAGTAACTACCTGGCTTAATGATTACAGTGAACCATCATTGGCGTTTGCCTTGAAAGACATCTTCGACACCTGCTTGCTGTGTGCGAAGGAACATTTGTGAACTTTGTCGAAAGGCGTCTTGAATGCTACTCTTGTATTTGAATGCACAATCAAGTTAACTGAGAACTACCCTGCCCCAGGTTAAGATTGCGGGTTTTTATTTGTAAAGAAAAGAAACTCCTACTTCAAGGCCCAAAGGGGTTGACGAGGGATTATCTTCCTTATTTCTCCAGTGTTTAGGGATTGAAACAATGCCTTACATCGTCAGCAAAGTTTTGATTTGAAAGCATACCACAACAATTATGAGTATTTACGTTTTCATCATCCTCCCTCCAATCTTTGCATAATCAAAGGGAAAGTGGAAAAGAGATAAAGTATTTATTGAAAAAGAAAGTATAGAGATGTAAATAGCAAACACAAATGAATTGAATCAAAAAGTTGCAATGCTCATTTCATTAATTTTGAAAGTACAAACATAATTTGAAAACAAACAGCTAGTACAAAACAAAGAAAAATGCAAACAATAAGAAACATGGCATACTGACTAGTCAACAACATGGATGAGCTGGCCTGTCTTCGGAAAGTAGCTGAGCTGAAGAAAACTGAAGCTTCACTTGCCGTGGTAGAGGATTATTCTTGACATTTTGCATCTGATGTTAGCTCCAGTCCTGTGTCGGTGTCGAGGAATCAGCTTGACGACTCACAGACAAACTCTAGAATATAGAGACAGCTGGAGATGAGTAACTGGACAAACAGACACATGCAATGAATCATGCAAAGATGCAAATGATATGCAATGTCATACAACACAGGATGCAGAATGAAAATGCAATAGGTATGGTTAGGATCTGAGATAACACGAGTAAATCAGAACATCCTATTAGATAGGTCTCCCTATAACGGATAGTTCTAGATTATCTACCCATAAACCCACTCACGGGATATTTTCTAGGTTTTTGATAAGGTTTCAGAGTCACAGACCTTAGTCGTATCAACGTTATGCAACAGGCTAGCCATTTTACAACGAGAGTGACGAAAATGTCTATTCTGATCGGGGTTTTCATATTGGTTTGAGCAAGGAGATATCCTTGAAGTCCAATATTACGCAACCACCAAAATAGCATTGGTTCTAAATGGGGGACCTAGAGTCATGGACCCTTCATGAATCAGTGTCATGCAACAAGCAAGCTGTTTTATAACGAGATCTACAAACAGATCTACTCTAGAGGAGCCTTCATGTTAGTTGCTACAAGGAGCTTGCCCTCGTAGTCTAACACTACTAACTACCAAATCTAACCTTATGTTTTCTCTCTGCTTTTTACAAACTCGGGTGTAGAGCTTTATTCAAGATAATAAATCCCCAAAGCCCACACATGGATATACAGAGATATATATGAAAAAGCAATAAAGCAAGAGCAAACATGTAATCAAAGGAGGAAGAGAAACAAACAAAAGCTAAACACACATATGAAAACCTAACTAAACTAGGCTTGACTCACTTAGGGATGGGAAAGTCTCCCCAGCAGAGTCGCCATCTGTTGTACCTCGAAAAATGAGAACGACCTCGCGAGGCGCAATCGCACGCCCGCGGGATGGACTTAACAGAGTCGCCACCGATCTTTATTTATTCCATAGAGGGAAAGGGAAAATATCGAATAAAACCCTTAAAAGAAAGGATAAGAATATGGTCATCGCAACTAATGTCTGAGTTCGGGAGTCGGTTACGCAAGGGGAAGGTATTAGCACCCCTCACGTCCGTTGTACTCAACGAGAACCATTTAGTTAGGATTGAATGAGTGTTAGCTTAAGGTTTGTTTCTAATCTTCTACTTGAGGAAAGAGAGAGAAATGTTTTTCGGATTTTTTAAAGGGGAGACCTAAGGGTTTTTATTACTAGGGGGCTCGACAAGACTTCACAATCTCGTGCCTACGTATCCTCATAGTGCAATGAGGAACTCAGAGCCTTCGTAGTTCGGTGCTACGGGTGAAAAGCTTGAAAGCAAAGCATGTGAGGATTGGTTGTTTAGGAGAAGAGATTAATGAATATATCTAAGGAAAGTTTAGTGGCTTAAAAGTGGCTTGAATATGTTTTAAGAATGCAAAAGGGTTATGCCAGAGTGCTAGACTCTAACAGTCCTTTTCATTCAAGATTGATATGAAAAAATGTTTAATGGACAGTGAACACTTGATAGAAATCAATTGTTCAAGAGTTGCGCCAAGATGCTAGATCTCGACGGCTCTTATTCATCCAAGTTGAAATGAAAAATATTTGATGGACAATGAACTCTTGAAGATAATCAATTGTTCGAAGAGTTGTGTCAAGATGCTAGATCTTGACGTCTCTTATTCGTCCAAGTTGATTAAAGGTATTTTGAGGAGCGAAAGAATGAATGAATGGCTACCCCAAAGTGCGAGACTTGAGACCAATCGTTCGAGGTTTCTGCTTGAATGCTAGATTCCAACAGTCCTCTTCTTTCGTATTTTTTATTTTTTAAAAAAAGTTTAATCATTAAATTTAAATGGAAAGATTTAGGTACAAAAATAAATAAATCTTAATAATAATATAACAAAAACAAAAACATGAACACATAAAATATTACATTTTTACAACATAACTTCACAAACTAAAAATATATATATACTAAACTACTAACTATATATGGTATGAACAAAAATAAAGGATGAATGATACTCACAAACTCCAAAGCTAACAAAGGTTAAGCTTGTTGTGTAGAAGGAAGTGAAAGTGTTTTGATGGAAGTTGTTGTTGTGGTGAAGACGGTGAATGTTTATGGGTATTATGTAAGTAAAAGAAAAAGATAAAATTTGATTCCTAAAAAAAACAAAAAAAAAAGATTTGACTTAAAAAATATGTAATGAATGTGCAAGGTTTTGAGAATGTATGTGTGGTATTGTTGGTGCCAAAAAATGAGAGAAAGAGAGATCTTATTTATAGTGTGAATGAGGTGGGAGTGTTGATGTGGCAATCCATGTGACTTTATGAGAATGATTCTTGGCCATTGATAAGTCCAAGTTGGCAATCCATGTGAAATGTGAGAATGATTCTTGGCCATTGATAAGTCCAAGTTGGCAATCCATGTGAAGTGTTTGTACTACAATGTAGTGGTCCCAACTTACCATTTTTCCCTTTATGGACATGAAGACAAACAAAAATAAAAGTAATAATAATAATAATAATAATAATAATAATAATAATAATAAAGCTTAGTAATAATAAAATTAATAATAACAATAAAGCTTAGTAATAATAAAACTAATAATAATAATAATAATAATAATAATAATAATAAAACTAATAATAATAAAATTAATAATAATAAAACTAATAATAATAAAACTAATAATAATAATAATAATAATAAAAGAAATAATAATAGTAAAACTAAAAATAATAAAAAAGATAATTGAAAATGGTTAGTAAAAAAAGAAATAAAACAAATTAAATTCTAACGAAAAATGCATGATTAATGAGATGTTTAACTAAAATGCGAGACGACTTACTCAAGATAATATGCAAACGATCAGAATATCTGAGGGTAAAATTTGGGGTATGACACGTAAGACTTCCACAACGAGCGGCAACACCTTAACTGCTAGAACGTGAACGTTAGCGTTTTCCACTAAAAAACACAAAACAACAAGACCCTATTAGGTCGAACTACGATTTCTCTAATTTCCTCCTTTTGGTACGATTGAGGATACGTAGGCACGAGACGCGATGTCTTGGCGAGCAACCTTCCCCCACAAAACCGTAGTCCGAACTACGTTGACTCTGACTTTCCCGCTCCTGAGGGAATACGTAGGCCTAGGACGTCGATGTCCTATCGAGTCACCTTTTCTTTTCTTCCTCCGTTTCTCTGTTTCCCGTTCTTTTCTGTTCTAGTTATCAGTTAAGTCTCAGATAACCTACACCCTTTGATCGATAACAACAAGCATGGATCCCATCGAGTACGATGGACGCGAGGGGTTGCTAATACCTTCCTCTCGCGTAATCGACTCCCGAACCCAGACTATGGTTGCACGACCATTCCTTTCCCTTCGTTGAGATTTTCTTCGATCGTTTCCTTTCCCTGCGTCGGGATAAATAACGTTCGGTGGCGACTCTTATGTTCTTTTCCGCCGGTTGATTTTCGCAGATGCGACAAAACCACACAATGATAAACGATTTCCAATGAAATACAAAATTAAACTTGACTCCAAAATTTTATCGAACACTTATGTGCAGTCAATTTATCAAACACTTGGAGTGCAATATACCAAGCTTAATCCTCTTTGTGTTGAAAGTAAAATAATTCAATTGCAAATGTTTAGATTGGAATGGTCTTACAAAAATAGTTTAAAATACTTTAACACAATCAGAATTTCCAGCTAAACAAATTACTCACTAAGTGTGCTAACAAATTGTAGAGAGAGAGAGAGAGAGAGAGAGAGAGAGAGAAACACCAAGATTTGTTTAGGTAGTTCCCCAATTGTCCTCACTATGGGTACGTTTACGCCTAATTCCAAATAGAATTGAGATATGTAATTAACATATGCAAGAGTTGTATACAAGAGAAAAAGTAGCAATCCAAACTCATAAACTTTATGTTTGATGTTGATTTTAACTTCTTATCTTCCCTTGATCTTAAACTAGATCAAGTCACCCATGACTTCCAATTTATCCTCTGATTATCGCTACTACTCCTTTGACAGAAACTTCGTTCTTCAAAGCTTTCACTTGGCTGAATCCAAATTGTGAAATCTTGTCCCAAGTCTTTAAATTGATCCTCCGATTACCGCTACTCTTTTGACAGGTCCCTCGTTCTTTAAAGCTTTCACTTGGCTGAATCCAAGTTGCAAAGACTTGTGCCAAAAACCTCAAATCAATCCTTGATCTTGGAGGAAAAACCCTAAAGGTTTTATCAATGAGACTCCCAAAGAAAATCTCTACCCAATTTGATTACAACAATCCTAAATTGGACCTTATCAATCTAATCTTGATGACACTCAACAAAAATGATTATGTGTAATTGTTGAATGTATGCAAAGAAAGGTTGAAGATGATGAGAAAATTCTAAGTGTGTTCTTAGTTTCCCTTTAGAGATGATGCATGAATACATATTTATGTGTGTATGTGTGTGCGCGCGCGTGTGTATGTGTGTGTGAAAAAGAAAAACAAACAAAACAGATTTTTAGCCAAAAATGCAAGTTTTGAAAAATAAAACTGAATGTATTGACTTCAAACTTGAATGAGTCAATACATAAGGCCAAGGAGTCGATACATCAAGGGCAAGGATAATTTGTTTGAAAAAATCTTCAAAAGGAGTCGACTACAAACACGGGAGACTCGACTCTTCAGATTTCTATATAGACCCACACTATTAATGTATCGATACATTGAAGGCAAGGATATTTGTTTGAAAAAATCTTTCAGATAGAGTCGACTCCAAATATGAATAAGTCGACTCCTTCGCATTGTGTATCGACCCATTCATCCTATGTATCGATACATTCTCATCAGGAATATTTTCTTTTAAAACCATTCAGTATGTATCGATACATAGTTATTGTGTATCGACCCATTGCCTTGTTTTTCATGAAAAATCATAATTTTTGCTTGTAATGGCCTATCTAATATGGTTTTAAATGTCCTATTATGATGATGCACATCTATACATAGACAATAAGATCCAATATACATAAAGTAATAAGTGACCTTGCTTTGACATCATTCAAAATATATCTAAGAGAATAGTGCACTCACATACTCCCTTTTTTTATGATGGAAAAACTTACGAAGCACTTGGTCTATTTGTCAAAACTCCCCTTGAATATGTGCATCATAAAACCTTGTACTTCTCCCCCTTTGACAACATCCAAAAGAGACAGAGGTTGAAAACGTGAGAAGCATCACTGAAATAAAACACAACAACATATAAATCACTCAGAGGCATTACAAAGAGTTAAACCATTCAACTTAAAGGTGCAATCACATAGAATTACGTCAAATTGAATAAAGCATAAACATAAATATATAACAAAACCAAACAAAAGATATGAAGTTCGTTACATAATGTCATAACAAGGTTATAATAGAATAATAGTAAACATAAAACATGAAAACATAAATGCATGCATAAGAGACATTCTCCATAATGAATCACAATTAATGACCATGACCTCGACGCCCCTTATAATGCTGATGACCACCCTTAGGTTCAGGTCGATATCCTCGAAACCATGCTCCATCTTGGTCCCCATACTGAGAATCCAGAAAATCTTACATTTCTTTGTAGAATTGCTGATAGTGATGAAGATTATCATTCTAAAACCATGTCATGTTGTTGATCCCAGGTTGAGTAACACCATGGTTAAAAGCCATATTTTGACGAATCTCATTAAATTGCTTTGTAGCTTATGATACAAAACTGTTAAAATTATTGTCCTGGGCAGTCAGATGATCATGAATCACTTTGAAACATTTCTCTTGAGCGGCTTCAAACTCGTCATGCCTACGTTACTCCTATTCGCGGCGCTCTCAACGCGCATGTTCTCAATCATGGTAAGAATAGATGATTCTTCACTAGATGAGCCAACACCATAGTAGTTACCGTAAGTAGTTCCATGTTGAGTCCACGAGTTCTGTTGCCACTGCCCCCACCCTTTTGGGTCTTCATGTTCATCTACAACACCTTGCCATTCAGGTGGATCTTCATTATCATGCCGAGGATCAACCATATCTGCATACATATTGAGATTGTTCTTCCACTTGTTATTCATCAACAAAAGTTGTACCAAATTTAGTCAGATCATCATAATTATAGACGACTTTATCAGACCCCTTCATCTTATAGTAGTAAACCTTGAGATCATTATCCCAATGATATCCCATGTGTCTCATTGTGCTCGAGTTAAATTCTTGAGCAGGACCAGGAGAAATATTTTGAAGATTTGCCAAACCAATGTGAAAATGCTTCAAAATCTTCGCAATCATTGAAAAATAACATAAGGAAGACCCTCTGTTACACTCTTTAATAGGAAACATTATAGAAACAAATTAGTTAGGTCAATTAAGAGGAACTTTATGTTGAAAAAGATACATTAGATGAACCTTAGCTATGTCGATTAGAGAATGACCATCCTTTCTTGAACGCAACACATGAGTCACAATCCAATGAAGAATACATTCATTTCTCTTCGAATAACCTATTGATGTTTTAGCCAAGTTATCTTCTGCCCTTGGAGCTTTGAGATAAGAATTTAGGTAACCTCTCAAATCAAAGTTAGAATGAAAGGAATGATCAGTAAAGGTAGAGTAACGAGAGAACGTGGACAAACTGTATACATCACTCCATGTGTCTTCTATAACGTGATAAGAGTGTTTTCCTATATGAAAACAAAAGATGCATCCTTCCATTGAATGTAGCCCAACATAAAAGATATGAATAAAGTCTTCATTATAATCAGTTGAGGCTTTCAAAAAATTGTTGATCTATAGATTTTCCATCAGATCAACAATCTCCGAAATGTGTAACTGTTGGTTGCAGAATAGGGCAAGCAAGCAAAATATTTATTTTCGGAAAGAATTCCCTCAGGGATTTATGTCGTGTCCACAGAGATCGGTTCGAGGGAAAGAATGTCGTTCGACAGCCTCTCGCGTTAATGAGTTTAGGTTTAAATGGTTTAAACATAGAAACAGAAAAGTAAATATCAAAACATAAAACAAATTCATTCTTCAGCAAGACAAACTTATCCGGCATGCACATAATCGACTCCTCACAAACTTAAACTTACCGACCAGTTATACTCGACCTACAATACTCCTCAATATCACCCAGCATCGCTCACAACAAAGGTTATGTCTAACGCAAAGTTGAGAAAACAACCGTGTTACCCTCGCCGACACTCTCGTACGCGACTCAAGGCACGGAGGCATTAAGCTTCAACGCTTTATTGAAGATTGTTAGCTCTAAATCTATCTCTAGAATCCATAAACTAACAAATCATCATCCCTAATCGAAGTTTGCAAGGATTATCTCTAACGCAACTCAAACCCCGCGCATAAAGCAAAAATCAGAGACAATCACCAATAAATATTTGTAAAGCAAGTTTTATACAACGCCATGGGTGACAAATATACATGAGATCATAGTCAATACATATACAAAACCCAACAAAGAAGAAAAACACAAAGAAGAAGAGAAATGAACCAAACATCTCGCAGTTTGTCAGAGCCGATTGACGATCAATCCACCTCGGTTCATCCGTATGCAAGCTTCCATGTTGTTTTCTAGCTAATCCTACTAAAAAATGAAGTATGATGGAGTGGGAGCAAAAAATACCCAAACCATAACCTAAAAATTGTATTTTTGTCCCTTAAATGGTGTTTCATCCTGTCCAGTATCGCCCGGCGGTGGTTTGGGTCGCCCGACGCTAGCCAAAATTCCTGAAACGCCACTGTAATTCATATTTCAATTTTTTCTACCGCCCCTGCACCGCCCGGCGCTGTAGGGGCGCAACACACCGGACAACAAAAATTCTGCAATGTTTTATTAGTAACTTTTGAACTGTAACTCCGTTTTTCGCCCGGTTCGAAGCGTTGGAAAGCTTATTCAATGCTATATACAACAATAGCAAAATCCCATTGCTGGAATACCTACAAAAATGAGATAAAATCAATTAAACTCAATGATATTTACAAGAAAATGCAATATACACACGAAAACGTAAAGTAAACGTATTTAGACATAAATTGGGGTTTATTCAACCAATTTTAACACAAAGTAACGATAAGTGCAACAAAACTTATATACAAAAATAGGTTCAATTTACACTTATCAAATTCTCCCCAACTTACATAATTGTTTGTCCTCAAACAAAAATCAAACAACTCAAAGAAACAGAGTGAAAACCAAAGAATCACGAATCAACGGGTTTTGAAAACCGGACAAATGAATGGTTCAAATAAAAACGGTACACACAAAGTAAATACTTACCACTAAACTACGACGATAACATAGTCACGAAACAAATGCAAAATACAAAAATCATGCCAAACATCCTAAAACAACACCAGTTCAAATGTGAATCACACCTAGCAAAAACAATCATCAGTAGATGAAAAACACAAAATGAGGTACTTATCACTCACCAACAATCATGCAAACAATAGACTAAATTATGCAACCATCCAAAAATCATATTGAACATACAAAGGCAAGAATCACAAGGACTTTTCAAGGTTGTAGCGTGGTCGGGTAAACAAACAAGGGGCAATTCCTAAAGCTAATCGAAACAAAAACTTGCCTAAACCCAAGGGAGTGATCAACTCACAAAAGTTCAAACACAAAATTTCAATCAAACTTCTTCTAAAATCCTAAGTGTTACACAAAACACAATACTTATTTAGCACAATTATTTGAACTCTTTTTGTTTCCTTTTTCAAGGATTTTATGTTTCTTTCTTTTTCTCTTTTTTCTTTTCTTTTTCATATTTTTCTCTTTTTTCTTTTCTTTTTCATCCTCATAGAAAACAACCAATGAGTAAATAATCATTCTCTCCCCAACTTGAATTCAACCACATCATCATGTGAATACTCCCTACTTTCTAAGGCAAGGTAAAAATTCATACAACAACACAAAAAGTTGAGGGTTCAAGAAAAAAACAAAATCCAATAAAAAATAAGTGAACTAAATACTCATAGACAAACATTAAGTTCAAATAAAACATGGATCAAAAAGCTCAAAGGGGTTACAAATGATCACACACTCACAAGGTGAATTGACTATTTGGCTAGGTAGTTGTGCTCAAAATGAAACAAAAATTGCCTTGATCCTTTTCATGCATTCATATAATCAACACAAACAAAAGATTAAGCATAATAAAATCCAGTTAAAACATGAATGTTGGTACTACGTGCATTTATGAACAATAGAAGGCTTCCTCACAAAAAGGTTGGGAACTAAAGTGATTCACAATAAGAACAAGTATACAAAAGAATGAATGGCATGGAAGTTTGTAAAAAGCCTAAGTATCATGAATACGCTAAAGTTTAGAAAGAGATAAACACATACCTTGGACGTGTACAAAACTTAACAATATCAACACCATACATTCGCAAGTTGAAACGATCAAACTTGGAACATCACCTTAAATTTCCTCAAGCTACTCAAAACAAGCTCAAAGGCAAACACCAAACTATTAATATAAACAAACTAAAAGACCGGGTGAAATTTCACTAAACAAGTTGTAAAGTGAAGATTTGAGAATTTCACGAAAAATCCGAGTACAACTTGTTTAATGAAAGTTCACCACACTACCTAAACTAAACCACAACAAAAGAAAATAATACAACATGCTTGTTTTACGTCGTAAGCTCGACGCCTTTACAATTCTTAGCTAGTAACTTTCTTCCTTCATGCCATGGTGATGCCTCACCGCGCAAACCAAAAGTAAGTGTCCTAACCAAACACTTAAACAAATGTTAATCTACAAGTATCGGTATAACAAGTGAAAATATACAATATATACGATATCTACAAAACTCAAAAACAAAGAAACTATCGCAATGTGATTCAATATCAAAACCAATCCCCGGCAACGGTGCCATTTTGTTGGTTGCAGAATAGGGCAAGCAAGCAAAAATATTTATTTTCGGAAAGAATTCCCTCCGGGATTTATGTCGTGTCCACAGAGATCGGTTCGAGGGAAAGAATGTCGTTCGACAGTCTCTCGCGTTAATGAGTTTGGGTTTAAATGGTTTAAACATAGAAACAGAAAAGTAAATATCAAAACATAAAACAAATTCATTCTTCAGTAAGACAAACTTATCCGGCATGCACATAATTGACTCCTCACAAACTTAAACTTACCGACCAGTTATACTTGACCTACAATACTCCTCAATATCACCCATCATCGCTCACAACAAAGGTTATGTCTAACGCAAAGTTGAGAAAACAACTGTGTTACCCTCGCCGACACTCTCGCACGCGACTCAAGGCACAAAGGCATTAAGCTTCAACGCCCATTGAAGATTGTTAGCTCTAAATCTATCTCTAGAATCCATAAACTAATAGATAATCATCCATAATCGAAGTTTGCAAGGATTATCTCTAATGCAACTCAAACCCCGCGCATAAAGCAAAAATCAGAGACAATCACCAATAAATATTTGTAAAGCAAGTTTTATACAACGCCATGGGCGACAAATATACATGAGATCATAGTCAATACATATACAAAACCCAACAAAGAAGAAAAACACAAAGAAGAAGAGAAATTAACCAAACATCTCGCGGTTTGTCAGAGCCGATCGACGATCAATCCACCCTGGTTCATCCGTATGTAAGCTTTCATGTTGTTTTCTAGCTAATCCTACTAAAAAATGAAGTATGATGGAGTGGGAGCAAAAAATACCCAAACCATAACCTAAAAATTATGTTTTTGGCCCTTAAATGGTGTTTCAGCCCGTCCAGTATCGCCCGACGGTGGTTTGGGACGCCCGAAGCTAGCCAAAATTACTGGAATTCATATTTCAATTTTTTCTACCGTCCCTGCACCGCCTGGCACTGCAGCGGCGCAGTACACCAGACAGCAAAAATTCTGTAGTGTTTTATTCGTAACTTTTGAACCGTAACTCCGTTTTTCGCCCGGTTCGAAGCGTTGGAAAGCTTATTCAATGCTCTATACAACAATGGAAAAATCCCATTGCTGGAATACCTACAAAAATGAGATAAAATCAATTAAACTCAATAATATTTACAAGAAAATGCAATATACACACGAAAACGTAAAGTAAACGTATTTACACATAAAGTGGGGTTTATTCAACCAATTTTAACACAAAGTAACGATAAGTGAAACAAAATTTATATACAAAAATAGGTACAATTTGCACTTATCAGTAACTCACTGACAATAACAGGATCATACACATGTTGTTTGACCACATTCCTATGTTTGGAGGATTTTTTAAAATCAGCAACACAAGAAGGAGGTAGAATAGAAAGATCACTGACGGGTGTTGAGGAAGATGTTCCAGCAACATTTTTCCCTTTGTTCATTTTAGGAGCCATGATTTTTCAATTTTGAGGGAGTGCACTGTTTGGGAAAAGGCGTGAATGAAAATGGATATATTTTAAGTGATATTAAATAACCTAACTACCCAACCTAAGAGAGATAGACCTTAATCACACAAATCAGAAAACAAAAGATGAGGATAATGGATTTTGAAAATGGAAGAGGTAGGTTTTTATGAAGAAATATGAAATGATGAGGAGTAAATGAGTTTTTTAGTGAAGGAGAAAAAGGAACCTAGGTTGCTTAGAAAATTAAAGAGAAGTTTGAAAGAAAACGAGTAAAAGAGAGATTAAGAATTGTTAAAAGGAGTCTGACACGTGGAAAAGGAAAGAAAAATGACTTTTGGAGTGGATGGGTCAACCCAATGGGCCTTAGATCCGTATGTAGCAAAAAAACACTAATGTATCGACTCATTCGAAATTGCAGTCGGTACATACTGAAAGAAAAAGATGAAGAAACCACGAATGTATTGACTCATTCAAGAATGAATTCGATACATATTGAGCAGGGAGAAATAAAATATTGAACAGATAAGAAATGTATCGACTCATTCTATCTTGGAGTCGATACAAACTTTGGATGTATTGACTCTAAACTCCTTAGTATCGATCGATACATCATGGACATAAACAAAACATCTTGAAAAATGAAGTCATTTTCTAGACCAGTGATGAATTTTGTCAAGACAAGTATCGTGGAGTTGGTAGAATTTATGCATAAATGACATTTTTCATTTAAAAATAAGTAATCAACATGCTAAATGTAACGCCCTAGTTTTGTCCGTTTTATTTAATCGAGTCGTTTTGATTATTTTATTATTATATTATTTTATTTTTGACTTTTATTTGGAAATATGTTATTTTTCATTGTTGTGATATTTTATCGCATTTTGGGAGCGTTTGCGAGATATTTGAGGGTAGGGGTATTTTGGTCATTTCATTTATTTTCTTAAGTTAGACAACATAAATAGAAAGAAAAAGAGAGAAAAGTAGTAAGGAAAGAAAAAGAAGAAAAGAGAAGAGAAGAAGAAAAGAGAGGAAACTTGGAAAAGAAGAAATTAATCCAACCGACTTTTCAAACACGATTAAATCGGGTAAGGGTGTGAAACTCGATTATCTTATGCTTGTGTATGATTATGTATGTGTGTGTGTTGAAAGTTTTACTAGTTTTTCCATTATAGGTCGAAATGAGAAAAATGAATCGAAATCGATGTTTTCACGGTTGGAAATCGATATAAATGACATTGTATGATCACACCATGTTTATGAACAATTGCTGATGTTTGTTTTGCTTTTGGAAATGAATTGGGTTGGAAAATGGGGATTTTGGGGTGTTGGTGTCGTGTAAAAACGCAGCAGAATTTTTCCATTTCTGGTGTAGGGCGTCGGGCGGTGCCCTGAGCGCCGGGCGATGCGGAATTGCGTCGGGCGATGCCCGAGAGGCGCAGCCTAGCACGTTCCTGACTCTTTTGAGTCATGGATGGGGAATTATTTCGCCGCTGCTTCGCCGAGCGAAGTAGAGGCGAAGGGCCAGCGCCGGGCGGTAGTTGGGTAGCACCGGGCGGTCCTGGGGAATTTCAATAATTATATTTTCTTTTAAATCCCATAACTTGTGATCCGTTTATCGGTTTTGAGTGTTCTTTGTGCCGATGGAAAGCTATTGAGCTGTACTTTCTTATTATAATGGTTTTGAGATTATTGACCGATTTAATTATGTCGGGAATTTGGAATAGTGTTGTTTTGTCGACTTTTGTCGTTGTAGTTGTGTGTAATTGAGGTGTATCATGCAATGTGCTGTTGATATGGATATCGTATGACTTGTGTGCTGTTGTGTGATGAAAATGTTGTGATGATGGTTTGTGGCCTAAGGGCAAGAAAATGAAATGTGTGGTATTTGCTGATATGTGCATGATTATGGATGTGTATATGTGTGCATTTGAATGTCATGAGTCATTGTATGCCAAGCATCATGATATGCATTCTTGTGATGTCGTGTGCCCTAGTGGGTGTGAGCGACGAAACGATTCCAGAGGGAATCCGCTATAACATCGTGCACCTTATACAAAGAGGACTGAAAGCGGTGATTATAGACGATCGTGCGCCTTATACAAAGAGGACCGAAAGCGATCGGATCGTGCGCCTTATACCAAGAGGACTGAAAGCAATCCATAAACGTCGTGCGCCGTATGCCAAGAGGACCGAAAGCGACGGGGAACATCGTTTGCCCGACGGGGAGTTACGCTAAGTAACAAGCGATGGTTCTAATAGTTCCTGAGTGAACTAGTGATGAGATGATGGATGGATGGTACCGCATTGCATTGCATAAAGTCGTTGTGTCGGTCTCTGTGCATATGCATAAATCATGAATGGATTGATTTTGTGTGGAATTGTGATTGAAATTGATTAGCTGATATATATATATATATATATATATATATATATATATATATATATATATATATATATATATATATATATATATCTGTGTTGGTGATAATTGTATTGTGCATGATTGATATGCCTTTGTGAGGGATGTATGAGATATGCGTTGGGTTGTCTTGTCTTTGAATTCTTGTGTAAGTTGTGGTGAGAATAATTTGTATGTGTATTTTTGGTATTATTATATAATTGTATGCAATTATATTATGATTGTGTTTCTCACCCTTCTGCTGTTTTAAATGCTCTATGAGGCATTGCATATTAGATGCTGGAGGTCTTTTGTGAAGCTTAGATCTTCATTCTTTTGTCGGTCGGCTCTGATATGTAGCATCGGGTAGTCGGGGTGATCGAGTGTGATTATTTGTATTATGTATCTATATCTTTTGGATTATACATGGATGAATATATAGATGATAGACAAACTTTTTATGATGTATATATATGAGATTCAGTTACAGATTTTCCGCTTTTATTCTGTATCTGAATTGTGGGTAGTAGGAACTAAGTTCCTCTGTTAATTGCTACCTGATTGTTGCATATCTTTATGAGCAGGGTTATGTTGTTTTGTTTCAATTGATGTGGCGCCTTCGTCTATGCCATGAATGTTTATTATACTCTGATGAAATTTTTATCGTTTTATTTTAATTTGGGGTATAGAATGGGGGTGTTACATTAAGTGGTATCAGAGCCAGTCCGTGTCAGTTGTGTCAGTCCGTGTCGGTGTTTGTGGTTGGGCGAGCTGTTTGTTTAACCATAGTTGTTGTTATTGGAAATGAACAGAATATGGCTGGTAGGAATGATGCTGCTTTGGCTGCTGCTATGCAAGCTATGGCTCGGGTTGTGCAGGGTGCACCTAATGCTGGTGCAAATGATGAGTTCAGGAAGAACAAACCGCCTGTCTTCAAAGGGAGACATGATCCTGATGGTGCTCAGATTTGGCTTAAAGAGATTGAAAGAATCATTCGGGTAATGGACTGTGCTGAGGAACATAAGGTAAGACTGGGTACTCACATGTTGCAGGAGGAAGCATATGATTGGTGGGTTAGTACTCGTCATGTGTTGGAAGCTGCATAGGAAGAAGTCACTTGGGCTTTGTTTAGTAGGGAGTTTTTGAGGAAGTATTTTCCCGAAGATGTAAGGGGAAAGAAGGAGATAAAGTTCTTAGAGTTGAAACAAGGTAATATGTCTGTTGTTGATTACACTGCTAAGTTTGTGGAGCTTGTGCAGTTTTATCCACATTATGCTGAAGCGACTGCGGAGTTTTCTAAGTGTGTGAAGTTTGAGAGCGGATTGCGTCCTGAGATTAAGCAGGCAATTGGTTATCAGAGAATTCGAAGGTTTTCAGACTTGGTGGATTGTTGTAAGATTTATGAGGAAGATAGTAAGGCTCGTTCTACTCATTATAAGAGTGTGAACGACAGGAAAGGGAAGCAACAGTTTTGTAGTGGTCCTTATGTGACACCAGCTGATAAGGGTAAACAAAGGGGTAATTTTGAGAAAAGGACAAGTGGAGGAGGTATGTCTAATTCTCTGAGATGTTATAGGTGTGGTGAAGTGGGACATCGTCAGTTCGAATATAGGAAGAATTTAGGGAAGTGTTCCAATTGTGGAGGTTTAGGACATGTTGCGGCTGATTGCAAGAGGAAGAATGTGGAGAAGTGTTTCAACTGTGGTGAACCTGGTCATATTTGTACGAAGTGTCCGAAACCAAAGCAAGCTCCAGGTGGTGGGAAAGTTTTTGCATTGGCAGGGACTCAGACTACAAGTGCAGACCATCTGATCAGAGGTACTTGTTTTATTAATAGTACACCTTTAGTTGCTATTATTGATACTGGAGCGACTCATTCGTTTATTTCGTCTGAGTGCGCGAAGCGTTTGAATCTTGTGTTGTCTTAGATGGATGGTGAGATGGTTATTGATACTCCAGCAATGGGATCAGTAACTACTTCTTTGGTTTGTTTAAGTTGTCCTTTGACCATTTATGGTAAAGACTTTGAGATGGATTTGGTGTGTTTGCCGTTGGAGGGTTTAGATGTGGTTATGGGAATGAATTGGTTGCAGTTCAATCGGGTTCATATTGATTGTTATCATAAGCTAGTAAGATTTCCTTCTCTTGAGGAAGACGAGGACTCGAGTTTCTTATCTACCAAAGAGTTGAAGAAACTTTTGGCGGGTGAAGCTCAGTTGTTTGGGTTGTTCGCATCGTTGACTGTGGAGAGTTAAGTTGCAATTATTGTGTTTCCTGTTGTGTTTGATTTTCCGAAAGTGTTTCCAGAGGATATTTCAGATGTGCCGCCAGAGAGAGAGGTGGAGTTTTATATAGATCTAGTTCCTGGTACTAGACCTGTGTCTATGGCACCATATCGAATGTCGGCATCTGAGTTGGTTGAGTTAAAGAAGCAGTTGAATGAATTGTTGGAAAAGAGGTTTGTGAGGCCAAGTGTGTCGCTTTGGGGTGCTCCAGTTTTATTGGTGAAAAAGAAAGATGGAAGTATGCGATTGTGTATTGATTATCGCCAGTTGAATAAGGTGACGATTAAGAATAAGTATCCTCTTCCAATAATTGATGATCTGATGGACCAGTTGGTTGGCGCGTGCGTGTTTAGTAAGATTGATTTGAGGTCAGAGTATCATCAGATTAGAGTGAAAGAGGAAGATATTCAGAAGACGGCTTTTAGGACACGATACGGTCATTATGAATATTCTGTGATACCGTTCGGGGTTTCTAATGCGCCAGGTGTGTTTATGGAGTATATGAATCGTATTTTCCACGAGCATTTGGATCGTTTTGTTGTTGTGTTTATTGATGATATCTTAATTTATTCTAAGTCTCGGGAGGAGCATGCAGAGCATTTGCGCGTTGTGTTGCAAATTTTGAAGGAGAAGATACTTTTTGCTAAGTTGTCCAAGTGTGAGTTCTAGTTGTCGGAAATGAGTTTTCTTGGTCATGTGATTTCAGGTAACGGTATCGCTGTGGATCCATCTAAAGTAGATGCAGTTCTACAATGGGAGGCTCTGATATCTGTTACTGAAATTAGAAGCTTTTTGGGTTTAGCTGGTTATTATCGAAGATTCATTGAAGGTTTTTCTAAGTTAGCACTTCCTTTGACCCAGTTGACTTGTAAAGGCAAAGCGTTCATTTGGGATATTCAGTGCGAGGAAAGTTTTAGTGAGCTGAAGAGAAGATTGACGACAGCTCCGATTTTGATCTTGCCGAATCCTAGTGAACCGTTTGTGGTGTATTGTGATGCGTCTTTGATTAGGCTAGGTGGAGTGTTGATGCAAGAAGGTAAGGTCGTGGCTTATGCTTCGAGGCAGTTGAGGGTGCATGAGAAAAATTATCCTACTCATGATTTGGAATTAGCGGCGATGGTTTTTGTGTTGAAGATTTGGAGGCATTATCTCTACGGTGCAAGATTCGAAGTCTTTAGTGATCATAAGAGTTTGAAATACTTGTTTGATCAGAAAGAGTTGAATATGAGGCAACGTAGATGGTTGGAATTTTTGAAGGACTACGATTTTAGCTTGAATTACCATCCTGGTAAAGCTAATGTGGTAGCCGATGCGTTGAGTCAGAAATCGTTGCATATGTCTGCTTTGATGGTTAAGGAGTGGGAACTTTTGGAATCGTTTAGAGATTTTAGTTTGGTGTGTGAATTGACGTCTGACAGTGTGAGGCTTGGTATGTTGAAGGTTTCTAATGATTTTCTGTTGACCGTTAGCGAGAAACAGAAATTGGATGTGAAATTTGTGGATTTGATGACGGTTGGGGATAAAAGTGAAAATGAGGACGTTAAAGTGGATGATAAAGGTGTTTTGAGGTTCCGAGGTAGAATTTGTATTCCTGATGATGCGGAGTTGAAAAGGATGATTTTGGAGGAAGGACACCGGAGTAATTTGAGTATACATCCGGGAGCTAATAAGATGTATCAGGATCTGAAGAAGATCTTTTGGTGGTCTGGGTTAAAGAGAGATGTGGCTCAGTTTGTGTATTCATGTTTGACGTGTCAGAAGTCGAAGGTAGAACATCTGAGACCTAGTGGTTTGTTGCAACCGTTGGATATTCCTGAGTGGAAATGGGATAACATTTCTATGGACTTTGTGACAGGGTTGCCGAACACTCAGTGGGGACATAATGCAATTTGGGTGGTTGTGGATAGGCTGACTAAATCGGCGCATTTCATTCCAATTGACATCAGTTTTTCTTTGGAGAGGTTGGCTGAGATTTATATCAGTGTGATTGTGAAGCTACATGGTGTTCCGTTGAGTATTGTTTCGGATCGAGATCCGAGGTTTACCTCGAGATTTTGGGAAAGTTTGCAAAAAGCTTTAGGATCTAAGTTGAGGTTGAGTTCTGCTTATCATCCGCAGACGGATGGTCAGACCGAGAGAACAATTCAGTCGTTGGAAGATTTGTTGAGAGCTTGTGTTCTTGAGCAAGGTGGTGCTTAGGATAGTTATCTTGCGTTAGTGGAATTCACGTATAACAACAGTTTCTATTCGAGTATTGGAATGGCAACTTTTGAAGCATTGTATGGAAGAAGATGTCAAACACCGTTGTGTTGGCATGAATCTGGTGAGAGTGCGGTAGTTGGATCGGAGTTAGTGCAACAGACTACGGACAAGGTGAAACTTATTCGTGAGAAAATGAAGGCTTCTCAGAGTAGGCAGAAGAGTTATCATGATCGAAGGAGGAAAGATCTTGAGTTTTAAGAGGGCGATCATGTATTTTTGAGAGTTACACTGGTGACGGGTGTTGGTTGTGCATTGAAGTCGAAGAAGCTTACTTCTCGGTTTATTAGTCCTTACCAGATATCCGCGAGAGTTGGTGCTGTGGCTTATCGGGTGGCGTTGCCGCCGAGTCTGTCGAATTTGCATGATGTGTTCCATGTTTCACAGCTTCGGAAATATGTTCTGGATCCGTCGCATGTGATTCCGATGGATGAAGTTGAGGTAAGGGAGAACCTTACGGTTGAGGCATTACCAGTGAGGATTTTGGATCGCGAATTGAAGAGGTCAAGGGGCAAGGATATTGCACTTGTGAAAGTAGCGTGGGGAGGCGCTGCCGAGGGCAATTTGACTTGGGAGTTGGAGAGTCGGATGCGAGAGTCGTATCCAGAGTTGTTCGTCTCAGGTAATATTTTCGAGGATGAAAATCTCTAAGTGGGGGAGAGTTGTAACACCCCAGTTTTGTCCGTTTTATTTAATCGAGTCGTTTTGATTATTTTATTATTATATTATTTTATTTTTTACTTTTATTTGGAAATATGTTATTTTTCATTGTTGTGATATTTTATCGCGTTTGCGAGATATTTGAGGGTAGGGGTATTTTGGTCATTTCATTTATTTTCTTAAGTTAGACAACATAAATAGAAAGAAAAAGAGAGAAAAGTAGTAAGGAAAGAAAAAGAAGAAAAGAGAAGAGAAGAAGAAAAGAGAGGAAACTTGGAAAAGAAGAAATTAATCCAACCGACTTTTCAAACACGATTAAATCGGGTAAGGGTGCGAAACTCGATTATCTTATGCTTGTGTATGATTATGTATGTGTGTGTGTTGAAAGTTTTACTAGTTTTTCCATTATAGGTCGAAATGAGAAAAATGAATCGAAATCGATGTTTTCACGGTTGGAAATCGATATAAATGGCATTGTATGATCACACCATGTTTATGAACAATTGCTGATGTTTGTTTTGCTGTTGGAAATGAATTGGGTTGGAAAATGGGGATTTTGGGGTGTTGGTGTCGTGTAAAAACGCAGCAGAATTTTTCCATTTCTGGTGTAGGGCGTCGGGCGGTGCCCAGAGCGCCGGGCGATGCGGAATTGCGTCGGGAGATGCCCGAGGGGCGCAGCCTAGCACGTTCCTGACTCTTTTGAGTCATGGATGGGGAATTGTTTCGCCACTGCTTTGCCGGGCGAAGTAGAGGCGAAGGGTCAGCGTCGGGCGGTAGTTGGGTAGCGCCGGGCGGTCCTGGGGAATTTCAATAATTATCTTTTCTTTTAAATCCCATAACTTGTGATCCGTTTATCGGTTTTGAGTGTTCTTTGTGCCGATGGAAAGCTATTGAGCTGTACTTTCTTATTATAATGGTTTTGAGATTATTGACCGATTTAATTATGTCGGGAATTTGGAATAGTGTTGTTTTGTCGACTTTTGTCGTTGTAGTTGTGTGTAATTGAGGTGTATCATGCAATGTGCTGTTGATATGGATATCGTATGACTTGTGTGCTGTTGTGTGATGAAAATTTTGTGATGATGGTTTGTTGCCTAAGGGCAAGAAAATGCAATGTGTGGTATTTGCTGATATGTGCATGATTATGGATGTGTATATGTGTGCATTTGAATGTCATGAGTCATTGTATGCCAAGCATCATGATATGCATTCTTGTGATGTCGTGTGCCCTAGTGGGTGTGAGCGACGAAACGCTTCCAGAGGGAATCCGCTATAACATCGTGCGCCTTATACAAAGAGGACTGAAAGCGATGATTATAGACGATCGTGCGCCTTATACAAAGAGGACCGAAAGCGATCAGATCGTGCGCCTTATACCAAGAGGACTGAAAGCAATCCATAAACGTCGTGCGCCTTATACCAAGAGGACCGAAAGCGACGGGGAACATCGTTTGCCGACGGGGAGTTACTCTAAGTAACAAGCGATGGTTCCAATAGTTCCTGAGTGAACTAGTGATGAGATGATGGATGGATGGTACCGCATTGCATTGCATAGAGTCGTTGTGTCGGTCTCTGTGCATATGCATAAATCATGAATGGATTGATTTTGTGTGGAATTGTGATTGGAATTGATGAGCTGATATATATATATATATATATATATATATATATATATATATATCTGTGTTGGTGATAATTGTATTGTGCATGATTGATATGCCTTTGTGAGGGATGTATGAGATATGCGTTGGGTTGTCTTGTCTTTGAATTCTTGTGTAAGCTGTGGTGAGAATAATTTGTATGTGTATTTTTGGTATTATTATATAATTGTATGCAATTATATTATGATTATGTTTCTCACCCTTCTGCTGTTTTAAATGCTCTATGAGGCATTGCAGATTAGATGCTGGAGGTCTTTTTGTGAGGCTTAGGTCTTCATTCTTTTGTCGGTCGGCTCTGATATGTAGCACCGGGTAGTCGGGGTGATCGAGTGTGATTATTTGTATTATGTATCTATATCTTTTGGATTGTACATGTATGAATATGTAGATGACAGACAAACTTTTTATGATGTATATATATGAGATTCAGTTACAGATTTTCCGCTTTTATTCTGTATCTGAATTGTGGGTAGTAGGAACTAAGTTCCTCTGTTAATTGCTATCTGATTGTTGCATATCTTTATGAGCAGGGTTATGTTGTTTTGTTTCAATTGATGTGACGCCTTCGTCTATGCCATGAATGTTTAATTATACTCTGATAAATTTTTTATCGTTTTATTTTAATTGGGGGTATAGAATGGGGGTGTTACACTAAACCACAATATCATTAAAACTACTCCAAATATAAGAAATTAATGATATGAGATACATATGACGAAGAGATCAAATAAGATGTCACTATAAGCATATAAATTGAAAAATTCATGTGTAATCAATGAAATTTTTGGAAGTGAACAAATATGAAATTCATCATACATCAAGTATATCACACACTCTTGGATCATAAAAATGCAATCAATTTAGTCATAGATAATCAACATATTACATAGAAACTTTAAGAACAAGAGATAAATTGAGACGGAGAATGCACTTCACACGAAAATAAACTTTTGAACAAAAGTTAAACAAAATATAAAGAGTGCATGCAACAACATATTTTAAGCAAGATTTGAGATATCAAGAATACCCAATTCTCGACGATTATTGAAAAATGGCTCAGTCGGAAGAGGTTTTGTGAAAATATTGGCAAGTTGATTTTTGCTATAAACATGCTAAAAAAAGACATCGCATTTTTTAACATGGTATCGTAGGAAATGGTGTTGTATCTCAATATGTTTAGTACGAGAATCTAACACTGGATTTTTGGTTAGGTTAATCGCACCAGTATTATTGCACATTATTGGAATACTTTGAAGTTGATACCAAAGTCAAGTAATTATTGTTTAAGCCAAAGAATTTGAGCACAACAACTACCAGTTGTGATGTATTCTGCCTCGACAGTTGAAAAAGAAACATAGACTTGCTTCTTGTTATGCCAACTAACTAAGGAGTTTGAAAATAAGTGGCAAATTCCACTAGTACTTTTCTTATCCGATTTGCAACCGGCAAAATCGAAATTGGAATAACCAACCAAACTACAATCTCTCCCTTTGGAAAACCAAAGCCCATACTTAGATGTACCGTGAAGGTATCTAAGGATGCGCTTTACAGTTTTTAAATGTGATTCCTTAGAAGCAGATTGATACCGAGCGCACATGCACACATTAAACATTATGTCAGACCTAGATGCAATAAGGTATAGAAGATATTTGATCATACCTCTATACATTTTGACGTCAACATCCTTACCATTTTCATCTCTATCCAAGTTACCGTTAATGGGCAATCGAGTGTCAATTGACTTTGCATCTGCCATACCAAAGCGTTTAAGCAACTCGTGATAGTATTTTGTTTGACACACAAATGTCCCTTCTTTGAGCTGCTTAATTTTAAGTTCGAGAAAGTAATTTAACTCCCCCTTAGACTCGTCTCAAATTTTCCTTACATAAGGTTTGAAAACTCTTTGACTAGTTGCATGTTAGTAGAACCAAATATTATATCGTCAACATAAATTTGTACTAGAAGAAGATGTTTTCCTTGACGTTTAATGAAACGTGTTTTATCTACCTTCCCTCTAGAGTATCCTTGATCAAGTAAGAATTTAATAAGTTGCTCATACAAAGCCCTATGGTCTTGTTTGAGACCATACAAAGCTCGTTTTAGTTTATAAACATGATTAGGATACTCATGATTTTCAAAACCGGGAGGTTGGGAAACATACACTTCCTCGTTTATGTACCCATTAAGGAAATCGTTTTTCACATCCATTTGAAATAATTTGAAGTCTTTGGAGCATGTGAAAACTAGTAAAAGGTATATGCCTTGAGGTGGGCAAACAGAGCATAAGTTTCCTCATAGTATATGCCTTCCTCTTGGTTATATCCTCGAGCCACTAACCAGGCCTTGTTCCGAGTTATCACTCCCTTTTCGTCTAGTTTATTTCTAAAAACTCACTTAGTGCCAATGATTTGATGATCTCGCGAAGAAGGGACAAGGTCTCACACATTATTTCTTTTAAATTGATTTAGATCATCTTGTATGGCCATTAGCCAATGTTCATCAATCAATGGATCTTTTGCGTTTTTAAGTTCAACTTGTGAAACGAATGCAAAGTAATAACAAAAATCACTTAGGTTTGAGTGTGTAGTCACGCCTTTGGCAATGTCTCCGAGAATGTTGTCGATCGGATGGTCCTTGGAAGACCTCCAAGCCAAAGTAAAATCATCCATTTTAGTTGGACCCTTATCCCTCTTCTTTTCAGAATCGTCATCTTCCTCCTCCTGAGGTTTCACCACTTCAGGTTGATCAATTCCTTTTTCGGTGTCATTGAGTATGTCTTATGAAGATACACCTACATCATGAAAAGAAATACCTTTTTTGACATTTCTCGGATAAGATTCATCAAATGTGACATGCATAGACTCCTCGATAATAAGTAATCTCTTATTATACACTATAAGCTTTGGTTGACTGAGAGTATCCAAGAAAGATACTTTCATCAGCTTTTGCATCAAACTTTCCAAGGTTATCCTTACCATTATTTAAGACAAAACATTTGCATCCGAAGACATGAATATGTGATAAATTTGGCTTTCTACCTTTTAAAAGTTCATAGGGTGTTTTGTTCAAGATAAGACAAATAAGTATCCTATTTAAAACATAACACGCCGTGTTAATAGCATCAGCCAAAAAATATTTTGGTTGACTACTCTTGTTGATCATAGTTCTTGCCAACTCCTCTAAAATTCAGTTTTGCGTTCCACAATACCATTTTATTGTGGAGTTCTTGGAGCGGAAAAATTAGGTTCAATTCCATATTTATCACAATAATCTTCAAAGAGGTGGTTTTCAAATTCACCTCCATGATCGCTTCGAATAACAACTATGTTTGAACTTAATTTGTTTTGGGACAACTTTGCAAAAGATGTGAAAGCTGGAAAAGTCTCATATTTACTACGCAAAAAGATAGTCCAACAAAATCTAGAATAATCGTCTACAATAACAAAACCATAGTAATTACCACCTATGCTTTTTGTCCTAGAAGGAATAAAAAGATTCATATGGAGAAGCTCGAGAGGTTTGGAAGCTCTGACAATATTTTAGGATTTAAAAGAGACCATTGTTTGCTTTCCCATTTGGCATGCATCACATATGTGGTCTTTTGAAAACTTAATTTTAGGTTGACCGATAACTAGATCCTTTGAAACTACTTTATTAAGTAGATCAAAGTTAATATGTGTTAAGCATATATGCCATAACTAAGAGTCTTCACTCATGGTTACTAAATACTTAGTACTTGTTAATGACACATCATTCAAGTTAAGCATATAGATGTTGTTAACCCTCAAGCCCTTAAACGAATAATATTTCTTTTCATTGTGTTCAATTATGCACAACTATTTGTAAAAGTTATTTTATAGCCTTTGTCGCATAGTTGAGTAATGTTATGTAGATTATGTGTAAGACCTTCAACAAGTATTACGTCAGAGATAGTAGTAGAAGAGGGATCACCTACACTACCTTTACCAAGTATTTCACCCTTGTTGTTGTCTTTGTAGGTCACAAATCCTTTCTTCTTTGGTGTGAAGTCAATGAATAGGGAAATATCATATGTCATATTCCTTGAGCATCCACTATCAAGAAACCATATGCTCTCCATGGAGTCAAGACATTCAACATACAAGATCAAACAAGAATGATAGGTACCTAATTTTCATTGGGTCCTTGAGAGTGAGTGGAAATATTGTGCCATTTGGGGAACCATTGAAATACACCTCTAGGAATCAAATATCTCCTAAATTTGCATTTAGCAATGGTAAGACCTTTCTTACAATAACAATGACAAGTCAAGTGATTATGAAAGTGACTTTCGCTATTAGACTCCAGTACAACATAATTGTACTTCTTGTACGACACATTTAAAGATCTTTTGAATTTTGCAGGACTAATAGCGAAGGTATCATTTAGTTCTAAAGCATTATTTGATTTGGCTTTTAGAGTATTAACCTCTTTTTTCCAAATGTTACAAGTTTCACAACCAAACCAAGAAGATTCCTCTTCCTCAACATCAACTTTTAAAGCATCTAACATGGATTTCCTGAGAGCTTCCATTTGTTTTTCAGTTTCTAAAACTTTGGCTTCTAAGTGTGAAAATATTATTTTATTTAAAGCCAACATTTTAAAATCATCTATAGTGTCACCATATAGATTTTCACAAGCAATTTATAATTCAGAATAAGACATTTCATTGATAGGTTCATATTTAGAATGACTTACATTTTTCTTCTTATGATGATGGGCCATGAGACTAAAATTTTCCTCTTCCTCACTTTTACTTGAGCTACCTTCACTTGACAATTCACTATCACTTTCCCAAGCTATATATGCTCTTATAGGATTGCTAGACTTCTTGTATTGACCCTTGCATTCATCCTTCTTAAGTTGTGGACAATCCGGCTCGTAATGTATGACTTTGCCACAATTAAAACACGAACCTTTGGACTTTCATTTCTTATTTTTATCTTGCTTTGAGGAGTTAACTTGTCTTCTAAAGTTTATGAGATCATTGTTGAAGTGCTTTAGTCTATTTCTCTTAATGTATTTATGATACCGTTTAACAAACAACCCAATTTCTTCATCATCTGACTTCTCATTATCACTAGTTCTGCTTTCATCATGCTCTTTTGTTGAGGACTTAGAACTAGAATCCACAAGAGAAATTGACTTATTTTACACTTATTTTTCCCTCCTTTTCCTTGGTTTTTCATTCTTAACCTTTTTCTCATGCTTCTCTAAGCTAATGAGCTCTTTCTCATGTTCTTTAAGCTTACCAAACAAAGTAGTAGTGTAAAATGTCAATAGGTTGTTAGCTTCCTTGATGGCAGTAACCTTAGGTTATTATTCCACATTAAGACATCTCAAAATTTTATTTGTAGCAATATCATTGGAAATCAGCTTACCAAGTGCATTCAAACGGTTTACAAGATGAATGAACCCCGTTTGCATATCAACAATGGTTTTACCATGCTTCATATGAAAGAGTTCAAACTCTTGGTTCAAAGTGTTTAATTTAGCTTGTTTGACTTCATTTGTGCCCTCATGGGTAACTTGTAATGAGTCCCACATAGCTTTAGCGATTTCGCAATGAGAAACACAGTAATATTCATCAACTCTTAAAGCAGAGATTAGAATATTCCTTACTTTCCAATCACTAGACCACTTTTTCTCATCTTCTACATCCCATTGTGCTTCCGATTTAGGTACAACAACACCATCTGCATTGGTCATAGTAATTTCAAATGAACCATTTTGGATGGTGTTACATACTTTATATCAATAGAATTGACATGTATACGCATATAGTCCATCCAATAACTATAGTTCTAGCCATTGAAAACTGGCGCTTTATTATACGCCCCTTTTGGTTCGGAAGACATAATCTAATAAGTGATTTTGAAGCACAAGATAAATCGGTGCTCGTGATATCAATTATTAGACGAGGGAAACGATCTAGAAGGGGGGTTGAATTGATCGCCGATAAAATTTTCTTCTATTAAAAATTCTGGTTTGAAAAATATTTTCTATGGCAAGCGGAAGCAAATTCGGATCGACACTCGTCTATCCGAACCGTTATCGAAAGAATCAGATATGCATATAAATCGTAATAAAAGTATGTTAAAAATGAGAAAATATACCAATAAGTTTTATACAATATGTTCGAATTAAATCACACAATGATAAACGATTTTCAATGAAATATAAAATTAAACTTGATTTAGGAAATTTATCGAACACTTAGTGTGCAGTTAATTTATCAAACACTTGGTGTGCAAAATACAACAAGCTTAATTATCTTTGTGTTGAAAGTATAATAATTCAATTGCGACTGTTTAGATTGCAATGGTATAAAAAAAATAGTTTAAAATACTTCAATACAACCAGAATTTCCAGCTAAACAAATTACTCACTAAGTGTGTTAAAAAATTGTAGAGAGAGAGAGAGAGAGAGAGAGAGAGAGAGAGAGAGAACACCAAGATTTGTTTAGGCAGTTCCCCAATTGTCCTCTCTGTGGGTAAGCCTGCCCCCAATTCCAAATAGAATTGAGATATGTAATTAGCCTTTGCAAGAGTTGTATACAAGAGAAAAATTTGCAATCAAAACCCCCAAAATCTATGTTTGATGTTGATTCTAACTTCTTCTCTTCCCTTGATCTTAAGCTAGATCAAGTCACCAAAGACTTCCAATTTATCCTCTGGTTACTGCTACTCCTTTGACAGACTCTTCGTTCTTCAAAGCTTTCACTTGGCTGAGTTCAAATTGCAAAATCTTGTCCCAAGTCTTTCAATTGATCCTCTGGTTACCGTTACTCCTTTGACGAAACCCCCGTTCTTCAATGTTTTCACTTGACTGAATGCAAATTGCAAAGACTTGTGCAAAACCCCCATAAATAAATCCTTGATCTTGGAGGAAAAATCCTAAAGGTTTTTCAATGAAACCCCTAAAGAAAAACTCAACCCAATTTGATTACAACAATCCTAAATTGGACCTTATCAATTTAATCTTGATGACACTCAACAAAAATGATTATGTGTAGTTGTTGAATGAATGCAAGGAAAGGTTGAAGATGATGATAAATTCTAAGTGTGTTCTTAGTTTCTCTTTAGAAATGATGCATGAATGCATATTTATGTGTGTGTAAAAAAGAAAAACAAACAAAACAAATTTTTAGCTAAAAATGCAAGTTTTGAAAAATAGAATTGAATGTAATGACTTCAAACTTGAATGAATCAATACATAAGGCTAAGGAGTTCATACATAGAAATAAGGAGTCGAGACATCAAGGGCATGGAATATTTGTTTGAAAAAATCTTCAGAAGGAGTCGACTCCAAACACGGGAGAGTCGACTCATCAACTTTGTGTATCGACCCACACTATCAATGTATCGATACATTAAAGTAAAAAAGATTTGTTTGAAAACATCTTTCAGATGGAGTCGACTCTAAATACGAATGAGTTGACTCCTTAGCATTGTGTATCGACCCATTCATCCTATGTATCGATACATCCTCATCAGAAATATTTTCTTTTAAAACCATCAAGTATGTATTGATACGTAGCTATTGTGTATCGACCCAGTGACTCGTTTTTCATGAAAAAACATGATTTTTGCTTATAATGGCCCATCTAATATGATTTTATGTGTCTTATTATGATGATTCACATATAGACATTGACAGTAAAATCCAATATACAAAAAGTACTAAGTGACCTAGTTTTGACATCATTCAAAACATATATAAGAGAATAGTGCACTCACATACTTCCCCTTTTTGATAATGGCAAAATTTACGAAGCACTTGATGTCTTTGTCAAAGCTCCCCCTGAATATGTGCATCGTAAAACCTTGTATTTCTCTCTTTTTGACAACATCAAAAAGAGACAAAGGTTGAAAACGTGAGTAGCAGGCATTGCAAAGAGTTAAACCTTTCAACTTAAACGTGCACTCACATAGAATTACGCCAAATTGAACAAAGCATAAACGTAAACATATAACCAAACCAAACAAAAGATATGAAGTTCATTACATAATGTCATAATGAGGTTACAATAGAATAATAGTAAACATAAAAATGAAAACATAAATGCATACATAAGAGGCATTGTCCACAATGAAGCACAACTAATAACCACAACCTTGACGCCTCTTAGATGCTGATGACCACCCCTAGGTTCAGGTCGATATCCTCGAAACCATGCTTCGTCTTAGTCCTCATACTAAGAATCCAAAAAACCACATATTTCTCTGTAGAATTACTGAAAATGATGAAGATTATCATTCTGAAACCCAATCATGTTGTTGATCCTAGTTTGAGTAGCACCATGGTTAAAAGCCATATTTTGATGAATCTCATTAAAGTACTCTGTAGCATAAGATGCAAAACTATTAAAATTGTTGTCTTAGGTAGTTAGATGATCATGAACCACTCTGAAACGCTTCTCTTGAGTGGCTTCAAACTCATCACGCCTACGTAACTCCTCTACGCGGTGCTTCCGTTTCTCAACACGTATGTTCTCGAGCATGGTAAGAATATATGATTCTTCACCAGATGAGCCAACACTAGAATAGTTACCGTAAGTAGTGTCGTGTTGAGTCCACGAGTTCTATTGCCACTAACCCCACCCTTGTGGGTCTTCATGTTCATCTACAACACCTTGCCATTCAGGTGGATCTTCATAATCATGCTGAAGATCAACCATATTTGCATCCATATTGTGAGTTTGTTCTTCCACTTGTTGTTCATCAACAAAAGTTGTACCAAATTTAGCCGGATCATCATAATTATAGATGACTTTACTAGTTCCATTCGTCTTATAGTAGTAAACCTTAAGATCATTATCCCAATGATATCATATGTGTCTCATTGTGCTCGAGTTAAATTCTTGAGCAGGACCAGGAGAAACATTCGGAAGGTTTGCCATACCAATGCGAAAATGCTTTAAAATCTTTGTAATCATCGAAAAATAACATAAGGAATACCCTCTACACTCTTTAATAGCAACCATTCTAGAAACAAAGTAGTCAGGCCAATTAAGAGGAACTTCATGTTGAAGAAGATACATTAGATGAACCTCGGTTATGTCAATTCGTGAATGCCCACCTTTTTTTGGATGCAACACATGAGTCACAATCCAATGAAGAATACATATATTTCTCTTCAAATAACCTGTTGATGTTTTAGTCAAGTTGTCTTATGCCCTTGGAGCTTTGAGGCAAGAATTTAGGTAACATCTCAAATCAAAGTTAGGATGAAAGGAATGATCAGTAAAGGTAGAGTAATGAGAGAACATGGACAAACCGAATACATCGCACCATGTTTCTTCCATAATTATGAAATCTTGTCCCGAGTCTTTCAATTTATCCTTCGGCTACTGCTACTCCTTTGACAGAATTCACGTTCTTCAAAGCTTTCACTTGGTTGAATCCAAATCAATCCTTGATTTTGGAGGAAAAATCAATAAGGTTTTATCAATAAAACCCCCAAAGAAAAACTCAACCCAATTTGATTACAACAATCCTAAATCGGAACTTATCAATATAATCTTGATGGCACTCAACAAAAATGATTATGTGTAGTTTTTGAATGTATGTAAAGAAAGGTTGAAGATGATGAGAAAATTCCAAGTGTGCTCTTAGTTTCTCTTTAGAAATGATGCGTGAGTGCATATTTATGTGTGTGTGTGTGTGTGTGTGAAAAAGAAAAACAAGCAAAACAGATTTTTAGCCAAAAATTCAAGTTTTGAAAAATAGAATTGAATGTATTGACTTTAAACTTGAATGAGTCAATACATAAGGCTAAGGAGTCGATACATATCAATGAGGAGTCGATACATCAAGGGAAGGGAATACTAGAGGGGGTTGAGGATGATTTGGCATGTCGTGGTTTGGTCGATTTGTAAAACTAGGAATAATATAGTTTTTTCCGATTCATCAGTGATATAAAAAAACGTGGAAGAGATGAACATCATTGTGGCTTGGAAATGATATATTAGTAGGTATGTGGAAAACTCATGTGCCTTCTCGGCTTACCTTAAGAACCGTATCTTGTTTCTAAGGTGATAGAGTTTTGAGCGGCTTCAACCTCCCTTGAATGTGTTCTTCTTAGACTTTTGTGGTTTCGTTTTGGCAAAATAATCTTTTTCGTCCCTTAACTTTGTCTCAGGGTCCAATTTGGTCCCTTAACTTTAAAAAGTGGCGAATTCGTGCCTTAACTTTTTAAATGGTGTCACGTTAATCCTTCCGTCTGATTCCGTTAGTCAAAAGTTGAAAATAGATGACACGTAGTTCCAGATGGACTTTATGTGAGTGACGTGGAAATAAGGACATGTTTAAAGTAGCTTTTCATCACCACCCGCCTACGAAAACCAGTTTTTTCAGAAGCATACATACAAACACACCCTTAACACTATTTGATCAACTCCCTCTTTCATAAAAAAGAACTTCATTCATATATAACCATCAACCATCATAAGCTAAAGAAAAAAAACCAAGACTTTATCCTCCATAACCAACATAAAACTTCACTCTTTCTCCTTCATAAACATCAAACAATAACTTACAAACCCACATTTTTTCACCAAACGAACCTTACGACAATACCATTCTCACCACCTCAAAATTGTTCACAGTGAAGCGGCTGCAGAGTTTTGGTAATAACAGCAGTGGTGTGCTGTGTTTTTCGACGGAATAATGGCGTAAAATGATAGAGGTAAAGAGGTGAGTTAAAGCTTGAAGAGATGACCCGATTTGTGTGCACTTACAATAGAAAGATACTCATGAGGATGGAACCGAGTTTAGTGTTAGGTTGTTGACCTTTCTGGAGTTGTGTTGTATGTATTATGGAGTTTTTTTTGTGAGTGTAGTCTTTGAATGTTTATGGAATATCTTATGGTATTAAGTGAGTGTGTGGTCTAAAGCTTGTGTATTGAAGTTTGTTTATGGTTTATTATTGTGTGCATGATATATGTGGGTGAGGGATATGAAGGTTGGAAGTTGATGGTAGAAGAGATGTTGAAGAAGAAGGTGTTGAAGTTTTGGTCAGGGAGTATGTCAAGGAGAGTGAGGTGAGTGAAAATAAAGAAAAACTACTATGGAATTGCACAAACAGTATATGCAATCCAACATGAGAAATAGAAAGTGAACAACAAGAAAAAAAGGTTGTATGAACAGTATCAACTTATTCTTTGTTTTTAAATGATAGAGAAATAACTATTCTTGTAGACAACAAGGGTGTCTTAGAGGTGATAAAATATTATGTGAAACTCATGGAGTAGAGGGAGGTAAAGGGATGTTTGGTTTGTGTTGAGTGAGAAATTGGGACGTGTTTAGGGTGATGGAGATAAAGAGGATTCCCTTTTTTTAACAGTATGTGAGGAAGATAATATGAACTGAGGGATGAACATTGTTATTGCGTATGAACTTGGCTTGCATGGAAGAAGAGAAATATGGTTTTGTGATATTATTTTTGTGTGTTTGGTCAAGAAAATGAAGTTGTATGAAAAAGAAAAGTTGTAATTCAATCACTGAGTTATTTTGAAGAAGAGGAAATGTTGGTGGTTTTATGGATGTGTGTAGATAGGTGAGGCGCTACATTCACAGTTTGCGTACTGAAACATACTTCTTTTTAAACTATTGAATTGGTGACTGAGAGAGCATGGGAGTGTCGTTTGGTCACTTGAAAATGAAAAAGGACGATTGGTTTTATTGATTTGCAAGTTCCATGTTCCACTTAAAACATGGTGTAGATGTGAAAATAAAGGATGATGATTTTGTTTGGAAATTAAGAGAGGAATCTGGGTGCGGCGCTGGTTGATGCTTCTTGGGCTCCCTCTTGTCTTCGTGCAAGGTGTCTGAATCTTAATTATATTGTTTTAGTTTTTTTTATTGGTGGAAAGTGGAAACTGATACTACAACAACGTAGCAGGGAGAATATGCTAAGAAAGAAGAAGATGATGTTTCAAATTCACCTGCCACGTCAGAAAGAATAAACAGACGTTTGAGCCAACTAACGGCAAGGATTACTTTGACACCTTTTTAAAAGTTAAGGGATGAACTTGCCACTTTTTAAAGTTAAGGGACCAAACTGGACCTTGGGGTAAAGTTAAGGGACGAAAAAGGTTATTTTGCCTTTCGTTTTTGTACCAGATGTCTTTAAATTGGAAAGATCTAACTTTGCCTTGATTCTAATTTCTATGACTTCTTTTTTCTATGGGTTGTGATCCTTTGACTTGGTGATGGGGGCTTTTGAAGTTAGTTTATCTTATATTTCTCTATTGTGTTTCTTTTATAGTTTAGTGTTTCTTTTGTTCTCAAGATAGTCATTCCTTGTGTCATTTTAACGGATTCTTTTATATATATATATATATATAACTTAAATAGTATTTTCGTCCTTGTAAGTTGACGAGTTTTTTGTTGTCGTCCCTGAATTTTTTTTTCGGTTTTAGTCCCTATATTTCACATTCGTGTTCGTTTTAGTCCTTAAAAACCAAAATCCGCAGGAAAATCCGAAGGTTTCCTGCGGATTTTAGTTTTAAAGACTAAAACGAACACAAATGTGAAATATAGGGACTAAAACCGAAAAAAAAAAAATTCAGAGACGAAAACAAAAAACTCGCAAACTTACAGGGACGGAATCATTATTTAAGTATATATATATATATATATATATATATATATATAATTTCTAAAGAGAAAAATATATTAAAGACAATTAACATATTTTATTGAGCCCTAATATTACACATAACAAATTTATTAATATTATTAATTTAACATTCCATTTATAAAATACGGATTTATGACGAGTTAATATCAAAAGAGTAATACATTATAGTTCACCTTTTTATCTCTTATAATACCAGTAGATCAAATCATGCAATACTAGTCACTGGAAGGGATGCCAGTTAGAAACCTCTTCAATCAAAGTAAAGCTTTGAGGTTCAGAAGAACTAGAATAAGCATTTCCTATAGCAGCTGACGGTGCATTTACTATTGGTGCCGGGACAGGCTTTCCAATCAATTCACACGTGCTCATTATAACATCCAGCTCAGCAACGATAACAATCCTGTTTGTAAATTGAAAAACAAAATCATCAAACAATCAAAAATAATTTTTTAGCTATATGACAAATTTTATATATTCATACACCTATTACACACCATCTATAATATAAGAAAAATTGATTTTATGAAATTTTCACCTTTGCCCCTTGCTCATATTTTGCCACATGTCCATTTTAGGGGTAATTTTGGTCTAAAATTTACTTTATGCAACCGATGATGTCACATTTTTGTAATCCAACTACTTAGTTATTGTATTAAACCTTTGTTGGTTATATTTGAGTGAAATGATGATGTCATTTGGTTCTATTACAATGATCGTAATTCTAAAATATAACATTATGCTATCAACTTTTTCTCTCTCTTCTCTCCACCGTGTTCTATTATCTGTTATGCGTATTTTCAGTTCTCTCTCTCTCTCTCTCTCTCTCTGTGTGTGTGTGTGTGTGTGTGTGTATCTTATCATCCTTTCTCTCTTTCTTCCTTCTTCTTCCTCTTCTGCTATCTCGTCTTCTTCCTTCTTCCTTTGTTATCAACAATGTCGCTTTCGAAACCCTAACCGATGTGATTCCATTTTATTTTTGGTCTGTAACGATTTGTATAGATCTATGTCTAACATTTTGATTTTTATGTTTTTGGTAACAACTCTGCAGGTGGGTTATGTTCTGGATGTTCCATGGAATGTTACCTTGCCCCGATTGCATGCAAGATGTTACGTTGAACAGTATGGTGGTAAAAATGATCTGTGGAAATTTCAGTATGTATGGGTTTTAAGAAGATGTTGATTATAAATCACTGATTTCAACTTTAATATACAGGATGGAATTTTCTCCTCTTTAGATCTGTCTCTAACCTTTTGATTTTTAGGATTTTTGTTCTGTCTTCTTATGTTGTTTCCTGCTCAGATCTGTGGTTTTGTATTTTTTGTTTTGAGATTTCAGATGGTGGTTATTCATCGATATGTTTACGTTTACGTTTCTTGCTTAGAGATATTTTTCAGAAACTGAACAATGTTGGCGACGAGTTAAGAGCGTTGGAACCTTGAGAGGGAGAAGAAAAAAGCGCTTTTGAGAATAGATAAGCGCTTATTTTGTTTTTGTTTTTTTTTCTTTTCTTTTATTAAATGATAAGGGCTATGTGGATAAATCTGGATTGTTTTCTCTTTGTATTTAATTTATTTTCTTTTGGGATGTGTTCTGCAGATTACCGAATTTGAAATAACTATAATGATATTTTGGGATGTGTTGTGCAGATTACCGAAAGATATTTTGGTTAAGAAGCTGAGAAAGCACTTGGACCCATTGTAAGTTCTTAACTATAGGCTCTAATTGAGAGGTAAACTTGAATTTGTGATTATTGAGTTGTTGTTATTTTATTTTCATGTACTATCTCAGGATACAATGGCCCGTATACCTGCTAATCTAGAGGAAGAACTCCGATGGATGTCTCGAGAAGTCTATGGCTATGTTGAAGCAGTATTAAAAAGTTTAGTTGCTAATGTACCCAAGGTAAGCTTTGGTTTTTGACATATTCTATGTTTAAAATTGTTCCTTTTTAACAATGTTGATTTTAAGTCCTTAATTGGTTGTTTCGTTGACAGGAAATTGTTCTTGGCCAAGTTGAAAAAGCTAAGGAAGACATGCTGAATCAATTATATACCTTTATTAGGTTCAAAAATCCATTTATTTATTTGCATTTCTTTCACTTATTTATTTGTCAGTTCTTGGTAGGATGTTTTGGCTATAATTGTCATGTTTGGATTCTTTGTTCTGTCAAGGTTCCTAAAATGTTATATACTTTGTGGAAGTTGATCTTCTTATAGAGAAACAACTTTGTGGAAGTTGATCTTCTTACAGAGAAACAACTTTGTGTTTGTGAACTGCATATCATGATTTTTCGCTCCCTACTTCTTTCGTAAATGTGTTTGATCAACAATATGCTTTATGATTGTTAATTACAACATCTCAGCTTTTCTTTTTCTTTCTACACAATGAAAATCTAATCCCATTATGTTAAATTTTATTGTAGATTATGGAATTTAAGGACGAAGTTGAAGAAGTAACTAACTCCGAGGCTTTGAATCACAATTGCACCCAGGTGTGTCTGGAAATTTTATTTTGCAAGGTGGAAGTGCTATGCTACAATAAAGGGTTTAGTTAAGAATTGAGGTTACTGAATATTTTATTAATGGAATGGGTTATATGTGATTCACGTTTCAATTGCAATCATTTCAAGAGGAGAGGTATGCAAAGTAGCAAGATGTAAGAATACATAAAAGCGGTGAATAAATAGTTGAAAAATGCTTTAAGTTTAGATTTTTCGTTAAATTAAAATTTGATATCATACATGGTCTTGCTTATGGCAGGTATTGTTTCATGTAAAACACATACCAGAAGCAAAGAGAGATGTTCAGTGTTCAATAATGATGAACTAATGGATAATGACCAAGTTTGTTTCCTTTTGTGTGACTTTATAAATTTAGGTTTTGTTATTAACTTAATCTCTTTTATTTGATCTGTTTAGGTTTTGAACTTTGGGGAACCAACATTTACTTTTAGGCATTTGGCCATCAATGGTGAAGCTGAAGATTATTGATGAAATTGTTGTTATGTTTTCTCCCACATAAACATTTTTAATGTTTTTGAATAATAATGCATTTCACCTGTTTGATGAAACTCCTGTTAAACATAAAAACGTTTTGATATGCTCTGAGTTGACGTGCACTTTGATTAGTATATGTTTTTGATTTTAATGGATTCTAGAAATACGAATTAGAGTTTTGTTCATGACAAACAGATGGAAGCTGCTGAGAGAAGTAGTGAACCATGGTGAATTAGAGTTTGCCTCAATTTTCTCATGCTTTATGTAACTTTTTCAACAGGTATATACTATATATTATATACTATATATTATATACTATAGACTATAGTTTAATTTAATTGAATATTTTAATGTAGATTTCTTGTATGAATGTTTATGTATATAGAGTTATATTTTGCAGGTTTTGTAGAAATGGTTGATATGTTTTATATTTCATCTATGGACAATATCCAGGTACCTGTCCTTATCCACGTGAAGACAATACTTAGTATACCTTGGTACTGCTATGCACACTTTAAAGGTTGATCTCTCCAATTAATTTCTAACATTTCATATTTTTTAAATTTAATATTTCTAACATTTTATATTTTTTAAATTTAATATTTAAATTATATGCACCTGGGCATATACAATATTCATCTTATTGTACTTTAATATTTTATTACATTTATGTATTCCAAGACAAGCATGCTTTTTCTATCACCCATCCATTCTGCTTTATGTATAGTCATTCTTGTCACTATATTTAATGTTGCAGGTTGTCCAAATATTGTAGCAAGCATTAGCTTTCATGTGCACCTGCGCATATACAATATTCACCTTATTGTACTTTAATATTTTATTACATTTTATTCTTTCTGCATGTTCTTAATCTATTTCATATGGCCTGTTTTAATTTTATTATCCTATATATCTTTCTTCTTGTCAAAAGTATAACTTTTCTTAATTTTTGCAGATTGTATAGAGCTTATCAGAAACTTTTTACATTAATGCACGATAAAGTAATCACACAACACAAAAATAAATTTTGAGAGATGATATTTATAGTAAGTAATATTTTGGCTCTAAACTCCTATTGCTTGCGTTTCTGTCTAAATTAATATGGTTGTCTGCACTGAACATGAAAATTTTGTCCGCTTGTCATATTAATGGAGATAATATGTAGTGGTATGGAAATGGTGTAACGCCCGATAATTAATTAATTATTTAGTTAAATATATTCGTATCATTGGTGTTGATTTATGTTGATTTTCGAATTATCGGAATTGTGTTGTGTTGAGTTGCTATGTCGGTTTTAGTTGAATTAATCATAAAAATGTTGATCTAAGTTGTATTGTTGTTAATTAATTAATTAAGCTAAATTAAGTTGATTTTAAGTTGTAGAAAATAATATGGTGTTAATATAGTAGAATTATAAGAGAATGTTGGACTTATTTAGATGGTAGTAATAGTGGGGGTGTAGTAATGAGGCCCAATAAGAAAAATAAGATAATAGAGTTATTATATTAGGTTTTAAAAATAAAGAGGAATTAGAAGAAGCAGTAAAGTGGAAGTTGTAGAAAAAGAGGAAAAATAGGAGAAGAACATGGAAGTTACGGAGAAGAGAAAGAATGAGGGTTGTGGAGAAAAGAAGAGTTCGTTGAAATCGCAGAAAAGTGGAAGAAGAAGTCTGGGAGAAATTGATCATGGACCGTTGTAGACCAAAAGAGCAAAAGGTTGAAGCCATGGAAAAGCTATGATGCAATCAGAATTATAGAGCGGCCTCCAATCCAAGGTAAGGGTGGGGTTCTGACTCTATAATTGGGTTAATGATGAATAATATATGGGATTAGATTTGTAGGATTGCCTTGTGTATGTTGTCTGTGTATGTTGATTTACTAATTGATATAGGAAATCGACAATTGGTTGATACTGTTGAATTTAGTCGTGAAAAATGGATGTAAGTTAATGTGAGTATAATCATGGCCCTAAATTATGTGTATTGAGATGGTTGAAGGTTGGTTGTGATCGATCAGAAAGAGAAAATTGGAAGAATGAGAGAAACAGAGAGAGCGAAGGCTAACAGGTGGGACGCCCGTCTGGGAGGCATGACGACCGTCATGGCCTTGTTACGACCATCACGCAGGTTACGACCGCCACAGATTTGTCACGACCGTCACGCAGAAAAAAAATTAAATTGAGATTTCTGGTTGCTGTATGTACGTATGCATAGTATATTACTAGTAGCAGAAAATATTTAGTAGCATGAGGTAATAAGCTGTAACAGAGCCGGTATTTAAAGTAGCAGAAAACCATAGTGCTGATACATATAATTAAGAGTAGTAGTGTATACTTATTTGAATTAATTAGTTGAATTAAGTTAGTATACCTATGCATGTTTAGCAGAGCAGTCTTCTACCTATAATTAAACAGCGGTATAATTAAAGTAGCAGTAGAGATGAGGCAATGGAATGAACAATATAATTTAGCAGTGTGCATTAATTTGGCAGAGTAAAAATATATAGCTGAGACAAGTACCAAATTTGCAGAGTATGTATGGGTAAGTAACAGAGGTGATTATAATAAGTGGCATACTGGATATATATGTAACAGAGTCATAATAATGGTAGCTCATTAAAGAAGGATAATAGGATTAATTTAGTAGCAGGTTAGTTACGTGGCAGAGCTAGTATTATATAGCAGAACCGATATTAATAGCGTAGTATTAATTTATCAGAGGCATAATAAGCACTTTAGTAGAGTAGAAAATATTAGTATTTGTAGCTGGTAGTTAATTAACCGATCTTAGTAGAATTGTCCGGAACAATTACGGATCGTTGTTGCATATTTTTGTTGATGTTAAATTATTGTTGTTAACATGTCGTTGTTGATAAGTTGTTGTTGATGTGTTGTAATGTTGTTAAGTTGCTGTCGAATTGTTGTTGTTGCATTGTTATTGTTGAGTTGCTGTTGAAATGTAGTCGTTATGTCGTTGTTGAAATGTTGATACTAAGTTGTAGGCCTATGACCAGTGTTGAATTTGCTGCGAAGTTGCTGTTGAATTGGTATTAAGTTGTAGGCCTATGGCCAATGCTGATTTGTTGTTGTGCTGATAGATGTAATTATTAGTGTTTTTATTATGATGTTCATGTTGAGTCACATAGCATAGCATATTAAGCTGGCCTGGATTGGCAAAAAATTATTAAGCTGGCCTGGATTGGCAAAATATTAAGCGGAAGGCTTATGCCTTGTTGACGTCAATATTAATTGGCAGATTTTTAAGCTGGGAGTTCTGCTCCAATGGTACCACATGCATGTGCATATTGAGTCGCATTTCATGTTGCATCTTGAGTTGTGGTGTTGATGAGATAGACGTGATATCGTGTTGATGATTTTGTTGGGATGATAAAATTTGTTGTTATATTATGTTGATGTTTGTGTTGTAACACATGTTGTTTTAGAGTTGTGAAGTGGTGATTGTTTATAGTCTAATCTAATATGTTATTTATCATACATCTTATTATAATGTTAGATATCTCACCCCTTCTGCTGATATTTCCCCTACCATGGGAAATGGGCAGGTACTCAAGAATAGCAGTGGCAGCTCGGAATAGTTTTTGGAGTCTTTATATTGCTTTATTGCAAGTCAAGAGGGTCTTGCTCTGATACGTAACACTCGGGGGGAAACGATCGTTGTTTTATAGTTGTTATATTTCAGTTGTTGAATTTTAAGTTGATATCATTGACTACTTGTCGTGTTGAAGTTGGTTTTAGTTGAACAAACGATGTTATGACAGTTAAGTCGAAAATTGTGATTCCACTATTTCGTTAATCAAAGTTGTTTTATTTTAAAGACTAACTTTGTTGTTATCGGTTCATCCGAGTTAAAGTGTTATGTATCTGATTGACATGCAATAATATGAAGTCGTTTTTAAGTTGAAAGTGTAGCATCTCATTTGTATGTTGAAATTTTGAAACTCTGATTTTATGATTATCCGCCAGGTAGAAATGGGGTGTTACATTAGTGGTATCAGAGCAGGTCGGTCCGTCCGGCCAAGTTGTCTAATGTTGTTTATTCCTTAGTGCGCGGCATGTGTGTGAAACACTGTCGGTACTTGCTTATTAGTTTTCCAACCGTTTGCCTCCAGGAGTTGGTTTGAAGTAAGTGGGGGAGAAGCTTGCTTCCCGAAAATGTTAATGGTATGTGAAGTTGAATCAAGGCGATATTGATTGCAAGAGTGCAAATGTTATTGGAACTGTGTTGCGAACCGACGAGAGTATGGACTCATGATTCTTATCGGTCAAGTTTGAGATGCCTTTGAGGGAGTACGAGCCGATAATTGCGATTGGCCTCTGAAGTGTAGATCAGAGTTTGGGGACAGTTAAGAGATGATTGAGGTTAAGGATCCACTCCAAAGAAAATGATAATTCGATGGATCAACTGGTAGACTAGTACGTTTTGAGTATAATTGGATTGAAGTCGGATGATTTTCAGAGTTGGGTGAAAAGCAAGGATGGTTGGAAGAGTTTGGAAGCAAGAGAAAGAGGTAGAACTCATGTTCACCAATTTCGGATTTTATTTTCGTATTTATGGAACAACCTTCAGTATAAGAGGCATAACTTTCTACTCGTAACTCCGATGAAAGCGATTCTGGACTTTTCGGAAAGTTTACAAAATTCCCTACAGTTTGCATATAAATTTTGTCTTCGGCATGTTTTTGAAGAGAGAGAAAAACGCGTTTGAATTTTTGGGTCTGATGCTGATTTTGGTGGAAGTATGTATACGGGATTTCTGGATCGGCCGCCATTGCACAGGCGATAATTTTTTACTCGTAACTCGGATTTAAGCGATTCTTGAAGTTCTGAAATCTACATGAAATTCCCTTCATTTTGGAATATAATTTTGTGTCTGGGAGGTCTGTATTGAAGAAGATAATCGTGTTTAAAGTTGGACAATTCTTGCTGGAAATAGTAAGATGAAGTCAAGTATAAAATGTTTGGTAATGGGAAGAAGATAAGAGTATCGGAGGAGCACATGGAAGTGCGGCGTATAATAGTTGAAAATGATTAAAGTATAGAAATCTTTGAGGAAGGTTAAATAGTAAAGTGGATTGTGTGTTCTTGGCGAGATGTGTCGACATGAGTCAGAAATTTTTGGAAGTTCTATCACCAACCAGATGACGAGATGGTATTGTCGAGATTGTGATTGGAATGAGAATCAAGTGTGAAACTATATGGATCATTGAAGTTATGAAATTAAGAAGAAAGACGAAGGATTTGTTAGTGTTGTTAAAGCTCTTAACTTGGATAAATGTTTCGGTGGAAGTGGACCGATTTGGATGGTACTTGATGTGGTAGCGATTCCGGTACTAGAAGGATATTTAATGATTGTGTTGTACAACTAACTTGTATAGGAGAATATGTGTTGGATTTTGGACGTTGTGTATCACTGACGAAGTTGGAAATAAAGAAACTAAGAACACGTTTGTAAGCCTTAGAGGAATGGTGGAGCAGTATGCTTAGGTAATCTCGAGCATAAGGTAAAGGACGCTATTGTAGTTGGGTAATGATGATTTATGCCACCATTATGGTTGCCGGCTGTCTATTGACAAATTGAGGAACTCATCACCCTTAATCTCTTGTTGATAGTAGACGGAATCATGTGGATGGAGTAGACGTGTCTTGCCAACTAGAATAGTATGCACAGTGAATTGTTTGGAGTTGAGCCAAGTGCTTATGAATTGTTTGAGTTGTCGATGCAGATTCCTATATAGGGAAATGAGGTTGCGGGGTGATCGGTGAGTAGTGTGGAAACTCACAGTTGTGTTCTGGATAACTTGGGTTTTGATTTGTGGTGGATCAAGAATTTGATTGACACGAGACTTGGAGAATTGTAGAGATGATCCAAGGAGGAATTAAATGGAAATGTAAGACCATGATTTGACAAGGAGGTTGGATAAAGAATGGTGGTGGCTGGTATGCCTTAACGTGTATATAGGAAATATGAATTGTATTTTCCATACTTGTTCAGATAATGTTATAACTGGTGTTCGTTGTGGACGTTCTGATCTGCTATGAAATCAGAAGGGAGACGCGTAGGGTATTTGAGAGTCGAGTTGCCAGTGTTGAAAGAAGTGAAGTTATATGTTGAGTTATCAAAGTGTAATTTTGATTCGTAAAGATGAGTTTACTTGGTTGTGTTACTTCGGATGAGGATCATGGAGAATTGGGCTAGTATGAGTAGAACTTGATGAATTAGTTGTTTGATTGGTTTGGTTAATATGCCATGTTAAGTGTAGGTTATTGCGGCCAAATCTATGGCTATTGAGTGTTAAGCACTGTTGGTAAGATGATTTTTTTCTTGTTGAGATTAATTGGACATTGTACCCTTATGTTGTTGTAATGCTGTTAGGTGTTTAAGACGAGTTGAGACAATGTGTTAATACAACATGGTAAAATTGTAGCTGGTGTTTTATGATGATTGGGGATTCATGAAAGTATCTATCCTATTCCTATTCAAGATTTGGAATTGGCTGCAGTTGTAGTTGTGTGGGATATTCGGAGGTATTATTTATGGATCTAAGTTTGGAGTAGTCACTAATCAAAGTGTAGAATACCTGTTGGTCGGAATTTCTGGAGAATTAAGTCGAAAGTTTTTTCTTATGTCTGCTTTGATAGTCGGAAGTTGATGTGAACTTGGTAGATTTGATGGTTGCTAGTACTCAGAGTGCGTAGTGAAAGCATGTTGTGGCGCAGTTTGTTCTTATGTGAGTAACAACGATGTTGGTGGTTTGATTACGTTGGTGTTGTGTTATGACTTTCGTGCTCTTATCCTTGTTGTTGCCTCGTTACCTAGGGTGATGGTTCGAGTGCGAGTAGCTAATTTCTATGATGGAGGATTAGGGGAGTGTTGCCTATGGTGATGGTAACGATTGTGTCGTGTTCTGGTTCATAGAGAACTTGTGTGTTCGTAACTTGCTTATTCTTCGTGTCTTGAGTTAGTTGTTGGGTGAGTTGCGTGAGCATTGTTTCGTGTTGTTGTTGTCGTTGATGTGATGTATTGTTGTTGTTTGGTGTTAGACGTGGGGTTGTCTTTTAGGGCAGGGAAGTTGATTTGTTAGCTGAGATAGCGTATCTGGAGTGTGGTGCATCGAGTAAATTTTCGAGGACGAAAATATTCTAAGTGGGGGAGAGTTGTAACGCCCGGTAATTAATTAATTATTTAATTAAATATATTCGTATCGCTGGTGTTGATTTATGTTGATTTTTGAATTATCAGAATTGTGTTGTGTTGAGTTGCTATGTCGGTTTTAGTTGAATTAATCATAAAAATGTTGATCTAAGTTGTATTGTTGTTAATTAATTAATTAAGCTAAATTAAGTTGATTTTAAGTTGTAGAAAATAATATGGTGTTAATATAGTAGAATTATAAGAGAATGTTGGGCTTATTTAGATGGTAGTAATAGTGGGGGTGTAGTAATGAGGTCCAATAAGAAAAATAAGATAATAGAGTTATTATATTAGGTTTTAAAAATAAAGAGGAATTAGAAGAAGCAGTAAAGTGGAAGTTGCAGAAAAAGAGGAAAAATAGGAGAAGAACGTGGAAGTTACGGAGAAGAGAAAGAATGAGGGTTGTGGAGAAAATAAGAGTTCGTTGAAATCGCAGAAAAGTGGAAGAAGAAGTCTGGGAGAAATTGATCATGGACCGTTGCAGACCAAAAGAGCAAAAGGTTGAAGCCATGGAAAAGCTATGATGTAATCGGAATTATAGAGCGGCCTCTAATCCAAGGTAAGGGTGGGATTCTGACTCTATAATTGGGTTAATGATGAATGATATGTGGGATTCGATTTGTAGGATTGCCTTGTGTATGTTGTCTGTGTATGTTGATTTAGTAATTGATATCGGAAATCGATAATTGGTTGATACTGTTGAATTTAGTCATGAAAAATGGATGTAAGTTAATGTGAGTATAATCATGGCCCTGAATTATGTGTATTGAGATGGTTGAAAGGTTGGTTGTGATCGATCAGAAAGAGAAAATTGGAAGAATGATAGAAACAGAGAGAGCGAAGGCTAACAGGTGGGACGCCCGTCTGGGAGGCATGACGACCGTCATGGCCTTGTTACGACCGTCACGCGGGTTACGACCGTCACGCAGAAAAAAAAAATTAAATTGAGATTTCTGGTTGCTGTATGTACGTATGCATAGTATATTACTAGTAGCAGAAAATATTTAGTAGCATGAGGTAATAAGCTGTAACAGAGCCGGTATTTAAAGTAGCAGAAAACCATAGTGTTGATACATATAATTAAGAGTAGTAGTGTATACTTATTTGAATTAATTAGTTGAATTAAGTTAGTATACCTATGCATGTTTAGCAGAGCAGTCTTCTACCTATAATTAAATAGCGGTATAATTAAAGTAGCAGTAGAGATGAGGCAATGGAATGAACAATATAATTTAGCAGTGTGCATTAATTTGGCAGAGTAAAAATATATAGCTGAGATAAATACCAAATTTACAGAGTATGTATGGGTAAGTAACATAGGTGATTATAATAAGTGGCATACTGGATATATATGTAACAGAGTCATAATAATGGTAGCTCATTAAAGAAGGATAGTAGGATTAATTTAGTAGCAGGTTAGTTACGTGGCAGAGCTAGTATTATATAGCAGAACCGATATTAATAGCGTAGTATTAATTTATCAGAGGCATAATAAGCACTTTAGTAGAGTAGAAAATATTAGTATTTGTAGCTGGTAGTTAATTAACCGATCTTAGTAGAATTGTTCGGAACAATTACGGATCGTTGTTGCATATTTTTGTTGATGTTAAATTATTGTTGTTAACATGTCGTTGTTGATAAGTTGTTGTTGATGTGTTGTAATGTTGTTAAGTTGCTGTCGAATTGTTGTTGTTGCGTTGTTATTGTTGAGTTGCTGTTGAAATGTGGTCGTTATGTCGTTGTTGAAATGTTGATACCAAGTTGTAGGCCTATGGCCAGTGTTGAATTTGCTGCGAAGTTGCTGTTGAATTGGTATTAAGTTGTAGGCCTATGGCAAATGCTGATTTGTTGTTGTGCTGATAGATGTAATTATCAGTGTTGTTATTATGATGTTCATGTTGAGTCACATGGCATAGCATATTAAGCTGGCCTGGATTGGCAAAAAATTATTAAGCTGACCTGGATTGACAAAATATTAAGCGGAAGGCTTATGTCTTGTTGACGTCAATATTAATTGGCAGATTTTTAAGCTGCGAGTTCTGCTCCAATGGTACCACATGCATGTGCATATTGAGTCGCATTTCATGTTGCATCTTGAGTTATGGTGTTGATGAGATAGACGTGATATCGTGTTGATGATTTTGTTGGGATGATAAAATTTGTTGTTATATTATGTTGATGTTTGTGTTGTAACACATGTTGTTTTAGAGTTGTGAAGTGGTGATTGTTTATAGTCTAATCTAATATGTTATTTATCATACATCTTATTATAATGTTAGATATCTCACCCCTTCTGCTGATATTTCCCCTACCATGGGAAATGGGCAGGTACTCAAGAATAGCAGTGGCAGTTCAGAATAGTTTTTGGAGTCTTTATGTTGCTTTTTTGCAAGTCAAGAGGGTCTTGCTCTGATACGTAACACTCGGGGGGATGAACGATCGTTGTTTTATAGTTGTTATATTTCAGTTGTTGAATTTTAAGTTGATATCATTGACTACTTGTCGTGTTGAAGTTGTTTTTAGTTGAACAAAAGATGTTATGACAATTAAGTCAAAAATTGTGATTCCACTATTTCGTTAATCAAAGTTGTTTTATTTTAAAGACTAACTTTGTTGTTATCGGTTCATCCGAGTTAAAGTGTTATGTATCTGATTGACATGCAATAATATGAAGTCGTTTTTAAGTTGAAAGTGTAGCATCTCATTTGTATGTTGAAATTTTGAAACTCTGATTTTATGATTATCCGCCGGGTAGAAATGGGGTGTTACAAATGGCACAATAGACTGTTTGTCATTTTTAGCACTACGTCTGTTGTGCCTAATTGCATTGATCATGAATTTATAAAGTTGTCCTCATGTAAAATATTTATTTCTTGTATCTTTTTGGTAATTTTAGTTAACATTACACAAACAAAACTAATTCTAACATATTTACAGTTGTTGTGATTGTTTTGGAAAAGTTAATTCATTAAAAACTAAAATCTCCTGACAGAGTAATCTAAAATCCAATTGAAACATATTTGTAATATTTTGAGTGTGCAGAAATTAGATGCAATGCAAAAAAGGTGATTAAGGTGGCAAAGGTAACAAGACGTGGGAGTAGAGAATATGTGATGATGGTGTTGACAGTAGAGAAATACAAAAATCATTTTCATAAATGCTGATGACCATCAATGTGAAGAGTAGTCTAATCAGAACCAACATTAATGGAGACTAGGTAGGCTACAAAGAAAAGTAAAGAGTATTCTAATCAAAAACAAGATTGATGGAGAGTATGTAGGCTGCAAAGAAAATAAAAGAATGAAGGATTAGAAATATGAAAATGAAGGGTCTTTAAAAAGTGAGTCTGATAAAAAAATTATTTTAAATATATCGGTGGTAATATAAAAGTATTATAAATATATATGAATTAAATCTTATGAAAAATAAAATAAATTTAAAAATCATGATTAATAAGCATGGTTAATTTTTTTTAAAATGAACATTATAAATTATTTTTTAATATTTCACACAAGTTAATAAGCATGATTAATTTTTTTAAAAATGAAAATTATATATAATTTAATTGTACGCTTAAAAATTTAAAAGATAAATTTTAATATTAAACTATAAAGGTAATAGTTAAAAAATATCTGTTTTAATACTTAAAATGGTATTTTTTGTAACGTACATAATTTTTTTTTTTGAATATTTTCTATTATTTTATGGTAGCTAATAAATATCAATTAATATAATATAAATATCAATTAAATATCAATTAATATCAATTAAAATAATAAAAATCTAAAAATATGGTTTATAATTTATTTTATCATTACCTTGACTTACTTTTAGTATTCAATAAAAAATGGTTTTTATAATGTACCTACATATAATAAGAAACGTAAGAAAAATTAAAGAAGTTTAAAGTAATATTGGGTTGGGTTGGAAATAAGCTATCATTGGTTGAAAAAAGGCCCTCTTTATATAGTATAAATTGGTATTCATAGTGCAGAAAACCATAAAAAGGAATGGTTAGAGGCATTTGTTGGAACTGTACACAAAATCAACACTCCATGGAAACTGGGAAACCCATTTCATGTTCAAGTGGGCAAGCTCTTCATTTTCTTTTAAACTAATCAATTTTTTTTTTTTAGTTTTATAGATCATCAATGCTTTAATGTATGAAATTTGTTTTTTTTTCCAGATCTTCGTCTGATAGCTCAGCAACAAAGGAACGGATTCAACAACATCTTGACAACATGTATTTAGAAGTTGTTGATGTCACCAAAGAAGTAGAAGCTGCATCCAGAAATAAAAATAAGAGAAAAGCAAAATCAAGTGTTCTTGATATTTGGAAAGTACGAAAGGCTGCTAAAAGGGGTGTGAACGAAGACATTATTTTGAAAAAACCTTCTTTTGGTGAAAGTTCCAAAGTTAATGAGTTTGCTGAAAAAAAGTTTAACAGCTAATATGTTATTTATGACTTAGGGTTATATTTTGTAAATGCATGCATTATTTGATGATAAAATTTTGGTTTGGTGATGTTGCATGTATCAATGACATGTTTGTCTTCAAGTGTAAAAAGTAAAAATAAAGCTAAAATAAGTGATGCATTTATTTACTTTGTTATTATCAGTTTGTTCTGCATGTTGAAGTGTTATATTTTGTATTTTGTTTGTTAATGTTTTGAAGGGAAGGAAACAAAGGCGGTGAAGAAAAGGAGGAATCGAAAAATGTACAAGACAAACTGTGGAATGGAGGGCTGAGGCCAAAATTGGTGCGTCACAGTGAATGGTTTGAGTCAGACGAAGAGAACAGCGACAAAGATCAGTTTGATGATGACGACTCAGACGAGGAAGACTCGGAGAAAGAATCTAAAGATGAGAAAGAGGAAGTATTTTATTGGGAAAAGGAAATTTCTTTTGGTTATAAGGCTCAGAAAAATGTTCTTGTAAGACAACCTAACTCAGCATATTTTCTAAATCAAATTTATGTTACAAATTGATATTTAGTGATTTTAAATTTAATTTGTACAACATTTTCCAAGGGAAGTCACAAATAATTGTCTTTTTTGGGACCAAAAAGAAATAGTCATTGTTGATGAAGATACTGGGAATACTTACTCTGGAAACATTCAATGTGCAAAGCGGAACAGAAAAATGGTGAAAAAGGAAAAATTTATAGGGACTAGCTGGTATGAGTGCGCTAAAAAGAAGAGATTACGAATAGGTGATAAGCTTGGTTTTTCCATAGATACTTTTGTAAGTTATATGTGAGCCTAAAAGGGGGGTGAATTAAGTTCTTAGATGATTATCCCGATTTTTGACGATTTTTGATTTTTACTTTCCTAAAGATTTCTAAGTGTTGAAATGGTAAATGCGAAAAGTAAATGAACACCAAGACGTATAGTGGTTCCCCTCACACGTCAAGAGTACTCCACTCCCCTTTCAACTTGAAAGAGAATTTCACTATAATGTTAGATTCCTAGACAAGACAAAACTATGTCTTTCTATACTACTCTAACAACCAAGAACACTCCTCTTGGATTTACAAATGTTTAAAGTCCAATCGAGAATAAATATCTCACAAATGGACCTCTTGTATCCACAATCCGGATTACAAGGAAAACCTTACAAACTTATCTTTAACAATCCTAAAAATAAGTTGTAATCAAAATATAACAAATCTGAATTTTGTATGTGTGCAGAAAGTTTGAATCTTCAATGTATCAATCTAAAGATTGATCTTCTCCTTGTAGCATTCAATACTCAAGACAATAATACAAGTGTTCTTTGTATGCAAATGAAACTATGATGCTTAGAATGAAGATTTATGCAAAGTTTCACTTTAGGAAAATTCTGATGAACACTTGGAAATATTTTGGAATTTTAAAGTTAATGAGTAATTGATTTGAAATTTTTTTTGTAAGGAGGTGAAGATAAAATCTGAGATAAGGATGTTTATATAATGCCTAGACACCTCTACAAATAGATGCAAATAACCAAAGGATGTCATGGTTCATTAGAAGGAAATTTAAAACAAGAAACGTGAACAAAACTAAAGAAAATATGCCACTGGTTCAGTGGTAATCGATTACTCCAAGTGGGTAATCGGTTACTCACTTCCAACGTACAAATTTTTTGAAAATTCCATCAGAGTAATCGGTTACTCCATTTGGGTAATCGATTACCCAAGCTAGATTTTGAAAAAATGCTGAAACCATAATGTTTGAGAAAAATTTGATGCAGACCAAATTTCCAATGAACATGACATGTAATAGAGATGATTTAGAACACTTATATTACCATATAGAGATTGAATGTTTATACCATAATATTTGCATCCAAACTTTAGAAATCATCAAGTCTTGATAAAAATTAGTTAAAACTTCATTATTTGATCTTGATGCCTTTGACCATTCTTTTGGTTGATCTAACTTGATACTTGAAACATTGTCGTCATCAAAACAATTTGGAAGCCCATGTCTTCGTTCTCCCCCTTTTTGATGATGACAACCCACTAAATTTAAACACTTGAACCAAGCGAGATCAACCAAGTTACTTTAGGAAACATCTCCCCCTTAATAGATGCTCCCCCTAAATCCAACACTTTTTATGGAGCATTTAAAAATTCTGCAATTGTTAGTGAAATCATTCTTGAGAAACTCATTAGTTATTCCTCCTTTCGGTATGGGTGGAGGTGCCATAGGGCCTTGAGGAGCTTGAGCTATTGGATCCCGATATCGATAGACACCATTAGGTCCAACAATGATTCCCATATTTTTGAGAGAGGTTCCCTTATGAATTTCACATGTTCTTGCCGTCATTTCTACCTTTGGCTCTCTCTGAAGCAGGATCTCAAAAACCTCCAAAATCATTGACACATACCTAGCATATGGAATACCACTTTTAAGCCTTAATAAATACTTAATATGGTGGTAAATCACATAAGCCCAATTGATAGGTTTTCCCAATTTCATGCAGCGGATTAAGTGAGTTTCTAAATCACTCACTTGAGAATGATTGGATCCTTTTGGAACCAACACATAACTTAGCACGTAATGAAGCATACGGTCACTCACAGTCAACAAATTTGCATACTTAACAATCCTTGAAGATTCTGGTTTTTGTCGACTCATTAAATCGTTATGAGTCCCTCTAGAAATGTTGACAAAGTATTCCGTGGGATCAAATTTCTCCCAAAAATCAGTTTCAGGTTGAGTCCCCTGACGTAGCTTCTCACCATCATATGGAACACCTAAAACTTCTCCTAATTTCTTCAAATCCATAAAAATCTCCTTATTTTTCACTTTTGCAGATAACACTAAATCATCAAAATCATCAGTTTCGAACTTAACAGAGTGATAAAATTCACGGACCAAATCCGGATAGTAACAACCAACATCAGAAATTAATCCTTCTACACTAGAATATTTCAAAAGGGTTGGAAAAGTAAAGCTATGGTTAGGGAAATCATTAAGGTTAACATACTTTACCGGCAACAGAATGTGATTCCTGACAGCTGAGGTTAGTCTTCTGACCTTGACTATTTGTGCATGTTCTTCCTCAACGCGTTTTGAGTTTTCTGCAGCCATTTTCTTCTTACCATTGTCAAGCTTTGGTGCCATTGAAGAGCTTTGAGAGGTTTAAGGTTTGTTGGGGATTTTCATATTTGGTGAGAGTGTGAAGGTTTGTGTAGATTTTCGGATTTTATAGAGAGAAAAAGAGTGAGTGAGTGATTAATATTTTTGACTAGGATTTGGAGGAAATGGAAGATGAGAAGAGTAGAGTTTTGGGAAATGAGGAGGATGAAGTCCCAATGAGTGTGAAAAGAAACTTAAATAAAAACACATTAACATATTCTCTCCGATAAAAGAAATTAATTAAAAAAAATCTGAGAGCTACAGTGGTAATCGGTTACTCATTTTGAGTAATCGATTACTTAGACATAACTTAGATAATTTTTCCAGCGAAAAGATGAAGTAATCGGTTACTCCCTTTGAGTAATCGATTACTTGACTGAAGAGAGGAAAAAAACAGAAGCTTTGCCACTCATAAAATAAGTGATTTTTCCAAAAAAAAAATTGCTGGACATGATAAAACATATAGAAATGCAATTTTGAGACACAAACTCAAATCATGAAAATTAGATTAACTAGAATAAAATTATGAAAAACATATTTAAAAAAAAAAAAGACATGATAAAAAGGATATAAAAAAAATTTTAAACATTAAAATAATGTGTACATTGGCTTGTATACTGAATAATAATTGAAGATTTATACACCACCTTCATCTAAAATGCCAAGTTCTCGACGAATCTTAAAAAAGGCATCCCGAGGAAGCGGTTTTGTGAATATGTCCGCTAGTTGATTATGTGTATCCACAAATGTGACTTCAACATCTCCTTTAAGCACATGATCACGTAGAAAATGATGTCGAATGTCTATGTGTTTGGTTCTTGAATGCATGACGGGATTCTTTGTAATATTAATTACACTTGTGTTGTCGTATCGAAGTGGTATGCATCCTAGATTGATTCCATAGTCACTTAATTGTTGTTTTAGCCAAAGAATTTGTGCACAACAACTCCCTGCCGCTATGTATTCTGCTTCAGCCGTACTAAGAGCAACACATGCTTGTTTCTTACAGGACCATGAAACTAAAGCATTTCCTAAAATGTGACATGTTCCACTCGTGCTTTTTCTATCAGTTTTACAACCTGCATAATCCGCGTCAGAATAACCAACTAAATTACACATACTACCTTTTGGATACCACAGACCAACGTTCGTCGTTCCTTTGAGATACTTCATGATTCTTTTCACAACAGTGAAATGTGACTCCTTTGGATTTGCTTGAAAACGGGCACATAAACACACACTAAACATTATGTCAGGACGACTTGCCGTCAAATACAATAAAGAACCAATCATACCTCGATACTTCGTAATATCAATGGAAGCACCCGATTCATCTTGATCAACATAGGTTCCGGATCCCATTGGTGTAGCCATAGCCTTGCAACTATCCATGTCGAATCTTTTCAACAATTCTTTGCAATACTTGGATTGGTTGATGAATATACCGTCCTTTAGTTGTTTGATATGAAGTCCAAGGAAATAATTCATTTTTCCCATCATTGACATTTCAAACTCTCCTTGCATCATCAATGAGAATTCTTTACAGAGATCTTCGTTCGTTGATCCGAATATGATGTCGTCAACATAGACTTGGACTAACAAAGTATTACCTTTTGCTTTCTTAATGAATAATGTCTTATCAACTTTGCCTTTTACAAATCCCTTTTCACAAAGAAAATTGCTAAGACGATCATACCATGCTCTTGGTGCTTGCTTTAAGCCATAAAGAGCTTTCTTTAATTTGAAGACATGTGAGGGATTCTTGAAGTCTTCAAAGCCTGGGGGTTGTTTGACATAGACTTCTTCATTGATGTAGCCATTCAAGAATGCGCTTTTGACATCCATTTGATATAGTTGAAAATTTAATGAACATGCGTAAGCAAGTAATAAACGGATAGCTTCTAACCTTGCAACCGGAGCGAATGTTTCCTCAAAATCAATGCCTTCCTCTTGATTGTAACCTTGAGCCATCAATCTTGCCTTGTTTCGAATAATTATCCCATTCTCATCAAGTTTGTTCTTAAACACCCATTTGGTACCGATGATGTGTTTATCACTTGGTCTAGGAACAAGTTCCCAAACTTGATTCCTTTCGAATTGGTTTAACTCTTCTTGCATAGCAATTATCCAATGGTCGTCACTTAAGGCTTCACCAACTTTGGAAGGTTCAATTTGTGAGACAAATGCCATATTTAAGCAAGCATCTTTAAGATTTAACCTTGTTGCTACACCTTGACTAATATCACCAATAACTTTGTCAATTGGATGATCTCTATGAGTCCTCTATTCTTTAGGTAGATCATTTAAATTTGTCTCTTGTTGAATCGATTCTTCTTGGAGTTCCACTTGATTCTTCTTTGAAGTATCTTCTTGGGAAACTTCTACAATTTCATCATCATCATCACACAAAACAATATCCTCCTTGGAGGGGTTAGATTCATCAAACTTAACATGCATAGATTCTTCAATTGTTAAAGTTCTTTTATTATAAATTCTATAAGCTTTACTAGAAAGTGAATAGCCAAGAAATATACCTTCATCCGATTTTTCATCGAACTTACCAAGATTGTCTTTGTCATTGTTTAAGACAAAACACTTGCATCCAAAAATGTGAAAATAAACAATGTTTGGTTTCCTCCCTTTGAAAAGTTCATAGGGGGCCTTCTTTAGAATAGGTCTAATGTTAACACGATTACTTACAAAACATGCCGTGCTCACCGCATCCGCCCAAAAGTATTTTGGAAGATTTGAATCGCTAAGCATTGTTCTTGCAAGTTCCACCAATGACCTATTCTTTCTCTCCACCACTCCATTTTGTTGAGGAGTCCTTGGTGCCGAGAAGTTGTGAGATATTCCATGTTCTTCACAAAATTCTTCAAAGGAAGCATTTTGGAATTCTCCACCATGGTCGCTTCTTATGGAGGCAATTGAAAGTGACTTCTCATTTTGAATTTGCTTTGCATATTTCTTGAACGCCTTAAATGCATCACTTTTCTGCACTAAAAAGAATGTCCAAGTATATCTAGAGAAATCATCAACAATAACTAAGGCATATACATTACCTCCGAAGCTTCTTGTCCTCGATGGACCAAATAAGTCCATATGCAACAATTGTAGTGGCCTTGAAGTGAACACCACATCTTTAGATATGAAAGTTGACTTGGTTTGTTTCCCTTTTTGACATGCATCACACAACTTATCTTTGACATATTTTATCTTTGGTAATCCAATAACTAAATCATGCTTAATTAATTTATTCAAATGCTCCATGTGAATGTGAGCAATCCTTTTGTGCCAAAGCCATGAATCATTATTGCTTTCCATAAGACATTTAACCTTCAAAGAAGTGTTATCAAGGGAAATCATAAAAATATTGTTAATTCTATTACCTTTAAGCATTACCTCATTAGTGACTTCGTCTTCTATCAAACATTCATCTTTAGTGAACTTGATTTTGAATCCTTTGTCACAAAGTTGGCTTATGCTTATAAGATTATGCTTTAAGCCTTCAACATAAAGCACATCTTCAATTGTTGTGAAAGGTGGTGAACCAGAATTGCCTACGCCAAGAATCTTTCCTTTATTGTTATCTCCATAAGTAATATAACCCTTGGCCTTAAGCACTAGACTTGAAAATTTGTTTAGATCTCCGGTCATATGCTTCGAACAACCACTATCAAGATACCATAGATTTGAAGTGGTCTTCAAGCAAACCTACAAAACAAATTAAGTTTTGTTAGGTACCCAAATAGCCTTGGGTCCTTCATAATTAGTACCTTTCTTTACCGACACATAATGCCCACTTGCAACACTAAAGTTTTTTACATAGCAAGCATTAGGTGTATGGCCAATAATACCACAATAAAAACAAGTAGGAACAAAATTGCTTTTATATCTAGGAACATATGATTTCTTTTTAGGAAATCTATTCTTAATGGGAGTTCTTTTCTTAGGATAAGGATGCACATTTTTAGGTTTGTTCACTTTCTCCTTAGAAGTTTGGTCACTAGCCTTAACAAAGATTGTTTTACTAGAGCTTGGTTTAGAAAATTTAGAGTAACCAAATCCACTTTTATCATTCGAATATCTTTGTTGACTAAGGACCGCTTCTAAACCAATTTGTCCTTTCTCATATCTTTCTAAGACTCTTTTTAATTGAACAATTTGGAATGAAAGTGACTCACAATTTTTACACACCAACTCTTGTTTTTCTTCACTTGCTCTCTTTTGTTTTTCATCTTTTGACTCTTTTTCCATAACATCGACTTTTTCTTCTAAAGATGTTATTTGTCTTTTTTGTGAAAAAATTGTTTTACATAAGACCTTACATTCATTTAAGAGTTCATTTATGGCTTCTTGTGCATCATTATCATAAAGAGAAAATTTAGTACTAACCTCGTCATTTTCATCTTCGGAGTTATGTGTAGCCATAAGTGCTAGTTTTGCGCTTTCATCGCTCTCCGAGTCGAATGATGAACTAATTTCGTTGTCTTCCCATGCAATGTATGCCTTCTTATTTTTTGATTCCTTCTTGCCTTTAAAACTTCCTTTCTTTGCAAGTTGTGGACATTCGGGTTTTATATGACCTTGCTTCCCACATTCATAACATGTAATGTCTTGAGATGAAGTTTAAGTATCCTTTTTCTTAAAGTGTTTCTTCCTTTTAGCATAAAAGGACTTATCTTTATTTCCAAAGAATTTTCCAAGTCTTTTTACTAGAAGCATGAAATTTTCGTCTTCCTTCGATGAGTCGTCATTTTTTTTTCCTTTTGCATCTACCTTTAAAGCAATACCTTTGGACTTCTTGTCTTGAAGTTCATGTTTTTCAAGTTGTCCAAGTTCTAACTCATGTTCTTGAAGTTTACCAAATAGAGATGCGGAAGTCATCGTAGAGAGGCTTTTCTTTTCCGATATTGCCGTTACTTTTGGTTGCCATTCTCTTGTCAAAGATCTTAGAATTTTGATATTTAGTTCATCATTTGAGAATGTCTTACCAAGTGCTATTAAGTGGTTAGTCAAATGAACAAATCTTTTCTGTAATGCAACAATGGTTTCTCAGGGCTGCATTCGGAACATTTCATATTCTTGATTTAGAGTATTTAGTCTAGATCTTTTAACTTCAGTTGTTCCTTCATGTGTTTCTACCAAAGTATCCCATATTTCTTTTGCCGATTTACATTGACAAACACGAAAGAACTCATCAATACTTAAGGCACTTTGAAGAAGATTGATAGCTTTCTTTTCATTTAGAATTTTTCTCTTATCTTCTTCATCATATGTACTCTTTAATTTTGCAGTACCAACACCATTGACTACATTCACAGGATTATGTGGATCATTCTCAATAGCTTCCCATATACCTTCTCCTTGTGCTTCAAGATGTGCTCTCATACGAATCTTCCAAAAATCAAAATACTCTCCAGAGAAAAGTGGGGGCTTGTTACTACTTCCACCGTCTTTGAAAACCGGGTTCGTGCTTGCGGAAGCCATGCTGGATCTTGTCAGAATAGGTTACCTAACCTGCTCTGATGCCAAATGTAAGTTATATGTGAGCCTAAGAGGGGGGTGAATTAGGTTCTTAGATGATTATCCCGATTTTTGACGATTTTTGATTTTTACTTTCCTAAAGATTTCTAAGTGTTGAAATGGTAAATGCGGAAAGTAAATGAACACCAAGACGTATAGTGGTTCCCCTCACACGTCGAGAGTACTCCACTCCCCTTTCAACTTGAAAGAGAATTTCACTATAATGTTAGATTCCTAGACAAGACAAAACTATGTCTTTCTATACTACTCTAACAACCAAGAACACTCCTCTTGGATTTACAAATGTTTAAATTCCAATCGAGAATAAATATCTCACAAATGGACCTCTTGTATCCACAATCCGGATTACAAGGAAAACCTTACAAACTTATCTTTAACAATCCTAAAAATAAGTTGTAATCAAAATATAACAAATCTGAATTTTGTATGTGTGCAGAAAGTTTGAATCTTCAATGTATCAATCTAAAGATTGATCTTCTCCTTGTAGCACTCAATACTCAAGACAATAATACAAGTGTTCTTTGTATGCAAATGAAACTATGATGCTTAGAATGAAGATTTATGCAAAGTTTCACTTTAGGAAAATTCTGATGAACACTTGGAAATATTTTGGAATTTTAAAGTTAATGAGTAATTGATTTGAATTTTTTTTTGTAAGGAGGTGAAGATAAAATCTGAGATAAGGATGTTTATATAATGCCTAGACACCTCTACAAATAGATGCAAATAACCAAAGGATGTCATGGTTCATTAGAAGGAAATTTAAAATAAGAAACATGAAAAAAAAACTAAAGAAAATATGCCACTGGTTCAGTGGTAATCGATTACTCCAAGTGGGTAATCGGTTACTCACTTCCAACGTACAAAATTTTTGAAAATTCCATCAGAGTAATCGGTTACTCCATTTGGGTAATCGATTACTCAAGCCAGATTTTGAAAAAATGCTGAAACCAGAATGTTTGAGAAAAATTTGATGCAGACCAAATTTCCAATGAACATGACATGTAATAGAGATGATTTAGAACACTTATATTACCATATAGAGATTGAATGTTTATACCATAATATTTGCATCCAAACTTTAAAAATCATCAAGTCTTGATAAAAATTAGTTAAAACTTCATTATTTGATCTTGATGCCTTTGACCATTCTTTTTGTTGATCTAACTTGATACTTGAAACATTGTCGTCATCAAAACAATTTGGAAGCTCATGTCTTCATTCTCCCCCTTTTTGATGATGACAACCCACTAAATTTAAACACTTGAACCAAGCGAGATCAAGCAAGTTACTTTAGGAAACATCTCCCCCTTAATAGATGCTCCCCCTAAATCCAACACTTTTTATGGAGCATTTAAAAATTCTGCAATTGTTAGTGAAATCATTCTTCTCCCCCTTTGTCATCAGCAAAAAGGATGGGAAAAGAATGTTATGCAAGCAAAATAACAAATACTATGGAACATAATAACAACATTATCTTGCATAAAACACATAGAGTTCAAATAAGCGAAACTAAGTGTAAAACAACATACCAAAAAGTTCACAAGACGACAAGTCTTAAAGCATAAAATAGAATAATAAACAAAAACTTAACAAAAAAAAACACCATAGAAACACTAGTCACTCATGGGGTCATTCTCTTCTTCACCGCTTCCTCCATCTTCTCCCTCTTCATCACTCTCTTCTTCACCTTCAACACTTTCTTCAACTTCATGTCGTGAACGGTTCATGTTTCTAAAGAGCTTACGGAGAGAAGCAATACTGCGAGTGGTTTCACGGTGATGTTGCATCATAGTAGTGTAAAGAAACTCATTAGTTATTCCTCCTTCCGGAATGGGTGGAGGTGCCATAGGGCCTTGAGGAGCTTGAGCTATTGGATCCCGATATCGGGCATAACTTTAATCTTGATTCAAATTTTTTTATATACGAAAAAAATATTATTGTTATAAACGGGCACAACTTTAATTTTGATTCAAATTTTTTTATATACGAAAAAATTACTATTGTTATAAACGGCCAAAACTTTAATTTTGAGTCAAATTAATTTATATATGAAAAAATACTATTGTTATAAACAGTCACAATTTTTATCTTGATTAAAATCAATTTATAAACGAAAAAAATACAATTGTTATAAACGGGCACACTTATACTTTTGATTCAAATTTAGTTATATACGAAAAAAAATTGTTGTTATAAACGGGTACAACTTTATTTTTGATTCAAATTTTTTTATATACAAAAAAATACTAACGTTACAAACGGCAGGGCCGGCCCTAGGGGTAGGCCACCAAGGCTACCGCCTAGGGTCTCACTCTTTTATTTTAATTTTATATGATTTTAAGTAATTGATTTTTAAATAATTTTTTAAATTATATTATATAACATCTATTTAGAATATATAATAATAACAACTATTTATAATAATGAAATGTTGTACTAACAGTGTAAATTATTTTTACACTGTCAATCAATAATAAACATGTATGCCGTCAAGTTAGCATGTAAATTTTAAATAACTTATATGATTTGTCACTTTAAAGTATTTTGATTGAATGTATGTGTAATACTACCTTTTTACACTGATAATGCACTACCATAGTACCATTAAACTTTTATAATATTATAATATGTACTATTTGATTTGTTAATTTAAAAAGTATATGTATAGATGCTAAGTTTTTGACTTCTTTACATAATAGAAAACTCGATAGCTAAGTTTCTATTTATTTTTTATAATATTGTCATTGTTTTTCAATTATGATTTTTTTAAATAATGAGAAAAATGTTTATATGAGTTAATTTTATTATCAATTAAAATAAAATACTAAATGAAATTGATTATAATAATTTAATGATTTTACATCATAAAATAACTAAAATATAATAATTTTAAAAAAATATTTTTATTATATTAAAAATGTTTAATTTTAAAATTCGCCTTAGGCCTCGAGACGTGTTGGGTCGGCCCTGACAAACGGGCACAAATATAATTTTGATTCAAATTTTTTAGATACGAAAAATATTCTATTGTTATAAACGGGCACACTTTTACTTTTGATTCAAATTTTTTTACATATGAAAATAAATTTATTGTTCATTCAATTTTTTTGTATAAATAGTGTCAAAACAAAACTAATATTTATTTACAGGAAAAAAATACAATGTTGATTAAAATATTTTTATATATGTAAACAATTAATTTAATTCATTCTTTTACAACCCACAACAATTTCTTATACATAGCAATACAAATTTTTTATTTCTAACATACCTATTTTTATAATTTTACCATTTTTTTCTTCAATTTGATTAACAATTACGCGTTCATAACATAAAATCCTCGAACAGACAAATCCGTGCGAACGCACGGGTTAGTTACTAGTACTATTAGAGAAAGAATATAAATATATATAATAAATAATTCTAAAATAAAATAAAAAAGGCATGCAAAAAATGAAACTCGCTTACTTGCGACGCTGAACTTGGTTAGTAACGAATGAAAGAAGCTTAATAATGGAACCTTTCTGCAACCTTCCAGAATGAACCAGTTCATTCTTTTGTGTAGCGAGCATTCCTTGTACATAATACGAACCATCAGATAGTTCGACTGGTGTCACAGTACTAGAAATACATGAATTACCTACGGATTTTTCTGGGGAATTGCCGCGAAGTTTGCTGCGGATTTGTTGAGAACTTTACTGGGATATTTGTTGCGGCTTTTAGTACTAGTTTTTATTTATTTTTTTATTTTTTGTATTTTTTAAATTAGTTATATTTTTACTCTTAATAAATAAAATAATAAAACATAATTTACATATTAAAATTTTTACTATATTAATTGGGTTTTTTTGTTATTTTTTAAAGAAAATTTATTTATTTATTTAATACTTTTTTTTATTGTTGTGAAAATTAGAAAAGCTAATTTTTTTTTTTAAAGGGTGGAGTATGATTAGGTATGTAAGTCTCTAAGATATACATTTTCAAGACTACGGGGTAGGTTGCTTCGTAAAACCATGCCCGAATAGATAAGACTTAGTAATTCGAATTCACTCAGTTCAATGAGACTAACTTTTGCCTAGCATATCCATTGACCGCATAGTTAGGAGCCGATGTTCTTATGTTTTGGTAGCAATAAGAGCGTTGTTCACTTATACGCTTGTGTATTGTGAGTATGAGAATAGTTGTTTAAGAAAACCTCAAAATTCTCTAAAAATTTCGCAGGAATTGCTGTAAATTTTGCTGCGGAATTCGTTGTGCTTTACTGTGGATTTTTTAGTACTATTTTTTTTTTAATTTATGTTTTTACTATTAATAAATAAAATTGTAAAATATAATTTACATATTGATTCTAAGGATATGTTTTTAAGACATTTTTTAAAGAAATTTTACTTTATTAATTGAGTTTTTTAATTTTTTTTAACAACAAGGAAGATTTGTCGTAAACAATTTATCGCAAGGGAATGCAACTAAGTTTGAACAAATAAGGGAATGCAACTAAATCTGGATATCAACGAAGATTTGTCGTAAACAATTTATTTTAATATTAAACAATGTAACTTAAAAAATTATTATTATTATTCACCTCGGTTTTCGTCATCTCCAAGGTGATAGTTAAAAGGAGAAGATAAAAAAACTTCGGTTTTAATGGTGTTTAATAATCATATTTTACTATAAAATCACTCGTTTAACAAATTTTACCATAAGACTAACTTATATGTAGCCACCAAAGAGAGAGGAAATATTCACCACCATCCATTTGATCATGAGTTGCTACTACAAATCTCAGGGATGGATTGCAAATGCAAAAAAATAAAAATTCTCATTAAGAAACAGATCTCTAGCGTCTTGTGTGAGACCTGGACATGAAAAATAAAAATTCTCATTGGTAAACAGATTTTACAATGTATTTTTAATATTAGGTGTAAACAATGTAATTAAAAAAAAACAACTTATTCACCTCGATTTTCTTCGTGACCGAGGGGATATTTAAGCGTTTCTTTATACTATATTCAATGTCCTTAAACAAATCTTTGTCGACCATTTAATGTTTATCAATGCTCAAGAATCTGCCACTAGTGATTCGCGCGAAACCTAAGGGACATCCATTAAAAAGATGTTGAATATTGAAAATCTAACCTATATGGAACATGAAGCGCTTGAAACATAAAGACGTTTGGAAAAGTTCTCTAAGATGGATTGTGTAACACCCCAATTTCCATCGCGGATAAATAATACATAATTAAATCAGAGTAAATAAAAATTTATTTTTCCGACAGAAACAAGGATGCCACATTTAAAGATAGAAAACACAATCCCGGCTCATAAATTTGATACATAACACAAAGTGAAATAACCTCAAAGGGAAACTTTTTCCATACAAAAGGAAAATTCAATTATGGAATAAAGTTATAATGTTAGCGAGTTCTCATTTTAGCCTCTGGTAAAGTTTTTTTTTAAAAAACCCCCTCGTAATACCCAGATTCCCGTAATACCCAGATTCCCTCGTTATGGCCCCCGTTTATTCCAGATTCCATTTTTCAATTAGTCCAGGTGTATTTTTATTTTATTTTTTACTTAAATTTTAAATCCACGTGGAGTATCTTAATTTTTTTATTAGTTTTTTTTTTTACTTTTTTATATTATATATATATATATATATATATAATTTTTTTACTTACTTTTTTATTAATTTTTCAGGTTTTCTTAAATTATTTTTATTAATATTTTTAATGAAATTATATTTATAAATTAACAATTAAAATATTTATAATATGCAACACATATAAATTCACATGCATAATTATTCTCACCACAAGCATCTCATACTAATACATATAGCATATATCAATTATACCAACATAATAACATATTCACACATAATGCATACCAAAGTTATGACATATGGAAACACACCACCACATCACGTAGCACATGTCTATTCATAAAGCATATTATCCACAACCAATGCATTTATCACGAATACATATCAAATCACCAATGCTATCACGAGCTCAACACATAATCAATCAATTCACAATTTCCCACACATAATCAATCCATTCATGATTTTCCACACATAATCAATCCATTCATGATTTATGCAAATGCAGAGAGACCGACACAACGACTCTATGCAAATGCGGTATCATCCATCCATCATTCTCATCATTAGTTCACTCAGGAACTATTGGAATCATCGCTTGTTACTTAGTGTAACTCCCCATCGGGCAAACGATGTTCCCCGTCGCTTTATGTCCTCTTTGTATAAGGCACACAACGTTTATGGATCGCTTTAGGTCCTCTTTGTATAAGGCACACGATCCGATCGCTTTAGGTCCTCTTTGTATAAGGCACACGATCCGATCGCTTTAGGTCCTCTTTGTATAAGGCACACGATCGTCTATAATCATCGCTTTAGGTCCTCTTTGTATAAGGCACACGATGTTATAGCGGATTCCCTCTGGAACCGTTTCGTCGCTCACACCCACTAGGGCACACGACATCACAAAAATGCATATCATGATGCTTGGCATACAATGACCCATAACAATCAAATGCATACATATACACATCCATGTGAACCATTCCAACATCCATAATCATGCATATACAATCAACCACAATCACAATGCATTTACTTGCCCTTAGGCCACAAACCATCATCACAACATTTCATCACATGCATTTACATCATACCACAGTGCACAAGTCATACATCATATATCAAAAGCATATTGCATGATAACACATCAAATACACACAGTTAAGATGGTAAAAGTCGGCAAAACGACACTTTTACAAAACCACGACTTAAATAATCCATCTATTATCCTCCAAACCATTTTTAATAGAAAGAATATTTCATTAGCTTTCCAACACTTCGAACGGGGGTCAAAACGGACTTACGGTTTGAAAGTTATGAATTTTTGAAGTTTCAGAAATTTTTCATTTTTGCCCAGACAGCGCTAAGCGCGCAGACACCCGCGCTAAGCGCGCTACCTGCGTACATTAACCTTAAAAACACCATCGGAAGACTTCCGGACATCCGTTTTCTATTCCGTAAAAAGCTGTGATCTCAGAATTCAACGTACTACAATATTTTCATCATTAAAAAGCCATCCAACACATTTCTCCACTTTTGAAATATTTTGAAACGTAGTTTTATCAATTTAACCCAATTCCAAACGCGATCAAAACCACTCGAAAACACACAAACGACCCTTCCCGATTATATATCAACCTATACCAATGTTACCAGACATATCCAAACACTTTTACTCGATCCAACATCAATTTGCACAAAACATCGATATATATCAAAAACGCAAAAGTTACAAGTTCAACCCAATTCAATCAAACGATCATACTAAATCACGGCCTAACATCACTCGACTCCACTACGCGACTTATTTCGACTTTCGACCGTGAAAACATCGATTTCTATTCATATTGATCATTTTCAACCTAGAAATGAAAACTATGGAAAAACAAGAAAACATTCACACAATCACACGCATATACATATACAATCGCAATATAATCGAAACTTCTCACCCTTACCCGATTAATCGAAGACCAAGCTTTTGATTTTATGATTTTCTTCTTTTCTCAAGTTTTCTCTTCTTTTCTCCTTCTTTCTCTTTTTCTCTTCTCTATTTCTCATAAACTCTCTCTTTTTCTCTCTTTCTCTTTTTATAACCAAATAACTTATATTTTCTAAAATATCTAACTAACCAAATGACCATTTTACCCTTACGCCCAAATATCTCCCAAACGCTCTCAAAATGCGATAAAACAAAAACAGCGATGAAATATATTTTCGGGAAATAAAAGTTGAAAAGAAATTATAATTTATTGCAAATATTTTACCTATCAAGGAAATTAACCAATTAACTCCATTAGCAGGTAAAATACAATAAACTCGCACATTTCACAAAATTCACATAAATGAAATAAATAAATACCATTAAACAAATCCGGGCGTTACAGATTGCAAGAGCATAAAATTACTTGGGGTTTAATGTTTGTTTTCTTAAATATTTATTTGAGCACAAAATCATATATTTGAATATTGATTTTATTTATCTAACCCTTATCTTGTTTTGCTTCAGAATCAAATGCATGCAAGATCCGTAGAGAATAATCTTGCACCCAATATTTGATCTTCCCCAAGATTCAATAATTCAAAGATCTAAAATCTAGATCTTCAGGGAATTTGTTTTTTACCTAGATCTCTAGGAAATTTGATTTTTATTTTAAACAATATAATATTCTGTGTAAACAATGTAATATTTTGGGTAAACAATGTAACAATTTTTTTTATAAAAAAAAAAAAAGAAATAATCTTACCCCTTGGTTTTCAAGATAAACTGAGATATAAGATACTCTAGTTTTGAAAATAATAAAAGTGTTGTTGGTGGAGTTCGAACCCACGTGCATATAACTTTACATCTCAGTTTTAATTCTAGCAAGGTGATAAGTGGCGAGTTTTTATGTCGCCATTCATTACCTCGCTTCTTTAACTGAGGTATTATGCATTTTGCGTTTGAGGTAAAAAAATAATTTTTGTAATAGTCTATAAATTAGAAAAATAAAACTTATAAAAGTATTTACATTCATATTCCAATTATTAAGGGTATCTAATAAAATAAAAATAAAAATAATCTAAATCTAAACTTAATATATAATTTTAGAATATATGTATTTCTTATTCATAAATTTATAGTGAATTAATTTTGAGTTTTTCACAATAAAACTAACAGACACATATTTTTTTATAAAAAAAAATAGAAAAATGTTGATGCTGAGATTCGAAGCTTGTAACCCTCAATCTATGATCACGATTGTTATTATGAACCATAATAAAAATGTTAGAATACGATTTGGTTATGCATCTAACCTTTAGTTTTGATGATAACAATATATTATTTCTTAGAGAACAATTTTGTACACTAATGGTTTTATGTCTAGTGTGTAGATTTTGCTTAACAGGTTCTAACTCTGAAGCTTTTACGTGTGATGTCATCAGTGAAGGTGAGGAAAATACACAAGAAAGGGTGGTTTAATTGTGTTTTCCAAATTTGTTACTACTTTTTAACAGAGTCCAGATTCTAAACAAAGGTTCAGAACCTGATAACAGGTGCAGCGGATATCAACAGAAGTAAATAAACAAATAAAGAACACAATAAATTTATTCTGGTTCCTCCCAAACTGAGAGTAGTTCAGTCCCCTTGCAGTGCAAGATATTTTCTACTATAATCAAATCATGATTATAATTGCTTATGGACTTAAGCATAAGACTTTTCTTGCTCAGACCCTCAGCCCGAGACTTCGTGCTTAAACCCCTCAGGTTCAAGACTTCCTGCTTAGACCGCAACCTAAGACTTTCCTGCTCTGGTTCCACGAACCCAAGACTTCCTTGCTCAAGCCCCTCAGGCTCAAGATTTCCTTGCTCAGACCCTCAATTCCAAGTCTTCCTGCACAGGTTTCACGAACCCGGGACTTCCTTGCTCAAGCCCTTCAGACTCAAGACTTCCTTGCTCAGACCGTAACCTAAAACTTCCTTGCTCAATCAATAACTGATCAAGACTTTCAATGCTCTAGAACTTAGCAGGGGACTTACTTGTCTCAAGCTTCTCAACAAGAGACTTTGATGCTCAAGCTCATAGTAAGAGACTTTATCTAAACTACTAAACAACATGTTTAACAGAATAGAGAATAAGACGTACTTGATACAAAATTAGAGGTACATGGTAATCACCATAACAAAGACCTTAAGCACTTAAGATTTCTAAGATATTCAATGTTTAATAAATCTTAAGGCTTTTTAAATTTTACAACATATAACAGAATTACTGGATACTCGACTGTGTTACTTATTGTTGATCTTGTTATTCCTCCATCCAGATAGAAGTGTGAAACACTCTTATCCTGCTTGGCTTTCCTTCTCTATTGCTCCTTGTTCCTTGTTCCTTGTTCCTTGTTGTTGATTCCACATTGAATCTTCAGATACTTATATAACAGTTGTAGAATGATAGTCGTTGGAAGAGATAACTTGTACAAATGTCTTTGTTTATCCATAGTACAAGAGACGTTGAAGATAGATACACCAAAAGATCTTAATCCATTATGTAAATTGTTTAACCATTGCGTCTTCCATGTAATCTTGTACTATTGATCCATTAAGAGTAGATATTCGTAAAACATCTCAACTCTTCTTGAGCCTTATGAACATAGACTCTAGCAGACAAACTGATTTGACAATACAAATTGTTTTCTGAGGTACAGATAACTTTAGCTTTACTACTAACTCTGAATGTTCACCAGAAGTTGATATAGTGTAGAGACAATACGTTTCTCTTCTGATGCTGAGGCCTTCAGCTTCAGAGTCTACGCCAGATATCACTTAGAGAATGTTCTTTAGATTCTAAACCACTAGAGGCTAGTAACTCAGTTTCTCTCAAGTGCGACTAGGGGTGGGAATAGGCCAGGCCGGCCTACAGGGGCCTATAGCCTGACCTATTTAAGCCTGGCCTGGCCTGGCCTATTTAAAAAAAAGGCTAGGCTTAGGCTTTTTCAAAAGCCTATTTAACTAAATAGGTCAGGCTTAGGCTATTAAAAAAGCCTATAAAGCCTAATAGGCCGACCTATTTAATAAATATATTATTTTTTATATTTACAAATCCTTGGAAATTGGGGTGATCAATTAGTGTTATCCAAAATTTATTCACGTAAAAAAAAAACAGAATCTGAAGAGATGAAATATTTTGGATATTGAAGAGACTTATTTCAAAACAAACCTAAGTCTCTAAAAAAATTTGAAACCCTAATTCAAGCCAAGAGAACGGCAAATTGAAGAAATATCTTCATTCACAAAACTGAAGAAGTGTCCATAGAAAAAAATAAAGTGATTACCAATTGAAGCTACAATTGTTCATTCAAATCAAAGGTAAGTACATAATCATTTTATTGATTGATTTTTTAGTTGTTTACAATTCAATAAAATATCTGTCTGTTTATATTCTAATATTTTTTTTATTGATTGATTTCATTGACATGTTTTGTATCTCTTCCATGGTGCATTTGATGAAAATTTGATCGAATGGTGCACAGTATTTTTGCAATTATATACAAAATGGTGGAGATATATAGTGCACCATATTTCTTCCATATCTCTTATTAGATGTCGGTTCTCATAAATCGTCGGTCTTTGGAGATATAAATCAATCAATAATGGCATATATTGTTCCTCATAGCAAAAATACTGTGCACCATATCTCTTCCATAGAAATATGGTGATATATAGTGTAATTATATAGCATAGATCGTGGGTCCTCATAGCATATATTGTATCTCCACCATTTTGTATATAATTGCAAAAACACTGTGCGTGTCGGTCCTCATAGATCGTTGATCTTCTCCACTAGGCCATATAGTATTATTCCCGAAAAATATTGTGCTTGTACTGTGCTTAAAGACGGGTGGATAGGATACAAAATAAATTTGTTAAAAGTTTGTTAAAGACGGGTGGATAGGCCATATTGTATCTCCAATTTTTGGTTAAGAAGCAAAATAGTTAATAGGATACAAAATAAATTTGTTAAAATTTTGTTAACAGTATATATTATACTAAATAAATTATCTCGAAACAGTACATATAACTCATTTAAATCCTTTTATAATTTATCCTGAAACAATATATATTATAATAAAAATAATTTGTAACACATTTGAATCCTTTTATTCTTGTTTAATTTATTTATGCTTGTATAATTCATTTAAATCCTTTTATAATTCATATTAATATAATTCATTTATGCTTGTATAATTTATAAATCCTTTTATTCTATTTTTTTATTATTCTACTTAGCATAACACATTTGAATTCATATTTTTACTCTTTCCAACAAATGTCTTCTTCTTTGACTAATAATGAGGTGAGTGAGCAAGTGGCTATAGATTCAACTCAAGTAGAAGCAAACACAACACAAGAAAGTCAAGAACCTGAATCTGAACAAGAACCAGAATTAGTTATCGGGAGAAAAAGGCGAAAAACATCAAGCGTTTGGAAAGATTTTGATGAGGTTGAAATTTAAAAAGGTGTGATGAAAGGGGTTTGCAAATACTGTAAACTCCAATTTTCTACTAGAGGGCCGGGATCTAGCACTAGTCATATGAGAAGACATAGTGACAAATGCTTGCAAAAGAAGTTGCACGAGTCTACCGAAAAAAGACAAACCACCATTCCGTTTCAGCCTTCAAATTCAGGTAATCCCTTTATTACCCCTGGTGCTAGATACTCTAATGAAAAGATGAGGGAAATAATAGCAACCGCTATCATGGTCCATGAATATCCTTTTAGTGTTGTTGAAGATGACATTTGGATGTGGGGTTTCCAATATACAAACCCAGATTTTCATAAGGTTACTCATAAAACAATCAGAAGTGATTGTGTGGCATTATTTGAGAGGGAGAAAAAAGTGTTGAAGAAACTTTTAGAAAGTGTGGGAAAGATAAGTTTAACTACAGATATGTGGAAATCTAGCCATCAAGTAGTTGAATATATGGTTATCACGGGACATTTCATTGACGAGGGATGGAATCTTCAAAAAAGAGTTTTGAGTTTTGTGAAAGTCCCCGCACCAAGGCGTGGTATTGATGTGGCTGATTCTATTTATAAATGTTTGAAAACTTGGGGGATTGAAATAAAGTTTTTTCAATATCAGTTGATAATGCCTCTTATAATGATTCATGTTTAAGATGTCTCAAAGATAATTTATCTCTAAGTAGAAATTTAATTCTTGACGGCTATTTGTTTCATGTTAGATGTTGTGCTCATATATTGAATTTGTTGGTGCAAGATGGCCTTAGTAAAATTAAGGACATCATTTACAATATCCGTGAAAGTGTCAAATATGTTAACCATAATGATGGAAGACTAAAGGCATTTTGTGATGTGGTTGAACAGAAATGTTTGAAAGAAAGAAAACTCATTGTTGATTGTCCAACAAGATGGAATTCAACCTTTAATATGTTGTTAACTGCTTTGAACTTTAAGATTGCATTTGCAACCTATAAAGAAAGAGAGCCTCATTATGATTATGCCCCTTCACTTGAAGAATGGAACAAAGTTTAGAAAGTTTGTAAACTTCTAGAAGTGTTTAATCGTGCTACTCATGTGATTTCAGGTAGTTTATCAACTATTTAATTTTTTAATTTATTATTCTTATAATTATTTACTATAACTACTATTTTAAATGTAGGTAGTGAGTATCCGACTGCAAATTTATATCTGTCAGAAGTTTGGAAGGTGAAAGAAATACTTGATAAGGCAGGTGAAGATGAAGATCTCTTCATGAGAGAAATGGCAGGTCCAATGAAAATAAAGTTTGACAAATATTGGGGGGAATGTAATATGTTGATGGCTATAGCTAGTGTTTTGGATCCTAGGTGCAAATTTCACATGGTGCGTATATGTTTTCCCAAGATATATAAATCTAAAGAAGTTGCTGATGATAATATAAAGAAGGTCAAGTGTTCATTGGAAGATTTATATGATGAGTATGTAGCTCTATCTTTGGAAGAGTCTTCTTCATTTGTTGTTAATTTGGATGATAATAATTCATCATCTTCTCAAGCAAATGTTGTAGCTGTCAAAACTGGATTTGATGAAATTATGAGCATTATTCAAGAAAGTGAAGCCATTCCTCCAATAAAATCAGAATTGCAAGATTATCTTGATGAAGGTATTTACATTCCTAAAAGTACCTCTTTTTGTGCTTTGGACTGGTGGAGGAACAACAACATGAAATATAAGATATTGTCTAAGATGGCTGCTGATATACTAGCTATTCCAATCTCAACTGTGGCTTCTGAATCCACATGCAGTGCTGGAGGAAGAGTTATTGATGAACATCGTTCTAAGCTAAATGAAGAATCTGTTGAAGCTCTCATTTGCGGTGGTGATTGGTTTCGTCATAAGTATAATGTGAAGAAAAAATCAAAGGTTATTATTTTTTATTTCATATGATATGCTATTATTAAGTAATATTTATTCATTATTATCAGCTTTTTTTTTCATTTATTTATATAATATTTTTTTAGTCCAATAACCAACATATATATTTTTTCTTTCTTTTGGTTTTGAAGGTTGAAAGAGAGGAGATACATATCACTTTGAAGATTTGATATCACTTTTGTTTGGATATTGAATTTGTTTTATTTGTTTGCATTTAAGGAGCTATTCATATTTGGTTCTAGAATTGAAGAGTTTGGATTTGAGAAGCCGATGAGCTATTCATATTTGGTTCAAGAATTTAAGGAGTTATTCGTATTGAACGCATATGTTATAAAATTTTTTGATGTTTTGGTTTTTTTTTAATGTTGCTTTAGTAATTTTGTAATGTTGAAGTATGACATAGATACTACTATCTTGCTACAGTGGCATGATATATATGCAATTTTTAAGTGTTGGGTTGTTTGCTTATCATGTCAATTATATTTTTGCAATCATATGTTGTTATGCGACACTTTTTTTTTTTAAGAAAATGAGCTGAATTAACTACACAATTGGGTGGACTTCTTGTTGATAAAAAAAGTTGATATTTGTTATTTACTTCTAGTTACATGGTGCTGGACTTCTAAAAATTTTCTTAAAAATATTGTATAATATATTTAAAAATAGGTAAAATGGTTTATTTGAAAGCCTTCTTGAAAAATAGGCTTTAAGGCCAGACCAGGCTTTTAAATAGGCCAGGCCAGGCAAAAAAAATAGCCTATAATAGGCCATAGGCCAGGCTCAGGCCTTATAAATGTTTCGTAGGCCAGGCCTAGGCCTTATAAAGCCTGGCCTAGCCTGACCTATTCCCACCCCTAAGTACGACCTTATATCAAAGGATATATGTCATTAGATAACACCATTGTTCTTTCAATACTTTGTTATCATTAAAACCCAAAGGATATATGTCATGAACAAATTTTGTTCTAACAATCTCCCCATTTTTTATGATGACAAACATAAGTATTTAAAGAACAATGTTGGTGTTAGCTGGAAGATTTCGACTAAGCAGGGAAAATAAAGAAATGACGAGAAGGCCAACATGTAGGTCGACGTTAGAAGGAAGATGGTGAGGAAGTCAAGGCGCAGGTCGACATATATAGAGGAGGCGTCGAAGGTCGACCCAAAGGCCATGTCGTTGAAGGGTTTTCGACTGATGGCCAACGAAACCAAGCTAAGAAGTCTTTTGAGCGGGAAGATTTGAAATGCTGAGAACGTGGGGAAGTTACAAAGATGGTGGGGTGACACGTGTCACAACCAGGGCCAACATTGAGAGAAAAATAGTTATTTTCTTTCTCCTATTTAAAGCAATGTCCATTTCCATTTTGGGGGTCGCATTTTGTAACATTGTAAAAGGGATACACTCTAAGTACCAAGCATTAAGAGAAAAGAGTTTCTTCTCGCAAGATGTATGATAGCGTCCACATTTCTTTTTAGAGCAATTTACATTACCAAAGTTTAAGTTATCTTACCATTTACTTATTTTGTTTTCTCCTTTGTTTTATTCATCAATTTGCATACCTTTATTTTTAAGCTGTGTCCAACTTCATCAAAATTAGAACCATCCTACCAACGCCACACGTACTCCAGCCAATTTGTTCTGGGATTTTGTGTCTGATCTCGCGAGTAAACCTGAGATAGGAGGCCAGCAGTTGTTCGCGCAAAAATCGCGTGCGAACAAATTGGCACACCTGGTGGGACCCGTTTGAGTTGAGTGTATGCATTTACGTAGTGGTAAGATGGTGACACCACGTCCGAACGAAGAACCGTCTTCGGCAGAAAGTACGGTTGTAACGCAAACAACTGATGTTAGCTTCGAAACTGTGTCTGCGGTTTCGACCGTCCATAGTGGGCCAACCACAACACCACGTCGGTCTGAACCCAGGCCGACGATGACAGGGACTACAGGGCAGCATGTGCCTAGTTTCACAATGCCCATACCTCGAGCTTTTGGGATGCCAACAAAGTTCATATTGAGTCTGCATTCTAGTGGACCGGCGTTTGGTGAGAGTTTGTCTCCAGTTTTCTCACCATACCAAGGATTAGGGCCCCTGGAAAACTAAGTTACTCGACCCCCAGGGTTCAATCTTTTGTCTCTATCAGTTCCAACGTTCACCTCAAGTTCTGTCGCAGTCATGAGACAGCAGATGGACGAGAGTAATCGCGAAAGTGTTCACATGTTGACTCAGCAAATGGGAACCATATTAAGACCATTAATACAAGATTCGACCCAGAGTTACCAATAATTGGCAACTCAGATGACACGAAGAGGTGATTTCTTAGGGGCTCATAGGACACCGGGTCGACAGACCCCTCCACCTAGGCCAGAGACACCAGTTCGTCAAGATGAAGTCTTCGACGAAATAATTGATCAACCCCACGAGGTCGACACGATGCCATGGCTGGCGAACCCAACTTGGAAGCTATGGTTGAACGGATCATGGTTCGAAATGGAGCGAATCCAGGCCTTCGACGGCCAACGTATACGTCCCCGCTACCAGATTTAGTTTTGCAGACAGAATTACCTAGGGGATGGAAGGTTCCAAAGTTCACCAAGTTCTCCGAAGAGACCAAAGAGTCCACCGTCGAACACGTTGCCAGATATCAAACCGAAGCTGGTGACATAGCAAATAATGAGGACTTGAAGATGAAGTACTTTCCAATTTCCCTCACAAAGAACGCGTTTACGTGGTTCACCACGTTGCCCCCACAGTCTGTCCATACTTGGGCATAATTAGAAATATTGTTTCATGAACAATTTTACATGGGACAATCGAAAATTAGTCTAAAAGTGTTGGCCAGTGTCAAACGGAAGGCCACAGAATCATGGACCAATATCTTAACAGGTTTAGACTTTTGAAAGCACGATGCTTTACTCAAGTCCCTGAACATGAGCTAGTTAAGATGGCAGCTGGCAGCCTAGATTATTCAATTAGGAAAAAGTTAGACACGCAATATCTCAGGGATATGGCGCAGCTAGCCGATCGAGTCCGATAGGTCGAACGATTGAAAGCTGAAAAACCTCAGACTAGAAGATACCGTAAGAAAGAGAAGGTTTCATACGTAGCCGCTAACGAATACTCCTATGACGACGAAGAGCTCGTCAAAGAAATCGAGGTTAACGTGGTTGAACTCAAGCCAGGGCCTCCGTACACGTGTAAGTTATTAAAACCATCAAACGGGAAAAATCCCGCTGAAATTGAAAAAACAGATAAATACGTTGCTAAAACTTATACTTTTGATGTATCTAAGTGTGACGAAATATTTGATTTATTAGTTAAATATGGTCAAATTATTGTTCCTCCAGGTTTGAAAGACCCCCCCATTAGAATAAAAGAAAAAAGGGGATTTTGTAAGTTTCATAATTTCCTTGGTCATAAAACAGCTCAATGTGTTCTTTTCAGGGATCTGGTGCAGAAAGCTTTGAAGGAAGGTCGGCTTCAATTTGGCGAAAGGCCAAAGATGCAAGTTGACACGGACCCTATAAAGGTCGAAGAAGCCTTGTATTCTGAGTTGTATGACTGCATGATGGTTGAGGCTACTGAGGGTCTCAACGAACAGTTAACAACAGGGACTTTTGAGTGCATGATGGTCGAGACTATTGATGGTCCTGACAAAAAGACTGAGGAAGAACTCGAGGCAGTTTACCCCCAAGCTGGCGAAAGCCTGGTGGATTTCCAAGAGAAATGCAGGGTGAGTGGGTCAAAGGTTGTGTTATGCCCAAGATGCAACGCTGTCTTCGATGAAAAGGCTGCTGAGAAATACGAAGCTGGCAAAAAAGAGACATTGCGAGATGGTAAGCCACCTGTCCCAAGGTTTTTGTTCGACCGGGATGGCACCCCTCGTCGAAACGAGGAGTACAGGAAGCTGTTCCAGCAGGCACGACCTAAGACCTTTGTGCCACCATCAGACACTCCACAGGAGAAGTGGGTGGAACCCGTGAGTCAGAAGGGGAGTAAGAGGCCGAAATGGAAGGTGTTGGATTTGGAAAAAGAGGCAAAAGTCTCTGACAAAAGGACTGAGCCTAGGGGCTATGTGGCATCCCCCTATTACAAAGGGAAGAATCCTATGACAAGGACCCAATGGAGACGTTACCAACGAAACAAAAAGGCTGGAAAAGAGGCTTCGACTTCACATTTGAAACCTATCGAGACCTCTGGACAGAAAAGACAGTACTAGAAAGGGAGGTGGGCCGAGAAGGGAAAAGTTGTGATAAATCAAACAATGGCGGTGACGGTGGAGGCTTCAGGAGAAAAAAGGGTGGTGTCAAACCAAAGCTCAAAGTGCACATCATTGGTTGAGAGTAAGAAAGAATCGGAGTACACTCCTCAGTCGGATGAGGAAGAACCAAAGTATTCTCCTCAGTTAGATGGAGAATATACTCTGTCACCAGAAGACGACTTCGACGAAGACATGTATGACGACACCAATGATGACACATACAGTGAAGATTTCGTCGTAAACTGTGGTATCGTGTCAATATTGCCAGCTGAAAATGATATGGTGTCGGAAGTCTCTGAAGGGGACGAAGATTTCGTGCCAAATGAAACTGCGAAAGACAAGCCGCTATGTTACTATGTTATGAACAACGGTGTAGTAGAAGAACAAAGGGTCGTGTTTGAGAGACCTGGCCCTGAAATGATGTACCATTTGAAGCCATTATTCATAAAGGCGAAGGTCGACGAAGTAGCGGTCAATAAGGTATTCGTGGATGGAGGGGCACACTACTACAAAACGCGCAAACAACAACGTCAGGCTTACAACGGATTACCTATACACCGTTGTAATAGATGCACATTTTTTTTAATCTCGTTAAAAGGCTTTTAATGACGGTTAATATTCAAACCGTGGTGAAATGTGAGGCCTTTCACAACGGGTATTTAAAAAACCGTCATTATAGGTAGCGCATGGTCATGGGTTCAAGTCCCAGCACCAACATTTATGGTTTTTTTACATATTTTTTCAAAATACCCACAACCTTTCACCACTGGTATGTTTTCAACCGTCATTATAGCCAATAATTTAGTTTTAGGTCTTGCCCTTCAAAAAATCGGTTTTAGGGAAAATCGTCTCCTTTTTTAAGATCTGTTTCGTGCATCTGAAGCAGAAAAATCGTGCGGTCATTAGTCCCCTACTCTAGAAGAGTTACGGGACTTCACCCTCAAAACCCCAAATTCATCTTTTTTCTATTTTTAATGAATTTTTTACTATTTTCATAGTCTCAAAAAATTTTAAAAAAATTCTCAAAATTCTTATTTTACCTAATTAGATTAAATTTCGTGTTTTTAGATTTTTCTGAATTTTTTTTAATAATTTTTTTTTTAAAAATGCTGACAGACCTTTCACAACGGGTATTTAAACCAACCGTTGTAATAGGTAGCTTTTTTTACTTATGTTTTCAAAATGATGACAGACCTTTCACCACGGGTAATTTAAACCAACCGTCATTATAGGTAGCGTTTTGTCATGGGTTCAAGTCCCAGCATCAACATTTTTGGTTTTTTACTTATTTTTTCAATTCTCATTACCAACATTATAGGTGGCGCGCATATTGAGTTTATTCACTATCCTTAAACAAATCTTGGTCGCCCATTTAGTGATTATCAACGACCAAGACACTACTATTAGTGATCCGCGTGAAACCTAAAACTTAGACGAACTACATCTTCTACCTCCAAACATCATCTTTCAGTTACGATACTCTATTTTTCCACTAAACCAAATTTTAGAACAAATTTCAGAACTCGAGTTAGCAATGTTAGTTGTTGGTGTTCTTTTTTAATTATTATTGTTCTTGTTGTTCTTTTTTATTATTGTTGTTCTTGTTGTTATTATTGTTATTATTGTTGTTGTTGTTGTTGTTGATGTTGTTGATGTTGTTGTTCTTGTTGTTATTATTGTTATTATTGTTATTATTGTTGTTGTTATTGTTGTTGTTGTTGTTCTTCTTCTTCTTCTTCTTCTTCTTCTTCTTATTCTTATTCTTGTTCTTGTTCTTGTTGTTGTTCTTGTTGTTCTTGTTGTTGTTGTTGTTCTTATTGTTGTTCTTGATGTTCTTACTGTTGTTCTTATTCTTATTGTTGTTCTTGATGTTCTTGATATTGTTCTTGTTCTAATGCTGCAATTTATTTTTTATTTTATTAAAAGACATACAACAACGGTTTTTTTTAAAATAACCGTCATTATAGGTAGTTCTAATGTTGTATTTTTTTTTATTTTATTAAAAGACATACAACAACGGGTATTTAAAATAACCGTCATTATAGGTAGCGCGTTTTACATTTTATTGCAACGGTTACTGGGCCGTCATTGTACGTACCGCATATACAACAACACTCTACATAACAACGCCTTCGCCCACGTCATTATATGTCATTTCCAACCGTTGTTAAATGGGTTTTTTGTAGTAGTGACAGCTGTCAATTTAATGCCTCATACTTTGTTTAAAAATATTGGGAAGACTGACGCTGACCTCCGACAGCACAATATGGTTCTATCCAATTACGAAGGGAAAACTAGCAACATCCTTGGGGTTATCCAAGTCGTCCTAGTTGTGGGTACAACCACTAAATCAACGCTCTTCATGGTCATAAATTCGAAGGCCAATTTCAATTTTCCGTTGGGTCGGGAATGGATCCACGGGATAGGGGCAGTGCCTTCAACTTTACATCAGAGATTAAGTATTTGGAAGAAAGATGGCATTGTTGAGAATATTTAGGCTGATCAGATCTATTACAAGATTGATGAAACAAAGGGTGCTAAGAAGTCTTTTGATCAGCACCTGGCAAATGTGGCACCTTGTGACGATGGATCGGCGTCTCACACCTCTGTCAATACGGGGTGCGTCTTGAATTTGGACCCTGATTATGGGTTTATTTGGGATGCTGCTGACGAGACAATGGAGCCTACAGAAGCAAATCCACCCACAGGGTGGCCAACAGTCAATGAAAATGACTACTGAGTCAGAAATCTTGACTCGAATTTCGGCCTATTTGGCTGAAAACAAAAGAAAGGCGGCACTAGAATCAGAGAAACAATAAAATTTAGCTAGTAAAGCTGACATCAATGAGCAGATAAATGGCCGGCAATACCAAACAACATCTTCTGAAAGCCGGAGGCTTGATTGCATCAATGACAATGAGCCTTTGGGTTTTGAGAAAAACCCATCCAATGAGCTGCAGAGAATGCAAGCGCATGACCCACTCAAAGAGATTGACTTAGGAGATGGGGTTACAAAGAGACCTACCTACATGAGTACGAAAATTGGGTCGAAGATGAAGGCTAAGTTGATCGAGGTATTAAAAGAATACAAACATTTATTTGCCTGGGACTATGGCGAAATGCCTGGTTTGAGTCGAAGCGTAGTGGAGCATCGACTGCCAATTCAGCCAGGTAAAAGGCCAGTAAAGCAGCAGCCTCGACGGTTCGCTCCAGAGATTACTCTAAAGATCAAGCAGGAGATCGAGAGACTGCTCAAAAGATGGTTCATCAGAACTGCAAGGTACGTCGAATGGATAGCAAACATAATACCTGTTATCAGAAAAATGGAACCCTTCGAGTCTGTATAGACTTTAGGGACCTGAACAACGCTACCCCAAAATGCGAGTATTCAATGCCTGTGGCAGAAATGCTAGTCGACTAAGCTGCAGGTTTTGAATATTTGAGTATGCTCGACGACTATTTTGGCTATAATCAAATTCTCATAGCCGAAGAAGACGTCCTCAAAACTACATTTCGATGCCCTGGGGCTTTGGGAACCTACGAATGGATCGTAATGCCGTTTGGGTTAAAAAAATGCTGGGGCAACCTATCAAAGAGCCATGAATGCTATGTTCCATGATTTTATTGAGAAATTTATACAGGAGTATATTGATGACATTGTGATAAAGTCTTCATTGGAGAATGGTCACTTAGACCACCTTCGACGTTCCTGGGATTTATGGTCCACAAGAAAGGCATCGAGATAAACCAAAACAAGACAAAAGCAATTTTGGATCTCAAGCCTCCTTCGACAAAGAAACAACTCCAATCTTTGTTGGGAAAGATAAACTTCTTGATAAGGTTTATATCAAATCTAAGTGGCAAGACAAAGGTGTTCTCGCCATTGCTCAAGGCCAAGAAGGAAAGTGACTTTCATTGGGAACGGGAGCAATATGAGGCTTTCGATGCCATCAAAGAGTACCTCACAAGGCCTCCCATTTTATTGCCGCCTAGTATGAATAAAAACATGAAGTTGTACATTACTGCGTCAGATACGACCATAGGAAGCATGTTAGCACAAGAGGATAGTAGTGGCGTCGAAAGACCCATTTATTACCTTAGTCGAATGTTAATAGATGTTGAAACTAGGTACACTATGATTGAAAAGTTGTGCCTATGCTTGTACTTCTCATGTATGAAATTAAAGCAATATATCAAACCAGTTGATGTTTATGTTTCGTCGTATTTTGATGTTATTAAGCATATGTTGTCTAAACCCATTCTGCATAGTCGAATTGGGAAATGGGCACTAGCATTAACTGAATTTTCCTTGACATATGTCCCTCTATGGGCTATGAAAGGTTAAATAGTGGCAAACTTTATTGTCGATCACGCAGTAGTCGAACCGTCGATAGGGATGGTCGACGTTGGCCCTTGGAAGTTATACTTCGATGGGTCGAGCCATAAGAAGGGGACGGGTATTGAAATTTTAATAATATCCCTACAGGGCATTCCGACTAAATTTAAGTGTAAGGTCGACGAAAAATGTTCCAATAATGAAGCAGAATACGAAGCCTTAATTACGGGTCTCAAAATACTAAAGGATTTGAGGGCCAAGAAAGTTGAAATAAAGGGCGATTCTGAACTGGTGATTAAACAGATCACAAGAGAGTATAACGGCGTCAAAGAATATATGTTGATGTACTTCACAATGGCGAAGCTATTGTTGGAATGTTTTGAGGTTGTCGACATTCCGCATTTGCCCATAACAGAAAATCAAGAGGCAAACGATTTGGCACAGATTTCCTCCGGGTACAAAGTGTCGGGAGAGAAGTTGAAAGACTTCATTGAGGTTAGGGAGAAGATAGTGTCAAACATGCTACCATCATCAAGCTTATAAATCCCAAAAGCTGGTGGGGAAAATGCCCTAACGGAAAGCCTAATCAAAAGTTGGGGAAATTATGAGGTTTTTGCTATCAGCAATCTACCACCGTCAGATTAGAGGCGACCAATCTTCGAGTATTTAGAGAATCCGGTGGAAAGTACTAATAGAGGGATGAAATACAAAGCTCTAAGTTACGTTTTAATGGGTAATGAGTTGCTAAAGAAGACTCCAGAAAGAGTGTTGCTCAAATGTCTGAGAGACACAAATGCATACCTAGCAATTTCTGAAATCCATAGTGGGATATGTGGAACTCACCAAGCTGGCCATAAGATGAAATAGTTGTTATTTCGACAAGGTGTCTATCGGCCAAGCATGCTCAAAGATTGCATAGACTTTGCAAAAGGATGCCAAGACTGTCAGAAGCATGCAAACATTCAGCACGTGTCAGCCAGCGAATTACATGTCATCGTCAAGCCATGGCCCTTTCGTGGATGGGCATTGGATGTCATAGGAAAAATTCGACCAGCCTCGTCAAAACAACATAAATTCATCCTGGTGGGTATAGACTACTTCACAAAATGGATAGAGGTTATGCCTCTAGTAAAAGTAGATCAGGAGGCCGTGATTGAATTTATCCAGAATCATATTTTATATAGGTTTGGGATCCCTGAAACCATCACTACAGATCAGGGTTCCGTGTTTGTTGGACAGAAAATGCAAGAATTCGCAGCAGAAACGGGTTTCAAGTTAGTTACTTCTACACCATATTATGCTCAAGCAAACGGTCAAGTCGAAGCAACCAATAAAGTAATAATTGGGCTCATTAAGAAGCACGTTGCCAGGAATCCTAAGAATTAGCACAAGACGTTAAATCAAGTTTTATGGGCTTGTCGAACATCCCCTAAGGAGTCAACCCACTCAACGCCGTTTCGTTTGACTTTTGGTCACGACGTCGTACTACCAGCAGAGATTTGTCTACAGTCAATTAGAGTGCAATGTCAAAATGAAATTCCGTCAGAGCAATACTGGAACATAATGCTAGACGAAATCGTGGACTTAGACGAGGAAAGGATGACAGCGTTAAATGTATTCTTACGGCAGAAGGCACGAGTTGCCAAAGCATATAATAAGAAGGTTAGAGAAAAGACTTTTGAAGTCAATGATTATGTGTGGAAAGTAATGTTGCCTATGGATCGACACGATCGAACGCTAGGGAAATGGTCACCAAATTGGGAGGGACCATTCCAAGTAACCCAAGTGTTCAGCAATAATGCATATGAGATTCAGGAAGTAGGTATGGACCAAAGAATCTTAAGAGTAAATGGAAAATATTTGAAAAAATATAAGCCTATGTTGTAAGAGATTCAAATCAAAGGGTAACTTTCCATTAATAATTAGACAAAATAGGCTGAGGGCCAAGATGGCTTACAAAATCTCCCAATGGAGTTACAAAGTTCGACAATTTAAAATATAAATGAAGATTAAGCAGGAAATCGGGATTTGAAATCTTCAAAAAGAGTCTTCTCATAATCAACCTTGTCGTCGAGAAGGGCTTCCTTTTTCCGCATCTGGCCGATTGTACCTTTCAGTGCAAGGGCCGTTTTGACATGAGCAATGCCTTAGGTGACTTCTTGATCAATGGTCTCTTGAGTAGGGAGAGGTTCAGCAAAATTCAAAGAGGCTTTCTATGCCTCGACCTCAGCAATTTTTCTTGTATGTTCAGTGATCTGAGCCTTATAGTCGGAGATCTGCTGGTCGAAGACACGATGCTTATCAGAACGCTCTTGTTTTTTGGCCTCAAAGTCCCTAAGTTTCTTTTCACAGAGTGAACTGAGGTACCACTCATGGTTCATCTCATTAGTCTTCATCCTGATTAGAGTGTCGGCCTGTTTGCAAACTGAGAGTTCTTTAGCCAGTTGGGTGATGAAGGCCTCCAATTCAATTAAGTACTTGGCTATAGCAGCATTAACTTGAAATTGGGAAAGTTCGTCTAATATCTTGAAAACGTCACAGGCTACAGCTGATTCCTCCGCGACGGCAACCATAAATTCGTCCTCAAATAGGTACGTCCCTAATTGTTGGAGCTTGAGGGTGAAAGAAGCATCCATTTCTGGGGTAGGGATGGTCGTCGAACTAGTAGGTTGGACGTCTACGGACTCCTGGCAAAGCTTGTGCAGTGCCTTTGCTGGGTTCTGTCATACCCCAAATTTTGACCATTAAGATTTCCCATCATTGTGCAAATTATCATCACAATATGGATGTACTTTCATGCCTCATCAATTGCCTCAAGGGTTGTTGAGCATTCACTACAATCAAAATTAGGGTTTCAAGCCCTCTCAGAGCCTTAGACAAAGGATCAATCAAGGAATGACATGATCTTCAACTTGTCTAACCTCTCAAGCATCCACAAAGGATCAAAAGTACTTCCACTCTAAGGATTAAGCACAAGGATGCTCCCTTCTAGGTGGATCAGGCCTCAAGATCGACAGTGTCACCAAATTAGGGTTTTGGTCGACCAGGGCCTCCAGATGGAAATTTTTCATCTGGGCATGAGCCAATGATCCAAAACCCAACCTAGTGTACTCCATGGAACCTCATGGACCCATTCATCAAGTCAATTTTGCCTCAGGGGTTGCACTCTTCAAAAACCAGGAATTAGGGTTTCTTGACCTAATTCACCCCTAAGTTGACTTTTGGGACAAATCATGAACCAATACCTCAAGAGAGGGTTTGAGGGTCTCTAATGAACTATATTAATCCATTTGGAACAATGGATTAATCCAAGAAGCTTGAGCAACAAGTCTCAATTTCATCTGCACAACAATTAGGGTTTTAAGGAAAAAGTCAACTGTAACTTTGACTTTTGACCAGGACATGCTCCCAAGCCCTAAGACATGATTCAATATGCCCTATGACACCCATGGAACATGTCCATCAAGTTTGATTTAGGTCAAGGACATGATTTCCTGAAGAATTGCACAGTTTGGAATTCATCTGATAAAAAGTCAACTGTGCACAAAAGTCAACTTTGACTTTTTGAGATTTTTCACCAAAATGGTTTTTTAACCCTAAAATGATGTTAATGTATGATTTGAATCATCATTCATCAAGAAAAATCAAGAAAAGTTGGATAACTTGTAAAAGGGGTAACCATAAAAACTTAGAAAATTTTCTAAGTTAAAAATAAAGTGACAAGGGTACCAACTTTGAAGGATCATAACTCCTAAATTACAAAGCCATTTTTTTTTATCCAATGATGGATTTGTAGCCCTCATTACCCTCTACAAAAACTTCAACTAGACCTAAGTCCAATTCATTAAGGATTTGGAGTTATGGAGTGATCAAAATGGCTGAAAAGTGAAAATGTCACTTTTTCCAACACTTAGTGAAATTTTCACTAAGTCAGAATCCGCCTTCACTTTTTGCCAAATGTAGGGGGATTTTTCACTTGAATTCAAAAGAGATCAAAACCAAACATGTTCAAACAGTTTTTGTATCATGTAAGGGCTTTCTAAAATGGTCAAGAACATTACCAAATTCAACTTACACCATGAGATATGACATTGGCAAGTGGCCTTGCTGAAATCTGTCAAAGGCAAGGAAGAATTTGCAATTTTGCTCGATTTGCCAAAATCATCCAAATTCAAATGCTCCTATCCACTTGGACACATCTGAGGATTGAATCTAAAGGGGACAATCACTGAGCCAAGCCTCCAAAGTCCATGGAACAAGAAATAACATGTTGAACCTAGAATGGCCAAAATAGGGACAAGACTCCAAATTTGGATTGAAGCATTCAATGGAAGCATCAAGGTGGCATGGACTGAGCCATTCTCATCTGAAATCAGTCAAGACTTATCCAAGACCAAGGGAACCAAAGCTCTGTGCCCTAACCTCTAGTCAATGGCTAGAAGAGACTTGGATTTTCATTTGCCAACATTGGCCAAACCTACTTACCAGTTACCATTCACTATTCCTTGCAAAAAAAACTTGCTCTACTATAAATAGAGCTCAATTGTGATCAGTTTGAGTACACCAAAGCCATCTAACAGATGCTTTCCTCAAAATCTCTTTCTCTTGGCAAAAATGCCTTTCTTAGCAAGGTAGCTATCGGGTTTTGAGTTTGAGAGCTTTTCCAATCAAACCAATCACTCACACACCTCACATACATCATATAGAAGTGATCCAAACACTCACATAACATCTGGAACACAGATGTAATACCCCGTATTATTTAAATGCTCAATTGGATATCACATGAGACCGGATGAGCTTTTGTGTGCTCTATCTTTAGTAAATTGGATTAATGGAATCCTATAAGTACTTTAAGTATTATCAATTTGGGATCAATAGAGCAACTAATGAACTCTGAAGAGATCAATTATTTTATTAGTTCAAGAAAGTATTTTAAGGTAACTCTAATAATTGATCAATTGGGTTGAGACGATAAAATATCAATTGGAGATATTTTACCCTGTTGGATTATATTATATAATATTGGTTTATATATATATTTGAGAGAAAGAGAAAGTTGGTAGAAGAAAAGAAAAACAGAGAAAGAAGAAAAAGAAAGGAAACGTGGGAAAGAAAGAGAAGGAAGAGAAGGAAGAAGGGGAAAAGAGAAAGAGAGGTTGGATCATCATCATTAATTCATCATCTTCTTCAAACTCCTCTTCGATTATCAGGTGGGTTCTAGCTAGAGACTTTAGTGTAGAATTTCTTGAGGTTTTAGAGTTAGGTTGAATTTGAGGAAAAATGAATAATTTTGCAAATCGAAGAATCTAGCGGTTGAAACGTGATATAAATGGTGTAGTATGATCACTATATGTGTAGAATCATCTGTCAATAATTGTTTTGATGTCCCAATATGTTTTGATTGAGTTTGGATGGGTTTTGTATCAAGAAAAACGTGTTTTTATGCTTCTGGAACACTGTTAATCGATTAACACATTTGGTTAACCGATTAACAGGTGAAAAATGGTGTTTTACGTGAAATTTAGATTGGTTAATCGGTTAACCATATGTGTTAACCGATTAACAGTGTCAGTTTTCAGAAAAATATTATTTTCAAAAACCCGTAACTTTCGAACCGTAAGTCCGTTTTGGTCCCCGTTCGAAGCGTTGGGAAGCTAATTTTATTCTCTTTATGATAGTGGAATAGAAACATGGTTGTGTGCCATGGATTGATAAGAAAAATATGGAAATGTAATGTATGTGGTTTTGTTTCTACCAAAACTCAAGAATCGGGAATCCGATTGATACGAGTCCAAAGCCTTCGGAAGGATGATCCAATAAGGTAGTGAATGGTAGTGAGCGACCATGATTTAACTAAGGATGCTTGGTAGAGGATAGTAGTGGCTTGTATGCCTTAAAATATGTGTGAACTACTATGTGAAAAGTGATGTTTTATGTGATGTATTATTCTTAGACTTTATTTTTTTGGCTAATTTCCATAGCTTGTACCATAGGTTGTATTATGTTTTAGAATGGTCAAGTATGTGAATTACGCCATTAGGCACTTATGATGGTGTCAGTACCAAATCAAATGCTTGTATTGTATTATTCTAGGTATATATTATACAGGGCGTTACAGTTGGTATCAGAGCAGGTCGTATCCTCGACCTAGCCTTGAAACATCATAAGTAAATCTTTTCCTGCCTCTTAAGTGTGTCTTGCCATCATGAAACTTAATATCATACTATCTAGTGTTGGGCCTGATCAACCTAATGCTATGTATGTGATAGGTAGAATCATGGTTGAGCGACCACGAGGACTCCGAAGTGTTGTCGGAACTTGTGCTGTGAGGGAACGCTCGAGCCAAGAGTTAGTAGTGAGGAGTTTTGGTCAGCTCAGTAAGGTTTTGTAGAAGTTATGCCTTGGGTAGCATGGAATTAAAGTGTAATGTGTGGTTTAAGTAATCCTTTGGAATGGATGGAGTTTTAAAGTTGAGGACCTCTATCGGACGATTGGATAAGGTATCAAGTAATGTAAAGTCGCTAGTAGAGCTGGATTGACCACTGGTATAGATAAGAATTTCAAGTAATCTCATTCTGTGGAAAAGAAAAGTTGATTTATGGAACGCGTGGCGTAAGGTCCGGAGGTGAGATAACTATTGGTGCTTCCTTTCTAAGGTCGTTAAGGTATCTTGAATGGACGAGAGTACCTTAAGGATTGTGTTCGGAACAATATCTTCTGACTGGTTAAAAGTTGAGAGTTAAGGACGTTCGGCTTTTATGGAAACTTAAAGTAGTAGAGAAGTGTGTGAAGGAACACAAGGATGTGTTTACATGCTTCAAGTGAAACAAGTGTGAGCCGAAAGAAGAGTAAGAAATGAGTTGTGTATCTTCAGTTATGCGTGGAGATTAAGTTCAAGGTAATACATCAGGATTTCTGTTTTTAGTAAGAGACCAATTTGGAATTGTTGAATTACCCAAGGAACAGTATAAGTTATTGGGTTGGAGAAAGTTTGGACTTCATTTGGTAACAGGAAGTGTAGTGAGATAGCCCGGAAGAGGTGTGTGTTAAGGAATAGAGTAAGTATCTTGGATTTAAGGAAAATTTAGTAAGGTGGTTTTATATTTAGAATAATAGGGTTACAATGGAGAGCGAAAGTAAGCACGACGTAGGAAACGGTATCAACGATATTTTATGAGGAAATGACAACGGAAATGTATTCTGGACGAACGTGCAATGGAATTTCTAAGGTGTTGATGAACTTATAATTAAGGAAGTGTAATTACAGATGGTTTACTCATGAGAACCGTATTAGTATGACGTGGAATGAGAAAGTTACACCTTGGTATTAAGAACAAGCGTAGTAGTAGCACCGTAGTCACAATGTACGTAATGGATTCTTATTCTTGAGACAAGTGTGAAGGGACGTACCTTGTGGAACAGTGAGTACTGTATTTTCAGAGTTAAGATTGTGGTAAAACAACGAAAAGCAATTTAGGACGTATTACAGACTAAGTGTAAATCATGGAACGATTTATACCAGAAGGGTTTTGTTAATAGTTGATGAGAGTTGTCGGTTGCGAACTTTCCATTAAGTAATTTGGCGAAAGTGGGATGTTCCATGGATAACGAAGGGTAAGAAATCCCGGTCAATGTGTGCGAAGTAATGGAAAGGTTCTTCAAGAGGGTGCATTACCCCGATTTATTTTCAAGTATAGAGAAACTCATGTATTTGTGAATAATCGGAATATTCGGAATCTACCTTTTGTTGGACTAAGAATGTTGTTGTTTTATGTCCCACCAAGAAGTTCAAGTGAGAGAACAAGGTTGTATGTTGGTTTTTGGTTGGGGATGAATCAGGTATGAACTGTGATTAAAAACCCCAGAATGTCGTCACTATTGGTTTCCCGCCAGTGTAATTGTTTGAGCAAAAAACTGAACTATCCCGCCGAAGAGTTGTTGTGTGACCGCGTCAGAATTTGGAATTCTACCTTGTCACTTGGTTAGAGTGTGTCGTCTGAATGTTTTGACCTTGTCGGATTTACCGTAAGTGGATTATGGTTGGTGATGTTATACAAGTTAAGGAGCCGCGAGTTGGAAAATGATATTTCAAGTAAGAACCAATCAGATTGATGGTTGGGTATGGATGGCTTTGAATTAAGAGGAAAACTGATTTTTGATTTTTGCAGCACTGTTAACCGATTAACCAATGGGGTTAACCGATTAACACGTGCAAGGATGGCGTTTTGCACTGAATTTTGAGGAGTTAACCGATTAACTCAAAGGGTTAATCGATTAACATGTGTGTAAATTGTGAAATCCCTTAATGACCATCATCTGCATTTCGTTACCTTATGTTGCTCCGAGTGGAGAGTGTGTGTGAGGTAAAACGGAATTCCAAGTAAATGAAAGACGTATTCGTGGTTGGAAATTAGAACTTCTGGAAGGGTGTTACATAGTGGGCCATTTGTTTAGACGACAAGGGAGTTGACGTTCGAGGAAGTAATCTTGAGAGTTTGTGTTGAGTATGAGAAATCCTTGAGGGTGAAGTTAAAGAATACTCACGAAGTGTTGACCCCGTAAGGAATATTTCGGTGTTTAATTATGGTGTTAATCAGGTATGAGCGGTTGGTCAGAATTTAGTAAGTGTTATCTTCCGTGAGTTCATGGTTTTGGTTTTGGACTCTGTAAGAGTTGTGTACAGTTGTGTTTTACCCAGAGAAGGAAATTTGAAAGTTATCTTTCCAAGTACGAGTAAGAATTGGGCATTCCGAAGTTAAGTATGTAACTTGGATCGTTATGGATAAAACGATGGAGAGACGAGGATCTAATTGGGAAGCATGGTATAGACTTCGACAGCGTATGTGCGTGTAGAGTGTTGTTGTGAATTGGTGAGTGGTATGGAAAACTCACAGTTGTGCTTTGGATGGTTTAAGTTTTGATAAGTGGTGACTCGTATATGATTGTAGTTCGATGTTGGTGTTACGTTGATGTTGGATGAGATCTCGTGTCAATAAGGAATCTTGAGTAAGTCGGAAAACCGTAGGTATAATCGATTTAGAATGTGGTAACTAGCATCGGAAGCTGTTAAGCTATTTTGGATGCATTAATTCGAGTTTAGAGTGGATTGAGAATTGTATATGTTGCGGTTGTAACAGTGTAACTCCTGCATCTTTAGCGTCTAGAGAGTGTTGGACAGATGTTGAGATATTATGTGTTGGCAAAGGAATTATTCTACCATAGGACGTCAGTAAGTTTTGTACCGTTGGTTAGTAAGGACCCCAAGTGGATAAGTGTGTTTCTCCGTGGACGGTTAGCTATTTGGCAGTGCTCAAGAATTCATGGTGTTCCACTGTTAGGATGTGAGTTGCGCAGTGGAGGGTGATAGATGAAAGAGTTCAGTCGGATTAATAAGAATTAGATGGATAGTTACTGATAAGAATAATAAAGAAATAAGGAGATCTTGTTTTAAGTGTGTCATCCTTTGGTATGACATGAAAGAAATGAAATGTCGGATGTAAGGAGTACCATGTACAGCATCAGACCAGATGGGACTGGTAAAGAAGTCGTTTGACTAATTGTGGAGTGGTTTAGAACGTTGAAGGATTTACGGAGGAATAGTTGTCGGTAATTGTATGGAGTTAAGGAATCACCGAATTACCTCATGAGAATTTGATGAGTGGTTGTTACCCTGAGCCAAGATAAGGTGTTATGGTTTCGTTTTGTGACTCGGTAGAGGGATGTAGAATGATACATTCTTTTCAAAGTAAGTTGCGACCAAGTCTTTTGTATGAAACAACAGATGAATTGAGGAAACGCAAAGTTAGGAATTAACTCGATATTGGAATAAGAATATGAATAAGGACGTGAAGTTGATAATTCGTGAAATTGAGAATTTGGTCGGTGAAGTCCAGTTGGACTATGGATTATGTCAGAAATTCTAACGGAAGTAAAGTCGAGTATGGAACTAAAACGATAATGCAAGTTGTGGTTATTGTTGAGCGAAGGAAATTCGGGGGCGAATTTCAATTTAAGGGGGGGAGAGTGTAATACCCCGTATTATTTAAATGCTCAATTGGATATCAGATGAGACCGGATGAGCTTTTGTGTGCTCTATCTTTAGTAAATTGGATTAATGGAATCCTATAAGTACTTTAAGTATTATCAATTTGGGATCAATAGAGCAACTAATGAACTCTGAAGAGATCAATTATTTTATTAGTTCAAGAAAGTATTTTAAGGTAACTCTAATAATTGATCAATTGGGTTGAGACGATAAAATATCAATTGGAGATATTTTACCCTGTTGGATTATATTATATAATATTGGTTTATATATATATTTGAGAGAAAGAGAAAGTTGGTAGAAGAAAAGAAAAACAGAGAAAGAAGAAAAAGAAAGGAAACGTGGGAAAGAAATAGAAGGAAGAGAAGGAAAAAGGGGAAAAGAGAAAGAAAGGTTGGATCATCATCATCAATTCATCATCTTCTTCAAACTCCTCTTCGATTATCAGGTGGGTTCTAGCTAGAGACTTTAGTGTAGAATTTCTTGAGGTTTTAGAGTTAGGTTGAATTTGAGGAAAAATGAATAATTTTGCAAATCGAAGAATCTAGCGGTTGAAACGTGATATAAATGGTGTAGTATGATCACTATATGTGTAGAATCATCTGTCAATAATTGTTTTGATGTCCCAATATGTTTTGATTGAGTTTGGATGGGTTTTGTATCAAGAAAAACGTGTTTTTATGCTTCTGGAACACTGTTAATCGATTAACACATTTGGTTAACCGATTAACAGGTGAAAAATGGTGTTTTACGTGAAATTTAGATTGGTTAATTGGTTAACCATATGTGTTAACCGATTAACAGTGTCAGTTTTCAGAAAAATATTATTTTCAAAAACCCGTAACTTTCGAACCGTAAGTCCGTTTTGGTCCCCGTTCGAAGCGTTGGGAAGCTAATTTTATTCTCTTTATGATAGTGGAATAGAAACATGGTTGTGTGCCATGGATTGATAAGAAAAATATGGAAATGTAATGTATGTGGTTTTGTTTCCACCGAAACTCAAGAATCGGGAATCCGATTTATACGAGTCCAAAGCCTTCGGAAGGATGATCCAATAAGGCAGTGAATGGTAGTGAGCGACCATGATTTAACTAAGGATGCTTGGTAGAGGATAGTAGTGGCTTGTATGCCTTAAAATATGTGTGAACTACTATGTGAAAAGTGATGTTTTATGTGATGTGTGATATATGTGTTACTTGTAATATCTGTGTTATATCATGTCTATCTAACTATTGTTAAGTATGAATGAGAAAATATGCATGCTTAAAATGAGTTAGGAAGAGTGAGGAAACTTTAACCCAAAGCAAAATGGTATAATTCTAGGTTGTGACTAGAATTGTGATAGAAACTCTGGATGGCGACGCTCGTGCATTCATTGACGAGTTCTGGCCTGGAGTAGATAACCTAGATGGCAAGGCTCGGGCACCTGATGTAGGAAGGTACATCCGTGACGAGATGGGTCTAGGAGAGAGTGGAACACTAGTATGGAACATGATGATCTTTTGTGATTTATGAGAAGATGCAAGAGGCATCAAGGCACTGTGGCCTTGTGATTGTCGAATACAATCACGTTTGTGTGTGCGATCACGTAATCGTAACCGGTTATTTTGTGAGTGCGTTTCATGGGTCTCGAGCTCCTCTGAAACATGTGCACAACTACTTGGCAGGTTTGATTCCCGTGTGCAGTACGAATGGCGCTCTGGGAGCGTATGCTTGTGACGGTTAATGGCCCGTGTGAAGTGACGGTTCAAAACGGTTTATGGCCCGTAGAACCCAAATCCATTCGTATGTCAAGTAGATTACAAGGATCCATGACTCGGGTCGACTTCTAGACGTAGAAGCGGACGGGAAAAGGGGATGCCTTGGTGTGGTTATCGATTAGTGATATTTTGAGTTGATGAACTCATGACATGTTTCCATATAGTGTGAGATTGTGAACTCAAAGTCATTTTCCCTTCCCCTTGACTTGAGTTAGGATTTATAGAACCTTGTACAGCCGAGAGGATCTATAGGATAGGGAACTCACTGAGATTTGATGTATCTCACCCCACTATAGTTGTTATATTTCAGGTTCGGATTGCAGGTTGATTTACAAGTGGAGCTATGCTTGGATGTTTCAAGAGAAGCTCAGTATTAGGTTTCTGCTGTGTGTTTTATTGCTCTTGTACAATGAGGAATGTTGTATATTATTCTTAGATTTTATTTTTTTTGGCTAATTTCCATAGCTTGTACCATAGGTTGTATTATGTTTTAGAATGGTCAAGTATGTGAATTACGCCATTAGGCATTTATGATGATGTCAATACCAAATCAAATGCTTGTATTGTATTATTCTAGGTATATATTATACAGGGCGTTACAACAGATTTCACAAAATCACCAGCTGGTTGCTCAAACTTTCAATCAAGTTGCAGCTGAGGTACCACAAATCATTCCAGCCATTTTCAATCAAGTTCAGGCATTCAAACACACTCCATAGGGTGTAAGGAAGCTGTTCAGATCATCACCACTCATCTGTAACACCTCCAAATCAAAAATCACATTGCACTTGCTGTCACGGCCTAGAGGTAAGCATACACTTGGTCATCTCTCAATTTATGCATATTTCCTCGCACAATAATTTGGCCATATGTTCATAATCATGCATGGAATGTTTTCCCTCAATTAATTGCATTGTTTGAATCGTGTATCAAAAGTTCTAGCCTTCATGCAGAAATTAGGGTTCTTGAGGTTTCTTCGTGATTTCATGTTTTATGTTTAATTTAAATGAAATTAAGTGTTATAAACATGATCGTGAGGTTAAGACGAGCATAATGATATGTGGATTACATGATATGATTAAGTATTCAGTGAGATTGGATGGAAAACGCAAATCAGCCAAACCCAGAACACGCGCGTGTTCTTCAGCTTGTTCTTGGCGCCTTTTTTCCAAATTCAAATATTTGAATTTTGTGATTTTGTTTAATTGATTCAAAAATTAATTTCTCTCTGAGTTTTAATGATTTTGAGTTGATTCTTTTTTTGATAATTCACAAAAATGTTAAAATATTTTATTTTCCCAAAAAATCCCAAAAATTTTATTTATTGCATATAATTGATATTTTTGCAAAGAATTAATGTTTTAATTGTTTTTAACATTTAAAATATTTTTCCACATTGATTTTGCAACTTTTAATGCTTTCTAATTATTTTGTAGGTCAATACTTAATTTTTGAAGCATTAATCCAAGATCACAATTTGTTTTCCATATGTTAAACAATTTTGATCATTTTAATTAAATTTTTATTCAATTAAATACATTTTTGAAAACAAATTAGGGTTTTTGGATTAATTCAACCCTCATAAATCATTTTCAAAACACTTTGGGCCTCTAATAGAGTGTAAGACCCAATCCTTTTTTTTTGACCAAAAACATTTTTGGGCCTCAGTATTGTATAAGTCCCGATACCGTAAAAAACAAACGGTGCGATCGTCGCCTTTCGAAAAATAACCTTTTGGGCCTCTCCTCGAGCTATAAGACCCATTCAAAACTTTTGGGCCTCTAATAGAGTGTAAGACCCAACCCCCTTTTAACCAAAACACTTTGGGCCTCAGATATTGTATAAGCCCCTTCGCGTTAAAAGAAAATCTCGGCGCGATCGCCATTTTCAAACGGAAAAATCATTTGGGCCTACCCTCGTGTTATAAGCCCCACTCTTTTTCTTTAATAACTTTTTGGGCCTCTTGAGAGAGTGTAAGACTCATCCCTTTGTACAAAAAACAATTTTTGGGCCTCAGTCACTTGTATAAGTCCCTCTGTACAAATTCAAACAGTGCGCTCACTGATAAAACCCTGGGCCTCTCCTTGAGCTGTAAGCCCTAAATCTTTCTTTTTCAAAGCACTTTCTCCTTTGATTTTGAATATATTGTTGTTTTCAATCTTTCTTTGTTGAACAACTAACCAAACAGCATGGAAGCTCTACAACCGAGTAAGTGGTTATTGCTTTCATTTACCGCTTTCATATACATATAACTGTATTGTGGGGCTGTTTCACTGTAAGTCTTCTTTCATAAACTCATATCAACTGTGTAATAATAGTATAGATATTTCGAGTTTCCCCGACAACTACGTCTAGAACTAGGTGACGCCGTTTCGTTTATTCGTAGAAATAGACAACTAGATCCCCAATAGGATCACCAGATACAGTCTTCTCTTCGGCTGTCCTCATTAGGAATTGTCAAGAAACTCTACTCCCAGAGATGAATGTATTCTCCGTGAATGGCATCTTTGAGTTTCTTCCAAATTCTCAAACTTTCCTGACTTGATCTATTCCTTGTGAATAGCTTGCCTTGAATTTCTCGGGGTTTGGGGACCCACGGGCTTCTTAAAAGCATCGGCCTCCTCTTGGGCATCGTACAAGGACCCACAGGCTTCCTAAAAGCAACCCCGCCTCCTCTTGGCCTTAGTACAAGGACCCTACAACTTCTTAGAAGTATTCACAGCCTCCTCTTAGGCTTCGTATAATGATCTCTTCCTCCGGGAATGATAGCCTTCTCTTGGGCTTAGTACAAGGACCCGTCGGCTTCTTAAAAGTTTCCAGCCTCCTCTTGGGCTTCGTACAAATTGTCCCAACGACCTCCTAGAGGTATAGGAACAGAACTTAGTCATCTTCATAGAAAAGTCCTTTCATAGAGTCTACTACTGTTTCTCAAAGCATGGTACAAAAGATAAAACTCTAGACTTGGACAGTCTAATCTCCTTGAGTCTCAAAGACGTTCTCAAGTAAACCCGTAGACTCGGACAGTCTCAATACCCTTCGGATTTCCTGATTCCTTAAAGAACAGGAATAACCTGGATCCTTGGATCAAATCCTTGAGTACAGCATTGCTCATATAAGAACTGATTTTCTCTTTAAAATCAGTATACTGGACCTGTCACTCAACTGAAACAGTAACTACAGCCTCCTCTTGGGCTTTGTACAATGATTCTCCCCAGCGGAGTCGAACAACGTTTAGCCTCTTTCTTGGGCTTTGTACGAGACACATAAGAGACTCCCTCGTTGAGTCAATCACCCTTTTCGCCTCCATCTCGGGCTTTATATGAGATACAAAAAGGTTCTTATTGAGCCAAACAAACAACAGCCTCCATCTCGGGCTTTGTACGAGATACAAAAACTCTCTTGTTGAGTCAAATAACCTCCATCTCGGGCTTTATACGAGATACCAAAGGACTTCATCGTCGAGTCAAAAACCTTTTAGCCTCTCTCTCAGGCTTTGTACGAGACATATATCGGCCTCCTCTTAGGCTTTGTATAAGAAAACCACTGGTTGATCCAATCAACCTTTTAGCATCAAAGTTGTGCCTCGTTCACAGTACACAAACATCAACAACTCCTTCCCCTTTCATCTAATCGTTGTAAGCGGCAAGCCTCTGGATCATCTATATCCATGCCAATGTCCCTCTTTTAGTATGAGAAATTCCTAAGGAAAGATAGCATTGCTCTACACTGAGTTAAAGTCTTCTCCTTTAGGTTAAAATCCCCTATAAAGGAAATTATGGCATTGCCGGATTCACATATCTCGGTTAAAGTAATTCTCCTTTATAAAACAGTTGTGACATACAAACCCCCTCTTTAGAGATAACAAATTCTCTCTAAAGTCAGGACTTTCAGCTTCACATCTTGGGCTTTGATCAAGATACAAATCACCTTTCGCTTCACGTCTTGGGCTTTGAACAAGACACCAAAAACATTCATTTCCCCCCATAGAATAGGAGGAACTACGAACGCTCTGATTTCCCTGTTTCGGTAAACGGGAATACGTAGGCATAAGATTGAAAGAAAAATCTTAGCGAGCACACTAAACAAAAAACCCAAATCCCATACTCTCACATCAAAAAACATCAGTCCTAACATCCTAATCCTTGTTCCCCGCCAGAAACCCTCTGTCTAGATAAAAAGAAAGAAATCTGTATTGGCGAAAATACAAATAACCAGTACAAAGGCCCCCCCACATTGATAGCATTCGTAACCTAACAGACCGCTGTTTAAACTCAGTATGCAAAGCAGGGTTAATTGGAGACATCTATTTCCCTTCCTTCATCAGCTCACAATAGGATAAAAAATGAATCGACCTATAGTTTAAGCTCAACCGCAGAGAGCGACCAGCGCTTAAGAACCGCGTCCAAAATCGCTCGCTACAGGTTCGTCTACTTCGTCGCCAAAATCTCCTCAGGAGTAAAAGTTTTATCGACATTGGGCGTAGGCGTGTTGGGGCCACCTTCAGCAGAAACTTTAGGATTCATGTTGTCCTCAGGAGCAGTAGAAATAATCAAAGGGTTTTTATTACCACTGGTGGCTGCACCGTCCTTGCCAGCCTCCGTTGTGGTGTTTTGAATTAGAGGCGTTTTCGCCCCAGGGTCCTCTTCTATCGAGGCTCCTTGAAACTCGTCAACCTTTTGGGGACTAAAAACGGTTGTCGTCGCAGGCTGGTTTCCAGCGGTAGCCATTGCAGTGTTATCTTTCTCAACAGTGGTCGAATCGGCCACAGTTTCCTGCTAGAGGAGGTGCAGTAAGAAAATGCCCAAGTAATAGATGAGCCAAGAAAACAAGGATGATGAATACCTCAGTAGTGTGTTTAGGGGGAGGAGCTTCAGAGTCGACAGGCTTGAAGACTTCAGCAAGATTTCTAGGGACAATAGGCTTCACGGTCGAAGTAACTGTTTTGGATGGCGTCTTCTTGACTGGGATTCTTTTCTTCTTTACCAATGGAGTAGCTGGAGGGGATGCTGAGGCTTCAGAGGGAAATATCCGAGATTGGGAACTTTCGTTCGACACGTCCCCCTCAGGAGACGGAATTCGCTCAAAAGCCTAAACAAACAACAAAGTGAGACAACAATGGGAGTGAGTGCGAAGGGACATCGATACGTGTCATACCTGTGGTTTCAAGACTTTTTGCTTCTTTGCAACCCTTGTTGAGGTCAACGCAACAGTGGCTCCCATTTTCGAATCTGGGAAATAGGAACAAATGATTAGCTAATGACAATTGATGAAATAAGAGTAAATAGTTTAGGAGGTGCCTTCTTTGATGGGTCTTCTGTGGCGTCAACCACCTGAGTGTTCTCGACAGGCACGACAATTGTCGGAGTAGGAGCTTCTCCAGGAAGGGCAACAAAGGCGTCGACCACGTTTTCTAGAAATAGGTAACGTTGTAAACATTGGGTTTGGTATTCTGACCACCAGACATCAAAGTCTTCTGTGGTGAAGAAGGATGGTTGGAACGAAAAAACAGGCAACTCAAGGCGTTGAGTCAACCTAACAAATTTGAGGCAATTTTTGTGGCCCTTCAAGTTCAACCATCGGCCAGCCCGAACAATGTCAGAAGAATGTCTCACCAAAGACTTAGGCAGCATCTGGCTTAGGCCAAATTGACGTGCCACCAAGTTGGGTTAGTAGTTCATAACCCCGTACCTCGTATTCCCTGTCTCGATTCAGAAAGATAACATGGTAGGAGTTAGAAACGCCCTCCATATGGAATTCGACTGCGTTGCGGCTAGGGAGGAAACACCAGGAAACAGATTTTTGAACCACGTCAGACCAAACTTTCGGTCCACAAAGGGTGCCATACTGGGGACGAAAGACGTGGTTTCCACAAACATGTTGAGATACTTCATAAAGAGAGTTTATTGGGAGTCTCCTGAGTAGTCATCAGAGCAAGTCGAATACCCTCTATGGGACGCTCTTTGTTTAAACGCTCTATCGCCGCAGAAGCAGGATAACCCAGCTGGTGTTCGAAGGTGGCGTTAAGCCAATGTTGCAATAGCCACATAGGCCCTGAAATGTTCAAGGCCTTGGTGGTCTCATGAAGGAGTTTTAGTCGCAAGGCTGATAGCCCAAGGGAGTGATAAAGGGAGGCTAGCAAGAGCTTACCTAAAGAGACCCGTCGACCTTCGTGAATTTGGATCGCCAGGTTGATGTAGCTTTTGGTTATTTGTAGAGAGCCCGGGCAGAAAAGATAATACGACAGCCACAGAGTCAGGAAAGCGATGTGTTCCTCATCTGACACTTATTTGGAACCTTTATCGTGATGATCTTTGATGTAGTTCTAGAAACCAGCACGCTCGAAGTGGAAAGTATTGGTCGTTTCTAGAGTCGGGTCGAAAGTTTCGCCCAAAGGAGAAAGGCCAGTGATGGCTGCCACGTCGAAGAGCATTGGTGTGAACATATCGCAAGGGAAGTGGAATGTATTGGTCGACCCTTCCCAGAAGTACATCTACGCCAACAGTAAACAAAGGTTAACCCTGTGAGCATTCCTTGAGAGTTGGATGGCATCGAAGATGCCAGCTGCCTTTGATTCGTCCTGACGCTTGCCTCGGGACTTGTTGAGCTAAGAGATATAGTCCTTGTTACCAGCTGTAGGCATCGATCGAAAGACCCTAGCTTTGGGCGCCATGAATTTGAGGTCTAAGGTGCCACCTTTCTCAAAAGCAGGTGGTATGGTAGGATCGGAACAGGGAAAGAATGCTTGAAGTTCTTGATGATTCGGTTTCTTATCAGGGTACGGCCCATGGAAAGCCTACAGTTTACCGACCACCGTAAAAGGAATTATCATCTGGCATTGCAAGTTCGCTATCACTGCATCATCAACGGATGTTGGTTGAGGAAAGGGTCTGAGAGATTCTTTTTTAGAGAGGACGAAGGCAATGAGGTTGTTTCCGGTGGTGTGAGTAGCAGAAGCGGTGAATGTTGAAGAAGCAAATGAAATGAAGATTAGGATCAAGAGAGCTTTGAGAACAAGAAAAATCTGGAAGAAGAGGAAAATGTGAGAAGATGTGGAAAAGAAAGCCAAACGTGGTTAAGGAGTATTTATAGGCAAATCACATGCAACTGAAAGGTCAATAGGAACAATTGTTCCGATTCTGCGGCTAGTGGGAGCAGTTTTAAAACCCATAACTTAGGACGAGACTAGCCATTATTACATTTCTTGGAAATCGTGGCGCAGAAAGGCACCATTATCACGTCAGATCATGTGTGACACGTGGTTGAGATTCGACAGAAGACAAAGCGATTGAGTTAATGGGTCGAAACACAAGTACAGTCAAAATCTTGCAAGGAAAAACAAAACACCAAGTTTCTCGGTCGACATGGTGCTCAGTCGAAACTGGCCTTTTGATGGGGGCAATTTGTTAGCTGGAAGATTTCGAATAAGCAGGGAAAATAAAGAAATGATGAGAAGGCCAACATGTAGGTCGACGTCAAAAGGAAAAATGGTGAGGAAGCCAAGGTGCAGGTCGACATCCATAGAGGAGGTGTCGAAGGTCGACCCAAAGGCCATGTTGTCGAAGGGTTTTCGACTGATGGCCAACGAAACCAAACTGAGAAGTTTTTTGAGCGGGAAGATTTGAAAGGCTGAGAACGTAGGGAAGTTACAAAGATAAAGGGGCCACACATGTCACAACCAGGGCCAACATTGAGAGAAAAATAATTATTTTCTTTCTCCTATTTAAAACAATGTCCGGTTCCATTTTGGGGGTCACATTTTGTAACATTGTAAAAGGGATACACTCTAAGTACCAAGCGTTAAGAGAAAACAGTTTCTTCCCGCAAGATGTATGATAGCGTCCACATTTCTTTTTAGAGCAATTTACATTACCAAAGTTTAAGTTATCTTGCCATTTACTTATTTTTCTTTCTCCTTTGTTTTATTCATCAATTCACATACCATTATTTTTAAGTTGTGTCCAACTTCATCAAAATTAGAACGATCCTACCAACGCCACACGTACTCCAACCAATTTGTTCTGGGATTTTGTGGCTGATCCCGCGAGTAAACCTGCGATAGGAGGCTAGCGGTTGTTCACGCAAAAATCGCGTGCGAACAGTTGGGCAATTATAATTTTCCTGACAACATCAGGGTATGATGTTTGTAAGCTTCCTCTGAGTCTAATAGTCTAAGGTTGAGTTCTGTAAACTCCCCCTAAATACTATATTCAAGAAAAAATATTTTAATTTTCTTAGCAAAATCAGAGTTTGAGGTTTGTAAGCTCCTTCTGAATCTAATAGTCCAAGGTTGAGGTTTGTAAGCTCCCCCTTAGTTCTATATTCAAGAAAACTAAAATATATCACCGGGTAAAATGACCAAAATAACAGAAATTTAAAAGTGCATTAAATTATAAATAAACAACATTAAAAATAACCAAAATAGCATAAATTTAAAAGTACATTAATTTATAAATGAACAACATTAAATCTGAAGGGTTCATATTGTTTATTGAATACACATATATTTTCTCCCTCTTTTGTCACATCAAAAAGATTGAAAAAAGATACGATAGGTGACAAGTAAAGCAAATGTTGAACAGAAGTGAAGTGTTCTAAGATGGTCAATGATACTGTATAAGGTTAAGAGTTGTTAGAGTCAAGTAAATGTTGGATAGAAGTGCAGTATCCCAAGATGGTCAAAGATCAGTTTTCATTTGTGCATAGATTCCATATTTGTACTTGAACGAATACTCAAAGCTGACTATAAAATCAGATTGACATGGTTTCCTCAATAATTCATCCAATTCTCATAAATACTTCAAGCAAAAACTAATTATGAAGAAAAAATCTCATAACCGAATTCCTCACACGAGTGAAAAATGAGATTTTGTAAGAGAGTTTGATTTACTGAAAAAGGCTGAAACAGCAAGAGAGAAACGTTTGGAAGTCAAAGAACTTTCTACAAAATTTCATGTTGATGCCGCAAAAGAGAAACAGAAACTGAAGGAAAAGGAAGATGTTCAAACTAGATTAGCTGCCTACAGAGCACAAACTTCAGGATCGAAAGAACACAAAATTTTTCCTGAGGAAACTTCCATTAATGATGAAGTTCCTTTTTTAGAAGATGATGAAACAGATTAATCATGGGAAGAATTTATTTGCAAAGCTGAGAGAGATGACTGAAGCAACAAGGAAAACTATGGATATGCTAATTTGTTGTACTGTCTTATCTATTCTCACGTAACTTTTAAATTATAATGAAATTTCCCTTTTTCAGTTTCCATTTATTTAAGATAGCAAAATAAAGTTTCATTCACTTTAAATAATCAAGTGAGATATGTTCACAAGCATGTCATAACACATGTAAAAGATAAACAAGCCATCTAGCATATAAACAGGTTCTACATCCTAGACCTAAGGTTTCTTCAATAGTTCCATGATTGTCTTCAGATCAGAACTGATTTCTCCTTGTCTTGCAACAACAGCCTTGAATTGAGCATCCACTGAAAGTTGGTTACTAGTCATTCGAATCTTCATTATCTTTTGACATTCAGCAACTGACGCTACTTTACCTTCTAGATTAAGCAATTGCTTCTGGCTAGTTGCAGCTACTTCCTTTGTCGAGAAATTCTACAGACTTTGAATGATCGAGTTAACAGACCTTCTGAAGTTTTCCCATTTTGCATCATAAGCCACAGGATCAGTAGACGTGAACCATTCTTCCATTATTTCTTTTCCTCATTATATAACCCAGCCTTAAAAACTTCTAACTGAGAAAGTACATGGTTGGGTAGAGGATGGAAGTTGGTTATGTGTTGAGATGGTTTAGATGTGTTTGTTTCATCTTTTTGCAGGGTTTCATGAACAGATTCGGCAGAGTTTTCTTTGCTTAAATCATGATTTGATGGGGATATATGTTGGGTGGTTTCTTAATGGATTGATGGTTAAGGATGATCCTGGATATTGTTTTCGGGTTTTGGTTCAAACTCAGCATATTCAGGTCCATCATTAAGATAGTCCTGAACAAGTTGATATGTAATGGTTTTGATGGAACTTTTTAAGGGTGATGAAATATTAAAAGGCTTAGCATCTAAAGCATTTCAAATTCACCAGGAATTGGTGAAGGCGAGTCTGCTTGAATTATAGAATTAATGTCTTCATTGGTTTATTCAGGTGATGGAACAACATTGTCTAGTGTTTTGTTTGGAGTGGTATTTGAAAGTGATGAAAATTTTGTACTTATATGGATGATTGATTGATAGGGTTGTATGGCTAAGATAGAAGTTTGATTGGATTTAGTAGGTGACAGTGAGGGTGACTTTCTCAGTGAAGCATTAAAATTAAAGTCATGAATGGGTTCAGCCTCAATATCTGATCCTACTGCCAATGAAACATATTCCTTTGCATCTTATACCTCTTTGCCAGATTTAGTTGGACTCTCATTCAACCAGCTTCTAGATCCATCATCCTTTTTCGCAGACACGACTTCCAATTCTACTTCTGGAGCTTCTCTCTCTACTTCCATAGCACCAAGATTTATATGTTCTTGAGCAGCATCTGAATCCTTTTTGCTGATCTCAACAAATTCTCGAGTTATCATAACAACTTCAGGAGAATGTAAGATATACTCAAGTTTGTCTCATAGTCGTTCTCTCAAAACTTTCATGCTCTTCTCTGTCACCTTTATAGAGTCCTCAACATGATTTATCTTGATCAATTCTTCTGATAGAACTTCCATATTTCTTTTGACAATTGTTGTCATGAAATTGTCAACTTCCTTTGTGACATGAGAATTATTTGTTTCCTTTTCTTCTTCTTGCTGACTTAACTTCATCATCTTCCTTTTCTTTGGTGTAGATACTTCTTTATCCAAATTACTTCCGGATCCTCCTCCTTTAGTTTTAGTAGGACGAATCTCAGTAGTTTCCATGAGTTTTTCAACTTCATGTTGCAGGGCCTTCTTTGAGTTGTATATGTAATGTTTCTCTCCCTTCCATTACTAATGTTCTTCTTGTTGAAGGACCAATGCATAGCCTTTTGTTCATAATTTAATATAATGATAATGGTTATGACATTATTTTCAATCAAAATTCCTGCAAAGCTGTCAGTCAAAAGGATGGCTCAATTCTTTTTAATGGAAAGAGGAAAAACAACATTTATAAAATTAGACTTTCTGATTTGAAAAGTCAGAATGTTAAATGTCCTATGTATGTTAACAAAGAGCAATGGACATGACATAAACGATTGGGTCATGTTAGCATGATAAAGATTTCTCAGTTTAACAAGCTTAATTTAGTTAGAGGCTTGCCAAATCTAAAGTTTGCTTCAGATGCTTTGTGAAGCATGTTAGAAAGGCAAGTTTTCTAAAACTTCTTTCAAAGCTAAAAATATTGTTTCAACCTCCAACCTATTAGAGCTTCTTCACATTAACTTGTTTGGACTAGTGAAAACTGCTCATGTCAATGGTAAGAAGAATGGACTAGTCATTGTTGATGACTACATCAGATGGACATGGGTGAAATTTCTTAGACACAAGGATGAGTCACATTATGTGTTTTCTACCTTTTGCTCCCAAGTGCAAAATGAGAAGGATCTCAGAATAGTAAAAGTCAAAAGTGATCATGGCGGTGAATTCAAAAACAAAGATTTTGAGAAACTCTTTGACGAGAATGGTATTTCCCATGATTTATCCTACCCTAGAACTCCACAACAGAATGGATTTTTAGAGAGGAAGAATAGGACTTTGCAAGAAATGGCAAGGACCATGATCAACTTGACTAATATGGTAAAGCACTTTTTGACAGAGGCAGTAAACACAATATGTTATATTCAGAATAGGATCTCTCTAAGACCTATTATGGGTAAGACTCTCTATGAATTGTGGAAGAATATGAAACCCAACATTTCTTATTTTCATCCTTTTGAATGTTCTTGTTTTATGTTAAACACTAAAGAGAATCTTGACAAGTTTGATTCTAAGGCACAAAAGTTCATCATGATAGGATACTCTGAATGCTAAAAAAGCTATATAATATATAACACAGAGACACAAATTGTTAAAGAATTAATCCATGTCAAATTCGATGATAAGCTTGATTCTAAAAAGTCAAAGCTAGTTGAGAACTTTGCATATTTAAAGATCACTTGCTCAGGTTTTGAAAGAAAGACTGCAGAAGCCAAAGAAGCTGAAGCCAAATACTTTGAAGCTCCTCAACCAAAATTTGTTGAAGCTCAAACTCCTCTGAGAAGGCACAGATAGAGATCTTCACATTCTAAAGATCTGATTCTGGGAGATAATACTGAACCTGTCAGAACCAGATCCTCTTTCAAGCCCTATGAAGAAACCCTTCTCTCTGATAGAGCTTGCATCAATTGATGAAGCACTCCAAGACACCTAATGGATTTTGGCTATGCAAGACGAACTCAATCAGTTCTCCAAAAATGACGTGTGTGATCTGGTGCCAAGACCCAAAGGAATTCATGTTATAGGAACTAAGTGGGTCTTCAAAAACAAGTTGAATGAACAAGGAGAGGTAGTAAGAAACAAGGCTCGATTAGTAGCACAAGGTTATAGTAAGCAAAAAGGGATTGACTATACATAAATCTTTGCACCAATTTCCAGGTTAGAGTCTATTCGTCTCTTAATTTATTTTGTTGTTAACCCTAACATCATCTTATATCATATGGATGTTAATAGTGCATTTTTGAATGGTTACATTACTGAAGAAATGTATGTACACCAACCCTCTGGTTTTGAAAACCCTAAAAATCCAAATTTTGTTTTCAAGTGTAAGAAATCATTGTATGGTTTGAAACAAGCTCCCAGAGTATGGTATGAAAGACTAAGCAATTTTCTTTTGAAAATGATTTCACTAGAGGGAAAGTTGATACAACTCTTGTATGCAAGTCATTCAAAAATGACATTCTTGTTGTTCAAATTTACGTTGATGATATTATATTTGGTTCTGCTAATGCTACTTTGTGCAAGGAATTTACTAAGTCTATGCAGGCAGAGTTTGAGATGAGTCCGATGGGAGAACTCAAGTTCTTTCTGGGGATTAAGATCAATCAGAGTCCATAAGGAACACACATCCATTAGAGCAAGTACATCAAGGAACTTTAGAAGAAGTTTGACATGTCAGAATGTAAGATGTCTAAGACTCCTATACATCCTACATGTATCCTTGAGAAGGATGAGGTAAGTGCTAAGGTAGATCAGAAGCTATACAGAGGTATGATTGGATCTCTCTTATACATGACTGCTTATAGACATGATATTTTGTTTAGTGTATATTTGTTTGCTTGCTTCCAATCAGATCCTAGAGAGTCCCACTTAATAGCTCTTAAGAGGATCTTCAGGTATCTGAAAGGTATGATTAACCTTGGCATGTGTTATAGAAAATCTAAAGATTACAAGCTAGTGGGTTATTGTGATGTTGATTATGCTGGAGATAGACTTGAGAGGAAAACACTTATGGAAGTTATCATTTTCTAGGAGATCTGATCTCATGGTCCAGCAAAAGGAAATCAACAATAGCATTATCAACTACTAAAACTAAATGCATTGCAGCTTCTGGATGCAACACTCAGATGCTCTGGATGAAAAGTCAGCTAGACGATTTCCAGATATATGAGAATAACATTCTTATAATCTGTGATAATACTTCTGCTATCTATTTATCTAAGAATCCCAATTTGCATTCTAGAGCCAATCATATTGAGATAAAACATCACTTTATACGTGATTATGTTCAGAAGGGAATTTTAGATCTAAAAATTATTGATTCGGACCATCAATGGGATGGTATCTTTAGAAAAACCCTTGCTGAAGATAGATTCGTTTTCATTCTTAAAAATTTACAAATGGAATTATGTCCAAAATGAAAAAGATGTTCTCTGAATGTTAAACTCTCAAAATGGTTAAATGAGACTCTAAGATTTGTTTTGATTCGGAACGCGTGAGTCTTCCAAGTGAGAAGATTTCATAAGTTCAGATGTATCTAGTCATAATTTGTTTGGTTAAACAAATATGCTTTATGGATACCGAACATTTTTTCGTTTAATAACTGTCAATTAGTCTTGGATAATGTAACGATTTTAAAGACACCTGTCTTAGAAAACTGAACCGTTTTCTAACATATGCGTGACACATTGGGTAAAATCATTAACCTTGGGATTAGGTTAAAATCTTCACGCTTTACTCCTTTTTCATTATTATTTATTTTTGTCATGATTGCAAAACTTGTATTTAAACTCACTTCAAACACCTTCGCTACTTTTCACTCCCCACACTTTTCTTGTTTTCAAACCGAAAAAGTTCTGAAACCCTAAAACCGCTCTCTCTTCATTGATGGATTCCCAACAACAACAATCATCTGCTAAACAATCTCAGCAACAACCACAACTTAAAGATAAATAATAAACTCAATAACATCCACAAGTAACTATTGATCAACTGTAAGAAGCTACTTTCCAAAGGGATGTTCGAAGATCTACTTCGTCACAACCACCTGAGTACATTCTTTATCTTCTCCTATCTCACAGGACACCATCGACTGTGCATCCTAGCAAGTTTTTGTACACTGAAGATTTGTATGACTCTCTTGAAGTCACACTTTCCACATCCGAAAATGACTTGGAAGTTCTCAACAAACTTATGGTTGATTTTGAAAGCTTTAAGGCTCATGGTTTTGACCTTCTTCCTGTTGTTCAAACTCAAGGCAAGGATAAGTACTTCGATCGACTTCAAGGTCTAGTTTTCTCTTTTCTTGTAAGGAAATTCTAGATTCATGCCAAGACCTATTCGTCTCAAATAATTTATTTTGTTTGTGGTAAGAATATTGTCATTACTGAGAAACTCATAGCCAAACTCATTGGCCATGATGTAAATGAGATCAAGTGTGAACTGATGGGTGAAAGGAGATCTCATACTGCTAAGGTGGCCAAAACGATTTCCACTACTGTAATTCATGTAAGCAAAATCAAGAATATTCACCCTATTTTAAGGATTTGGGCAAGAATTATTCTTGGTTGTTTCAATCACAAAAAGCCAACCAACTCCCCTGACTACATCAACCTTGATCAGCAATATGTTCTTTATTTGATTGCTACTGGGATGAAAATAAACATGCCTTCACTTATCTTTCGGTTCTTAAGAGACACCATGAAGGATTCTAGGAATGGATGCAAAAAGATAAAGACCTAGATTACGTTTGGGAGATTAATTTCAGACATTCTGATGGAGAGTCGTATGATAAACTCTTTGATAGAAGATGAAAAGTCTCAAGGACTGGTATCTACTGTTGGGAATTTATTCAACGCCAAGAGTATGAAAAAACTTGGGCATGATTTATGCATTGAAAAGCCCAGTTGTTGAGATCCCCAAGGAGTTCATCCGCGGCAGAAGGATTCCTCTGGATGACTTTCCTATCTTTTCTAATTCAAAATTTGTGGTTTATGAGGGAAGTTATTCTCACAACAACTCTGCAAGTGTTGTTCCTTCAGCCTTTGAGCCTTCTAAGAAGAAGAAGAAAAGAAAGTTTGCTAAAAAACCTTCTGAAAGATATAAGGAAGTTTACTCAAAACGGGCTAAGGATGTTAAGAAGATTCTAGAGACTTCTTCTAAAACACCCAGAACTGCTGTTGTTTCTGTCTCTATTGGAACTGTTGTTCCATCTGATACTCCTCAACTTACTACTGTAAATAGTTCATCCACCCCTTCATCCATAATTACTTAGTCCATCCGCTTTGTTTTGGAAACCATTGCTACCCAGACCACAAATCCAAATGATACTTTTCCAAATATTACCCTTACTTATGACCTTCAACTTCCAATCCTTTTACCTTCATCTGTTATCAATCTTATAACCTTTCCACCTTTTCTCTTAACCCAGTCTCAATGCTCCCAACTGTCCTAACTGGGAATATCTCACCCTTAAATTCCTTTTAAAACCCCTCAACCATCAAACACCACTCACTCTGATATCCAGGGTAACGAATCACCTATTGATTCTGATCCTGAATCAGATGTCAAGCTCATTCTCTACCCATATAGAACCTTTTACCCCTTTTCTAACCAAACACTCTCTCAACCCAACATCCGTCCTACTCCCGTGGATGAATTGTTTGCACAGTTTGAAGAGGATACTGCTGGCAGACTCTATATTCTCATTGAGGCTTGAAAAGATAATGCAAACCTCTCTGAAGTGTGTGATATGACCAAAGACTTCAGAAGATGGATAGAGGTCAGTTCTGAAGAGCTGGGATTTTCCTGACTGAAGGAAACTAAGAGGAACTTCCATGCCACACTCTTTGGTATTATTGGACCTCCACTTCAGAAGGTTCCTACCACTCTTCTGCTCCCTGCTCCAGAAGTGAGTCCTCCTCCTTCCCCCAGTTCAGACTACATTGGCTGTTTCTGAGACTACCCTAGAAGTTGCTAACAAATCTGGCATCAAGAAGATTTTTTATTTTGAGGAGTTCATTCTAAAGAAGTTAGAGCATCTGACTGTAGATAATTCTTAAGTGAAGGAAAGGACATCAAAATTTGAAGGGCTACTTGGAGAGATCTTATTAAGACTGCGTAAACCCTCTTAAACCTTAGTTTTTAAAACTATGTGTTATCTTTGTCTTGTCTTTTTTTTTGTTTCACTTCTGTACCTGCCTATCTGATTAATGAAATGAAAGTTTGTTTGGCTTATTTACTTTGTATTTTTATTTCTTTTTGAATGATGACAAAGGGGAGAATGAGTGATTCATTTTGATATATCTGATTCCCATTATGAAAACCCAAACATGTTTCTAACAGTTTTCTAACTTGGTAAGTTTTGAGAGAACTTTTTGAAAGTTCATCTTTCTTACCAAGTGTTTCAGGTTCTAAGGCACTAACCTAACTTGAGGATGAAACTTATGTTTAGGAACCAAGTGTCCTTTTAATCGAAGCTGAACCAGGAGCATAAAAACTAAGTGTTAACAAGCTCTGAACAAGATATGGATCTGAAACATGCGCTTTGAACAAGTTTTGATTTCCAATCTTGTTTGAGTGGTTTTTTCCTTGAGTGACTAGGATTTAGTCAGATATACTCGAGAAGACAAAGACGATTGTCTTTGTGGTGTCTGTAATCAGTTTCAGTTATATTGGATTATGTCCTTATTGAGAAGAAAAAATAACCATGGTAGTGTACTGGAGGTAGCTTCGTTAACAGTGGATCAATATAAAAAAACTTGTTATCTTTATTGTTCGTGTTATTTCTTTTTGAGTTAGTTTTGAAAAAACTTTGTTTTTAAAAACCTAATTCAAACCCCCTTTCTTGTGTTTCTCGCCACCTTCAGAAAAGTCTTTTAATAAAATAAATAAAAAATCAAGCGCGTAAAAATGAGATGTTACTACGGTTGACAAAGTGGTCGTAGTAATGTGGTGTTACCAAAGGTATATTTTGTAGTAGTGTTGTCACCAGTTGTAGAAGGTTGACAATCGTTTAATCTCTTGCTATGCCTTTCGCCTTGATCAGAGGAAGCTGACTCCGCTGGAGAGACAAACAAAGTCTCAGCAATGGTGGAAGGTTGGTCGTCAGTGGTGGTTATAAGAGGTGGATATGTCATCACCTTCGTTGATGTAGGAATTAGAGGGGCGAAGGGGTTGGGAAATAACAACGACCACACTGGCTCTTATCATAGAGACTTCTGGTGAATAGCATAAATTATGTAAAAAAGAACTAAAATAATTATTAATTAGTAACTATCCAAGAAATACCAAAGCAAGTACAAAACAAATTTAATTTCTTCGCCAGAAAGATACATCATCTCCTCAACACTAACAACTTCCACGACGACTTGGGAATTGATAAGCCGCATGTGCTATTTAGTAAACGCCAATTCTCTAGGAACTTTTCCCTTCTCAAAAATCTAGATTTTCCCAGAAGGTCACCAGGTCCTCCTTCGCTGACACATCTTCTAGGGATAGTTTGTCATCAATACCGACATGACTAAGGAACTCTTGATTTAAATGACTCTAGGTCCAATATTTATTAATCTCCCCTTCCATTTGGAGGATGAGAAGGGAGAAACACCAGCAAGGGCATAATCCCCACCAAGAACCTTACAGAAAATAGAGAGATCCTAAAAAGTCAAAGGAGTCACCATAATGAAATGACCCTTCAATCTCTTTTAGTTGTCCATGTAAACGTCAAACATCCAAGTTGATTGGTGGAACGAAAGAATTCATTGTCTGTAGACAAGATCCCTTGAAGTACGTAATACATAGAATAAATTGAAGAAAGGATTATGAGACAACACATTATTCGGGTACTTACACCAGTACTAAAACACCATGGAAAATGCCCAAATGGACAGGTGAGGCTGAGAAGGAGCAACATCCAGGTGATTCAGCAACCCCTCTTCAAATCAACTGAAGGGTAATATGACTCTCATCCGGGTGAAGAGACAATTTTAGAAAGGGATGAAGCACCTATCAAAAGAGCTACAAATCCACTAGTCGACATCAATGTGGGAAACAAACCAATCAAAAGGAGGACCACTCCTATTTGAGCCTCCTCCGCCTTATATGCACTGTCAAAAATAGAAAGTGTGCTTTCCAACCTAGAATCTACCCAATGGTAAAGCCTAACATCTGGCGGCGATTCCAAATTCGTACGCCCCCTTACCATTTCTTCTCAGCTGTCATGTAAAAGATAACGCCGATATAATATTGTATAATTATTCTTAAAGGTAAGATGGTCTTTAACTTCCATATCATTAAGGTTTCGACCAAACAACGTCCTAAAATATTAGGCATAAAAGAAGGCTATCCGCTTATCTCGGATCGTTATAATCGTGTCTAGTTCATTGCAGGATTTGAGGGAGGAGGCAAGGTAGACAACCACTTCCATATAAACAGGATTACGAGAGCTCCTCTCTCCACCCCTTTAGAAAAACTAAGAGGACCATCTCCACTTTCAACGGAACATCTCCAAACCCAGAATTATCACTCAATACAATAAAATTGGGGTTAAGGTAATTGATTTCTAAAGGTTCATCACGCGGCACGTCAAGATTCTCATAAATTGTTGATATCGGAGAATCCATCGCATTGCCTTTATTTATATTCTCAAATGCATATCCTAAGTTAGCTATGGAAAACACTAAAAGGAGTGAAACAACAAATGAAAGGGAAAAGGCTAAAGAAAGGTATCTAACCAAGAACATGAAGCGAAAAAACTATTTAGAGCAGGAAAAGCTGACAATGTGAATGCCATAACAAGAGATGAGATGGACATTTAATAAATTTGTCTTCAGGCCTTTTCCACTTCTCAACACGGAATCACAATTAGATGTATCCGACCAACTCTGTGGAAGACTTCCCATGCACGACACCATAACAAGCCTTAGGGGCAACTGTTATGGGTCGGCCTTAGGCCCAACACAAGGAAAACCCAATTCCATACACTACATAAATACCCTCCACTTGAGCCAAAAAATATATTATTTTAACTCATCATTCACTCTACCGCTTTATTTGAAACTAACTTGGGCGTTGAAGTGTAATTTTGTAGGTCTACCCCACGTAACCACACCGGAACAACTCGTATCACCGTATCAAGAATCTACACCAACAATTCAAATTTCACAACAAAACATATTTGACTAAGCATAACTTATTCCAACATATTCTTACACATACTATGTAGTGTAACGTGTTTTGTTATGGTGAACCAAACTAAATTTTTAAAATAAAAAATATAATTTTAAAATAGAGATAGTACGATCTTGGGATGTGCATGGTTAACCAAATCATATGAATGAACCTTATTTTATAGTTTTGGTTTATAAACTAAACCACTTGTAGTGAAAACCCGTTTAATAATTGGAAGTGGTTCTAAACCAGTTTTAATTCTAAACCAGTTTTTAAAGGATTTATTTTATAAAATTTATTTATTTTTATACTTTGGAAATAATTTTTTTATTATAATTGTGGTGTGCCTCAATAGAAATTGAATCAAGAAAATTATTTTTTAATAAAACTAAAATATATCTCAAATAAAAAAAAAACAAATATAGTAATGTAAAAAAAATTAACAATAAATCAATGATTTTTTTTCCAATATCAAAACATTTCTTCTTCCAAAAATGTTATTAGTTGATATACTACTTCTTAATGGCAATTGGTTATTTGAATTCAAGGTTTAACATTTTTATCAATATATTTAAATTTTATATCAGCAACTGCATCGTCTATTATATCACATTTTTTCCACGTCACGTACCATATCATTATTAAATTTCAATTTAGTAAATTGAAAATTTTAATTTGTTTAAGTGTACATTTTTCAATCTAATGAATATACCTCTTTTTTTATTAATGTTTTAAACCAACTACATACATATATCAGTATTACAAAGATGGTTGGAGTAATAATTCTTCTTAAAAAAATTGGTAAAGTAATAATTTTTTAAGAAAAGTGTTAGTTTATTTTTTTCCTAAAAAAAAGAAAAGTGTTAGTTTTAGATACTTTTAAAAAGGAAATATATGTCCATTTTCAATGATAAATTAAATATTAATATTTTAGTAAAAAAGTATTAATAAATTTTATGATAAATTAAATATTAATATTTTAATAAAAAATTATTAATAATTTTAAATTTACTAAGGAACTTATATTAAAAATAAATAAATAGTAAAATATGTACTGTTTTTTTAAAAATCTTTTATATATATATATATATATATATATATATATATATATATATATATATATATATATATATATATATATATGTATATATATATATATATATATATATATATATATATAAATATTTTAATAAAAAATTATTAATAATTTTAAATTTACTAAGGAACTTATATTAAAAATAAATAAATAGTAAAATATGTACTGTTTTTTTAAAAATCTTTTATATATATATATATATATATATATATATATATATATATATATATATATATATATATATATATATATATATATATATATATATATATATATATATATATATATATATTTATTTATTTATAAATTTCTCTTTTATGGAATTAATTTAAAACTTTAATAAAATAAGTTTATAAGTTTGTATGATGGTGTGGTGGTGGTACATAGCGTTGAAAAGATAAAACTTAGGCGTAATACCTCTTTTATTCCCTTAACTTTAGTCATTGTTTCGCTTTGGTCTCTTAAGAAAAAATCGTTATATTATAGTTCACTAACTTATACTCCGTTACATATATTAGTCCTTTCTACTAATTTTGGTTGGAAAAACGTTAAAATATGCATTGCTGGACTTAAAATGGCTTTGGTGGAATTTATGTATTTATTTTAATGGATGAAGTGGAAATTATATTACACTTAACATCCATTTTAAGAAGATGAAACGTATTAGGGCATACTTACATTGTTGGATGAAAGCTCAAGTTCAGAGAGTACGATAGCAGCGACATTGTTTACAACAACACTTCTTTGACGACGAAGTTCATTGAAGACGACGATAGCGACATTGTTGACAACAACCCTCCATTGAAGAAAAACTTTGTTCTTTCATTCGTCTGCAGAAAAACCCTAAGGTACGAACTTCGTTCTTGCACAAATATGTTACTAAAAATGTGAACTTTCTTCTATACCTAACTTACTTAGTACTTCTGATACTATATGTAGGTTGATCATGTCATGGATAGTAGGTTTAAGTGTGTTGTTCATCATTCTGGTGAGTTTTATAGGGAGTTTGCAAATTTTACCAAGTCAGGTTATGTAGGGTTAGAGGAGATATGAGATGTTGATCCTGATTATTGGAGTTACTTTGAAATATTGGACAAGTTAAGAGAGTAAGGTTACTCTACTATAGACAGACTTTGGTATTATGATGACATGTTTGCCAATGATATTGTTCAGTTAGAAAATGACAAGAGGACTTATAGGATGAGAACAATTGCAATGTTAACAGGGGAATGCCATTTGTATGTTACATATCCTGTATCTGAACCTGATGTTATTGAGGAGCCCATACTCTCACTACCAGATAGGAGCATATTGGGTGAAGATATGTGTGGTGAAGGGCCTGATATGGTTAATAATCTAGATGGGACCACAATGGCTGAAGACGTGGTTGGTGAAGTACATGAAAGGGGAAGTAATGAAGGTGGGAACACACTGGGTGAAGATGTGGTGGAAGAGGGGGCAACAATTGATGTAGTTGAGGGGAATGTTGGGATTGAGGAAAAAGTGGGTCATGTGGGGACCAACTGTGAAATTGAGGAGAATGTGGGTCAAGAGGAGACAAACTGTAACAATATGGATGATGTGGGGACCACTTGTGAAATTGCAGACATTTATATAGCAACTTTAGGAAGAAGTTCCCTGACCTGAAATTAAAGGAATTGATGTGGAGGGCTGCATGTGCAAGTTATGTTAATGCTTGGGAGAAAACAATGCTTGAAATCAAGGGAGTTAATGAAGAGGCCTTCAAACATCTCATAAAAATTCCACCAAGATTCTGGAGCAAATAAAGGTTCCATCCAAGTTCAGGTTGTGACACTTTGGTTAACAATATGTCAGAGGCCTTCAATTTTGTGTTTGTAGCTGCTAGATCCAAGCCCATTGTGACAATGCTTGAAGAAATTAAAGTATATCTAATGCAGAGATGGGAATCCAATAGGCAAAAGATTACCAAATACGATGGCATCATACTACCTAACATCAAGAAGAGGATGGAAAGGGAGTCACAGAAAACCAATCATTGGATTGTGATGTAACATGGTTGATTTGTTGAATATTACTTTCAAATGGCTAACTGTTTACATAGACTAACATTAACATGGTTACTTGTTTACAGGCGTGTAGGTGAATATGACTATGAGGTAAGGCATACTTCACTCAATGGAGAAAAATATGATGTCAACCTTTACAAGAAATAATGCTCATGTAGAATATGGATGTTGACTAGACTTCTTTGTTGTCATGCAATGTCTTGCATGGAGGATCAACATTTAGAGATTGATGACTTTGTACCTGAATATTACAAGAAGGAATAATATGTTGCTTATTATGCACATGTTATATATCCACTTAATGGGGAACCCTTGTGGCAAAGACTATTGTTGTTGATCTTCAACCACCACCAATAAAGAGGCAGCCAGGAAGGCCAAAGAAAAAAAGGAATAGGGAAGCTGGAGAAATTGTGAGGGATGAGACACACATGAAGAGGGCATGACATGGTATCAAGTGTAGTCGTTGCCACAAGTATGGTCACAACAAGGCCACTTGTAAACTGCCACAACCACAAGCTTCTCCAAGTCACGTACAAGAAGCAATAACATAGCCACCAACAACAGTTGATTCAATTTAGGTACAAGAAGCAATAGGTTAGCCACCACCACAAGCTGTTACAAGTCAACCACCACCACCTGTTGTTACAAGTCAGCCACCACCACAAGCTGTTACAAGTCAACCACCACCACATATTATTACAAGTCAGCCACCACCCAAAACTTAAAAAAAAACTTCATAAGGGTGGCAAGCCTATTTCAAGCCAACCTTGATCATTATTATTATGTCTGCTAAGATTTTGTAATGCCCTTTTGTAATGCCTTTTAATGGCCCGACTCTTTTGTTTTTGTAAGTCACATTTTGGAATGTCATTATGTAAGGCACATTTTGTCTAATTTACAATGAACCATCTGTTTTGTAGTTGTACCACATTGTGGAATGTCATATTAATGCCTTATAATGAGACAAATTTGTACCAGTTAGGTCTCACAAAATTGTACCAGTTATGTAGCACAGATAGTTATGTTGAAATACACACATACATTATTCCTTGAACCAACATAACAATACATATTCATTAAACAAACTTAACATAACATTGAAAATGTGAAAACATAACTTTGAACTACCCTAAAACTAATTGAAATACATTGTTACAAACACAAGATTCAACTTAAGCTTACAATCCCAACCACAATGGACATTTTCAGCCACCCTCTAGTGTAGATAACTTCATTCTTCAATTTGTTAATTTTCTTCTTTTGTCTTTCAAGCTTCAAATCCCTTTTGATCGTACCTGGATCAGACAGTATGACCGTGGCCAACAGCGTCGTGAAATATTCAGCTCCGGTGATGATCATACGGCCGGGGGGAGGGGGTGTACCTGCAAGGTACTCCGACGCTCAAGTCAGGAAAGGTCAGAGAAAAGGGCAAGTACGGAAATCAGGTGTGAGTTAGAATGTAATGTAACCTGACCCTCTCAAGTGAGAGGGTATTTATAGAGGGACCCCAGCGCGGGGCCAACGGTTACCTGCACAAGGCTGGATTGCCAGGCCCAATTCAGGCAACTTCCAGGGCTTACGTGGCGTATGGAAGACCAACACGTGGTCTTCGCCCTGGGGTAACGGTCCCGAGATCTTTGGAAGGTGGGCAAACCGATTCCTTCAGAAGTGGGAGGTTACAAGGTGACGTGTCTTCGCGGGGAGGAGTACGTGGAGGCCGAGGAGAGAGGTGCTCTCCTTGGCTCTGATCTTCTGCTCGACAGTGGTGTTTGTTACTTGGCCGATGAGGGGAAGGCACCGAGCGTGCTCGGTGCCGCTTGGGGTCGTGCCCGACACTGGCTATTGGAGGGCCCATATTGGGTCGTCCTAGTGTTGGGTTGAGCCTGCCCGACAGTTGGCCAAGCGCCGGCCCAGTCCGGAACAGGAGCCCCCCAAGTCATTGCTCTGAGGTGTCGGAGTAATGACTTAATGATCAGCCCCTATGGCGAGGACATTGCAAGCATTCTCGGACCCCCCGAGGTGAAGGTGATCGTTCGATTTACGCTGTAACCCCTGGCCAGAGATATGTGTCGACGAGGAAGCGTTTCCGAGTCGTCGGGTATAACGCAGTAGGAAGGCCACGAGCACGGGATGCTAGACGGGCAGTAATCTTGGACTTTGCTCAAATTGTGACGTCGCCGTTGGACGGTGACGTGGGGGAGATGAGGGGTTATGAGCCCGAGGAGCAAGCCAGGTGAAAGGACGAACACGAGAACACGCGTGCCACGTATCACCTGCCATTAATGTCTAGGGGCGGCTAGGCCTAGGGCACTCATGAGCCTAGGGACTCCTAGAGTTCTGTGAGAAGCCTATAAAAGGGCTTGAGTTCGTGTCATTTGCACATTCCCACCTTTTTCGCTCCAATCTCTTCTTCCTATCTCCGTCGCTGCTCAACCGTCGTTCATCGCCGTACGCCGTCGCCTTCACCGTACCGGTCCCCCTTCTACCACCATTCCAAGTAAGCTTCTAACCCCTTTCTTTTCTGTTTTGTTTTCTGTTGGTGGTTTTCCGGTGAACTGATGAAGTTCCCGGTAACCCCTTGAAGATTTCGGCTGAAACGACGGGACGTTCTTAGGGTTCCGTTTGATTTGACGGAGGTTTGGGATGAATGTCTCGGGGACCCGATGAATGCCCCAAGGACATGCGATGAATGTCCCGATGACACGCGGTGAGTGTCCCGAGAAGATGAGACGTGAGGGGACTGTGGATCTGAAGAAGGTCCCTGGTCGGGAGAAAGGTATCGGGTAGTTCTCCTTTGTTCCGAGCATCTCCCGTGTTCTCGCTGCCCTTTCACTTGATCGGCGGTGGAAGGGTAGATTTGGTCGTGGCCAACGAATTCACCTATTTCCCCTACTTTTCAGGTAAAAAATGGTCGTGAGGCTTGCGGGCATTATTCAGATAAACAATGAACCCGACGTGGACGACCCCGTGTAGATTCCCGGGGAGGAGCCCCTGCGCCCGACCATCGACTGGGCCGGCGAGGAGCCCTTATGCATTCATTCGCGATTTGCCCTTGACGACACCGACGCTTTCGCCATCGTCGAGGATATCGCTGTGGGCGAGCAGGCGAAGTGCACGGTCTTTCAGCCTCGGGAACACCACTGTATCTGCTCGAATTACCGTGGGTTAAGGTTCCCCATGTATGAGTTTGCCTTTAAAGAGGTCGATATTTGTCTCCCCTTCAAAAAATTTCAGTTGGGGGTGTTCAACCGGTTGCACCTGGCGCCGTCTCAGCTCCACCCTACTGTGTTCGCCTTCATGCGGACGTTCAAGATCGTGTGCGACTACCTCAACGTCGGGACCACTCTCTCCCTCTTCTTTCGCATCTTCCACCTCCAACGGTCAACTGACCAAGGAAGACACAGTTGGGTCTCCTTCAAACAGCCAAGGAAGCTGTTCAAGGCGTACTCGGATTCCGTTCGTAACTTTAAGGATAGATTTTACTATGGCATGCCCGCGACGCACGAGGCTGTGGGCACGCTTTATGATATTGTGACCGACGAGGCCGGGGAGGAGAGGTTTGTGTCCAAGTGCCCCCTGGAGTGGGAGGATGCGCACTTAGCGCTTGGCACGGATTCCTACCTCGTGAAGCCCAGCAAGCTGTCGGAGGAGGACAAAGAAGCATATGCAAAGCTGGTCGCGTATGTCACCAGTTTCAGCCGGGAAGTGTGTATAACTAGGGACGGAAAATCTATCCTCGACTCGCGGGGAAGGGTTATGATCGAGGTCTGTTATATAAACACCAAGGCTCTTCTTGAATGCAAGTCTCTCGACGAGGCCAAGAGGTTTTTAGGTAGGAGCTCATTGTTCTGTTCGGGCGCACACTTAGTTTTGTTTCCTTGTTCTAACTTGTTTCATGTTTTCCCTTGCAGCTCAAATGTCGAACGCCACCAAGTGCATCATGAAGATGGCTGCTGAGCGGGCCCCTAAACGAGCTAAGGGTTATGTCCAAGACGTTATCCAGACAGCGGTGCTGATTGGGACGATGAGCGGCTCGTCTTCTCCACAGTGCAACCAGTCTCCCCCTCTAGAGAGCACCCCTGCCAAGAAGGCGAGGACTAAGGGGCCCGTCCTCGTGGATCTCGAGGAGCCTGTTCTAACGGAGAAGTTCCTGCTGCCCGCTTGTCATCTTCGGCAGAACTTCTTCCGGGAAAGCCCTTTCGTCGTCGCTGAGGCCGAGGCGAAGGCAGTTCTGGGAATGGACAGAGAGACCCGGAAGAAGGCGCTGGTCGAGGACCTGGCGGCCATGATGCGGATCTTCGAGACTGCCCTGGTCTTGAACGAGGAGACTGTTGGATGCAGAATAGGGCAAACAGCAAAAATATTTATTTTTGGAAAGAATTTCCTCCGGGATTTATGTCGTGTCCACAGAGATCGGTTCGAGGGAAAGAATGTCGTTCGACAGTCTCTCGCGTTAATGAGTTTGGGTTTAAAATGGTTTAAAACAAGAAAACAAAAAAGTAAACATTAAAACATAACAAGAAATTCATTCTTCAGAGATAAGAAACTTATCAGGCGTGCACATAATCGACTCCTCACAAACTTAAACTTACCGACCAGTTATACTCAACCTACAATACTCCTCAATATCACCCAGCATCGCTCACAACACAGGTTATGTCTAACGCAAAGTTGAGAGAACAGCCGTGTTACCATTGCCAATACTTTCGTACGCTAGCTCAAGGCACGGAGGCATTAAGAAAAACACAAAGAAAAACACAAACAAAAAGAGAAATGAACCAAACATCTCGCGGTTTGTCAGAGTCGGTCGATGATCAATCCACCCCGGTTCATCCGTATGCATGCTCCACAGTTGTTTTCTAAGCTAATCTACTAAAAATGAAGTTTGTTGGAGTTGGAGCAAGAATCCCCAAAACCATAACCTAAAAAATGATGAAAAATGACTAAAATAGGCAAAATTGGCTTTCCAGGTTCGCCTAGCGAACCCCCGTTCGCCTAGCGAACGTAAACCGCCTTAAAATTGTGTTTTTTCACGCTTCTGGAACTTTTTATTCGCCCGGGTGTCATACCCCAAATTTGTCCTACCTTTTTCAAATTTACTTGCACTATTTATCTTAATGTTTCTCCACCCCCGAGTCGATAGTGTATTTCCTTTTCTCAACCCCCGAGTTGATATGCCAGTATTCCCAGTGAGTCTTTCACCTTGCTCCATCTAATCCCCATTAATCCTTCTTTGGAAGCCATAAGTGAAGCCTTGCCTGGTTTCATTCCCATATACACCTCATGTAAACAAGTTCATTTGCATTCCTGTATGCATGGCATATCCATCCCCAACATAGCATAGCAGGATCCAGGATCAGTTCGCAAGCATCTTGGCCAGTCCTCCATCAAAGTCGGCAGTATTCTTCGAAAGAGAAGTTGATACCCCGCACGTGCTCAAGGAATTCTTTCCCCAGCAAGTCATTCTTCAGCCCTACAGTTGATAATGATAATCCCCAGCAGCTGTTGTTATTACTCCCCAAGCAAAGGATATCCTAGAAAGTTTCTTGTGAGTTTCCCCTACAGAGCCAGCACATTTCCTCCGACAGGAATCTTGCTCAACTATCCCCCAGTAAATTTGCCTTCAGATATACGGCTTTGGTATCATCGAGGAACCTTAATGGACAAGGGACTGCTTCGATCACCCAAAGAGCCTCAAGTTATTTTGTTCAGTTTGAACCCTGCTACTTCATTCTGTCAACTCTTACTCCATGGCACTTTATCTCTTGTCAGACAAATTTTTGGGGTCTTCTTGTATCTAATTGACTTGCACCTTTAAAATGAATGCCATGCAGCAGTTCATTCTCTAGGTTTAAGCCCATTAGATAGGGGCATCTGTCATACCCCAAATTTGTCCTACCTTTTTCAAATTTACTTGCATTTGATTTTATTTTCATTCCGCATCATCCGCATATCATAGCATGCTCTTCATCGTGCATACTGCCTAAAATGTCAGCCAAAGTAGAATTCTCAGATTTACAGACGAATCAGCCAAGCTAAAAGTCGGTCCCAATTAATTTCAAAATCCGACAGAACATTGTATTTTCCAAGTGATTTTATTCCACGCTGATAATTTTGGCGCGATTTGTCTATGTTCGAAAATTTCGATACTCGACTTTTTATTCAATTTTTATTCATTTTATTAGTAATTTTTAGTTGAAAAATATTTTAATTAATTTATAATTAACTTAGGTTGTTTTATTTAAATATTTTTAATTAAATTAATTTTAATTTAGATAATTAGGGTTTTATTTAATGTCATTTATTCTATCATTTTCTTTTATTATTTTTATTATTTACTTTTAGTTAATTTAGAGTTAACTTAGATTTGTTTAGATAATTAGAATTTTAATTGAATTTATTTGGTTTATTTTGATATTTTTCTTAAAAGCCTAAAGTCCATAATCATTTTTCAAAGCCCATTTACACAAAAAGGAGAGTAAACACAAAAAGAAAAAAGAGAAAAATGAATGTAAATGCAAGTTGGGCAAACAGATCCTACACGGTCAAACTTTCAAAACCGCACATTGCCATCTGTGGAAATTCCAGCTATGTATGCCCATCCTCAGTATACCAACACCTCCACGCCATACCAAAACGGTGCAAGTCCTGCATTTTTAACACAAAGCCATAGCCTGCGACATCTTACTACAAGGCTCACCAACCAACATGCTGCACAAGGAAAGGGACCTCTCAAGATCAGATTTTCAGAAAATGAAGAAGAGTTTGAATTGGATTTACGGGAAACAGGGGAGGGAAAACGAAAAAAGGAGGAGAGGAATGGGAAAAAACAAAAACCTGAGATAAACTCTCCAAAGAGCAACCTACAACTTCCATCACCCTAAAACGTCACAAAACTGCCAACTCCAAATCTCTCCTCTCAACCATACCCCCATCGATCACAACAAAACCAAAAAAAATAACCAAAAACTCTCGGCAAAAGAACACCCTCCAACTTTTAATCTTCACTCTCTTTAACTTTTACGTAATGCACTCCATGTGACTTCCTCTTCCTTCACTTACAACACAAGCGTTCAAACTGTATAAACCACACCCCTGCAAGTCCACATGAATCCACCTTCCTCCAACATCATAACCTTCCAGCTCTATTTCACAACGTGACTCGCACCACACACAGCTCTGCATCCTCACTAACAAAACTATACCCACACCTTCAACACAAATTTTCCTTTTCATTTCCGTAACAACACGCGACGCAACAGACAGAAAGAGTAGAAGAAGATTGGACGCAGCAGTGCATCGCAGAAGGAAGAGGTTACCTCTGGTGTGCTGTTCATCCGAGTAGGTTTTGAAGGAGCACCGGACTCTCTCCGGTAGGTACGTCAACTTCGCTCTGATTTGTGTTGTCGCGATGCATTTGTTTATTAATTTGTTGTATGTTCGCGTCGAGTGGGCATTTGTTTGATTGAGTGTTGTGGCGAACTGTATCGAGCAAAGCGACGGTTTGAAGTGTGGCCATGTTATTTTGTTGGGTTGGTGAGAACTTTGATGGTTGAGCGGTTGTTGAAGAGTTCGAGGAAGAGGGCGCAACAGTGAGTTGTGTTGGCGGCGAAGTCGTGGACGACGGAGAGGGGATGGGGTTGAGAAGGTAACGGTGAGGAAATGGCGAGAAGAACGGCTGAGAGTGAGGAGACGGGTTTGAAACAGGGAGAAAGAGATGGTTGAGCAGAGATGACGAGGATGAAGTAGAAGGAGGAGGACGACGAAGCAGGGGAACGGCGGTGAATGTTGGTATTTTGATGTCTGAGATTATCGCTCTCTCTTTTAGGTTTAGGTGTGTTCCATTTGAAGTGAACCGGGCTTCAGGCCCATTCGTTTTTTTTTCTTTTCGCACCACTAAATTCCACTCGCACCCCCCCTGGCAATGAGAATAAAGACCATTGGGCCTGAAAACCCTTGCACCCAGATTTCCACCCCTTGTTTCACTGCGCACCCCCTCTTGGCTAAAGAATTAGTTCTTGGGCCTGCTATTTATAGGCCCACGCCTGATTCTAATTTTCACACCCCCCCTAATTTCTGGCCCATTCTGGTCTTATTTTATTTTGTTTTAAGAATATAACTTTTTTGAAATATTATTAATAACTTTTATTTAGTTAATTTTATTAAAATTTTTCATTTAATATTAATTAATCTACTTATGATTAATTTTATTAAATATTGAATTTTAATTGGATTAATTATTAATTTGGTTTTAATTCAAAAATTCTAAAAATACTTTTATTTAATAAGTCCTCAATTCCTATTTAATTAATTTTATTAAATTATTTTATTTAATATTAATTATTTTTTTATAATTAATTTTATTAAATATTTTTATTTAATCTAATTAATTATTTGAACTTTAATTCTAAAAGAAACCTAGAACTAAATTTTAGTTTAGGACTTTTCCCCTTATAATTAACTTTTAGAATTAGGTTACTAACCTAACTAATGTGCTTGTTTTTATCCCATCATGTTATTATGTGTGTACTCTATTCATGTGGATTTTATTTCATGCTTTAATTATATGTATGCTATTCATACTATACTTGTCCAAACCAAAAATCTTTTTCAAACTAATATTGTGACTATATGTCAACCATTTTCATACCTTGTAAGTCGATCGTTTTCACGATCGCAATCGACCTCACAATGCCTCCTCTTGGGCTTTATACAACGATAATTGTTGCACATTTCACTTTGGTTTGTATGTGTGTATGTGATTGGCTTACTTTAATTATAACTTGATATTATTCCCACTTGATTAACTACACCCCTCTCCCTTAAGATTAAAATCAATCTCTTTTTACAACAATAAACAAGCTTGATCCAACGTCAAGTATTTTTCAAATCAAATTAATACCTTTAATTATACTAATTATTCTTTCATAAAAGGTGAAAAGGAGGGGGATCAAGTCTTTGGTCTTTCTCTTCAATTGTTTGGGTGCGAGTTTTCTTACTCGTGTGTAGACAATTGACGCCTCTAAAAAACTTAAACCTTAACTTCTCAATTGTTTGGGTGCGAGTTTTCTTACTCGTGTGCGAACAATTGACGACTCTAAAACACTCGACCTCGACAAACATTCAAACCTTTTCAAAATCAAATTATCAAAACACTTAATCTTTACTTAAACACTTTTACTAAAGGTGAAGTGAGGGGGATCAAGTCTTTGGTCTTTCTCCTCAATTGTTTGGGTGTGAGTTCTCTTACTCGTGTGTGAACAATTGACACTTCTAAAAGACATAAACCTTATTTCGTCGATTTCTTGTGTGCGAGTTCTCTTACTCGTGTGTGAGCAATTGTCACCTATTGCTTGGGTGCGAGTTCTCTTACTCGTGTGTGAGCAATTGTTGCCTCTAAAACGCATACGAATCAAATCCTCTTTTTTTTAATCAAACTCCTTAATACACTTAATCTCTATTTAAACACATTTTACTACAGGTGAAGTGAGGGTGGTCGAGTCTTTGACCCTTCTCCTCAATTGCTTGGGTGCGAGTTCTCTTATTCGTGTGTGGGCAATTGTCACCTCTAAAATATCCAACATGATCAAATTTATCCTTTCCTCGCCTCCGTGTGACCGAAACCCTAAGACACGCAAATCAAAACTCTTTTTCTCAATCAAATCTTAACATACTTAATCCAAATCAAACAACTTTTCACAAAAAGAACATTGTTTAGTCCATTCTTCCGCGCATATGAACTAGTGCTTCAGCCTCCCTTGATGAGTAGACAAGCCAACGTTTAGCAGTTAGAATGCGAATTAAACACTCGTTCATTTAAAAAACACCAACAAACCGTAGTCCCACGAACTACGAATGCTCTGACTTTCCCATTGCACGAGGGAATACGTAGGCCCAAGGGTTCTAATCCTTGTCGAGCACCCTAATAAATAACCACCCATTTTCCCCTTTAGAAAGTAATATTCCCTTAGAAGAAAACAAACAAACCTAGCTAACATTTCTCTCGAATCGAATCAAGAGGTTCCCGTTGAGTACAACGGACGTAGAGGGTGCTAATACCTTCCCTTTGCGTAATCGACTCCCGAACCCGAATTTGGTTGCGATGACCATTTTCTTATCCTTTAAAGGTTTTATCAATATTTTCCTATTCCTTCCTTGGAATGAATAAAGTTCGGTGTCGACTCTGTTTCAAACAGTTCTTTCCGCGTCCATCGCGAGGATCGTATTTTTCGAGGTACGACAAATGGCGACTCTGCTGGGGATTCGCATTGCCCTATGCTAGAGAGAGTCAAGCCTAACTTGACTCGATTCGTGAGTGTTAGATCCACTTATTTGTTTATCTTATCTTGTTTGTTTGCTTGCTTGTTTGACTATCTATTATTTACTTGCTTGCTTATTGTTATTATATCATATTATTATCTTGTGTGACACCATTGGGGTTCTCTGATCATTGGTGCTTTGTGAGATGGCTCTACACCCGAGTCTGAGTATAACCCTAGAATTGAATTGGTGGTTGTGTAGTGTAGGCTTACGTGGTTCCTTCCGCGTGACCTGAAGCGAAGACCCCGCTTGGAGTAGATTCCCTTGGAGATATTATTGTTGTGGTGAATCTTTGCCATGGCAGTAATGTTTTCGAGCCTGAATCGTCGATCCCAAGGACCTTTAACCCATTTTATCCATGGTGGTTGGTAGTGTTAACTCTTTGTGGGTTAATGCGAACGCCCCAATCAGATGAGATCCCTCGAACATTTTACTTCCTGACAGTAATACTTTCGACCTCGATCTAGGATTCTGAGAACCCTAAACCCGTGTGTCGATGGTTGTGTAGTGGGCACCTCCGAGAAATCTTTCTCGTGGGGAAGAGACGAAGACCTCACCTAGGCGAGATTCTTTCAAGGATATTATCGTCTGATGTTCCTTCGTCATAGCTATAATGTCTTTGAAAGGTATCCACAACTCTAGGCACCTACCCGTTTAGAGCCTACCTGTGGGGGATCCGATGATCTGAGATATCCTGTGTCTAACTCCTTCCTCAGAATCAGATGTTGTTTTGATCCTGGAACTGTGCATAAGCATTGCATACTCATAACATTAGCATATCATTTTTCCAACAAACTCAACCATCCTTTGTCCATAACCCGCAGTTGATTTCCTGACACTCGTATCGGAATTGAGCCTCTTTTGGAAGAATCATGGACTCAGGAGAGCAGAACCAATTTGCGTCAAGAGCAGATGTTGACTTGATGAAGAACCAGCTAGACCAACTTGTGGAAGCTATGGAAAGGAAAAAGGACAACATTCAAAGGCCTACAGTCGCTAAGGACGTCATTCTGCCTCAAGTGAATAATCTTGCCCAATTTCAGCCTGTGCGGATTCCTGTTGGGGACCAGGTTATACAAGAATGTCACACTATTCAAGATGAACATGCCTCGTCTCATGATGCAGTTGAATACCATAGCTTTGCATTCACTACACCGAATTCCCGAGGGACAAGCCTGGTGGTGAATACTGAACGACCTCAAGATGTTGAGTTTGCTGAAAGATGTCGTGTGTTGGAAGAGAAGCTTGAAACCATAAAGGGGCGTGATGCTTTTGATCTGAATGCTTTGAACATGTGTTTGGTACCCGGACTTGTATTACCTCCAAAGTTCAAGATGCCAAATTTTGAGAAATACAAAGGAGATAGTTGTCCAAAGCAACATTTGGTGCGTTTTGCAGAAAGATGACCTCCAATGCTCTCAATGATAAACTTATGATTCACTGTTTCCAAGACAGTCTAAGTGGGGCATCGTTGAGTTTGTACATGCAGCTACAGAGTAGCCATATCCAGTCGTGGTTGGACTTAGCCAACGCCTTTGTGAAACAATACCAATACAATCTTGACATGGCTCCCAACCGCATATAGTTGCAAGGCTTATCTCAAGAGGAGAACGAATCCTTCAGGGGGTATGCTCAGAGATGGAGAGAGGTAGCTGCTCGCGTTCAACCACCACTTTTAGATAGAGAGTTGGTTTACTTGTTCATAGTTTCTTTGCAAGGCCCATACCTAGAAAAAATGATGAGCAATGGGACATTAAACTTCTCTGACTTGGTTTTAGTAGGAGAATGCATTGAGAGTCATATCAAGAGTGGAAAGATCCTAGACGCCTCGAGCATCCATGCTAGTGAGAGTGAACCCATTGTCAGTTCTCAAGAGGAAGAGGAGGATGGAATCAATGTAATCTGGAACACTTTACAAGCGTCGTCTCCGGTACCTTATCCTCAATACCCAAGCATCTCAAATGTTCAAAGTCAGTAATCCCATGGGCCTCCCTGTACGATTCCATTCTCTCCACATGGTCAATATACTCCTGCCAATAGAGGTCCCCATCATCAACAACAGATTGCACAACAACACTCTTCACAACCCCGACGCTACTATAGTCAAGGACCAAAAAGGCATTTTGATCATTTGTCAGTGCCATTCAGTCATATATTGCCACGTTTGATTAGTAGTGGGTTAATAGTGCCAAAGGGCTTGGATCCTGTTATTCCTCCATACCCACCAGGTTTCGACGCCAATGCACGATGTGGATACCATGCTGGCATCATGGGGCATTCGACTGAGGATTGCAAACAGCTCAAAAACAAGGTCCAAGACCTGATTGAGTTCAAGCTAATCTCATTTACGCCTCGAGGTCTTCAAATCAACGTCAATCCTTCATTTGATCAGGTGGGTCCATCTGCCCATGTTATGGAAGAATTTGCTGAGAGTAGGTGTGAAGAAGGCTATCATACTGGTCTCGATGAACAAGATTGCTAGTCCAACAGTGGGTCAAGAAAGAAAAGCCCAGTCCCCAATGCTGGCAATTTTTAGATCATGTCATTTCTATGCATTTGTAGTTTCTTTTTTGTTATGTGCTATTTGCTTTTAGACATTGTTGTTTATTAATGGTAATATTAATGAAGTGTTTATGCATTTTTTTGAACTAATCATGTCGCATTCGCTCATTTTTCTTCACTCATATATTAAAAAGAAATCATCTATATACCTCTCATTCACTTTCTTAACCAAATTGTTGTTTAGCAAAGATCAGAGGGAGGATGACGAAAATTAGATACCCATAATTGCTGATGGTATGCTTTCGGATAGAATCCTGCCAAGGATGTACAGGCATTGTTTCAGAATCCCCAAACACTGGAGAGATAAGGATTTAATCCCTAGTTCACCACTTCGAGCTGAGAAGTAGAAGTTTCCTTCAGATTTATAAACCCTTACGCTTAACCTGGGGCAGGGTAGTGTTCAGTTAATCTGACTTCGTATTCTTCGTACACGCTTTGAGGTCACGAAGAAATCATGCAAAATCCAGAAGTTATGACGGTTGTTCTTCAATGACTACTGACTTGGCAGTCACTATCATCCAAAAAAACAAAACAAAGACAAAAAATCAAAAGCCTGCTAAGTCGAGCACCTCAAAAGGAGACTTAGGCAAAAAAATTAGGGCAATCCCGATGGACTCGTAGAATAAAATCAGTCCATGCAAAATTATGGATCAAAAATAAAAAAACAAAACAAAAAAGGTCCTTAAATCCTCAAGTGAAGCGAGCAAAATAAGATTCAGTGATCATCATATCAAAAATCAAAAGGTCACTGACGCCCATCAAAAAACAAAATAAGATGACTGTCATTTCAAGCGAATCTTGAACCTTCATCTTCATTCTTACACCGTCAAAATCTAAATGCGTGTGTCGATTTAGCTGAACGTAGGACTGGAGATCACCATGAAGAAGGGGTGGGTACAAATATAACTTTGAGCCTTATATCCTTTGTTTCTATGACCGTGAACCAGACCACGTTACAACCCTCAAAAGACCTAATTGAGGCGGGGTTTATTCTGAAAGCATACTACAGCAAGGTTGCGTAAACTGACTCCTACATTTTTGCTAATCTTTTGCATTGGTATCTTTCCCACCAGTAAATTAGCACTGCGTTTGAACTAATGGTTCACTCGTCACACACTGACACATCATTCCAATAAATGATTTTTCAAAACTTGCATGAACGTCGCATTAAAATTACCATTTCTGAATGATCAATTTTAGCTGCAAATCAGTACTTGATATTTTAGAAATTCCAACAAAGTGCAGTCAGAGTGAAATTTGAGCGTTCGTTGGCAATGACTCGAATCGAGGCTATCTCATAACCTTGTCAATCTGGGGCAAGTCCTTCAAAGCAATACTTAGTCAATCTGAGGCAAGTATTTCAAAAGCCAAGACTGGGGCAGACCACTGATCCAGACACTGGGGCAGATCATCTCATTACCCTCTAGACAGGGGCAGATTGCCTTTATACAATCAAGTTGGTCAAGCTGGCCATGTCATGCACTAAGCGATCCTTGAGTTCAACAAGTATTAAAAGCCTTGGGGCAGAGCAAATGCACAATCAGGATACATTGGATAAGTCACTACGCTCACACAATCAGAATGCATTGGTTACGTCGCTGTGCTCATACAACCATCTGTGGCGTATCAGCTAGAAGTGAGGTTCTCTCATGAACCAAGCACACAATCTCTGCAAAAGATCAGACTAGGGGCACCAAGAGAAATATTGGCTTACTGGTCATAATATTTTCCATTTCAAGTGTCGGGAAATCAAATCTTTCCATTAAATAAAGTCCAACCCTGCTTGGCACCTACCAAAAGTCCAACTCTGCTTGGCACATCCCAAAGTCCAACCCTGCTTGGCACCTACCAAAAGTCCAACCCTGCTTGGCAACCACCAAAAGTCCACCCTGCTGGCATCACCATCAAATAAAGTCCAACCCTGCTTGGCACCTCCTAAAGTCCAATTCATATTAGCAACTACCAAAAGTCCACCCTGCTGGAACCTTCCAAAAGTCCACCCTATTGACACCTTCATAAGACCGATCCTCTGCTTGCATTCGCATATGCATCACATACAATTAACACGCACCATATGCATGCATAGCATAACCTATTTCCTTCCTCAACCCCCGCGTTGATATGTATTAATTTGTTCTTGACCCCTGAGTCAATGTTGTCTTTATTTTCTTCGGCCCCCGAGTCGATATTTACCTTTCTTTCAACCCCCGAGTTGATGATATTTTGTCTTTATTTTCTCAACCCCCGAGTCGATATTGCCTTAGTTTCTCGACCCCCGAGTCGATATCATTATTACATCTTCAACCCCCGAGTTGACATCTTATTGCTTGTACTGACCCCCGAGTCATTGTTATCTTTATCTTCTTCGACCCCCGAGTCAATATTGTCTTTATTCCCTCGACCCCCGAGTCGATATTGCCTTTATCTCTGCCCTCGACCCCCGAGTCGATAGTTGCTTTTACTTTCAACCCCCGAGTTGATATTTTGTTTTCCTTCAACCCCCGAGTTGATAGATTACCTTGCCTTTATTTTCTCGACCCCCGAGTCAATATTGTCTTTATTTCCTCGACCCCCGAGTCGATATTTGCTTTCACCTTCAACCCCCGAGTTGATATTTTGTTATTTCCTTCAACCCCCGAGTTGATAGATTACCTTGCTTTTACTTCCTCGACCCCCGAGTCGATATTGTATTTATTTCCTCGACCCCCGAGTCGATATTATCTTTACCTTTATTTCAACCCCCGAATTGACGACAATTTATCTTAATGTTTCTCGACCCCCGAGTCGATAGTGTATTTCCTTTTCTCAACCCCCGAGTTGATATGCCAGTATTCCCAGTGAGTCTTTCACCTTGCTCCATCTAATCCCCATTAATCCTTCTTTGGAAGCCAGAAGTCAAGCCTTGCCTGGTTGCATTCCCATATGCACCTCATGTAAACAAGTTCATTTGCATTCCTGTATGCATGGAATATCCATCCCCAGCATAGCATAGCAGGATCCAGGATCAGTTCGCAAGCATCTTGGCCAGTCCTCCATCAAAGTCGGCAGTATTCTTCGAAAGAGAAGTTGATACCCCGCACGTGCTCAAGGAATTCTTTCCCCAGCAAGTCATTCTTCAGCCCTGCAGTTAATAATGATAATCCCCAGCAGCTGTTGTTATTACTCCCCAAGCAAAGGATATCCTAGAAAGTTTCTTGTGAGTTTCCCCTATAGAGCCAGCACATTTCCTCCGACAGGAATCTTGCTCAACTATCCCCCAGCAAATTTGCCTTCAGATATACGGCTTTGGTATCATCGAGGAACCTTAATGGACAAGGGACTGCTTCGATCACCCAAAGAGCCTCAAGTTATTTTGTTCAGTTTGAACCCCGCTACTTCATTCTGTCAACTCTTACTCCATGGCACTTTATCTCTTGTCAGACAAATTTTTGGGGTCTTCTTGTATCTAATTGACTTGCACCTTTAAAATGAATGCCATGCAGCAGTTCATTCTCTAGGTTCAAGCCCATTAGATAGGGGCATCTGTCATACCCCAAATTTGTCCTACCTTTTTCAAATTTACTTGCATTCGATTTTATTTTCATTCCGCATCATCCGCATATCATAGCATGCTCTTCATCGTGCATACTGCCTAAAATGTCAGCCAAAGTAGAATTCTCGGATTTACAGACGAATTAGCCAAGCTAAAAGTCGGTCCCGATTAATTTCAAAATCCGACAGAACATTGTATTTTCCAAGTGATTTTATTCCACGCTGATAATTTTGGCGCGGTTTGTCTATGTTAGAAAATTTCGATACTCGACTTTTTATTCATTTTATTAGTAATTTTTAGTTGAAAAATATTTTAATTAATTTAGAATTAACTTAGGTTGTTTTATTTAAATATTTTTAATTAAATTAATTTTAATTTAGATAATTAGGGTTTTATTTAATGTCATTTATTCTATCATTTTCTTTTATTATTTTTATTATTTACTTTTAGTTAATTTAGAGTTAACTTAGATTTGTTTAGATAATTAGAATTTTAATTGAATTTATTTGGTTTATTTTGATAATTTTCTTAAAAGCCTAAAGTCCATAATCATTTTTCAAAGCCCATTTACACAAAAAGGAGAGTAAACACAAAAAGAAAAAAGAGAAAAATGAATGTGAATGCAAGTTGGGCAAACAGATCCTACACGGTCAAACTTTCAAAACCGCACATTGCCATCTGTGGAAATTCCAGCTATGTCTGCACATCCTCAGTATACCAAGACCTCCACGCCATACCAAAACGGTGCAAGTCCTGCATTTTTAACACAAAGCCATAGCCTGCGACATCTTACTACAAGGCTCACCAACCAACATGCTGCACAAGGAAAGGGACCTCTCAAGATCAGATTTTCAGAAAATGAAGAAGAGTTTGAATTGGATTTAAGGGAAACAGGGGAGGGAAAAAGAAAAAAGGAGGAGAGGAATGGGAAAAAATGAAAACCTGAGATAAACTCTCCAAAGAGCAACCTACAACTTCCATCACCCTAAAACGTCACAAAACTGCCAACTCCAAATCTCTCCTCTCAACCATACCCCCATCGATCACAACAAAACCAAAAAAAATAACCAAAAACTCTCGGCAAAAGAACACCCTCCAACTTTTAATTTTCACTCTCTTTAACTTTCACGTAATGCACTCCATGTGACTTCCTCTTCCTTCACTTACAACACAAACATTCAAACTGTATAAACCACACCCCTGCAAGTCCACATGAATCCACCTTCCTCCAACATCATAACCTTCCAGCTCTATTTCACACCGTGACTCGCACCACACATAGGTCTGCATCCTCACTAACAAAACTATACCCACACCTTCAACACAAATTTTCCTTTTCATTTCCGTAATAACACACGACGCAACAGACAGAAAGAGTAGAAGAAGATTGGACGCAGCAGTGCATCACAGAAGGAAGAGGTTACCTCTGGTGTGATGTTCATCTGCGTAGGTTTTGAAGGAGCACCGGACTCTCTCCGGTAGGTACGTCAACTTCGCTCTGATTTGTGTTGTCGCGATGCATTTGTTTATTAATTTGTTGTATGTTCGCGTCGAGTGGGCATTTGTTTGATTGAGTGTTGTGGCGAACTGTATCGAGTAAAGCGGGGGTTTGAACAAAGACCATTGGGCCTGAAAACCCTTGCACCCCGATTTCCACCCCTTGTTTCACTGCGCACCCCCTCTTGGCTAAAGAATTAGTTCTTGGGCCTGCTGTTTATAGGCCCACGCCTGATTCTAATTTTCACACCCCCCCTAATTTCTGGCCCATTCTGGTCTTATTTTATTTTGTTTTAAGAATATAACTTTTTTGAAATATTATTAATAACTTTTATTTAGTTAATTTTATTAAAATTTTTCATTTAATATCAATTAATCTACTTATGATTAATTTTATTAAATATTGAATTTTAATTGGATTAATTATTAATTTGGTTTTAATTCAAAAATTCTAAAAATACTTTTATTTAATAAGTCCTCAATTCCTATTTAATTAATTTTATTAAATTATTTTATTTAATATTAATTAATTTTTTATAATTAATTTTATTAAATATTTTGATTTAATCTAATTAATTATTTGAACTTTAATTCTAAAAGAAACCTAGAACTAAATTTTAGTTTAGGACTTTCCCCCTTAGAATTAACTTTTAGAATTAGGTTACTAACCTAACTAATGTGCTTGTTTTTATCCCATCATGTTATTATGTGTGTACTCTATTCATGTGGATTTTATTTCATGCTTTAATTATATGTATGCTATTCATACTATACTTGTCCAAACCAAAAATCTTTTTCAAACTAATATTGTGACTATATGTCAACCATTTTAATACCTTGTAAGTCGATCGTTTTCACGATCGCAATCGACCTCACAATGCATTCTCTTGGACTTTATACAACGATAATTGTTGCACATTTCACTTTGGTTTGTATGTGTGTATGTGATTGGCTTACTTTAATTATAACTTGATATTATTCCCCCTTGATTAACTACACCCCTTTCTCTTAAGATTAAAATCAATCTCTTTTTACAACAATAAACAAGCTTGATCCAACGTCAAGTATTTTTCAAATCAAATTAATACCTTTAATTATACTAATTATTCTTCATAAAAGGTGAAAAGGAGGGGGATCAAGTCTTTGGTCTTTCTCTTCAATTGTTTGGGTGCGAGTTTTCTTACTCGTGTGTAGACAATTGACGCCTCTAAAAAACTTAAACCTTAACTTCTCAATTGTTTGGGTGCGAGTTTTCTTACTCGTGTGCAAATAATTGACGACTCTAAAACACACGACCTCGACAAACATTCAAACCTTTTCAAAATCAAATTATCAAAACACTTAATCTTTACTTAAACACTTTTACTAAAGGTGAAGTGAGGGGGATCAAGTCTTTGGTTTTTCTCCTCAATTGTTTGGGTGCGAGTTCTCTTACTCGTGTGTGAACAATTGACACTTCTAAAAGACATAAACCTTATTTCGTCGATTGCTTGTGTGCGAGTTCTCTTACTCGTGTGTGAGCAATTGTCACCTATTGCTTGGGTGCGAGTTCTCTTACTCGTGTGTGAGCAATTGTTGCCTCTAAAACGCATACGAATCAAATCCTCTTTTTTTTAATCAAACTCCTTAATAAACTTAATCTCTATTTAAACACATTTTACTACAGGTGAAGTGAGGGTGGTCGAGTCTTTGACCCTTCTCCTCAATTGCTTGGGTGCGAGTTCTCTTATTCGTGTGTGGGCAATTGTCACCTCTAAAATACCCAACACGATCAAATTTATCCTTTCCTCGCCTCCGTGCGACCGAAACCCTAAAACACGCAAATCAAAACTCTTTTTCTCAATCAAATCTTAACATACTTAATCCAAATCAAACAACTTTTCACAAAAAGAACATTGTTTAGTCCATTCTTCCGCGCATATGAACTAGTGCTTCAGCCTCCCTTGATGAGCAGACAAGCCAACGTTTAGCAGTTAGAATGCGAATTAAACACTCGTTCGTTTAAAAAGCACCAACAAACCGTAGTCCCACGAACTACGAATGCTCTGACTTTCCCATTGCACGAGGGAATACGTAGGCCCAAGGGTTCTAATCCTTGCCGAGCACCCTAATAAATAACTACCCATTTTCCCCTTTAGAAAGTAATATTCCCTTAGAAGAAAACAAACAAACCTAGATAACATTTCTCTCGAATCGAATCAAGAGGTTCCCGTTGAGTACAATGGACGTAGAGGGTGCTAATACCTTCCCTTTGCGTAATTGACTCCCGAACCCGAATTTGGTTGCGATGACCATTTTCTTATCCTTTAAAGGTTTTATCGATATTTTCTTATTCCTTCCTTGGAATGAATAAAGTTCAGTGGCGACTCTGTTTCAAACAGTTCTTTCCGTGTCCATCGCGAGGATCGTATTTTTTGAGGTACGACACCGGGTTCGCCTAGCGAACTCGCCAGCGAATGCGCTCGCCTCCTGGTTCGCCTAGCGAACATGACAGCAAACCAGAACTTGTTTTCTTCATAACGTTTGAACCGTAACTCCGATTGACGCACGGTTTGAAGCATTGGAAAGCTTATTCAATGCTCTATACAACAATGGCAAAATCCTATTGCTATAATACCTACAAAAATGAGATAAAATCAATTAAACTCAATGATATTTACAAGAAAATGCAATATACACACGAAAACGTAAAGTAAACGTATTTACACATAAAGTGGGGTTTATTCAACCAATTTTAACACAAAGTAACGATAAGTGCAACAAAACTTATATACAAAAATAGGTACAATTTGCACTTATCAAACTCTCCCCAACTTACATAATTGTTTGTCCTCAAACAAAAATCAAACAACTCAACGAAACCGAGTGATAACCAAAGAATCACAAATCAACAAGTTTTGAAAAACGGAAAACAAATGTATGGTTCAAATGAAAAACGGTACACACAAAGTAAATACCTACCACTAAACTACAACGATAACATAGTCAGGAAACAAATGCAAAATACAAAAATCATGCCAAAAATTCTAAAACAACACAAGTTCAAATGTGAATCACACCTAGCAAAAATAATCATCGGTAGATGAAAAACACAAAATGAGGTACTTATCACTCACACAACAATCATGCAAACAATAGACTAAATTATGCAACCATCCAAATATCATATTGAACATACAAAGGCAAGAATCACAAGGACTTTTCAAGGTTGTAGCGTGGTCGGGTAAACAAACAAGGGGCAATTTCTAAAAGTAATTGAAACAAAAACTTGCCTAAACCTAAGGGAGTGATCAACTCACAAAGACTCAAACCAAAATTCCAATCATCTTCTTCCAAAATCCCAAGTGTTACACAAAACACAATACTTATTTAGCACAATTATTTGAACTCTTTTTGTTTCCTTTTTCAAGGATTTTCTATTTCTTTCTTTTTCTTTTTCATATTTTTCTTTTTTTTTTTTTCATTTTTTTCATTTTTTTTTCTTTTCTTTTTCATCCTCATAGAAAACAACCAATGAGTAAACAATCATTCTCTCCCCAACTTGAATTCAACCACATCATCATGTGAATACTCCCTACTTTCTAAGGCAAGGTAAAAATTCATACAACAACATAAAGTTGAGGTCCAAGAAAAAACAAAATCCAATCAAAAATAAGTGAACTAAATACTCATAGACAAGCATTAAGTTCAAATAAAACATGGATCAAAAAACTCAAAGGGGTTACGAATTCTCACACACTCACAAGGTTAATGACTATTTGGCTAGGTAGTTGTGCTCAAGATGAAACAAAAATGCCTTGATCCTTTTCATGCTTTCATATAATCAACACAAACAAAAGATTAAGCATAATAAAATCCAGTTAAAACAAGAATATTGGTACTCCGTGCATATATGAACAATAGAAGGCTTCCTCACAAAAAGGTTGGGAACTAAAGTGATTCACACAAGAACAAGTATACAAAAGAATGAATGGCATAGAAGTTGTAAAAAGCCTAAGTATCATGAATATACTAAAGTATAGAAAGCAATAAATACATACCTCAGACGTGTACAAAACTTAACAAAATCATTATCATACATCCGCGAGTTGAAACGATCAAACTTGGAACATCACCAAATTTCCTCAAGCTACTCAAAATAAGCTCATTGACAAACGCAAAAACTATTAATATACACAAACTGAAAAACCGGTAGAAAATTCATTAAACAAGTTGTAAAGTGAAGATTTGAGAATTTACGAAAAATCCGAGTACAACTTGTTTAATGAATACTCACCACACTACCTAAACTAAACAACAACAAAAGAAAAGAATACACCATGCTTGTTTTACGTCGTAAGCTCGACGCCTTTACAATGCTTAGCAAGTAATTTCCTTCCTTCATGCCATAGTGATGCCTCACCGCACAAACCAAAAGCAAGTGTCCTAACCAAACACTTAAACAAACGTTATGGGAACAAAATGTATACAACACTTGAACAAACATAATGGAAATAGACAATATATACGATATATACAAAACTCAAAAACAAAGAAACTATTGCAATGCGATTCAATATCAAAACCAATCCCCAGCAACGGCGTCATTTTGTTGAATGCAGAATAGGGCAAACAGCAAAAATATTTATTTTCAGAAAGAATTCCCTCCGGGATTTATGTCGTGTCCATAGAGATCGGTTCGAGGGAAAGAATGACGTTCGACAGTCTCTCGCGTTAATGAGTTTGGGTTTAAAATGGTTTAAAACAAGAAAACAAAAAAGTAAACATTAAAACATAACAAGAAATTCATTCTTCAGAGACAAGAAACTTATCAGGCGTGCACATAATCGACTCCTCACAAACTTAAACTTACCGACCAGTTATACTCAACCTATAATACTCCTCAATATCACCCAACATCGCTCACAACACAGGTTATGTCTAACGCAAAGTTGAGAGAACAATCGTGTTACCATTGCCGATACTTTCGTACGCTAGCTCAAGGCACGGAGGCATTAAGTTTCGACGCCTATTGAAGATTGTTAGCCCTAAATCTATCTCTAGAATCTAGAAACTAACAGACAATCATCCCAAATCGAAGTTTGCGACGGTTATCTCTAACGCAACCCAAACCCCGCGCATAAAGCAAAAATCAGAGACAATCACCAATAGATATTTGTAAAGCAAGTTTCATATAACGCCATGGGCGACAAATATACATGAGTTTACAGCAAATACATATACACAACCCAACCATAGAGAAAAACACAAAGAAAAATATAAATGAACCAAACATCTCGCGGTTTGTCAGAGCCGGTCGATGATCAATCCACCCCGGTTCATCCGTATGCATGCTCCACAGTTGTTTTCTAAGTTAATCTACTAAAAAAATGAAGTTTGATGGAGTTGGAGCAAGAATCCCCAAAACCATAACCTAAAAAATGATGAAAAATGACTAAAATTGGCTTTCCAGGTTCGCCTAGCGAGCCCCCGTTCGCCTAGCGAACGTAAACCGCCTTAAAATTGTGTTTTTTCATGCTTCTGGAATTTTTTATTCGCCCGGGTTCGCCTAGCGAACTCGCCAGCGAATGCGCTCGCCTCCTGGTTCGCCTAGCGAACATGACAGCAAACCAGAACTTGTTTTCTTCATAACTTTTGAACCGTAACTCCGATTGACGCACGGTTTGAAGCGTTGGAAAGCTTATTCAATGCTCTATACAACAATGGCAAAATCCCATTGCTGGAATACCTACAAAAATGAGATAAAATCAATTAAACTCAATGATATTTACAAGAAAACGTAATATACACACGAAAACGTAAAGTAAACGTATTTACACATAAAGTGGGGTTTATTCAACCAATTTTAACACAAAGTAACGATAAGTGCAACAAAACTTATATACAAAAATAGGTACAACTTGCACTTATCAGAGAACTCCCCTTCCTCTGAGCTGCGGAAGCTACATGACAAATACACTGCCCTTGAACGAGGCCAACGCTGCACTGACGGCGACCCAAGAGGAGTGTGACCGCCTTCGGACCAGAGTCGCTGAGCTGAAAGCTGATGCCCATCCTGCCGCGAATGAGTTCGCCGAGGAAAAACGTTTCACCAGCCGCGTGGCTCTGATCGCCAAGATTCGAGAGCTTCAGCAGGACAGTCTGGAGGCCCTCGAGATAGGCTTCAAAAATGTTGTGGCGCAGGTTAAGGCCGAGAATCTAGATGTCCAGCTTGATCTCGATAGGATCAATCCTTTCATTCGTGTGGTCGACAGCAAGTTGGACGTGCCAGAGGAGGAGGACGAGGAGACTGATGGTCGGATCGAGGAGGAGATCGCTGTTTAGTTCTCTTGTTTGCTCAGCCTGCGTGCCATTATTTTTTGGTCTTTTGTTTGGCCTGCGCGCCATTTCTATGATGATTCTTGCTCGGCCTGCGTGCTAAGGGCTTTTTGATACTTCTGTAATATTTGTACAATGGGCTTTTGCCCGGTTTTAATGATTTTCTTGTTGTGCTTATCTGTGTGTGTAATGCTTGTGTATTTGATACTTTACTTGTTTTTGTCTAAGTAATTTGGTGATTTTGGGAGTTTGCTCGACTTTGATGATCCTCGACTGCGTGGGGAGCTGGTCGAGTGGTCGGAGGCGTATTCTGACCTTCAAGGAGGCTAAGAGCTCGGTCGAGGTCTTAACTTCGTGGCGTGAACTTCCCATCGCGAGCTGGGTGTTCTGCCTAAGTGGTACGGCGACGGAGCTCGATCGAGGTATCCTCGTCGAGTCAAAAGTCCTCGCGCACACACAACACGACTTTTGACCATCGTGTCTCGTATAGAGGTGTCGCGCTTGTACCCTAGCCGCCCCCGTAATCACGACGTTGGCGTGTCGCGGGCAGTGTCTAACTGTAGTATTGCTTAAGTTTCTCAGCGTTCCATGGTCGAGCAAGTTCTTCCCCGTGTATATTTTTGAGGTAATAGGCTCCTGTTACCCTCTTTGCGCGGACGCGGTACGGGCCCTCCCAGTTCGTGGCGAGCTTGCCTTCTCGCGAATCTTTCTGGTTCCTTCGTAGGATGAGGGTGCCTACTTGAAAATCTCGTTTAATAACTTTATTGTTGTAACACAAAGTTATTTTTTGCTTAAGTGAGGCTTCCTGGAGGGACGCACCCGTCCTTATTTCCTCGACGAAGTCGAGCTCTTCTCTCAGGGCCTCATCGTTCACGCCCCCGTCAAGGGGGGACTCCGTCCTCCTCGAGGGTTCCCTGATCTCCATGGGAATCACCGCTTCTGTTCCGTAGGTCAGACAAAAGAGGGTCTCCCCGGTCGTGGAATGTGGGGTTGTTCGGTAGACCCAGAGGACGCTGTGTAGCTCCTGGACCCACCGTTGCTTGACGCCGCCAAGTCGGCGTTTCAACCCTCGAAGGATCACTCTGTTCGCTGCTTCGGCCTGCCCGTTCATTTGAGGGTGCTCGACCGACGTGAAGTGTTGCTTTGTGCCCAGTTTGGTGACGAAGTCTTGGAAGTTCCTGTCGGTTAACTGCATCCTGTTGTCGGCGACAATCGCTTGGGGCACGCCGAATCCGGCGAGGATGTTCCTCTTGTAGAAACGGAGTATGTTGAAGGCCGTGATTTTAGCCAAGGCTTCCGCCTCGATCTACTTCGTGAAATAATCTACGTCGGCGATGAGGTACTTGTTTTGGTATGACCCCACGACGAAGGGTCAGAGGATACCCATTCCCCACCATGCAAACGGCCACGGGGATGACAATGTTTTGAGCTCATTGGGAGGGGTAAGGTGCATGTCCTCGTGTCGTTGGCATCGATCGCATTTCTTGACGTGCTCCTTGGCGTCTTGTTGCATGGTGGGCCAGTAATACCCTGCTCGAAGTGCTTTACGGGCCAGGGATCGCCCGCCGAGGTGTTGGGCGTTAATCCCCTCATGGATTTCTTGGAGTATACTGGGGACTCTGGTTTCTTCGACGCACCTGAGAAGGGGGATAGAAAAGCCGTGACGGTATAGTTTGCCCTCGACTATTGTGTACGAGCAAGCTCATCGCTTAACCATCCCCGCTTCCTTGAGATCGTCGGGCAGCTTGCCCGTCATGAGGTATTCGTATACCGGGGTCATCCAACAGTTGCTATCCCCAATGGCGTTCACGTTCGACGTAGGTGCGGGTTTGTCGATGCTCGGGCGAGAAAGTACTTCTTGTATGTGTTCGCTGTTGGCGAACAACCTCTGGTTTACCAATCTCTTATAAAACTGGGTTACTTGCAGGACCAACCACACAAATCCTGGGATACATGTGCAAATTTATCTAACTCTTAGGATAATGGTGTTTTGATGGTTTGTTTTGTTATATCTTTTATGTATGAATGGTTTGGTTAAAGAACTAAATAACAACTTCTGGCAAAAAGATAAATTGAATGAAATTAAAACTTGCATAAAGTAAATGTCAAAGGATAAATGACTGGGAAAAGTAAAGGCAATTATAAAAGACTTTGAATTTCTATAAACTTAAAAAGATGGTGTTTCACACGTACATTTCCAGATAATAAACTCTTTTCTCTCGCATGGGTACTTTGAGTATTTACAGGAATTTAGTACAAGTTTTCACACACTAAAATTCTACAACAACTATCCTATTTATATACAAATACAATAACTGCCTAATAACGGAAAAATTCTAAATCTTTGACACTTGGCCTTCTGCATGTCTTCTTTTCTTCTAAAGCTTCCACGCGTCTTCTGCCAAACGTTATAACTCTTGAATTTGAATTTTCCCTTTGTGTCGAAATGTTGCGCCTCTTCACCTTGTCGAATTGTCGAAAAGTAATAAATGTCCCTCAAATCTTGTCTGATGAAAACCTCCTTATGTTTCCGTCGAAATGTCGAAACTCTGTTCTTGTCGAAGTGTCAAAAACTTCTTCTGAATACCTTCATTTTCTTTCTTCTTCATCTGTAGTCATTTTCTTTAGTTAAAGAACATCATTTTACCTACCAAGACATGGTGTCGAAAATATATGTCTACAAATTGCCCCCCAAAAAATGCGTTTTCGACTAAGGGAGAAAAACATTTTTTGCCAATGCCTTTCGACGCCATGGACTATTCGACTAGAGACTGTTCATATGATTTAGACATTAGAAATGTCAGAACCATCATTGCGCTTTTCCCAAAACGTCATTTCAGCCCACGTTTTTGAGCTCTCATCATTCCTACTCTACTCCTATCACATCGTGGGTCAAACCCTAACTGCCACCGTCAGCATTACCCACTTCGCACTCACCACGTGTCCCATAACCTTCCCACTACTTTTCCATTTCCACTTTCAGAATACCAACCGTTTCTTTTTCACACCTTATATATAAGCTGAGAATTTCATTTTTTCCTCTTTTGCGTTATTTCTTCAAACTTCATCTTCCTCATTTTCTTTCCAAGAGTTCTTTCAAAACCTCATCTTCCTTATTTCTTTTTCCATTTTCTCTGTAAACAGCAATGGCTTCCTCCACTTCTCAAAAGATTACCGGCAAACACTCTCAGAAGTCCAACAGTCTAGCACCAATGGAGAGGATTCTTGGTCCCAGAGTGGTGGGGAATCACGAGTACATTCCAGAACCTCCTTATGAAGAAGAAAAGTGCTCCATTTACCAATCTCAGGTACTTATTCCCATTTTAATTTCTGGAAAATCTCATGCAATTTTAGGACCGCTACCAGACTTAACGCTAGACCCAGTTAAGGTGCGAGAATTTTTTCCCACCTACCATCGCTACAAACCCATAGCGAATGATGTTAGGCCTAGGACGGAGAAAGAGAAGATTATAGATGAAAAATCCAAAATAGATGGCCAAGGGACTCCTTCTGACGAAGTAATAAACCTAGAATACATGAACAATTTTAGGATTTTTAGGTCATGTCCTCTGTCGAAGGATCCCTCTGACTATTTGGCATGGTTGGAAAAGATAGAAAGGGTTAAGAGCAATGATTGGAAAACCATGGGCATTTACGATCTTATTCAATTGTCGAAAGTAGGGCCAAGATATTGCCCTTCCATGCTTTTGGCCTCTCTCTATTTCTGGGATAGCACCTACAACAATTTCCATATCCCTGTGGGATGATCACTCCTACGCTCTTCGACATAGCTGCTATCACTGGATTAAGCCCCCTAGGAGTTGACTATGACCCCAACTTGCTTACTGACGATTCAATAGGTTTCGACACCAATAAGGCCACCTTCACAGCCTATATTGCCAATTACCATGACAAGGAAACCAAGGAAGTTTCTGACCAAGAACATGTAGCTTTCCTGGCCCTTTGGCTGTCGAGGTGCGTTTTCTGCTCCAGATCTCTCCAGGTGGCGAAGCGCTATATCACCATAGCGAATCAGCTTCATGCTGGGCACAAGCTATGTCTTAGCGAGATGATCCTAGCGAATCTATATGAATCCCTTGGCGAAGGAGTCACCACTTTAAAGAACATCAAAGAAAAGAAGACTTTGCTGCTATCAGGGCCTTTTTGGCTTTTACAATTGTGGCTCAATGCCACTTTCGAAGCTTCTCTTCCCAACAAATCCACTGTGGACCCAACCGTTCTAGGGGACAAACGCGTCGAAGATCTTCGTTTGGCGCAGCTGACACCTCATGACGAAGGCCTGAGTCTTCAACAAACCTTTACTAGCTATGTCATGATGTTTGCGAAACGTTATAGTTTTACACCCAACATGGCTCCTTTTGCTGAAAGGAAAGTTGAACCCTCATGGTTCACCAGAAAACTTCCCCTAGAATCGAAATCGCTAGAAGACGAATTCCTCAATGTCTGGGAATCCTTCCTTACTCCAAGACTTTTAGTATCCAAACTTCAGTCTTCCATCACGGATTGCATTCTGAACAAGATCCCTGAAAAGGAAACATTGAGAAGTTTTATGACCCAAAAAGTTATGGTATTTGCAAAAACCTCTCTTTTTCTGTTGGTCCACAGGAGGCTCTTTAGTGCCTGCTGGTTTTATTAATTGACCATCTTTGACTAATAAGTCGAAAATTTCGTCACACTTGGTGACGTCGAACGTATAAGTTCTTTTAGGAAACCTATCATTCTTTTCAGGTTCGACTGGATTTTTCCCATTCGACGGAGTTAGTACTTTACAGGCGTATAGTGGGCCTGACTTTAGTTCTGCCAGATCAATTTCTTGTTCGTCGAACAAAATTAGTTCATTTTCGTCACTATCATCATCCTGGCATACTCCTACATAGGCCACTCTTTCCTTTTTATTTTTATTTGATCTAAATTTCTCAGCTTTTAGCCTTTCAATTTGTCTTACTCTATCTGCTAACTGTGCCATATCTCTCAAATATTGAGTGTCTAATTTCTTTCTTATAGAATAATCTAGACCCCCTGCGGCCATTTCGACTAACTCTTGTTCTGGCACCTGTGTGAAACATCTTGCCTTAAGCAACCTGAACCTATTTAGGTAATCATCTATAGGCTCTGAAAATTTCCTCTTAACACTGGCTAATTCCTTCAAACTTATCTTAGTCTGACCCATATAAAATTGTTCATGGAACAATCTTTCTAATTGGGTCCATGTGAATATAGAGTTCGCAGGCAAGGATGTAAACCAGGTAAACGCATTTTTTGTCAAAGAACTTGGGAAGTATTTCATTTTCAAATTTTCATTATGGGCTATTTCTCCTGCTTCGATCAAATAACGCGCTATATGTTCTATGGTGGATTCGCTAGTGTCCCCTGAAAATTTGGTAAATTTGGGGACTTTCCACCTTGGGGGTAATTCCTGTTGTAGAACATATTCAGATAATGGGGAAGCATAACTAGGCCTTTGTAATCCTACATTTACCCTATTTTGCGCCATTATCCTTTCGACCATAGCTGCTAAATTGTTTTCGGCAGGCAGGTTATTATATCGTATTCGCTATTGCAACACATCGTCAGCATCTTGGCCTCTCTGGACTATTACCCTCCTAGGTTCTTGTTGAACGGGGATTTCGACACGAGGCTGTCCGACCACTGCCTCTTGGTTTCTAGGGTTTGCCTGAGGATTCTCTAAAGGCCTTTGATTTATTGTGGGTTCCTCTTCGACATTCACTACTGGGTTTTGAATTACTTGTTCTCTTTGTCGCGTTTGAGGAACACCAAAAAAGTCAGCAATGCGTGTCATTTGCGCAGCCAACAATTGGTTGGTTTGGGTAGTGTTTTGTATTAAAGGATTAAACACTGCTCCCATTTGTTGTGTCAACATTTGGACCATATCGTGATTACTTTCGTCCATTTGTTGTCGAATTACTTGCGCATAATTATTTGTAATTGCTGGCATTTGGAAATTTGGTAGGGGTTGGTTCAATCTACTCATATTTCCACCATATCCCGACCCTTGTAGTGGTGAAGACACGTGGACCATGGCATCAGAATACAAGGATGGTGCATTTTGCAAGTTTGCCATCACTGAAGTTGGCATTCCATATGGTTGTTCTCTACCAAACATAGGCATGGAAAAATTTGTCTGAAATGGCCTATAATTATGTCCTCCAGGAGGAGGCGTCCCCATGGGCATTGAATGTCCCATTGTGGAAGAACTAGGCATATTTTGGGAGAGCGAAACCGCTGGTATAGATCCTGTTGATGAAGGCCTATCCTCTTCTAGAACAGGGTTTGAATCCACATTTCCCCCCGTTGAAGGGATAGGGTTGGAAACTGGAATGGTTTCATTTGGATTTGGATTATTTGGTTGATTTGCCATTCTTCTTACTCTTGTTCTTTTAAGTCTTTCTACGTCGGTTAAGGCTAATTTACTGCTTCTCAAAATCATACAACGAAGTAGAAACTATTTGGCTAAGAGTTAATCTGTAAAAAATTCTAAAATTTTGCACTCGTCCCACTGGGCGTGCCAATTTGTTCGCTGTTGATTTTGGCGAACAACCTCTGGTTTACCAATCTCTTATAAAACTGGGTTACTTGCAGGACCAACCACACAAATCCTGGGATACATGTGCAAATTTATCTAACTCTTAGGATAATGGTGTTTTGATGGTTTGTTTTGTTATATCTTTTATGTATGAATGGTTTGGTTAAAGAACTAAATAACAACTTCCGGCGAAAAGATAAATTGAATGAAATTAAAACTTGCATAAAGTAAATGTCAAAGGATAAATGACTGGGAAAAGTAAAGGCAATTATAAAAGACTTTGAATTTCTATAAACTTAAAAAGATGGTGTTTCACACGTACATTTCCAGATAATAAACTCTTTTCTCTCGCATGGGTACTTTGAGTATTTACAGGAATTTAGTACAAGTTTTCACACACTAAAATTCTACAACAACTATCCTATTTATATACAAATACAATAACTGCCTAATAACGGAAAAATTCTAAATCTTTGACACTTGGCCTTCTGCATGTCTTCTTTTCTTCTAAAGCTTCCACGCGTCTTCTGCCAAACGTTATAACTCTTGAATTTGAATTTTCCCTTTGTGTCGAAACGTTGCGCCTCTTCACCTTGTCGAATTGTCGAAAAGTAATAAATGTCCCTCAAACCTTGTCTGATGAAAACCTCCTTATGTTTCCGTCGAAATGTCGAAACTCTGTTCTTGTCGAAGTGTCAAAAACTTCTTCTGAATACCTTCATTTTCTTTCTTCTTCATCTGTAGTCATTTTCTTTAGTTAAAGAACATCATTTTACCTACCAAGACATGGTGTCGAAAATATATGTCTACAGTATGACGGACTTGTTTCCGCTTTTCTTCTTTGTGCTTGCCAATTTGGACAAGACATCTGCTCGGGTATTGTGCTCGCGCGGGATGTGGGTTACTTCCGCGGAGGTGAAGTTCTTCATCTTTTCTTTCACCAAGGTTAAGTATTCGATGTGGCTGTCGTTCTTGGCTTGGTACTCACCTCGGACTTGCGAGGCTACGAGCTGAGAGTCGGTGAAGATTTTGACCTCTTTGGCGCCGAGATCTTCGGCCAACCGTAGCCCGGCGAGGAAAGCCTCGTACTCTGCCTGGTTATTCGACGTTGGGAAGGATAATTCGAGAGAGACCTCGATCAGGATGCCTTCCTCGTTCTCGAGGATAATTCCTGCCCGACTCCCTTTCGTGTTGGATGCCCCGTCGACGTAGATTGTCCACCTTTGGGATTCGTTGGTCGAAGGTTCCAGGACGGTCATTTCCGCCACGTAGTCGGCCAATACCTGAGCCTTCAGAGCTTTCCTTCCTTCGTACTGGATGTCGAACTCGGCGAGTTCGAGCGACCATCGGAGCATCCTCCCTACCATGTCTGGTTGGGCGAGGAGTTGCCTTATTGGCTACTCGGTTTGCACAACGACCGTATGGGCTAAGAAGTAATGGCGCAACCTCCTAGACGCAGTGACGAGGGCGAGGGCGACTTTCTCAATCTACTGGTACCGGAGCTCGGGGCCTTGGAGGGCCTTGCTCGTGAAGTAAATCGGCTTCTGCCCGTTCGGGGTTTCCCGGATGAGGACAGCGCTGACCGCTTCGCTCGCAATAGCGAGATATAAGAATAGTGTATCCCCGTTCTCCGTCCGTGAGAGGACCGGGGGTTGCGACATGACTTGTTTGAGGTAGAGTAGCGCCTGCTCGCACTCCTCGCTCCATTCAAACGCCGCTTTTTGTCGAAGAATCTTGAAAAACGGGAGTTCGTATTGTGCGGATTTGGCGACAAAGCGGGAGAGGGCGGTCAGCATCCCGTCCAGTGATTGTATTGACTTCTTCGAGTTCGGGGTTGGAATCTCGGAGAAAGCCCTACACTTGTCGGGGATGGCCTCGATTCCTCGCTTTGTGAGGTAGAAACTGAGGAACTTGCCCCCCCGAACGCCGAAGGTGCATTTGTCGGGATTGAACCTCATGCGGCATCTCCTCGCCGTGTCGAATACCTTCTTGAGATGAGCAGCGTGGTCGACTTCCTCTGCGTATTTGACGATCATGTCGTCCATATAGACCTCGAGCATATCGTCGATCTCTCCCCGGAAGACTTTGTTCATCATCCTTTGGTAGGTCACACCGGCGTTCTTCAGCCGAAGAGCTTACGTTGTAGTAGTAATTGCCCAACTCGGTCATGAAGGTTGTGTGCTGCTTGTCGGCCTTATCCATGGGGATTTGGTTGTACCCCGAGTAGGCGTCCATGAAAGACAATAACTTGTAACCTGCAGAATTTTCGACCAGCTGGTCGATGTTAGGCAAAGGGTAAGAGTCTTTCGGGCATGCCCGGTTAAGATCGGTATAGTCAACACACATCCTCCATTTTCCATTATTCTTTTGACAAGTACAACATTGGACAACCAAGTTATGTACCTGGCCTCCAAAATAAAATTCGCCTCTTGGAGGTCTTTTACAGCTTTTTCAGCACCTCCGCTTTTTCGGGAGACTGCCTACGCCTACGTTGAACTATGGCACTAGCGGCCGGATCTACGGCGAGCTGATGGCAGGCCACCTCGGGGTCAAGGCCAGGCATCTCGGAGGCGCTCCATGCAAACAGATCAACATTCTCCCGGAGACATGCCTTCAGCTGCTTCTTCGCCAGGTCGGGGAGTCCGGTGCTAATCTTCACGCTTCGTTCCGGGTTGTCTCCGAGGGCGACGAGCTCGAAGTCTCAGTCCGGGACGGGGAGCTCTGGGTGGAGAGGCTACCCATTGCTTTCCGCCTGGAGGTCGAGGTCCGCTGCTCCGCCCTCTTCATGCTCGCCAAGGAACCTGCTGTCGAGGTCGACCGCGTTGACGCGCGGGAGTGGCTTTTGCATAGTGTTCGGGGATGACTTTGCTCCGGTCTTGGACTTGGTGCTAATGGAGCTCATGCCTTTGATTGCAGCGTCGAAGCACCTCCTGGCTGCGTCTATGTCCCCGTGCATCGTAACGACCCGGCCCCTGGCCGTGTAGTACTTCATCTTGAGATAGACCGTTGATGACACTGCTGTGAGTTCGGCCAGGGTGGTCCTCCCGAGGATGCAGTTGTAGAGGAATGGACATTCGACCACTAGGAAGCGGGTCTTGACTTGACGGGCAGTGTCTTCGGCCCCGAATGTGACCATCAGTTCAACGTAGCCCCACGGTCTGGTGGTGGTGCCGTTGAACCCCTGTAGATCTGAACCTACGTACGGGGTCAGATGCCTCTCGTCGAGCTGAAGAGTCCCGAACAGGTGAGCGTACATGATGTCGACCGAACTTCCCTGGTCGACAAGGATCCCGCGAACATCAAAATTCGCCATTTGTGCCCTGACCAAGTGGGGGATGGTGGTGTTGGGCGCTCTGCCCGACAGCTCTTCAAGATAGAAGGTGATGGGGTTTGATTTCCCTTGCATCTTCTCGAGAGTGGTGGTCTTCGCCGGGGTTGCAGACTCCAGTTCGTCAAATTTCCGCTTGATCGACCCGACATACACCTTCTCGTAAACACCTCCGGATATGACCATCGTCTTGGGGAAGCCTTCCCACGTGTTGCGGGCAGCAACGGGGTCTTCGTAGGGGAAGTTTGTCCACATGCTGCGAACTGCCTCTTGTCCCTCGATACCCTCGGGGACAATAAAGTCCTCGGGTCGAGTGACGCTGAGGGTGGCCTGTAGCCGGCTCTCATCGGGAGGAGGTGTCGTCTCTTCGACGCTTTGGGCTTCCCGGGCACTGGGACGAGGAGCATCGTTCTTTTGGGCATACTTCTTTAGGTGCCCTTCCTTGATCAGGATCTCAATTGCATCTTTGAGATGGATGCAATCCTCTGTGACATGTCTGTGGCTCCAGTGGAACCTGCAGTACTTGGACTTGTCCGTGTTTGATTTGGGGGTTGTCGGCTTGGGAAAGCGGACGCCCCCTTTTAGAAATTCTGAGTTGGCGCACTCGGAGAAAATTCGCGGCGGGTAGCGTTGAGCGGTGTGTATTCTGTGAACCGGCCTGCAGGACCCCTCGGTTTGCGAGAGTCCCGGGGACGACCTTCCTTCCATCTCGTCGCCGTGAGTCGAGGCCTATTTGAGCGGCCTGCGTCTCCTCAAACTCGATGTACGATTGAGCTCGGAAGAGCAGGTCTTCCAAGTTGCGAGGCTTATGGATGCCCACAGCCTTGGCGAAGTCGGTTCCAGTGCGTAGTCCCCGTGCGATCAGGAACTTCTTCATGTTGTCGGTCGCGTGGACCTCGACGGCTTCTTTGTCGAATCTCTCGATGTAGTCTTTGAGGGATTCGTTCCACCCTTGGAAGATGGCCTCCAGGGAGGCCACCGTCTTCGGGTGTCGACGTGAGGCGGTAAAATGCCTGAAGAACTGCTTTTTCAACTGTTTCCAGAACGTGATGGATTCCGGAGTGAGCCTTTTGTACCATGTCATGGCTCCTTTCCGGAGGATTTTTGGGAAGAGCCTACATTTAATAGCACCCCGGACGTTCCTATAGTCGAGCATGGCTTCGAAGTTCTCGATATGATCGTCGGGGTCGGCTGTGCCGTCATAAGTCCCCAGTTGCGGGGGCTTCTCCATGCCCGCGGGTATAAGCGTGTCCATAATTTCCCTGGACAAGGGAGTTCTCTGGTCGTCCTCGTCACTTCTGACCGACGACTGCGATAGGGAGCGATGGTTCCGACCCGGTCCATGCCGACGAAGAGAACTCCTGGAATGGCTCGTCGGCTTCTCGCCATCATCCTTGCTCCTCTTCCTGGTCGGGGAGCGCCTCGGTTCATTCTAAGGAAGGGAGCGAGGGCGCTTCTGGGCGGCTATTAGCTGGGGTCGTTCCAGGCGCGGTCGGCGGCCCTCACGCTGCGGGGAGGGGCTGCGAGAGCTAGCCGAGGGATTCCTTCGCGGGGAAGGAGAACGGTGGGTGACGATGTCTTCGCGGGGAAGAGCGTCGTGGTCTCCCTCTTTCGAGCGCTTCGATCCTGAGATTCTGCTGGGCAAATAGCTGGTTAGTCTGGTTGACCAAGGCGAACAGTGCCACCGTGCCCGGATCGGCGTTTGGTGGTGGAGCGATCGGCTGGTAGACAACCGGCAGGATGTCCTGTTGGGCGGCGTCGTACGCCGCGTCTTCGGAAAAAGGGGAGGCGGCCTGCCCATCCCTTACATCGCTTTCTTCGATGTGGACGGCAGTGTTGTCCTCAAGGTGGTTTCCGTTGTCGAGCTGTGTGAAGGCGGTGTCCGGAGCGTTGTTCGCAGGTTGGGTGCTGGTGCTGGCCATGGTAGTTATGAACGGAGAGATTGCTTTGGTTTAACGATGAAGGAAAACCGGGGAAGCAGTGGTTCCCACAGTCGGTGCCACTGATCGTACCTGGATCAGACAGTATGACCGTGGCCAACAGCATCGTGAAATCTTCAGCTCCGGTGATGATGATACGGCGGGGGCGGGGGGGGGGGGGGGGGGGGGTACCTGCAAGGTACTCTGACGCTCAAGTCAGGAAAGGTCAGAGAAAAAGGCAAGTACAGAAAGCAGGTGTGAGTTAGAATGTAATGTAACCTGACCCTCTCAAGTGAGAGGGTATTTGTAGAGGGCCCCCAGCGCGGGGCCAACGGTTACCTGCACAGGGTTGGATTGTCAGGCCCAATTCAGGCAACTGCCAGGGCTTACATGGCGTAGGGAAGACCAGCACGTGGTCTTCGCCCTGGGGTAACGGTCCCGAGATCTTCGGAAGGTGGGTAGACTGATTCCTTCGGAAGTGAAGGTCACAAGGTGACGTGTCCTCGCGGGGAGGAGTACGTGGAGGCCGAGGAGAGAGGTGCTCTCCTCGGCTCTGATCTTCTGCTCGACAGTGGTGTTTGTTACTTGGCCGACGAGGGGAAGACACCGAGCGTGCATGGTGCCGCTTGGGGTCGTGCCGGACACTGGCTATTGGAGGGCCCATATTGGGTTGTCCTAGTGTTGGGTTGGGCCTGCCCGACGGTTGGGCAAGCGCCGGCCCAGTCCGGAACACCTTTCATCAACAAACTCATCACCTAACCACTTGAAGAAATTACAAGCCTTTTCAATGTGATTTATGTAATTTCTACAACCCCCGAATTTTCTCCCCTTGTTGACACTGTTCACATCATTCACTGTTCTAAGAACACTTTCATCTTGGCAAAAGCACTAGATTATCTTGTTTTTACGAATCACAGATCCAGATGTACCATAGCTTTGGTTGTTTGAAGTTGAGGCATTGTTTGGAAACTTTGACATTGAACCCTAATTCCCTAATTTGGAGACGAAAATGGAAGATGGTAGAAGGAAGATGGAAGAAAATGATTTAACCGTGATTTGAAGAAGAAGATGGAAGAAGTTGGAAATATGGAAGACGACTGAAGTTGCAAATGGAAGAAGACTGAAGCTGCAAATGGCACCCTATGTAACGTAATATAACCATGTGCTGATGTGGAATTAAAAATTTGCTTACTTGGCATGCTCACACAATGCTAATATTTTTTGACACAAACTAACGAAAGGGAACAAATGATTTAACAAAACCTAAGTTAAATGATCATTATGTAACGTTTTTTAGTTCGGGGATTAAAGCGAAACTTCGCTCAAAGTTAAGGGACCCAATGACTAATTATGCCTAAAACATATATCAATTTAAAAATTCTTTAAAGAGAATTTAATTGGTATGCACTGGTAGTGTAAAATTATACTATCAATTAATCACTTTCGTGTATCCCGCCATATTAGACTGTAATTTTGAAGTTAATGGTATGACATAACAGATTAATAAATTTCTATTGAATGATAGTGTAAAATTATTTTACACTATCAGTGCATATTAATTAAATTTATGAGATTAATTGAAATACACTGTCAGTGTAAAATTACTTTACACTGACATCCAATAAGACTTAATCATTTTGACACATAAAAGGAGAGAAACATGAAATAAGTAGTTATTTAAATAGTTTAATTATAATTTAATTTAATTTTTTTTTAATTCTATAATTATCTGTCAAAATGATCTAGTCTTATTGGATGTCAGTGTAAAGTAGTTTTAAACTGACAGTGTATTTCAATTAATTTCTAAATTTATTTATAAAATGATAATTATAATTGTAGAAGGCTCCCCTAGTCCGATCTAGATCCAACGTTTGAAAAATGGTGGTATTGCGGACTATCTTCTTTCTTAGTGCAGGGAATCATTATCCTTCTCCTATGACAGCACACACAAATATCTCTCTACTCTTTATTCCCCATTTTCAACATCACTCCGATCACCGGATTCCGGTGACCGGCGTCAACATCACATATATTCCGGCTCCTAAACCCTAACCGACACTTCCTTCATGGATTCTCACTCCCAATCCGAGCAACCAAACCACCCTAAGAAGAACCGCAGCATCACCGCTTTCGTAATACTGCGGTGGTTTATCGCAATTCTATTACCCTTCGTTGTCTTGTTCTCTGTTCCCTTTCTTTTGGGTTTACTGCTTCTCATCCTCGCCGATTTCTCTGTCCCTAACCCCATATCTCTCCCATCACACTGCAAAATCGTCTCCACCGGTTAGTTTTCTATCAGCTTTCAAGCTTAGTTTTATTCTTGTTGAAATTAGTTAATCACTTGAATTTGAATTTGAAATTAACCTACTTTTAGTTGAAAATAACACTTAGAATTTGGATTAAGCTCTTTAGATTCAGTTAAGTAAGTAACCTCAATAGTTCATGAATGAATCAACCAGGAATGTTAAGAAGTTTATATTTTTATAGTTATTTGATTTTTAATACTCATTTAGTTTGAAGTTAAGAAGTTTTGAGAAGAATTGAAGTCTTTTTTTTCTAATTCAATCTAAATTGGCTGTTGTTATTTTTCTTACAGGTGTTGATATTAGATCATCTAAGATTTGTGAACTCGGATTGTTAGATTATAAAGCAAAGGATGTTTTTCGTCATTTTGAAAGAAGCAAATTCCGCTGCCGTTATGATTACTATTGGGCTTCCGTATTCAAGGTTATTATAACTTGTTGCCAATTTAGGTATTGCTTATTCTTATATAAAAGAAAAATATATATTGTTTGCTAGAGGAAAAACAAGGAACAAGTAAGAGGGGAGATCAGATTTCTTCTCAGCTATAATAATCACAAAACATTAACAGTAATCCGTGAAAGGAGTTTTATGCCCTATATCCGTGTCTATGAAAGTGTAGCATAGCGATAATATTAATCCTTTTACACACCTCAGTCCAAATAAAAAAACTTGACTGTTTAGGTGTTAGTTATTATCACTGAATAACATCCAATGTGATCTTTCTTGATTTGCATGCTTGTTTCTTTTAATTCAGAATCATACACAGTTTTCTCGTCTTGTCCAAGTAACACATCAATCTATACATAAAATATGCTCATGTATATCACAACCAATTAATTTTGACCATTTAAGCAATTAGCTTATATATGGTCTATCCTTTATTGGTTATGATAACCTTAAATCTAGGTATTTCTGTTGTGATGTTGTAAATAGTTTATGTTAATGTTGTTTCAGGTGGAATACCAAGATCACTTTTCAGGTCAGAGACAAATTGCGTTTGCTGAGGCTCCGAGTGAAGCCCTTCCTCTTTATTGCAGACCTAACTTTGGTGCTGCATGGTTGACGCAGTACAAATTTAAGGTGGGGCTTTCAATTTGCGGTCTTTGATATTATGGTTATAAGTAGCTATTACAGTCTTTTATAACTTAATATCATCTTAGCCTATCTTAGATTTTCCATAAGATTAGGTTCTTATCTAGATTATCTTTTAAGGTTAGGTTTCTTATTTCTTATTTATTGTCATGATTTGTTTCCCTATTTGATTAGGATTTGAAGCCTTGTATATTATATAGTCTTTTCTATATCAAATCATATTCATCAAGCATATCAAACCATACTTATATTCCAAAGTCATTGTTGCTATTTGATTAGGATTTGTCATTGTTGCTATTTTGTCTCAGTTATAGTTCAGTACTGATTTTGTCTCAACTGTGGTTTGACGCTGGTTTTTGTCTTAATTAGGGTCTATCCCTAGATTTTTATTTTAGTTGTAATTTTGTCCCAACTATTGTTCCAAACGTGATCTGGCTCTAATGATTTTCAATATCAAGTTATATTTTTTCTTTTCTTTCTATCGACTTGTACATTTAAAACAAGCTTCAAAACTAGTAAATTTTAGCTTAAGGAGAGAGTGTTGGAAGATTTAAAAATTTCTTATAATACCTTGAGATTGTCTTAGTTTCTTAGCTTAGAGCACCTTAGGACCTAGGTTATCACTTGCGATTAGTTTTCATATTTCTTAGTTATTTATTTATTATCATAATTTATTTTCCTATATGATTAGGATTTGAAGTCTTGCATTTCATTATTATACTTAAGGGTTTGTGTTTGGTCTTTTTTATATCAAATCATAATCATCAATCATATCAAACATATTCAGAATTCAAAGTCTTTAAAATTCTCTTTGCTCTTTTTCTAAAACCCAATAACTTCAACAATGTTATCAAACAGAACCTCATTTATTATGTACAAACATCGCAGTGATGTCAGATACCGTAAAAGTTAACATCTCTTACTACTTACCAGTTCGCCAGAGGTCTTTGGCATTGTTATGTCATTTTTATTTTCTCTTCCTCCTTTAATTGTTATGTCATTTTTATTTTCTCTTCCTCCTTTAATTGTTATGTCATTTTTATTCTCTCTTCCTCCTTTAATTGTTATGTCATTTTTATTTTCTCTTCCTCCTTTAATTGTTATGTCATTTTTATTTTCTCTTCCTCTTTTGTTATATTAGGTAAACGAGACTTATGATTGCTGGTACACATCTGGCATTTCAAAAGTGCATTTATATCAAGACAATCTCTTCGGTTGCCGTGCCGACGAGCAGTCTACCATCGAGAAAATTGTACAATATTCTACCCAGTGAGTACTTTACACTTTCTTCCCAACCTACTTAATATTTCCTTGCGCATTTGCTGTGATATCATCGTTTAAATAACTTAACTAAAAATGGATTGTAGTGTGAGAATTCATAATTTAATGCTTGTAAGTAGAAGAGCATTTTATAGACTTAACATTCTGTCAATGTGCATACCGATCTATGTATGTTTATTTTGGGAATAATTCAATATTTTTATCATTCTATTATTTGAATTATGCATGTATCTTGTATCAGGGCCATGGAGACGATAAATTATTGGTTTTCAGATAAGAGAAGGAGGGCCCAATTTTGGAGGTGGGAAATAGTAGCTGGTGCCATATCTGGATTCTCAACAGCGTTGATCTCCATAACCTTTATTATGTTCCTCAAACAACTTCTATCTTCAGTACATCGACCGTTTGCAGCATGGATACTTTCTTGGCGTGTCAATGCTATTCTCATCAGGCGCGTGTGTTTTCTTATTGCATACTTATCTTTCGTGGCTTGGTTAGCTATTGAATACGGGAAGAGGCTTGGTCTCACGGATATTTTCAGATTCCCAAGATTCTAGCGCTTATTTTGGCGAAGTGCTGTCCTTTAGGTTGAATCCCCTGTAATATTATAATTGGAGCGGGTGGCATTCTTATCCCATCCGCGCCAAAAAGGAAGTCGTGTATAGTTCAAGCGGTAATTACAAATGTAATAGTTTAATTAAACAGACTCAGTTCTTGTTATTACTTCTGAAAAAATAAATAAAGTTCTTAGTTAAAATAGTCTGTTCAGTAATAGTGGTCTACAGTGTTGTCTTGCATCAAATATACCCTCTTAAGTTCCTGTTACAAATGACAGTGAGTCACATACTTCAGTTGAAAATGTTGTAAAAGCCATTGTAGTGGCATTTGGATGATGGAATGATTTTTGTGGAAATGTGTGCTCCATCAGAGTCTAATTAAACTCATGTTTACTTGAGCACTTAGCAACTTCTGTGTAACAAAATTTCCTTTTTATTAAACGATTCAGTTTCTAAGATGTTAAGTAATTGTGAAGCATTAGGTGTAATGGAAACAGAAAATAGTAGAAGATCATTTGAGTGAACAAATAAGATACCTGTTATGTTGATGAAAGAAAACTCGGTTATTTTTGTTAGACAACAAATAATTTCAATAAAACAAATTTATAGTACAACAACCACCAAAGGTTATTCACTAAGTGAGGTTGATTACATAGATTAAATTATGCTATAATGTTTTATCTAAGACTATGTTTCTATCAATTCAATTGTATTACAGATTTAATTCATTTAAATCGCATGACTTGTGGGATGATATGGATTCCAACATTCATTTATAAGTTATAAATGTTTTTTCTTTGTTAAAGTTACCTTTCATATTTTCGGTTTTACTTTTGTTTAGGTAAAAGTTATCCGTTTCTAAAGCTCGTCTCCAAGCTCTTATTTAAATTCTCTTTCGACTCTTCGAGTAGAATTATTTCATCTACAAAAAAAATAGCATACATTTCGGTGCGAGCTTTTGGATGTGTTCAGTGAGTACATCAAAGTAAAAAGGTAGGGACTTAAGATTGGATATTTGTGCAATTCTATTGTAAAGAGAAAATCGTTTCTCTCCACCATGTGTCCGCACTTAGTCAAAACTCTATTTATATATATCTTGAATAGCTCGAAAATAAGCAATTGTATTCCTTTTTTCTTTAGGTTTTTTAAAAAATCTTTCTAAGCAATCTACGTCTTCTCCGAGTTAATAAAAATTAAGTGCAAGTCTTGTTGGTCCATCCGATACTGCTCTATCACACGTTGTAGTAGATAGATCGGGGTCGACCTCCCAAACATAAAATCAAATTAATTCTTAATAATTTGAGTCTTTTTTCTTGGTCTTCATTTAATAATTATTGCTCATGAATTTTATACTATGTTGCTTGAAATTAAAATGTCATCAGCATAGAACATATTCATCTAATGCAGTACCGCTGATGATATGCTTAAGAATTAGTCTAATATTCTACTAGCATTTGGACAATTTTTCCAATAAGATATTGAGGTTGGTAAAGACACTGGACCATGTTTAAATTTATCATATTCATTTATTTGCCTTCAATCCATTTTTCATACTCCTCATATTTTGAATAACAGCCATATATTACCAGATATACAATGTCACACTAATCACTCAGATTCCATGCATTTATGTTTTGCTAATTGATCAATGCTTTACTTTTACCTAAGTTTTTTCATCCACAATTTAACTGTGATAAGATTTTAATCTTGTCTGAGAACTGAATTGTTTCTGAAGAGGCTAAGGACATAATATGAAAACAACAACAACATTAAATCTTTCCGGTTTCTGATAAAAGTCTTTCGATCTCTTCGAGGAGGCGCTCTTTTTCATCTGCCAACTCTTCATTCTGCTTCTGAAGATCCTCTATCTGCTTTGTTTGTTCAGAATCCTTCCTGAAAAATCATATTGTATGTTTATTTCGCATTCAAAAATTTATTAACAGGTAAAACCGCATTACTGTTTATCTTCGTAGGAACTTATTTCGATTACCTATTCATGAAGGACAAATTAAGCTTTAGCGATCGAACTTCCTTCTCAAGGTTCTCGCATCGCTTCATGACAGCTTGCATATCTGAGGGAATTGTTGGTGTCAAGTTTCTTTCCTTTGCCTCAGCCATTCTGCATTACAAGGTTATTAAATTTGAAACATGCATCAAATACAAAATTCGATATTAATAGACTCTCTCAATCTGTTTATAGAAATGATTTTACGCACTTTCTTGATCGCTCCACCCTTCGCTTTTTTGTCATGTCCACCTTGTCATCTGCATAACCATTTGGTTAGAGAGGAACAAAGGTAGTGTAGTGAAGATTTAAGAACCAAAACTTGTTCAATGAATAAATGGCTACCTGAAACAGCTGATGTTACAGATCCATATCTCTCTAGTCTTTTCCTCTGCATAATTTAGCCCCGAAAAACTTAAAAAGTAGTCGAAATTTCTAGGTAAACCGATAGTTCTAAACAATACATATTATTAGAGTAGGTTATTAAGTATACCTTCCTGTCGTCTTTCAGATTATCCATTATCTGTTCTCTGACACCTGCATTTCGAAAAAATGTTAATTATACCTTGATGAACGTGATGCAAGATTCAAAATACTCAATGAACAATGGTTTAAGTAGACTAATACAATTCGATAATCACGTGTTAGTTTTATACCTTTGGCTCGATTTTGAGTCCTTTCTCCTACTTGTTTCCATGAGCTATCACAAAGAGTTTGACTTGAATTGCTAGGACCTTCACAAGCATCTAAACCAGATGAGATTACTGGTGCAGCAGCAGAAGATTCACTTTGAGAAGGTTCACCGGAAGCCGTTCCACCGTGTATTTGGTTCGTTTGATTTGCAAAACCCTCTAAGACAAAGTTTGTGGCTCCTTCAAGTGTTTCAATGACTCCAGTATCCTTAACTTGATCGGTAAAATCTCCTTGAACATTTACTAGCTTTTGATGATTCCAATTTTCTTGTCCTTCATTAAAACCAGATAGGAAAAGAGGCTCTCGAATGCCAAAAATTTCGTTTAGTCCGTCTTCTGCAGCATCTTTCTCGACTTGGCATTGGAGTCTCTTGCGCTGTAACGTACCTTTTAGCATACTTACACAAGATGAAACTTTATCTACATCAACCAATTGTTGTGTGTTGAAGGTAGATGAAGATGAGTTCGACGGAGACATGAATGAGCCCTTTTGACTCGGTATTTCGCACATAGAAAGGTAATCAAAACCATTGAAATGTGCAAGTTCTTCTTTTATAATGTTAGCATCATGCTTAGGAGCCATGAACATTGAATCCAATCCTTGTGGTGCTTGAGTATTTTGCATTTCGGCATACCTTCGCCTGCAAAAAAAAAAAAAACGTAACAAATTAAGCCATGTTTGGATAAACAACTTAATTGAATAAACTAAAACATATACAAGGTGCGAAAAGGATACCGCAATTCAGAAGACCGGCTTCTTGTCATTCGTTGATCAGTAAGAAACCATGCCTGCATTGATAATGAAAAACATCTAATGACTATGAAGATTTATCGAACCAAGGCTTCAACAACAAAGTTTGATAGTAACATACCTTGGCCAGAAACAAGTTACCAGATTGCAATTCTCTATCAACAGGTTCTCTGACGAAAATCGACAGAAAAACTAAATTACAACATGGAACAACTTTTAATGGAAGGAGCAATAATCTCTAGTCGAAATGTTAAATCACATGAAATAAAATTAGGTCTGTAAATTACCTGATTGGAAAATTGAAATCGCCCGAAACATCATTTGTCAAAAAGTTATTTTGTAAGCATGATTTATCATTGTTTCTTCCATCTGAAGCCACACCAACATGTTGCTGATTAGACACATTAACTAGTTCAGTGGAGATTCTGCAGTTACATATTACAAAAGGGTCACAAATCAGAACTTATGCATTGGAAAAAACATAAAATCGTCACGGAAAAATCGCCGATCAATACTTTAGAATATGTAATATATCAGTAAATTACTAAAAAATTTCTGTCAAAAAAAGTTCATATTTCATCAACATATACTCACCTTTTCGATAATCGACTGTTAAGTCCCATGCTTGTTGAATTGTATCCCTAATTTCGAAAACAAAGATACATGAATTGTAATCAGAAATGTTAAAAGAAATCTCTGATCATATGTCATGTAGAAACCTTAACCTACCTCTTCATTTGTTAGCCAGCGTTTGAAAAGCTCCTCGCTATCGGCGCGAAAGCTTTGAGAAACTGTCTTGAATCCTAACATCTCCATGGTAGGTACTGGCATACCTATAGGACTCTCCATCACTGTCTTCAAGAACAACTCTTCACTTGAATTCTTGTATAAACCAGAAAATCCTCTCCCTTCCATTTCAACCAACACTCGAAAGCTTCTTGAACCGGTTTTCAGCTTAATCTATGAACTGTTTTATCATAAAAGCATATAGAAACAACTAATTAACATGCAACAGTTAAAGGAACAGGTTTAAAGTAAATAATTTATCTGTTATTAGAGTTAATAAATAAGTATAATAGAGAAGTGGCATCAAAGAGTGAAAAAAATACTCGAAAGATTCGATGTAGCATTGATTTGTCTCTTGTGTAGAATGAAAGAGAAAAGATTGTGGTGGTAAAATGGAGTGTTGAAAGGTTAGAAACCGTGTGTGAAAATTTTGATGGGCAGGTTTAAAAATGAGAAAAGTTTGTAGCTTTTGAATCAAGCAAAGAGAAGAGTTTTGATTATTTTAATGACAATTTGGTCACCTTTGGGCATTAAATAAATGAAGATGATGTAGTTTGATAATGATGTTGAGGAACATTGATTGGTTGTTTTTTGTTTTAAAATAGGAAGCTGTTAAGGTGGCGTTTTCATTTTTTGCTAAGCATATTTCAGCAAACGTTTGTTCACCTCACGTCCATGATCCTTTGATAGTAATTGCAATAAGCTGGTTTTTAATAAGCAGAAAAGATTTTAAGTCTGTGGATTGGCTTCTTGTTGAACCAACAGCTAAAACATATCTTGCATGTCACATCTCTGTATAATGGTTTTTTGCATGAATCAAAATTAATTTTTTTGATTATTTTTCTTTTAGTTTCTTTGTAAAAAATTTATAAGAAACTTTTTTTTGTAAATAAGTCATTGATAATTTATAGCTGTAGATGGTTTTTTAAATTTACATGTGCATCATTGCAGGCATAATTAGTACAAGAAATTGTTAGACTTTGATTGTTGATATTTTCTTTTACAAAAAAATAATATTATTAGTTTGGACTTTTGAATATGAGAGTCAAAACTGTGAAATGGCACTATCGTTCACAAGAATATTCGGTTTATCCGGCAATAGTTAACCTTAATTTTCATAAAAAAAGACAAGGCTACTCTTTTTAGCTTTTGTCACACTGTGTGACATGCACTGATAGTTGAGTTTCAAAATACATTAGTGTTTAATTAATCACTAATTAGTAATTAATCACAGGCTCCTTTGATGAGTCGGCAGCATTTTGTTTCCATGATGACAAAGGTTGTTGACCTACACAACAGTGTCTATATCATTATTGATTGACATTTTATGTCCACTATATTATTTTATTTGAAATTTTGTTTCTTTTTTATGTTTTATAGTAGATGTTTTAATTTATCTTTTGCTTGGTTCATCTCTTTTATAATCATTGTTATCAAGGTTCTAAAAATCAACCTTTGTAATAATTAAGACAGAACAAAGGAACAACCAGAATAACAATAATCAACAAATTTCTCCATAACTGAATCATAGTTGAAAGACAAATATTGTCACAACATCCTACACAATAATCCTGAAACTTTCATTTTGTTACAACATAGCATTTGTATGTCGAACTACTATCGATCATATAATGCTAGTATATCTCATCATCGGGGACAGTTGGGGTTAGGAAACCCCGATCAGTAGTGTCTAGTGTTATAGTTTCAACCTTTTCTGGCACTGGCAAAAGAGGAAGAATCTTGTCTCCATCGATTACCCCGTCAATAATTCCATACTCAACTGCTTCAATGGGAGACAGATACCTATCTCTATTGATATCTATCAGAACTTGTTCAACTGAGCGACCGGTGAAAGATGATATAATTCTTGACACATTATTCTTGCTGTTCATGACTTCTTTAGCTTGAATATCTACATCTATAGCTTGTCCGCTAGCACCTCCAGGTGGTTGACTAATCATGATTCGCGTATTGGGCATAGCTAGACGCTTGCCTTTGGTGCCACCGCCGAGGATAATGGGGGTTGTTGATGCTGCAATGCCCATTGCAATTGTGGATACATCAGCCCTCACAAGCTGTACCGCGTCGTAGATAGCCAATGTAGCACTAAATAAATAACAGCGTGCAAAATAAGCCAGATGTGAAGAATGATGTAAGGCATGAAACAGAAAAAAAAAAATACTTAAAATAAAAAACAAAAATCAATGACTATTAACTAGTTAACAAAAGGAAGCCCTAAATCAGACAAAACATGACTCCAAGTAAATTAATAACAGACTTCCATTTATTTATTCTAGGTGCCTGACAGCATAGAAGACCACTGTGTCGATCCTAACTTAAACAACTCGAAAATAACATAAACTATATCTATGTAGGATCAGCATCGATAATGCAGTCCAAAAGAATAGGCGCACCAGCTCTACATGAAATTAAGGAAATTGAACAGATATATGGCTCTTCTGATATGGCGTTAGTTCTTGATACAAGAATGGAGAAACATAATACAAATAATAGAACAACTAAAGGTAAAAAAAAAAAAAAAACTTTTCATCAGTGGATTCTCCAGTCTCTTTATATATACACCAAAGGCACCATGAAGAAGTTAATGAAACCATTTTATCCCATAAAAGATGCCACTGCAAGTAGCTGCCCTTGAAAGTTTTAGCATCCCTCCCCAGCTATAGGTACCAAATAATAAATAACAGCAAATATAAAACACTGCCAAGTGGCCAGTGAGATATTATTGTTATTGATTGTAATCAAATTTGACATCCATGTTATTAGCTTTTATATTTATAGGGGGCATTTGGTTTGATTCCAAAATTATAGGCTCACAGAGATTTTTGTGTGCACGAGTGCATGCACATGTGAAAGCCAATCTTCCGTAGTATATGAGAAGAACAAGTCTAGACTATCAGATTTGTACAAAAAGCCAACACAAAAACATCAAGTCATAAAACATTTTAACATGGCAGTGAGTTTTGCATCCCAATTTAATATTGATTCCTGATCAAGTTGTCTAAATAATTGACTCTCAATACTCAGAAGATTCACTTCATATCTGTGTACAAAATAACCAAGGAGCAACGACAACAACCACACCTTTTCCCACCAGGTCAACAACACAATAATATTGTCATATGTTTGGTCCTACAATAGATTATTTACCTTAAAATTTCTCTAAATGGCTTTCATATTGTTTCCCTTTATCTCCCTCTACCTCTGACTTTTAACCTATCCTCCCATTACACCATAGAACATACTATTAGGTCCGTAGCAGCGCTTCTACATATATGCTCTATACACGCTCAAACCATCTAAAAATATATTCTACGGTCTCTATAATGGAAGCTACGTAAATTTTCTCTGGAATGATTGCATCTCTTTCCAATACATTACTATTGGGTGAGTTTCATTTGAAACTCCAACTCACTCTATTTGTATCAGATCTACGTGAAAGTCATCTAACAATAGCTGGTGTTTTGGAAAGAGAGTATTGCTAGCATATACCGTAATAAATACATCATCTTTTTGTTTATATGAGTGATTTATCAGTTTTCATAGAAGTGTTGTAAGAATCAAGTGCCTATCACATGTCACATACAAGTAAGACTCTTTCTTTAAGCATGTGTGCTTCAAATCAAAGGAGCAAATGGATGGCTGTTTAAGGTTTGGTAACATATTGAACACAACTTAATAAAAAATTAAGAGCAAATATATCCACTCTCATACAACTTAAGTCAACAATAAAAAATAAAAGATAAAAGATAAAAGTTCTCAGTAAGAGGGTAAGATATCCTCTTGTAGAATACTTCAAAAGGAAAAATTGGAAACTAAAAAAATACTTATTCAGAAGAAAAGTATTTACACTTCCCAATAAAACTAAAGGAAAAAAGTCATCAACATACAAATATCGTTACATTGCATCTATGTTGTTAATCCCAGATAGCGGCGCATGTGCCAAACCCCAAATGTGCTATAGCAGCATAGTGAACAGAGGGATAGCCGCTACTGCGAAGACTAGAAAACAATGTACAAAATAAATTCTAACAAGATATATATAAATACTCAATTAGAAAAATACACAATTACAAGGACAATCATACTTAATAGTTATAACTAACTTTATCACTTCCCGTTAAAATCAAGCTTTAATTGTATTCAAAATGACATCCCATTAAAACGAAAAAATTAAGTTTTGAATGTAATCAAAATGATATCCCATCAAAACTACATAATCAAGTTTTAAATGTAATCAAAATGACATCCCATCAAATTGATATCCCATCAAAACTACATAATCAAGTTTTAAAGGTAATCAAAATGACATCCCATCAAAACAACAAAATTAAGTTTGAACGGAAAAGCAACCACGAAAAGGGCTATTTTGTCGCCAGTTGAAGGGGGATAGTTACCAAAAAGTACTGCAAGCAATCCACTATTGCTATTGCTTGGCTATTTCCAACATAGCATTGTACAAATATAATATCATAAAATGCTGGCAGGTAAACAAGAGGATTTCTAATTTCCGTCACTAACACTCCACGTCACATACACCAAAGTAATCTCTAATTCAATAAGAAACACACAAAATAATCAATCCCAAATTAAACACAGAACTCATGCTTGTACAAACCTAACTCATTAAACGAGTCTTTTCATGTTTCATATCTCTTCATTCAAAGCTTCCACAAGTAGAATAAATATTATAGTATCACCAATTAAACACAAAAATCAAACCTAACCTCCCCCAATATAGGTCAAATTTATCCTTGTTTTTTCATATTCTTATCCCCAAATATTAATAACAAAAAGGTCCCTTTTTTCTATTTCATTTCTATCCCTTAAATCTTATCTTCCAAATCCAACTTCTAAGGTACAATTGCAACAATTCTCATAAACCCTTATCCAATTCCAAGAAATATATTGTAAGCCTTCAAAACCTACATAAACAATGAAAAAAAAATTATCTAACCTGAGAGAACCACCAGGGGAATTGATAAAAAGCTTAATATCTTTAGTAGGATCTTGGACATCCAAAAGCAACAACTGACTCACAATAGCATCAGCAACAAAGTCATCAATTTCACTTCCCAAGAACACAATCCTCTCCCTCAACAACAGCCCCATAGTATCCGATTCAGCACCTCGCATGGCCCTCTCCGGCGTCTGAGGGGAAGATAGTTGAAAAGTGATTGTGGGTTTTTGAAGATGGGATTCGGAGTTTGAGGGTTTTGGAGATGCGGTTGAGAGGACGCAACTGATTGGGGTAGTGCGAAATTGGGAAAAGGGTGAAGGGGTGAAGGTTTTAGGGTTGAAGGAAGAAATGGGATGTTTCGGGAAAAGGGTGGGAATGCGGGAGAGTGAGAGAGAAGGAGAGGTTGTGAGCAAATCCATTGCTTGAAAATCGAGAGAGAAATGGGAGAGACTCGATTTGTGAAGTGCTGATAAACCCCACGAAGATATATTTATTTATTTATTTGTTAGAGAAAAATTAATAGTACAATGGTTAAATTTTTTTTTTTAAATAACCTATTTTTTCAAATTAAATAGGAAAATAACAAATTTTTTAAATTATTTACTAAAATAACATACTTTCAGAATGGAGAAGAGAGGATATGCCAAATCAAATGGTGCAAGCAGCAAAATTTGTACACATGTGTCATATGATACGACGTGTACATGTAAAAGTAGTCATATGAAATAGCGTCTCTCCTTTGAAAAGTAATTCATGCGCCATTTCATATGGTGCATCCTCATATTTTATTATTTATTTTTTAGTGTTTAGGCCACGTGTGTGCGTCATTTCAATTGGCTACTGCGCTATGGTTCTTTTTTAAATATTGCACCACCTTATCTTTATTTCTCATATTTTTCTCTTTCCATTTCTAATAGTCTCCTTCCATTTTTCTGGCAAAATAGTTTCCTCTTCTTCCTCCTCATATCTCTATAAGGTTCCATATATCCACAAGAGAAATCCCGATTTAATTTTCTCGTCAGTCAAACCTCCGATGAAGATCTGCCTCTGTAATACATTGACGTTCGAACATCTTAACAAGAGCCTAAACCGCTGGTTAGATGGAGACATTCCAGAGGGTGAAAAGATCAGAAGAATTGAAAGGCTTGTTACCACGTTCAACCAAAATGGAGAAGTTCGTTTCTGGGAGAATGTTACTAATGACCAAGATGTTCACAAGTTGATGTATAGTTCTCAGGAAATTGTCCTGATGGTTGTAATCGCATAGTTATGTTGTTTAGTCGTTGTATTTGTTTCTTTTATTGTTTAGTTGTTTAAATTATGGTTACTTGTCATTTTTAAATTATTGTTATTGAATGTTATGATATTAATGGAATGAAAGTTGTTGTTGATATAAAGAGAAAAGGTTACATTTAAAATTATGATGTTGTGCTTGGTCCAACATTGGGACATTTTGCAGGATTGTGCCCCAGCTGACGGCATGATCTACATAATTTGACCATTTTGTTTGTTGTATCCATCTCCGTTCGAATACGTGTGCTATTAGGGTGACCATTTTTCTTTCTTCGCATAATTTCATTGTGCCAGACAATTTCTCCTTCATATGCAGGCCAATAGTCCTCTTTTGCTACCACCGGAAAGCTAGTGTTGTAGACATTGCATAGACTAATGACTTGGTAAACAATGGACAGTTAGTTGGAAGGGTCCTGGAGAGCCTTTGAACATGTTGTTATGACATGGAAGTAAGGCATAGGAAAGACTTGAAACTTTCCGCAGTCGCACCAATTTTTATCTAGTTCCACTCTGTAAGATTCCCTCGGCCTCCCTTCATCATGTTCCATTGACTTAACAACACTGAACCAACCTTTATTACGGCCAAACACTGTAACCACATGTATGTTAGCTTTGACAGCTTAGTCCTTAATGAATTTCATCGAACTATCACTGAACAACTTCCCAGATTGTAAGACAAAACTCCATTTTGAACGTCTGATATCAAAAAGTGCCCCGAGCCTAAAATATGTTGCCCTTACCAAAGTGGTTATCGGTAGGTTTCAGATGCATTTGAATACAGAGTCCATTGATTCCACGAGATTTGTTGTCATGTGACCCCATCGTTGGCCATTATTGTATGCCCTGGTCCACTTCTCCAATTGAATATTGTCGATCCATCTTAATGCATCAAGGTTTGTCAATCTGATTTCTTCACGGTAGTGTTTGAAGGTAGGTTCAGTTAATGCACACCCTGCGTTCACAACCTTCTTCCGCAGTGTCTTGTCTTTGATCTCTCGCGTGAAATTTTGAGCGATGTGTCTAATACAATAGACATGCGTTGAAGGAGTGTCTTGCCAGCCGTTATCAAGATTCTTATATGCACTCTCGATTGATGGATGTCTGTCTGAAATCAAACATAAGTTAGGTTGGAGAGCCACGTGTAATCGGAGATTTTTTAGGAAAAAACTCCAACCCCCAACAGTCTCCCCTTCAACTAGAGCGAAGGCGGTTGGAAAAATGTTGTTGTTGTCATCTTGTGCCACTGCCATAAGCAGCGTTCCTTTATATTTCCCATACAACCATATTCCATCAATTTGTATAATAGATTTATAGTAGGCAAAACCTTTAATACATGGTTCAAACGCCTAGAAGATTTGGTGCAATATGTCATTTCCACCAACACAAGTCCCGTCTGGGGTATATGCCGACAAGGTATCCAAAATGGCAACAGTACCTGGAGCATATTGTTTAAGTGCCACCAAATATTTTGGAAGTTCTTTGTACGACTCTTCCCAATTTACGAACATCGTTTCAACCGCCTGAGTCCTAGCTATCCATGATTTCTTGTACGACAAAGTATAATTGTATCTTTGAACGATATGCAAGATTATGGTACTCACCTTCAACGACGGGTTGCCGTTAATGACAGACAGAATTTCATTGCATATCAACTGAGAGCTAAGTTTGCGATGATCATGCATCGGATTAGTGATTATACAAGTGTGCTCTGGACCCATAAACCCTATCTTCTAAGAATGGCTTCTCTTCCGGTAAAATGTTGTCAATCAGAACGGGCATACCTCGTTACGAAAATAGATCTTATATAGAGTCACATTTGTTCGATCAACCATATAATCAGTTGATAATTTCATGTGATACTGTTTTATAGCTCGGACACAATCTGCTTTTGTTCGAAAATTGTCTCCCTCTTTTAATACTCTTTGTGTTTGCATAATTGGATTGTAAAAAATATCTGAAGATGGTTCATCTGCACCCAAGTTCAGGCTTGTCATGTGTTGAGGTGAACAATAAACATGACTGGCCGGTAATGGGTCTTCCCCGTGGTCGGTAGTGGAATCGTTTACCATTTCATCAACTAAGATCTCAGCTTCTTCTTGTTCTTCATCTACGACGTCGACTTCAGCTTGTTCGTCGTCAGATTCACAAAAAACTTGAGAAGGATCAACAAGTTGAGACATTTGATGTTGTTGTAGACTCTCTAAGTGATGTCTGGCGTAGACTCTGAAGCTGAAGACCTCAGTATCAGAAGAGAAACATATTGTCTCTGCACTAAGTTAATCTATTAGCTTCTGGTGAACATTCAGAATTAGTAATAAAGCTTGAGTTATCCGTACTATAGAAAGCAAGCTGCATTTTCAAATCAGCTTGTCAGCTAGAGTCTATTTTTCACAAGGGTTAAGAAGAGTTGACATACTTTACGAATATCTACTCTCAACAGCTCTATAGTACAAGATTACATGGAAAACGCAATGGTGAAACATGTTCCACAATGAATTAAGTTATCTCTTCCAACGGCTAGTCTTCTACAACTACTATATAAGCTATTGAAGATTCAAACTAAAGTCTTCAACAAGGAGCAATCAAACGGTCAAATATAGAAGGAAATCCAAGAAGGATAAAATTGTTCTACACTTCTGTCTGGATGGAGGAATAACAAGATCATACAATAAACAACACAATCGAGTATGCAAAATTTCGGTTATATGTTGTAAATTGTAATAAGCCTTAAGATTTCTTAAACATTGAATATCTTAGAAATCTTAAGTGCTTAAAGGTCTTTGTTAAGGTGATTACCATGTACCTCTAATTTTGTATCAAGTACACCTTGTTCTCTATTGTGCTAAACATGATTGTTTAGTAGTTTAGATAAAGTCTCTTCTTATGTGCATGAGCAGCAAATTCTCTTGCTAAAAGGATTGAGCCAGGTAAGTCTCATGTTGTGTGCTAGAGCAATGAAAGTCTTGATCAGTTGCTGATTGAGCAAAAAGTATTAGACTGTAGGTTTAAGAAGAAAGTCTTGAGCCTGAGGGGTTTTAGCAGAAGCCTTGGGTTCGTGGAACTTGAGCAAGGAAGTCTTAAGTTCGTGGAACTTAAGCAAGGAAGTCTTAGGCCTGAGGGGCTTGAGTAGAAGTATTGGATTCGTGGAGTCTAAGTAAGGAAGTCTTTGATCGAGGGTCTAAGCAGAAGTCTTGAGTCTGAGGGGCTTAAGCAAGGAAGTCTTGGGTTCGTGGAACCTAAGAAAAAGTCTTGGACCTGAGGGGTTTAAGTAATAAGTCTTGGGCTGAGGGTTTAAGCAAAGAAAAGTCTTATGCTTAAGTGCATAAGCGATTGTAATCATGTTTTGGTTATAGTGAAAATATCTTGTGATGCAAAGGGACTGGACTACTCTCTTTTGGGAGGTGTAACGCCCCTGACTACTTTTAGGTTTACCGACTGACCCCACAAACCAACACGAGTTTTTTTCAGCATGCTTTGTCCTCACTCACACTTTCTGGTAAACTTCTCAGAAGGTCACACATCCCAAAATTTCTCCAAGTCAAGCACGTTTAACTGTGGAGTTCTTATGGAACGGGCTACCGAAAAGAAGATGCATCTTGTTGGTATATGTAATATTAATTAATTCTTATAAACTTTCCTTCAACCAAGCAATCTCATACCTGCACAGCCTCAGGATCCCTCTCATTCCTATGTGAATTCAATTTTTCCCTATAAGCTACTAGAAGTGTCTCATTGCCATGTCTCGTGCATCGACAACCACTCCCTCGCCCCTCGGGTGTTACATGTAACCACTCTCTGCCCTCTTCGGCCTCATATGTTACATGCCCGAACCATTATAAATCTTTATGTGTTCTTTATCTTTTATTTGCTTCTGTTAACATTCTTCTACAACGTATAATCAGAATCTGAACACCAGTTTAGATTCTAAACTCTGATCAGAGACAAAGTTAAGAAACAAAAAACACAATTCAACCCCTATTTCTTGTGTATTTTTCTCACCTTCAGACCCTTCATGTTCCAAATGAGGCATCTCATAAGGAAGGATTAACACTACCAGATTTGGCTCTAGTTGAGTATCTTCTCCTGAGAGATTTGTTCTTTTGAGCTTTCTTTCTTGATCTTGAAGTCACCAGTTAGAAACCATCTATATTGGGATCCTCTGCACTTGGTAAAGCTTCAATTTGGTCTTCTTCCATATCCTCATAACATCCCAAGAATTACTTTAAAAAGCCATTTATTTTTGGGTGTGTTTCAGGAACCTGTTTATTTGTAGCCTCATAAGCTAGTGAGTCAACCACTAGTTGAGGAGTAGGTTCAGGCACCACTACATCCACCTCAATACCTCCCTTCTCTGATCGAGTAACATCAACAAACTCATAATTAAATGTTGATTATGATTCCTTTGACTTGGATTGGAATGATGTATATTGCACCTTTTCTAAGTCAACAAAGTTTGCCTCCTTCCTAACTCCACTAGTTTCACCAACCGGAAACTTGGAGTTCAAGCAAGCTTCAGTAGGAATGTTCTGCTCTTTTCATTTCATTAAACTTTTATCGGCAACTTGGACAAAAGTTTGTTTGGGTTTATGGATCTTTTTATCACCCTTGTTCACTCCCTCTAGGTCCTAAACAAGGTCATAATTCATAACTTTTTTGCAAACCTCTATTGAATGTCCAACGCTTTTACAGTGATTGCAAAATGATGAAAGGTTTTCGTATTCCAAATCCACAAAGAACGCAAATCCTTTTCTTTCAATGAGGAATTTGTACCCGAGCTACTCTTTAACTTCCATATCCACCAAAACCCTAACATAATGCCCAATATTACTAGCAATAGCGAAAAGGATTTTAGGGTTCCAGTAATCTTGTGATAATCCATATATCCTTACCCACACCTGAGCAAAAGATTGTTTGATGTTATTAGGATTGAAGTCAGTAGTCCAAGGGAACAACTTCAGAAAACCCAGATCGAGATTCCATGAGTTCACTGATCTAACCTGTCTAAAATCTTATAGAGAAGAAAAGGAGAATTTAAAAAATCTTTTGCCAATGGACGTGATGCCCCATTTTTCGATAGCCTTCCATAGGGTGGATAACTTGTTTCTCAAGGCAATTACAATAAGGGGTGAAAAACATTTTGGCCAGATAACTCTACCATGCAGATGATGCTTGTATGAATCAACTCTAAGCTGATACTAATCTTCAGGAATCCCAATTGCTAACATATCCCCTTTTACACAAGGTTTAAGGAGCTGATTAATTGGGATATTACAAACGTTATTAACGGCAGCGACACAAATTTTGTAAAGCTTTGGCACATCACTGCTATCCTTGTCTTTGGATGATTGTTTATCAATGTTATTCTCATCGAGACATTTCCAAACTCGACTATGGAGATAAGGCGGCGGAGTTGGAAAATTTTTTACGAAGAAGAAGAAAGGTCAATTTCTAGAGCTTTTATCTCTATAAATTCTCTCTCTTCTATAATCGTATCATAATTAAACACTTCACTTTTAAATAGGTTGTATTAGGCATGTTTTTTTACTAAATTCTTCAAGTGTGTGCTTTTAAATCTCTTTATTGGACATATGTTCAAGGCACAAGTAGCCAACTTCTCCCCATGGTTGTTTCTACCAGTGTTTGCTCTCGAGTATGTTTCTTACCATATTCATAAGAGTAAATACCATGTTTTCCCTTTGTCATATCAATGAATTTTGTATTATACTATAATTTTAATTTCGTAATATGAAGATTATTTGATTTTGCCCCTTCGACTCATGCCATGTGACTCACCAAATAAATTTATGAGAGACACTTATTATGTAATTGTTTTTACTTTTGCAATATTTTTTAAATATACTTGCCAACTTTTTTGCAACGTCGATAATTAATTAATTTAAAAAAATACTCACCCAAATTCAAAATTTTAATTCATCTTAAAAAATCTATATTCAATTTTTTCAAAAGTTTTTATTTTATCAAATCTTTCAAAGAAAAAATTTCATAATTAAAAAAAAAAACAGAATAAAAAACAAGTTTTAAAAATGGTTTATTCCTAGAAATTAGATTCAATATCATGTATCTTGGTGTATATGCACTTTTTTGAACTCAAAAAAATATGATTTTGTTAAGAGTTTTGGTCCATTAATTCATCTTGATTTATCTCAGGTATCTTTTTCTTTGAGAATTTCTTAATGCACCGTATGAATTATTAGCACATCTCGTGAAAATACAATAATACTTCTAGATTTCGGAGATGCATCTCCGGACGCACCCGAGACACACACAACCAATGCTAATTTTGAGTCACGTCATAGGTTTGTGTCTATTTTGATTCCGGAAATGCATCCCCGTAAACCTTACAGAGTTGTATTTCCGTAGCATACTAAAGCAAAAAGCATACAGAAAATCAGAAAGCTACAGTTTGACAAAATAAATTTAGCATTAATAGCATAAAATCAGCATTACATAGGTGATGTTAACATAAATATAACATTACATTTTAATATCCAGGTGGACGTTTCAACATCTTCCTAATATCTTTGACCAATATCGAAATCGTCACATCGCCCTCGATTGGAACTTTTGTTTCTAAACAGGAAAAAGTATTCCACACATCCCTTAAATCTGCACCCGTCTTCAGCTCAAAGTTGATGAACTCAATCTTTCCTTTGTTGTCAATCAACGATGAACTGTACTCGAGCTTCACAATTTTTCGATTATCTCCATAAGGTAGAAGATTCTGCAATATGTATTTCATTTTCAGATCTGCAAGAGGGGTGTAGTTATTGAACTTAAATTCACTTGAGGAATTCACGCTGTTGAAGTAGACATATGTGACATGCTAATTGATGTTCATTCTGGTGTATTGTGTTTTAGTATGAAACATGGGACAAAAGCCCATACTTATAGTAGTCGTAGACAAATATGGACCTCTTAAATCCTATCTTGTACCGAGGAATGTTCTGGAGATGCATATCCGGTACTATCCTCTTTTGTTATTCCAGAGATATATTTTCAGAATCACTCAAAACAGAATGATATTTTCTTCCAGACAGAAATAAGACATGTATTAAATGCAAAATTTTTGGAAAACTGAAAAATGTATTGAAATATTCGAAATTGTATATATTAGACATAATTAATATTAATACAAGATTACATACAATACATTGTTGAATAAAAACTAAAATGAACTAAAATATTTGTGGTCGGCTAAATCTATATTTATAGGTGGTACCTCCTTTGACTTTTGTTTATTTAACTGTCTTTCAATCTCGCTCAATTTTGGAGTGAAAATCTTGATTGAGAATGAAGGGTTTTTGGAAAGGATTTCTAGAAGAAAAAAATGGGTGTGAGATTTGATAATGCAGGTGATTGTTTTATTAAAATGACTTTTAATTTTTCTGGAAATGCATCTCCGAAAATGACTGACATGCAAAGGTGACAGATTTTCAAATTGCCGTTTCAAAACTCCGGACATGCATTTCTAGAAAGTCCACTGAGATGCTTAATAATCAATAAATTACATTGTTATATTCAGAGATGCATCTTCGAAACAAAATTTTATTTTAAAATAGGGTGACACTCATTCGGTTAGTCATTCAGTTATGTAAAGGGTGCGTTTGGAGATACGTCTCCGAAATCAGAGGGGCATTTTCGGATTTTCGTAGGGTAAATTTCCACCTCATAGTATGGGATTCGAATTTATCTTTTTTTTTTCTTTTTTGATCTCACGCTTAATAACTAGTTTGGAGAAATGAGATTCAAATGATGATCTACTAACTGCTCCTTCACCTCTTTTAAAAAAAATCACAAATTCACATTAATAAAAAAATGGGAGACTTGGCAAATGCTTTTGTTTTTCAAACTCTTCTGCTTAGAATAAAGAGTTTTTTTAACTAAAAATTAAAATTTTCTTAGTTTTGATATTATGAAGGTGATGAACATGAGAATGTTTGGTTTCTAATTAAGTCATTGTAACTTTTAGTGACTAAATTAATAATAAACTTAAATTAAATCTCATAAAAGTAAAATTCAGTAATTACAAATAAATGATAATTTTAGTAAATAAGAAAAGAAAAAGAAAAAAGAAAAAGTAAATAACAATTTTATCTAAAATAAAATATTAGCAAGTGAATCAAGAATATGTGGATTAATAGAGAATTAATAGAAATTTGGTATTTTGTCAATTATAAGGGTGACAAAACAAATTTGGTATGTTAGGAATGCCCGTTTTGCCTGCATTTTTCGCAAGTTGAGCCAAGGTTTTAGGCTCTTACCATCTACTATGCATGTTTGGTTATCTCCGTTTTTTTACAGGTTTTTGCAAGCGCGAGCATTAACATGAATTTTTGCAAATTTTAAGCTTTAGGGATGTATGGGTCGTCGATTCTGCCCCCACCAAACCATTTTTTTGCAGGGTTAACCAAGATTTTAGGCTCGCACCGTATACTATGTCAGCCCCTCCCCATGTTTTTGTGTAGGCTTTGTTACTACTGGTCGACCATGATGAAAGACAATACAATGTATGTCAACACGTGTGATAAATACAAAAGGCATTCAAACCTACATCACACCTCAACTGAAATGCTTCATTTTATGGCTTATCCCTGGCTAATTTATCAGTGTGGCATGGAAATCCTATGTTTTTTTCCATTGGCGCCAGGGTAACTAAGATTCCTTCTCGTGGGCGTGGATCACTTCACCAAAAGGATCGAGGAGGAAAAGTAATCTAAGAGCACAACAAAAATGATATGACACTTCTATTGGAAGTATACAATTTAAAATTTTGGACAGCCTAATTGCATTGTCTCAAACAATGGAACCCAGTTCGACAAATCCAATATACTATATTTCTTCCATCAACTCGGGTTTCAAATGAAGCTTGTCTCAGCTCCACAATGATTCCCCTGGGAGACGAGTTTCCACCATGTTATAGAGTTTTTCCGCGCCTAATTGACCCTCCAATTTGAGGTTGTTGGGGAAGTCAAGATGTTCGCGCAGAAAGTTTTCAACGTTGAAGTCATCATTCTAAAGTGAAGGCACAACCTTACCCCCCGAAGAAGTTGGTGAGGTTGTTCCTTGTGAGGGCACGCCTTTAAAATCTATGGAAGTGTTCGTGTTTAAGTCAATGATATCCACATCAACCTTTTATTTTTTAGTCTGGGGAGGAAACCATGCCTCTTCAAGAGCCTCTAACTTCAAAGTCGTAATAGGTTAGGCTAAATTATAGGAGCTTCATCCACAAATTCCTCTTCTTTGCACCTCGGGTAATCAGGCAGGACGAGTCTCTCTTTGGGGTGCTGCATTATGCCTCGCCTCGTCCAACCCTCCTCTTCTTTACCTAAGACTTCTTCTTGGAAACCGACATGGGGAAATCCTCTAAGCAAAAAATTCAATATATTAGCAAAAATAAATAACATAGGTCAAACCATTCGGTAATATAAAATACTTATGCAAATATTCTTCAATTTTTTTATCACTCCCATCATAATATATCACCTTTCTTACACTCACAATATAAAGGGCCCATTTGTTTTGGCTTTTTTTTAAATGATTTTTATAGTGTAACGTAATTTTGTTGAAAAAATTTTTACAAAGAAACTTTTCATAAAAGCTTCAAATGAAAATCTGGTTTGAATAGTTATTCTTAAAATGTTATTTTAGGTATTTCATCATTTTATCGAAACTTTTTTTGGATATCAAAATTTCAAAAAATCACTTAATTTTGAAGCTATTTCAAATAGCTTTTTCATGAAAATCATTTATGAAATACAACTTTTTGAAAAATTGTGATTTTGACTATGTTTTAGTTTTCAATAATGTATATTAATGTTATACAATGTCAAAATTAGTCTTTTAATTTATAAAAAACAAATGTCAAAAAACTTGTAATATTTTGAAAAACGTTTTTGTATAATCTATTTTAAAAAATACAAAGAAATTTTTTATTTTTTTAAAGCTAAAACAAACTGGCCCAAAATGTCTCCAAGAACTAGACAATTCCTATCTTAGTTTCTCCCAACTTATCATGATTGAAACTGTTTATTGGCAGGGGTCACTCGCCAAGTACAAGGAAAATCGATACTTACTTGCCTCTTCAAAGATAACCATTAAACACTTTCTTTTTCCTCATACTCGCACAAATCTATCTTTCCATTTTTATAGTTTAGGGAGTATGGAGTGAGCATAACCCTTTTGGCTAGGGAACTTATAGACATTTAGTCGGCCCTTTCTACGCCCTTGCTACTATAGAACGAGAAAAAGATACCTACAATGCGTGTTATCTCCAACATTGTACATATAATTTCAAACCCCTTGATAAAGGCCCAACTATTTGGGTGCAGTTGGGAACATGATCCACATTTCCAATTCATAAATGACATGAGTATATGATCGTACCTGGATCAGACAGTTATTCAGTGGCCAGCAACGTCGTATAGACTTCAGCTCCGGTGAGGTTGAAAGACGGCGTGGGGGGGGGGGGGTGTACCTGCAAGGTACTCCGACGCTCAAGTAAGGCAAGAGTCACAAGTAAAAGCAAGCACAGAAAGAGGTTATAGTGTATGAGATTGTGTAACCTGACTCACTCAGAGGGTGTTTATAGAGAGCCCCCAGCGCGGGGCCAACGGTCACTAGCACTGGGCTGGATTGCGAGGCCCAATCCAAGTAACTGCCAGGGCTTACGTGGTGTAGTAAAGACCAGCACGTGGTCTTCGCCCTGGGGTAACCGTTCCTAGATCTCCGGAATTAGGGCAGACCGATTCCATCGGGAGTGGGTGGTTACATGAGAACGTATCCTCGCGGGAAGGAGTCTTGCGTGTCGGGGAGAGACGTGTCCTCGCGGGGAGGATTCTCATATGCAGAAGGGGATGGCTCCTCGAGGGGGGAGCACCTGAGTGTCGAGGAGGAGCGAGCTCGGAGAGGCTTAGCGCCTCTGCTCGATGCTCTATGCCGTGTGTGCCCGAACACCGCTGAGGTGTGGCGTGTGCCCGACAATGTTGAGGTGAGACATGTGCTCGACGTTGGTCGTGCTAAGGGGCCTTTGTTAGGCCCTTCCAGGACGTGTGGGTTGCGCCTGCTCGATTGAGGGGCAGACCCGACCCAGTCCAGAACAGGAGTCCCCCAAGTCGTTGCGCTGAGGTGTCAGGGTAAGGACTTTAGGGTCGGTACTATGTCGAGGACGTGCCCAGTCGGGGAAGGGACTCTAAACGAGGAGCAGTTGGCAAACCAGGCAGAAACAAATCGATCTGCCCCTGTTAGACTGGCAGGGGATGGGCGACGACGCGGGGAGAAGTCTGAAACGAGGTGAATGAAAAAACGTGTTGGGGAATGAAAAGATGTGCTTGGGGAAGCGTGCACCACGTGTCACACCTCATCATTGCCTAGGGCGGCTACGCTAGGGTAGCGTAATTGATTGCCTAGGAAATCCTCGAGTCTCGTGAGGATCCTATAAAAGGGCTCGAGTTCGTGTCACTTGCACGTTTCCACCTTTTTCGCTCTCCTCTTCTTCCTATCTCCGTCGCTTCTCCACCGTCGTTCACCGCCGTACGTCGCTGCATCTACCGCTCTGGTCAGGCTTCAACCACCATTCCAAGTAAGCTTCTGATCTCTTTCTTTTTCGTTTTGCTTTCTGTTGGTGGTTTTCCGGTGAACTGATGAAGTTCCCGGTAATCCCTTGAGGGTTCCGGCCGAAAACGGCGGGACGTTCCTAGGGTTCCGGTAGATTTGGCGGAGGCTTGGGATGAATATCCGGAGGACCCGATGAATACCCCGAGGACATGCGATGAATTTCACGGGGAAGTGAGGTGAGAGGATTGGAGACCCGAAGAAGGGACAGGGTTAACGGCCTCGGGCAGTTCGCCGTGTCCCCGAACGTTTTCTTTGCTCTCGCTGCCCTTTCACTTGATCGGCGGTGGAAAGGTGGATTTGGTCGTGACCAACGAATTCACCTATTTCCTCTGCTTTTCAGGTAAAAAATGGCCGAGAGGCTTCCGGGGATTCTCCAGATAGACATTGAACTCGACGTCGACGGACCCGCGCATATCCCTAGGGAGGAGCTCGTGCGTCCGGCCGCCGAATGGGCCGGCGAGGAGCCTCTACGCATAAAATCATGTTTCACTGCCGACGACACGGACGTTTTCGCCTTCTTCGAGGACGTCTCTGAGGGCGAGCAGGCGAAGTTGACGGTCTTCCAGCCTCGGGCACACCACCGCATCTGCTCGAATTACCGTGGGTTAGGGTTCCCCATGTATGAGTTTTCCTTTAAAGAGGCTGGTATTCGTCTTCCATTCAACAGCTTTCAATTGGGGGGTTTTCAACCGGCTGCACCTGGCGCCGTCTCAGCTTCATCCTAATGCGATTGCCTTCATGCGGGCATTTGAGATCGTGTGTGACTACCTCAAGATCGGGACCACCCTCACGCTCTTTTTCCGCGTCTTCCATCTCCAACATTCAACGGACCAGGGGCGACATAGTTGGGTCTCCTTCAAACAACAGAGGAAGTTGTTCAAGGCGTACTCGGATTCGATTAGGAATTTCAAAGATAGGTTCTAATATGTCATGCCCACAACGCACGACGCTGTGGGTACGCTTTATGACATCATGACCGACAGTTCCGGGGAGGAGAGGTTTGTGTCCAAGTGTCCCCTAGAGTGGGAGGATGCGCACTTCGCGCTTGGTACGGACGAATACCTTGTGAAGCCTGGCGAGCTGTCGGAGGAGGACAAAGGAGCGTACGCCACGCTGGTCGCATATGTTACCAGTTTTAACCGGGCAAAGTGTGTTGGTAGGGATGGAAAATACATCCTCGACCCACGAGGAAGGGTTGTGACCACTCCCCGTTACATAAACACCAAGGGTCTCCTTGAGTGCAAGTCTCCCGATGTGGCCAAGAGGTTCTTAGGTAGAAGCTCCTCATCCTGTTCGGGCGTCCGTTTAGTTTTGTTTCGTTGTGCTAACTTTTTTCATGTTTTCCCTTGCAGCTCAAATGTCGAACGCCACCGAGCGCATCCTGAAGTTGGCCGCTGAACGGGCACCTAAGCGAACCAAGAGCCGCGTTCGGGATGTTATTCAGGCTGCGGCGTCGACTGGGACGACGAGTGGCTCGACCTCTCCACAGTGTAGCCAGTCTCCTCCTCCGGAGGGCACCCCTGCCAAGAAAGCGAGGACCGAGGGACCTGTCCTCGTGGATCTCGTGGACCCTACCTCACCGAAGAAGTTTCTAATGCCCGCCTGTCACCTTCAGCGGAATTTCTTCAGGGGAAGCCCCCCCGTCATTTCTGAGGCCGAGGTGAAGGCAGTTATGGGAATGGACGGTGCGGCCAGGAGAGAGGCGCTTGTCGAGGATCTTGCGGCCATGATGCGAGTCTTCAAGACTGCCTGGATATTGAACGAGGGGACCCCCTCTGCCTCCGAGTTACAGAAGCTGAAGGATGGATACACTGCCCTCGAGAAGGAGAAGAACAAGGTCGCGGCTGATCTGCAAAGGGCCCAGGCCAAATGCGAGGACTATGCTAACGCCCTTCGCGAGCTGAATGAGGCCAAGGCTGCACTGAAGGTGACTCAAGAGGAGCGTGATCGCTTTCGGACCAGGATTGGAGAATTGGAAACCGCTGTCCGTCCCGCAAAGAACGAATTCGCCGAGGAGAAAAGCTTCGCCGACCGCACGAGCCTGATCACTAAGATTCGGGAACTTCAGCAAGATAGTTTGGAGGCCCTCGAGATAGGCTTTAAGAATGCAGTGGAGCAGGTCGGTGCCGAGAATCCGGGTGTTCAGCTTGCGCTCGACAGAATCAGCCCGTTCCTTCGCGTGGTCAATGGCAAGTTTGACCTGCCAGAGGAAGAGGACGAGGAGGATGGACACCGGGTTGAGGACGAGATTGCTGTTTAGTTTTGCTTGTTCGGCCTGCGTGCCACTCTCTTTTGATCTCGGTTTATCTGGCCTGCGCGCCATTTTTTCTTTGTAATGACTTGTGCCCGGCCTGCGTGCCAGGGACTTTTTTATACTTGTTTGTAATGTTTATATGCTGGGCTTCTGCCCGCTTCAATGCATTTTTGTTTATCTGCTCGTGTGCTGTTTGTATGTTTTCAATTATGTGTGATGTTATTGCATTTGCTATACTTTGTTTGTTTTTGTCCACGTAATAGAGATTTCTATTACTTACTTTGTTTTTGTCTAAGTAAAAAGACTTTGGGGATTTGCTCGACTTTGATAATCCCTAACCGCGTGGAGAGCTGGCCGAGTGGTCGGAGATGTATTCCGACCTTCAACGAGGCTAAGAGCTCGGTCGAGGTCTTAGCTTCGTGGCGTGAACTTCCCATCGCGAGTTGGGTGTTCTGCCTAATTGGTACAACGACGGAGGAGCTCGATCGAGGTATCCTTGTCGGATCAAAAGTCCTCGCGCACACACAACGCGACCTTTGATCATCGTGTTCTGTATAGGGGTGTCGCGCTCGTACCCTAGTGCATCCCCGTAATCGCGGTGCTAGTGTATCGCGGGCAGTGTTTAACTATAGTACTGTTTAAGCTTCTCAGCGTTCCATGGCCGAGCAAGTTCTTCCCCGTGCAGATTTTCGAGGAAGTAGGCTCCTGTCCCCGTTTTCGCGCGGACGCGGTACGGGCCCTCCCAGTTCGCGGCGAGTTTGCCTTCTCACGAGTCTTTCTGGTTCCTTCGTAGGACGAGGGTGCCCACCTGAAAATCACGTTTGATAACTTTGTCGTTATAACGTAGTGTTATTTTCTGTTTAAGTGAAGCTTCTCGGAGGGAAGCGCCCGAACGTGTCTCCTCGACGAAATCGAGTTCTTCCCTCAGGACGTCGTTGTTCGCGTCCCCGTCGAGGGGGGCTTCTGTCCTCCTCAAGGGTTCCCTGATTTCCACGGGGATCACCGCTTCCGTTCCGTAGGTCAGACGAAAGGGGGTCTCCCCGGTCGTGGAATGTGGGGTCGTTCGGTAGGCCCAGAGGACGCCGTGCAGCTCCTCGACCCACCATTGTTTGGCGTCGCCTAATCGACGTTTCAATCCTCGGAGGATTACTCTGTTCGCCGCTTCAGCCTGCCCGTTTGTTTGAGGGTGCTCGACCGACGTGAAGTGCTGCTTCGTGCCTAGTTTGGTGACGGAGTCTTGGAAGTTCCTGTCGGTGAACTGTGTTCCGTTGTCGGTGACAATGGCTTGAGGCACGCCGAATCGGACGAGGATGATTCTTTTGTAAAAATGCAGTATGTTGAAGGCCGTGATTTTGGCCAATGCTTCCGCCTCGATCCACTTCGTGAAGTAGTCCACCCCGACGATGAGGTATTTGTTTTGATACGATCCCACAACGAAAGGTCCAAGGATGTCTATTCCCCACCACGCAAACAGCCACGAGGAGGAAAACGTTTTGAGCTCACTAGGGGGAGCGAGGTGCATGTCCCAGTGTCGCTGGCATCTATCGCACTTCTTGACGTGTTCCTTGGCGTCATGTTGCATGGTGGGCCAGTAATACCCTGCTCGAAGCGCCTTACGGGCTAACAATCGCCCGCCGAGGTGCTATGCATTGATTCCCTCATGGATTTCCTGGAGGATGCCAGGGACCTTGGTCTCCTCGACGCACCTGAGGAGGGGGATAGAAAACCCTCGTCGGTATAGCTTGTCCTCGACTATCGTGTATGAGCATGCCCGCCGCTTCACCATCTCCACTTCCTTGGGATCTTTGGGCAGCCTGCCCATCGTGAGGTACTCGTATACCGGGGTCATCCAACAATTGCTGTCCCCAATGGCGTTCACGTCCGTCGCTGGAACAGGTTTGTCTATGCTCGGGCGGGAAAGTACCTCCTGTATAACGGATTTGTTCCCGCCTTTCTTCTTTGTGCTCGCCAATTTGGACACGACATCTGATCGGGTATTGTGTTCGCGAGGGATGTGCGTTACTTCCGCTGAGGTGAATTTTTTCATCTTTTCTTTCACCAAGATCAAGTATTCGATGAGGCTGTCGTTCTTGGCCTGGTACTCTCCTCGTACTTGCGAGGCCACGAGCTGGGAGTCGGTGAAGATTTTGACTTCCTTGGCGCCGAGGTCCTCGGCTAACCGAAGCCCGGCGAGGAAAGCCTCGTACTCTGCTTGGTTGTTAGACGTCGGGAAGGATAGTTCGAGGGATACCTCGATCAGGATGCCTTCCTCATTTTCGAGGATGATGCCCGCCCCGCTTCCCTTCGGGCTGGATGCTCCGTCGACATAGATCGTCCATTTTTGGGATCCGTTGGTCGAAGGTTCCAGGGCGGTTATCTCCGCCACAAAGTCGGCCAATACCTGAGCCTTCAGGGCTTTCCTTCCCTCGTATTGGATGTCAAACTCGGCGAGTTCGAGCGGCCACCTGAGCATCCTCCCCGCCATATTCGGTCATCCAAGGAGTTGCCTTATAGGTTGTTCGGTCCTTACGATGACAGTGTGGGCTAGAAAGTAGTGGCGTAGCCTCCTGGCCGCGGTGACGAGGGCCAGGGCGACTTTCTCTATCTGCTGATACCTGAGCTCAGGGCCTTGGAGGGCTTTGCTCGTGAAGTAAATCGGTTTCTTCCCGTCCGGGGTTTCCCGAATGAGGACGGCGCTGACCGCTTCACTCGTGATTGCGAGATACAAGAAAAGTGTCTCCCCGCTCTCGGGCCGTGAGAGGACCGGGGGTTGCGATAGGACTTGTTTTAGGTGGAGGAGCGCCTGCTCGCATTCCTCGCTCCATTCAAACGTCGCTTTTTGTCGAAGAAGTTTGAAAAATGGGAGTGCGTATTGCGCAGACTTGGCGACGAAGCGGGAGAGGGAGTGAGCATCTCGTTCAATGATTGTATTGACTTCTTTGAGTCCAGAGTAGGGATATCGGAGAAGGCTTTACACTTGTCGGGGTTGGCTTCGATTCCTCGCTCTGTGAGGTAAAAGCCGAGGAACTTACCTGCCCGAATGCCGAAGGTGCATTTGTCGGGGTTGAACCTCATGCGGCATCTCCTCGCTGTGTCGAACACCTTCTTGAGGTGTGCGGCGTGGTCGACTTCTTCTGCGGATTTGACGATCATGTCGTCCATATAGACCTCGAGCATGTCGCTAATTTCAGTCCGGAAAACCTTATTCATCATCCGTTGGTAGGTCGCACCGGCGTTCTTTAGGCCAAAGGGCATTACATTGTAGTAGTAATTGCCCGACTCGGTCATGAAAGTCGTGTGCTGTTTGTCGACCTTATCCATGGGAATTTGGTTGTATCCTGAGTAGGCGTCCATGAAGGATAATAATTTGTAACCTGCAGAATTGTCGACCAGCTGGTCGATGTTAGGCAAAGGGTCGCAGTCTTTCGGGCAAACCCGGTTAAGATCAGTATAATCAACACACATCCTCCATTTTCCATTATTCTTTTTGACGAGTACAAAGTTGGACAGCCAGGTTGTGTACCTAGCCTCCGAAATAAATTCGCCTCTAGGAGGTCTTTTACAGCTTTTTCAGCAGCCTCTGCTTTTTCGGGAGACTGCTTACGCAGCGGCCGGATCTACTGCGAGCTGATGGTAAACCACCTCGGGGTCAAGGCCAGGCATCTCGGAGGCGCTCCAAGCGAACATATCAGCGTTTTCCCGGAGACATGTCTTCAGCTGCTCCTTCGCCAGGTCGGGGATCCCGGTGCCAATCTTCATGTTACGGTCTGGATCGTCCCCGAGGGCCACGAGCTCAAAGTCTCCGTCTGGGATGGGGCGCGTTGGGTGGGGAGGCCGCCCGTTGTTTTCCGCCTGGAGGTCGAGGTCCTCTGCTCCGCCCTCTTCGTGCTCGTCCATGAACCGGCTGTCGAGGTCGACCGCGTTGACGGGAGGGAGAGGTCTCTGTACGGTGTCCGTGGATGGCTTTGCTCCGGTCTTGGGCTTGGTGCCGATGGAACTCATGCCTTTGATCGCAGCGTCGAAGCACCTCCTGGCCGCGTCTATGTCCCCGTGCATCGTAACCACACGTCCCCGGGTCGTGTAGTACTTCATCTTGAGGTGGATCATTGATGGCACTGTTGTGAGTTTATCCAAGGTGGTCCTCCCGAGGATGCAGTTGTAGAGGGATTGACATTCGACCACCAGGAAGCGGATCTTCACCTGACGGGCAGTGTCTTCGGCTCCTAATGTGACCATCAATTCAACGTAGCCCCATGGCCAGGTGGTGGTGCGGTTGAACCCCTGCAGATCTGAACCAACGTACGGGGTCAGATGTCTCTCGTCAAGCTGGAGGGTCTCGAACAGGTGAGCGTACATGATGTCGACCGAACTACCCTGGTCGACAAGGATCCTTCAAACGTCAAAGTTCGCCATCTGTGCCCTGACTAGGAGGGGGATAGTGGCGTTGGGCCTGCGTGCCACTCTCTTTTGATCTCGGTTTATCTGGCCTGCGCGCCATTTTTTCTTTGTAATGACTTGTGCCCGGCCTGCGCGCCAGGGGCTTTTTGATACTTGTTTGTAATATTTGTACGTTGGGCTTCTGCCCGCTTCAATGCATTTTTGTTTATCTGCTCGTGTGCTGTTTGTATGTTTTCAATTGTGTGTGATGTTATTGCATTTGCTATACTTTGTTTGTTTTTGTCCACGTATTAGAGATTTTTATTACTTACTTTGTTTTTGTCTAAGTAAAAAGACTTTGGGGATTTGCTCGACTTTAATAATCCCTGACCGCGTGGAGAGTTGGCCGGGGTGGTCGGAGATGTATTCCGACCTTCAACGAGGCTAAGAGCTCAGTCGAGGTCTTAGCTTCGTGGCGTGAACTTCCCATCGCGAGCTGGGTGTTCTGCCTAATTGGTACAACGACAGAGGAGCTCGATCTAGGTGTCCTTGTCGGATCAAAAGTCCTTGGGCACACACAACACGACATTTGATCATCGTTTTTTGTATAGGGGTGTCGCGCTCGTACCCTAGTGCGTCCCCGTAATCGCGGTGCTAGTGTGTCGCGTGCAGTGTTTAATTATAGTACTGTTTGAGCTTCTCAGCGTTCCATGGTCGAGCAAGTTCTTCCCTGTGCAGATTTTCGAGGAAGTAGGCTCTTGTCACCATTTTCGCGCGGACGCGGTAGGGGCCCTCTCAGTTCGCGGCGAGTTTGCCTTCTCGCGAGTCTTTCTGGTTTCTTTGTAGGACGAGGGTACCCACCTGAAAATCACGTTTGATAACTTTGTCGTTATAACGTAGTGTTATTTTCTGTTTAAGTGAAGCTTCTCGGAGGGAAGCGCCCGAACGTGTCTCCTCGACGAAATCGAGTTCTTCCCTCAGGGCGTCGTTGTTCGCGTCCCCTTCGAGGGGGGCTTCTGTCCTCCTCGAGGGTTCCCTGATTTCCACGGGGATCACCGCTTCCGTTCCGTAGGTCAGACGAAAGGGGGTCTCCCCGATCGTGGAATGTAGGGTCGTTCGGTAGGCCCAGAGGACACTGTGTTGCTCCTCGACTGTTCAGAGGACACCGTTGTTTGGCGTCGCCTAATCGACATTTTAATCCTCGGAGGATTACTCTGTTCGGCGCTTCAGCCTGCCCGTTCGTTTGAGGGTGCTCGACCGACGTGAAGTGCTGCTTCGTGCCTAGTTTGGTGATGAAGTCTTGGAAGTTCCTGTCGGTGAACTGTGTTCCGTTGTCGGTGACAATGGCTTGAGGCACGCCGAATCGGGCGATGATGTTTCTTTTGTAAAAACGCAGTATGTTGTAGGTCGTGATTTTGGCCAATGCTTCCGCCTCGATCCACTTCGTGAAGTAGTCCACCCTGACTATTTGGGTGCAGTTGGGAACATGATCCACATTTCCAATTCATAAATGACATGAGTATATATGTAGAAGAACTCTTAGTCGCTGATGCATTGTCAAAATGGCCATCTCAACCTCATGGCATGACTTCAGCAAGATGCCACTTTCGTTGCCAATGGTGAAGATATACAATTCTTTACGAAACAAGACCATATTGACCTCACTAATGTAGACGTGTTAAATACTATTAACTCTTCCACTAAAATGGTTGGTGCTTATAGTCGCCATCGATGATCATCCCATTAGGTTGCCTTGAATTTTCTACATAGTGTTTCCACATTTCACATCTATCCCTGTGTGTCTTAAGTTTTACCAAAACAATATTCTCATCGAACTTCCTAATAATCACCATCGCCTAGTCGTTTAAAAGAAAGAAGGACAAGGGGTAGAGCTAAATACATGTGAATTATTTGACTAAAAGTTGAAGAGGAACTTGTAGGAGGAAGTACAATCCATAAGAAAACAATAAGACAAATATAGAATGAAACAATGGAGAGGAAAAATTGTGACTCATGTATTTAAAAGGTATGATTTTCTCCATAGGCCGAGTATAGTCATCATCACATAATCAGTAAGGTCATAGATACCATATAGGAATATGACACTAACAATCCTTATTGCGAGCATGCAAACAGATTAACGAAACATATCACGTGGTCATTCCCAAGATAGTTTCATTATTATATCACATTAAATGAGTCGTTTATCCAAAAACACGACCCTTACTCGTTCCTCAAGCGCGACCTTAGTCCACCGAACATCACAACCCATAAAATAAGACCCGCCCCTAGCACCACTAAACACATCCGAACCACATCACCATTCCTGTCCTCGTACTTAAAGGAATGTGAACTTGAATGTATTGCCTTCATCACATCGCCCTTTTAGGTCTTGTGCATGAGGAATTGTGGACCAAAATAACTTTAGTTTGGCCTCAAAGGGTCCGTCCGACCAACTTTATAGCCTGTAAGTAACATAGCAGAATTAGACACAAAAGAGCGAGATCATGTGGCGAGCATGTGATCCTCATTCATAATTCTTTGGAGAATGTGTCGAGCCACGTGTCATGGGAGTAATTGAAGTCATTCAAAGTCTAATAGGTTAACCGAACTCTCTATTATGGGGGATGACTCACTCTTTTTATCAAGTCAAAGCCAAGGGGGCGCATGGTTGAATTCATTAGCACTAAAACTGGTATTTTCAACAACTCTTGGTCAAGAATCGAGGCAATATATATCTTAACTAGACAACAAAGTAACTAATCCACTCTTTACATATTATAACACAAAGTTCTCTTATGCATCTCATCGTATAATGAGTAAACGTACTTGCCACAACAATTTTAATTAACATATCATGATTTTATACTATATTTTTTAATTTGTAAAATTTAATAAAAATCAGTATAAGATTGTAATTTAATATAATCCTATCTTGACACAATTTTCATAACCAACTTACCTATTTATTTTTAAATGGCTAAATCAATTACAAAAAGTTCATTATATTTAACTTTTTCCCATTCCATTTTAACATATTCTCACTACATTTTGCGTTTGTGCTGTGATAGCGGTTGACCTCAAACCACCCCCCACTCTTCTTCTGTTCCTTGGTATTTTGTCTTTTTTCAAACAAGACAAAAACAAACATAAACATAAACATAAACAACAACATAGGGTAACTTCTTTCGATGCAAATGCTGATCAAAATAAGGGTCCCCTAGATCTTGTTTGATTTCACTGTTGCATCTCTCACCATTGCTCCGAGCCCACGTTGCTTTGGTAAGTCGTTAAATCTTGTCTCTTCTATTTTCCTTTTCATTCTTCCATTTTTCAAAGCTGGTTTCTCGGATCTGCAAATTTTTTCTACCCAATGGTTTTATGTTTACAATTTTGAATTTTGTTTCCAAAGTTTGATTCTTTTTGCATTGTTATGGAACCCCATTACACGAATAGTGAGTTTTGTTGGATATTTGAAATTCTATTGGGCATTGTTTGGATCCGTTACCGTGGGAAACGGGGAAACTTTTTTTTTTCTTTTTGTTTTGTGATTGTGAAACTTCCAAACGCATGTTTGTGGAATTTTGTTTAGATTTTTTGAAATGTGAATGATGAGTTTATAGTTCCTTTGAAGGGTCAAAGGGACAAGAAAGTGAGAAAAGTGTTGTTTTATGAAGTTAGTGGGGAGATGAATCATGGAGTCCAGTGAGCATGAAAGGTTGACAGTTAGAGAGTTTCATGCAAATGGAAGCAGCATGAGTACATCAGAAGTTGAGGCCAAGCTTGATGAAGGAAATATTCAAGAGGCGGAATCTTCGTTGCGAGAAGGGTTGTCACTCAATTTCGAGGTCAGTTTATTCATGATCACATAGTTTGCAAGCTCCGCATGATATTTGTGGATAAGTTGATGAGATGTTTAAGTTTTGTAACAGGAAGCAAGGGCTCTTCTTGGGAAGTTGGAGTATCAGAGAGGTAATGTAGAAGGTGCTCTTCGTGTCTTTGATGGAATCGATCTCCAAGCTGCAATTCAGCGGTTGCAACCCTCCTTGTCTGAAAAACTACCCGCCAAAAAAGGCCGCCCTCGCACAGACTCACCTTCTTCAGTCTCTCAACACGCTGCTAGTTTGGTGCTTGAAGCCATCTACTTAAAATCCAAGTCTCAACAAAAACTTGGAAAATTTGCTGGTATTGATTTTTTTTTCCCTAAAAAAGATGATAGTATGAAAAATATTCTTGACTGTTTTTGAAAATCGTTCTTCACCTGTTGCTTACTTAATTTTGCTTTCTCTTTTGAATGTCATGATTCCTTCTATAGTTGTAATCTATGCAGCACCAACACTTCATATAGAAGGCATGTCTGGTGTCTGACACGTATCAGGGTCTAATATCAACATGACAATGATATATGTTCTAGTCAATCACTTTAAAATTTTAAAATCATTCCCCGTGTCAATGTCGTGATTGTGCGTCTATGTCACTGGTGTAATACTACTTTTGATATTTCTGAATTAGATCTAAAACATTGAAATACTTCTTCGAATTGTATTCTGCAGAAGCTGCTAATGACTGTAAACAGATTCTTGATGCCGTTGAGAAGATATTTTATCAGGGTATACTTGATTTCCAAGTGGACAACAAATTGCAAGAGATAGTCAGCCATGCAGTAGAGCTCCTTCCAGAGCTTTGGAAACAAGGTGGTTTCTACGATGAGGCAATCTCTGCATATAGGCGTGCGCTTCTTAGTCAATGGAACCTTGATAATGACTGTTGTTCAAGAATTCAAAAATCGTTTGTTGTTTTTCTTCTGTACAGTGGTGTGGAGGCAAGTCCACCCAGTTTAGTTGTTCAGATTGACGGTTCTTATGTGCCTAAAAATAATCTCGAAGAGGCGATTCTGCTTTTAATGATTCTTATAAGAAAGTTTTGTTATGGTAAGATAAAATGGGATCCTTCAATCATGGAGCACTTAACTTTTGCATTTTCGATATGTAGCCAAACTTCTCTTTTAGCAAAGCAATTCGAAGACTTGATGCCTGGAGTATACCATCGTATTGATCGTTGGAATTCTTTAGCTTTATGTCATTTTGCAGCCGGACAAAATGTCAGTGCTTTGAATCTGCTAAGAAAGTCGTTGCACAAACACGAACGACCAGATGACCTTACATCGTTATTATTAGCTGCTAAAATCTGCAGCGAGGATCCTTATCTTGCTAGCGAGGGAGTCGGCCATGCACAGAGAGCATTCAGCAATGCTCGTGGTCCAAATGAGCATTTAAAAGGTGTTGCTCTTCGGATGTTAGGACTTTGTCTCGGAAAGCAAGCTAAGGTTGCTTCCTCGGACTTCGAGAGGTCCCGACTTCAGTCCAAAGCCCTGGAGTCATTAGAGGAGGCAACTAGATTGGAGAAAAACAATTCTGATCTGATTTTTGAATTGGCTGTTCAGTACGCGAAGCATCGAAATTTGACTGCTGCTTTGCGCTCTGCGCGGCATTTCTTCAATGAAACCGGAGGCTCTGTAATAAAAGCTTGGATATTGCTTGCTCTGATTTTGTCTGCACAGCAAAGATTTCCGGAAGCTGAAGTGGTGACAGATGCTGGTTTAGATCAGACTGCAAGATGGGAGCAGGGGTCTCTTCTTAAGCTTAAAGCAAAGCTGAAGATCTCCCAATTAAAACCGATGGATGCTATTGAAACTTATCGCTACCTTCTTGCATTGGTTCAAGCCCAGAGGAAATCCTCAGGGTCTTTCCAAATTAGTTCAAAGGTAAGATTCTTCCGTCTACTTATATCTTCTTCGAGGGATTCTTTCCAAAGTTTTTCTGAAGTACGATCAAGATATTATATTTAAGTTGATTACTGACTGCATAATCAATCTTATTTTCATTTTGTCAACTCGTTATAGGTTGAAGATGATAAAGTTAATGAATTTGATATTTGGCACGGTCTTGCAAATTTGTATGCCAGTCTTTCTCATTGGAAGGATGCTGAAATCTGTTTGCAAAAGGCCAGGGAGCTGAAAGAGTATTCTGCAGCAATTTTGCACACTGAAGGCAAGGCTAAATCATTTCTCAAATCTCAATAAAATTGTAGCATGTTGAATTTATGCCTCCCACCTTCTGCCATTCCAATTGAAACGCGTGCATGTTTGGATTGACAGTGAGTTGGCAAAATCACGATGGAGCCGTGATTTTGTTGAAGGTCAAAAGTGTATGTTTTGCCAATCTCACCACCAATTCAAACCTGCAGGCCAGAATATAAAACATTAAAGATGAAGATAAGAGCTTAGAATTATCAACTTGTATGATATTTATATACCCTCTATGCTTTTGTATCAGGTATTTTGTTCGAAGGACGCGGCCAAAATATAGAAGCTCTCAATGCTTCTATTAATGCTATACTAATTGAACCCAACCACATTCCTAGCAAAATCTTAATGAGTGCGTTGATTCAGAAAATGGGTACAAAGGCGTTGCCTGCTGCAAGAAGCATGCTGTCTGATGCGCTTAGAATAGAACCAACCAACCGGATGGCTTGGTATTACTTGGGATTGGTTCACAAGCACGATGGCCGAAATGGTGATGCTGCGGACTGCTTCCAGGCAGCTTCCATGCTGGAAGAGTTGGATCCCATTGAAAGTTTCAGCACCTTTTTTTGAATATATTTTGATTTTTCAATGGTTAATTTTGCAGTCTGCAGTGAGATCTATACCATTATGATTTGTAGTTTATACAATGGGACACAATAGAATCAGTTTTAGGAAATGTTTTCTTCTTTTCAAATGATTTGTTATCACAAACTAGGCTCAGAAAAGGAATTGAAAAAAAATATTTAGGAAATAAAGTGACATTGAGTGAGTTGTAAAGAACTTTGATCGGCAAGATTTTATTGTAGATGTATGTTACTTATTTGAACAGAATCCGTCTTGCGGCTTGTGAAAGTAGAGATTTAATTTCCTCCAATTATGTGTCAGGTTTTTTGGCTAGACCTACAAGGTTTTATGACTTATATTCACAAACGTCTTGGTTTATTTCCTTGCTCAATGCAGTGCACAATTTGGTGTAAATTATGGAAAATAACAATTTGTTTAAAAATCACGCCACAATACCAGAATTATAGCACTGCTATAGTTAGTATTCAACATCATACAGTCATGGTCTCTGCTTAAAAGGAACTCAATGTGCAAACACAATGCTGATGATAAAATTGTGCTGATTCAGAAAAAGTCTCATTAAACTGGTCAATAGATGGTCCAACCAACCAACCCAACAAAGGGATTACAAATCAGATACTATTACAAGCTATGAGAACAAAATTTCCATTCTATTATGCCTCTAACTTACAAGTTTTCAGTTGTCTTCTTCTTCAGCATCATCTGAGCTTTGAAGGTGGCTTAGTTTAACTCTTGCCTTTTTTGGTTTCGAGTCTTCTGTTGCATCATTTTCATTAACCTTCCTCTTCCCTCTTTCTCCCTCTTCTTCATCAACAGCAACGGTAGGAGGTTCATCACCTTTGAATCCCAAGGAGGAGGATGCTTTAGAGTCAGATTCTTCAGCTGCCTTTGGATTGGATTCTTCCTTTTCTTTGGGATCAGATTCTTCAGCTGCCTTTGGATTGGATCCTTCATTTTGTTTTGGATCAGATTCTTCAGCTTTATCTCCGTTTCTCGATTCTCCATTCTTATCTGATTTTACAAATCCCTGCAGAAAGGTGCGGACTTCATCATTGGTAGCAAGATCCAACGGAGTCTTTCCCGCCTTTGTCTTGACACTGAGACTTGCCCCTTTCTTAGCCAAATACTTGACAAGTTCCAGATGGGAACCTTGAGCAGCAAAGTGTAATGGGGTCATGCCTTTACGAGTAGCAGCTTTAAAAGAGGCACCAGCTGAAACCAGAGCCCTAACAACTTCTAAATGACCCTTTTGTGCCGCAAAGTGTATTGCGGCCATGTCATCCATAGCGGAAGCACCAACATCAGCCTTGTTCTTGCATAGATAACTGACTACCTCAGTTTGCCCAGAAAATGCTGCTAAATGTAGTCTATGATCCACAGTTGCTTGTTAAAGAAATAATGTGGCAATACAAGAATTACCAAGTAAAGCTCGGTTACTTAACCCAGATAAAATTTTCTTCCTTATTTACAATTCCCCTAAAAACAAACATCTAAAATATAGTCTGTGATCCAAAGTGGCATGTTTAAAGAAACAAGAACGCAAGAGGAGTGCTGTGAATACACTCTTGTAAACACAACTCTCTAATTGGTTGAAATCAAACGGGTCCCACTAAATCAAATAAGCCCCTGCATAAATTTAGTAGAACCCATTTGAATTTCAAACAATTAGAGAGTCTATGTTGAAAACAGTGTTAGAGAGTGTATTGCTAACATAACTCAAAGGACAATGCTAGCAACAGGTTCATATCCCTAGGAAAACCCTATTACTACTTCCTTTTGAGATAAAAAGGGGTGGCAAACGAGCATGTCCGTCCCATTTAAGCCCTGTTTAAGCCTGTTCCACAAAAATCCGAAAAAAATAGGGTAGGGCGTGCATAATTAAGGGTGCAAGCCTAAAACCTTGGTCCACCTCGCAAAATATAGGGCAGGACAAGCCCACAGGCATTGCATCTCTAAAGTCTAAAAATTGCAAAATTTTATGTTCATGTTCCCGCACGCAAAAAAATCGGGATGAACATATTAGAGAGTGCAAGCCTAAAACTTTGGTCCGCATCGCAAAAAAATGAGGGTAGTACAGACTCGCAGGCATTGCACCTCTAAAGTCTAAAGATTGCCAATTTTTATGTTAACGTCCGCGCCCGCGCCCGCAACAGCTCGCAAAAAATCAGGATGGACATATTAGAAGGAGCGAGCCTAAAACCTTGGTCCGCCCCGCAAGCCGGACCTGTTTTGCCACCCTTAGATAAAGTTTTCATCCTTATTCTCAATTCTCCCCAAATCACAAATCACAATAATGTAAAATGTTGCAGAACAATATGGCAATGCTAGATAAAATTTTCATCCTAATTTCAAATTCTCCTTAGATCACAACCATGCAACTAAATAAATATTCAACCATTAATATCCACATACACACAAAGTCAAAACATGAAGCACACCTCATCTCATACAAGAAAATTTCAATTTGAGGATCAAGTAAGCATTCCATAACAAAAGCAAGAGAATTTCAATGGAACCTACCGTGTACGGTAAATCAGAAGGAAAAAAGAGAATGTTAGGGTTGATAATTGAAATATAATAAAAGAGATGGGAATGAGGATACGGTGTTCTGGAGTGCTTATCTCTGGAATTAACGGACAAAGGATTTGACATCAAAATTGACTGAACTGATATGAGATCGCCGGACCTTGCCGCCGCGTGAAGGTCGCCGCCGGTTCCCGATTTCTGTGGATTACCTTTACCCATCTGCTTCTCTTCTTCTTCACTCTTCAAAAAAATCGTTGTTGCTAGCTACCCTGTACAAACCCTCTCTTCTAGCGGTTTTACCAAATATCGTAAATATTAAAAATGCTCTTTCCTTTCTATTCCGTTATTATTATTTTTTTTTCTTTCGTAATCGTAACTTTCACTACTCTTTTTCTTTTCTTTTTTTTTTTTCTTTTAATTATTTTTTTATTTTTATTATTATTATTATTTATTATTTTTTTAATTTTGGTTTTCCTATTTTCAAATCTGATTTTTTTCTTTTCGAAATTTTAGTTTTATTTAAAATTTAAATGTTTTTTTTCTTCTGAATTTTAATTCTTCTTTTAATCTAAAAGTCATTTTGATAATTTTTGAGATTTTAATCCTTTTAATTTGAGGTAAAATTTTAATAATTTGATAGTTATTTTTGAGAATGTGACACTGCCATTTCTAATGTGAAATAAAATTTTAAAGACGTGATAATTATTTTGCTGATGTGTCACCGCCACGTCCAATCTATTATCAATATAAGAAAGTTAATAGCCGATTTAATTACATATTTAACCTTTTAAATCAATTCTTAATCATTTTTTTATGTTTCTAATGGTCATTTGCATCACACAGATTTACATTAAATGTCATTATATGATTAGATTAATTGCCAATAAATCATAAAACAACAAATACGACTTTTGCACTCCACAATACTGATTGTTTCCTCTTCTAAGATTTGTTTTCTTATTTCACGTATCATTGATAAAGAAGTCATTATCATGTCTTTTGAATTTTTCTTCCAAATTCAAAAGACAGACTTTCTGTATTTTATCAAATTTCAATATAACCCCTATACTATTTTGCGTACATAGTGTTCCAATCCCATTTTTCAACAAAATTATAGCAGATACTCCATATAAGGTAAAAGTTACATTTTTTGTGGGTTCTTCTTCTTTAATAATCTTTTTTAGGGTTCTTCTTTATTCCCCTCTTGCAATTCCTGTATGCACTAACGGCTTATAATTTTTTTCCTAATAACCAGAAGCCAATGTCTCAAAAATTCGACTTCGTGCGTGATATCAATGATTCTAAGGAAACATGGCGTCTTGCAGTTCGTATTCTTGATGTATGGATCGTCGTTAATAGCAAGGGTATATCACATCTTGAGATGGTTGTAATGGATGCCAAGGTCTGGTGTATTTTTGTGTATTCTTACTAATTTGTGTTATTAAATTTGGGACATTGCTTTAACATAATGTATTTCGTTTTTTCAATTCTAGGGTGATCGAATACAAGTTTTGGTTCGAAATGACCATACAACAAAGTGGAAACAGTTGTTGAAAAAAGATGTGACTTGCATAATAAATAATGGTAATGTTTATGACAACGATTTTCAATGGAAGGTCTGTGATCACCTGAAGAAATTTGTTTTCTTAAGTGGTATAACTGTTAAACCAATTGAGCTTGCCAATATGCCTCATAATAAGTTCTTCTTCAAAGATTTTTCTGATATCCTTAAAGGAGATTGTGAAGTTAACAGGCTTGAAGGTATTTGGTTTTCTTAATATTTAGGTTGTATATTTTTTTACTGAATATGGAGTATGTGACATTTTTTTATTATCGAATTGTATTATCAGATATTATAGGTGTTGTCCATAAGGATAACAACTATCAATCGAAATCAGGCGGAAAGAAGATTGTGGTTTCTTTCAGACTTAGGGATTTGGGGTTAGTTTGTTTTATTAATCTTATAATCCATTTATCACATATGTTGAATATTTTTATAATCAACTCAAAATGTTATGTAGGGGCAATATTATAAACTGCAGTTTATGGGACAGATATGGAATCAAGTTTTTAAGTTACTATAACGACGAAACAAACTGTGGAGCAATTGTCATTGTTTTAACACATGCAATGATCAAAGATTGCCAAGGTCGTGTATTGGATTGAATAAGAAATTTTTCTTATATATTACAATATTATCGTAACTACATTTAATTTGTTATTATTAATGTGAATGTTTATGGCTTTGATGCTTCAGTTTCCAATGGATGGAGTGGATCGAAATTGTTGATCAACGAAAACATTCCTGTTCTCCAGGAATTTCTATCAAAGTACAGTATCTTGAAACTTTGTAGTTATTTTATTAGTCTATTGTATAACTTCATTTTGTTCTTTGTGATGATTGCTTGTGTTATTCTTTTTTAGGTTACCTGATACGTAAAAGAATGAGAGGCCCACTTAATCCACGCAAGCATTGTCTAACTGGTCTGGTGGAACACATATTCCATCAATCGAAAGGTTTGTTTATAATGCCAAATACATGTCACTGAGTGACTTCTGCAAGTTAAAGCAGGTTTGACTTTTAAATTTTTATTACATTATGAGAATGCAACATTTCCATATACTGATTTAGCTATGATATTATTCATTTTTAGGAAACTATTTGTGTTACTGTGGCAACAACATTAAAATTTGTCGTTTCAAAATATGGTTGGTTTTATTATGGTTGCACCAAGTGCTCTTTGAAATCCCATGTTCCTGCAAATTCGTATAAATGTGGTTGTGGTGAAGATGTTAATAATCCTATACCAAAGTTAACTTAATAATGTTGTAGTTCAGTTCAACATGCTTATTATATCATAATCGTAACATAATGCGGCCATAGCCATGTATATAATTTCACAGGTATAAAGTTGAGATATACGTAACAGACGGAGATTCAAAGTACCGTTTTGTGTTCTAGGATAATGATTGTGTTAATATTATAGGCAAAACAGCGGATGACATGCGTAAAACCATGCTAGAGGTTTATATATATTTTTGTTTATTTAGTATTGATTATAAATTTGTTTTCTTATGAATATAAACAGTTGTGTTTAATTTGCATCAATTTTTCATAGGCTGTAGAGGATGATCATATGGTGTATCCTGGTGAGCTTGATTCTCTGTTAGAGAAGAAGACGACATTTAGAGTAAAGGTCCAACCAAACTTTAGTCAAGCTTCTGTTCACAAGCTTTTGACCGATGAATCATCTATTTATCAAATTTTAAATGACTATGTCAACTGTAAGGTATAACGTGAAACCCTTTTTGTCATTCACATTGTTTCATATACATTATTGTTGTAAATGCCCTTATGTTTTTTTTTTGTCGTAAACAGAATCAGTCAAAGCCCCAAAATTAAAAGATTGTTGCAAATGAATCAAATCCTCAATTAAGCTCTGGTGTAGGTTACCCTTCTTCCATAATAAATCTTAATTCTGTAACTTGAAATATGTCTTATATTATTCTGTTTCTTTATTGTTAGACCAAAATTCATAGTGGAAAGGATGGAAGCAATGTTGATGTGTCATCTGTAAGTTAGGAAATTAGCATAATTAGCATATGAAGATGTTATTTATGCATTCAATTTTTTTCCCCCGTTTTTGTGCCAAAATTATATATTAACTATTATCTTTTTATGTTTTGTGTAGCATTCTGTGTCGGCATGTGGAGAGAATGAACCTGAATCCAATAGTGATGGCACTCCAAAAAAAGTGTATTCGTCATTTTCGCTCGAAGAGGAAAATGACTGTGACATTGTTGGAGCTACACAATACTCGGGGACCAAGCCACCTAAGAAAGTGAAGATAAAGCCAAATAATTGAAAGAACGTCAATCCTTTTAATAGTCAAATTTTAGTGTTTGTTGTTTGCATTCCGAATGTTAAGACATCTTTGTATTGTTTTCTTTTGGATTTTTTATGCATGGTTATTTTATGTTATGAAGTACTATTATTTATTTTGTACAATCGATTGAGCAACATTTTGATAAAATTAATTATCAATATGGAATATTGCAATGGGTTGTGCAAGTTGTTATGTGATATTTCTCTATTCCATATTTTTGTTTTAATAATAATGTTGTCTGAAGAGCTACTAAAATAAATAAAAAATTGTATATTTTTGTTTTGATAATAATGTTTTTTGAAATAGCAGACATAGATACTAAAAATAGTGTTTACAAATCATAAAGTATCTTTATATTTTTTTGCAAAATAACAATCATAATAATATTATGAACAGTATTACATTTGATATTATGTATTACATTTTTTTCGGTTGTATTAACAAATGGAAATATGAAGTTGAATGGTTGAATTACACTGGCTACTTCATAATATATGAATGCATTCTACATCTACATTAAAATACTTTACATTAAAATTCTCTATTAATGTACATTGTTAGTAGAAACCTCTATGTTGATACTATTACTACTTAGACCATCATGATATGCCTTGGTATCGATGAACATTGACAAAAGAATTCTTGGAAGCATTAAAAGTAATTTTTTATATATTTCCCAATGAAAGTTGGATGTACTAAGCTAACTGTTGGTTTTTCTGTTTATATAGTCCAATGGATCTTACAAATGTTGAAGATGATTCTATTTTTATGCGTAAAATAAAAAAAATGAATGCTGTAAAAACTAGGGTCAATAAGATGAATGTACTCAGAGAAAAAAAGGCAAATAGGTTGAAGACAGCAAACAAGAAGAATGAATACATTTTTACTCCACAAACTGTGCAATGATACTCGCAATTCAGGTCTCAAACACTACAAAATATGTTGCTATTAGTGACGTGTTTTCCACGCCGCAACACCTAAAATCATGTCACTACAACTTTTTTGCGACGTGACCATTTACGTCGCAGGAGAGCGCGTGGCAAATTGTTGTGACGTGATTTTCATGTCACTAATTTGCCACGTGATTTTCACGTCGCAAATAGTTTGATGGAAAACATTGCAGACAACGTCAGAGCAGGTGTGCAGAAAGTGCGCAGAAATTGCAGGAAATTGGTTGCGACGTGATATTCACGTCACTAATTAGTGACATGCTTTTCACGTCGCTAAAATTGTGACAGGCATTTCACGTGGCTAACTTGTTTTATTTTTAATATTTACGTTGTATGTTGCGACGTGATTTTCACGTCACTAATTTGTGACAGGAATTTCACGTCGCTAAAGTTGGTGTTTTAATTTTATAAAATTTCTGATTATTATATATAATTCAATATTAATAAATATATAAATTAAATTTAAATTTAATATTAATAAAATTTACTAAATTCAATATTATAAATCAAATTTATAAAATTAATAATTCAATATTACTAAATATATAAATTAATAAACTTAATATAATGAAATTAATAAACTAAAATTTAAATTAAATATGTCTAAATATAATATATAATTATAAATTCATTAGTACACAAATTAAAAACTAAAAAGAAAATAAAAACAAGACTAAATATTTGGTTCATCCGGGTCGGAATAGTAGACATCATCATCTTGGTTGTCATTATTTCTCGATTGACCACCATCGTTGCGATTTCCACCAAATGCTTGCATAAATTGCCGCATTTGCTCCTCCATATCAGCCTGCCTCTTCACCATTGTCTCCATTATTGTGTCCGTTTGGGCCTTCAATGTCGCCTCCATTTGGGCCTTCAATGCCGCCCCACGTTCCTCTGACTCGCGTCTAGCCAATTGTCTTATCGTTTCTACCTGCTGCGGTGTCAAATTTGTTTGACGTGACCCTCCTTCACCGTCCATAGCTCTTTGATACAGAGTTCTATCCCCACTCCTCAAGGTGCCCGCCAAATGTCCACCACCAAAAAAGCACCCGTTATCCCCCTTTCCCCCAATAGTTTGACTCCAAATATAGAAATCCACATCTGGATGAACCGGTTGTCCTGGAGGAGGAGTATACTGAGGATTATAGGTCAGAAATTCTGTCATCCTGACCTGATAATCGTCCTACACATACAATTAAAAAAATCAAGTTAATATAAGTTAAATTAAATTAAATTAAATAAAAATCAAGAATAAAAAAAATAGCCACGTGATTTTAACGCCACAACTTATCAGTTGCCACGTGATTCTAACGCCACAACATCTCACTTGCCACATGAAAATCCTGTCACTAAGTTGCTAACAAATTAAAAAATATATAAACAACATAAATTTACTTACCAAAGCATTTTTTATACGCTCGTCAACAAAATCCCCCGATTTCTTTGTCCGAGTTTGGGTAACCAGCTCAGTCATCAGTGGTTGTCTCCCCAAACGCTTAGCCTAAATAATAAACTTAACTTAAATTAATAATATATGTTATAAATCAAAATGTGACTTTAAAAAGTGGTAATAATTACCAAGCGTCGAGAATGCGCAGCAGTACTAATACTTCCAACAACATTAAGGCAACCCCCTTTTTCTGATGCCCTCATCTTTTTTCCATTTTCAGATTTAGCCTTAAATTCATCCGTTTCCTAATACTTAAGACGGTCATCAAAAATTTCTTTGCCTATCCATTTGGGACGGATGCCCAACAGTAAAAAACGCTCTCTAGCACGTCGTAGCATGTCAGAAAGTCGTCTTGAACTCCTGCCAAAGTAATTTTTTTTTTACTTTTTCATGGTCCAGTGGATCCCAAACACATTTTGCTTGCAATGTTGTATGACATTAAAATAAATAGTTAGATAAATTATAACAATAATAAAAAAAGTCATTTAAATAACAATAACTTAACAAATAAATTAATGATACCTGAAATTGCGTAAACCATGCGTCTTTATCCTTAACTTCTCTAAAAGTCTTATACAATTTCTTATAATTCTGCTTAATTATATAACTTATAACATTGGCAGCAGTCCGACTCGGTCCAAAACTAAACAACAATAATTGAATTAACATTAATTATATAAATTTATATTTAAAATGGAAATGTGTACTTATAAATAAAAATCAATAAATAAGAAACTTACGAGTTTCCTTCAGGCCAAATCCAAAATCTCCCATCAATGGTAGTAATCTCACTCGGATCATCATCCCCTCGAAGATCTCTCCCATCTATCTCATCATCGTCCACACCAATATCACCATCACCCACCTCTGCATGATCATCGGGCGCAGGTACATGTGTGGGATGGGGGGTGCGACCAGTCTGTGTGGGTCGTGAAGAGGTGGATCCTCCAGTCTGCTGGATGGATGAGGGCATCTGTGTAGGAAGTGGGGTGCTGGATCCTCCAGTCTGCTGGACGAATGAAGGCATCTGTGTAGGAAGTGGGGTGCTGGATCCTCCAGTCTGCTAGACGAATGAAGGCATCTACGTGGGAAATGGAAAACTGTATCCTCCACTCTGCTGGAAGGATGAGGGCACCTGACCCTGCTGGAATGGAAAACCAGGTGGCCTAACAAAAGATGGGGCCCCAGATGGGCTAATAAAAGACGGACTCCCAGATGGGAACTGAAGAGGATACTGGGAGGAGAGTAATGGCGTAAAAGGCTGAGTACTATCCATGGACATAGGATGAACCTGAGTCTGCGAGGAAGGACACATGGCAGAGTGAGGTGACTGACATACTACTACCCTTGTATGCTTGAACTTCTTACCAGTATCCTTAGGTGGCATTTTATCTATTTATAGAGAATACACATATATTCATTAAGTAAAATGACAAGAAACATTTCTCAATAGTTGGTTCATTAAGTAAAATTACAAGAAACATTTCTCATATATTCATTAACTCTTTCAATAAATGGTTCATTAAGTAAAATTACAAAATACATTTCTCATTTCATACATATTCACTATTCTAAATTGTCATGCTCGTCATCCATATCATCCTCGTCATATGATGTGATATTATCCTCGGATCCAGAATAGCAACTGGTGACAATCGAGGCGGAGGCAGATCTGTTACCCGTTCATCTTTTTTGAAATTTGTCTTGTTTTTTCTAAAGGGATAATTTGATGGTAAGAATCTGCGGTGACAGTCAAACCACGAGCTTTTCCCCCCTTTATCCAATGTAAACGCCTTGGTGCTTTCCATGGAATGTGGACAACCCATTCTGCCATGCGTACCCCAACCAGACAACATGCCATATGCTGGAAAGTCGTTAATGGTCCACATCAAGGCAACTCGCATTAAAAAGTTTTGTTTACGGGATATATCATAAGTCCATTCTCCATTAATCCACAACCTCTTCAAATCATCAATTAAAGGTTGTAAGTACACATCAATTCCGGATTTTGGACTCGACGGCCCTGGAATGACACACGTCAAAAACATGTATGGTTTTGTCATGCACATCTCAGGAGGGAGATTGTAAGGGGTTACAATGACTCGCCAACAAGAATACGCACTTCCAGACGCTTGGACATATGGAGCAAAACCATCAGAGCATAATCCAAGCCTGACATTCCTAGGTTCCGCGGCAAAATCGGGATGTACCTCATCAAAGTGCTTCCATGCATGGCCGTCGGATGGGTGTCGCATAGTGCATGGGCTTGTTTTGTTTGTATGATGCCATGTCATTTGACTTGCACTGTGCATTGAAGAAAACATTCTTTTTAACCTTGGTATTATCGGAAAATAAAACATGGACTTTACTGCTACACGCTTTTGCTTACTATTAATGGCTCTACTACGAACTTTATATCTTGGACTCTGACAAAACTTACATTCCTCCAACGATCCATCTTGAGTACCAAACTCATTGTCATAAAACAACATGCAACCATTAATGCAACAATCAATCTTTCTTACTCTTAAACCTAACTTTGACACCAACTTCTTTGCATCATAGAAACTCGCAGGCAAGTTGTCTTTCATTGCAGTTGAGTCTAACATCATTTTTGCAAAGTGCTCCAAACACTAATCAGGAACATTCCAATTTGACTTGGCGGCCAATAATCTCACACACATTGATAGCTTTGAGTCTGACGACCCCTCAAACAACGGAGTATTCATCTCATTCAACAACTGATAAAATCTCTGCGCTTCCTCATTCGCCAACTCTTCCCCTTCAAAATCTTCTGGTTGATCATAGGTCATGTTAACACCAAAAACATCCTCAACCATGTCACCGATCAAATTAAAGTTTTCCTCAAATTCCATAGGCGGTTCCATAGGCGGTCGACTACTTGAAGCATGCGTGTTGCTAGTCTCTGGTACGTTACTCGGCAGTGTTTCACCATTATACGTCCAAACCCAATAATTTTCAATGAAGCCTCTTCTATGCAAATGACGTGTTATTTCCTCTGGGTCACTAATTATATATCTACATCCACATTTAAGACAAGGACACCTAACTTCTCCTTCGCTTCGACAACATTCCTGAGCAAACGTCCACGTGATAAAACCATTAACTCCTTATATAAAATTGGGTTTAAGTGCGCGCCTCCCTGGATATAGTCTATCGTACATCCAACTACGATAATACCGACAATATTCCATTTACTGCAAATTTATATAATCAATACCTTTTTAATTAGAAATATTAATTTAATCAACTAAACATAATTATATATAAATGTATATATTGTTCTTATTCTTACTACTAAATATATATAATATGTTTACATTTTTGTTTTTTATATATATAAATATAAAAAATAAATATATATAATATGTTTACATTTTTGTTTTTTATATATATAAATATATAAAATAATTTTGTATTATAAAATAACATTTATATATAATTCCTTTTTTTTTCATATATATATATATATATATATATATATATATATATATATATATATATATAAATATATAACTGTGTTTTTATATAAAATAACATTTATATATTATATATTATTCTTATTTTATAACATATATAAAAATTGAGATTAATTGGAATACACTGTCAGTGTAAAATTACTTTACACTGTCATCCAATTAGAATTAGTTATTTTGACACATGAGAAGAGAGAAACAAGGAAGAAGTGGTTATTAAAATGATTTATTTATAATGTAATTTGTTTTATTTTTAATTTCATAAATATGTGTCAAAATAATTAATTCTAATTGGATGACCGTGTAAAGTAGTTTTACACTGACAGTGTATTCCAATTAATCTCATAAAAATTTATAACATTTATCTATTATATATAATTTATAGTTAAAATTATAATTATATATAAATATAAAAAATAAATATATATAATATGTTTACATTTTTGTTTTTTATATAAATAAATATATAAAATAATTTTTTATTTAAAATAACATTTATATATTATATATTATTCTTATTTTATAACATATATAAAACAGAATTTAAATATATTATTCTTATTATATAATTCTGTTTTTATATAAAATAATATTTATATATTATATATTATTCTTATTTAAAATAATATTTATAAAACAAAATTTAAAAATATTAAAACACAATATATATATATATATATATATAGGCAAAATAATCTTTTTCGTCCTTTAACTTTACACTAGGGTCCAATTTGGTCCATTAACTTTAAAAAGTGGCGATTTCGTCCTTTAACTTTTTAAAAGGTGCCAAGTTAGTCCTGCCGTTAGTTTGGTCAAACGTCTGTTTATATTTTGTTACGTGGCAGGTGACTTGGAATATGTTTATCGTCTTCTTCCTCGTAAGAAAGCACCACCACCCTCTGCCACGGGTTCCGGTAGAGGTGGCCGGAAATGCAAAAACCAGACACCAAACCAATCGCCTCTCTCTCCCTACCCAAATCCATCCTCTAAATCATCAAAATCCAAACCCAAACCATTTAAATTCAAATCAAAACCAAAGAAACCTAATCCTAAAAAAACAAATTAAATCTTCCATACATGATTTCAAGCAAAACAAACAGAGGAGTTTTGTTCAATCAAGGTGCAGAAATGATTTAATGAGAGGAATGAGTGAGAAATGGTACAAAATTGGAATTTCAAAATTTCCAGATTCTGGCGAGTTTGTCCGGCGAGGATGAGTTTTCCGGGGACTTTTCCAGATTTCGACGAAGGTACTTTAATACTTTCCTCGATTTTTTTTCTTTTCTTCTTCTTTTTTGCTGCTTCCTTCTACATCCAAATACACATCTTCAACCTAAAACAAATCAACACAACCTTCAAATACACATACCAACCTTCATCAATAACCTTCAAATTTCCTTCAATCTTCACCACATAAGCTCAAATCCATCTACAACCTTTAAATCCTGCACAACCCACAAACCTGCAAAACATCACAAAAAACCGTGTAACTCCTTCCATTTACCTTCCAAATCAACAATCACGAACATAAACGAGAAATGAATTGAGGGAGAGACAAAACCGAATCAGAACGAAGATTAAGACCAAACTGGAACCATTTTGAATCAAGATTTGAGAGAGAGAACCGGTACTGTTCGCGGTAGGAGAAGAAGAAAATGTGAAGCATTTTGTTAACCCTTGTTTTGGTTTCTTTTGTTTACTCGTGAAAGTGTTTTGCTTCATTTTTTCCTGATAATGGTTGTTCTTTTCCTTTCATGTTTCATGACCATGGATTTTTTTAGGTTGTTTTTCCAAATTATTTTAAGGCTTCCAAGTTTCCACATCACCCACACAACGCCTACTTGGACATTAATTTCAAAATAGGACTAACGGAACATAACGGAAGGATAAACGTGGCATATTTTAAAAAGTTAAGGGACGAACTCGCCACTTTTTAAAGTTAAGGGACCAAATTGGACCCTGATGTAAAGTTAAGGGACGAAAAAGATTATTTTGCCATATATATAATATATTTACATTTTCGTTTTTTATATATATAAATATATAAAATAATTTTGTTTTATAAATTCACATTTATATATAATTTTGTTTATATATATATATATATATATATATATATATATATATATATATATATATATATATATATATATATATATATATATATATATATATATATATATATATATATATATATATATATATAAAATTCTGTTTTTATTTAAATAACATTTATATATAAAACAAATAATAATCATTTTCATAAATTATACGTAACCATTTTCAGAAATTATTCATAACCATTTTCATAAATAATAACACAATCAGAAATTATACATAACCATTTTCATACCATATTCAAAAATTATAAAACAAATAATAAAACAAATCTAAAAAATAAATTGCTAAGAAATACCTCTTGAAGCTTTCAATCCACTCTTTTTTTCTCTCTTAATCTTCAATCTTCAATCTTCAATCTTCTTCTATAACATCACACAAAATAATATTAATAATACCCAAAAAAAATATAACAAAATGAATTATAATTTTGAAATTAGCAACATAAAATTAAATGATAGACATACCTATTAAATTTTGGAATGGATAACAGAAAAATTTTTGATTTATGTTTGAAGAAGAAGAGAGGAAGAAGATGAGAGGAAGAAGGAATGGGTTTACTGGAAAAACGAAAATGAAGATAAGAAGAAGGGTGGAAAAACGAAAATGAAGATAAGAAGAAGGGTTACGGAGAAGAGTGAAAGGCATGCGATATATAGACCTATTAGCGACGTGAATATCCCGTCGCGAATTTGCCACGTGATATTCACGTCGTAAAACACCAACGGTAATAATTTTAGGCCCCACTCCCTGCAAAAGGCTGTTCCTTTTCAGAATGAAAATTTAAGTTTCCCACTCAAACTGTTGCATCGTACAATCCACGTCGCAAATAAATTTTTTCAAATTTTAAACAAATTCACTTTCTGCACGCACAGGGTTAAAACATAAAATAATTATTTTATTGGTTGTGGCGTGTTTTCCACGTCGCAAATATTTTTTTCAAATTTAAAAGTCTGATCACGTCTGACCACCCATGTGCTAATCTAACTTTATTTATTATATTATTAAATAAGGTAGCGACGTGATTTCCACGCTGCAACAAGCTTTTATTTGCCACGTTAGAATCACGTCACAAAATCACGTGGCTATCTCCAACATTTCTTGTAGTGAATTTACCAACATTCAAGTGAATTATTCCAATATAAACATGGGTGACATGCAGTCCTCTATTTCCAAGTATATTCCATCATTTTATACTCAAAGTTGTATGCAACCATCTTCTTTAAAAACCCAACCCAATTCAAGAGATAATTCCAAATTTAGAAGAGTTTCATCGTTACATGTAAATAGATTGGGTGTAGATTTGACAAAGAGATTCGAAAGCACTTTGAGAAACGGAGATGTTGTTCCTGAGCCCAACATAAATTCTGGAACACCATTGGATTCTAATGATCTATTTGTGGATTATGATGACAGTGACACGGAAGGTAACTATATAATATACCATGTTTATATTTACATAACAACATATCAGATGAAAAAATAATATTGTTTCCGATGTTTGCGGATGTAACAGGTTACGGTTCAGTAACAAATAATGAATCATGTGATGAATTTGATAATAATACAACAGATATTACAACTGGAAGTTCTTCAACATCAGGTATTTTTATCAAGATATCATTTTTTAGTAAATATAATCACAGTTTGATTGATTGGACTGTTTAAATTATTTACATGTGTTGTTATAATTTTGTTATAAAGGTTACTATGACATAGGAGACACAATTGTAGAATGTCAGCAGTGTGGTGCCAATATGTGGTATTTAGAAAGAAAAGAAAAAAAATCTAAATAGAAAAATTCCTAAATTTTCAATGTGCTGTAGAAATGGAAAAATTCAACTTCCTTTACGTAAGATGCCACCTAAGGTATTGCAAGACCTTTTATTTGGAACTGAAACATCTGAGTCAAGGACTTTCCAATAAAACATTAGGATGTACAACATGATGTTTGCGTTTACATCTCCCGGTGAAAAAATGGATAGCCGTTTTAATAATGGTAGAGGTCCTCCTACTTTTCGTATTCAAGGTCAGTCATGCCACAGAATTAGGAGCATGTTACCATTGCCGGGTGAAAATCCAAAATTTGCGCAGCTCTATATTTATGATACAGAGAATGAAATCCAAAATAGAATTAGTGGAATAAGGTATGTCGTATGGTATGTTTTTGGTATTCAAATTTGTATTTTCATTGGCAATCATTGATAGTTGATTTAAACGACCCATATAAATAAATTTATTTTAATTTTATAGTATAATTCAGCATAATATTTATAACCATACATTTATTTTATTAAATTGTAGATCAAAAAATGGGGTTGACGTTAATATTGTTTCAAAATCTTCTAAAATGTTGTACGGACACAATGTTCATGCTCAATCTTTTCGAATGGCAAGAGATGTTTTGGCCCAAATGAATGTTTCTGATTTAAAGCTTCGATTTATTTCGGACCGAAAAACTGATGGAATGATATATAATCAACCCACTGTTTCTAAGGTTGATGGTTTAATTGTCGGAGATGTTGATACCGCAAAAGAAAGAGATATCATCATGCACAAACATACATGTGACATCCAAAGAATAGATGAGTTCATACCTCTTATTTAGGATATCAATATCCATTGCTTTTTCCATACGGTGAAGATTGGTATAGGGAAAATGTAAAGCATCGACTCAATAGTTTAATAAGTAATGACAATCAAGAAACCGGTAATTCTGAATTGCAGTTTGATGATACTCCATGGGAAGATGCGACAAAAAGAAACAGACTTACAATCAGAGAGTGAATGGCGTTCCGAATCTAATCCAGGCGCAATGAGGCACCGACATTATTGAAATTCCGAAAGCTTTTCCAATAATTTTTAGTAGATGGGTTTACAATGATGGAATGGGAGAGACTTAGGTGGCTTAGAAAAAATTAATCAAAACTAAGGGTTGGAAAGTACCACAATTTGAGTGAATTGAACTCAAATGGTCAAACCGAAGGTTCAAGCACAGAAAAGAGGGTTGTCTTTCCTTCGCCATATGTTGGTAGTCGTAGATAAATGGATCAACTATATTTTGAAAGAATGGCAATATGCAGCTATTTTGGTTTTCCTAATATTTTCATTACATTTACGTGTAATCCCAACTGGCCCGAGATTCAACGTTATCTCGGGCCTTTGAATACGAAACCAACTGATCGTCCGGACATTATTGCCAAAGTTTTTAAATTGAAGTTTGATGAATTATTGTCCGATTTGACCAAGAAATGTGTGATGGGCAAAGTTATTGCATATAAGTGTCTCATTTTTTTCGTTTTAAGTGAGGATGTATATTATTTGCATGATTTAATTGTTTCAGCAATCATATAAACTACAATGTTAATTAATGTTGACTATTTTTTATTTATTGATAGATAAGTATACCATAGAGTTTCAAAAAAAGGGGTTGCATCATGCCCACTTAATAATTTTTTTTCATCCATCCAATAAATATCCAATATTGATAGGATAATTTCTACAGAGATTTCAAATCCGGATACCGACGCTGAATTGTATAATTTGGTTAAATTCCATATGATACATGGGTCATGCGGTACTGGTAACACATCCGCACCGTGTATGAGGGATGGAAAATGTTTAAAGTATTTTCCAAAAGAGTTTCGTCCTCAAACAATTGTCGATCAGGATGGTTTCCCACTTTACAGAAGACGAAACAGTGGTCACTCAGTGTTAAAAAATGGAATTCAATTGGATAACTGTCATGTTGTACCATACAATCCTAGATTGTTAATGAAGTTTCAAGCTCATATAAACATGGAATGGTGCAATCAAAGTACATCAATTAAGTATTTGTTCAAGTACATCAACAAAGGATATGATAGAATCACTGCTGCCATAGTTCGAAGTGATGATCTGATTCCAGTTGCACAAAGAAGTATTCAAACAATATATTAATTATAGATACGTTTTGATCAGATAGGACCAGAAGGAGATCGTCGCGGCCTTCGTGTAGGACAAGAGATGATGCTCGTAGGAGAGGAAAAAAGGGTGGAGGTACCTGCAAAGTACTCCGATGCCAAAGTAAGTATTTGGTCAAAAGAAAGGGGAAAAGCAAGTAAGAGAAGTCAAGTATATGATTTGTGATACCTGCCCCTCTCATGCGAGGGGGTTTTTATAGAGATTAATGGCGAGCAAAGCGCCTGATCGACCAATTTGATATTGCCAGATGGAGGGCAAAGCGCGTGGTCTTTCTAACTGTTCCCGTGATATCCGGGGAGGCAGTTGGTCGCGTGAACTACTCTGCGCGTGAAGGGAACACGCCCAACGGCTATATCGTGCCCAATGGCTATATTGTGCCCAACGGCTATATTGTGCTTATTGGGCCTGTTCGCCAATTATGATGGATTGGGCCTGGCCCTTAAGGGCAGGAAGCCTTGCCCGGTCCAGAACAGGAGCCCCCCAAGTCGTTGCTCTGTTAGAGAGTAATGACTTTAGATAGCTGTGACTTCGACAGTACTGTCGGGGAAGTGGTTGCTCGCGTGGAATGTTCCATTCGTGCCCGACCAGATGTGGTCGTTAGCTACTAGCGCGAAATATCGAATAGGGTTTGCAGCGTCCTCGGAGAAATGGGAGTTTTGGCGAGCAGCCCTGCACGGACGTGTTCATTTTGACGGGGAGACTTGCTCGTGGGAGCCAAGGGCTAGTGTATTTTTTGCACTAAACCAGGCGAAGAGTTCTAGTGACACGTGGTGAGCATTTATGGCCTTTGTCAGTCCTAAGGGCACATAGGCTATGATGACCTTCACGATTCCCCATGATCAAATGGTTATAAAAAGGTGGGGGAAGGTTTCATTCATAATTTCACAAGTTTTTTACTCTTTGCTCTTATTTGCTCTGCAATTAATTCTTCGCCGGAGCTTCACTTCGCCACCGTCAACCTCTTCTTTTTCTTGTAAGTTCGTTCTTCCCTTTCTGTATATTTTTATGGGTTTTCCGGTTGAAGTTCATGTTTTCCGGTTGAACTTCATGTGTTCTTCAATGAACACATGAATTTCTGGAAATTTTATGAAGAACATGATGAATTTCAGGATTTTCTAGGATTTTGTAGAATCTTGTTAGCGTAGATCCTTGTAGAATTTGGTTAGGTGTAGAATTTCGTTTGTAGTCGGGCACTAGGCCTGTTCGGAACTTTGACGTGACTGTGAGACGAGCATGCGTCCTCGTATGTATATCTGTGAGTTCTGGTCGCGGAGACCTCTCCTAGCGATTGGTAGGTAATTTATACGGGCACGCGGTTGTCCTCGGATTCGCTAATGCCCTTTCACTTGATTAGTGGTGGAAGGGTGGATTTGATTGCGGATGTCGAATTCACTTCTCTTCCACTGCTTTTTAGGTGAAAATAGCTGAACCCCACGATGAAGTTGTGCCTGACACACAGGAAGTACAAGAGGGGCCCAGTGTGTCCGCCGATTACTCAAATATCAAGGTCGCAGGAGGGGACCTTGACTGGCTCGCACATGAGCCTTTGTCATTTCGATCAACTTTCTCCGCCGAGGAGATACGGGACTTTGACTTGTTGGAGAGACGTGACGAAGACACTCCACGGGCATGGAAAGCATTTCGCCCCGGGGAGTATGATAGAATATGTTCCTCGTATCCGGGATTGCGTTTTCCTATGTACGAGTTCGCGTTTACGGAGGCCAAGATACATCTCCCTTTCACTGACTTCCAATCCTCCCTGTTCACCCATCTGGCCTTGTGCCTGTCCGAGCTTCACCCAAACGCCTTGGCTTTTATCCGGGCTTTTGAGTTAGTGTGTCGTTATCTCAATATCGGGGCGACCATGGATCTCGTCTTCTGCCTCTTCCAAATCCAACAGAGCACGGCGGGGACGAAACAGAGTTGGGTATTATTTAAGCAATAGAGTAGGCTGTTCTGGCCGTATTCTGATTCGATGCGCAATTTCAAGGATAGGTTTCTGATCGTGAAGCCTATTACCGAGGAGGCAAATAGGAGCATCTCGACCATTGAGAAGGTGATGATGGATGGTCGGGAGAGGGATGGTGTGGTCTCCATCTTTCCTTTGGAATGGGTCTACACCCATTTTAAGTGCAGAACAGATCAGTTTCTGGTGAAGCATGAGCAGCTTTGCCCGGCGGATAAGGAGTCTTATAGGATCCTCCATGCTTACGTGGAGAGATTTAGCCCGGCCTTCGTCGTTGATCGGGACGGGAAAGAGTTGGTTAGGGATGACGGGCCCGTCCGAGCAGCTAGATATATCAATGTCAAAGCGCTCCTCGAGTGTGACAATGACGATGATGCGATGACCTTGCTCGGTATGCTCCACTGTTTAGTTTTATTTCTTTAAATTCTAAGTCCTGACTTGATATGTGTGTTTGCAGGTATGATGGCTGACATGCGAGAGCGTCTGATGAGGTCGCAGGTGGCGAAGGTTCACAAGAAAGGGACCACAGGTGCCAAGACCGGGGTGCCTAAGCAGACAGTGATGAATAGTTTTGCTGCTGGACCTACCCCCGTCCCGGATAGAGCCTCAACGCCGTTGACCCCGGAGGGTTCCCTCAAAAGGAAGAGAAATGCCGCGGGGACTTCTGTGGCCGCTGGTCCGGGGGGGTCCGGTGTTGGTCACCTTGTCTTGCCCGCCTGTTACATGCGCCGAGATTTGTTCGCTGAAGGGGATTCGATAGAGGTCCATGATTCTGAAGCCGTGGTTATTCTGAATGCCAACTCTAAGGTAAGGAGAAAACAGTTGTGCCAGGATGCGGCGGGCATGTTTAGGGTCCTTGAAGCTGCCCTTGTCCTTGCCGACGATGAAGCTGCTACTCGGGCGAACCTCGTGACGTTCAAGAATAGAATTGTCGAGTTGGAGGCGAAAAATAACAAGCTGTTCAATGATTTAAAACAGTTTGAAGGTCACGAGGAGGCCAAAGTGTTGCTTCAGACGGAGGTGACCCAGCTGAAGTTGGCTGTGCTCAAGGCTGACGAGGAGAAGGCGAGTCTGCAGGCGGGGATCGCTGAATTGGAAGGTTTGACTTCCGCTATCCTTGACGAAAATGATGACGAGAAGACCCTGAAGTCGCGGGCTAACTTGACTGGGAGGATTAGAATCCTAGGCGAGGACAACCTGAAAGCAGCTGAGTTCGGCTTCAATGCTGCAAAAGAGTAGATGGTGGCCCTCAACTCTGATGTGCAGCTCACGACGGATGGGATGGGTTTGTTCAACAAAGTGGTGGACGGTCAAGTTGTTCCTGCCGAAGAGGAGAGTGAAGTCGTAGAATAGGACTTTGTTGTTTTTAGCATGTTTTGTGGGCCTGCGTGCCCTTATCAATTTGTATGGGCGTTGCCCCTTTTTTGTATTTATGACATTGCCCGGTCATGCCCGGTACTTTAATATACTTGATTTTGTGAATGTTTTATCATGGACTTTTGCTCTTTTTGTTTATATGTATGTGTGTGTGCTCGGCGAGGTGTGAAACCTACCGAGGAGGGCGAAGTGGTTCCGCCCATGATGAGGCTAGGACTTCGTTTGAGGTACTAATCTCATAGGCTTGGACTGTTCCTATCGCGAGCTGGGTGTCCTGCCTGAATGGTGCGGCAACGGCGGAGCTCGGTTGAGGTATCCCCGTTGTGCGCAGGATCTGCTCGTACAATGAGCAGAAGCTGGCCGGCGTTGTAATGCGTGTCATGCTTCACCAGGGCATGATACGATGGTCGCACAGTTCTCCCCGTTTTGGGGTGATTATGTCGGCGACTTGTCTATCCTCGTGGTTGAGGACTTAGCTATAGTACTGCTTGAGTTTTTCAGCATTCCACGGCCGAGCAAGTTGTTTTTCGTCCAGTGTTTCCAAGTAATACGCTCCCGTGCCCGTTTTGGACTTGACCCTATAAGGTCCTTCCCAGTTCGCTGCCAGTTTCCCTTCGCAAGAATCCTTCTGGTTTCTGCGCAGGACCAGACTGCCTACGGGGAAGTCACGCTTTATGACTCTGGCGTCATGTCGCAACGTTATTTGTTGTTTCAATGCGGCCTCGCGGAGGGCAGCCCCTGATCTTATTTCTTCGACCAGATCGAGCTCCTCGCGTAGAGCCTCATCGTTCATTTCTTCGTCGAGGGGAGCTTCTGTCCTTCTGGAGGGCTCCCTTATCTCCACCGGTATCACCGCCTCTGTTCCATACGCTAGTCGGAAAGGGGTTTCCCCGGTGGTGGGGTGAGGTGTTGTCCTGTACGCCCAAAGGACACTGTGGAGCTCCTCGACCCACCTTTTCTTGGCCTCGCCTAGCCTTCGTTTTAATCCGCGTAGGATTACTCTGTTCGCGGCCTCCGCTTGCCCGTTGGTTTGGGGATGCTCGACCGAAGTAAAGTGTTGTTTCGTTCCCAATTTGGCGACGAAGTCTTGGAATTTTCTGTCTGTAAATTGGGTTTCGTTGTCGGTTACGAGGGCCTGAGGTACCCCGAATCTGGCGAGGACTTTTCTTTTGTAGAAACGCAGTATGTTGAAGGCTGTGATCTTGGCGAGCGCTTCGGCTTCAATCCATTTTGTGAAATAGTCGACGACCACGATTAGGAATTTATTTTGATAAGATCCCATTGTAAAGGGGCCTAGGATGTCCATCCCCCACCAGGCGAAGGGCCACGGCGAGGAGAGGGTCTTTAACTCGTTGGGTGGTGCCAAATGCATGTCCACGTGGCGCTGGCAACAGTCACATTTTTGCACATGTTATTTGGCGTCGTGCTGCATGGTCGGCCAATAATATCCTGCGCGCAAAGCTTTTCGAGCCAGGGATCTTCCCCCTAGGTGTTGTGCGTTGACGCCCTCATGGATTTCTTGTAAGATTTCGGGGACCTGGGCCTCGTCGACACATTTCAACAGGGGGATGGAAAATCCTCGTCGATATAACTTGTCCTCGACCAGTACGTACGAGCAGGCTCGTCGCTTAGTTACACTGGCCTCCTTATTATTTTCGGGAAGTTCCCCTTTGGTGAGATAATTGTATACCGGGGTCCTCCAACAATGGGGCTCTCCGATGACGTTAACATCTAGCAGGTCGGGCTTTGTAATGCTTGGGCTAGCCAGTATTTCTTATATGACGGATTTGTTTCCACCTTTTTTCCTGGTGCTGGCTAATTTAGAGAGGATGTTTGCTCGGGTATTCTGTTCGCGTGGGACGTGCTGAACTTCCCATGCTTCGAACTTCGTCATTTTTTCTTTCACCATGGCCAAGTATTCGGCTAGTTGGTCGTTCTTTGCTTGGTACTCTCCTCGTACTTGGGATGCCATGAGCTGGGAATTAGTGCAGATTTTTATTTTCCTCGCGCTGACTTCTTTGGCCAGTCGTACCCCTGCGAGGAAGGCTTCATACTCGGCTTGATTGTTGGATGTTTTGAAAGAAAGGATCAGGGACACTTCGATCAGGGTCCCTTCCTCGTTTTCGAGGATAATTCCTGCTCCGCTGCCCGAGGGGCTTGACGCGCCATCCACGTAAATGATCTACTCCTGTGTCCCTCTCGGAGGGAAAGATTCTGGAGTCATCTCCGCCACGAAGTCGGCCAGGACTTGTACCTTGAGGGCTTTCCTCCCTTCGTAGTGAATGTCGAACTCGGCCAGTTCAAGGGACCATTTTAGCATCCTGCCCGCTATATCTGGTCGGCTTAACAGCTGCCTAATTGGCTGGTCGGTTCTGACGATGATAGTGTGCGCCAGAAAGTAATATCTGAGTCTCCTCGCGGCAATTATGAGAGAAAGGGCCACCCTTTCTATTTGCGTGTACCTGACTTCGGGTCCTTGTAGGGCTTTACTGGTGAAATAGATGGGTTTCTGCCCGTCAGTAGTCTCGCGAATAAGTGCTGCACTTATTGCTTCGTTGGCCACGGAGAGATACAGGTATATGGTTTCCCCGCGGTCTGGCCGGGACAATACTGGTGGCTCAGACAGAGCTTGTTTGAAATGGGCAAGGGCCTGCTCGCACTCGTCCGTCCACTCGAAATTTTCCTCCTTCTTGAGTAATTTGAAAAAGGGCAGGGCGTGCTGGGCGGACTTGCTTACGAAGCGGGCAAGGGACGCGAGCATCCCGTTGAGGGATTGTATCGCCTTCTTCGACCGCAGCATGGGGAATTCCACGAGTGCTCGGCATTTGTTTGGGTTTGCTTCTATTCCTCTTTCGGTGAGGTAAAATCCGAGGAATTTTCCTACTCGCACACCGAAGGTGCATTTTTCTGGATTAAAACACATTTTACATTTTCGAGCTTGGTCGAACACCTTGCGCAAGTGGGTGGTATGGTCGGATTCCTCTTGGGATTTCACGGTCATATCGTCCATATATACTTCGAGCATGTCACCGATTTCTGATCGGAAGACTTTGTTCATCATGCGTTGGTATGTGGCTCCGGCATTCTTTAGTCCAAAGAGCATTACGTTATAGTAATAATTCCCCGAGGAGGTCATGAATGCCGTGTATCTCTTGTCCTCGTCTGCCATTGGGATTTGGTTGTACCCCGAATAAGCGTCCATGAAGGACAAGAGCTTGAAACCTGCGGAATTATCTACGAGTTTATCTATGCTCGGCAGTGGATAAGCGTCTTTCGGGCAAACCCGATTGAGATCAGTGTAGTCAATGTGTAGCGAGCGATTTTGGACGCGGTTCTTAAGCGCTGGTCGCTCTCTGTGGTTTGAGCTTAAAACTACAGGTCGATTCATTTTTTATCCTATTGTGAGCTGAATAAGGAAGGGAAATAGATGTCTCCAATTAACCCTGCTTGCATACTGAGTTTAAACAGCGGTCTGTTAGGTTACGGATGCTATCAATGTGGGGGGGCCTTTGTACTGGTTATTTGTATTTTCGCCAATACGGTTTTCTTTCTTTTAATCTAGGTAAAGGGTTTCTGACGGGGAACAAGGATTAGGATGTTAGGACTAATGCTTTTGAATTACTGCTTTTAATTGATGGAGATATGGGATTTGGGTTTTTTGTTGATTGCGCTCGCTAAGATCTTTTCTTTCGATCTTATGCCTACGTATTCCCGTTTACCGAAACAGGGAAATCAGAGCGTTCGTAGTTCCTCCTATTCTATGGGAGGAAATGGTTGTTTTGGTGTCTTGTTCAAAGCCCAAGACGTGAAGCGAAAGGTGGTTTGTATCTTGTTCAAAGCCCAAGATGTGAAGCTAAAAGGTCTATTTGTGTCTTGTTCAAAGCCCAAGACGTGAAGCTGAAAGACCTCGGCTTTAGAGAGAATTTGTCATCTCTAAAGAGGGGAGAAGGAGAATTACTTTAACTGGGATACGCGGATCCGAGCAATGCCATAATTTCCGAAGAAAGGGTTTTAACCTGAAGGAGAAGACTTTAACTCAGTGTAGAGCAATGCCATCTTTCCTTAGGAATTTTTCATGCTAAAAGAGGGACAGTGGCATGGATGTAGATGATCCAGAGGCTTGCCGCTTACAGCGATTAGATGAAGGGAAAAGAGTTATTGATGTTTGTATACTGTGAACGAGACACAACTTTGATGCTAAAAGGTTAATTGGATTAACCAGTAGTTTTCTTATACAAAGCCTAAGAGGAGGCTACTTTCCGCTAGGAAAATCATTATACAAAGCCTAAGAGGAGGCTAATTTCTGCTAGGAAAATCATTATACAAAGCCTAAGAGGAGGCTATTTTGTGTCTCGTACAAAGCCCGAGAGAGAGGCTAAAAGATTTTGACCCGACGATGGAGAATCTTTTATACTCAACAAGAGAGTGATTTTGTATCTCGTATGAAGCCCGAGATGGAGGTTGTTGCTTGTTTGGCTCAATAAGAACCTTTTTGTATCTCGTATAAAGCCCGAGATGGAGGCTGTTGCTTGTTTGGCTCAATAAGAACCTTTTTGTATCTCGTATAAAGCCCGAGATGGAGGCTATTGTAACTGTTTCAGTTGAGTGACAGATCCAATATACTGATTTTAAAAGAGAAAATCAGTTCTTATATGAGCAACACTGTACTCAGGGATTGAATTTGAGGATCAGGGATATTTCCTTCTCTTTGAGGAAACGGGAAATCCAAAGGGTGTCGAGACTGTCCGAGTCTGCGGGTTTCCTTCCTATTTAACGAAGGGTGCTTGAGAATGTCTTTGAGACTCAAGGAGGTTAGACTGTCCGTGTCTAGAGTTTTATCTTTTGTACTATGCTTTGAGAAACAGTAGTAGACTCTATGAAAGGACTGTTCTATGAGGATGACTAGGTTCTGTTCCTATACCTCTAGGAGGTCGTCGGGACAATTTGTACGAAGCCCAAGAGGAGGCTGGAAACTTTTAAGAAGCCGATGGGTCCTTGTACGAAGCCCAAGAGGAGGCTATCATTCCCAGAGGAAGAGATCATTATACGAAGCCTAAGAGGAGGCTGTGAATACTTCTAAGAAGTCGTAGGGTCCTTGAATAATGCCCAAGAGGAGGCCGATGCTTTTAAAAAGCCCGTGGGTCTATCATCTCCTTTCCATCAGGAGAGATAACTCTTTTAAAGATAAAAACCACTGGTAAATGTGCGAGGTTTACTATCCAGCGACTTTTAGCTTTTAAAGAGGGTTCCTTAGTTAAGGTCCAAGATTATGACCGTAGTGGGTACCCAAACCCCGAGACATTCAAGGCAAGTTATCCACAAGGAATAGATCAAGTCAGGAAAATTCGAGAATTTGGAAGAAACTCAAAGATGCCATTCACGGAGAATACATTCATCTTGGGGAGTAGAGCTTCTTGACGATTCCTAAGGAGGACAGCCGAAGAGAAGACTGTATCTGGTGCTCCTATTGGGGATCTAGGCGTCTATTTCTACGAATAAGTGAAACGGCGTCACCTAGTTCTAGACGTAGTTGCCGGGGAAACTCGAAATATCTATACTATTATTACGCAGTAGATATGAGTTTATGAAAGGAGACTTACAGTGAGCAGCCCCACAATACAGTTTATAATATGAAAGCAGTAAACGAAAGCGATAACCACTTACTCGGTTGTAGTGCTTCCATGCTGTTTGGTTAGTTGTTCAACAAAGAAAGATTGAAAACAGCAGTATATTCAAAATCAAAGGAGAAAGTGCTTTGAAAAAGAAAGATTTGGGGCTTACAGCTCAAGGAGAGGCCCAGGGTTTTATCAGTGAGCGCACTGTTTGACTTTGTACAGCGGGACTTATACAAGTGACTGGGGCCCAAAAAGGTTTTCTGTACAAAGGGATGGGTCTTACACTCTCTCAAGAGGCCCAAAAAGGTTTAAAGAAAAGAGTGGGGCTTATAACACGAGGGTAGGCCCAAATGATTTTTCGTTTAAAAATGGCGATCGCGCCGAGGTTTTCTTTTAACGCAGAGGGACTTATACAATAAGTGAGGCCCACAATGTTTTGGTTAAAAGGGGGATTGGGTCTTACACTCTAATAGAGGCCCAAAGTGTTTTGAATGGGTCTTGTAGCTCAAAGAGAGGCCCAGATGGTTTTTATTTTTAAACGGGCGACGATCACGCCGTTTACTTGTACAGAGGGACTTATACAATGGATGAGGCCCAAAAAGTTTTTGTGCAAGGGGGAATGGGTCTTACACTCTCTCAAGAGGCCCAAAATGTTTTGAAAATGATTTATGAGGGTTGAATTAATCCAAAACCCTAATTTGTTTTCAAAATGTATTTAATTGAATAAAAATTCAATTAAAATGGTCAAAAATTGTTTAACACATGGAAAACAAATTGTGATCTTGGATTAATGCTTCAAAAATTAAGTATTGACCTACAAAATAATTAGAAAGCATTAAAAGTTGCAAAATCAATGTAGAAAAAAATATTTAAAATGCCAAAAACAATTAAAATATTAATTCTTTGCAAAAATATCAATTATATGAAATAAATAATATTTTTGGGATTTTTTGATAAAATAAAATATTTTAACATTTTTGTGAATTATTAAAAAAAGAATCAACTCAAAATCATTAAAACTCAGAGAGAGATTAATTTTTGAATCAATTAAACAAAATCACAAAATTCAAATATTTGAATTATTCAAAAATGGCGCCAAGAACAGCTGAAGAACACGCGCGCGTTCTTGGTTTCTCAGATTTGCGTTTTCTATCCAATCTCCATGAATACGTAATCATATCATGTAATCCACATATCATTATGCTCGTCTCAACCTCACGATCATATCTATGTACTTTAATTTCATTTAAATTAAACATACAACAAGAAATCACGAAGAAACCTCAAGAACCCTAATTTCTGCATGAAGGCTAGGTTTTTTGATACACGATTCAAACAATGCAATTAATTGAGGGAAAACATTCCATGCATGATTATGAACATATGGCCAAATTATTGTGCGAGGAAATATGCATAGATTGAGAGATGACCAAGCATGTGCTTACCTCTAAGCCGTGACAGCAAGTTCAAAGTGATTTTTGATTTGGAGGTGTTACAGATGAGTGGTGATGATCTGAACTGCTTCCCTACACCCTATGGATTGTGTTTGGATGGTTGGACTTGATTGAAATTGGCTGGATCATTTTGTGGTACCTCAGCTGCACTTTGTTTGAAAATTTGAGCAACCAGCTGGTGATTTCATGAAATTGATGTTTCAGATGTTATGTGAGTGTTTGATCAGCTCATATGTGATGTATGTGAGGTGTGTGAGTGATTGTTTTGATTGGAATTGCTCTCAAACTCAAAACCCGATAGCTACCTTGCTAAGAAAGGCATTTTTGCCAAGAGAAAGAGATTTTGAGGAAAGCATCTGTTAGATGGATTTGGTGTACTTAAACTGACCACAATTGAGCTCTATTTATAGTAGAGCAAGTTTGTTTTGCAAGGAATAGTGCATGGCAGCTGGTAAGTAGGTTTGGCCAATGTTGTCCAATGAGAATTCAAGTCTCCTCTAGCCATTGACTAGAGGTTAGGGCACAGAGCTTTGGTCCCCTTGGTCTTGGATAAGTCTTGACTGATTTCAGATGAGAATGGCTCAGTCTATGCCACCTTGATGGTTCCATTGAATGCCTCATTCCAAATTTGAAGTCTTGTCCCCATTTTGGCCATTCTAGGTTCAACATGCTATTTCTTGTTCCATGGACTTTGGAGGCTTGGCTCAGTGATTGTCCCCTTTGGATTCAATCCTCTGAGGTATCCAAGTGGATTGGAGCAATTGAATTTGGCTGATTTTGGCAAATCGACCAAAGTTGCAAATTCTGCCTTGCCTTGACAGATTTCAACAAGGCAACTTGGCAATGTTGTATCTCATGGTGTAGGTTGAATTTGGCAATGTTCTTGGCCATTTTGGAAAGCTCTTACATGATACAACAACTGTTTGAACAAGTTTGGTTTTATTCTCTTTTGATTCCAAGTGAAAAATCCCCCTACATTTGGCAAAAAGTGAGGCAGAATCTGACTTAGTGAAAATTTCACTAAGTGTTGGAAAAAGTGACATTTTCACTTTTCAGCCACTTTGATCACTCCATAACTCAAAATCCTTAATGAATTGGAATGACTTGTAGTTGAAGTTTTTGTAGGTGATAACGAGGGCTACAAATCCATCTTTGGATGAGAAAAAATGGCCTTGTGGTTTAGGAGTTATGGTCCTCCAAAGTTGGTACCTTTGCCACTTTATTTTTAACTTAGAAAAATTTCTAAGTTTTATGGTTACCCCTTTTACAAGTTATCTCACTTTTCTTGATTTTTCTTGATGAATGATGATTCAAATCATACATTAACATCATTTTAGGGTTAAAAATCCATTTTGGTGAAAAATCTCAAAAAGTCAAAGTTGACTTTTGTGCACAGTTGACTTTTTATCAGATGAATTCCAAACTGTGCAATTCTTCAGGAAATCATGTCCTTGACCTAAATCAAACTTGATGGACATGTTCCATGGGTGTTATAGGGGATATTCAATCATGTATTAGGGTTTGGGAGCATGTCTTGGTCAAAAGTCAAAGTTACAGTTGACTTTTCCCTTAAAACCCTAATTGTGGTGCAGATGGAATTGAGACTTGTTGCTCAAACTTCTTGGATCAATCCGTTGTCCCAAATGGATCAATATGGTATATTAAAGACCCTCAAATCATCTCTTGAGGTCTTGGCTCATGGTTTGTCCCAAAAGTTAACTTAGGGGTGAATTAGGTCAAGAAACCCTAATTCCCGATTTTTGATGAATGCATCCCCTGAGGCAAAATTGACTTGATGTATGGGTTCATGAGGTTCCATGAAGTATATTAGGTTATGTTTTGGATCATTGCCTTGTGCCCAGATGAAAATTTCCATCTGGAGGCCCTGGTAGACCAAAACCCTAATTTGGTGACACTGTCGATCTTGAGACTTGATCCACCTAGAAGGGAGCAGCCTTGTGCTTAATCCTTGAAGTGGGAGTCCTTTTTGATCCATTGAGGATGTTTGAGAGATTAGACAAGTTGAACCTTTGTTTAAAGCTCAAAGAGGGCTTGAAACCCTAATTTTGATTGTATTGGATGCTCACTCATCTTTGGGGAGACTGATGAAGCATGATGGTTCATCCATATTGTGATGATGATTTTCACAATGATGGGAAATCTAAGTGGTCAAAATTTGGGGTATTACACAATGCACATGTGCCACTTTCCATTACTTTTCTTTACAAGTACAATATTTGAGAGCCAGGTCGTATACCTGGCCTCGGAAATAAATTTTGCCTCTAAGAGGTCTTGTACAAGTTTTTCGGCAGCCTGTGCCTTTTCCTCGGACTGTTTCCTTCTTCGTTGGGCGATGGCGCGGGCAGCTGGATTGATTGTCAAGTGGTGACATGCAGTGTCTGGATCAAGGTCGGGCATATCCGCTGCACTCCAGGCGAACAGGTCGGCGTTGTCGTCGAGGCATTTCTTCAACTCTGCCTTTACCTCTTCGGGGAGACCAGTGCCTATCTTCACTCCCCTGTTGGGGTTGTTGCTGAAGGTGATGATCTCAAATTCCCCATCTGGAACTGGTCGCCGAAGTGTAGGAGACGGGGAGCTTGTCACTCCTAATTTTTTGTCCTCGTCCCGATCTTCGTTTCCATCTTCAGTAAGCCTGCTGTCGAGGTCGATGGTGTGCACAGGAAGCGTGGGCTTTTTCTCTGGCTGGCCATCTTCGGCTGGAACCTCGTCCTCTCTGGTGCGCTTTGTCGACTTTGCTATTGTCGCGATCTGGTTCTGCCCTTTTATTGCGGCCTCGAAGCATCTGCGAGCAGCCTCGATGTCACCGTGTAGAGTTGCGACGTGTCCTTTCTCAGTATAGTACTTGAGCTTGAGGTGGACCGTAGAGGGGACAGCAACGAGTTCGGCAAGAGCTGGTCTACCGAGGATGCACTGATAGAGCGACGGGCAATCAATGACTAAGAACTGCATTTTGATTGTCCGAGATGCCTCTTCTTTGCCGAACGTGACTGGCATCTCCACGTAACCCCAAGGTCGAGTCGTTGCCCCGTTGAATCCTTGGAGATCAGATCCCACGTACGGAGAGAGATTAGACTTATTCAGTTTCAGTGCGCGGAACAGGCTGGAGTACATGATGTCCACGGAACTGCCCTGGTCGACCAGGATTCTCCGCACATTGGTAGATGATAATTTGGCCCTGATCAGCAGAGGAATGTGGGAATTCGGCGATCCTCCAGGGAGTTCTTCTCTATAGAACGTGATCGGTTGTGAACGCCCTTTACCCTTGTCGATCGTGTACAACTGGTCGGGGCTGCTGTCTATCAGCTGTTCAAACTTTCGTTTGATGGATCCTATCGTGAGCTTATGGTACCCCCCACATGAGATAACCATGGCCGTAGGAAAGGCTTCCCAGGTGTTGTGTATGAATGCCTGGGAAGTCGGGTCGAGGTGGTCAGGAACGAAGAAGTCCTCTGGTCGGCTGATGGACATCGCGACCTGCGGGGGAGGACTGAAGGGGGTTAATTCTGCTTCTTTCTTCGGATCAGACGTATCTCGTCGGGAGGACTCTCCCTTCTTCACGTATTGCTTCAGGTGACCCTCTTTGATGAGGATCTCTATAGCGTCCTTAAGGTGCACGCAATCTTCTGTTACGTGCCCGTGACTACGGTGGAAACGACAGTATTTGCTTTTGTCGACGTTCCCTTTGGACGTCGTCGGTTTAGGGAACCTGACACCCCCTTGTTTGAATTCGGTGTTGATACAGTCAGAGAGAATACGCTCGCGTGAGGTTGTGAGCACAGTGTATTCATTGAATCGGCCAGCTGGCCCTTTGCCTTCACGGGGACGCTCCTCCCGTCGCTTCTCCTTCCCCTTACGGGATGGCTTTGGCTCCTCCTTTTTGGGTGCCCGGGGTGCTTCACGATCTCTTGCATCCCGGGCACGGTATGCGGCTTCCTTCTCCTCGTAGCGGATGTAATCTTTGGCCATGTGAAGAAGCTCTGTCAGCGTTCGAGGAGCTTCGATCCCGACAGCTTTGCGGAAGTCGCTCTTTGGTCGGAGTCCCTTCTCGAGGAGGTACTTCTTCATGTGATCGGAAGTTCTGACTTCCACTGCCTCTTTATTAAATCTCTCGATGTAAGCCCGCAGAGGTTTTTCCCTGCCTTGTATGATCGCTTCCAACGTTGCCTCCGTCTTTGGATGTCGTCGGGAGGCTGTGAAATGGCGGGTGAATTGGCCTTTGAGCTCACGCCAGGAGGAGATGGATCCTCGAGGGAGTCTTTTGAACCATGTCATCGCACCCTTCCTCAAGGTGATGGGAAATATTTTGCACCTGATGGCTCCGGAGACACCATGGTACTGAAGCATAGCTTCGATGTTCTCCAGGTGCTCGTGTGGATCTGTCGTGCCATCGTACGTACCCAGTGTGGGAGGTTTCTCTAACCCGCCGGGGATCTGGGTGTCCACAATGTTTCTCGTGAACGGGCCTTGAGCTTCGTCGTCACTGCTAGAGCTGTGAGAGAATGACGGAGAAAGACAGTGGTCGCGACTTTGACTGCGGCGAGGAGAGTGTCCGTGGGTACGCCTATGCTCGTACTTGTCCGAATGTCGGTGTCTTTTAGAAACAGGGGAGTGCCTAGTTTTCCTAGGAGAACGACGATGTCGGCGAGCAAGATCGGGTGTTGGGCTCCCTGATCTTGAACGTTCTTTGACTGGGGAAGGACTATCACGTCTCCGCTTTGAGTGAATTCGCGGAGGCGGGGAGAGGTTCAGCGTCTCCGGGGTGTGATGCTCTTGAAGGGCGTGCTCGAGGGCACTGATTTTTTCTCCCTACTGGAGGATGAAACGATTGGAATTGTTCAAAGAGGCGATGAGCGCCGCAGTGGTCGGATCAACGCCTTGAGAAACCGGAATGGGTTCGAAGAAAAGTTCCGCGGCTAGCGCTCGTGGTCTTTGTTCATCAGGCTTTGGGGAAGCCGGCCCACCGTTGCGCTGGACGTTTTCGAACGGGATGTGCTCGACGACAGCATCGTTGTCGATATTGGCTGCGGCGGTCACAGGTTCTTGGTGGATGTCACTCTTGATGAAAGCCATGATGATCTGGGATTTTGGAGAGAGATGAAAGCTTTGGTCTTTTGGGTGAAAAGATGAGGGATCTTGATTCAAAAAGACGGGGAAGTGAAGTTTCCCACAGACGACGCCACTGATCGAAGAGGACCAGAAGGAGATCGTCGCGGCCTTCGTGTAGGACAAGAGATGATGCTCGTAGGAGAGGAAAAAGGGGTGGAGGTACCTGCAAAGTACTCCGATGCCAAAGTAAGTATTTGGTCAAAAGAAAGGGGAAAAGCAAGTAAGAGAACTTAAGTATATGATTTGTGATACCTGCCCCTCTCATGCGAGGGGTTTTTATAGAGATTACTGGCGAGCAAAGCGCCTGATCGACCAATGAGATATTGCCAGATGGAGGGCAAAGCGTGTGGTCTTTCTAACTGTTCCCGTGATATCCGGGGAGACAGTTGGTCGCGTGAACTACTCTGCGCGTGAAGGGGACACGCCCAACGGCTATATCGTGCCCAACGGCTATATTGTGCCCAACGACTATATTGTGCTTATTGGGCCTGTTCGCCAATTATGATGGATTGGGCCTGGCCCTTAAGGGCAGGAAGCCTTGCCCAGTCCAGAACACGTTTCTTCTTGCGAGGAATGTTGGATAATATATTCTTTTCCTATACATGGAAGGAAACCAGTAGTTGAAAGGTTATTTTTTCACTGTGAAGGAGAGAATTTTGCATATTACACAGATGTTGTTCGCATAAACATTGTGCTGGATAAACCAAGTGTTACAGAATCAATGTTTAATTCATGGTTTGAAACAAACAAAAATACAGTGAAGCTAGGGACTTAACATACAACCAATTTGTTGGTAAGTTTGTTTATGTTAAAAAAATAAGAGAATGGAAACCACAGAAAAAAGGTTACACGATTGGAAGATTGATATGGGTTCCTCCGGGCACCGGTGAGTCGTATTATCTTAGAATGATGTTAACTCATGTAAAGGGTCCATAGAGTTACAATGAGATAAAAATAGTTAACCGTGTCAAATACTTCTCTTTCTGTGATGCTTGCTTTGCTATGGGTTTTATTGGGGATGATAAGGAATTCATAGATGCTATAGAAAAGGCAAGCCACTGGGGTTCTGGACATTATCTAAGATTATTGTTTGTCCATATGTTACGATCAGGCAGCATGAATAGACCTGCATATGTTTAGAAAAAACATGGCATTTATTATCCGACGAAATTCTGTATTCCCAACAAAGAATTGAAAACAACAGAGGTAATTGTTTTTTATACACTAAACTCTAATCTAAATCTAATGTATATTATTCTATGTATGTCTTAATGAAAATTTTCAAATTTTGTAGATTTGAGTTTATCAAATGAAGATTTAATCAACTTAACATTGATTGAAATCAAAAAGTTACTTCAGAAGAATCAGAAGAGCCTAACAGATTATGTCGGACTGCCGTGACCCAGAGGATATGTGCTTCAGCAGTTAGGCAACAAACTTATTTACGATGAGCGAAACTATGACACTAATGAGCAATTAGTAGAATTCAATACGTTATACCAAAATCTTTCAGGTATCATTGAATAACCATTTCAAATTTTTACAACATGTATGAATTTTATATTGCAATATGTATTATTCTCATATGGGCTCTGTTATGAAATAGTATGGCAATATGCAAATTTTTAGTGGTGTTATATATTTGTTCTTATCTTAATGTTGTTTATTATAATTTCTCGACGTAAAACTATATTGGCAATATCTTTGTTCTGTTGATGAAATTGTGTATTAAAACAAGTACTAACAACAGTTGTGGTTTTGTTTTGGGTGAGTTGCTTTTCCGATTTGCATGGATTGTTCAAAATAACGATGCTGCTATTTTACTAATATACAATTAGTAAAATCGCCTTGGCCCTCATTAACGCTGCCAGAATATTAAGGCACTACTTCCTGGCCCACACGGTAGTTATACGAACAAACCAACCCATAAGACAACTGCTTGGCTGACCAGATATGGCCGGCAGGATGCTTAAATGGTCTCTAGAACTATCAGAGTTTGACATTCATTACGAAAGTAGGAAAGCCCTTAAGGCACAAGTCCTGGCCGACTTCATGGCAGAAATGACACCTCCAACATCCCAAACAAGTAGAGCACACAAGTGGACCATCTTCGTCGATGGAGCATCTAGCTCCACGGGCAGTGGAGCAGGCATCATCCTTGAAAACGAAAAAGGGATTCTAATTGAAGTCTCGTTAGTTTTGTCCTTCCCGACCTCGAACAATCAGGCCGAATATGAAGCGTTCCTCGCAGGTTTATGTTTGGCTGAGGACCTGGGTGCGAAGGAAGTAAAGATCTTCACCGACTCCCAGCTCGTGGCCTCCTAAGTACGAGGAGAATATCAGGCCAAGAATGATCACCTCATCGAATACCTGACGTTAGTAAAGGAAAAGATAACTAAGTTTGACATATCGGAAGTCCAACACGCCCCCCGCGAGCGAAACACGCGGGCAGATGTTCTGTCAAAATTGGCCAGCACTAGGAGAAAAGGTGGCAATAAGTCTGTCATACAAGAGATACTTCCTTGCCTAAGTATCGAAAAACCAACAGGGCTGCTCGACATCAACGACATTGGTAACAGCAACTGCTAGATGACCTCAGTATACAACTACCTCACCTAAGGGGAGCTGCCTGAAGACAGCAAAGAAGCCAGCGCCACTAAACAAAGGGTCTGTTCATACGTCCTAGTCAAAGATAAGCTCTACCGACGAGGATTCTCCATCCCCCTCCTAAAATGTGTTGAGGAGGAGAAGGTCGCCGACATTCTCCAATAAATTCATGACGGGATCAACGCACAACACTTAGGAGGAAGATCCTTGGCACGAAAAGTGTAACACCCCACTTTCCCATTTATGAAAAATACACAAAGTTCTATGAAATAATCAGAGTTTTTGCACGAAAAATAAAGTAGGATGCCACATTCATAAAAATAACATCAAAACTCCTTTTATTAAATGAAATAAACAGCGGAAATAATTTATTTATTCATTTCACGGCCACATGCCAACAACTTAGAAAATCCCACATAAAATCGTGGTTCACCATAAATTCATCGAAAACAAGATACGTAACAAAATGAAAGAATAATAAATAACAAATGATTTAAAATCCCCAAAATATCCCGTGTTACGTATCAGAGCGACTCCTACGACTCGAACAAGCAACACGCACTCCAGCAACCTAAGTACCTGGATTATCTATACTTCCGAAGAAGCACAGACAGAACAACAACAAAGGGGTGAGAATTACATTCAATATTGAACGGTGAATAAATACATGATAAAAGTAGTATTTACGCACAATCATACAAATTACGACCTACTAGTCCACAAATCATTACCATACAACCAACACATATCATTAATGATGCGATGCGACTCAACAAGACACAATGCATGTGGTATCAACATCACAGTTCATTCAATCGAACCCGGATAGATCACATACACCCCTACTTGGCAATGATCTAACCTCACCATTCTCCATATCGGAGTACGGATAAATCATATACACTCCTCCTGAGCAATGATTCATCCCACCAACACCATGAAATGCATGACACAATTATGCATATAAAACACATGTACAATATCATACAGATACATGTTCAAGATCCTCCTGATCACACCTGAATCACACATCAACATCCAACATCATACAATTACCTCACAAAACATCAACCAACAGTTAATTAATTAATTAATTCCCTAAAATTATTAAACTAATTATTTTCATCACCAATCCTACATTTCTCAAGGTCTGACATCTATCCCCAACCTCTCAAACCAAAAGAAATAACTTCGGATGCGAAAATGGGAAAGAAATTGCGAAACGGTAAAATTCTACACACTCGCTGGCCATACGCGTATTGCCCTGTGCCATACGCTTATTGCCAGGTCGCTCGCCTAACCCATACGCGTAATACCTCTCTTCATACGCGTATTGCCTCACATTGCCCAAGTCCTTACGCGTAATGCCTTATATCGTACGCGTACGGACAGAGACGTTTTCCCACTGAATTTCCCAAATTCCAACCCATTACGCGTACGACCCTCCTATTACGCGTAATTCCTAGCATTTCATACGCGTATTGCTGCGTATTAGCCATCCCATACGCGTATTGCCTTACCTGGTACGCGTATGGCCAGATCTATTACGAAAAATCCAATTCTCTACACCAGTTCGTGTTCTGCTACGGGATCCTCCCCTTTTCACTCCAATTCAGTCCTAAATTTGTTCCTACACTAGTTTTAGGTCCTCTACTCCGTCTAATTTCTTTTACCTATCAATAGTATAACAATTTCAGGTTTTAGATCTAATTATCTGTCATATTCACATGCACAAAACCAGTCCAGCAACATGATGCGTTCTTACAACAGTGACAACAACAGAAAATCATGCTAACACGAATCAATTCATACACAATTTCATCATCACATAAGACATATACACAAATCAATAACACAGAATGTTGCGGTGAAATTCGGATAACAAATTATTAATTAATTTGCATCATTTTTCTTTTACAACCGACTTTGATTTATCCAAAGGAAAGGTTCAAGATCGTTAGAAAAACCTAAAGGGAAAGATCTAAGGTTCGAGGGTTGGTTACGCCTAGGGAAGGTATTAGCACCCTAAACGTCCGTAGTACTCTACGGGAGCCTCTTGTTAAATGTTATCTTATGTTTGCTAAAGGGTTCTATGCTAAAGGTTAGTTAGCAGGGGAAGTGATAAATTCATTATGATGAATATCACTAAGAGTTGAGGAACTCTCTCCTAATGCTAGTTGTAATTTCTATGGCTCTGATGAGGCCAAGAAATTGAAGTTTCTCCTAAGAGGTTACTTAGGTTAAGGTGGGGGGTCATGACTTTAGAGTCAACATGTTTAACCTTCCTTTGGAATAGGGGAAAGATAACAGTAAAAAGATACTAAGATAAAGATATTAGTGCAAATACAATGATACAATAATACATGAATTAAGCTAATGAGATAAGATAAAATCATGATATCAATGTAAAGTGAGAATTAAACATGTTAGACAATGATTAAATATAAGATGAAGTAAAATGAAATAGTCTCGTCTTAATCATGATTTAACCGAGAAATCGATAATCGATGATTCTTGACTTTCATCGACTAAATAGAAAATGGTCTCACGTTGATCAAAGTTTTGTCAACTCAATGGAATCAACCAAACCATGAGGTTTGTTATGTCATCGACCAAAATAAAGAAGGCGGAATCGAAATAAAACGGTCTCGTCTAAATTAAGAATTAATCGAGAAATCGTTAATCTTAATATTTGACTTTCATTGACCACCAAAAACGAATAAACAGTAGCCTCACATTTATCAAGACTTTATTGATTTAAAATAAATCATCAAGGTCAAGATTTTTGTAGGTCATTGGCCTAAATAAAGATTATGAAATAAAACAAGGTTGATCTCGTTTAAATCAAGATTTAATCGATAAATCGATAATCTTGGATTTTTAACTTTCATCGACCAAAAAGGATCGGAATAAAAAAGGGTTGGTCTCGTTTAAATCAAGATTTAATCGATAAATCGATAATCTTAGATTTTTAACTTCATCGACCAAAATAAAATAAAAACCAAATTGGTCTTGTTTAAATCAAGATTTAATCGGCAAATCGATTATCTTAGATTTTAACTTCATTGACCAAAATAAAATAAAACCAAATTGGTCTCGTTTAAATCAAGATTTAATCGATAAATCGATAATCTTAGATTTTTAACTTCATCGACCAAAATAAAATAAAAAGTAGCCTCCTACAAAATCTAGACAAAGTCAAGATTTTTAAGATATCATTGGCCAAAATAATAAAATGAACCACTAAAACCAAATCATCTCAAAATAAAAATAAAACCAAGTTTAGTGAAAAGGGAGTGCTGGCGTGTGAAATAACGTGGGTGTGTGTGGAAAATCCACCATGGGCTACAAGGCCCATTAACACCACACGGTTAGCCTTAACAAAAAAAAGGTGGTGTGTGAGCATGGGATGTGCAGAAGTATTTAGGGGGTTAAAAAAAAGAAAGAGAGAAAAAAACGTGGGCTGAGCTCAACAACCAAACATCATTTCCTTCTCTTAAAACAAACAAGCTAACACGTTATTAAGGAATAAATCCCCTTTTAAGAGAGCAAAACACGTTAAAGAACTCTCTCCTCAAAGAACATGGTCAAACCCTCAAAACAAAATTGAAAAAGAAAACTTCATCTTCTTCACGGGGAAACGATGAAATACGCTTCCATGGCTTCCGTCTCGGTCCTCACTTTGGTTTTGTCTCAGATTTCAGGTTTGAAAGGGTTGGATTGGAACAGTCGGTTGGAAACGAACATGGAGGGGATATCGTCGATCTCAGTTATTGTTGTTGTGTTATTTAGATTTACGATGGAGAGGAGGCCATGGGAGAAGGTTGAGGTGGGTTGATAGGTTTCGAGGCGGTCGCCGGTGGAGGAAGAGCGTGAGGGTTTGCGATGTGGTGATGGTTCTGAAGATTTGTTTTCAATTTGGGGTTGTGATGTTTCGGTTGAGTGAGGTTGAAGGGTTGCGAATTGACGGTGATGGTGGTAGAATGGAGGTTTGTGAGTTCGATTTCTTCTTCTTCTTCTTCTATGTTTCTCGGTTTAATTTCTGGGTTTGGGGTTTTCTGAACTGTTTTTATGTTGATGTAGCAGAAGATTTGAAGACGGGCGTGTTGATGGAAGTGGTGATGAGGTTCCGGCGAGGGTGTTTTGGAAGTGGTGATGGAGGTTTGTGTTTTGAGAAGATTGGGTATGGTTGGGCGTTTGAGAGTTTTGGTTTGGTGGATGGTGGAAGGAGAATGTGTGATTTGCGGTTGAGTTGTGGCATTGAGGTTGGTGTGAGATATGGTGGTGGTTTGTTCGTTGGAGATATGGTGGTGGTTTGGAAAAAAGACGAAGAAGTTCCGAGTTGAGGGGCAGTGTTGTTCCTTTTTTTTTTCTCTTCCTTGAATCTCCGCCCCCTCCCTCCCTATTCTGCTATCTCCTATTTAAAAAGAACTTGCTCTCAAATTTCAATTTTTGAATTTCAGCCGTTGTTGAACTGTCCTTTTCAAATGCAGGTGGAGCGTTTGGAGCAGTGCTGGCTTGTAGCAGACGTTGGTGCAGCGTGTTCGTACGGTTGAACAAAGTGATGGCAAAACATTTGTTTTGATTTTGATAATGGGCTTGCTATTTTTTTGGTAAATTGATTGTATCGGCTTGACACTAAGCAATACGTGAAAGCAAAAGCAACTTATGGCTTGTAGATAGAAATAAATGGGCTTATGGTTGCAATCTGAATTGAAAAAGGCAGATGAACATGACTTTGTTTTTTTTCTATTTGAATGAAAATTTTGTTTGGGATATTTAAAAAAAAAGATAGAAAGGAGAATGTTAAAAAAATGGATAATGATGAATATATGAATAAAATGTAATTTGAAAAATAATTATGGAATTTTGAGTTACTAATAAGATTAATAAAAATAATAATAAACTAATTAATATTCTAAATTAAAATTAGTTAGAAAAATAAACTAAGTGAATAATTAACCTAATTATTTAAACTAATGCAAAAGCTAAATTGTGATTAATTAAAAAAGATAAGACAATAAAAATAAAAAAAGAAAGGACCATATTGAAATAAAAAGACTAAGATAATTATTAAATATAGAGAAAAATAATAAAACAACAACTAGCAAAGAAAACAAAAATGAGGGTAAAATTTGGGGTACAACAGTTGCCCCTATTTGAATATCTTCAACTGATGACATGAGAGATAAAGATCCTCATGTAATCAACAGTGAAAGATATTTAAATACAGATAACCAAAAATTTTACCCTCAAATGCACGCACATGCAATGCAGCAAACATGATGCCAAGAAGATGCAAGAAAATGCAGACACAACAAGACACCAAGGGGTAAACAGGAAGCGAAAGGACCGAAGAGCTTCACTGGAGAAGGACGAAGGTTAGTATCCATGAGAAACACCTCACTGGGGATACAGGCTAACCAACGAAGGAGACTCACTGGGGAGACTCCAAAGAAACACTGGGGAAAAGACCACAGACAATCTCCACTGGGGAAGGATCCAGGGAGATTGACTACTGGGCACACAACAAACCCACATTCCTCCTGGGCATGAAACCAGAAAGAAAAACCTGATCACTAGGGATCAGCCTAGAAAATGACAGACAACCAAGCAAAGATTTCCTGGGGATCTCAAACTAAAGAGTTCAAAATGGGATCTTCAGAAAGAGCCAGGAAGACAGAGACTAACTCTGCGCACCAGATATGAGTCTTAAGGTTGAAGAAATTTGTTCCAAGAAGCTTAGCTTAAAGTAAGTTTTCAAAATATTCCAAGATAAGGGTTCAATGTCCGACACGATTCGAACAAGAACATTTTTAAGACCAGAAGACAATGCTTGACGCGATTCAAACAAAGTCCAAGTTCAAGTCTAACATGATTCAAACGAGAACAGGTTTTAAAACGAATAGTCGATGCTTGACACGATTCAAACAAAGTCTAAGTTCAAGTCTGACGCGATTCAAATGAGAACATGTTTTAAAACGCATAGACGATGCTTGACACGATTCAAACAAAGTCTAAGTTCGAGTCTGACATGATTCAAACGAGAATAGGTTTTAAAACAAATAGACGATGCTTGACACGATTCAAACAAAGTCTAAGTTCAAGTCTGACGCGATTCAAACGAGAACATGTTTTAAAATGCATAGACGATGCTTGACACGATTCAAACAAAGTCTAAGTTCAAGTCTGACATGATTCAAATGAGAATAGGTTTTAAAACGAATAGACGATGTTTGACACGATTCAAACAAAGTCTAAGTTCAAGTCTGACACGATTCAAACGAGAACAGGTTGTAAAAAAACTTTAACGTTAAACTTCCCGGGGAACAGTAAGAGATTTAAAGATTTCAATCTGGCGCGTAAAGGTCAGGACCGAACAAGCACGACACAAGACAAACTGAGAATGTCTTTACTTCACTGGGGGAATAAAGACAGGCACAAACAAAAGACCACAAGCAAAACAAAGCACAAGGATGCAAAGATGCTAGGGTATGATGCATATGCTTAGCTATATGCTAGAAACGACGCGAACGACGCAAAACAGGAAAGAAGAAAGGATAACACAAGCCAACACCCTGAAACCAAAACATCAAGGATAACTGGAGCGATCTTCTCTTCATTGGAGATAGCAGATCCATGCCAAGAATACAGTACTGCTAATTATTCTTGTACAAACTTGATTCCAAAACGTCTTAATTACAGAGTAAAACTTAATTTATCTTGTGTTTTCTTAAAACTTTTCCGCTTCCAAGAATCAGATGAAAATGACGAAGTTGTACTCAAAGACCAATAACCACTCTAGTGACTAAGAATTATGTCGTCTAACAGCTGACTTCTCTGGGGACTCTTGCATAAAGAGTTGGGATTTAAATGGGAACATGGTTAATGAGTCAAGAATAGACTCTGGTACTCAAATAAGAGTTGGTTGAGATAACACATAATCTGCTTCATGAAGGAAAACCGGTAGGAGCCAGAAAGGTAACCTCATCGGAGATAGAACCAAGAAATGGGCTCCAATAAAGGTATCTAGAATGATTGATCATCAAGGCTAAACGCAACTAGATGACATTCTAGAAAGGACCCGCAATGAAGGTTAAACCGAAAAATAGTATTCACTGGGAAAATATATCCAAAGTGATGGGACAACAGGTTCAAGTATGACCGGTTGGCACTTTGGAAAAAGAAGAACCTTATTGGAGATTGAACCAAGAAATGGGCCCCAATAAATTATCTAGGATGATTGATCATCAAGTCTAGCATGACTAAATGACATCCTAGAAACACCTCTAAAGTGATGGAATAACAGGTTCAAGTATGGCCGGTTGGCTCTTTAGAAGTAACCTTATTGGAGGTAGAACCAAAAAATGGGCTCCAATAAAGTATCTAGAATGATTGATCATCAAGGCTAAACGCGACTAGATGACATTCTAGAAAAGATCCGCAATGAAGGTTGAACCGAAAAACGGTCTTCACTGGGAAAAGACATCCAAAGTGATGGAATAACAGGTTCAAGCATGACCGGTTGACACTTTGGAAAAAGGAACCTTATTGGAGATTGAACCAAGAAATGGGCCCCAATAAAAATATAGAATCTGATAGGTTAGTACCGGGATTGCGTAACTGAAGATAAAGCTTCCTGGGGAATACCCAATTACGGTTGCGAAGAGGTTGAATAGTACCAGAGATAGATAAGCTGCTTATAAGAGACTGCCAAGCTTCATCAAGAGATTGCTGCTTCAAAGATATGTCGATATCACGATACTATCAGAGAAATAATTATGTCTTCAATGAGGATCTGTAAAAGATTCTTCTTGCGAGACACGGTGCAAAATAAATGCACGTTCAAAGATAGGTTAAAAATCACACCTGCCAGAGACCAAAGATCAATCTAGGAACAAGCTAGAAAGAAACGGTCAAACAAGACTCCAATTGAGGAATGAACTCAAATGGGGATTTATCTTATCCAAAGGTAGAAAAGATAACTGAACCAACCATCATCCACGAGAGTCAAACTCTGTGGGGAATTTAGAAAGAAATTGGCACTTTATGCCTAGGGGCTGACAACTCTATTGGAGAGAATAGACAAACCCAATCACTTGGGGAGATAACCGCCAAAGTGAACCCAAAACAGGAAAACACCAGAAAAGGAAGCAGAAATGCTAAGATGCTATGCATATGAGTGCTTATGCCATGCTTATGCTTATGCTTATGCTGACAAAACAGACAGAAAGCGAAACTGGAGATGAAATAAACGATCTCGTCAAGGATACCCAGCCAAGCTGAAAGGGCTGGACCAATACTGGGGATGAGGAAGAATCAACAACCTCACTGGTGAAAAGAGTATTCCACTTGCGGTATAACATCATGAGGATGATTGCCAACATGAACTTGACTCCTTTGTTGGTGGATAATCCATAGAGAATGGCCAAGATTAGCTGAAGTAACAGCTTATTAGGGAGCTAACGAAGTAATTATGCATTCCACTGGCATAACTACCATCTTCAAATCTTATCTGCCCCAGGCTATATGGTCTATCAGAAGACGATAACAAGAGGATTTTATAGAAGAATTGGCATACAAAGTGTTTCAATATCTTCAAACTCTTGGAGAGATCTCGGCGCAACTACCCCAGATTAACGGCGTTTGCACAACAAAGCCTTGGAACTTGCTTCAGACTGATTGTTTGATGATTTGGGGGATAAACTTTGCTCCTATCAGCTTGGTTGATCTGTGACGGAGATGCCCTTAACTGACGGTCTTTTAGAGATTTGCCGAATCTCGACCTGATTGCCCCTGATTAACTGGTTCGTGAGGGTAAGTCACCAAAAGGATTTCACAGAAGAATTGACGCACCAGATGCTTCAATGTCTTCAAAATTTTGAAAAAGAAATGAACTTAGACATGACTGCCCCAGTTCAACTGCATTTGTAATACACAAATTGGTAGTAGAAACGACTGGGGAACAGAACTTGCCCCTGCTGATGGATCGTCGGAGTCCATACTTGTCATAAGATGATCTGGAGAAGACTTGCCCCAATATTTTGACGAATTCTGCCCCTGATTCGGTAGATTAGCAAATCCTTCCACTTGGTTGCCCCTGACTGAGCTTCCTTTATCAAGTTGAATCCCCTAGCTGGCTGTATTTGTTGGGATTCCTTTGTTATTGAATTGTTTTTGCAAACAAGTATCGTTCATCACAAAAAATTGGCAAAATTTTATGCAAAGTTTTGATAAAAAACGCACAGTGAAATGATTAAATAGTCAAAACAACGGTGGGTCTAGTCATTAAGGAAGTGACCAACACACGCGAGTAGCAAAGACTATTAGGAGTCAGGTTACTCAACCTTGCTGTAGTATGCTTTTCAAAACAACCTTACCTCAATTAGGTCTTTTAAGGGTTGTAATGTGGTATGGTTCATGGTTTATGAAACAAAGATAAAGGTTCAAATCCTACGCTCAATTAACTCAAGATGTACGTTCAAATCTCCAAAAATAGGAAGTCACTTGATTTGAAAGCTGACTGGCGCCTTATATGAAGCGCTCGTGTTTGAATGCATAACTGAGTTAAACCGAGAACTACCCTGCCCCACGGTTGAGATTTAAGGGTTTTTGTTTTGTGTGTAAGGAAAGAAAACTCCTACTTCTAGGCTCGAAGGGGTAACGAGGGATGAATTAAAACAATGCCTTGCATCCTCGGCGAGGTTAATTTGAAGGTATACCACAGCAATTATGAACGTAAGGTTTTCATCATCCTCCCTAATCTTTGCTTAAACAAAGTTTGAAAAAAGGGTGAAAAAGATGAAGATATATTTTTGTTTTCATGAAAATAAAACGAGTGAAACGAATGGACTTAATCTAAAAGATGCACAAACATTTCATTAATCTTGCCAATTTGAAAGTACAACACAGCTTATGAGCAAATACAAATTCAAAGTGCAAAGGAATACAATACAACTGCTGAAACATCCAAAAGATTGCCAGCTTTAGGGAAACAAATGCAGAAAATCAAAGAGGAGTTCAATCACAGTCCATCTTTGTCTTGATACATCCTCCACAGCATTACTTATCTCATGAGCGGGTAAGGATTGTTCTTGATGATAGGCTGGGAGCCGTTGAAAGACAAAATGTTTCTCTCCACTAAGTCCTTCACAATATGCTTCAAAGCAAAGCAACCTTCTAAATTATGGCCTGGTGCGCCTTCATGGAATGCACAATGAGCATTGGGATTGTAAGAAGGTGGAAGCAGATTAGGAGGTGGGCCTGATGACCTTGTAGTTATTAATCCTTGTTGCACTAAAACAGGATGCAATGCTGTATACGTCATAGGAATGGGAGGAATCGGAGACCTTCCACCCTTTCTTTTGCCTGGAATGTTCTGACGAGAAACTTGAGTCCGTTGTGAATAAGCAGGAGCGTTGGCCGCTCGTTGATACACTGGTGGTTGAGGAACCGGCTGATAACCAGAAGCTTGGTGGTCGAATGTTGGCGCGATGGCGGCCACATAAGGTTGCTGAACATAATAACACTGTTGCTGCTGACGCTTCCAGAACTGATTTTTCTTCCTTTTGTTCGTCATCACCACATTGGTATCTCCTTCCCTTTTGAAGGTTGTCTTGGCATCGTCCCTCGAACTACCAGCTTTCTTGGTCATCTTTCCACTCTTCAGACCAAGCTCTACTTTAATCCCCACAGCCACAATATCAGAAAAACTAGCAGACACGCTACCGATCATCCTTTCATAGAATTCCGGTCTCACCGTGTCAACAAACCAATCAGTTAACTCTTTTTCGGATAAAGGCGGCTCTACCTGTGAAGCCAGCTCTCTCCATCTTTGTGCATACTCTTTAAAAGACTCAGTATCGTTCTACGACATACTCAGCAGTTGTCTATGATCTGGCGCCAACTCCATGTTATATTTGTAATGCTTTACAAAAGCATCAGATACATCTTGAAAACATTGGATCTTAGATTGGTCCAAAGTCAAATACCACTTTGCAGCGGCTCCTTTCAAACTATCTTGGAAGCAGTGGATCATCGATTTATCATTATCCATGAATGCGGCCATTCGCCTGTAATACATGACTAAATGTGACTTAGGACAGGTCACACCAGAGTATAGGTCAAAATTGGGTAGTTTGAACTTGGGTGGAATTACCAAGCCTGAGACTAAACACATGTCTTTAACATTAGTATTAGATTCATTGCTCCTCTCTATTGCTTCAAATTTCCTCTGCATTGTCTCTACACTTTTCTTTAACCTTTTATGTTGATTATCTCTTTCGTCGGACATATTGACATGATCATAAACCGGATGTGGATTCTGAAAAACTGGGTGCATCTGGGCTTGCACTGTTGCTGGAGTGAAGGTAGGAATAGCTTGAAAAGCCCCATTAACCAAGGGAACAACTTGTTGAGTAGAAGTGACGGCCGGAGCACGTATAAAGTTAAAAGGCATACCCAAAGTGGGGTTCACAATAGTAACGGGAGGTTCTACAGTTGTAGCAACGACTTCTGAGACTACGGTGACCTGTGTATCCACCTTTGCTTGTATAACATTCAAAACTTCCATGATCTGCCCCATTCCTCCTCGGAGCTCACTCAATTCATTGTTGACTCTGTCCATCTCGCAGTATTGCTCAGACATCCTTTGTCGAGTTTGGCTCGAGTGACGATTCGAAGATGATTCTGAAGGGAAAATGGTGACATGAGACGAAGACAGAGAGGAAATGCACATGTTATGACATGATGCAGATGAGATATTAATGCAAGCCAAATGGTTTCAAGGAACTCAAAGGCAAGTTGCAAACTTTTTGGAAAATTGAAGAGTTTTTGTTTTTAAAATATCTGATCTGTATTGATTTTTGAAAAGGAAACAAACATTTGAGTTCCTCGAAACCAAAGGGCTAAGAATGCTTAAATGCTGAGATGTACAACGCACACGAGCACAAACATATGTACACACAATAAAATAAGTAAACCCTAGGTTTATAGGTCTCATGAATGGAGCCATGGTCTACCCATCCCAATAGGTATGTTCTACTGGTTTTCAGCTGCAAGACGAGGTTCTAAAAAGTTCCCAGAGTCGACAACCCATCTTTCAGATTTTATCGACTTTCCAATTGCTTGGTGATCGATAAAATTCTTAAGAGAATCTCGTCTGAGTGTAGTATCACGTAGCAACCATTTGGGATTGCTCCCTCACAGTCATCGCACTACATCCTAAATAGGCCAAGTTAGGGTAAAGGGATAACTAAAGGTCATCAGTATCTCTGGCTCCTAGGTCGAAAGTAGTAACGCATTCACGATTGCTCGTTCAACATATACCACTTCAGAGAGGGCCTCAACTGAGTGTGGACTTGAAGTTCCCTCCTTTGGGATTTTTCCCTCGAAGTTCCCTTGACTATGTCCACAGTTCCTAAATATATGTGTTCTCTCAAGTCCGGGTTAGGACTTATCTCACTAATTGATATCATGTCAACCCAAACCAAACAGGATAATATCAAACATAGAACAGATATACAACCATACAGGCAGATATGACATACAAGCAATCATACAAGTAGATAAGCAAACATGAATAACATAAAACAAAGGTAGGCTTAACCCTCTTAGGAAAGGACCACCTGTAGGTCTTACTTTCCCCAGTGAAGTCGCCATTTCTGTTGCGGTGAAAATCGAATAACAAATTATTAATTAATTTGCATCATTTTTCTTTTACAACCGACTTTGATTTATCCAAAGGAAAGGTTCAAGATCGTTAGAAAAACCTAAAGGGAAAGATCTAAGGTTCAGGGGTTGGTTACGCCTAGGGAAGGTATTAGTACCCTAAACGTCCGTAGTACTCTACGGGAGCCTCTTGTTAAATGTTATCTTATGTTTGCTAAAGGGTTCTATGCTAAAGGTTAGTTAGCAGGGGAAGTGATAAATTCATTATGATGAATATCACTAAGAGTTGAGGAACTCTCTCCTAATGCTAGTTGTAATTTCTATGGCTCTGATGAGGCCAAGAAATTGAAGTTTCTCCTAAGAGGTTACTTAGGTTAAGGTGGGGGGTCATGACTTTAGAGTCAACATGTTTAACCTTCCTTTGGAATAGGGGAAAGATAACAGTAAAAAGATACTAAGATAAAGATATTAGTGCAAATACAATGATACAATAATACATGAATTAAGCTAATGAGATAAGATAAAATCATGATATCAATGTAAAGTGAGAATTAAACATGTTAGACAATGATTAAATATAAGATGAAGTAAAATGAAATAGTCTCGTCTTAATCATGATTTAACCGAGAAATCGATAATCGATGATTCTTGACTTTCATCGACTAAATAGAAAATGGTCTCACGTTGATCAAAGTTTTGTCAACTAAATGGAATCAACCAAACCATGAGGTTTGTTATGTCATCGACCAAAATAAAGAAGGCAGAATCGAAATAAAACGGTCTCGTCTAAATTAAGAATTAATCGAGAAATCGTTAATCTTAATATTTGACTTTCATTGACCACCAAAAACGAATAAACAGTAGCCTCACATTTATCAAGACTTTATTGATTTAAAATAAATCATCAAGGTCAAGATTTTTGTAGGTCATTGGCCTAAATAAAGATTATGAAATAAAACAAGGTTGATCTCGTTTAAATCAAGATTTAATCGACAAATCGATAATCTTGGATTTTTAACTTTCATCGACCAAAAAGGATCGGAATAAAAAAGGGTTGGTCTCGTTTAAATCAAGATTTAATCGATAATCTTAGATTTTTAACTTCATCGACCAAAATAAAATAAAAACCAAATTGGTCTCGTTTAAATCAAGATTTAATCGGCAAATCGATTATCTTAGATTTTAACTTCATTGACCAAAATAAAATAAAACCAAATTGGTCTCGTTTAAATCAAGATTTAATCGATAAATCGATAATCTTAGATTTTTAACTTCATCGACCAAAATAAAATAAAAAGTGGTCTCCTATAAAATCTAGACAAAGTCAAGATTTTTAAGATATCATTGGCCAAAATAATAAAATGAACCACTAAAACCAAATCATCTCAAAATAAAAATAAAACCAAGTTTAGTGAAAAAGGGAGTGCTGGCGTGTGAAATAACGTGGGTGTGTGTGGAAAATCCACCATGGGCTACAAGGCCCATTAACACCACACGGTTAGCCTTAACAAAAAAAAGGTGGTGTGTGAGCATGGGATGTGCAGAAGTATTTAGGGGGTTAAAAAAAAGAAAGAGAGAAAAAAAACGTGGGTTGAGCTCAACAACCAAACATCATTTCCTTCTCTTAAAACAAACAAGCTAACACGTTATTAAGGAATAAATCCCCTTTTAAGAGAGCAAAACACGTTAAAGAACTCTCTCCTCAAAGAACATGGTCAAACCCTCAAAACAAAATTGAAAAAGAAAACTTCATCTTCTTCACGGGGGAAACGATGAAATACACTTCCATGGCTTCCGTCTCGGTCCTCACTTTGGTTTTGTCTCAGATTTCAGGTTTGAAAGGGTTGGATTGGAACAGTCAGTTGGAAACGAACGTGGAGGGGATACCGTCGATCTCAGTTATTGTTGTTGTGTTATTTAGATTTACGATGGAGAGGAGGCCATGGGAGAAGGTTGAGGTGGGTTGATAGGTTTCGAGGCGGTCGCCGGTGGAGGAAGAGCGTGAGGGTTTGCGATGTGGTGATGGTTCTGAAGATTTGTTTTCAATTTGGGGCTGTGATGTTTCGGTTGAGTGAGGTTGAAGGGTTGCGAATTGACGGTGATGGTGGTAGAATGGAGGTTTGTGAGTTCGACTTCTTCTTCTTCTTCTTCTATGTTTCTCGGTTTAATTTCTGGGTTTGGGGTTTTCTGAACTGTTTTTATGTTGATGTAGCAGAAGAGTTGAAGACGGGCGTGTTGATGGAAGAGGTGATGAGGTTCCGGCGAGGGTGTTTTGGAAGTGGTGATGAAGGTTTGTGTTTTGAGAAGATTAGGTATGGTTGGGCGTTTGAGAGTTTTGGTTTGGTGGCTGGTGGAAGGAGAATGTGTGATTCGCGGTTGAGCTGTGGCATTGAGGTTGGTGTGAGATATGGTGGTGGTTTGTTCGTTGGAGATATGGTGGTGGTTTGGAAAAAAGACGAAGAAGTTCCGAGTTGAGGGGCGGTGTTGTTCCTTTTTTTTCTCTTCCTTGAATCTCCGCCCCCTCCCTCCCTCTTCTGCTATCTCCTATTTAAAAAGAACTTGCTCTCAAATTTTAATTTTTGAATTTCAGCCGTTGTTGAACTGTCCTTTTCAAATGCAGGTGGAGCGTTTGGAGCAGTGCTGGCTTGTAGCAGACGTTGGTGCAGCGTGTTCGTACGGTTGAACAAAGTGATGGCAAAACATTTGTTTTGATTTTGATAATGGGCTTGCTATTTTTTTGGTAAATTGATTGTATGGGCTTGACACTAAGCAATACGTGAAAGCAAAAGCAACTTATGGCTTGTAGATAGAAATAAATGGGCTTATGGTTGCAATCTGAATTGAAAAAGGCAGATGAACATGACTTTGTTTTTTTTCTATTTGAATGAAAATTTTGTTTGGGATATTTAAAAAAAAAAAAGATAGAAAGGAGAATGTTAAAAAAATGGATAATGATGAATATATGAATAAAATGTAATTTGAAAAATAATTATGGAATTTTGAGTTACTAATAAGATTAATAAAAATAATAATAAACTAATTAATATTCTAAATTAAAATTAGTTAGAAAAATAAACTAAGTGAATAATTAACCTAATTATTTAAACTAATGCAAAAGCTAAATTGTGATTAATTAAAAAAGATAAGACAATAAAAATAAAAAAAGAAAGGACCATATTGAAATAAAAAGACTAAGATAATTATTAAATATAGAGAAAAATAATAAAACAACAACTAGCAAAGAAAACAAAAATGAGGGTAAAATTTGGGGTACAACACAGAATTTTGCATACGAAATCCTACGGGGTTAAGGACTCCCCACTATCCTATCATGAACATATCACCAATATTAAACCCGTTTCTCCCCCCTTACCTCGAATTCTTGATTAATTTTCTGCGAAAAATCTGATGGAGATCTTAGCCCTAGCACACCCTTGTTCTTCCTCTCCTTAGCTTTTCTCTTTCTATCTCTAAAATTCTGATTATGCTAAACCCTTACCCATTTTCACTAATTAATCTCTAATTACCAAACTGCCCTTATCACTCTCTATTATCCCATTATCTAATTAATTATATCAGATTTTTATTTTACTAATAATATTAATAGTAATGATAATAATAACCATAATAATAATAATATGAAAGAATACTATTAATAATAATAATAATAATAATAATAATAATAATAATAATAATAATAAACTTCATATTGCTATTAAAGGACACACCCCCCCTAATTAAGGCCAAACAATTAAAATAAAACCAGACGATTAAATAATTAAAAATGGGGTGTTACAACTCTCCCCCACTTAAATTATTTTCGTTCTCGAAAATGTACCTGATGGAAATAGTTATGGATACGACTCCCGCATCCTGCTCTCCAATTCCCAAGTCACACTTCCGCCAGCAGCTCCTCCCCAAGCTACCCTCACCAGAGGTATCTCCTTTCCTCTGAGTTGCTTCATCTTGCGATCCTCAATCCTTAAAGGCATCGTCTCCACAGTAAGATTCTCTCTGATCTGTACTTCATCCCTCTGAATAACATGTGACGGATCTGAAACATACTTTCGAAGTTGCGACACATGGAACACATCATGCAAGTTCGAAAGCTCAGGTGGCAACGCCACCCCGTAAGCAACTGCACCAACCCTCTGCAAGATTTGATACGGTCCAATAAACTTAGGATCCAACTTCTTCGACTTTAATGCACGTCCCACACCAGTCACTGGGTTAATTCTCAAGAATACGTGATCACCCTCACTGAATTCCAACTCCTTCCTTCGATTATCATGATAACTTTTCTGTCTACTCTGAGACGCCTTCATCTTCTCACGGATCATTTGAATTGTCTCCGTTGTCTGTTGCATAATCTCTGGTCCCAGTACCACATTCTCACCTATTTCATACCAACACAGAGGCGTCCTACACCTCCTACCATACAAAGCTTCGAAAGGTGCCATTCCTATGCTCAAATGGTGACTATTATTATACGTGAACTCAATCAATGGCAAATGAGTATCCCATGCACCACCTTTTTCCAACACACAGGCACTCAACACATCCTCCAGTGACTGAATAATCCTCTCTGACTGACCATCGGTCTGTGGATGATAAGTCGAGCTCAACTTCAACTTAGAACCCAAGGCTTCCTGCAGGCTCTTCCAAAATTCTGAAGTAAACCTCAGATCTCTATCCGACACTATGCTCGATGAAACACCATGTAACTTCACAATTATCCTGATATAAATCTCCGCCAGCTTCGACAACGGAAAACTGATGTTAATTAGTATGAAATGTGCGGACTTCGTAAGTCGATCCACCACTACCCAAATAGCATCAAGGCCCTCGCCGTATTCGGCAAACCAGTCACAAAATCCATCGCAATACTGTCCCATTTCCATTCAGGAATCTCTAACGGTTGCATTAATCCCGACGGCTTCTGGTGCTCTACTTTCGACTTCTGACAGGTCAAACAAGCATAAACAAACTGAGTTATCTCCCTCTTCATATCGGACCACCAAAACAACTTCTTCAAATCATGGTACATCTTTGTGGCTCCCGGATGAATACTCAAGCTACTTCGATGACTTTCCTCTAAGATTGCCTTTTTCAATTCCACATTATCCGGCACACAAATTCTGCCCCGGAACCTCAACACACCAACATTATCCACTTTAAAGTCACTATCAGGATTATCTCCTCCTGTAGGCATCAAGTCCACCAGCTTCACATCAAGTTTCTGATTTTCCTTAATTACATCCAAAAAGTCATTATTCACTTTCAGCATACCCAATCTAATACTTTTCGGTGTAGTTTCACAAACCATACTCAAATCTCTGAACTGCTCAATCAATTCCATCTCCTTCATCATTAACACAAACATATGGATTGTCTTCCAACTCAGAGCATCTGCTACAACATTAGCCTTTCCCGGATGGTAACTCAAATTGAAATCATAATCCTTTAAGAACTCTAACCACCTTCTCTGCCTCATATTCAATTCCTTCTGGTCGAATAAATATTTCAGACTCTTATGATCACTGAATACTTCAAATCTTGATCCATACAAATAATGCCTCCATATTTTTAACACGAATACCACTGCAGCTAATTCAAGATCATGAGTAGGATAGTTTCTCTCATGCACCCTCAACTGTCTTGAAGCATAAGCCACTACCTTGCCATCTTGCATCAACACACCGCCTAATCCCATCTTCGACGCATCACAATACACTACGAAAGAATCATTTGGACTTGGTAAAATTAACACTGGCGCTGTAGTCAATTTCTTCTTCAGCTCCTCAAAACTTTCCTCACAGGCAGCATCCCAAACAAAAGCTTGATTCTTCCTGGTTAACTGAGTCAATGGAAATGCCAATTTAGAAAACCCTTCAATGAATCTTCTATAGTAACCTGTCAAACCCAAAAAGCTTCTAATCTCCGTTGCTGTCTTCAGAGCTTCCCACTGAAGTACTGCACTTACTTTAGATGGGTCCACCGCTATACCATCACTAGAAATCACATGACCCAAGAAACTCACAGTCTTCAACCAGAATTCACACTTCGAGAACTTTGCAAACAATTTATTATCTTTCAACACCTGCAATGCAATCCTCAAGTGACCTGCATGCTCTTCGTCAGACTTAGAATAAATCAGTATATCGTCAATGAATACCACAATAAACTGATCCAGATAAGAATGGAAAATACGATTCATATATTCCATAAACACCTCCGGCGCATTAGACACTCCGAAAGGCATCACTGCATATTCGTAATGTCCGTAGCGAGTTCTGAAAGCAGTCTTCTGAATATCACCTTCCTTTACTCTAATTTGATGGTAACCCGACCTCAGATCAATTTTGCTGAACACACGAGCTCCTACAAGTTGATCCATTAAGTCATCAATCCTCGGAAGTGGATACTTATTCTTAATGGTCCCTTTATTCAACTGACGGTAATCAATGCACAGACGCATACTACCATCCTTCTTTTTCACCAACAACACTGGAGCTCCCCACGGCGACACACTTGGTCTAATAAACTTCTTATCGAGCAATTCTCGGACCTGAGATTTCAACTCTGCCAATTCTGATGCAGACATCCTGTACGGTGCCATAGAGATAGGTCTGGTACCCGGTACAAGATCAATAGTGAATTCAACTTCCCTTGTCGGAGGCAATTCAGTGATGTCATCTGGAAACACCTCAAGAAATTCATTAACCACTGGTAATTCATTAACTGAAGTCTTGCTTTCAACAGACAACGAGGCAAACACCGCAAACAGCTTCGCTTCATCCTCCAACAACACCCTCAACTCCCTGTTAGATAGCTAATCCGCTAATGCTTCCTCTTCCGGAGTAAGAAACAGTAACGTCTTCCTGAAGCAGTCAATATAAACCCGGTTGAACTCCAACCAGTTCATCCCCAAAATCACATCGAGATTACTAAGTGGCAAACAAATCAAGTCCACTCTGAAATCTCTGCCAAACATGGTCAGTGGACACTTCAGACACACCAAAGAAGTAATCACGGAACCAATAGATGGAGTCTCAATCGTCATCCTTTGCTCTATAGTAGACGACACAATCCCTAACCTCTTCACACAGTCAACAGAAATAAACGAGTGTGTTGCACCCGTGTCAATGATAGCAATCAAAGGAATATCATTAATAAAGCAAGTACCTTTGACGGATTGCTCCTCATCATTGGATTGAGCTCCCACCAAGGCAAACACTTTCCACCAGTTTGAGACGCCTGAGACTTCTTCGGCTTCTCACAGTGAGTGCTGATGTGACCCTTCTCCCCACAATTATAACAAGTAGGCATAGTGGCTCTGCAATCCGCTATAACATGACTAGGCTTCCCATATTTGAAACACTTCTTCACCTCATTCTGACAGTTGTTAGCACGGTGACCCGTGCCACCACATCAGAAGCACTTGAGAGTATCAGCACCTGCTCCCTTCTCCTTTGGTTTCTTCCCCACCTCAGTTTTCTGTTTCCCCTTATCAGCTGGAGCACTGTAAGGAGTACCTCCAAATCTCTGCTTACCCTTCTTCTCATTCACAACCTTGTAATGAGCAATTCTGGCTCTGTTATCATTATCGTAAATTCTGCTTCTGCTTACCAGTTCTGGATAATTCCTTATCTTCTGACAAGCAATACCCAATTTGACCTCGGGACGCAGCCCGTTCTCAAACTTCAAACACTTCGAAGTCATAGCTTCTTCAGTATTGTAATGAGCACAATACTGAACCAGCTCCTCAAACTTAGCGGCATACTCAGCAACTGTCTTATCACCCTGTTTCATCTCCAAAAATTCAACCTTCTTTGCACTACGAATGTCTTCCGGAAAATACTTTTCCAGAAACTCAGCTTGAAACACTGCCCAAGTAATCTCAGTACCTGCGGCTTCCAATCTCTGACGACTGTTGTCCCACCAGGCCTCAGCCTCCCCTTCCAGCATATGAGTACCAAACCGTACCTTCTGAGTGTCACTGCATTGCATGGTCCTGAAGATCTTCTCCATAGCCTTCAGCCATTTCTGTGCAGCCTCTGGATCCAAGATACCTCCCTCATATGTAGGCGGCTTGTTGCTCTGAAACTGTGCTAAGTCACAAAACTGAGCACCTCCAGCCTGATTGGCGTTCTCTACAGCTTGTGCCATGGCTTGCATAGCAGCAGCAAGAGCAACATCATTCCTCCCTGCCATACTGTTCAACAATTATCATATGGTCAGAATACACCAACGACTCCTATACTAAGGACAAACTCAACTACTACACCTGGCCGGATGGACCAACTAGGCTCTGATACCAATTGTAACACCCCACTTTCCCATTTAAGAAAAATACACAAAGTTCTATGAAATAATCAGAGTTTTTGCACCAAAAATAAAGTAGGATGCCACATTCATAAAAACAACATCAAAACTCCTTTTATTAAATGAAATAAACAGCGGAAATAATTTATTTATTCATTTCACGGCCACATTCCAACAACTTAGAAAATCCCACATAAAATCGTGGTTCACCATAAATTCATCGAAAACAAGATACGTAACAAAATGAAAGAATAACAAATAACAAATGATTTAAAATCCCCAAAATATCTCATGTTACGTATCAGAGCGACTCCTACGACTCGAACAAGCAACACGCACTCCAGCAACCTAAGTACCTGGATTATCTGTACTTCCGAAGAAGCACAGACACAACAACAACAAAGGGGTGAGAATTACATTCAATATTGAACGGTGAATAAATACATGCTAAAAGTAGTATTTACGCACAATCATACAAATTACGACCTATTGGTCCACAAATCATTACCATACAACCAACACATATCATTAATGATGCGATGCGACTCAACAAGACATAATGCATGTGGTACCAACGTCACGGTTCATTCAATCGAACCCGGATAGATCACATACACCCCTACTTGGCAATGATCTAACCTCACCATTCTCCATATCGGAGTACGGATGAATCACATACACTCCTCCTGAGCAATGGTTCGTCCCACCAACACCATGAAATGCATGACACAATTATGCATATAAAACACATGTACAATATCATACAGATACATGTTCACGATCCTCCTGATCACACCTGAATCACACATCAACATCCAACATCATACAATTACCTCACAAAACATCAACCAACAGTTAATTAATTAATTCCCTAAAATTATTAAACTAATTATTTTCATCACCAATCCTACATTTCTCAAGGTCTGACATCTATCCCCAACCTCTTAAACCAAAAGAAACAACTTCGGATGCGAAAACGGGAAAGAAATCGCAAAACGGTAAATTTCTGCACACTCGCTGGCCATACGCGTATTGCCCTGTGCCATACGCCTATTGCCAGCTCGCTCGCCCAACCCATACGCGTAATACCTCTCTTCATACGCGCATTGCCTCACATTGCCCAAGTCCTTACGCGTAATGCCTTATGCCGTACGCGTACGGACAGAGACGTTTTCCCACTAAATTTCCCAAATTCCAAACCATTACGCGTACGGCCCTCCTATTACGCGTAATACCTAGCCTTTCATACGCGTATTGCTGCGTATTATCCATCCCATACACGTTTTACCTTACCTGGTACGCGTATGGCCAGATCTATTACGAAAAATCCAATTCTCTACACCAGTTCGTGTTCTGCTACGGGATCCTCCCCTTTTCACTCCAATTCAGTCCTAAATTTGTTCCTACACTAGTTTTAGGTCCTCTACTCCATCTAATTTCTTTTACCTATCAATAGTATAACAATTTCAGGTCTTAGATCTAATTATCTGTCATACTCACCTGCACAAAACCAGTCCAGCAACATGATGCGTTCTTACAACAATGACAACAACAGAAAATCATGCTAACACGAATCAATTCATGCACAATTTCATCATCACATCAGACATATACACAAATCAATAACACAGAATTTTGCATACGAAATCCTACGGGGTTAAGGACTCCCCACTACCCTATCATGAACATATCACCAGTATTAAACCTGTTTCTCCCCCTTACCTCGAATTCTTGATTAATTTTCTACGAAAAATCTGATGGAGATCTTAGCCCTAGCACACCCTTGTTCTTCCTCTCCTTAGCTTTTCTCTTTCTATCTCTAAAATTCTGATTATGCTAAACCCTTACCAATTTTCACTAATTAATCTCTAATTACCAAACTGCCCTTATCACTCTCTATTATCCCATTATCTAATTAATTATATCAGATTTTTATTTTACTAATAATATTAATAGTAATGATAATAATAACCATAATAATAATAATATGAAAGAATACTATTAATAATAATAATAATAATAATAATAAACTTCATATTGCTATTAAAGGACACACCCCCCCTAAACAAGGTCAAACAATTAAAATAAAACCAGACGATTAAATAATTAAAAATGGGGTGTTACAAAAAGCCTTGCGAGCAGGGTACTATTGGCCGACTATGCAGCATGACGCAAAGAAGCATGTAAAAAAATGTGACAGATACCAACGCCACGGGGACATGCACTTAGCACCCCCCAACGAACTAAAGACTTTGTCTTCCCCATGGCCCTTCGCTTGGTTGGGGATGGACATCCTCGACCCCTTCACGATGGGGTCCTATCAGAACAATTTTTTTATCATGGTCGTTGATTATTTCACAAAATGGATTGAGGCCGAAGTCATTTCCAAAATCACAACATTCAACATACTTCGTTTCTACAAAAGAAACGTCCTGGAACAATTCGGTGTGCCCCAAGCCCTTGTGGCCGACAACGACACCCAGTTCACAGACATGAAGTTCCAAGACTTCGTCGCCAAACTAGGTACCAAGCAACACTTCACATTCATCGAACATCCTCAAACTAACGGTCAAGTTGAAGCCGCAAATAAGGTTATTCTTTGAAGACTAAAACGAAGATTAGGCGAGGCCAAAAAGAGATGGGCTGAGGAGCTACACAGCGTGCTCTGGGCCTACAGGACAACTCCACACTCAACCACTAGGGAGAAAAGAGGCTCCCCTAGACGAGGAGCTGAACGACGAAGCGTTAAGAGAAGAACTCAATCTGGTCGAAGAAATCCGATCAGGGGCAGCCCTCCGCGAAGCTTCACTAAAACAAAAGATAACACTACCCACGATGCCAGAGTCATAAAGCATGAATTCCAAGTGGGTAGCCTGGTCCTACGCAAAAATAAAAAAGATTCACGCGAGGGCAAGTTGGCCGCAAATTGGGAAGGCCCTTACCGGGTAAAATAAAAAGCAGGCACCAGAGCCTACTACCTCGAACATCTAAACGGAGAACCATTTGCTCGGCCATGGAATGCTGAAAAGCTCAAACAATATTACAGTTAGTACCAACAATCGATTAGGACTAACTGCCGACGACCTCATTCCAAAATGGGGAGAGATTGTCCGGCCAAAGGAGCGTGCCCTGGTGCAAGCACAATCCTTAACCTACAACGAAGGCGAGATTCTGCTCATGGAATGAGCAGACTCTGTGCCCAACGGGGATACCTCGATCGAGCTCCGCCGTTGTCGTACCAGCGTGGTAGGACACCCAGCTCGCGATGGGAAAAGTCCAAGCCCTGTGTGATCAGGACCTCGACCGAGATCCTAGTCCCACGACTGACGAAACTACTTTGCTTCTTTGAAAAAGTTCCCTAAACTGTCGAGCATCATAACAAGTCAAGCAAACTCCTATATTTAGCGAACACAACTCATGAAAAATCAACATACAAAGCATACTGTAGCACCCCAAAATTTGCCCTATCTTTTCTTAACTTTTTCTGGCTTTCGCTTCGCATTCATTCTGCATCTTCACTAGGTCATAACTGTATTATTCAGTCATTTGCATCGGACTCCTAAGGCGTGGGATCGAGGTATTATGTTCATGCTTGGGATTCTCTCTTTTTGTGAGATTCTCATTTTCATTTAGGTTTGGGTTCACATTATCAGAGATATCTTCCCATTCAAAGGATTCATCAAAAGTATTGGGTCAGGGTTTCATTGGCATGAATCAGGGTTTGACTCTTTCTCAGTTCAAGTCATTTCTTCATCAGGGTGCATTCAAGTTTCATCATTCATGGTCAAAGATTTAAAACACTGATATTTTTATTGGTCATTGAAGTCAAGTCAGGATATAAAGATGTTGTGGTGGATTCATGTTGTGGCCAAGGCCATTGAAAATATTTGTCATGAAAAGTGGGTATGAACTAGAACATTGCAGTGAATAATAGAAGTCTAGAGGAAAAACTCACAGCACTTCAGAATACATAGCAACAGAATTTCATTTAAAAAATAAAGGTAGCGGTTTATTTCACACCAGAAAATGATACAACAAAACTGAAAAATGCGTAACCTCATAAATGACAGTTACAGAATTTTCACAAAAACCATTCCCCTAACAGATCCTCTCTAATCTCTAACAAATTCTTAACCAAAAAACCTAACTGCTAACAATTAATATAACAGAACCATAACTTCCCTCTTCTTCTTGATATCACCTTCCAATCCTTTTCAATCACAACAGATTTCCTAACCCTAACCATAACAGTTCAACAGAAAATCCCATAACAGAACCCAATAACTCCCTAACAGAAAACCATTTTTTCTAACAAAATTTGGAACCTCTAACCACTTCTAACTGTGACTAATCATCCTCTGCAATCATCTCTGGGCATCACCAAAAAAACTTCAATAACCATCATCAATCTTCCTCTTCATTCTTTTCTTAGCTCTGCTTCCATTTCCAATCTCCAACCTTCATCTCTAACACTTCAACCCCTTCATTCTTCAATCCACCTTCAACAATTCAACACCTGCATCTTTGAGTTCCTCGTTTGCAGAAACCAGAATAAACTTCCATATCTACAACTGCAAGAATTCAATCATGCAGTCATCACCATTTTCGTCCAACTATCTGCCACCTGAAAAACACATCAACGCATCAACATAACTACACCAATTCCGCAAATCCACTTGACGCAGAATACAACAACAACGAGCATAAGCACGGAGCAAGGGAAGTAGAAGAAGAAGATTCAAAGGCGAAGAAGAAGCAAGAATTCACAACTTCAACAACTCAATGAATTGTCCATTCCTGGATCAAGAAGAGTAGAAGACGAAGAAGAGAAGAGGAAAGAACATGATCTCATACCTGATTCAAAGCAATCTCGTTCATCTGCTTCAATTCACTTCCTCACCGGAGCCAATCTCCGCTTAGGAGGTATTTATGTTCTCTCTCTTTCGCCATGAGCTTGTTACCACTGTGAAAAACTCGTCCTAAGCAGCATTAGCCCTATCTCTTTGGATCGTTTCAGCCCGTATACACCAGTCAATTTTACTTGCAAAATCGTAGGGTTTTTTTGTTTGTTGGCTTCGATTTGAATAGACGGCAGGGAGTCATAGAAAAACAATAATGCAGTGAGACGGAGAATGGGAGGACGGTTCTAATGGGGTAGTTGTGATGGTGACACGACCTCCTCCGCCACCGGAGGCGATCTTCGGCACGGCGGTTTTCGGCGAAAGTTTTGATAAAGGTGATGTTGACGGACGAAGGGAAGAACGAGTCAGATAGAAGAATGTTGTGATGGTGTTTCTGGTGAACGGAGGGTGCAACGATTTGGAACAAGGTGGATGACGGTGAAGACGGCGCATTCTGATGAGGGAAGAGGAGAGTATTGTGAGGTGTCTGTGGTGATCTCATTCCCTTCTTTAGGTTAAAACAAGGCTGAATACAGTCCGGACCGGGCTTAGGCCCAAGTGCTACACCGTCGGCTTCACTTTCCGCACCCGTTTCCATTCGCTGGCACCCCCTTTTTTGCTCATGATCAATCTCCTGGGGCCTTAGACAAGCCCATGTTCCTGACTGTTAGTATCCTTTTAGTACCCTTTGTAACACTACTGCACCCTAATTGCAATTACATTTAATTTTATTCACATTTAGTTTTAATCTTTTGTTGGATGTTATCTCTAATTTTTGGTTGTGGAGTTTAGAAATTAGATGTTAATTCTAGATTTTAGTAATTTGATTTTGGTTATTTGGTTTTAGTTAATTGATTTTAGGATTCGAATTAATTAGATTTGGATTTAGATTTTCGAATTAGAAGTTAACGTTGACTTGTAATATTGATGGGTGATTGACTAATTGTTTTCGTTAATAGATTAGGTACTAATTTTTAGGATTAGATTCTAATTGTGGTTAATTTTCTTTAGAATTAATAACAATTGTAAAATTAGAGTTTAGAACTAGTTCATAAAGTTAGAATTTGTTTTGGATGAAGAGATTAACCTAGACTTTTTACTTGGTCTAGTTGTTGACTAATTGTAGCATAATTTCGATTAACTTTTGTTTAGAAACTAATTTCAACGCGATTTAGACTTTGACTTGTCAATTTTAACCGTGTTTCTAATTGACTTTTTACATGGTTTAGTAGTTGATTAACGGTAGATTGATATTAGCTTCAATTCGACTAATTGGAATTGGATTTTGATAATTGTTTTCGGACGATTATTTTTTGATTTAATCATATCCTAATTGATTTTTTTTTGCTTACTAGTTCACTAATTGTTTTTGGCTTAAGTGTCCACTAATTGTTTTTAGAATTAGAAACTAATTTTGAACAAATTGATCTTGACATAGTTTGATTTGACTTTGTTCTAACATTGACTAAACATAGGTTTTAGTGTTAATATCTTCTTAGTAGTTTCAATTTGTTAACTTTGTTAATGGTTCTTAAATGTTAGTTTGACTAATTGTTACTTACATTTTGGTATCAATTTCACTTAATTCTTGTTGATAATTTCCCATTTGAATTTTGGTTGCTAACCTTGGTTATTTTTGTTGATTGCTTAGACTAATTGTTGAGTTGTTTTGTAGTGATTCACACTTGATTTCCTAAGTTGTTTAAAGGTAGGAAGTGCTGCTACATACATAGCTGTTGTGCACAAGGTGAGCTGTTAAATGTTGCAATTCTGCCCAGAGTTTCTTACACCTATTCATTTCTGAAAACAGGTGCTGTTGAAAGCTGTTTGGGCTTGTGGTTGGATTTTATAGCTCTACAGGTGCTGGAGCGCTGTTGTTGCTGCTGTTTTTGGTTTATTTTCTTGGTTTTGGTTTACTTTTGCATGCTAACGTTAGGATAGAATTTCCTTTCTCATCCTCCACCTTAGGGCCATATTGCATGACAACATTTAGGTGAGTCCCCATTAGATTTTCTTTTCCCTTTGAGTCTTCTTTCTCACCTCAAAACAAAAATCAAAACATTTAATAAAGGCGATGTGCATTGTGCGCCATGAGCCTTAAGTACATGGGAAATGAAGAATGAGGGGTCTCCTCTCGCTTTTCTAGAGTGTTTAGCATACGTCCCATTGGGGGCGACCATGCGACGCATTCGCTCCTATGTCATAGACTTTAGTGCAATGCGCATCTCAAACAAATTCAATTTACTTCTTCGATAAGTTCAGAACCTTTTCTCTCGCACCCGTGCGATCGAGACCGTTCCCCATTTAACCGTAGTAACGTGAACTACGGATGCTCTGATTCCTCCTTCTTTTCAGATTGAGGATACGTAGGCACGAGATGCGATATCTTGGCGAGCACACTAACAACTAACTTCCCCTTTTCTCTCGCACCCATGCGATCGAGACGTTAACCAACCAATCAATCAAACCTTTTCTCTCGCCCGAGTGCGATCGAGACTCTTTCACCATTCAAAACCGACCCTGTTGGGTCGAACTACGACTGCTCTGACTTCCTCCTTCTCGTTAGATTGAGGATACGTAGGCACAAGACGACGATGTCTTGGCGAGCAACCTTCCCCCCATTAGTGCGTAGTCCGTCGAACTACGTCGACTCTGATTCTTCGTTCGTCCACGAAGATACGTAGGCATAGGATTGCGATGATCCTTGCGAGTCCTCTTTTTGTTTTCACCTTCCCCTTTTCCTTTTCTTTTCCGTTTAGCAGTTGAGCTTCAGATAACCTACACCATTTGATCGATAACAACAAGCGTGGATCCCATCGAGTACGATGGACGCGAGAGGGTGCTAATACCTTCCTCTCGCGTAACCAACTCCCGAACCCAGGCTATGGTTGAGATGACCATTCCTTTCCCTTTGTTGAGGTTTTCTTTGATCGTTTCCTTTCCCTGCGTCGGGATAAATAACGTTCGGTGGCGACTCTTCTGTACTTTTCCGCTGGTTGATTTTCGCAGATGCGACACATACATCTACGAAGAAGATAAAATACACAAAAGACATACAAAGTCGAAATTAAATATAATATTAGTACGACTAATAGGCCTACAATTGTTTAAATATTACATAACACGGGCCTAGCCCAACCATCAAAAGATTACAACAAAAATGGCACGCAGGCCAATAAAATACTAAGTTAACAACTAAACATCTTCTGCTTGAGTCTCGAAGTCAGGGGGACCACCACACCATCTACAATCTGGTGCAGAGGACCAATCCCACTTGTGACCAGCTGGACGTCAAGATTTTGGACCCTGGTCTAATCCACTGCAGCAGCAAACCCAAAGTTCGTCGCCTCCAGATTGTCCTACTCGAGAAGGTAGATTTTGGCGATCAAGTCTCGTCGACTTTTTAAAGCTTGCTCCTCCTCAGTTTCATCCACACCAACCTCCGTGAAGCCCTCCAGTTATGAGGCCCTTGCTTTGAGCCTTTCATTTTCCTCTGTGACGTCGACCATCTTGTTATTCATCTCGTTTAGGTCCTTCAGAAGCTCGACCTTAGCCTTGTATTCACCTTGGAGCTTCTTTAGCCTGTTGCCCAGCTCAGCGTTTTCTAACTCGACCTAGCCTCCCGGTCCTTCACCTTCTTGAAGTCCTTCAGCGGAATTGTCTCTGCGTCCTCGAGGGCCAGCACTGTCTTCAACATCCTTATCACTGCTGTTGCATCCTGGCACAAAAGTTTCCTCCTCACCTTAAGATCAACGGACAAGATAGCTGACGCTTCAAGGTCGGGGACGACAACTGTCTCTTCCCTATCGAAGATTTTCTCCTTCAAATAACATGGTGGCAAGATAAACTTACCCCCAACAAAGCCACTTGGACCATCGACCGGGGATGAGCTGAGGTCGTCCCGTTTCCTTTTATTTTGGAGATCCGAGGTAGAAGGAGTCGAGGTGCTGCCCGGAGGAGGAGATGAGCCGCCGACGAACTTTTGCAACATCGTCTGCTATTTAATTATGTCAACCCTTGACATCGGCATTTTCTTGATATTCTTAGCAGCTATGGACTTGACAAAACGCTGGCATATGGTCTACATCCTCCCTACAAAAGGAGGAAATGGGGTTAGCACACTTCACAAAACATCAGCAATGTAAGCAAAAAACTAATCTATACGTAGAAGCTCAAAGGCCGCCTTCTCGGTTTTACAGTCGATGAGGGCCTTCGTGTTTATATAACGGGCCGCCGGAACAGGCTCCCCATCCTTTGTGTAAAGCAAATTGTTATCTTTGTCCACAGTTTGAGCTGGGACAAAACTCTCAACAAACGCCATCAACGTTCGAAGGGATTTCTTATCCTCGGCATTTAGCTGCTCCTGTTTTATCAGAAATTGGTCGGTTCTATATCTGAAATGAGAAAACACCCACTCCAACGGGAACTTTGATATAGGCTTCTACACCATCTGACCATCCTTTTCCACTGGCTCTATAATGACCAAAGAATCCCTGACTGCCTATGAAAGAGGCTTCACGACCAAGAATCTGAATTTAAAGTTGCGGACAGACTCCGAGTATGCCCAAAACAGCCTACACTATTATTTGAAAGATACCCAACTCTGTTTCTGACTAGCCGTGCTCCTCTAAAGCTGGAAAATACAGAAGAAAAGCTCCACGGTAGCCCCAATCTTCAAGTATCGGCACACCAACTCGAAGGCCCGAATGAACACCATAGCATTCGGGTGAAGCTGGGCAGGAGACAGTGTGAGGTGACAGAAAATTCCCTCTTGAAAATAATTGAATGGCAAACGATACCCCGTTTCCCTAAAAGCAAACTCGTACATTGGAAACCTTCTGCCCGGATATACTGAGCATATCTGATCATTATCCGTGGGGAAGATCGCCATCCAGCTAGCAGGCATACCCTTTGCCCGATCTTCGAGGAGAGTAAAAGAGTTGGCCTTATCCTCGGTGAAGGTTGACTTCGTAATCAGGGGCTCTCGAGCAACCCTTATAAGGTCCCCATAAGCGACCTTGACGTTAGCATACTCAGCAGGATGCACAACTTTGGTATTGGGAGCATCCTCAACGTTCTCGTCATTAATAATTTCGACAGCAGGAACGTTCTGCTCATTTCTCTCGGCCATTTTACCTGAAAAATAGAGGAAGAAAAAGTGAATTCGATGACAAAGATCAAATCCACCCTTCCACCGCAAATCAAGTGAAAGGGCGAGAAACAAGCACGAGGATACATCCTCGACTTGAGCCCTTGTCGACACAACAGGGACTTAGCGTAACCCTCTCCTCAAAAAACGAGGATAAGTCTCCGCGACTGTAAAAAAGATTCCTATCCGACGAGAGTTTCCTCCCCGAAGAATAAACTCTCTCCGACGAGGAGCCTAATGCCCAACTACAAACATAAATTATCCTCAGCATAACACTCAGAAAGATCTACACAATTCTCCTACGCAAAATCCTAAAACATTCATCCTAGGTTCATATGTTCTTCAGGATCTTCATGAATTTCCCAAGAAATTCATGTGTTCATCAAAGAACACATGAACTTCAACCGAAAAGTTCATGCCTCACCGGAAAATTCATGTTAAGTTCATCCAAATTCCAGGAAAACCTAAAAAGCTAACAAGCATTCAAAGGTTGAAGATAAAGACTTACGTGGATCTGAAGGTTAGAGATGAAGATGGATGACGGCGGTGAGAACTCCGGTGAAGAGCACGAGTTGCAGAGCAAAGGATGTTGAGGAAGAGAAATTTTCGTGAAGTGTAAATATGAATCCTTTTGTTTTCCTTTTATAGCCACTTGCTCGCTCCGATAAGTGCAAAGGGCAGTCATCATTGCCTATATAACCTAGATTCCCTAGGCCTTAACAAAAATTGATTTCGCCGTCACACGTGTCAGAGGGGAATCTTTCGGCTGAAACCTTTCATTTCCCAAGACAAGTTCCCTTTAGCTCTCCGCGGACATAACCTCATCGACAAGAAATTTCTTTACCTTAAGCGTAAGGCTGGTCGACGTAAACGTCCATTCCGCGAGCACGTTCTGGCATCCCAAGGAACCCTTAAGAGTTAGGACCATGAACAACCAACAGTCGACCATACTAACCATAGACAAATGAGGGGCACATCCCCGAAGATTTTCATTTGAAAAATAACAATCTCAAAAAGCCTCCCCGCGACGCAACTCCTACCCATCGGTCGACCAACAAGGCTAACTCATGTCATTACTCCTCACCTTAGAGCAACAACTTGGGGGGCTCCTGTTCTGGACTGGACTGACACGTGGCCCACATTTGGGCAAGGCCCAATCCAGTCCAGCTTTAGACAAGGCTCAACAAGTAGATTAGCATAATCTAGCCTTTAGGCACAATATGACCGTTGGGCACAATATAACCGTTGGGGAGAATATAGTCGTTAGAGCATTATAGCCGTTGGGGACCTCTCTCTCACGCGCTCCATAGTTTACGCGACCAACTGCCCCTCTGAATTTCACGGGGACAGTTGGACCAGGTCGAAGATCACACGCTAGAATCTTCCTTGCTTCTCGCAAACCTGGCAGTCTCTCATTGGTGGACCAGATATCTTGGCCCACAATGAAGACCTTGGCCTCGCACTGGGGGTTTCTTATAAATACCCTCTCATTTGAGAGGGTCAGGTATTAAATTCAGTCTAACTCAAATCTAAACACTTTGTACTTGCTCTTCCTCCTCTGATTCTTACTTTAGCATCGGAGTGCCTTGCAGGTACACCCTCTCCTCTCCTACAATCATCATTGCTGCCCTACGCGAAAGGCCGCGAGGATCCATTCTGATCATTCCAGATCAATATATATATCATTTAAATTAGTTTAAATGAGTGTAACACACCAATACCCGTGTGAACGTACATGTATCCAGACTAGAATTCGTGCGAACACACGGGTATCCATACTAAAATCCGTGCGAACGCACAGGTATTCAGACCAGAATTCGTGCGAACACACGAGTTGTTACATTTTTTTTGTATAATTAAAGAGAATTGAAGAAAATATATTTAAAATAATGTATTAATCCAAACACGACCAAATGTGTTTATTAATGTTACTAATATTTATTTATATAATTAAAAAAAATATTTATAAATAGGCTTATTTAGTCATGAAGTCCCTTAACTTAATTTCAGTTTTCACTTTGGTCCCTTAGGTAATAAACGTTACAATGTAGTCCCTTAACAATCGTTATGTTAAACAACTTGATCCATTCTATTAGTTTTGTTGTGAAAACATTAAGTATGTTGATGTGGCATGCCAACAAGGATTGGTGTTCATTTGTGACTCAGAATATTGCATTTTATAAACCGTGTAATCTAATTCTTTGGCCTTCTTCATTCTTCCTCCTTCTTCATTCAATATTTTCACGTTATGTTACTATTCATCATCATCTTCCTCAATCTTCATTCTTCCTCTTTCTTCATTCATATGTGAACATGTCAATAAACTCCAGCAACAAATCGAAATCAAACACCCAAAGTTATGCGTCATTTGGATCTGTTGTGATAAGAAAGAAAAAGATGAAGTGTTGGATTAAAGAAGAGTGTGTAATGCGTACTGTTACAGATTTGAATAGTGTCAATGTTGGGAAAAGGTTTTGGGGTTGTAGAAATTACAAAAATCAACTGGAGAAGGGATGCAATTTTTTCAAGTAGGTAGGAGATGAAGTTGTTGATGGAAAGGATTTGAAGATTGAAAGGCAAAGGAAGAAAATATTCAAGTTGAAGAATGAGGTTTTGAGCACAAGAGAAATGTTGAAAAATGCAATTTTGTTTGGCATTATTAGTTTAGGGTTTAATATAGTTTTTGTAACAATGTATTTGAAATAGATATGTGGGCAACACAACATGTAATTTGATGTTATGAATATAAGAATGTTTGATTTTGCTTAATGAAATGTGTTGAATGTTTTTAATTTTTTCCATTGTTTAAGCATTTCTGTTATATAATGGTCTGTAATGGTTATCAAATGGGTTGAATGTTATAAAATATTGCTTTGACAAAATGTTATGGATTATAACTAGTATGATATTGTTTTATAACTGGTCTGTTCTACATTATAAAGAACAAGTTGATGAATCATGTAAATAACAAGTTGATATTGCCTTAACAAAATGTTATGGATATTGCTTTAACAAAATATGTTGCTTCATAAAAGCATGTGTTTTTGTCACTGATACAAACAGGTAATATAATAGCATGTGTTCTTGACACTAGTACAAAAAGGGCACTATACAAAAGGGCAATGATACAAAAGGGCATTTGGTCTTAGCCACCAATACAACAAAGCCTAAGTTAGTGTTCACAAAAGCCTAAATAAAGTGTTCACATGATACTGAGTTACACAAACATGAAAAATCAAAAGTGGATCAAGTTGCTTCAGGTTGAGTTGACGATGCATGACTTGCTTCAGGGAGGCTTGCTTCAGGCTGACTTGGTGCAGAAAGACTTGCTTCAGGCTAAGATGCTTCATGCTGACTTGGACCAGGTTGACTTGGTTCAGGTTGAGTGGTCTGACTTGGACCTGGATATTTGCAGGTTGCCTTGTTGTGCCCCATCATGTGGCATCTACAGCACTTTATGCCAAAGTTAGCTCTCTTTAGCTGAGTGTCATCCCTTATGCTCTCTGAGGCATCTCTAGTCCTCTTCTTCTTTGGTCTCCCTGGTTGCCTTTTGATTGGTGGTGGTTGTAACTCAACATAACCTTTTTTCTCCCAAAGTGATTCCCCATTGACTAGAAAAATGAAGGATACATAGCATGCTTCATACATTTGTTTTTTTGTAGCAATCAGGCACATAACTTTCAATCTCTAATTTTTGAGATTTCATGCAAGATATATCATGACATCATGGTAAACATGCCAACATCCATTTTCTGCAAGAACACACCTTGGTTGACAGATTCACAATGTATTTTTCTCCATTATATGAGATGTGTCTCACCTCATAGTCGTACTCTCATGCACGTCTGTTAAATAGACAAGAACTCTACCACACAACATAATCAACAAATGTAAAACAAACATTTAGATGAACAAATACCTCACAATCTAGCTGTTTGTTTTTTCAGACTCTTTTGTAATCTTTTTCTTGATATTGGGTAAAATGTCACCTTCAAACTTGGCAATTTTCTGTCTATTTGACTCCCATCTTTGCATGAGATATACTCTAATTTCTTCAATCATTGTTATGATTAGCTTGGACCTAGCTGTCACAAAAACAAAGTTGAAAGCCTCTGACATGTTGTTCACTAGGGTATCACACAAAGGGTTGGTTTTGAAGAAAGCCTTTGTCCAAAACCTAGATGGTAACTTTATTAAATGCTTGAATGCTTCTACATTAACAACCTTCATTTCCAACATTGCTTTTTCAAAAGCATTTGTGTAACTGGCTATAGCAGTTTTCCACATTAACTCCTTGAGTTTAATTCCTGGGATTTTCTTCCTAAAATTGTTGTATAGATGCCTTCATTTACAGACCAATCATTAAGTTTTAATAAGTATGCAGAAGTATATAAGTATGTAGCAGTTACAGACCAAAAAAATTCATATATTAAGGTATATACCTGACACAAAATCTTTGGTCCACTTGTGGCAACAGTTCATCTAGAGTTGGTAACAGTCCTTATATATAAGTATGAATCAGTCATGAATGTGTAAGTTATGAATGTGAACAACAAATTAAAGAAATTAATTAAATAAGTACCTTTTGTTGGTCACTTATGAATGTGTAAGTTTTGCACAGCCTTGTACCTCCAATATCATGTATAAGTAAATCAAGGAACCAACTCCATGAATCTCTGGGTTCTCCTTCTACAACAGTAAATGCAATTGGCATCATCTGGTCATTTGGACGCCTTCCAATTGCAGCAAGAATCTGACCACCATAGTAACCTTTCAAGAAGCAGCCATCCAATCCTATTATAGGCCTACACTTGAAAAAAAATGTCCTTGCATGCCTTAAAACAGATGTAGATCCTTTGAAAATGAGGGCTCAACTGAGATTCAGGATTCTCAATGCGTTCTTCTCCACCTTGGTATGGTTGACTTGTAACTTTAACAGTTGAACCAGGATTGGACCTAAGTAGTTCATGTGCATAGTCATGTATTCTTTTGTACTGCTCCCTAAAGGATCCATCTACAATATCAATTGCCATGGTCTTTGCCTTGTATGCAAGAGTTTTGTTGATCCCCACATTCCATTTCTATTGGGTCTTCTCCATGATGTCACTTAGCTATAAACTAGGATTCCCCCTCACATTGTTCTGTATCTTAGTGCTAAGCCAGTTGGATGTGAGAAAATTCACCTTGTAATCTCTACTACATGTGTGTTTATCAACAATTTTCCTGAGCTGCCAAGTATCTTCATCCCGAAGTTTTGCACAATATGCCTCCCATGGACAACCTTTTTTACGTATCACTTTCATCCTTTTCTTGTCATTTTTCTTGAACCTCGTGTTCCTACCATTGTGTATGGCATATGTCCTAATACCATCCTTGAAGTCTCGTTTATAAGCAAAGTATGCCCCCAATTCCCACTTATAGTCATCAATTTTTTTAGACAGTTTGAATGTTTGCCAATCTGCCTTTCCAACACATTCATCCTCACTAAAATACTCTTCAAAGCCATCCTTACTATTCTCATCCTCTATGTCACTCAAACCCTTCAAATTTAAAGTTGGTTGTTCTTCATCTACACCACTTTCATCCAAAAGACTTTTCTCACCAGATGCTTCATAGACATTAACCTTCTTACATGGTCTTCCAAATTTTCCTTTCCCCTTTGGTTTACCATTTCCTTAACCCTTTCATTTACCCTTTGGTTTACCTTTTCCTTTACCCTTTCCTTTACCCTTCCCTTTTCCCTTCCCTTTACCTTTCCCTTTTCCATCTATCACCTCATCTTCAGACACTTCATGTTTAGTTTCTGGTATCTCCTCATTCATAACCACATCATCATCAGAATCTTCAAATTTTATCTCCAATGCACTGTCATCACTGCCACCATCTTCTACCTCTATGTTAGAGTTCAGTCCCTCCATTCCCTCTATGTTACAATTCTCATTCTCTTCTACTCCTTATACTCCATCATTGTTACAGTTCAGTCCCTCTTCTCCATCATTGTTACAGTTCAGTCCTTCTTCTCCATCATTGTTACAGTTTAGTCCTTCATCTCCCTCACCTTGTTCAACTACAGTGGTCCCCTCATCATGCTCAATTTCAGTGGGCCCCCTCACCGTGTTCAATTTAAGTGGTCCCTCTTGTCTCCAACTTCCACATCATATACAACATATGTGTTCCTTGGGTAAATTAGCAATTCCAAAAATGGTCTCTCACCGAAGACATAAACCTTAATGTATTATCCTGAGCCCAATCTCTCTCTTCATAACTGAATACACGCAACATATCTCCTACCATTCGTCCGACACATACTTGTTTCACTTGAAGTATGTAAGCACATCCCTGTGTTCCTTCTCACACTTCTCTTCTACTTTAGGTTCCCATAAAAGCCGAACGTCCTTAACTCTCCATTTTTAACCAGTTGGAAGACATTGTTCCAAACACATTCCTTAAGGTACTCTCGTCCATTCAAGATACCATAGCAACCTTAGAAACTGAAGCACCAATAATTATCTCACTTTCGGACCTTACGTCACACGTTCCACAAAACAACTTTTCTTTTTCACGGGATGAGATTACTTGAAATCCTTGTCCATACTAGTGGTTAATCCAACTCGACTAGCGACTTCACATAATTCCTCAATACCTTGACCAATCATCCGATAGAGATCCTTAACTTTCAGACTCCATCAATTCCAAAGGATTGCTTGAACAACGCACCACTCTTCAATTCCATGCTACCCCAAGCACAACTTCTACTAAGACCTCAACTGAGCTGACCAAAATTCATCACACTAACGCTTGGCTTGAGCCTACCCTCACAGCACAAGTTCCGACAACACTTCGGAGTTCTCATGGTCGCTCAACCATGATTCTACCTATCACATACATAGTATTAGGTTGATCAGGCCCAACACTACATAGTATGATATTAAGATTCATGCTGGCAAGACACACTTAAGAGGCAGGAATAGATTTACTTATGATGTTTCAAGGCTAGGTCGAGGACACGACCTGCTCTGATACCAACTGTAATGCCCTGTATAATATATACCTAGAATAATACTATACAAGCATTTTTATTTGGTACTGGCACCATCATAAGTGCCTAATGGCGTAATTCACATACTTGACCATTCTAAAAACATAAACACCTATCTATGGTACAAGATATGGAAACTAGCCAAAACAAAACTAAGATCAATATACAATATCCTCAATTGCATACAACAAATTACACAACGGAATACTAAAACTAAGCTTCTCTTGAAACATCCAAGTATAGCTCCACTTGTAAATCAAACCAGCAAATAACGCCTGAAAAATAACAACAACAATGGGGTGAAATATTAAATCTCAGTGAGTTCCCTATCTTATGGATTTTCTCGGCTTTACAAGGTTCTAGCCAATCCTAACTCAAGTCAATGGGAAGGGAAATGACCTTGAGTTCACAATCTCACACTATATGGAAACATGTTCATGAGTCCGTTAACTCAAAATTATCACTAATCGACAACCTTATCAAGGCATCCCCTTTTCCCGTCTTCTTCTACGTCTAGAAGTCGTAACAAGTCATGGATCCTCGTAGATTACTTTGCATACGAAATGGATTCGGAAACTAAGGGACACATTATCACCTTAATTCATCACTTCACACGGTCAGTACACCATCACAAGTCTCTTTACCTTATAAGCTTCATTCGTATTATACTCGGGAATCAAACCTACCAAGTAATTATGCCTACATTCCAGAGGAGCTCGTTACTCATGAAATGACATATAATAGGGAAATGGTTATGATTACGTGATTTCACACACAGACGTGATTGTATTCGACAATCACAAGGCCACGTTCGCCATAAGGCCCATACGCCTTTTTCTCATAACTACAAGAGTTCATACATGTTCCATACTAGTGCCTTATTCTTTTCTAGACCATTACTCATCAAGGATGCACCTTTCTACATCGAATGCACAAACATCGTCATCTAGGTTCTCTACTCTAGACTATTACTCGTCAAGGATGCACCTTTCTACATCAAATGCACGAGCATCGTCGTCTAGAGTTTCTATCACAATCTTTGTCATAACCTAGAATCATATCATTTTATTTTGGGGTAAAGTTTCCTCACTCTTCCTAACTCATTTTAAACATGCATTTTCTCTCAATTACAATTCTCAATAAGAAGTTAGATATAGTACAACAAAATAGTGTAATAAAATACATGAAATAATTCAACTCATAATTAATCATATTCTTGAGCTTTCTCCGATTTATTTAATCGGGTAACAAAATCAATACTTTTCACTTTCATTGCGTAGGATATTTCCATAGCTTTCCAACGACTATTACTAAGCTTCGATCGGAGTTACGATCCAAAAGATATGGATTTTTAAACATTTTTCAAAATCACAACGGTGGTAACCAGTTACCTCAAAAAGAGTAACCGGTTACTCAAGTTTCACTGTTCAAAACAGAATCAAAATTATAGTTAGAGACACATTTTGGTAACCGGTTACCTCAAAATGAGTAACCGGTTACTTCGTTCATTTTCACTTAAAACCTCAATTTTTCTTTCAGGTAACCGGTTACTACTGAACCAGAAACACAATAACCTATTTTTAATGGTGTGAACTCAAACCACAACCCACCAAAACATGATCCATCACAATAACAAGTATTATAGATCAATTTCTCACACAACCCAATCATGTTATGCATTCTATTTCATGTTTTAACCATAGAAACAACATTTCACCCATTTGATCCAAATCAACCATTTTGATTCAAAGTTCTAACCTAAGTTTCTACACTTAGGGTTCTAACTAGAACTCACCAATGATCAAGAAGAAGAGATGGATCGATGATGAAGATGATGAATCCAAGCTTCCTTCTTCTTCCCAAGTTCTTCCTCTTTCTCTCTTTCTCTTCTCTTACTATCTTTCTTCTTTTCTTTTCTTCTTACTAACAATTATATATATAAAATACCAATATTATATAATATAATCCAATAGAGCAAAATATCTCCAATCGATATTTTGTCATTTCCAACCAATTGATCAATTATTAGAGTTACCTTAATATCCTCTCTTGAACTAATAATTATTGATTTGTCTCTTTCATTAAATAATATATCTCTTCAGAGCTCACTAGTTGCTCTATTGGTCCCAATTGACAATACATAGAGCACTTAGAGGATTCCATTAATCCAATTATCTAAAGATAGAGTACACAAAAGCATTTAGATAATATGGGGTATTACAAAAATACTCTTCAAAGCCATCCTCACTATTCTCATCCTCTATGTCACTCAAACCCTTCAAATTTAAAGTTGGTTGTTCTTCCTCTACATCACTTTCATCCAAAAGACTTTTCTCACCAGATGCTTCACAGACATTAACCTTCTTACATGGACTTCCAAATTTTCCTTTCCCCTTTGGTTTACCATTTTCTTTACCCTTTCCTTTACCCTTTGGTTTACCCTTTCCTTTACCCTTCCCTTTTCCCTTCCCTTTACCTTTCCCTTTTCCCTCTATCACCTCATCTTCAGACACTTCATGTTCAGTTTCTGGTATCTCCTCATTCATAACCACCTCATCATCAGAATCTTCAAAATTTATCTCCAATGCACTGTCATCACTGCCACCATCTTCTACCTCTATGTTAGAGTTCAGTCCCTCTATTCCCTCTATGTTACAGTTCTCATTCTCTTCTACTCCTTATTCTCCATTATTGTTACAGTTCAGTCCCTCTTCTCCATCATTGTTACAGTTCAGTCCTTCTTCTCCATCATTGTTACAATTCAGTCCTTCATTCACCTTGTTCAACTACAGTGGTCCCCTTATCATGCTCAATTTCAGTGGCCCCCTCATCATGCTCAATTTCAGTGGTCCCCTTATCTCCAACTTCCACATCATGTACAACATATGTGGTCCCCTTGTCTCCAACTTCCATAGCATGTACAACATCTATGGTCCCCTTGTCATTTATTTATCCTCCTTCCACATCAGCTTTAACCTCATCCATAACACTCTCAAAATCAGTTGGAAACTTTTCAGTGTTGTCTCCTACATTCTCAACACAAGTGGCCCCCTCATCAATGTTCTCACCTAACTCAATTTCAGTGGCACCTACTTCAACACTATACTCAAGTGATAGTATTGGTTCCTCAATTACCTCAGGTTGTGGGATATGATGTATAACATATAAATGCAATTCCCTAATCAACACAACAATTGTATGCATCCTCATAGTTCCATTGTCATCTTTCAACTCCACTATGCTATTACAATCCATTTGATCATAATGCCAAAGGCTCTCTATAGTTGGATAACCTAAATCCTTTAACCCACCTAACACTTCAAAGTAACTCCAAAAATCAGGCTCCACATCCCACATTTCCTCTAAGCCATTATAACCTAGTTTCGTTAACTTAGCAAACTCACCCCATGTTGAACAACGCATCTAAAACGACTCTCTATGATCTAGATACAGCAACTACATGAGATTGAAAGCTAACGCAGATGAAAAACCCTAAATGAGAACTAAAATAAACGAATGGGAAGCATATAAAGTTTGCATAATTCGTACCTCAAAACAGATGATAGATGTTTTTCCTCTTTCACGCAGTTTCAAAGAATACTCAAACCCTAAAATGAAGAAGAACAAAAATGCATGAAACAAAACTGAAGATGAACGAGGTATTATAAATGAGGATGAACGAAAATGTATGATTAACATATCTTGACAAACGAAAATGAAGGGTGATGATAGCTACACGAATGAAATGAAGATAGATGCTAATGCTTGCTTCGTTAGGGTTTCCAGCTATGAGAGCTCAACTGAAGATGAAGTGAAGTCAAAAGGAAGTAAAATGGATTAAAATGAAACGTTGAAAATTCATAAGTTTTTTAATCAAAAATGTCAAACAATAAATCCATGTCACTTTATGAAAGCCAGCTGGAATGCCACCCTAGCAAAAACTAACAGAAATACACACATTTTAACAGAAAGGATCACATTACCTAACAGAATCACAATTAAAGGATCTTACACTAACGTTTATTACATAAGGGACCAAACTGAAAACTGAAATTAAGTTAAGAGATCAAAGGATGCATTAAGCCTTATAAATGTTATGTTATTAGTGGATATTTATAAAACTAAATGATTGAATAAATATTTTTATAAATAACGTCAAAACAAAATTAATATTTACATACGAAAAAATATATGATTGATCCAAACATTTGTATATATGGAAAAAAAATATTTTTATGCTCCAAGTATAAATATAAATATATTTTTCTTTTGAAAATAATAAACTTTCTTGGTTAATTGAGGATACAATTTTTTTAACATAATATATGGAAAATTGAAATATATATGATTGATGTAAGACAATTCTGGTAAAGAATTTTGTTTTATTTTAAAAATGTGTCTTTCTTTTAAAAATAAAAAACTATTTTGATAATACAATTTTGTTTTCCTTAATTACATTTTAAAAACAAAAGCGTGCGTACCCCACCATTATCCGACGAACACACAGGTACCGATATGGGTATTATTGGAAATTCAACACAACCTATGGATAATTCCTATTCAATCTTGATCTTAAGATTATTCACAGTCACACAATGGCAATGAAAAGAAAAGGGTTGAGAAAGAGAAAATAATATCCGCTTATGGAGAGTTCTCTCTGCCTACAAACTATGGACACTTCCAATATCCGCTTGCAACTGCAAACTGTGAATTTTGTTATGAGTTCTTACAAAAAATAAGGGTTTCTCCCTATTTATAGATTTAGGTTAGCTTGCACCCCAATCCAAAGCCCAAAACTATAAAAGCCCAAAATAGCTATCATTACTAAAATAGGCCTAAGTCGAAATCCTGTGTGAAGCAATATGCTTCGACACTTCGACACACTATAACAACTCGACACACACATTATAACAATTCGACTACTCCTTGTTTCTGTCGAGCTACACTGCTTTGACACAAGGAATTACAACTTAACACACCACCTAATTCATTGTGTCTAAGCTGTCTACATTCATCATGACTATTATTCTTCTGAAAACTTCAACCTGCATTTCCTTCGTCATGATATATGCAATCTGATTCTCAGTTCTGTAGTATTCCAAGTTCATCTTCCCTTCTGCTACCTGCTCTCGAAGATAATGGAACCTCATTTCAATGTGCTTTCTTCGACCGTGTTCTATTGGATTCTTTGCCAAGTTGACAGCTGACATGTTATCAATCTTCATGGTAATTTCTCCATGACTCTTCTCTATAATCTCTTCGACCAGGTTCACCATCCAGGTCGCTTGACATGCACAAAGAGAAGTAGGTATGTACTCTGCTTCGCATGATGACAATGCCACTACTGGCTCCTTTCTCGAACTCCAAGCAACTGGTGCACCACCTAATATAAACACATAGCCAAATGTGGATTTTCGATCCTCAGCATCACTACACCAACTTGAGTCAGTGTATCCCACTAGCTTGTATTCTTTTCCTTCATCAGCTGCAGGAAACAAAATACTGTAGTCGAGAGTCCCTTTCAGATACCTCAGTATCATCTTCGTTGCTGCTAGGTGTGATACCTTTGGCTTCTGTATGAATCTACTTACCATACCCACACTGTATGCTAAGTCAGGCCTTGTGTGACAAAGGTATCGAAGTGACCTAAAAAGTCTTCTATATTGGGTTTGGTCGACATCATCTTTATCTGACTCCTTTAACAGTTACAATCTGGTCTCAGCTGGAGTCGAAGTTAGGTTGCAATCTTGCATCTTAAATCTCTTGAGTATTTCGCCTGCATATCTTCTTTGGTGCATCATCAAACCTCTACCACTTTTTTAAAATTCGATGCCAAGGAAATATGAGAGATTTCCCAAGTCTGACATTTCAAACTCCTCACTTAGGTCATGTTTGAAATCTTCGATCTCCTTCTTGCAACTTCCTATTATCAGCAAGACATCGACATAGGGATATAGTATAAGCAATTCACTGTTGCTGCTCCTTACATATACTCTATGCTCAGTCGTGCACTTCATAAATTCCTTCTCCCTTAGAAAGCTGTCGGTTTTCTTATTCCAAGCTCTTAGAGCTTGCTTAAGTCCATACAGGGCTTTATGCAGCCTATACACCTTTCTTTGTTCGCCTCATTTCACATACCCAGCTGGTTGTGCGGCATAAACTTCTCCGTCTAAGGGGCCATTAAGAAATGCACACTTCACGTCCATCTGACATGTGTTCCAATTGTTCATATTTGCTAGACCAACAACCAACCTAATTGTTTCGATCCTAGCAACAGGTGCAAACACTTTGTCAAAGTCGATTCCTTCCTTCTGAATAAATCCTTTCGCCACAAGTCTTGCCTTGTGTCAAGTTACTTCTCCCTTAGGATTCACCTTCCCCTTGTAAACCCACTTCACATCAATTACCTTATTTCCTTAAGGCAAATTGACAAGTGACCAGTTGTTGTTGACTTCGATAAAGTCTAACTTCTCATTCATTGCTTTCACCCACTTCGAATCTTTCAATGCCTCAGCTGCATTGACTGGTTCGACATCTGCGTAGAAAGCATAATGTACCAGCTCACCCTCTTCATCGACCACATCATCTGATGTAATCACACATTCTTGCAACCTTGCAGGCATGTGTTTTGTTCGTTGAGGTATGCTTAGGCCTGCTTCATCTCTGACTTGTTCCTTTCGAACTTCTCTTTCGACTTCAGTGGCTGGTTCTTCACAAGAGATTCTCACTGAATCCTTCTTGACATTCTCAGTCCAATCCCGTTCTTTAAGCTCATCTATGATCATGTCCCTGCCGATCACTACTTGCTTGTTCACTAGGTCGAACAACTTGTATCCTCCAGTCGAATGATATCCAATTAGGATCATTTAATTCGACTTATCATGAAGTTTCCTTTTCAACTGATCTGGCACATGTCTATGTGTTATAGATCCAAACACCTTCAAATGACTAAGGCTAGGCTTGACACCAGACCAACATTCTTCTGGCGTGATTCCTTCTAGCTTCTTCATCATACATCTGTTTAATATGTATGTTGTTGTCAAAACCGCTTCTCCACATAATTCTTTGGGTATATGTTTTCCATTCAACATACTTCTCACCATGTTTATGATGGTTCTGTTCTTTCTTTCTACAATTCCATTTTGCTGTGGAGTGTAGGGTGGCACCACCTCATGCACAATCCCTTCTTTTTCACATAATGCATCAAACTCTTTCGACACATACTCTCCACCACCATGAGTCCTCAGAATTTTCAACTTTTGACTACTCTGTCTTTCGACCATAGATTTGAATTTGGAAAATACCTCGATCACATCACTTTTCTTCTTGATGAGGTAAGTCCACAACTTGTGAACTTTCGACTGTAATAATCTATGAACGTGACAAAGTATATGTTGCCTGCAATCGAATCCACCTGGATTAGACCATATACATCAGAGTATATGACTTCCAGAATTGCCTTCAACTTCCTTCCTGTATCCTTGCTGAAACTATTCTTGTGTTGTTTCGACTGAACACACTCTTTACAGACTTCACTTGGAATGTTGATTTGAGGTAATCCTAAAGCCACATTTCTTCTCTTTAGCTCTCTGATGTCATTGAAGTTGAGATGGCCTAGTTGAAAATGCCATAACCATTCATCTTTGTTGGCTGCAGTTGCTAGGCACTTATGCTTCATCACATTGAGTTCAATCTTGAAGGTCCTATTCTGAGACATTGGAGCCTTCAAGATCAACCTACCATTTGCGTCGAGAACTCTTATCATTTTGTCTTCGATGGACACCTTTTAGTTCTTTTCGACTAACTGCCCTATACTGAGCAAATTATTCTTCATGCCTGGTATGTACAACACATTGGAAATTGTTGACCTCTTGCAATCTTTCCTCATAATCAGAACATCACTAACACCTTCAGCTGCTAGAGTGTTGTCATTTGTAAACTTCACTGTGTTCTTCGACGAGGGCTTCATGTTGACAAACCAATATTTCCTTCCAGTCATGTGTTATGAGCATCCTAAGTCCAAGCACCACTGATCGTGGAATCTCTCTTCATCTTTTGTTGTGTCCATTAGCAACATCTCTTCTTCTTCATGTTTCGCCAGCTTTGCATCAGCTTCTTGATTCTTCCTTTTTTCTAGACAATCACTAAAATAGTGACCATACTTCTGACAATTGAAACACTGAATGTGACTTTTGTCAGGTTTTCGACCACCTCCTCTTCCTCTACCTGTAGCACCACCTCTTTGGTTGCCTTGGTTCCAGGGTTTTCTCTGATTCGACCAGTTTCCTTCCCGATGATTTTGACCAGTCAAATTTTTGTAGCCTCCTCTACCTTTGTTGCCATTCCTGCTTCTTTGCCTTTCCTTTCTTTTTCTGATTGCGCCTACAAAGTCATATCACTCTTCGACTTTCCTGCAGCTCTTTCAGCCATCCTTTGTTCATGACACTCAAGTGTCCCTTGAAGCTCTTCCTTCGTCAATACTGGAAATTCTTTTGACTCTTCTATGACTACTACCACGTGGTCGAATTTTGGAGCCAATGACCTCAAGATCTTTGACACAACTGATCTTGATGTCAACACTTCTCCATATACCTTGATTTGATTCACCAGCTTTGTAACTCTGGTGAAGAAATCTGTTATACTTTCATTGTCTTCCATCTGAAGCAATTCATAAGTCCTTTTGTGAGTTTGTAACCTCACATTTTTCACCTTCTTTGCGCCTCCAAACGATTTTTCAAAAATCTCCCAAGCTTCTTTTGCTGATTCTACATCACTAACCTTTTCAAAGTTATCGAGATCAACACATTGATGGATTATAAAAAGAGCTTTATGATCTTTCTTCTTCAATTCTTTATATGCTGCTTTCTCCTGATCTGTCGCAGTTTCTGCAAGCGGTGATAATCCCTCCTTCACAAGATCCTAAAGATCTTGGTAACAGAAAACCACCTTAATCTGCTTGCACTAATTCTCATAATTATCTTTCTTGAGAATTAGAAGATTTGCTGGAAAGTGATCGTTCGGGTGATTCATCGCCATCACAGTTTTGCTTCCTTGAATCGCAACCGGAGCTCTAGATACCATATGTTGGAAATTCAACACAACCTATGGAGAATTCCTATTCAATCTTGATCTCAAGATTGTTCACAATCACACAATGGCAATGAAAAGAAAAAGGTTGAGAAAGAGAAAAAAATAACGTTGGAGAAGAAGATGAAAATCTGCAGAGTTCTCTCTGCCCACAAACTGAGGAAACTTTCAATATCCATTTGCAATTGCAAACTGTGAATTCTGTTATGAGTTCTTACTACGGGTGGGAATAGGCTGGGCCGAGCTAGGCTTTACCAAGCCTGAGCCTGGCCTGCTAAAAAATTCAAAGCCTAAGCCTGACCTGTAGCCTATCATAAGCTTATTTTTAGGCCTAAGCCTGACCTTTTCGAAGGCCTGATTAACCTACTAGCCTAAAAGCCTACTTCATTTGAACATCTGTAAATAAGAAATTCAACTAATGTTAAATAGACTAACAAGTTAAAAGACCAATGAGATTAAATGTTTGTTTTCATTGTCTCATTCAAGTTTTCTTATTAGCATAAGTTTGGTGATATTATTTGTTGAAGATAACTTATGAGAAAAACTTATGACATTGTTTATAATGTTTTTTTCAACTTATTTTCATAAGTTCTTCAAGATAACTAAGTTTTATTTTCGTATTTTAATTCAAAGTACAATATAGAATATAATAATAATAAATTTATTGATTTTTTCTTAAATAGGACAGCCTGATAGGCTTAAAAGGCTTTTCTTACGGCCTGTGGCCTAGCCTCTTTAGCTAAATAGGCTTATAAAAAAGCCTAGACCTTTTCTATTTAAGAAAAAGTCTGGCCTGAGCCTATTAGTTGGCCTGACCTATTCCCACCCCTAGTTCTTACAAAAAATAAGGGTTTCTCCCTATTTATAGATTTAGGTTAGCTTGCACCCCAAGGCAAAGCCCAAAACTATAAAAGCCCAAAATAGTTAACATTACTAAAATAGGCTTAAGTCGAAATCATGTGTGAAGCAACATGCTTCGACACTTTGACACACTATTACAACTCGACACACACACATTATAACAATTCGACTACTCCTTATTTCTGCCGAGCTACACTGCTTCGACACAAGGAATTATAATTCAACAGGTATCCCACAAAATAGATATTTATAATAATACTTACATAAAATGTATTTATTTATGTTACTAATATTTATTTGTACAATTAAAATAATATTTTCAAATACTATGTTATTATTTGATATTTATAAAACTAAATAATTGCATATATTTGAAATTATTTTTAATTTAAGATACAATTTTTTTAACCATAATATATGGAAAATTGAAATATATATTGTTGATGTAAGACAATTTTGATAAAACAATTTTGTTTTTATTTTAAAATGTGTCTTTCTTTTAAAAATAATAAACTATTTTGGTAATACAATTTTGTTTTTCTTATTTACATTTTTATTACATTTTAAAAACAAAAGCGTGCGTACCACACTAATACCCGGGCGAATACACGGGTACTGATATGAGTATCCCAAGAAATAGATATTTGTAATTATACTTACATAAAATGTATTTATTTATGTAACTAATATTTATTTATACAATTAAAATAATATTTTCAAATACTATATTATTATTTGATATTTATAAAACTAAATGATTGCATATATTTAAAATTATTTTTAATTTAAGATACAATTTTTTAAAACATAATATATGAAAAATTGAAATATATATTATTGATGTAAGACAATTTTGGTAAAACAATTTTGTTTTTATTTTAAAAATGTGTCTTTTTTTTAAAAATAATAAACTATTTTGGTAATACAATTTTGTTTTTCTTATTTACATTTTTATTACATTTTAAAAATAAAAGTGTGTGTACCACACCAGTACTCGGACGAACAGACGGATACCGATATGAGTATTCCACGAAATATATATTTGATATAATATTTACATAAAATATATTTATTTATGTTACTAATATTTATTTATACAATTAAAATAATATTTATAAATACTATGTTATTATTTCATATTTATAAAATTAAATTATTAAATAAATATTTTTATAAAAAATATCAACCGAAACTCACGGGTATTACATTAGTTTGATATCAAATTTTAATGGAATGACTCGCATTTTAATAATGCGTCGCAACTCTACACAAATTAGTTACCAATCATATTTTATTGTTTTTTAATAATATTTGTTATAATTTATTTTTTGACATCACTAAAAATATGAAGGGTCAAGATATCTACCATTTTTTCCGGCAACATCCACCGCAAGGATATTGCTTAATCCTGGAGAGGAGAAGAGTTATGAATAAAAGTATCAACATTAGTAGAAATTTTGAGCTTAACTATGAAATCAACACTTTAATATTTTCATGAAAGATATTTTTGATACTTTAAATCAACGCCGCATGTTTATGATATTTGTTCAACAAACTTTCAAGGAGGCTAACACTAAGGAAAGAGTCGGAATAGCAAGGTGAAAATGTAATGTAATGCCACAACCACTAACCACTAATTTGCCACAACCACTAATTGGAAAAACAATTTATATACAAACGGTATGAAATGTAACGTATCATCTACCAATTTATTTTAGGTGCATTGCTGGCCAATCTAATATAACTAGGGACTGTTTTTGCCCTTCATTCACGAACTTCTTTCTGATGTTTGAATTAAAATTTGAAATCTGCAGTCGTTATTCCAACGTTGGTTGAGTTAACCAAATTTTAACATATTTAGTGGCCTTCAATCTTTTAACATATTTATTCATTATTACAACTTGATTAACTCAGTAGTAGCATGTTTTTATTCATGTTGTGCTTCTCTGTAATTTCATCAAACATTTTTATCATCAAGGGATTCTTTTTTTTTTTGAAAAGCCAAAATTTCATCAAGGGATTCTTACGCAGGTGAAACTCCCTAGCAAATTTAGTTTCTAAAAACTTAAGCACTAGTACTGTACCCTACCTAATGTAGTCTCAAATACTTCCTCCGTCCCACAATGAGTGACTCAGTTGACTTTTCACACAGATTAAAAAAAAAGAAATAAATGAAAGAAAGTGAATGATATTTTTACTAAAGTACCCTTATGATGTATTGGGAGTGATGAAAGTAATATTAATTAGAAGGTAAAATAGAAAAAGTTGCATTGGAAATTGAAATTGATCATACATTTTGGGACACCATTTTATTCTAAATGAGTTACTCATTATGGGACGGAGGGAGTAATGAATAACAAGTACCTACCTACATATCCAGTCTCACACGCATCACTCTAGGATTTACTTTTCACTTTTGCAATTTGTCTTGGGTGGGATGCAAAATTTTACTCCCTCCGTCTCACAATGAGTGATTCAGTTGACTTTTCACACATATTAAAAAAAAGAATAAATGAAAGAAAGAAAATGATAATTTTACTAAAGTACCCCTATGATGATTGGGAATGATGAAAGTAATATTAATTAGAGGGTAAAATAGGAAAAGTTGCATTGGAAATTGAAATGAGTCATATATTTTAGGACACTATTTTATTCTAAATGGGTCACTCATTATAGGACGGAGAGAGTATCATTCTTTCATGCAACAAAATCTGCAAGCCTTCTGCTGCTTTGCAGTTCGTATTGACTAGAGAATGAGAATGACCCCTGCTGTAAATCGTACTACAATCTAACACTAAAAATATGTCCTAGGTTATACAAAGCTCCATGATGTATCTGCAGCATTTTAAAAGCACATGTCTACATCAAATCTGAATTTCTATTGTCTGTCACTCTCATCATGGTGCATATGGTTATGTTGAAATTTTCTCCAACCAAAAAAATTGGGTTTCAATTATGCACATAACCACAACCATTTTCTAAAAAGTTTGCTGACTGTATTAAAAACTAGTACCCCCCTCCGTCCCAAATTATAAGTTAATTTGTCAAAAAAATTTGTCTCAAATTATAAGTCACCTTACATTCCCAATGCAATATAAGTTAATCTTCCCCAATATACCCTCAAATATTTATTATTATTTATTCTTTCAACTTTTTTAATTTCTCTCTCCTATATAATTATGAGGGGCATTACTGTAAAGTTATACATAGTTTGTTTTTCCCATAAAATAATAATTAAGTTTCTTAATTTGTGTGAAAAGCTCAAAACGTCTTATAATTTGGGACGGAGGGAATAATTTTTTGTTTTTGACATTCCATAACAGTTGACTTTTTTTTTTGGTTTGTATTACACGTTTTTGTCCAGAACATTTGTTGTGGGGTGTTTCAGGCAACAGGTTTTCAAAGACATTAACTTGAAAGCAAATTGAGTTCACACTAAGCATGAGGTCCATTCCATAATCCGAGGTAATTCGCTGCTTTTCCAATGCATCTCAGATTCGTGATTGTGCTTCTTCATTGTGTTGTGAATGCTTTAGTTTTTTGCATTCTTCTATTCATGGTCATCTAAATTTCATACCATGCCTTGTGTAAGCTTCATGTTCAATTGCATATAACAACTTATGATGCACATTTTAAAGTGAGAACTAATTGAAGATGGAAACTATATAATGTTTTCATGCGTGCCTCATTGAAGATGGAGCCATAATTGCTCCTAGGAAATAACTTCTGTGATCACACTCATAGTCATGGTTTCACTTAATTGTGGCCTCAAAACCTTCCTTCAACATGATCCAGATTCTAGCTAGAGTTTAATCAATGATTTCTATTTTTAGTGCTGTAAATAATATGCCAGACTGACAGATAATCTTCTGGCTCAATTTTTGTGGTAGTTTCTTGAATATTTTTCCTCTCACTTTACTTCCATTGCCTAAAATGGATACTAACTTACAAGTCTTTCATCCTTAGCTTTAGAGTTTAAAATGGCCTCATCACACTTATAAATAGGATCCTCTTATATATCACCTTCACTATGATAACAACATTCAACCGCAGTAACGACATAATTATTTTAACCATCCATTATACAGACTGTGACAATAGAACCATAGTATCTTTTTTCAGCCTTAATAAGTAGCAATTTACCTTCTATAGAGTTGGCTATGCCTTCAAGGATTGATACAATAGATCCATGCTCCAGACAGTAACTTGATACAATTATCAATTTAAAGGTCAACATAAATATTGTAACACGATAGTCATAACTCTTTGTTATATGAGGCATGAAATTCTGGTATCAGATGTGTGATGTTAAGTGTAATGTCACAACAAAACAATCTGCTATAAGAACAAGGTAATAAAACAGCCAATCAACACAATGAATTGTTCACCCAGTTCGGTCTAACAACCTACGTCTGGGGGCTACTAAGCCAGGTAGGAATATCACTCTTAGTAGAATTAAATTACAGACTCAACAATCCCAGTTGACAAACTCCTAATTTAATCTCTACCCAATGACCCTTCTACTTAAGAACCTCTTAGATATGAGATACCACTCACTCCCCCTTAATCACCTCAGTGATACAACTCAAAGATTACAAAGTTCACAACTTGATCTTGCTTAAAAGCTTTGATCAAGAACACTACTCTCCTACTTAAAAGCTTTAGAGAGGACAAATGCAACTCAAACAAACTAAACTAATTCAAGCATGAATGACTTACAATACACAAACGAAAACTCTAACAACTGATACTCAGTATACACTCTCTAGTCTCCGTCCCCACCAAGTAGGGTTGAGGCTGCTTTAAATAGAAAACAGACTTGGGCTTGGACTCCTTGAAAATCTCTGATTTGATTTGCAATTAAAACAGACTTTATTCTTCAAATCTTTTCATATCATTCAGCCCTAAAAACAGAAACAAAATCTGCTCCACATATGATTGCACCAGAATATATTTTTACCAAGATATTCGCCTGAAATATTTCACACACTTAAGCAAAAATCTCATCACCAATAAAAACACACGCAACCCTAATAACACATTAGACTGATATTCTGATGTTCTGCCAACTGATGTCAAGACATCATGTTTAACATCAGCACACAAAACTGCAACCCAAAAAGAAACTTAACATAAACTGAATGTTAGTAACTCATGTTAAGACATCAGACATATGACATCTTCAACACCAACATTGTTTTACCAAAATTCCAGCCAATAACAAGAACTAGCAATCTCCCCTTTTGGCTAATTTTGGCTAAAACAACATCAACCCACATCAGAAAAACTTGCAGCGGATAAAAATAACTAGAACCACAACAAACAGCAAACAGCTAGGCAACAGGCTAACTCTCCCCCTTTTTAGCCACAATTAGACAATCATCAACCAGTTAGTCCCTCTCACTACTGTCAAAAACTGCCATCCAGTCCTAGGCTAGCTCTCCTTGTCAGTCAAAAGAAGGCAGCACATGACAAATCATAGAACAAAAACCAGATAAACATAACAGTACTATTATCCAAGATACAAAAAAAAGACTCAAGGTGCAGAAAAAGATAAAACAAAATATTAAAACAGCACAGCTAGCTCAATCAGAATCATCAGTAGAACCATCTTCATTATCCTCATTCCCAGTTGTTGAATCACCTACCTCAGAACCTGAACCTTCAGCATTGACATCCTCATCATCTCCATCCTGTTCCAAAGACTTGATCAACTGCTCAAGTTTCATCTTTCTGGCAGTGCTGGTGCTGATCACCACATCTAGATCCTTGCAGGCAGACTTCAATTCTTTTATCATATCAGCTTTGGAACATGCCTTCTTGACACCAGAACCTGATGTTGAGACAATGTCTGGGACATGACTCCCTACAAACAACTTGGGATGCAAGGATAATACAAACTCCCTCTTGCAAGCAGTATCTGAAGTAGTCAATATTCCAGGATGTTGCTTCAGGATCACTCTACAAATGAGAGAAGGAAATGCTATAGGCATTTTAATAGCATTTGTTGAAGCATGCTTCACAGTTTGATCAAAGATGTAGGACCCATAATCAAAGTCTTTCTTTGTCCCAATAGCATAAATCATTTTCCCCAAGCCAACTGAGATAGTAGTCTTGTGATTAATGGGGACCCAATTTGCAGCACCTATCCTGTGCAGGACAACATATTTGACACTAAGAAGACTAGCAGACAACTTTCCTTTCAAAGGCCAAACCTTCACTTGAGTTGCAGTGATCTCCTTGCACACCTCATTGTCAGTCACTTCCAGCTCTCTGTAATCTTACTCAGTTCTTCCTAGGTAGGTGTTGATAACCTCAGGAGAAAATTCAATACACTTACCTCTCACATATACTTTTCTAAAGTCCACACTCCTTCTGTCAGTAATGTCCACAGGAATGTTTACAACAAACTCCTTAACTAGTCCATCATAACATTTGGAGAATCCAAAAATAGTTTTTATCAACCCAGCAAACTTAATCAGCTCCATAACTTCTTTAATCTCCAGAGCATCTTTGCCAAGCTCTCTTTCCAGAGCCAATCTTCTTTGACACACAAACTTCCACATGTGAGCACTTCCAGCATAGTGAAAAGAGATGTTGTCCACAGGTACATCAGGGACCTTATCAGCAATCCTCTTCAAAATTGACCTTGTCATTGGAGTGATGTATTGAACATCCTCATCAACATCAAACTCATAGTCAAATTCTTCCCTTATCTTCCTCTTTTTGGATGATACAGACACCTTGCTCCAAGTCTTCTTCTTTTTGCTTTCAGTTCTCATCTTAGGAGATGACTCAACAGTCTTCCCTTTTCTAGACTTCAATCTTTTTGCAATACCTGGAATTGCATTGCCAATAACCTCATTGTCTGACAGATTCTCAACATCCACAACCTCAACAGGCTTCTTTCCTTTGGGGCTAGAAGAAACTTCCATAGCAGGTGATGTTCTAACATCAGGTTCAACATCAACCCTAGCTCCACCATTAGGATCAACATCAGTTTCAGCTTCAATTTCAGCATCTTCAATGACAGAAACAGCCAACCTGTGAAGATTGGTTTCAGCTGGTTGCATGTCATCCTTTTTACCTTCAGATTGCACAACAGCCATTTGAGCCAAAGGTCTTGATATTCCAGCCACAGGATTCCCTTTCTCAAAAATCTTAGTGACAATTTGACCTATACTTTTATCAACATCTACAGTCTCTTCCTCATTCTGATTTCCAACAGCTTGAGGAGTAGAGGTCCTAGGAGCAGATTTATCTCCAAACAGAATGCTAGTAACAAACTCTCTACTTTTCCTATCATCAAATTTTTTACCAGCGGAATAATCAGATGATTTACCTGATGTATCATGAGAAGGCCTTTTTGTTTTCAGCTTGTCAGGTCTAGTCTTAGAAGTTGGGATCATTGAGAGAGGGGCTATATCCAAAGCTTTATCCTCAGAAACCCCTTTCGTCAAGACCCTAGGTTTTGTGTGTGAGGGACTCTTGGATGCATACTTCTTGGAGGGATACGACATTTATTGAGACATTGTTCCTCTGTAGCAGCTGATGAACAAAGATGTGTTGAGACTTCTATTCTTTGGGGAGAAGACGAACAGACTATGAGGATTGATGTAGCGTGTGGAGGCAAAGTGAGGAATGATTGCATAGGGTAGAATGGCTGCTTTTGTTGAGCACTTAAAAGCCAATAAATGTAATTTCCCCACCAAAATGTATCACATTTCAAATTTCTGAATTTTAATAAATATTCAGGACACGCCATTAACCTCTGTTGTCTTTTACACAGTCCCAGTTTTCCTCTTACGACATCACAATGTTCAACACATATCTCCTTAGAGAAACTGTCATTACACCTCCTTCCTGTATGGTTATCCTCAATGATCTTGGTTTCCCTAAGATTAGCCCTAGAGTGTTTGGTGATACTAGGAATGTCACAGTAGGATGTCATGACATCATGCTTGACATTGCGATCAATCAGACTTTGTTTCACCTCTAGATGTTCTCTATTTTTATCCCATAGATAGCAGTTGTCTTTGGACTTAGTACCCTTCATGACAACTTCACCTTTCTCATTAGTGACAATACATTCAGTTTTAGTAAAGTGAACTTTAAGTCCTTGCTCACATAGTTGACTAATACTGATCAAGTTGGCCTTTAATCCTTTGACTAATAACACATCATCTAGTCTAGGAGCACCTGCACAGTTCAGTCTTCCCACACCCTTGATTTCTCCTTTGACTCCATCTCCTAAAGTAACACAGCTGGAGTAATGTTCAACATTCAACAACAAACTCTTCATATTTGTCATGTGCCTAGAGCAACCACTATCAAAATACCAGTCCTCTTTGTCAGAACCAGTTAAGGACATCTGAGCTAACAAACAGGTGGTACCATCCTTGGGAATCTATTGCTTAACAACAGTAGGACTATCCTGATTCTGTCTAGGTTGGGGATTAGGTTGAGGATATCCATAGAGCTTGAAACAGAAAGATTTCAAGTGACCAAATCTTCCACAATAGTGACATCTCCAGCTTTGAAACTCTTCTCTGAAGTGATTAACATGCCTTCTCTCTTGAGGATGTTTTCTGTTATACTGCTGAGGCTGTCATCTCCCATAGTATTGAGACTGTCTCTTCCTGTAATGATGATTAGGCTATCTTTTCCCATGATGATGGGGCTTTCTTCTGCCATAATAGTGAGGCACAGTATTATTAGGCCCATACATTTTCCCTTAATGTTGAGACATGGGTTGGGACATGTTATGTTTAGGTCTAGAGGCATAACCTTTCCCATGGTTTTGAGTCTTCTGATGAGGTACATATTGCTTGGGTCCTGACATATGAGCTTTCCCTTGATGTTGAGACATCTTATGGGACAAGTTCTGTTTGGTACCAGAAGAACTAGCATCTGAAGAGGATTTCTTTTCACCATTAAATCCTAGACCAGTCTTATCACTTGCTCCTTTTCCAGCCTGAAGGATTTCATCCAGAGTGTCAGTTCCACTATTCAACATTCTGATGGATTTGGTCATTTGATCAAGCTGGGATTTTAACAACAGAACTTCATTCTCAAGTTCAGCTTTATCAGCCTTAAGTTGAGTAATAATTTTCTTCTGCTTCTCCCTATCTTGACAAACCTCTTCACTTTTCAGACACAACTCTTTATAGGAGGTTGCTAGCTCTTCAAAGGTCAGATCATCATCACAAGACTCTCCATCAGAAGTACATATTCCAGTCAATGCCCTAACATGCTTGGCAGTCTCTTCATCACTCTCACTCTCAGTATCAGACCAGGAAACAGATAACCCCTTTTTCTGCTTCTTGAGATATGTAGGACATTCTTTTCTGACATGACCATAACCTTCACATTCATAGCATTGGACTTCTTTGTCAAGATTAGGCTTACCCTCAGCTGTAGTTCTCTTGTTGATGTCAGATGAGATGTTCTTAACATTTGGTCTATAGTTCCTGTCCATTCTTTTTAACACCTTATTAAACTGTCTTCCTAGAAGAACAATGGCATGGGACAACTCCTCCTGAGACTCAGGACTATTCTCTTCCTTAGCATCTTCAGAACTAGATACCAAAGCTATCCTTTTGGTCTTTTTTTCAGGTTCCTCATCCATTCCTAATTTAAAAGTTTAAAGAGAACCAATCAACTCATCCACCCTCATCTTGCTGATGTCTTGAGCTTCTTCTATAGCAGTCACCTTCATTTTATATCACTTGGGAAGGGATCTAAAAATCTTCCTTACCAGCTTCTCTTCAGTCATTTTCTCTCCAAGGGCACTAGAAGCATTTGACAGCTCAAGAATATTCATGTGAAAATCATGAATGGTCTCATCATCCTTCATCTTCAGATTTTCAAACTTTGTTGTCAGTAGTTGAAGTCTTGACATCTTGACTTTGGAGGTTCCTTCATGAGTAGTTTTCAATACATCCCAAGCTTCCTTAGCCACTTCACAAGTGTTGACCAGCCTAAAAATGTTCTTGTCAATACCATTAAAAATGGCATTCAAAGCCTTAGAATTTCCAAGCGCAAGTTCATCTTCTTCCTTGGTCCATTCTTCCTCAGGTTTCAGCTTAGATGTTCCATCTTTTTCAACAATAACAGGATGTTTCCATTCTTTTAAAACAGCCTTCCAAGCCCTGTTTTCCAAGGACTTCAAGAAAGCAACCATGCGAGGTTTCCAATAATCATAATTTGATCCATCTAGAATAGGGGGTCTATTCACAAATCCACCACTCTCCTTGTCCATAGTACCAGAAAGTAACAGCCCTAGATCTCACCCAGATGCAGAACAGGATGCCTGCTCTGATACCAATTGAAATTCTGGTATCAGATGTGTGATGTTAAGTGTAATGTCACAACAACACAATCTGCTATAAGAACAAGGTAATAAAATAGCCAATCAACACAATGAATTGTTCACCCAGTTCGGTCTAACAACCTACGTCTGGGGGCTACCAAGCCAGGGAGGAATATCACTCTTAGTAAAATTAAATTACAGACTCAACAATCCCAGTTGACAAACTCCTAATTTAATCTCTACCCAATGACCCTTCTACCTAAAAACCTCTTACATATGAGATACCACTCACTCCCCCTTAATCACCTCAGTGATACAACTCAAAGATTACAAAGTTCACAACTTAATCTTGCTTAAAAGCTTTGATCAAGAACAATACTCTCCTGCTTAAAAGCTTTAGAGAGGACAAATACAACTCAAACAAACTAAACCAATTCAAGCATGAATGGCTTACAAAACACAAACGAAAACTCTAACAACTGATACTCAGTATACATTCTCTAGTCTCCGTCCCCACCAAGTAAGGTTGAGGCTGCTTTAAATAGAAAACAGACTTGGGCTTGGACTCCTTGAAAATCTCTGATTTGATTTGCAATTAAAACAGACTTTATTCTTCAAATCTTCTCATATCATTCAGCCCTAAAAACAGAAACAAAATCTGCTCCACATATGATTGCACCAGAATATATTTTTACCAAGATATTCGCCTGAAATCTTTCACACACTTAAGCAAAAATCTCATCACCAACAAAAACACACGCAACCCTAATAACACGTCAGACTGATATTCTGATGTTCTGCCAACTGATATCAAGACATCATGTTTAACATCAGCACACAAAACTGCAACCCAAAAAGAAACTTAACATAAACTGAATGTTAGTAACTCATGTTAAGACATCAGACATATGACATCTTCAACACCAACATTGTTTTACCAAAATTACAGCCAATAACAAGAACTAACAAGGCATAATCTGAAATAGGTAAGGTTACACTAACATGGTGGTACAGAGCATGATAGGATTTTTATATAACTCAACTGCTAATACATGAGACTAATATGTAGAATAACAAGACATGTTATATCTTGAATTATAATGTAGAATCCTTACTGTGTAGGTTGCTTACAAAACAGTTTTATTCATGTCCAATCAAGGATTCAACCGGATACCAAATTGGTAAGCTTATTCATATATTAAATATTATTATTTTGTAACATTTTTTAAAATTTGTAATTTGCTGTTATTTCCTCCTCGATTTAACGATTTTGTCGCCTATGATTTTGTTAACAACGTATTTTATACATTGTTAGGGATTACACTGCCTCTATAATGAATAATGACGAATTATTGCGAAGAAAATTTGTTTGTAAGCGAGCTAGAATACACAGAACATCCATTCTAAAGGCTAAACAAAATAAGCGAATCAAGTTTTCTTCTTATGAGGGCCCGGATACGCAGATGAGTCAAACGACGTTGTCTTGCGATCGATTCCCACTTCTGAATGTTACACCAAGAGCGATCAACCAATAACTTGTCAATAAAATTGTTTCCGATGGGAAAAAAATTGATGATGTACTCCAAACAACTAATCCTTCATCATTTGCACAGACATTCCGTGCACCGCAGAAATTTACAAATTTGCAGATTTTTGGCACAAACCTTCTGTCTAAATTCACAAATGTTGCAGATGTCTCCAACAAGGAAAATGTCATGCCTCAAGTTCCACCAAACACAACTTCATGCCATAAAGGGTAAGTATGATGGAGTTTTTGTACATGCAACATAGTTTGAAATGTATGTTATGTTATTAATTGCTGTAAACTTTTTCAGGAATATTCACGGAAAACATATGCTGGATAACCAAAACTTCGTTAAGCGTGGAAGAGGACGTCCTAAAACATTACCTGGCGTGCCAAATTTGGCATACAACCTTACAAACAACATACCAGACACAATAATCATTGAAGAACTTAATCATATGTTAGTTTAATCTTAACTATTCCATCTTATATATTTTTACTTAACGTCTGCGAATATACCATTCTGAAGTATTATTATGTCTCACTTACTAATAGAATATCTAATATTGTCTTGTAGGTATAATTCCATGCCTAACTCTATCAAGTGTGGGAGAGGTCGTCCAAGGAAATCTACACCGGTCATACTCCATGTCAATGTTTCTAACATTTCGAGAGTTATTCCAACGTGAGTCGTAGTATTAATATGTTTATTTTATTATATTGCATGATCTTTAATATTATATGTCAGAAACATTTTCTCGGCAAATGATTATTTTTTAGTAGCTCAAACTCAGGGTTAACTTCACCGTGCCTATCACTCCCTAATTCAATGTTGCCGACAAAAGCCGTTGTTGCAACTGCACAACCCACAAATCCTATTTTTGAACCTACACCTAACTTGGACTTGGATAGTGAAAATAACGACGATTCTGACTACGATCCATTCTTAGGTTTGTGTAACAAAGTTCCTGTGTTTTTTATTATACCTTATGGCCCGAGTCGTGTCTAACGTAGTACTATTGATATTTTTATATATTTTACAGCACACGATTCTGAAGACGATTCAAGCATGGATGAATCCGAGACTTGCCCATCATTTTCAAAAGCAAATCAAACCAGCGGAAACAATGAGGGTAATTGATAGCACACAGACTAAGGAGAAGGGTAAACCTGTCATTTTGAGGGTTTATCAAAGGAGAAATAAAATAAATAAGTAATATAATTTTAGTATGTTAGTTTAAATTCAAATAGTTAGTTATTGGCTGATGTTGTGGATTGTATTTAAGTTGTTTATTGTTTTTAGGGGAGTTATTATTAGGAAGTTTATTGGGAAGTTATTAGGCCAGAAGAAGTTATCTTCTGAGAGAGCAAACTGCTCTTGTAGTTTTCTGATTGTATTTCCTTTGTTTATCAATGAAAAATTGCAAGTTTCTTGCAATTTCTCTTTCTCTATAATTCTGTTCTACCGGGGTATTGTTCACCGTATCAAATTGGTCCGACCTGTCGGATGCCATCGAAGAAGATGGAGGTGATAATGACTACACTTGAAGAGAAACTGGAAACTTTGGAGGTTTCTTTACATGAAATGCAGATTCAAAATAAAGACAATAAGGAGAAGATCATCTCTTTATTAAATTCGAATAAGGAAAGGGATGTGGGAGAATCTTCGCACGATAATGGGTCATTTGGTACCAAAAAGAAAAATTTCGGCTTATAGAGTGAAGCTTTGGATGAGTTTCGCCTATCTGTGAAGAAGGTGGAATTACCAATGTTTAATGGTGAAGATCCCGCTGGTTGGATTGCTAGGGCGGGAGTCTATTTCAATGTGCAGAATACTATACCAGAAATCAAAGTGAATTTGGCACAATTATGTATGGATGGTCCTACAATTCATTTTTTCAAAGGACTGTTGGAGGAGAATGAAACATTGACATGGGAGAATTTGAAAGATGCACTTCTTGAGAGGTGTGGTGGTGTAAGTGATGGGAATGTATTTGAACAACTTTATGCACTTCAACAGGAAGAAACAATAGAAGAAAACATCGAAGATTTTGAGAGGTTAGTAGCACAACTGCCCCGATTACCCAATGACCAATATTTGGGTTATTTCGTTCATGGTTTGAAGGAAAAAATCAGGGGAAAGGTTCGCAGCATGATCGTTATGGGTCCTATGTCAAGAGCGAAGTTAATGAATGTGGCTCAAGCAGTAGAACGTGAATTGGAAAAAGGGCAAAAAGACTGGACACCGTGAAGGTCACATGGGTCATTGTCCCGATCTATTTTTGGTAATAAGGTTGTCACACAGAATGACGGCAGAAATGGCGATTGGGTTATGGTTCATAATAATAAAGACAATGGGGATTGTTTTTCAAGAGGAAAATTAACAGGTGGTTCACGTGGAATATCTGGTTTCGGACAAAACAAAACGCACACAACCAGCACGGGAAATTGGCGTGACCAAACTGTGAGAAGTCTGTCTTCACAGGAGATTGCTGACCGCCGTCAAAAAGGGCTCTGTTTTAAATGTGGAGGGCAGTATCACCCTCGCCATCAATGTCCTGATAAAAATCAGCGTGTTATGGTGCTTGAGGATGACTCTGAAGAGGAAAACGAGGTCAGAGTGTTGAACGATGAAGATGTTGAAACAAGTGCAGAAGAATTGCAATTGAATATGCTGTCTTTTGAAAATATATTGACTTTTGATAAACAAACCGAGTATTATCAAGATAAGCTTCAATGCATCAAGTTGCAAGGGACGGTAGGAGCGTTACCAGTGTTGATGTTGGTTGATAGCGGAGCAAACAAAAACTTCATGTCAAGGCGTCTAGCTTTGGCTTTGGGTTTACGAATTACTAGAACTCCTACTAGATAAATCACATTGGGTGACGGTTATGCGGCTCCGACGTTAGGAGAGTGCCAAGGTGTTATTATTCATGCTCAAAGGGTGAAATGAGAGATAGATGTTGTGCTGTTTGAATTGGGCGGTTATGATATAGTATTAGGGATGGAATGGATGGCACAAATTGGATGCACATACATTGATTGGGTTGAGAAGAAATTGCATTTCATATATCAGGGGGAATGGATTGAGATCGTAGGGGTTCGTACGAGAGAGTGTATTCCATTACAGAACTATGTTGATGAAAACCATTTTGCCCAGTTGCATTGTGATATCCAACCAGGTATGGTGACACCAAATCAACAACTAGAGATGAAATCAGTACTGCACATATTTGATAATGTTTTCAAGGAACCACAAGGATTACCTCCTGAACGACAACAAGAACATGCTATACACTTGCTGACCGGCCAGGGCCCAGTTAATGTTCGACCGTATCGCTACCCTCACCACCACAAGACAGAAATTGAGAAACAAGTGAAGGAGTTGCTGTTGTCCGGTGTGATCAGACCTAGCCAGAGTGCCTTTTCAAGTCCGATTATTCTAGTCAAGAAGAAGGATAACTCTTGGAGGATGTGCGTTGACTACCGGGCTTTGAATAAGGTAACTATTCCGGATAAGTTTCCTATTCCAGTCATTGATGAGTTATTGGATGAGTTACATGGTGCATGATATTTTTCTAAAATTGATCTTAAGTCTGGCTACCACCAAGTACGTATGCGAAAAGAAGACATTCATAAAACAACTTTCCGCACTCATGAGGGTCATTATGAATTCTTAGTGATGCCTTTTGGGTTAACAAATGCTCCATCCACCTTTCAAGCATTAATGAATGAAGTTTTCAAGCCAATGCTGCGGAGATATGTTTTAGTATTTTTTTTACGACATTTTGGTGTATAGTATGACGTGGCCAGGCCATATTCTGCATGTGAATTCAGTTTTAAGTGTGCTAACTAAGCAACAATTGGTGGCCAATAAAAAGAAATATTCGTTTGGTCAATTGTCGGTTGAGTATTTGGGTCACGTGATTGCTCATGAAGGGGTTTCTATGGATCCATCGAAAATTAGCAGTGTGTTAGAATGGCATGTGCCAAAGAATGTCAAAGGTGTCAGAGGATTTTTGAGTTTGACCGGGTATTACAGAAAGTTCATTCGTGACTATGGCAATATTGCAAGATCATTAACTAATTTGACTAAGAAAGAGGGTTTTAAGTGGGGAACCAAGGAACAAGCAGCTTTTGAGGAACTTAAGCACAAGGTAACTTCAGCCCCAGTTTTAGCATTGCCTGACTTCACCAAAGAATTTTTCATTGAGAGTGATGCGTCCGGAAATGGGTTGGGTCCAATCTTGATACAAGACAAGAAGCCTATCGCATTTTTCAGCAAGGGACTCAGTGGTCGTAATTTGAACAAGTCAGCATATGAAAAAGAATTAATGGTTGTGGCTCTCGCAATCCAACATTGGCGCCCATATCTCATAGGGAACAAGTTCACGGTGTGCACAAATCAAAAGAGTTTGAAATAATTAATGCAGCAGCGTGTAACCACAATGGATCAACAAAATTGGGTGGCTAAGCTTTTGGGATATCAATTTGATGTAGTTTATAAACCTGGTCTAGAGAACAATGGTGTTGATGCATTGTCCCGACAGTTTGATACTTCTCCAAACTACACCATGACGGTCCTTGTCGATTCAGATGACATGTTAATGCTTAATTCTATGATTTTTCGTCCAGAATGGTTAGATTTCAAGGCTGTCCATGAAGAAGTACAACAAGATCCAACATTACAGGCAATCATTTTGGCTTTACAAAAGGGGGAAACCACAAAACCTGGTTTTGCACTACAAAATGGGGTTCTTTTGTATCAGGACAGATTAGTTATGTCTGCTTCATCTACTTTTATTCCTACAATTCTCAAGGAATTTCATAGTACCCCTCATGGTGGGCATTCCGAGTTTTATCGCACTTATCGTCATTTGGCTACTAATTTGTATTGGATTGGTATGAAGAAGGATATCTAGAATTTTGTGCAGAAATGTACTGTCTGTCAATGCAACAAGTATGCAACTTCAACATCGGTGGTCTTCTCCAGCCACTTCCAATACCAAATCAAGTGTGGACAGATATATCTATGAACTTCATTACTGGTCTTCCAAAATCCAAGGGATTCGAAGCTATTTTCGTGGTGGTAGACAGGTTGTCCAAATATGCTCATTTCATCATTCTTAAGCGTCCCTATTCTGCAAGATCTTTGGCTGAAACTTTCACCAAAGAAGTGGTCCGACTTCATGGAATTTCGGCATCTATTATGAGTGACAGAGATCCCATCTTCGTTAGTAATTTCAGGCAGGAACTCTTTAAGCAACAAGGTACATATATGAAGCTCAGCACTGCATACCACCCTCAGACTGATGGTCAGACAGAAGTCGTTAACTGCTGTTTGGAGACTTTTCTTCACTGTTTTATTGCTGACCAACCTAAGACTTGGGCCATGTGGCTTTCTTGGGCAGAATATTGGTACAACACTACTTTTCACGCTTCTACAAGTACAACTCCATTTGAAGTGGTGTATGGTCGTGCCCCTCCGGTAATCACTAATTATTTACTGGGCGAAGTTAAAGTGGAGGCTGTTCAACGAGACTTGGCTGATCATGATGAATTCTTGCGACAACTGAAGCATCATCTATCCCATGCTCGTGACCGGATGAAAACACATGCAGATAGACATCGTAAAGAACGCTCTTTTGCAGTTGGTGATTTGGTTTTCTTGAAGTTGAGACCTCATGTGCAATAATCTATTGTGGCTAGAATCTGTCCTAAGTTGTCTCCAAGGTATTTTGGTTCGTTTAAGGTGATTGAATGTGTTGGGGTTGTTGCTTACAGGTTGGAGTTACCTCCTACATCTCAGATCCATCCTGTTTTCCATGTTTCTTTGCTTAAGAAAGCGGTTGGTGATGTTGTTGTTAATCCAACTCTCCCTGCTAGTTTAGAGATTAATGAAGACTTCGTGTGGGAACCAGAGACAGCTTTAGATCAAAGGACGGTGGTTCGACATGGTAAATCGACTTCTCAAGTTCTTATCCATTGGAAGAACAAGACTATTGAGGAAGCTACTTGGGAAGATAAGGACTTCATCACTGTTTAATTTCCTTCCTTCAGTCTTGAGGACAAGGTTGTTTCTCTTGGAGGCGGCATTGATAGTACACAGACTAAAGAGAAGGGTAAACGCGTCATTTGGAGGGCTTATCAAAGGAGAAATAAAATAAATAAGTAATATAATTTTAGTATGTTAGTTTAAATTCAAATAGTTAGTTATTGGCTGATGTTGTAGATTGTATTTAAGTTGTTTATTATTTTTAGGGGAGTTATTTTTAGGAAGTTTATTGGGAAGTTATTAGGCCAGAAGAAGTTATCTTCTGAGAGAGCAAACTGCTCTTGTAGTTTTCTGATTGTATTTCCTTTGTTTATCAATGAAAAATCGCAAGTTTCTTGCAATTTCTCTATAATTCTGTTCTACCGAGGTATTGTTCATCGTATCAGTAATCATCAATAATATTAGTCAAATACCCCACAAAAACACATGATTGTATCATAGACTTGTCCTATGCATTCTTATAAATTTATTTGGTCTATATTAACTTACTCAACTTATTATCGGCATTCATCTTTTTGTACCAGATTATTATGATTTGGGAGATGCTATGATCGAATGTAGATATTGCAAGGCTATGATGTGGTATCAAGAAAGGTTGGACAAACACAGACATGCTGTAAGTCCAAAATACTATTTATGTTGTGGTAATGGTAAAGTTGAACTACCCATGTTGAAACACCCACCTGAAGTTTTATCTCATCTCTTATTTGATCACAATGCCAAAGACAGTAAAAAATTCCAAGCACAAATTAGGACATACAATATGATGTTTGCATTCACGTCTCCGGGAGCTAAGTTTGACAACATATTTAATAATGGTCGTGGTCCTCCTAGTTTACGAGTTCAAGGTTAATCTTGCCACCGCATCGGTAGTTTATTGCCACCAGAAGGTCAGCCACCCAAATTTGCTCAACTTTACATATATGATACGGAAAATGAAATAACAAACTGAATGGACGGTCTAAGGTATTATTATTATACTTTATTGTATTTATATACTATCAAATTATAACCATTCCACACTATTTAATATGCCTAAGTTGCCTATTTTTATGTTTTTGCCATAGCAACAAAAACAGCATTCTTCCAGAAGTTATTCAAATGTTGTCAGATATGTTGTACACACACAACACACATGCTAAAAGTTTCTTGATGGTTAGACAATGGATAAATCAAAATAATCTCCATAATCTCAAGCTCAAGCTAATTTCATCTAGATCTACTGACGGAAGACTGTACAACCAACCTACTGTTTCTGAGGTGGCAGCTTTAATTGTAGGAGACATTGACACGGCCGAAGAAAAATATATTATTATGCAAGCCAAAGGGGGACAACTGCAAAGAATTGATGAATTTCATCCTACCTATTTGGCATTCCAATATCCATTGATATTCCCTTATGGAGAAGATGGTTATAGACCTAACATTGCCCATCGCGATCTGGACATTTTTTATGATAATCAAAGGAATCGGCTTACAAGACGAGAATGGTTAGCATTTAGAATCCAAACTAGATCCAGTGAGGCAAAGACATTGTTATCAGCTAGGAGACTTTTCCAACAATGTTTGGTGGATGGTTACACAATGCTAGAAGGGGAGAGATTGAATTGGCTTAGGAAAAACCAAAGCAAACTTAGAGTGTCAAAGTTTACAAGTTTGAATGAAGAGCGAGACCAAATACAAGGTTTAAGCACAGGAAAAAGAGTTGTATTGCCTTCGTCTTATGTTGGAAGTAGGATATTTATGGATCAACTTTACTATGATGGGATGGAAATTTGTAGTAAGGTGGGATTTTCGGATCTATTTATAACATTCACCTGTAACCCAAATTGGCCTGAAATCCAGAGAGTACTTGGTCCTTTAAATTTGAAGCCACAAGATAGACCAGATATTATTGCTAGAATATTTAAGATGAAGTTTGATAGCCTTCTAGCAGACGTGACAAAGAAGGGGGTGTTGGGCAAGGTTCTTGCATGTAAGTAATGAATTTGGAATTTACTAATCATCATATTTTTAATACTTACAGGTTAATATTTTAACCTTTACCAAGAAGATTGTCGTGTTTTAACTATAATTTAACAATATTTCTTCTTCTCAGATATGTACACAATTGAGTTTCAAAAGAGAGGGCTACCACATGCACACATTCTTATATTCTTACATTCATCCAATAAATATCCAGGACCAGAAGATATCGATAAAATCATTTCAACTGAAGTTCCCGATCCAGTGAAACAACCAAGATTGTACAATCTTGTTAAAAACCACATGGTTCATGGACCCTGCGGATTGGCAAATCCAAAATGCCCATGTATAAAGGATGGTAGGTGCTCAAAGTATTATCCTAAGAAATTCCAACATGTAACAATTGTTGATCAAGATGGATACCCAGTTTATAGAATGAGAGATCTAGGTCATACAGTTGAAAAGAATGGAGTCACACTTCATAGTGGTCATGTTGTCCCCCACAATCCAAAATTGTTGATGAAATATGAGGCGCGCATAAATATGGAGTGGTGCAATCAAAGTACTTCAATAAAATATCTTTTCAAATACATCAACAAGGGCTCTGATAGGATCTCAGCAGTGATTGTTCCAAATAGCTCTCATACAGATGGGAATATTGACGAAATCAAACAATACTTAGATTGTTAATATGTATCACCAAGCGAAGCTTGTTGGAAAATATTCTCTTACTTAATTCATGGTCAAAAACCAGCAGTTGAAAGGTTATTTTTTCACATGGAATGAGAGAATTCAATTTACTACAAAGATTATGAGCAAATTGGAAATATCCTTCTAAAACCAAGTGTAATAAAATCAATGTTTACAGCATGGGTTGTGGCCAATAGTCAATATGAAGAAGCAAAACGATTAACATATGGTCAGTTTGTCTCCAAGTTTATTTATGATCGACGGAAGAGGTGTTAAAGGCCACAGAAAAGAGGTTACACAGTTGGCAGACTAACTTGGGTCCCGCCAACAATCGGTGAATTGTATTACTTAAGGATGTTGTTGACTGTAAAGAAAGGGCCTACTTGCTATGATGATTTAAACACAATAGATGGGTTCAAACACAAGACATTTAGAGATGCATGTTTCGCTATGGGTTTCCTGCAAGATGACAAAGAGTTCGTTGAGGCAATAAAAGAGGCATACAATTGGGGTTCTGGTGTTTTTTTGCGGAAACTTTTTGTTACAATGTTGTTATCAGCTTCAATGAATCGACCTAACCATGTTTGGCTCAAGACTTGGATATACTTATCAGATGGTATACTTTATGAACAAAGAAGATTATCTCAAAATCCAGGTTATACATTTTATATACTCTTTCTATTATTCCATGCATTCATATTTTATCTTTGTATGTATCCTTTATGTAATTTCTGACCCTTTTGAATTTATTACGTGTAGAATTGAACTTGTCTGATGAAGATATCCAACAACTGACGTTGATGGAAATTGAGAAGCAACTTCAAAATAATATAAGAAGTTTGAAAGAATTTAAACCAATACCATATCCTTCAAATTATGTCATTGACTTTCTTGGGAACATATTGATATATGATGAATGACAATATGATATTTCTGCTCAGGATGAAATCTACCAAAATTTATTTCAATCCTTAACAGGTGTCGATAATTCATCAAACTTAAATTCAATTCGTTTAGTTTACCAAATCCAATTTCATGTTTAACATGAATTGTTTTTTTATTTTCTAACAATGCAAAATGCTAATTTTATTTGAAATTCTGTTATTTCTTATTGTAGAAGAACAACTTAGCATTTTCAATGAGATCATGCTTACCATCACAACACAAAGAGGTGGAGTTTTTTTTTATATGGTTATGGCGGCAGTGGGAAAACATTCATGTGAAACACCCTTTCTGCTGCTCTTCATTCAAAAGGAGATATTGTATTAAATGTAGCATCAAGCGGAATTGTAAGTTTATTGTTACCTGGATTGAGAATTGCACATTCGAAGTTTAAAATTCCAGTACCATGTCTAGAGTCATCGACATGTAACATTGAGAAAAAATCAGACTTAGCTAATTTGTTGAAAGTTACAAAACTCATTATATGGGATGAAGCACCAATGGCAAATAAATATTATTTTGAAGCTCTTGACAAGTCTTTGAAGGATATAATGAGTGATGATAGTGGTGAATGTTGCCAAATTTTTGGAGGTAAAGTCATCATTTTTAGAGGAGATTTCAGGCAGATCCTACCTATTGCACCAAGAGGAACCAGATCTGATATCATTCATTCTAAAATTAATGCTTCATATATTTGGGACCATTGCAAAGTCCTAACTCTCACAAAAAATATGAGATTACAAGGTGCTTCAAATTTAGTGAGCTCTGAAGAAATACGACTATTCTCGGAATGGATTTTACAAGTTGGTGATGGGAAGATATCTGAACCGAACGATGGATATGCTGAGATACTTATTCCAAACGACTTACTTATTAGAGATTATGGCAACCCACTTGAAGCTATTGTTACAAGCACTTATCCAAATCTCCTTCAAAACTACACGAAGTCAGATTTTCTTCAATGTAGGGCTATTCTTGCATCGACTATTGAAATAGTTCATGATATTAACGACTACATAACAAATATGCTTCCAGATAAATTTTCATTCCCAACTATTTTTTTTTCATGGTTCCTTTTTCCATATATGACATACCTTCAACGTTTTTGTGTTATTTATGATGAGTGTTTATAATGAGGTGGTTTTGTTTTGAATTGGTGTTTTTTTTTCAATACTGTTTATACATATGGATGATTCTGAATGATGCATATTTAGTTATTTACACACACAAAAAAAAGATTTTTTTTTTCCGATTATGCGCTACGATTAGATAACTTTACTAGATCAAGCCTTACTGGACAACAAAAACAATGGCATTGCCAATTCAGGATATGTTTCAACCATGGTCCTCGAATCCGTTACGCAAAGTCGGACCTTCTGTATCTATGGTCAAGCAAGAGACATGATTCTGAATGAGGATTTTGGATATCAAGATCCATCCCCTACAACAAATATACACAAACTAGATGGATTTAGTTTACCTGCATAAATTTGAGTAGGCCTCGTTTAAATTATGAACATTAAGTAAATGTTTTACCTGTCGTGTATGATTAATGATTGGCATGGATTCATGGTATGTGTTCGGTAATAGGCTCCTGAGTAAAATGTTCATGACATGTTATGCAAAGTAGCATATTCTAAATAAAAATAACCTAATGACTGGAAAGATTAACACCTGCGATAGTTGAGAACCGCAAGGAGGGTTCTGTTGGTTAGAAAAGAAGTTTGGCGGTGGGAAAAGGTTAGTATCAGATTAATGGTCCAACACAAGATCAGGCTGTTCATACATACATTGAACCACTTGATTGGCTTCAAAACCGAATAAAGTTGTTTCAATACTATTTATGTTGTGAGCTGTTAAAAATCTTATTTTTGGAAATTTTGTAAGCGTAATCGATTACACATATGTTGCTAATCGGTTACAGCTGCTGCTTTTCAAAAAATAACATAATTTTAACAGCATGGCACTTTAGTTGGTTTTGGTTATTAGTTGCAGTATTCTCTCATGTGTATATATACATTGTTGTAATCCTAATTCAAAATTAATGCCAATCTTCATTCATCACTATTACTCTCTACCCTAATTCTCTCTCTCTCTCAATTCATCTTCTTCCCCAAGTTTCTTTTTCACCATTGTTACTACCTTCAAAATTCTGGTTTTATGTTTTATGTTGTTCTAACATTTGGCATCAAGAGCTCTGGTTATTGATCCTAATCTGCTGCAACAATAATGGCTACCGTTTCCAATGATCAAATTCCCACCAATCTCCCAATTTTTTATTCAAATAACTACGACAAATGGGCGAAACAAATGAAGGTTCTATTTGGTTATCAAGAGGTTCTTGAGATCGTCATCAATGGAGTTACACCGTTAGGGGCAGATGCTAACGATGCTCGTAGGGCTACATACAAGGAAGAAAAGAAGAAGGATTACAAAGCTCTATTCTTGATTCATTCATGTGTTGATAACAACAATTTCGAGAAGGTTGGTGATTGTGAATCCGCGAAGCAAGCATGGGAAATCTTGGAGAAAGTGTATGCCGGTGCCGTCAAAGCGAAGGTGGTAAGGTTACAAACTTACAAACGTCAATTTGAGTTAACGCAAATGGAGGACAAAGAAACGATCAACGATTACATCACGCGCATTACACGGTTAGTGAACCAAATCAAGTCATGTGGCGAAACGATCCTTGAGCAGAATGTTGTATCGAAAGTGTTGCGTTCGTTAACATCACGTTTCGATAACATTGTTGTGGCTATTGAGGAGTCAAAGGATCTAACAACTTTGAGCAAAGATGAGTTACAAAGTTCGTTAGAGGCACATGAACAAAGGATGGATGAGAGAGGTGCCGACAAAGCCAAAGCGGAGATCGCTTTGCAAGCGCGTCTACATGAGAAGAACAAGAGATCGAAAGGGAAGTGGACTTCTAAAAATAAGAAGAATTTTGGTGGAAAAGATCCACAAAATTCAAAGGGTGAAGGAAGCTCCAAAGAGGGTAATCAAAGTGCTCACAAACCGTTTGACAAAAGTTTTGTGAAGTGTTATAATTGTCAAAAGCTTGGGCATTTTGCGAAAGAATGTCACTCAAAACGCAAGGAAAAGGATGTGGATGAGGCTAAGGTTGCTAGGGAAGAGGTAGATGATGAAGATACCCTTCTTGTGATGATTACGGAAGAGAATTATGGCATTGGTGATGTTCCTGGCAGCAGCTACTGTGATGACAGTTTGCGGGACAGCAGTTGTACTGTGTCGGAAAGTGGTGGAAAAATGCGTTCGGATCGAAATGCATTACTTACCATGGGTGATGGAGTTCAAAGTAAAGATGAGTGGTATTTGGATTCCGGTTGTTCAACACATATGACGGGTCGAAAGGATTGGTTTGTGCAAATCAATCAAGCGGCAAAGAGTAAAGTCAAGTTTGCCGACGACGCCACTTTAAGAGCCGAAGGGGTAGGAGATGTTTTGATCGGAAGAAAGAATGGTGGACATTCTAGGATCAAAGATGTCTTGTACATACCGGGAATTAAGTGTAATCTTTTAAGCATTGGCCAATTACTTGAAAGAGGTTACTTAATTCGGTTGGAGAACAAGATGTTACGCGTTTTAGATTCAAATGGTGTGTTGATTCTAAAAGCGCCGATGGCTGCCAATAGAACTTTTAAGGTTGAGTTAAAGGTTATGGAGCATCGTTGTTTAGCTACCGCGACAAGTAGAGATGAGTGGTTATGGCATTACCGTCTTGGTCACCTTAATTTTAGGGATCTCAAAATGTTGCAACAAAGTGAAATGGTAACAGGTCTGCTACATATTAGTGTTCCGACAGAATTATGTGAGGAATGTGTGACGAGTAAGCAACACAAGAATGTGTTTAGCAAGGATGCGGGTCGAAGAACCAAAGGCTTACTTGAGGTGGTGTATTTCGATGTTTGTGGACCGATGCAAGTAGAGACTTATGGCGGCAATCAATATTTTGTTACATTTATTGACGATTTTAGTAGGAAGCTTTGGACATATCTTATCAAGAGGAAGGATGAGGTATTTGGAGTGTTCAAGAGTTTCAAATCCATGGTGGAGCGTCAAAGCGGTCGGAAGCTCAAAATTCTCAAAACGGATGGTGGAGGTGAATATACCTCTAGTGAGTTTGGGAAGTTTTGTGATCTTGAGGGTATTGTGCGTGAGGTGGTGCCTCCATATACGCCTCAACAAAACGGAGTTGCCGAGAGGAAAAATCATACAATAATGAACATGGTGCGTAGTATGCTTTGTGGGAAGAAATTGCCTAAGGAATTGTGGGGTGAGGCCGTGTCTACAGCCACCTACTTGTTGACTAGGTGTCCTCCTAAGAAGCTGGAGAAGATTACACCAGAAAAGGTTTGGAGTGGTTTTAAACCGAGTGTGAATCATTTGCGCATTTTTGGATCGATTGCATATCGTCATGTACCGAATCAACTTAGAAAGAAGTTGGATGATAAAGGTGAGAAATTGATATTTGTTGGATATCACTCTACTGGAGGTTACAAGCTATTTGATGAGAGGAATCGAAAAATTGTGATAACCCGGGATGTCCAATTTAATGAAATAAAAACTGCTGAAACAGTAGGTGTAATCGATTACCCAAATGTTGCTAATCGGTTACACCCTGCTGAACAGCAGCAGTTTGTTGATTTGTTTGATCCGGAGAGTTCTGATGCCGCTGTACCTGCACCTACTGAAGCGGAAAATGATGTTGTGAATAATGGTAGACCAGTGAGGCAAAGAGCCTTGCCTCATAGACTCCGAGATTGTGAGAGGTTCCAAGATAATGAAGTGAACAATGATGGTGATTTTGTTCATTTTGCACTTATGGCCGAATCTGAACCGGTAAATGAGGAGGAAGCCTTAAGTGATCCTAAATGGATATGTGCAATGAAAGAGGAGTTAGAATCTATTGAAAAAAATGGTACTTGGGAGTTGGTCGATTTACCACATGGAAAGAAACCGATTGGTGTGCGATGGGTCTATAAAGTCAAAGCAAATCCTAAAGGTGAAGTAATCAAGTATAAAGCTCGATTAGTTGCCAAAGGGTTCTTGCAACGTGAAGGGATAGACTACGAGGAGGTATTCGCACCGGTGGCTAGATTGGAGACTATTCGTTTGGTTGTTGGAATTACGCATAGCAACAATTGGGTGATTTACCAAATGGATGTGAAATATACGTTTTTGAATGGTCCTCTTGATGAGGAGGTTTATGTGGGGCAGCCACCCGGTTTCGTGATTAAAAATCAAGAGAAGAAGTACTACAAGCTACACAAGGCGTTGTATGGTTTGAAACAAGCTCCGAGAGCTTGGAACAAACGTATAGACGGCTTTCTTATTGACATCGGTTTCAAACGGTGTGTATCCGAACATGGTGTTTATGTGAGATCGGATACTATTGATGGTGTTATTATACTTTGCTTGTATGTTGATGATCTCTTGATTACGGGCAGCAATGACAAGAGTATTTCAAGGTTCAAAGTGGAGCTCATGAGTGAGTTTGAGATGACGGACCTTGGTGTCATGAGATATTTTCTTGGCATAGAGTTTCACAAGTCAAAAGTGGGGCTGCTTATGCATCAAAGAAGGTATGCTCTAGATATCTTGAAAAGGTGTGAAATGGAGCATTGTAATGCTTCTAATACACCTTGTGAGGCTAGAGTTCAGCTGTCCAAAAGTGATGATGAGGATGATGTGGATCCAACACTTTACCGGAGTTTGATTGGATCGTTACGGTATTTGTGCAATACTCGATCGGATTTGGCTTTTAGTGTCGGTATTGCGAGTAGATTCATGGAGACCTAAGGTGTCTCACTTAGCAGTGGTCAAGAGAATCCTTAGATATGTGAAAGGTACTCTTGGTTGTGGTATTTTGTTTCCCACATCGGATATGGGTCGCAAATGTACTTTACTTGGCTACACCGATTCTAATTGGTGCGGAGATAAAGATGATCGGAAATCTACGGCGGGTTACATCTTTATGTTCGGTAGTACACCAATCTCATGGTGTTCGAAGAAGGAACCGGTTGTAGCACTCTCTTCTTGTGAGGCCGAGTACATTGCGGCATCATTGAGTGCTTGCCAAGCTATGTGGTTAGTGAATCTTATGAAGGAATTGGGATGTGGTGATGATGATGCCACCACACTGTTTGTGGATAATGTTTCCGCGATAAATCTTGCGAAGAATCCGATTGCACACGGAAGGAGCAAGCATATTGAGATGCGGTTTCATTACTTGAGAGAATTGGTCGGTGATGGAAAGCTTAGATTGAGCTATTGCCGAAGCGAGGACCAAGTTGCGGATTTGTTGACCAAGGGTGTGACAAATGAGGTGTTCAAGAGACTGTTGAAGAGCTTGAGCATGATGAACTTGGAGCAACTAAAGTGAGGTGGTGTGTTGTGAGCTGTTAAAAATCTGATTTTTGGAAATTTTGTAAGCGTAATCGATTACGCATATGTTGCTAATCGGTTACAGCTGTTGCTTTTCAAAAAATAACAGAATTTTAACAGCATGGCACTTTAGTTGGTTTTGGTTATTAGTTGTAGTATTCTCTCATGTGTATATATACATTGTTGTAATCCCAATTCAAAATTAATGTCAATCTTCATTCATCACTATTACTCTCTACCCTAATTCTCTCTCTCTCTCAATTCATCTTCTTCCCCAAGATTCTTTTTCACCATTGTTACTACCTTCAAAATTCTGGTTTTATATTTTATGTTGTTCTAACAGTTTATACATATGGTTGCAATATTTTTCTGCTGTAATTTCTAATTTGCTAATTTTCTTCTAAAACTACATTAACTTGTTCAACTAATGTAAGAAATCATGGGAACATTTAACTACAACCATACTTATCCATGATGTTGCAAAACGACGGCTACTACATGTGCATTTATTACAATCTGGCAAGTAATGCGTTGTGCTTAGTAATTGTTAAATTCATACTTCTATCATGTGCATTTCAAAATAATGTTGCGGCTACGTATTAAATGCTAGCCTTCTTCGCATGTGTTCATTTACATCTCTTGCGACATTAAATTTTTCTGCTACGGCATCACTTGTGTTGCTTTTGTTTACGGTGCAGCTTGTAACCATACCTACCAACGCCTGTAGGATTCATTTTATTACGGTACAACATTAGGGGCATGTCAACCGAAACATTAATTGGATGGCCTGTCTTATAGGAATTTGCAGATTTCATATTTACACTTCATCCCAATTGTCTACCTTAGAAGATATCAAGCTAGGAATTTCCAGATTTAATTTTTTCTGTAAAGTCATTTAATTGTTTTAAAAATATTATTCAGCTGCAATTTATCACAGTCATGTTCGGCATATATATTTGTTGTACCCTGTGGCATACTTTTGGTATTACTGTATCTGTCATATTTTGTGCAATTTTTCACAAAATTGTTTGGCTTGCTTCAAATTTTTTTTCTGATTATAATCATTCTGACCTTATGGAGGTGACGCAAAGGAATATTTAAGTAGTGACTCTATTGATAGATCTGAAGCAACTGACAATGCTGCTTTTGAGCATTTGACTCCTGAGTTTTTGAGTTGTCTAAAGACTTCTGGATTGCCAAAGCATTCCATTAAGTTAAAGATTGGCACAACCATAATGTTGATTAGGATTTTGGATCAATCAGAAGGACTTTGCAATGGTACAAGGTTGAGGGTTACTATGTTGGCCAACCATGTAATCGAAGCAACTATTATATCAGGGACACATCTTGGAAACACTATATATATCCCGAGAATGTCGTTGTCCCCTTCTCAGTCGCCATGGTCATTTAAACTCATCAGGCGACAATTCCCAATCATAGTGTCATTCGCTACGACAATCAACAAATCTCAAGGTCAATCATTAGATTATGTTGGTTTATATTTGCCCAAGAATGTTTTCACTCACGGACAGCTATATGTCGTTATTTCTAAAGTTAAGAGTAAAGCAGGTTTGAAAATCTTGATACACGACAAAGACAACATCTCTTTAGATCAAACTACAAATGTTGTCTTCAAAAAAGTGTTTCATAACATCATATAGGTACCTATAATTTCATTTCATGCTAATGGCTATATTATTTTATATGTTTGATGAAATAACAACCCTGATATCTATAACTCAAATACATTACTAATTCACAATTCTTTAAATATTTTTGTAGGATATGTCATCCATACAATTGGCATGATCAATTCCACTAATTACTTGACGTTATGAAGAATTATAAGACTTTCACTTTCTATTTTTTGTCATTTTGAGCTTCAACGTCTTTGTACAATTTTAAAGTTTCATTCAATAACATAATTCACATTGTTGTGATTTTCATCCTATTATATGTTTATACTACAAAGACGTTGATTCATGTCTAGCTTGCTATTTCTTCCTTTTAACGTCAATTTAACGTATCACTTACCTGTGCGGACGCACGGGTCTTCTATTAGTTATGAATAAAAGTATCAACATTAATAGAAATTTTGAGCTTAACTATGAAATCAACACTTTAATATTTTCATGAAAGATATTTTTGATACTTTAAGTCAACGCCGCATGTTTATGATATTTGTTCAACAAACTTTCAAGGAGGCTAACACTAAGGAAAGAGTCGGAATAGCAAGCTGGAAATGTAATGTAATGCATATATATATATATATATAAGCAATAAGAAGATTTTATAACAGACCCCAAACAAACAATAATTCCAACAAAAAAAAAAGAATTGTGTGAAAAAATTTAAGTCAAAACATGTTAAAAGCTAATAATTCATGGTTTTAATTGGAAAGTTGTATTTGTCATAGTTGTGTTCGACAGAGTTGAAGCAGTTGTAGACAACTTAGTCAGAGGTAGTAGAGTAAGAGTTTGTTGCATTCGACTTTGTTGAATACATCATATGAATACAACATATAATTGTTGAAGTATGCAAGCATCTATTCGACATAGTCGAATATTGCAATTAGTGAATTGTGTTTTGGTTGCATATATATATATATATATATATATATATATATATATATATATATATATATATATATATATATATATATATAAGTGACGATGTAAATCTAAGCACTACAATTTTCACCTTAGTAAAATTCTCTTTTCACAATATTGTTTTTCTCTCTTATTCCCTTTTCTTCTTCTTCATTCTTCTTGAAAACCCTAATTGTTCCAACAAATTACTATCAACGAGCCGGATTGAGATTTAGTCAAGCGGTAATGACAAACGACATCTTCAAAGGTGAGAACTACGAGAGATGGGTTGCAAAAGTGAGAACTACGAGAGATGGGTTGCAAAGGTGAGAACTACGAGAGATGGGTTGCACAAATGAATGTCATCTTCAAATTTAAGATGTGGCTAAAATCGTGTACATGTGTTGTAAGTGAATGCAAATGCACACAAGAAACAACAAAAGAAAGATGGAAAATCTCTTTTCTTTATTCATCAATTTGTGGATCTAAATGTGTTCGAGAAAATCATTGAAGTAGAGACGTCAAAGGAAGTTTGAGACAAGCTAAAGAACTTGTATGGTGAAGATGAAAAATTAAAGAGGTTGAAGTTACAGACGCTGAGAAAGTAGTTTGAGATAACACAAATGAAAGAAGATGAATCACTTTGATTTCTTCTCAAGATTAATGTTACTCACCAACCAGATGAAGGCGTATGGTGAATTAATCAATGATTTGCAGAAGATTGGGAAGGTGGTGAAATCTCTAATTGCAAGCTTTGATTACATTATAGTGTCTATAGAATATTCCAAGAACCTAGCTGAGATGAAGTTGGAATAACTTTAAGCTTAATTAGAGACTCATGAGATGAGATTGAAGCAAAAAAATTCAGAAAGGGAGAAAGTGGTAGAACAGATACTATAAGCAAGATTCATCAAGAAGTCTGGAAAAGAAATGTGAAGTAGAGAAACAATCATTCCGATTCTATCAAGAAAGGCATGACCAACTAGTATTTGAGGAAGAAAGTTGATATGAAAGAGGTGCAATGTTACAACTATCAAGGATTTGGTCATTATGCTCAAGATTGTTGGAGAAATAAGGAATTAAGAGCAAAAGATAACGAAAAAGTGCAATATGCACATGCTGGAGAAACAAATCTGATGATATGCTACGCATGGCCAATACTCAGTCGAAAAATGAACAAGCCAATATGTGGTATCTGGATTCAGGATGCAACAACCACACGACTGCGAATAAAAATTGGTTCACCAAGTTAGATGAACCGATTAAGAAAGTGATCAGTTTGTAGATGGTAGACATGTCACATCAACTAGAAGAGGAAACATAGTTATGATTAGAAGAGATGGTATGAAGACCATTGTTACTGATGTATTGTATGTATCTTCTATTACAAGTAATTTGATCAGCATAGGTCAATTACTTGCAAAAAGGTATAACATGAAGGTGGAAGCAAGTCAGATGAAGGTGTATAATGGTGAAGGAAGGATGATTTTGAAATCACCATTGGCAAATAATAAAACCTTGAAGATTGAGATTGACATGGTCGATCATCAATGTCTTACTTCGACTACTGTTAAAGGCAAAAACCAATTATTGCATCACAGATATGGACACCTAAACTTCAGAGGTCTAGGTATGCTTAACCAGAAGAAGATGGTATATAGCTTACATTAAGTGAAGGAACCAAGTCAGGTGTGTGAGGAATATTGCAAAGAAAAGCGGGCTAGGAAAGCATTCAAACATGACTTGTCCATGAAGTAAAGAGAAAAGCTAAAGCTTGTTAACTCTGATGTGTGTGGACCTTTTAAAGTAAGGTCAAATGGAGGTAATTGCTATTTCCTAACTTTTATAGATGAACTCACTAGATATATGTGGATTTAACTTATTAAAGGGAATAATGGGGTATTCACACAATTCAAGAAGTTTAAATTGCATGTTGGGAAACTATGTGGATGCAAGTTAAAGAAATTGGGAACTGGTGGTGGAGGTGAATACACCTCTAGAGAATTCGCAAAAGATTTTACAATGAGGAAGGTATAAACCATGAGGTCATTTCACCCTATACACCTCATCACAAAGGTATATCTGAGAGGAGAAATATAAGTATACTGACATGACCAAAAGTATGTTAAAAGCTAAAGAAACGCCAAAGAGATTTTAGGGTGAAGCAACTTCGACGATAATATACATTATAAAAAAATGTCCAACCAAGAAGATACTCGACAAGATACCTTATAAGGCTTAGACATGACTAAAGCCAAATGTTAATAATCTTAGAGTATTTGGATCAATGTATTTCAGGCATGTACCTGAACAATTGAGGAAGAAGCTAGATGATCGCAATCAGACCATGGTACTCATAGTTTATCATTCGACTGGTGCATACAAATTGTATTCATTAAATAATGATAAACTAGTAATCAATATGGATGTTATAATGGAATAAAGTGAAGGTTGGAATTTGACTCAGAGGTCAATTTGGCATTAGCAAGATACAGTCATAATTGTGCTTAAAGAAGACGAACAAACTGAAACCACAACCACTCGAAATAAAGAACCACTTGAGCAGAATATTATAAGATCTACTAGAAAGGGAACAGATTCAACAAGGCTAGCTGGATATGAGAGATTTCCATATCAATAAATTGATGCAGACGGTGACTTCATGTGAGAAGTGATGATGATGGCTGAATCATAACCAATTGATTTGGATCAAGCCATGAATTATTCAAATTGGTTGGCAATCATGCAAGAAGAAATCAGGGCGACCAAGAAGAACAAGACCTGAGAGCTTGTCGAAAAGTCAATCAAGAAGTCAATTGATGTGAAGTGGGTCTACAAGTTGAAACTAAGGTAAGAAGGTGAAATTGCCAAGTATAAGGCAAGACTAGTGGCAAGAGGTTTTCTACACAAACCTGGTATTGACTTTGACAAAGTATATACACCTGTTGCAAGACTAGAAACCATCAGGATTGTTATGTCGACTACAATATACAAAGGATGGAAGATACATCAACTAGATATAAAGTCAGCATTTCTCTATGGACCATTGGAATAAGATGTCTATATTAGTCAACCACCATGATTCAAAATCAAAGAGCAGTAGGAGAAGAAGGTGTATAGATTGAGGAAGGCTCTATATGGCTTAAAGCAACCCCCAATGGCTTGGAATAAGAGAATTGTTAGCTTCCTGATCAAAGTAGGTTTCACAAAATGTGACTAAGAACATGGAGTGTATGTCAACAATGCAAGCAGGCTTAGTCGAATCATCTTATGCTTGTACGTGGATGACTCATTGATTACAGGCACAGATGAAGCAAAAATAAAATGAGTCAAAGCAAAACTAATGCAGGAATATGAAATGTTCGGCCTAGGTAATTTGTCATATTTTTTATGGATGGATTTTAATGACACAAGTGAAAGAGTGTTCTTGCACCAAAAGAAGTATGCTCAAGACATATTGAAAAGGTTCAATATGAGAAATTGTAATTCAGTTGTCACGCTGTTGGAGACTAGAGAAAAATTAAGAAAGGACACAAATGATGAGTTTGTAAGTGCAACATTATATAAGCAAATCATTGGATCCTTAAGTTATCTATGGAACACCAGGCCCGATATTTGTCAAAGTGTCGGGTTGTTGAGCTGATTAATGGAGAAGCCACAAGAACGTCATACCACTGTAGTTAAGAGAGTGTTGAGATATATAAAAGGTATAATTGATCACGATGTGCTGATGCCAAGGCAAAAGAATGGTATCATTTCTTAAGGATCAAGTAAATTAAAGAAAGCTTGAACTTGAGCATTGCAAGTCAGAATGATAACTAGTCGATATAACCACAAGCCCCTGAAAAAAGTTAGATTTGATGAGTTGAAGATAAACATTAGGATAATAGGCCTAGAAAACATGAATTAGGAGGTGTATTAGAAGCTATTAATTCATGGTTTTAATAGAAAAGTTGTATTCGACATAGTTGTGTTCGACAGAGTTGAAGTAGCTATAGACAACTTAGTCTAAGATAGTGGAGTATGAGTTAGTTGTATTTGACTTTGTCGAATACAACATATAGTTGTCAAAGTATGTAAGCATGTATTCGATAGAGTCGAATATTACAGTTAGTGAATTGTGTTTTGGTTGACTATATATACAGGTGGCGATGTAAATATAAGCACTGCAATTGTCACCTTAATAACATTCCCTTTTCATAATATAATTTCTCTCTCTTATTCTCTCTTTTTCTTCTTCCTTCTTCTTGAAAACCCTAATTGTTCCAACAAAACATAACTCAATTTAATAAAAAATACTATAAATCTAGTGCGGACTTCAATGTCTTGATTGATTAAGGTGGGTTTTTATCAAAGAAATTAAGTGATTGGTTGGTTTAAATAGTTCATAAGAGTTCAGAACAAGACTCAAAGTGTACCAATAAAATAATGATGGTGGATCCGAGAAATATCAAGTAGTCAGTATTTTTAGTTGGAATTTGAAGTGAAAAGAACATGCAAAGCATGTATGTATAATCCAACGCTCAAATCAATTTAATTTTATAGTAGGTTCTAGGCTAGAGTGAAATCTACCTTGTTAAATTGTAGTATGTTGTTTGTATAGTTCAATAATATAAGGGGATTATTTTTTCCACCCTTATGGATGCTCCTCCACCAATGTGAAAAGTCACAGCTGCCCCCAGCGTCTGAAAATGTATCTCCGGGAGCACATATTTCACACACACTTAAGATGGAATTGCTGAGAAACCCTTATAATGTTAAACTTAGTCAAGAGATGCATCTCCGTATGCATAAAAGTTAACCCGATGATGCATCTACGTAACCCTTCTTAGTTCAATATTCAGAGAGTTTTAATGAGATGCATCTCCGAAATATGCTTTGTTAGTTCAAACCAAAAACAACCAGGAGTAATGGCAGAATATAAAAACAACATAAATTAACACCAAAATAAATATTGCATAGATAATAGTTAACATTAACATAAATTTAACATTACATGTCATTACAAACGGGTGGTTTAGGACGTTGCAACATCCTTATAATATCTCCGGTTGTTCTCGCAATCATCGCATCCACTTCAATTGGACCCTTTGTTAAGCACTGGTAAAAGGTATTCCACATAACCTTTAAATCATCATCCATCTTTAATTCAAACATCGTGAACCATATCTTCGCTTCATTGACAATCAAGGGTAAATGGTACTCGAGCTTGACAACTCTCTGATTTTCTGGATATCGCATGAAAGTATTCAATTTGGGTTTCAAATTAAAGAGAAGTAAGTACACGAAGACCCTAAACTAAAGTGGGGGATTTGTGCAATTGAAATACACAAAGGAAAGATGAGGATATGTATTCATTCTGGTTTTTGTAAAGAAAATGGAAGAGGAACCTCTATTTATACAAGTGGTAGATCAAGTTGGACCATAGAAATTGTATCCTTTCATCAGGACATATTTCAGTGATACATCTTCAGATACACCCTATTTTTTTCAAAATTAAAGGTCTTTACGGGGATGCACATCCATATAGTCCCATGTTTTTGTTTTTTTATAATAATTAAAAGATGTGTTCGCTTATGCATCTCCGAACCCACTCAAACCATTGTTCATACATAACTAGTGTATTATGCAGTGAAGAATTTAGGAACACAAAAAATTGTCAAAAAATCACCACCCAAATTTATAACAACATGGACAACATTACATAAAAAACGAGTTACATTGTTAGATTAAAACTAAAATGTATCAAAACATGTGTCACTACCTAAATCTATTGGTGGTTCTTCTTTGATCTTTTCTTACTTGCTTCTCTTTCAAAGTTGCTCAACCTAGTGAGCTATTTCATCCTTTCTAGAAAGTGATCCGGCAAAGTTTCAGCATATTAGGGGAAATTTGTCATCCATTTCATTGATGTCTTTGGTAAAGGACATCCCGTTTTCAAAAAAAAAAACTGAACAAAATGTTGTGTTTTGAAAGCCACCAATACATATAATGCATCCGGATGGATTTTGAGGTGGCTTACTCAGAAGTGGAAAAAATGTTCTCGATAAACCGTATCTTGTTAGATCAACGAACAAATAATCTTCTCTTTGACCTGGTCCAAAATAATGCCCTCAGCATATTTCAGAAAATCTGGATATCTTGCGCGCACCCTCTTGAAATGAATTACATATTCGGTATATAATTCTTATTTGGAAGAATATATTATACCATTCCATGCATCCAGTATCTTTTCCACCACGACGTCAAGTTTTACCATTTTACTGTCGTCACCTTTGATTTGTTTGGTGCCAACCACAGGTTTTCGTTGACTTCTCATATTTTTGTTTATGTGATACTTACAAAGTAATGCATACGATGTAGGAAACACCATTGATTATTACTCGTGGCATGTTCTATTGGTCATTCAATATAATCTTGAACATTTCCAAAGTCGTGTAACATTGTCCTCTTTTTCATATTCCAAAGATGTAAAACTGACTGAAAATGTCATCTCCTTAAAAGTAACACCGACAATTTCCAGGAATGGAAGTCTATATTTGTTTGTTTGGTATGTTGAATCAATTATGAGCATGGTAGGAAATGTTTTGAACAACTTGATAGAATCAGGATGACTCCAAAATATATCTTGAACAATAACTTTATCCTCACAAACTCTATACCTAAAAAACATAGTGGTCATCTTCCCAAAGCTTTAACAATGATTGCATCTCAGATCTTGGTCCTCTTACTGCCTTGTTGTTTCGATCAGGCACATTGTATGTGCTTAATATTTGAAACATTTAGAGGTTATTTTCCGTTTCAAAGATGCGAGTATGTTTTTCTGCACCACCATGTTTAATGTCATGTCCGGAACTAGTTCCCTATCCTCCGAAACAAGGTGACATACAATGGGATGACCGACTAGCTTGTTAGTCAATGCATGATCATGTATATTGGGAATCACCTTAAATTTCTATGCGTCATCTGCCATACAGTATTCTCATAATTTAAACAGACACTCACATTTTCTCGATATCTCGTTTCAATTTCATAATCCATGGTTGGTACATGTCACTTTTGCATCTCATTGCTATAAATGCTTGTCTTCTATCTGAATCATTGTCGGGCCTTCCAATTACAACGTCAAACCCCAATTTCTCGGCCTCCATGCAGACCCATTGTAACATATGTTAACGAACCATAAACTCTTGTTTATGTGTAAATTGTACGCGAACATCTACCTGGACAACAACCAGTCGATCACTTGGTTTAACATCATCCAGTTTAACATAATCATTCACTTCATCTAGTTTAACATCGTGTTTCACTTCATCTGATTTAACATCCATCGTCATAATAGCTTTGAGAAACATGTTTGGGTGCATCATATCTGATACAATAAATAACAAAAAAACATATTTTAAAATTCAAAGTATCAGACAAATCCAGAGACGCATATTCAGACCACAACAAACTTTGTCCGGGGATACATATCTGGACTCGACGTTCATATTTTCAGCTCAAAAAACACATTAATGCAAGGAATGAGGGATGAAATGAATGAATTTTACATGCAATTTCGTGTTCTTTTGCTCCCTTTGATATGATGAAATACAAGAATGGTGTTTTGGTGTTGAAAAGTTGATTGAGAATGAAAGAAACTTTTTTAAGAGTTTTGAAAATGAAATATGTTTGAGCATGAAGAAGAAGATCATGCAAGGTGGTGTTTTATCCAATTTCCCGCTTGAAATATCCAGAAACTTCACCAAATTGTTAATTAAATCGGCTCTGTGAATAAAAATACCATAAATGAGTACAAAAGATATTTCGAAGATGCATCTCTGGATACACCTAACTAATATACGAAGATGCATCTCCAGACCATATTTTATTCAAAATGGGGTGGATATCAGAAAGGCGGGGATTTGTGTGAAGTTGGATGCATCCGGAGATGCATCTCCGAACACATGAAGGGCATTTTTGAGTTTCCAAAGATATGGGCACACCCCTAAGGATGGAAAGAGCATTTCTCTAATATAATATTTGGATTCAATCAGCCTAAATATCTGGTCCAACACAATAGCCCTCGCTAATGTATGCTAGAATGTGGAATCGAATTATAAGAATAATTGTTTTTAGGGTGTTAACTTGTAATGTTAGTAAAAAAACAACATAAAACACTCCAAAGCATTTAAGGACAACATGAATGATGACATGAATCATCCACGCCATTCACTTTGTCCAAAATGACCCGCAACTTTGCAACATCTCGAAATGGTTAAACACTCCGATGATATTTTCCCCCATATTATTACTGTTGTGTCAAGCTCAATAAAAAGTATTGTGGAATTTTAGATAAAATCCTTCTTAAATTATCCTTGTCTCTTCAATCAAATCATCACTACCATAAGATTAAGTGAAATCCTCCTCGTCCCTAACGACTAGTAGGAGACAATGACGAGGACAAAAGGATAATAAAAAGATCATTAGTTATGATTCAAGTCATTTCTAACCAATTGATCTGGGATGATCAGAATGGATTCTCGTGACCTTTCGTGTAGGGAAGCAATGATGGTTGTAGGAGAGGAGAGGGTGTACCTGCAAGGTACTCTGATGCCAAAGTAAGTTTGGGCTAGAGAGAGAGCAAGTACAAAGTGTTTAGGTATGAGTTAGAATGATTAGAATGAATATTGAATACCTGACCCTCTCAAATGAGAGGGTATTTATAGAAAACCTCCAGCGCGGAGCTAAGGTCTCCAATGTGGCCGAAGTATCTGGTCGACCAATGGGAGACTGCTAGGTGGAAGATCTAGTGCATGACCTTTTGACTTGGTCCAACTGTCCCCGTGAACTTTGGAGGGGCAGTTGGTCGCATGAATTGCCAAGCGCGTGAGGAGGACGTCCTCAACGACTATATTCTTTCCAACAACAACATCGTGCCCAACGGCTATATTGTGTCCAGCGGCTATATTGTGCCCAACGGCTAGATTGTCTAAATCTTGTTATTGGGCCTTGCCAAAAGCTAGATTGGGTTGGGCCTTGCTCTACTGTGGGCCAAGTACATGTCCAGTCCATAACAGGAGCCCCCCAAGTCTTTGCTCTAAGGTGAAGAGTAATGACTTGAGATAGCCTTGTTGGTCGACCGAGGGGCAAGAGTTGTGTTGCGGGGGAGCTCCTTGAGGTCGTTATTCTCAAACAAAAATGTCCGGGGACGTGTCATTCGCTTGTCTATGATAAGTATGGTCGATAGTTGGTCGCTCATGAGCCCAACGGTTCCTTAGAATGCTAGGACGTGCTCGCAAAAAGGACGTTTTTATGTCGACCAGACTCGATAAGGATGTGTCCGTGGAAAGGACGTTTTTTATGTCGACCAGACTCGATGAGGATGTTTCCTGTATGACCTGTCGGGGAGGAAGTTCCCACGGAAAGCTGGAGGGAACTTGCCTTGGAGACTACAACGTTTCAGCCTTGAGAATGCCAAATGGAAGATTCCTTTTTGACAGGTGTGACGACGTAATTAATTTTTTTAAGGCATAGGCTAGCTAGGCAATGATGGCTTATGCTCTTTGCGCTTCTCCATACGAACAAATGCTTATAAAAAAGGGAGGACGAGGATTCATTTTCACTTTTACGCAAATTTCTTTCCCCAACCTCTTTTGCTCTGCAACTTGTTTCTTCGCCGAAATTCATCTCGCCGTTGTCAACCTTCATCTTCTACCACCAGATCTTCATCTTCAACCATCCCATTCAAGTGAGTTCTTCATCATTGCTTGTTAGTCTTAGGATAGTTTTTACCTTTCTAGAAATTAGTTTGAATTTCCCGGTGGCGCATGAATTTTCCGGTTGAAGTTCATGTGTTCTTCGATGAACACATGAATTTTCTGGGAAATTCATGAAGATCCTGAAGAACATGATGAACCTAGGATGAATGTTTTAGAACATTGCATAGAACCGTGTAGATCTTCCTAGGTTTTTGTTAACTGTAGCTCATGTTTGTAGTTGGGCATTAGGCCTCTTCGGAGTGAGGATTGATTTCTGCGAGCTCGTATGAGCCTTTCGTAGAGTCGCGGAGACTCGTCCCCGTTCTTCGGGGAGTGGATTATGTCATGTCCTGATACTGTTGACTAGGGCTTGAGGATATATCATCGTATTTATTCCTCGCCCTTTCACTTGATTTGCGGTGGAAGGGTGGATTTGATCTCTGTCGTCAAATTCACTTTTGCTTCCTCTGCTTTTTAGGTGAAATGGCCTATAGGAACGAGGAGGTCGTCCCCGACGCAGAGATTGCTAACAAGGAGGTTGCGCAGCCTGTCGAGTACGCCAACGTCAGGGTAGCTCAATAGGATCTTAGCTGGATTGCCCAAGAGCCATTGGTGACGAGGTTGACTTTTACCAAGGAGGAGGCTAGTTCGTCCACTCTCCTTGAGGATAGGGCAGAGGGTATACCCGCGGGATGGAAAGCGATCAGCCCCATAGAGGATGACCGGATATGCTCGGTGTATCCGGAGATAAGATTTCCGATGTACGAATTTGCTTTCAAGGAGGCGGGGTATCATCTGCCCTTCACTGATTTTCAAGGGGCTATTTTTTGTCACCTCGAGTTGTGTCCTGCCCAACTTCACCAAACGCTCTGGCGTATATTCGGGCCTTCGAGCTGGTGTGTCAGTATCTGAAGATTGGGATTACAGTGGAGCTCTTTTCTGCATCTTTCATCTTTAGAGGAGCACGGATGGTCCAAAGCAAAGTTGGGTGTCTTTCAAACAACAAAGCAGGTTGTTCTGGCCGTATTCGGAGTCTATCCGAAACTTTAAGTTCAGGTTTCTGGTAGTGAAGCCTCTCTCGGAAGTGGACAAGGATTCTCTGGTCACCATGGAAGCTGTGGAAAAGGATGGTCGGGAGGTAATGAGACTTGTGTCAAAATTCCCACTAGAATGGGTGTTCGTCCATTTTAGATATAGGACCGACCAATTCCTCGTTAAGCACGAACAACTGAGCACTGAGGATAAAAAGTCTTTTCGAGCGTAGAAGCCATAAATCTAGGGTACATGGAAAAAATTTCTGAATTTCAACCGCTTCAGTCCCTTTTCCTCCTATAAATAAGTTGAAAAAATTTCTTTTTCACTTTTCACACTCTATTTTCTCTAGCCAAGCTAAGTAATCAGATGGGTCTTTCGACAAAGGACAAGACCTAAAGATTCTAAAGTTATTCATGTACCCTAGATTTATGGCTTCTTCAGAGGGTGATCCTTGGCCATCTACTTTGGATTTTTCATCTATGATTTTCTCCTTATCAGTTCTAGGCCTATGGGTTTGTAACGGTGGTAAGCTGGAAAGAATTCTCTCACTTTTACAGGATCTAGAGATAAATCAGGTAAGGGTCCTAACATTGCATAAGATTTACCAGAAATCAAAATAGGAATCAGTACCTGAGACTGGTAAATATGCCTTTTCTCCTCTTCATTTGGAGGCTCTGAGATATATTATTGATTCCCCACCACCTTTGGACCAAGAATCTTGTGGACAGGTGGTAAGTATTTAGATTTCTTGGAATCTTTACTCGTGACTTGGGGAGTTGCGGAGGATGCCATGGTTGATTGCAGAAGAAAATGCAGAGAAAATGAAGAAGATGAAGATACGTTGAAGAGAGTTCTTGCCTAAAGAAAAAGAGTGTGAAAAGTGAAAAAGAAATTTTTTCAACTTATTTATAGGAGGAAAAGGGACTGAAGCGGTTGAAATTCAGAAATTTTTTCCATTTAATGGGGAAATCGTGGGACACGTGGTAGTTATGAGTGGATGGTTCAGACGGTGGCAGTTAAATTGTTTTGACCCATGATTTACTAGGGACTAGGGTAGTGATGATGAAAGATCTTAAAACGTGGACTGAAGAGACGTTTTAGAAAAAGTGCAATGATGACTCTGACATCACAAATGTCTAGTCATATGAACAGTCGTATGTCGAATTATTGACGGCGTCGAATTGTGTTGACAAAAAACGCTTTTCTCCCTGTGTCGAAAATGCATTTTCTGGGGGACAATTTGTAGGCTGCTAATTTCGACGCCTGGATTTTGTTCAGAAAATAAGTTTGAAGATCTGCTAGGATATTTCGACAGGAGTGTGCTTCTGAAGAATTCAGTCGAAGACAAATGTTAATTGGAGGAATCTATTTGGAGATTTTTTCTAAGTATTGACATGCTTCGACAGATTGGTGATAAAGCCTTGTTCGACGGATGTTTTGAAGTTTAAATTTAGGAGGGAGTTTCGTTTTTGAAATAGGACGCGTGGAATGCATCTACTTGACGAATGCATGCAGATTGCCATTTGTCACCATTAGGAGAAATAGCTGTTATTGACAGTTATTTCGATTGTATATAAATAGGGAGTCATAGTGATTAGATTTCGGTGTGTGTATTCAAAATTTGTACAAGTTACTCAAGAATACTCAAAGTAACCGTGTGAGAGAAAATAGTAGTTACTGAGAAAATGTACGTTTGAAAAACACCAGTTTTATTCCTTGCATTTTAATGAAGTTTTAAGTTATTCATTTGCAATTCCCTTTACATTTTCTGCAATTTCATTCCTGCAATTTATTTACATTTTCGCCATTTCTTTCAAAAAGCCAAGTTTGCATTACTTTTCAGTCGAAATACACCAGTTTATATAAACGATGATGAATTCAATGAATAAAAGGTTTTATTTTTGTACAAATTGTCAAAATCATTAAAATCACATTGTCCTAGGATTTGTTTGATCGGTCCTGCAAGTAAACTAATTTCTATAGAAATTAGGAGATCAGCGGTTGTTTACAAATTTTCCAGGCAAACAATGTGCTAATCCTTTTTCTTATTTATGTAGGGAAAATGTCGAACATGCGTGAGTTCCTGGTCAAGTCTGCAGCGGCCAAGAATCTCAAGAAGGCGCCGATGTCAAGGGTCGACGCGGTTAAGCAGTAGGCAACGCTGGAGAAGTTTGTTGGTGGTTCCTCTCCTTCTCCGGGCAGCACCTCGGCTCCCCATACCCTGGATTCTCACAAGAAAAAGAAGCGGGACGACCTCAGCACTCCCCCAGGATATGGCTTGAGTGGCTTTGCCGTGGGCAAGTTTATTTTGCCACCCTGTTACTTACAGGAAAAGATCTTTGACGGGGAAGGATCAATTGTCATCCCCGACCTTGAGGTGTCAGCCATCTTGTCTGTTGATCCTAAGGTGAGGAGGAAACTTCTGTGCCAGGATACTGCAACAGTAATGAAAGTGCTGGAGGCGGCGCTGGCCCTTGAGGACGCAGAGACAGTTCCACTCAAGGAGTTTAAGAAGGACAAGGCAAGAGAGACTGAGCTCGAGCTGGAAACTGCTGAATTGTTCAACAAGCTGACGACCCTTCAGGGCAACTACGAGGCCAAGATCGAGCTTCTGAAGGAGATGAATCAGACTAGAGAGGAGATGCAACGCGTGAAGGAGGAGAACGTCGAGCTGAAGGCGAAGATTTTTGGGTTGGAGGGCTTCTCGGCTGTCGGCCAAGATGAGACTGAGGTGGAAAGAGCCCTGAAGACCAGGGGAGACCTGATCAGAAGAATTCGTATCCTCGAGCAGGATAACCTGGGGGAGGCCGAGTTTGGGTTTAATGCCACCGTGGAGCAGATGAGGGCCTTGAACTCTGATGTCCAGCTGGTCATCGACGGGATGTGCGTTTTGCACCAGGTTTTTGATGGGCAGGTGGCCCCTCATGAGCTTTATGCCGAGGATGTTTAGTTTCTTTGTGCCACAGTTTTTATTGGCATGCGTGCCCTTTCTGTTGTAATTCTTGATGGTTGGGCTTGGACCGTATTTTGTAATATATTAACAATATTCCATCCTTGTGGTCAGACTTATATATACTTGTGTTCGACATTGCTTGCCTTGCATCTTATTTTTTGTGTATGATTTATATGCTAATTTTTTAGAGTTGTGCTCACTAACTATAGGAGTTTGCTCGACTTGTTATGATGCTCGTCAATTTAGGGAACTTGTCGAGGAGGCAAAGTAGTTTTGCCAGTCGTGGGACTAGGATCTCGGTCGAAGTCCTGATCACACAGGGCTTGGATAACTAAGCGAAGGGTAACTCTCCTGTGGTGAGGTAGTTGTATACTGGGGTCATCCAGCAGCTGCTGTCGCTAATGGCGTTGACGTCGAGCAGCCCGATGGTCTTTTGATACTTGGGCGGGGAAGTATCTCTTGTATAACAGACTTACTGCCACCTTTTTTTCTGGTGCTGGTTAATTTTGATAGGATGTCTGCCCGGGTATTTTGTTCGCGGGGGATGTGCTGGACTTCCCATATGTCGAACCTAGCTATCTTCTCTTGTACCAGCGTCAGGTATTCGACGAGATGATCATTTTTGGCCAGATATTCTCCTCATACTTGGGAAGCCACGAGCTAGGAGTCCATGAAGATTTTTACTTCCTTAGCGCCCCGGTCCTTGGCCAATCGTAAGCCTACGAGGAATGCTTCGTACTCGGCTTGATTGTTCGAGGTTGGGAAGGACAAGACCAGTGATACTTCGATTAAGATCCCTTCTTCGTTCTCGAGGATGATGCCCGCTCCACTACCTGTGGAGCTGGAAGCTCCGTCGACGAAGATGGTCCACTTGTGTGCTCCGCTTGATGGGGGCGTTGGAGGTGTCATTTCCGCCACAAAATCGTCCAGAACTTGTGCTTTAAGGGCTTTCTTGCTTTCGTAATAGATGTCAAACTCTGACAGCTCCAAAGACCATTTTAGCATCTGTCGGCCATGTCTGGTCGGCCAAGCAGTTGTCTTATGGGCTGGTCTGTTCGAACCACTATCTTGTGGGTCAGAAAGTAGTGCCTTAATCTTCTTCCACTGTTGATGAGGGCCAGGGCAACTTTTTCGATCTGCTGGTATCTGAGTTCTGGCCCTTGCAAGGCCTTGCTAGTGAAGTATATTGGCTTCTGCCCACCGAGGATTTCTCGAATGAGGGCGGCACTAATGGCCTCGTTAGTGACAGAGAGGTACAGGTACAGCGTCTCCCCGCTGTCTGGTCGTGATAGAACTGCCGGTTCATACAAGGCTTACTTGAGGTGGAGCAGAGCCTGTTCGCATTCCTCTGTCCATTCAAATGTTGCCTCTTTTCGTAGAAGCTTGAAGAAGGGCAGAGCGTGTTGGGCAGACTTTGCCACAAAGCGAGATAGCGAGGCAAGCATCCTGTTGAGGGATTGTATGGATTTCTTCAACTTTGGCGTGGGGAATTCGGTAAATGCTCGACATTTATCAGGGTTGGCCTTGATTCCCCTCTCAGTGAGGTAGAAGCCGAGGAACTTCCCTGCTCGCACGCCGAAGGTGCATTTCTCCTGGTTAAATCGCATTTTGCATTTCCTCGCTTGGTCGAAGACCTTTTGCAAGTGGATCGTATGATCGGATTCCTCTTGGGATTTCACAATCATGTCGTCCATATATACTTTGAGCATGTCTCTGATTTCTGATCGGAAGACTTTGTTCATCATGCGCTGGTACATGGCCCCAGCGTTTTTCAGACCGAAGGGCATTACATTGTAGTAATAGTTCCCTGACGAGGTCATGAATGCGGTATATCTCTTGTCCTTTTCGGCCAAGGGAATTTGGTTGTATCCCGAGTAGGCGTTCATGAAGGACAAGAGTTTGAACCCGGCAGAATTATCTACCAACTTATCAATGCTAGGCAAAGGATAAGCATCTTTCGGAAAATCCCGGTTGAGATTGGTGTAATCAATGCACATCCTCTACTTTCCATTATGTTTTTTGACTAATACAATGTTCAATAGCCAGGTTGTATACCTGGCTTGCGAAATGAATTGCGCCTCTAAAAGGTATTTTACAAGTTTTTCTGCAGCCTTTGCCTTCTCGTCGGACTGCTTGCATCTGCGCTGCGCCACTCCTCGAGCTGATGGGTCGATGGTGAGTTGATGGCAAGCAGTTTCAGGATCGAGGTCGGGCATGTTTGCGGCGCTCCAAACAAATAAGTTTGTGTTATCTCTCAAGCATGTCTTCAGCCGCTCTTTCACCGCTTCGGGTAGCCCTGCGCCTATCTTGACTCCTCTGTTGGGATTGTCCCTGAAAGTGATCACTTTGAAGTCCGCGCCTGGCACAGGGCGCATGATGGTTGATGCAAGGGAGCTGCCAGTCACTGCTGGGGTGTCTTCGCTACTGCCCTCCTCGCCTTCTTTTGAGATTCGACTGTCGAGGTCAATGATGTGGACTGGGAGCATTGGCTTTTTGTCGGGCTGGCCCTCTTCGGAGCAATCAAGTGCATCTTGTTAACGGTACCCTTTCTCATTATCTCACAGTTGTCTATGCTCATAATCAACTGATCCATAAGAGGACCTTGTGGCAGGATATTCAAAATTATGCTAGCAATGTTAATGGCCCATGGATTGTCATTGGTGATTACAAAAACGGGCTTAAGGTGGAAGATAGAATAGGAGGATCAACTGTTCAACCCGCTGAATATGTGGATCTTGAAGAGATGATGGACAAGGATGAACTATTTGAATATGAAACTAAGGGGAACTACTTCACTTGGTCGAATAAACAAACAAATGGAATGATATATTCAAGAATTGAACGGACTTTATGTAACAAAGACTGGTTCATGAATTTCCCGAACTGTGAGATAGATAGTATTACTCCACACATCTCTGATTACTCCCTAACAAAAGTCAGCATAACAGAGAACGCTACAAAGAGGTATAACAATCACTTCAAATTTTTGAATTGTGTAGTGGATAAGCCTGGATTTGCTAGCACTGTGAGAGATATCTGGAACCATATCACAAATGGGAAACCTATGTACATCCTCTAGTGGAAGCTCACAAGATTGTAACACCCTATGAGAGCCTTGAATAGAGAAACAACTTAGGGGATGAGTGATTTATATAACAGCGGAAATCAACTTGAAAAAGCTCAGCAGAAGCTTGCAGAAGATAGTTTCAACCAGGACTACATACAAGAGGTCAAGCATTGGACTAATGAGGTGATAAATGTAACACCCTTCTAAACCCAACGAATAATTTAGCGCATAAATCAATAATTAAATCAGAGTAAATCACCGACAAGGGTGTCACATGCTTCATAAAAACATTCTTATCATACATCCTGCTCCTTAACACGGGTTTCAAATAACTATAAAATTCATCTTAATAACTCCACATACAATTGAAACTTCGCAACGAAATCTTAATATTAACATGACTTCATAATTTTCATCAAAGGACTTCAAGGCCTTTGATCATAATAAAAAATCAATATAAAACAAATCATCGTGTAACAAACTCTTAAAAACATGTTCTTAAATCAATAACGACTTCAAAAAACCAAACGTTCCCAAACCCCGACGTTACGTATCAGAGCAAGACCCTCTTAATTCACAGAAATAAGATAAATTGACTCCAAAGCTAACTCTTCACGCGTCAACGAGCTAACCTTGATCACCTGCACGTTACCCACGTAGAGGTAACATTCAAACAGGCAGGGTGAGTAATCACAAATCATTACAAAAGGTATAAGAAATAGATATAGTAGTTACAACAACATTTATCCATACTTCATATATCCATCACACATCACACACATACTCACACCGTCACTTCATTAAGTCATTCACAACGTCATTACGTCATCAATAAATCATCATCGTCAAAACATCACTTATGTCACAACATCATCAAAACATTTATTAACTCATATTTATGTAATGTCACTTAGTATGTAATGCAACAAAACGACTCATGCATGTGGTACTAACACTTTGATGAACACATGGCCATCTCCCTCCAAAGATCCCCACCATAGGATCGATTCCCACTCGGAACCGGAACACATCATAAAACGCACTCAATCCACACAATGGGATTGAGGCCACCACTGGACCGGAGTCCTAACATCGTCACTGGACCGAAGTCCTAACATCGTCACCGGACCGAAGTCCTAACATATGTTATGAATGCATGATGCAACACGTCACAACAAACACGACCACAGCTAGGGATACGGGTGTCCATGATCTCTTGGGATAGAGATTCATGGACGTCGTCCTCGTCGCTCGTACTTGACGACCTGCATGGGGAAAGACTACGCCCACGACTTCTGCTACGTCGAGGAGAGTGCATGCGCTGACGACGATGCTCGCGACGTTTCTCTGAAGGCTTGGTCCTCTTGGGGGCAAGAGAATGTCTGGACCTCTGGGGTGGGGTACGATGTCGTCTCCTCGTGACCTCTTGCTCAGGCTCTTTTGATTTCGACTGTCCCCTGACTAGGGAGATGCTTCGAGATTTGTCTTGTCGACGTTTCTGAGAGGAAGAACGAGGGCGTGGAGACGAACTGCGAGGCCTTTGTGAAGGGAAACGCTATTGAAGGGCATTTTCCAGCATGTGGATCTTCTCGCCCTGCTGAAAGATCAAGTAGTTGTATTTGTTGAGAGAGGCGATGAAAGCCGCAGTGCTGGGATCAACGTCTTGAGGAACGAGGATGGGCTCATAGACGTGACCAGAATTCTGGACGCAAGGTTTCACATCGCTGGAGGATGGAGAGGCAATCTTTCCATCCCTGTGATCGGTCTCGAAGACCGCAGCTCCAAGGTTGTGGTGGTCGCCGTTATCCAGGGTGACGGCGGCGGCAGAATCTTGAGGGACATCATCGTTACGGTGAGAGGTCATGACGATAGAGGAATGTTTTAGAAAGAAAAAGCTTTGGTATTTAGGCTGAAAAGATTGGGGATCGTAATTCAAGAAAGACAGGGAAGCTTGGGTTTCCACAGACGGCGCCACTGATTTGGGATGATCATAATAGATCCTCGTGGCCTTCTGTGTAAGGCGACAATGATGGTTGTAGGAGAGGAGAGGGTGTACCTGTAAGGTACTCCGATGCCAAAGTAAGTTTGGGCTAGAGAGAGAGCAAGTACAGAGTGTTTAGGTATAAGTTAGAATGATTAGAATGAATATTGAATACCTGACCCTCTCAAATGAGAGGGTATTTATAGAAAACCCCCAGCGCAGGGCAAGGTCTCCAATGTGGCCGAAGTATCTGGTCAACCAATGGGAGACTGCCAGGTGAAAAATCTAGCGTGTGACCTTCTGACCTGATCCAAATGTCCCCGTGAACTCCGGAGGGGCAGTTGGTCGCGTAAATTGTCAAACGCGTGAGGAGGACGTCCCCAACGATTATATTCTTCCCAACGGCTACATCGTGCCCAACAGCTATATTGTGCCCAACGGCTATATTGTGCCCAACGACTAGATTGTCTAAATCTTGTTATTGTGATTTGCCAAAAGCTGGACTGGTTTGGGCCTTGTCCTACTGTGGGCCAAGTGTCTGTCCAATCCAGAACACCAATTTTCTTAATTCACATGATGAAAAATACTTAGATACACAAAGACATAACACTTAATTTTACAAACAACTAATTATAACTTTTTTATTAATTAAAAAATAAAAAATAAAATTTTCTCTCTTTTATCATCACAACTATCACATAATTTCAATTAAAAAATAAATTAATTTTTAAATAAATTTAAAATTTTCTCTTTTTTTATTGGATGTTTTTAAAAATATGAATTTAGGTATGTTTCCTTGTATTTTTCTCATGATTTACTCTGTTAGATCTTATGTTTAGGGAAGAATGTCCTATTAATTTAAGAATATCCGATCAACTCCTGATTCAATTCAATTAAATGAAATGATCGGGTTTCTGCAAACGGGATTAAAGTAACAGAATGTAAGTTGAATAATAAAAGCAATTTTATTAGAGGATCCACATATGTCAACGAATTATACACATCACAACGATACATACACGTCCATGCATCAAGAACACGACTATCAGTAGCCTAATAATTGACAGTATTAACAGGGAACTGAGTATTTCCTAATTTTGCTTTCTTTTTGTATATTGGATTTGAGAATAACAAAAAAGATGGTGAAAAAACAAAACTAAGTCTTTTTTTTTTAAATCTACCTTGCCAGTGCTCCAGAATCCAGACAGCTCTTCTTTATCTTTCCTGGATATCAAAACATGTAATTTTAGATAGCATTAACCAAGCTAATACTGAAAGAATAATCATAAAATTCTATAAACTAAAAGTAGTTAGAGGGTAAAAACAAATCAAATTTGCTCACAATGAGAATGCTGACATCTTTGACATAGCAGCATTTTTTCAAGGAAATGAGTTTTGGTATGATTTATATTGTTTATGGATTGAGATTTTCTGACTATTTGGGGAGGGAACTGCTCTTTACCTTTCTTGGATTGATTACACTTGCAATATTTGATTTACTACAAAATCTGACTTACAGATATGTGAATGCAAATATGCGATAAATGGACTAAAATAGAAAATAAGTAGTAATAATGAAGTTGTCATTTAATTTGTTTTCTTTCAAGTTTTCTCATTTAATCTAAAATTTTGTTAAGTGTTTTAATATTTGTAATGTTTGGTAGCCCTGGAAATATTTCAACAAAACATGCAAGCAATCATTCAAGGAATCGAGAATTGAAAAACAGAACAGCTGAGTGAATAAACACAGACAGGTTGATCCAAAAACCATGAAAAATACCAAGAATTGAAACTTACCATAAAGCTATTTAGATGTAATCCCATGACGGTTTCGAATTGAGTCAATAGCCTTCTCAAACTTCTGCGAAAGCTCAGTTATAGAAGTTTTGCATGCTGAAGTTTTTAAATGAAAATTAGTATATGTGTGCATGAAGACTGCAATTCACAATTATGAGATATGACATCTAAATACAAATACGTTGAACAATGAGAGCAGGTAATGAACTACATCAACCAAAATAAATCTATTCTCCATCTTTTGAAGAAGGTAAATCAGGAAAAACGGTTAATGCTTATCAGTAAAAACATTATAATACGAATATCATTCTGTTGCTACCTGAATAACCTAGCTGGCTTTTAAATATGTAGTGTTAATAGTTCAGATTGACAACAAATTTGGTGTCCAGCAATGTCTCGATGTATGACACGTATATTTATAAATGTACAATAATGATACAATACTATCTATACATGCAAATGCGTTCAATTAATTCCATATATTTTAAATTATCATCTGTGTTGATGTGTCAGTGTTTTGTCGGTGTATGTGTCCGTGATTAACAACTTTTATCACTCCTTTTATTTCATGCATGATTTATTCATCTAATGCATAATGTGACATCCACAATAGCAATAGCATATGAAAGCTTATTTCTACAAAAGCCTCCATCATCAGTCTCCCATACTAATCAATTAGTACAAAATAATGATGCTGTGTATAACATTATACTAGCCAGTATAAAACAATAGCCATGAATTGAAACAAAAGCATTTTGTTCTTTCGAAATCAATTCTACATACCACGGGATGCTGTAGCCTGTGCATCAACCATAAATTCTTCATAAGAAGCCTGAAAAAAAATCCATTATATTAGACTCTTAATTAGGGTTTTGAAATGATAATGAAGAAGGAACCACACCTTCATTGCATCTCGGCTTTCCGTAATCCGTTCTGACAGTTTCTTGTAATCCTTTTCAGCTTCTTCCGTTGCTTGCTGGCATCCTTGACTCTGCATCTAAACTTTTCAAATTAGAAATGTCACAGTTATAAATCAACAATTAATCTTAATTAAGATCTATCTTGATTAAATCAAATCTCGTAATTTTTGATTTCTCTCTATTTTCACCTAAACTAGATATGAATCTTATACTAATCAACTTATCTAATTACCTACTAATTACGTCCTCTCTGTTTTAACCTAAACTATATCTGAATCTACTACCAAATACATAGGCAATAATGTGAATATTCCATTAAAATCACACAATTCAACGTGTTTTCGGATCAGAGTTAACGATCTATAAAGAACGAATCGATTTTAGAAATGCGATTATAGAGTTTGAGAAAGCACGAGAAGAAACCTTGAAACGCTTGTGGAGGCGCGAATGAGAAGCTTCCAGATCCTTGAGGATCTCAGAGTGAGAGCGATCGATCCGGCGTTTAAGATCGTTGATACTTGAAGATGCGAGGCTCTTGAGATCGGAGATGTTGTTCGGAGCTTTGTGAGTACTGCGAGGTGGTGAAGTGGTGGTGGTAAGAGCGGCGGCTACTCTCTTCACGCCTTTGGAAGTGGAAGCTGCTCTGGTGAAGATTGGCGATTTTGGAGAACTTTCCGTCGGAGAAGCTACCGGTGACGGTGTTTTCAGAAGATCGGAAACTTTGGTTTTCCTTCCCCTCTTCGTCATCTTTTTCTTCTTTCGAAAATTCAAATTGAGCTACCGGATGGATTTGGCGGTTAAGTTTCGTGGGTATTTATATGATGACGAATTTATTTTAGAAAGAAAAAAAATTATAATATGAGGTAGAAGTGATAAAGAAAAGGCTTAATTTATCTTTTAGTCCCTTATGTTAATTTGTTATTTCTAATTAGTCCCACAAAAAAAAAACGTTTCAATGTAATCCGTTAAAGACATTCCGTTAGCACAATAAATTCATTCTGTTAGTTTCTTTGAAAAAACGTTAAAACTCGTCTAGGTGGCATGTCTTGATACCTATCTAACACTTCTTGATACTTAGGTGGCACTGTTTTCCTTCTGATGTGTCATTAGCAGACCTTTGGTTTTCTTAATATGTTTTTGTTTTCATTTTTAGTAACTAAAATGCTAAACGTTTTAGCTACTCTCAGTTTCATTGTTGTTTCTTCATTCCTCAAGAAACCCTAGCAGCTGCGAAGAACAAGACGGTCGTGGTTGAAGGTGACGCTGGTTTTCGAAGACGATAGCAGAAGAAGACGGTTGTGGTTTAAAGAGGTACGTGTATGAACTCATCATTTTAAGAAGCTTTTTTACTTTCAATTTCTTCTACTGCGAAGTGCGTTTTCTGAGTTATCTTCTGTAACTAGGTGATGAGTGGTGATAGGTTTGAGTGTCTTATCCATCATGGGGTGGGTTTGGTGAGTTTAACAGGAATGGTTACAATGGTTTAGAGGAGGTTTGGGACGTTGACCCGGATTTTTGGAGTTATTTTGAGGTTCTAGGTGGGTTGAAGGATTTAGGGTATCCCAAAGTTGAGAGCTTGTGGTATTATGATGCAATGGATGATAACGAGCTAGTGATGTTGATAGATGATGTAGGAACCAATAGAATGAAGACCATGGCCCTGATAAATGGGAATGTTCATCTCTATGTGGTGCATCCAGTGTATGGGGAAGAGCATATAATGCCTCTTGAGAATAATGTAGGTCAAACTGTTGACAACAGTGTGGGTCAAAATGCTGATAGAAGTGTAGGTCCAAATGTTGACAACAATGTAGGTCCAAAGGTTGACAACAATGTAGGTCAAAATGTAGTAGAAGAAGACAGTTTGGAAGAAGACATGTTGGATGAATTGAATAATGGTGTAAAAGGAACTTTTGATGACTTGGGGACCATTGAAGAATTGAATACTGTAGGTGGCAATTTCGAAGAAGGGGGCCCACAGGATTTGAAGATTCAGTTGCAATTGACCAAGAAGCTTCATTTGAGGGTGTTAATATGGATGGGACCACTGAGGGCACTAACTTGGATGTTAACTTTGAGGGGGACATTGTGTCTGAGGATGCCATAGTGGATATTACTTTAGATGGGACCACTGGATATATGGTATGTGACCAAGAAGATGATGTATTGGATGTCACACCCTACTTGGTAAATGTGCAAACTGAACTTGTATCTGAGGGACTGATTTGTAACCAAGATTTACATCAGGGAGAAGAATGTAACCAAAAAACTGAGGGGCTTAAAGGTAGCCAAAAAGGTTGTGGGGATAGTGAAGATGATAGTGTGTTGAATGAGGTGTTTGGGGATTCTGATGCTGATGAAAGGGGAATTGCTGAAGAAATTGATGTTGATCTGGATGATAGTATTGGAAATGTGCAGGGCAAAGGTTAAGGCAAAGAGAAAGGAAAAGGTAAGGGTAAGGGGAGAGGGAAAGGTAAGGGTAAGGGGAAAGGGAAAGGTAAGGGTAAGGGGAGACCAAAGAAACAAAAAGTTGTGGAAGAAACAGTTGAGGGGAGTGGTGTATTTGATGAGGTCAATGAATGTGAGGCTAACAAAGAAAGCTTTGGAGGGTTGAGTGACATTGAGGAGTATGAAACTGATGAGTTACCACATGATTATGATACTGAAGATGATGAGATTCTAAAAGATGACTTTCCTAATTTCAAACTTCCAAAAAGAATTGATGATTACAATTGGGAATTAGGCACTTATTTTGCTTCTAAGGAAGACTTTAAAGAGGGAATTAGAACCTATCCTATTCATTCTGGTAGAAACCTACAATTTAAGAAAAATGATAATAGGAGGTTGAGAGTCATATGTACGAAAGGTTGTCCATAGGAGTCCTATTGTGCAAAATTACAAGATAATAATACTTGGCAGTTGAGAAAGATTGTTGACAAGCACACATGCAGTAGGGACTATAAGGTGAGGTTCCTAAATTCCAAATGGCTGGGTAAAATTCTTGCAGCCATTGGGAGGGATCCTAATGACCAAATGCTGCCAATAGCATTTGCAGTAGTTGAGGGAGAAACCAAGGATTCTTGGAGTTGGTTTTTGGATCTGTTGACACGGGATTTGGGAGGTGTGAGACTATGCAAAACATATACTTTTATAAGTGATCAACAAAAGGTGTGTACTTTTATAATTTGTTTCTGTTATTTTTTAAACTAATCTATGTTTTTATGTGTACTAATATCTGGTATGACTAAAATACAGGGTTTGTTACCTGCCCTTAATGAGTTACTGCCAGAAGTTGACCAAAGGTTTTGTGTTAGGTGTGTACTTATAATTTGTACCTATATTCTTCATATTGGTATTGATATATAGCACTGTAACTGCATATGTATTAATTGATATGTAGTGTTATATAGCACTGAATTGATTGATGATGGTGATATGTAGTGTTATGTTGCACTGTACCTATATTCTTCATATTTTTTATCTGACGTGGATGTTTATTTGGTGTTATTGGCAGACACTTATATAGCAATTTCAGGAAGAAGTTACATGGTGTCAAGTTAAAGGAATTGATGTGGAAGGCTGCCAATGCTACTTATTCCAATGCTTGGGAAAGAATTATGCGTGAAATGAAAGAGGTGAATGAGGAAGCATTCAAGCACCTTTGGAAGATCCCTCCTAGGTTATGGAGCAAATCTAGGTTTAGAAATGGCCCAAAGTGTGACACTTTGGTGAACAACATGTCAAAAGCCTTTAATTCTGTTTTTGTGGCTGCAAGGGCCAAGCCTATCGTGACTATGCTTGAGGAGATTAGAGTGTACCTGATGCAAAGGTGAGAGTCTAACAGACAAAAGATTTCCAAATATGCTGACATCATTCTGCCAAATATCAGAAAGAAGTTGGAAAAAGAATCACAAAGGACTAACAGTTGGATTGTGAGGTAATGTCGCATACATGAGTTTTTAGATTATGAGGTTAGGCATGTATCACTGATTTATATTTTTGTTACAGGCGTGCAGGTGAAGTAGATTATGAGGTTAGGCACATATCACTCATTGAAGAAAAGTTTGATGTTAATCTGGCAAAGCATGAGTGTTCATGTAGAAGTGGATGTTGACTGGGCTACCATGCTGTCATGCCTTTGCATGTATGAAGGATCAGCGTTTACAGATGGATGATTTTGTTCCAGATTATTACAAAAATGAGTGTTATGAAGCTTGTTATACACCAGTGATTTATCCAGTCAATGGAGAATCACTTTGGACCAAAACAGATGTTGTTGACCTGCAACCACCCCCCATAAAAAGACAACCTGGTAGACCCAAGAAGAAAAGGAACAAAGACCCTGGAGAACAAGTTAGAAATGAGACACAACTCAAAAGGGTCAAGTTTGGTATCAAGTGCAGCAGGTGCCATAAAGATGGTCACAACAAGTCCACTTGAAAGCTGCTTGCAACATCAACAACACCACCAAATATTGTTGCTACAACAACAACAACACAAACTGCTGCTGCTACATCAACAACAACAACAACATAAACTGCTACTGCTATATCAACAACACCAACACCAGTTGCTGCTGCATCAGGCCTACCACCAACAAGAGTTGTTGCTGCTACATCAACAACATCAACAACAGTTGCTGCTGCATCAATCCCATCACCAACCCCAGTTGCTGTTATATCAAGCCAACCAACACAAGATGGAGGATCAACTCAGCAAGTATCCAAAAAAAATAAAGAGACTTCAAAAGGGTCTAAAACCTATTCTAAGCCAACCATAACATTATGTAGTTTAAGACTATGGCTTATAATGCCACTTTTGTGTTGGATTGTGTACTACTTATTCCAGTTTTAGTCTGATATGTAGTTTTAGACTAAGGCTTGTAGTGCCACTTTTGTCTACTAATTATTCCACTTATGTGTACTACTTATTTCAACTGCTGTAACATATGGCATAAAATGCATGTACTCTACTTATGTCTAATGACTTTCAATGCCACTTTTGTAATGACTTTGGATCTGTTTATATTGCAACTAATGTTATGGTTTTGTGACTATTGTTGTGACTATTTTATAGTTTGGTAAATTTTGACCGAAACAAAATGTTACAATACTCAAACATACTAAAGTAACAATACTGAAACAAACTAAAGTAACATTTCACTAAAAGAATTCATTCATAAATTTTGACAGAAACAAAATGTTACATTTCTCAAACAACCCAAAGTAACAACTCTCAAACTAACTAAATTTTGACAGAAACCACAACAACAATTCTCAAACAAAAACAAATACATTTCATTCATATATTTTGACAACTACAATTCAACCTCCTTGTTACACATAAACAACCAACCTAAAAAACTATTGTTACAAACATAACATTAAACAATAAGCTCAACATTCCAATGATTATAGACAACTTCAGTCATCCCCTTGTGTTGATGATCTCATTCTTTAACCTGTAAATTTTCTTCTTCTGCCTCTGTATCTTCAAATCCCTTTTACTGACAATGTCGTTGTCAAACCATTTGAAGAAATTACACCCCTTATTCACATGATTTCTGAAATTTCTGCAACCCCATAACTTTTTCCCAAAATTGACACTACTCGTGTCACCCACAGTCCGAAGCACACATTCATCTTGGCAAAAGCACTCCCTCATTCTGTTTCTTCGAACAACAGACCCAGATGTACCAATTAAAGAATTGCTTGACATTTTAGGCATTGGACACGAAGAAGATAACAAGCTGCAAAGAAACCCTAGGAATGGAGACCAAAAGAAAAAAACAAGAAGAAGACAACAAGCTGCAGAGAACAAGATGAAGACACCAAGAAGAAGGAAAATGGACTATCGTGTTTTCTGGAAACCATTAGCATGAGCCAAAAATTTAACCCTTTAAAAATTAAGGAATTTATTCATTTCATGACTGGGCATCTAGTTGGCGTGCCACCGTGGCAGTAAGTAACGTTAAAACACTTGAATGAACGGAATGGATCAAATACATTGACGGAAGTTACAATAAGGGACCAAATCGAATCGTTTTTTTATTGAGAGACTATATCGCTACTCATAAATAACTTACAGGACTTGGGGACTAATTGTGCCTAAAGAAAATTGAATTGAAATATTATCAAGAAAATAAGAAATTAATGAATTTATATATTTTAATCCACAAAAATCCAAAGCGAAAACGATTCTTTCAAATAAAATTAAAATGAAGAAAAAGTGAGAAAGTGTTTTTTAAGGTAAATTTTTTTATACCCGTGAATTTTAATTGAATATTGATATTTTAATTTATTTTAAAATAAAACAATATTAAAAGTTGATATGATATTGAATATATTATTTTTTGATTTGATAAATGTTACTTCTTCCTCTCTTTATATATATATATATATATAAAGCAATTTTATAAAAAAAACATATGTTTTAAAAAAATATTTAAATGTATTTAATTCTTACGTTTTTTATTTGTTCATTTAGAAATCGCTTAAAAACATAAAAATGTGAACAAAAATATGGCTATATTTAAAATAATAACGTTTGTTAAAATATAGGATATTTTGTTTATTTTTCCTTTCTTCTACTCTATTGTTTGTTTTGCTTTTATGCTATTTTAGTCAAAGTTATCATTGGTATATTTTCAACTTTGCTATCGGTTAGTTTATATTGTATAGAGTCTATAAAAACCAGTTTGTATTTTCCATGATTTTTTCAATTGGAATACAATATTATTTTTTCACTTCAATTCTTTTTCTTTTATTGTGACCATGGAGATCACATTTTAACATTGTATCAAGAGCAGATCCAAAGGCTCTTGTTTACTCTTTTTTTTCTTCCGTTTCTTCCTGTTTTTTTTCTTGATTGCACAGTCCACGTGCCTCATTTTCACTAGCTCCTTTTTTCACCTTATCTTGTTTCAGATTTCACTCTTATTGTCTTCTTTATCTCTCCCAAGATTCGTTCGTTTCCTTTATTCCTTCCACAAACCCTAATTCTTTCTTCTTTCTCGTTCTTGTTTTGACGTCATCATCATAGCCTCCGGTGACGAATCCATTGACAATGAAAACCCTATCGTTACCAATAACAACAATTCAAACACCGACAATGGCAATTCCACCACCACTACTCAACGAAGCTATCAAACTGATATGCTTGATCCGTTTTTTATGCACCTATTTGATAACCCTGGCCACGTCATCGTCAACCCTCCCTCACCAATGCAAACTATCATACTTGGTCTCGCTCAATTCGTGTTGCACTTCGCTCGAAAAAATAAATTAGGGTTCATCGATGGAACCCTAATTCGCCTCTTTTCCGATGAACGCAAATATATGGCCTGGGATCGTTGCAACACTATGGTCATGGCTTGGATCATGAACTTCATCACTTCTGAGATTGCTGAGACCATTCTATGGATGGAAACGACTCAAGATATATGGGACAAACTGAAAGAGCGTTATCATCAAGGCGACGTCTTTCGCATCTCTGATGTGCAGGAAGAAATTTATGCTCTACGGCAAGGTGATTTTTCTATTACTCAATACTTCACTACCCTCAAGAAAATGTGGCAGGAACTTGACGACTTTAGGCATATTCCTTCTTGCACCTGCAATGTTTCTTGTTCTGGTAAACTCTTTTCCACCATCAAGACCTATCGCGACAATGATCACGTCATCCGATTCCTTAAATGAATTAATGAATAATATGCATCGGTCCGCTCACAGATTATGCTTATGCAACCTCCCCCTCACATTAACAAGGTTTTTTTTATGTTAATCCAATAAGAGAGAAAACACGCCTCCACATCTGAATCAGACAAACTCATTGCTTAACCCCACAAATTCCAACCTAAACATCGACCCAACGGTTCTAATATTAAGCCTATTAGTTATGGCAGAGGTAAAAATTTAAAGGTCTATTTTTTTGTAATAAACAAGGTCACACTTTCGAAGTTTGCTTCAAGAAGCATTGTTTTCCATCATACATGAAGACATTCAATCTTGCACAAGCTTTTGATGACCACACTGAAGGTGATACTCAAGACGACCCTGTTCCTGCTCAGACTGATGCTTGCATTTTCACTCCGGAACAACAAAAGGCCCTCCTAAATCTCATTCAACAAGCGTCTCAGTCACCCCAAACTAGCATCCATCAATTGCATACACATGTACCAGAAACCTCAGGTACTTCTCACCCTAAATCATTTTTTTCTTCTGATAAACATGCTTGGATATTGGACACTCGAGCCACTGATCACGTGTGTCATTCCAGTTCCATGTTTACTCATCTCATTGAAATCCCTCCCATCCTTATTAAGCTTCCCAACGGTGCCTCTATAAAAAAAAATTAGTCAGACATCATTCATTTTAACAAGTCTTTTTACTTGGATCGTGTTCTCTACATTCTTGAGTTTCATACAAATCTTATTTCCATTCCTCACATAACTGCTACTCTAGACTGTATTATTTACTTCAATTCATCCAAATGTTTGATACAGCAGAACCATACCCTCAGGACGATTGGTACGACCGAGCTCTCCCATGGCCTATACATGCTTACTTCCCCCTTGCTTCCCTTTCTCCACAATCAACCTTTGTCTAATGTTGTTTCTAGTGGTAGCAATACTTACTATTAAAACATTGTAAACACAAGTGACCTATGGCACTTTCGTCTTGGTCACCCTTCACATGAATCTATCACACACATTAATAAAATCTTTCATTTGCATTTAACTACTAAATTCTCTCCTGTTTATGATACTTGTTTTATGGCGAAACAAAAATGTTTGCCCTTCACTAACAACACTACTAAATCCATTGCTTGCTTTGACATTGTCCACATGGACATATGGGGTCCCATTCTATGCTTGGTCACAAGTATTTTCTTACTATTGTAGATTATCACAATAGGTTTTGTTGGATATTTTTAATGAAAATTAAGTCTAAAACTTCTACTTTAATTCAATCCTTTGTTCACTTAATCCAAACTTAATTTCACCAAACTATCCGGGCAATAAGATCTAATAATGGTCCTAAATTCACCATGAAAACTTTTTATCGAAATCATGGGATCCTTTATCAAACTTCTTACCCAGATACCCCTCAACAAAATGGGATTGTAGTACGTAAGCGTCATCATTTTTTGAATGTCACTTGTGCTTTACTTCTACAATCTCATTTGCCTAACATTTTTTGGGCTTATGCCCTTACTCATGTTATGTTTCTTATTAATATATTCCCTTCAAAACTATTATCTTATAAAACCCCTTTCCAAATTTTGCATAACACTATTCCTAATTATATTAAATTGAAAGTTTTTTGGTGTTTAGTTTTTACGTGTACTCCCAAACACACTAGAACTAAACGTGCTCTTAGGTCCCGTAGATGTATTTACCTAGGCAACAAAGAAGGAGTCAAAGGATCCATCTTATATGACCTCGACTCTAAAGTTATTTTTTTATCTAGATACGCTACCTTATTTGAAAATGTCTTCCCTTACCATAAACATACTACTAAACCTATTACTCTCCTCATCCCACCGCCTACCCCTATCACTGATCCTCCTTTTTAATATCTTGATTATCCTCACCCAATCTCTACAAACACCCCTCACCATCCTCCACAGCCAGCTCCTCTGGCCACCCCCATTGACCCTCCACCTCTTATTTCTCCTCAACATTCCCCCATTTCTCCTTCTCCTACTCCCATCCCTCCACCCACTAGAAAGTCCACCTGTGTCACTAAACAACCCTTATACCTCCAAGACTTCCATTGCTCCTCTATTCATGGCTCATCCACAACTTACCCTCCACTGCAGGTAGCTCTTAAAATCCTTTATCCAATTATTTATCATATGCTAATTTATCTCCTATACATAAGTCTTTAGCCTTAAATGTTTCTTCTGCCCATGAACCTTCTTTATATTCTGAGGTTGTTAAAGACCCTAACTGGAATCTTGCTATTGACAATGAATTAGAAGCCCGTATTAAAAATAACACTTGTGAGCTCACTCCCTTACCTCCCAATAAAATGGCTATAGGTTGTAAATGGATATTTAAGTTAAAATTTCATTCCAATGGCACCATAGAATGCTCTAAAGCCCATTTAGTTGCTAAAGGTTTCACCCAAACCGAAGGGCTTGATTATCACGAAACTCGTAGCCCTGTGTCAATATGACAACTATTTGCACTCTTCTTTCTATTGCCTCCATCAAATGCTAGCATTTACACAAACTCGATATCAATACCGCTTTCTTTCATGGTACATTAGAAGAGAAAGTTTACATGGACACTCCCCCGACCTTAAATCCTCCTCCAAACATATTGTTTACAAACTTAACAAGTCCATCTATGGACTTAAACATGCCAGTCATCAGTGTAATAATACTCTCACCAAAACCCTTCATGAATTAGGGTTTACTTAATCTAGGGCTGGCTATTTCTTATTTATTAAACAAACTGAATTACATTATACTATTATTCTTGTATATGTGGATGATCTTCTGCTTGCAAGTACTTCTCTTTCTGAGTTCAGTCATGTTAAGCATGCCCTGGACTAGAAATTCACTATCAAAGATTTAGGTATTTTGAAATATGTCTTTGGCCTAGAAATTGCTCGTTATTCTTTGGGTGTCACACTATGCCAAAGAAAGTATTGTCTCGACCTTCTGCAGGAGACATGTTTATTAGGTGCAAAACCGGCTTCGGCGCCCATGGATCCTACAGTCAAATTGACAATTGACTTAGATGAACTTCTCTCAAGTCTAACACAGTTAAGATGGCTACTAGGTAAGATAATTTACTTAACTCATTCTCGCTGTCATACCCCAATTTCGACCCTAAATTTTTGAATCAATACAGCTATCATATCATTCACATCATCTGCATAGCATAACATGCCTTTCATCTCGTTTAATGCTCAAATTGTCAGCCAGAATAAATTTGTTGAATTTACAGACAAATCGGTTAAACTGGTCTCAACTGTCCGTAAAATCAGTGAGCGAAAAATTTTAAAATCGAGCTTGTAGACATCATTTATATTAATCTACGTTCCGTGCAGTTTAACACGGCATGCTCGTTTTAATTTTTCAACACTATTTTCGGTCGCATTTTGATTAGTATGAGCATTTTTAACGATCCAAATTTGTTTCAAAATTTGACAAAAAACTGTATTTTTCGAGTGGTTTATTCCGCGCTGTTAATTTTGGTGCAGTCGTTTTTATTTTTCGAACACTTTGGTGCCCGACTTTTTATTATTTTGAATCAGTTTCTTTTTCTTTTTTTTTATGTCAAAATTTTCAAAATAAATAAAAAGATTTATTTAAATAATCAATTGATTTTTAATTGCCCCATTTAAAAAGATTTGAATTTATTTGCATTAAACTTTATTTTAAATCATAGTACTACCAAAGGCAATGGGTGTTTCTTTGTGATTAATCTGAGTCTTTAATTAACTTAATCAATGGTCTCAATCAGAGAATACTTGGATCCCTATCCTCATTTAACCTTCTCAACCAATAATTACTTGACATGTCAAAAAAAAAAAAAATCAAAGAAGCACTAAAAAACCTAGACAATCCACACGAGCTAAAGGGCGCCCCATCCAAAAGCATCTCCCTCTCTCAATTTCAGCAGTAAAAAAAGAACACAAACCATATATCAGCACCGCTACTGTTCACTTATCACAAAAAAACCTCCCCACATACTTTGTCTGCCTTCTTTACTCTCCTTTATCCACCCTTAAACTCCATCTGTCCATTCCGTCAAAATCGCATTGATCTGCCGTACCACAACCTTCACACTACAACAAAGCTCTTTCACACTTCATATTGACCACTAACATCACACTGCAACAAAGGTGAAAAGCATATACACATATAGGATTATCTTCGATACCCAACACCCAAATAGTATTCCGATCCACCAAAAGCTCTCCCTAATCACTACCAGAATGCACCGAAGCGAATTCCGGCCATTCCAAAACGACGGCGACAACACCGTTAGCCATTGAACAACAACTTACCATGAGCAACCACAACAATGACATCCAAACCGCTGTTGAAAGCTACTCGAAACCACCATCCCTCACTGCCACTTACGACGTCGTCACCGTCCTTAACCTTCCGCCACCTTGGTAACAACTTTTGTTTTCTTTGATGTTTCTACTTAGTGTTAGTTTTGGTTGATCTTTTTGAAATTTGTTTTTTGAAAGTGATGTTTGGTTTTGTGTTGTTTAACTTCACAGGATGTTGCATTCCTGCAATGTATCAGAGAGAGGGGAGTTATACTTTTTATACTTTTTTCTTTTTTTTTTATTTAATTGCCATGTGTCAAAAAGCTAGTGGTGGCTTTTCAAATTTTGAAAAAAAAAACTTTTTAATGCAACCGCCCCCTTTTTGAATTGAGGAGGGCATCAAAAGGAAACACTTTCATTTTAAATATATTTGGCTTGCCACCAAGGTTTGGAAGATGCTACATGTGTTTTGATGGTACAAAGAAAACATTGAAGGTTGGATGTAGACCATTCATAGGGTAGATGGATGTCACCTAAAAAACAAATATGGTGGAATCTTGTTGATTGTTGTTAGTAGGGATGCTAATGACCAGTATCTTCCACTTGCCTTTGGGGTTGTACAAAATGAAACTAGGGACTCTTGGAGCTGGTTTGTTAGGTTACTTCTTGATGACATTGGTTGTGATAGTAGGTGGTGCTTCATGTCTGATCAGCAAAAGGTATGTGTAATGATCAATTTTTAAGTATGTGTGATGTTACTGCTTAATGACATTGTGTGACACTTGTGCTATTTTGTGTACATGGATTGGTGCAGGTATTTGAGGAAGAGTATCCTGAGTTTGAACACAGGTTTTGCCTAAGGCATTTATATGCTAACTTCAAGAAGAAGTTTGGAGGTGGTACATTATACAGAGATCTCATTATGGTGTATCTGAAATTCTGGCCTATGTAGACAACAGATGTCCTAACACATGTTAAGACATTGTGCTACATAATCATTTAAACTCAGAGACGCAACAGTAGACTGATACCTTGAATATCAGAACTGCACAATCACAAATGTCACGACATCTGATCCAACATGTCAGTCAAGAACAATAACAAAACTGTAAATTGCAGAATGTTAAATAAGACAGTAGTGTTAACCCAGTTCGGTGCAATTCACCTACATCTGGGGGATACCGATCCAGGACGAAGACTTCACTATCTGTAGAACTGTAACAAAGCTAAACTCCTCCGTTTATAACTTTATACCTAACATCTACCCAATGAACATCTTTATCAAGGCTAAACTCAAACGTTTACAACCCTGATATGAGATACTCCACTCATTTACCTTAATCACCAACTGTGATATCTACATCATCCATGTCAATATAGAAATCTGTCAAGCTTTCTTGACAAACAAGCTAACTCGGATTTGCTTAAAAGCTTCATCCAAGAACAATACACAATCCAATACCTCAAGGCTTATGGATCTGTGCGACACCTATATCTACCACAGTGCATCAACAGATACAAAGGGAGACTTACAACCTAGAGAGCCAACGACTCTCAAAAACCCTAAACCCTTGTTTCTTACGCAAGAAAACAAGGTTACACAAGGCGTACTAAGGCTTATAACAACCTAGGTCTAAGTCTTTTATTTATAGTGTCTTCTGCAGTTTTGGGCTTCAATCTTCAGTCCTTGATCCATGCAGCAATTTCTCCTTGAGTGTTGCAGCAGATTAAAAACTAACTTAAGCCATTCAGTCCAGGATGTCAAGATGCATGTTAAGACATCTTGTTCGACATCACGTCTTCAGGAGAGTTATTTAGCCTGATCTCATTGTTGAGTTATTAATTATGTTTTACCAAAATTTGTTCAAAACCCCAGAGCTTTCAATCTCCCCTTTTTTGGAAAATTTTGGCTAGAACACATATGCATGGTAAACTCCAGATCGATGGTGCATGCAGTGAGGACTCCAAATAATTTCAAGGCCTATACCTTACCCGTGATGGAGTACATGAGAAAGAAGATGCAAGACGCTCCCCCTCAACCCATGAACAAATACTTGTCACGAAAGGATAATCTTCCTCTTAAGAGGCATAAGAAAACCATTAGGAAAAAGCAGTAGCAATACCCTTAGCAGCAAAGTACTTCCTTGGGTAACTCAGAACACAGGACATGATTGTGTTCATAACTCAGCTCACAAGACACAAAAGTCCATTTGAGAGCTGAGACCTAGAATGTTGTAACATCCTATTGAGCATTTTTTACAAGCTGCTTTATCAGACGTGAAATTCTCATGAGAAGATCATAACATTTCTCCCCCTTTTTAGACACAATTTGACAAATATTACCAAGGTATATCCAGATCCAAAGAATGCTCACCCAAAACCTTATATAAGCCAAAAAGACAACAGTAAGAGTGATACAACGATGAGTAAGATGAATTTTGAGATCTTATTTGAAATGTATCAACCACTACCCGGTCTTTATGTCTTTATTCATTTTTGGACAGATTCTTCTTGAAGTACAAGTTCCACCACATGTGAATGTATATTCAAGGACAAGATTTTACACGCCCTTCTGACAAGTATGCACCCTAAGGATTTTCCCAAGACGGAATCAATACCTCTGTCATCAGACTGTCAGAGATTCTCCAGACACTCTTTATTGCTATGACGTCCTTGACCAAGTCACACCCAACAATGTTAAAGAAAATATCTGTATTGAATAAAATCTTCACAATTTTGTGATCACAACCTGTAGAGAAAAATAAATTCTCTCAAACTCAACCAATGATTCTTAAGCATCCAATAAGAACCATTACACATGCACTGCCAAGTCTCCCCCAACTTGCAACAATAAAAAAAAAATTGTCAAGACATCCTTCTTGACATCTCATCCTCCTAGGATGAACACATAATCACAGCTTGCTTGACGCATAAATGCAAACCAGAACTCCAACTGCACCCTCGCAGTAAATCATCTTAGATCAAGAAGCAACTCCCCCTATCTAAGGTAACCAGTGCTTCTCCATAGAACACCTAGTTAATAAATGAAAAACATAAAACACATCTTCATGTCTTCAAGAGCGCACCCTCAGTTCAAGCCACTTGCTGAACATAAGCATCAACTCTTTTATTGCTTCTTCTGACAAGAACCAATAATCACTCACACATGATCACCATCATGCTACCCGTGAGGAAATAATAAAAGGATAACGATCCTACCATAACAAACTCTTGGCTTAAGATCAAAGTCCCATTAATCCCCCTCATCCTGCAACTATCTACACACCACACGAACTCCTCCTGAATTCTCATGTATAGACCTCCAGCTGCTTGAGGCACAAACCAATTGAATTAGAATGATTCACATTCCTCAAAGAGATGCACATGGCCCCTTAGTTTGTTATAACGATGTCAGATATCGTATGCATGCTCCAGAACTTCACAGCTGCCAAACTGATCCACTACTAGCATGACTTGCAGCCAGGGGAAACATCCCCTTCGCAAGATTTTCCACTGACCTTACCCAGCCAGCAATTGAGATAGACACCCCGCAATCCAAGACAGTCATTCCTTATCATTCTCCCGTATGATAACCTGGAATACTTCTGATTTTTGGTGAATACCCACTTCTGAACTCATTAGAAACCAGACCTTCATGCAATTAACATATGATCCACTCTAGTCTTCTCCACACCATCCTCCCAAGGCAGTTCTTCTCCTTCATTATTCTCCCATATGACAAGATAGATACTCCTTAGACATGATGTAGCCAACATGTTCCTAGACCAGAACTTAAGAATCCTCCACCAAGGATAACCAACCCAAAGATGTTCTAACATTAGTTAGGACATCTTCCACACATCACAGACACCACACATCATGGTTCTTGATATGCTCCGCCACTGGACTTACTATCAGCATAGTAATCCAAACTGAAGATCTTCACACAACACTGCGCCACCAGTTTGAACAAAGAGAACTTCAGAACCCTAGAGAGAAATAAACTCTCATCCACCAAAAGAAGGTATACTTTCATCCTCAACTCAGAACTTTTGTCACAAGCTCCCAGAGAACCAGAACCTCCTTACATTTTCAACTAACTACTCTTCTACACAAGAGCAATCAGTTTCAAGCATCCTGCTTAAATGCACACTATGAAACCAACCAAATGCCACCTTTTGATTGATCTCAATCTTCTTCAGAATTTCCACAAGATACACTGATCCACCAATGAAAATAGATCTTCAAGTCACATGAACTTCTTGCCCCATAGCAAGACATCTTGGATCCACCAAGCCTCTTAGTCATGTAACATCTTCCCATCCACAGCTCCCGCAAACTGCATGAGATAGACCTTTTTGAAGCATCCACAACTTCCATTCTCCTGTAGATCACCTTATCTTAAGCTGATGTGCCACATCACCAGCTGAGACTTCTGATGTTCAGTTAGATGTCATAACATTCTGATATGACATCCAACTATTGAATTCAGCTTCTCCTTCTGCCACTTAGAAGAACCTCCTCCCTTCGTAGAACAAGAGTTCCATGCTCTTATAGACTTGATTCAACAACCAAGTTTGAGTAGACAACCTCCATCCTGCTTTAGAACTCCAAATACTTCAAACCTTCCATGTCTGAATCTTCAAAAAATAAGTAGTCCAAGACTACACCATAGCCATACCAAAGAATGCCACTTTCCTTAGTAGAGTTGACTGTAGAAAGTCAGAAATAACTGCCACTTAACTTTGACCTTCAACAAGAAGAGCAAGATCCATGCTCCAAAGCACCTAGATCATAAATAAACTGATCCAAGATATAACCATCAAGATTATGATGTCTTCATCTTCATCTTCAACAACATCAAAGTCTAGACTAGTTTCTTGCTAGGAAACTCTCCAGAGAACACATGCTTCTGTCACACCCGACTGAAGCCACTTCTTAGGTCACCACCTAAGACTAAAATAGATGTTAAAGCGTATGCAGTACCCTTCCCATGATTCTGCACAAACTCTGATGATGAGATGTTCCAACATCTTGTTGAACATCAGTAATCTTGACTTTCAAGGATAATTAATTAAATACTTGTGGACTCCACAAATAACAATTGATCTTAAAGCCTTGTCCAATAACCCTTCTTCACTGTTGTAACTGAGCTCCACCAGATCACATCATGAACACTTGTAAAGTATTCAATCTTTTTGCAAGTATCTTCTTCAAAGGACAATGTTGAGATACCAAGACTGTCACCATTGACTCAAGTAACTAAGACTTTCTCTAAACAAATCTTATTTACCTCAATAATTCTTCAATCAGATTGGATCCACTCTTAGGGTCAAGAGAGATGAATCCTTCCTTGCTGTTTTTGGATGGTGAAAATAAATCACCTCCACTTTCTTCAGATCGTGTTTCAAAGAAACACTTTATAGTCAGAAGAGTAACTAGAAGACTCCAGATACACGACATAGATTCCTTTATGAGTGGACTTGAGAGAATTCTCAAGTATCTTTGACAACCTAGCCGATCAATAATTTATCAAACTCCTAGAGCAAGAATATGATAAACTTAAACTCAACTCCTCTCCTCTTCAACTGACTTCAACTGCACCAAGGAACCAAGCTTCCAAGTACCAAGTCATCATACCAGATATCTAACCACAACTCCCTTCACTCCATCGCTCCCGACTTTGGAATAAAAGAATGCAGATATCTTCAAATATAGAAGCAGGCGATTGAAACCTTCCACCAACTGTCTTCAGTAACAACTCCAGAATCCCATAATTCTAGAGCTCTTCCATCAAAAACACATGCAGCGGAAACATCAAGGAACATATCATGCTTGCCCTAATAAGATGTCACAACATCTTATAAGACACATCAATAAGAGAACTAGCCACTTCTCCTGTAGTTATTGTAGAATCTCCTCAGCAACATGAACAACCTTCGGGTAGCTCCCTTCGATCCAGAATATCCATCTCATCCATTAATACCCTTGAGTATGTCTGAGTTGATTGATCTGATCTTCTAAACTCTTCCTTGTTTAAACACCAGAAAGTATCTCCCAAAGACCTCATCCAGAAATAGACAGGATGCCTGCTCTGATACCAATTGAAATTCTGGCCTATGTAGACAACAGATGTCCTGACACATGTCAAGACATTGTGCTACATAATCATTTAAACTCATAGGCGCAACAGCAGACTGATACCTTGAATATTAGAACTGTACAATCACAGATGTCACGAAATCTAATCCAACATGTTAGTCAAGAACAATAACAAAACTGTAAATCGCAGAATGTTAAATAAGACAGTATGTGTTAACCCAGTTTGGGGCAATTCATCTACACCTGAGGGATACCAATCCAGGACGAAGACTTCACTATCTGTAGAACAGTTACAAAGCTAAACTCCCCTGTTTACAACTTTATACCTAACATTTACCCAATGAATATCTTTATCAAGGCTAAACTCAAACGTTTACAACCCTGATATGAGATACCCCACTCACTTCCCTTAATCACCAACTGTGATATCTACATCATCCTTGTCAATACAGAAATCTGTCAAGCTTTCTTGACAAATAAGCTAACTCGGATTTGCTTAAAAGCTCCATCCAAGAACAATACATAATCCAATACCTCAAGGCTTATGGATCTGTGCGACACCTATATCTACCATAGTGCATCAACAGATACAAAGGGATACTTACAACCTAGAGAGCCAACGACTCTAAAAAACCCTAAACCCTTGTTTCTTACGCAAGAAAACAAGGTTACACAAGGTGTACTAAGGATTATAACAACCTAGGTCTAAGTCTTCTATTTATAGTGTCTTCTGCAGTCTTGGGCTTCAATCTTCAGTCCTTGATCCATGCAGCAATTTCTCCTTGAGTGTTGCAGCAGATTAAAAACTAACTTAAGCCATTCAGTCTAGGATGTTAAGATGCATGTTAAGACATCTTGTTCGACATCACGTCTTCAGCAGAATTATTTAGCTTGATCTCATTGTTGAGTTATCAATTATGTTTTACCAAAATTTGTTCAAAACCCCAGAGCTTTCAGTATAAATGGCAGCCTTTTTGGAGGCACATGAGGATAAGATGAATCAGATTAAGGAGGTGAGTTTAGATGCTTTTGAATGGCTAAATGTAATTCCCAAACATAAGTGGTGTAAGCATGCATTTCCCTTTTACTCTAAGTATGATGTTCTGATGAAAATGTACCGTGGTATAGATCCTGATGAATTGGCAGCATTGTTGAATGATGATGGTATACTAGACATTTAACCATTTAGTGTTGATACTAGTCCTGCAAAACTAACTGACAATGTTAAACAGTCTGTAAATGTTAACCCAAATAGGCCTACTGTCAAAAATTTCTTTGGTCCAAGATCTAAGGTCCCAAAACCTGCTGTCAGAACCTTCTTTAGTCCAAGACCAAAGGTAACTAAGCCAACTGTCAAACCAATGACAAATGAAGCTAACAAGTCAAGTATGAGTTGTAACACCCCAAATTCGATTATGATTAATTGTTGCTTATTTGAGGATATAAGGTGATTTTGACGATATGTGGTTATGTGGCACGATGCATTGTGGTGAAATTATTTTAATAATATTAATAGTAAGAATAATCATATAGTATTATTCAAATTATTGTTTATTATTTAAAATAATAGAAGTGGGAGTATTGAGGGTATGTTGGTCATTAGGGATGGATAAGTGAGGGTATAATGGGAAGAACACATTTAGGGGTATTTTAAGAGAGAATAGTGAAAGGAACTCATTATTCGTATTATTTTTTAGGAAGAGGCAAATGTGCTCTGAAGAACAAGTGAGAAGGAGGCTAGGGCATAGAAGAATTCTGGAGGAACTTCAAGAGAGGTCGAAGGAGACAATATTCTAAGGTATGGGGAGTATCACTTTGCAATATGTTGATATAAAGATTAGGTGTTGGTGGGTGATTGGAGTTTTGGGGGGAATCCATGGGGTTGAATGAGGGTTTTAGGAAGATTTTGTGATCATATGATTGGAATTGATGAATTAGTCTTGTTTGATTTATTTGGTTGAATTGCAAATGTTAGATGTAGGCTATTAGTGCAAAATCTGTGAAAAATTGCTGTTAAAAATCGAGTTTAGTGCAGAAAAACGCAGGTGGGTCGTTGTTGTCATCCAGGGTTTTGGGTTGCAGAATCGCAGGGCCCGCTTAGCGCGGTCTGGAGAAATATCGCCTCCTCAAGGCAGTGAGCAGCGCGCTTAGCACAGATGGGGCCCGCTTAGCGCGACCTGGGACTAAAAAATATTATTTTTATTGCCTTAAAATTCATGGAAAATATCTGTTTTATAATATAATAATGCTGTGATGTTGCTGTAAATTTCTGCTATGTGTTGACGTGTTAAATGATGATGTTTTGATGATTAATTGACGAATATGTGATGACATGACGTATATGAGAATTGATGAATGATGATGCACATTATGAGGTTTAATTGATGATGATGATTATTGATGTGGTGTATCATACATTCATATGTATACTCCGTGACGACGCTTCATTCCCATTGTGCGGATATGAGGTAATTATGACATGCTCCGGTTCCAATTGCGGAATTGATCCTATTGACGAGGATCTTTGGAGGGTTGATGACCTAGTGTCCATTATTATGACGATTTGGTACCACGTGCATGTTTATGATGATGCATTTCACTCTTGGTGGCATTGCATGATTGTATATGGGTGATATTGGTGATGTGAGGTTTTATATGATGTTTTGGGTGAGTCTTTGAAGTAATTGATAAAAACAACTGTTGCCCTGTTAATGTCTTTTCTTTATATGATTTATATTGAATTGTGATTACTCACCCTGCATGTTTGAATGTTGCCTCTACGTGGGTAACGTGCAGGTGATCAGGCTTAGCCGTGGATGCGTTCGAGGACTTGAAGTTATTTTGCTTTTGGTCGATTTAGAGGGTCTTGCTCTGATAGTGTAACATCGGGTTGGGGTCCTTTGGGTCGAACTATGTTGTTTCCTTATTTTGCTGTCATTCGATGACGTGGATTTATTTTTGATTATTTCGACGTTTGTTGAAAACCTTTTAATTGAGAATTTTGAGTTCCGCTGCCATGTGAAGGTTTTTTGTAAAACATTTGAAGAAAACCCTTTTGTTTACAAGGTAATTGTGTTATTTTGATTTAATGAGAAATGAGCACCCTTCGAGGGAATTTTTATGCTTTACTCTGATATTTGAGTTGTTTCTGCTGCAACATCATTTGGGGGTAGAAAATGGTGTTACATTAGTGGTATCAGAGCAGGTCGGTCTGTCCGACCAAGTTTTTACTTGATGTCTGTCCCTGTCAGTCGACGAGTGTGTGTACACTGTCGATGTTTTAGTTCTTCTAACCTTGTTGGTAGTGTACAGGATGGCTGGAAGAAATGATCGTGCAATTGCTGATGCGTTGGAATCGGTTGCTAATGTGGTGGCGTAGCTGAATCCGAATGGTGGAGCTCCTGATGAGTTTTGTGCTTTGGGGAAGTTTCAAAGGAACAATCCACCGACTTTTGTGGGTACGCATGATCCAGCAAGTGCACACAAGTGGCTGAAGGCGATCGAGAAGATCTTCTGGGTGATGGGGTGTTCTGATGAGCAACAGGTTCAGTTCAGAACGCATCTGCTGGAAGAAGAGGCTGAGGACTAGTGGAATAACACCCGTCAGAGACTTGCAGATGTGGACACTGTGATAACTTGGGCTATGTTTAAGCAAGAGTTTCTGGGAAAGTATTTTCCAGAGGATGCTCGTGGCAAGAGAGAAGTGGAATTCCTTGAGCTGAAGCAAGGAGATATGATTGTGGCAGAGTATGCCGCGAAGTTCGAGAAGTTGGTGAAGTTTTGTCCGCACTACAATCGTGCTGATGTTGAGATGTCCAAATGTCTCAAGTTTGAGAATGGGCTGAGACCAGAGATTAAGCAGGGTATTAGGTATCAGCAGATCCGCATGTATGCTGAGTTGGTTGACAAGAGCAGAATCTACGACAAGGACAGCCGAGCTCGATCTGCTCACTACAAGCAGTTGAGTGAGAAGAAAGGGCAGTATAAGGGTTAGCCTTATACAACTTCAGCTGACAAAGAGAAGCATAAGGCTTCAGATGGGAAGAAGACAAGTGGGGGAGCAGCTCCCGCTTCTGGAAAGTGTCATAAGTGTGGTGGGCAAGGTCACTGTGCTGATACGTGCATCAATAATGTGGTGAGGTGCTATTGATGTGGTAAGAAGGGGCATAGAGCTACTGACTGCAAAGATGAAGGTCCGACCTGTTTCAATTGTGGTGAGAAAGGTCATATCAGTACTCAGTGTCAAAAGCCGAAGAAGACTGCTACTACTGCCCAGACCAGTGGCTGTGTGTTTGCTTTGAGTGGTGCAGAAGTTCCAGAGAAGGACAACATGATTAGAGGTACTTGTTTTATTAATAATACCGAGTTGGTTGCTATTATTGATACTAGTGCTACTGATTCTTTTATCTCGCTTGAATGTGCTAATAGATTGAGTTTGAAGTTATCTTATATGAATGGGAATATGGTAATAGAAACTCCAGCTAATGGTTTTGTTACTACTACCCTTGTGTGTTTGAGATGTCCTGTGACGATTTTTAAGAATTTTGTGATGGATTTGGTGTACTTACCCTTGTACCAGATCGATGTGATCTTTGGAATGAACTGGTTGGAGTTCAACCGTGTTCACATCAATTGTTATACCAAGGTTGTAGAGTTTCCTGAAATTGATGCCAGTGGGGAGTTGATGTTCTTATCTGCCAAGCAAGTAGACGAACTTGTGGAGGATGAAGCTTTGGTGTTTGCAATGTTTGCATCGTTGCAAATTGATCGCGAAGCTGCGAGTACGGAGTTACCAGTTTTCTGTGAATTTCCAGATGTGTTTCCAGATGACATCAGTGATTTTACTCCAGAGCGTGAAGTGGAGTTTGCAGTGGACTTAATACCAGGTATGAGTCCAGTGCCGATGGCTCCTTATCGGATGTCAGCTTCTGAGCTAAGTGAATTGAAGAAACAGTTGGAAGAGTTGCTTGAGAAGAGGTTTGTTCGACCAAGTGTTTCTCCGTGGGGTGCTCCTGTGTTGTTAGTGAAGAAGAAAGACGGGAGTATGAGGTTGTGTGTTGATTATCGGCAGTTGAATAAAGTGACTATCAATAATAAGTATCCACTACCGAGAATCGACGATTTGATGGATTAATTAGTAGGTGCCTGTGTGTTCAGTAAGATTAATTTGAGGTCAGGTTATCATCAGATTCGTGTTAAGCCTGGCGATATTCCGAAGACGGCTTTCAGGACGAGGTATGGACACTATGAATACACTGTGATGCCGTTTGGTGTATCCAATGCACCTGGTGTGTTCATGGAGTACATGAATCAGATTTTCCATGAGTATTTGGATAAGTTTGTAGTGGTATTTATCGATGATATCTTGATATATTCTAGATCCGAAGAAGAACATGTTGAGCATTTGAGGATTGTGTTGCAAGTGTTGAAGGAGAAGAAGTTGTATGCAAAGCTGTCGAAGTGTGAGTTCTGGTTGAAGGAAGTGAGTTTCCTTGGCCATGTGATTTCAAGTGGCGGGATTGCTGTTGATCCTTCTAAGATTGATGCCGTGTTACAATAGGAGACTCCGAAGTCTGCTACTGAGATACGGAGTTTTTTGGGATTAGCGGGTTATTACCGCAAGTTTATTGAAGGCTTTTCTGAGTTGGCGTTACCTTTGACTCAGTTGAATCGAAAGGGTCAAGCTTTTGTGTGGGATGTAGCTTGTGAAGAGAGTTTTGTGGAATTAAAGAAGAAGTTGACGATTGCTCCAGTGTTGATTTTGTCTAATCTGAGTGAGTCTTTTGTAGTGTATTGTGACGCGTCGAAGATGGGTCTTGGTGGAGTGTTGATGCAGAATGGACAAGTTTTTGCCTATGCTTCGAGACAATTGCGAGTTCATGAGAGGAATTATCCTACACATGACTTGGAGTTGGCCGCCGTGGTGTTTGTGTTGAAGATTTGGAGACATTATCTGTTTGGATCTAAATTTGAAGTGTTCAGTGATCATAAGAGTCTGAAGTACTTATTTAATCAGAAGGAATTGAATATGAGGCAGAGAAGGTGGTTAGAGTTGTTGAAGGATTTCGATTTTTGATTTAAGTTATCATCCAGGCAAAGCAAATGTAGTGGCCGATGCATTGAGCAGGAAGTCATTGCATATGTCGATGCTTATGGTGAAATAATTAGAACTAATTGAGTAATTCAGAGATTTGAGTTTGGTATGTGAAGCGACTCCTGATAGTGTGAAGTTGGGAATGTTGAAGTTGACTAGTAGTATTCTGGAAGAAATCAGGGTGGGGCAGCTATCTGATTTAAAGTTGGTTGACCAATTGAATTTGATTAACCAAGGTAACAGAGGTGACTTTCGGATTGATGAGAATGGCGTAATGATGTTTAGAGATAGAGTGTGTGTTCCAGATGTCCCAGATATTAAAAAGAGCATTCTTGAAGAAGGACATCAGAGTAAGTTGAGTATTCACCCCGTTGCTGCGAAGATGTACCAAGATTTGAAAAAGTTGTTTTGGTGGCCAGGTATGAAGAAAGATGTCGCGGAGTTTGTTTATGTGTGTTTGACTTTTCAGAAGTCGAAGGTGGAGCATCAGAAGCCTTTAGGTATGATGCAGCCGTTGAGGATTCCAGAATGGAAATGGGATAGTATTTCCATGAATTTTGTGGTGGGATTGCCGAAGACTGCTAAGGGAAATGATTCAATCTGGGTGATCGTGCATAGATTAACAAAGTCGGCTCATTTCTTACCGGTGAAGATTAATCATTCCATGCAGAAGTTAGCGGAGTTGTACATCGATGAAATTGTGAAGTTACACGGGGTACCTTTGAGTATTGTGTCGGATAGAGATCCGAGGTTTACATCGAGGTTTTGGAAGAGTTTGCAATATGCTTTGGGTACTAAGTTGAGGATGAGTTCTGCCTATCATCCGCAGACGGGCGGTCAGACAGAAATGACTATCCAATCTTTAGAGGATTTACTGAGGGCTTGTGTGTTGGATCATGGAGGATCGTGGGATAGCCATTTACCGTTGATTGAGTTCACGTACAATAATAGTTTTCATGCTAGTATTGGAATGACACCCTACGAAGCTTTGTATGGGAGAAGGTGTAGGACTCCTTTGTGTTGGTATGAGTCGGGCGAGAGTGCTGTACTCGGACCTGAAATTGTGCAAGAGACGACTGAGAAGATTAAGATGATCCAAGAAAGAATGAAAGCTTTGCAGAGTCGTCAGAAGAGTTACCATGATAAGAGGAGGAAAACACTTGAATTCCAAGAGGGAGATCATATGTTTTTGAGAGTGACGCCAGTGACTGGTGTGGGTCGAGCTTTGAAGTCTAGGAAGCTCACTCCATGTTTTGTTGGCCCATATCAGATATCGCAGAGGATAGGAGAGGTAGCCTATCGAATTGCTTTACCGCCATCACTTGCGAATTTGCATGACGTGTTCCATGTGTCTCAATTGAGGAAGTATATTCCAGATCCGTCGCATGTGATTCAGATGGATGATGTACAAGTGAGGGATAACCTGACTGTAGAAGTATTGCCGGTGCATGTCGATGGTCGAGAAATGAAACAACTGCGAGGTAAAGAGATCGCTTTGGTGAAAGTTCTGTGGAGAGGACCAGTTGGTGAAAGTAAGACTTGGGAGCGCGAAGACCAGATGAAGGAGTCATATCCGACTCTATTTGCTTCAGGTAAATTTTCGAGGACGAAAATTCCTTAAGTGGGGGAGAGTTGTAGCACCCCAAATTCGATTATGATTAATTGTTGCTTATTTGAGGATATAAGGTGATTTTTACGATATGTGGTTATGTGGCACGATGCATTGTGGCGAAATTATTTTAATAATATTAATAGTAAGAATAATCATATAGTATTATTCAAATTATTGTTTATTATTTAAAATAATATAAGTGGGAGTATTGAGGGTATGTTGGTCATTAGGGATGGATAAGTGAGGGTATAATGGGAAGAACACATTTAGGGGTATTTTAAGAGAGAATAGTGAAAGTGTTAGTTCTTGGATTGGCTAGAATTTTGGTAAAACAAAGTTGTTCAACGTTGATGTCACATGGGTGATGTCTTAACATTGAGTCTTAACATTGGATAATGTTAAGTGTTTAAGTTGTTGAAGTTTTGAAGTCTGATGTCACATGCGATGTCATGACATCAGATATGCAGATCATTAAAACATCAGGTTTGAGATGTTTTTAGGGTTAAGCGTATTAGCTGGATTTTGGGAGAGCTGTTAGAGTTATTGGATGTGAATATCTTGGAGGAGATATTTTCTGTTACAAACAGATTTGATGCAGATTTGTAGGAGTGTTTAAAGGCTGAAGATTTAAGAAGATTTTGAGAGAAAATCTGTTTTGAAGATTCAGTTTTAAATAACAAATCATATCAGATATTGTAGCAGGTCCAAGCCTAAATCAAATAGCTATATAAAGCGCATCAATCCTTTGAAGAAAACACAGAAGATAGAGAGCATAGACTGAGTGTCAATCATTGTCTTTGTACGAGTATTTTGTAAACCATTCTAGGTTAAATTGGTGAGTTGTAAGGTGTACTCTCTTAGAGCTGTGAAGCAAGAGAGTGTTGGTACTTGATCAAATCTTGTAAGCAGGATCAAGGTGTTTCTCAAAGTGTGATCTTTGAGGTGTTTTAGGAAGTGAGTAGTGTTCTCATACCTAAGTGGTCTCTTAGGTAGAAAGTTCATTAGGTAGAGATTAAGTTTAGGAGATGTCAACTGGGTTGTTGAGTCTGTAAATTAATTCTACTAATAGTGAAATTCCTTCCTGGCTTGGTAGCCCCCAGAGTAAGTTGTTTAACTGAACTGGGTGAACAATTCTTTGTGTACTCTTCTGTTGTTTTATATTGTCCATTGCAGAGTGTGTTGTTGTGACATTACACGTAACATCACATATCTGGTACCAGAATTTCAATTGGTATCAGAGCAGGCATCCTACTCTGCATCTGGGTGAGATATAGGGCTGATACTTTCTGGTAATATGGACAAGGAAGTTAGTGGATTTGTGAATAGACCCCCTATTCTGGATGGCTCTAATTATGATTATTGGAAGCCAAGGATGATTACCTTTTTGAAATCCTTGGACAGCAGGGCTTGGAAGGCTATCATAAAAGAATGGAAAACACCTGTTGTTGTTGAGAAAGATGATGCTGGGAAAGAAAAAGAAGGCAGCTCAAAACTGAAACCTGAAGAAGAATGGACCAAGGAACAAGATGAGCTTGCCCTTGGTAATTCTAAAGCTCTAAATGCTATTTTCAATGGAGTTGATAAGAACATCTTCAGGTTGATCAACACCTGTGAAGTTGCTAAGGAAACTTGGGACATCTTAAAGACTACTCATGAAGGAACCTCAAAGGTTAAGATGTCAAGACTTCAACTTATGACATCAAAGTTTGAAAGTCTAAAAATGAAGGAAGATGAAACTATTCATGATTTTCACATGAGTATTCTTGAGCTGTCTAATGCCTCTAGTGCTCTTGGAGAAAAGATGACTGATGAAAAACTGGTGAGGAAAATCCTTAGGTCCCTTCCCAAGAGATATAAGATGAAGGTGACTGCAATTGAAGAAGCTCAAGACATCAGTAAAATGAGAGTTGATGAGCTAATTGGATCTCTTCAAACTTTTGAGTTAGGGTTGAATGAAGAGGAACCTGAAAAGAAGACCAAGAGTATAGCCTTGGTATCTAATACTCAAGAAGAGAAGAAAGGGAATGGTGCTGAATCTCAGGAGGAGCTATCTCAGGCTATTGCTATGCTGGGAAGACAGTTCAACAAGGTGTTCAAGAGAATGAATAGAAACTACAAACCTAATGTTAAGAACATCTCCTCTGACATCAGCAAGTCAAAAGAAAAGGATGAAGAGAAGACTGCTCAAGACAAAGGGATCAAATGCTTTGAGTGTGAAGATTATGGGCATGTCAAGAAAGAATGTCCTACATTCCTTAAGAAGCAAAAGAAGGGCATGACTGTTTCCTGGTCTGATACTGACAGTGAAAGTGAAGAAGAGTAAGCCAAGCATGTCAGAGCATTGACAGAGACATGTGTGTCTGATAGAGAATCAAGTGATGAGGAACTGACTTTTGAGGAGTTAGCAGCCTCTTATCAAGAGTTATGTCTGAGGAGTGCAGAGGTTTGTCAAGAAAGTGAGAAACAAAATAAACAAATTGTTCAGCTTGAGACTGTTAAAGCTGATCTTGAAAATGAAGTCTTGTTGGTTAAATCTCAACTTGATCAAATGACAAAATCTGTTAGAATGTTGAACAGTGGATCTGATACTCTTGATAAGATCCTTCAGGCAAAAAAGGTAACAGGAGACAAATCTGGCTCAGGATTTGTTGTTGAGGAGAAGGTTTCTGCTGAAGCTAGTACTTCAGGAACCAAAAAGGACATGTCTCAACCAATGTCTCAACATAACAAAAAGAGACATAATCCTAAACCTAAGCAGGTTGCTCACCAACAGACTCAAAATGTTGGGAAAAGGTATGCTCATGGTCCTCATCAAGGGAAGGTACATACTTATGGAGCTAGGCAGTATATGCCTCCTCAATACCATAGGAGCATGCAGGCTTCTAGGTTTAAACAAAACATGTTTCATCAGATGTCTCAACATCAGGGGAATATGTATGGCTTTGGATATAATAATGATGTGCCTCATTTTTATGGTAGAATGAAGCCACATCATCATAGAAGATAACCTAAGAGACAGAATCCTCACTACAGAAGACAGGCAAACTATGGAAGAAGACAACCCAGTACTATGGATGACAGCCACAACAGTTTCATCATCAAGGTGGCAGGGAGTTTAACAACTTCAGAGAAGAGAGAGTAAGGTGCTTCTATTGTGGAAGATTTGGTCATATGCAGTTTTCTTGCTTTAAACTGCATGGATATCCCAAATATGTCCCTCAACCTAGACAGAAGGAGAACATGACTAAGGTTGTTAAACAATGGGTTCCTAAAGCTGAGGTTACATGTCTATTGGCTCACGCATCAGATAGACATTCTGCTAAGGATGGATGGTACTTTGACAGTGGATGTTCAAAGCATATGACTGGGTCCAAAAATCATTTGGTGGAGATCAATTCTTGCTCCTCAAATGATGTTACTTTTGGTAATGGAGAGAAAGGGGAGGTAAAAGGAGTTGGAAAATTGAAGTGTCATGATGGACCTGATCTTGACAATGTGCTTCTTGTCAAAGGTTTGAGTGCTAATTTGATTAGCATAAGTCAGCTTTGTGATGAAGGATACAAAGTCAGCTACACTAAAGATGAGTGTTTGGTGACTAATGAGAAGAATGAGGTGGTTATGAAGGGAGTCAGATCCAGAGATAATTATTATCAATGGGTACCTCAAGAGGTCAGCCCATCTAATGATGTTAAGGTTGATGTTGTGACATCAGACTGTAACATTAAGTGTGAAAGTCTGAGCATGTTGAAAGGTCAATTAGGGTTAATAACTTATGGTGTGAATTCTTTTAAAAATTTAAAAGGAAGTTATTTTGGAGGGAGAAACTCATTGATTGGCTTTTAAGTGATCCACAAAATCAGGCTCCATACTTTAGGCTATCATTACCTATTGTAGCTATCACACGCTTCATCAAACACCATACCCCTAGACGGTTCATCTCCTTCTCCATCAACAGAAGTAGCAATCCTTCCCTGATCCTCAGTTGCTTCACTGGAACAATGTCAAAACAAGTATCATCCCCTTCAAAGAAGTCTGCTTCAAAAAGTTCTTCTCTTGAAAAAGCTAGGGTTTTGACGAAAGAGGGTTCTACTGAAGAAGCTTTGAATATAGCACCCATCTCCATGATGGTTCCTGAATCTGGTAAGTTAAGACCTTCCAAACTTCAACCAAAAAGGGCTGCAACTAAATTTAATGATAATGAAACTAAGAGGCTAGTCACTAGTGTACTTTTTAGCGATAAATCTGCATCTAGGTCATCTATCTCTCAAAATGTTAAAGAGAGGTTTGATGTTGATAAGAGCATTAATCAAATTGCAACGAAAATACTGGATAAGGGTTTAGCTGTGAAAGGGATTTCTGTACCCCTGAGACAAATGCCTGCTGAAAAGGAGGACATGCAAAGTGCTGATACAAATCTTCACAGACTGGCTCTGTCGTTCATTGAAGATGCTGAAGTAGGTGTTGAAGAAGAACGTGTTCATGAGGAAGTTGATGTTGAAACAAATGTCAGAACATCGACTGATAGGGATGTTGAAACTAGCTCTAGTGGAAAGAAGAATGAAGAGGTGGTAAATGTTGTTGACCTGTCTGATGATGAAGTGATTGGAAATGTTGTACCTAGTCTTGCCAAAAGACTTAAAACTAGAAAAGGAAAGAATGTGGAATCTTCTCCTAAGAAGTCAGCTGAAGGAAAGAAGAAAAAGACTTATGTTGTTGGTCCAACAAAAACTTGGAGTAAAGTTGATGTGAATCCCAGAAAGAGGAAGCTGTTGGAAGAATCTGAATCAGAGTATGATGTTGAGGATGATGTTTAAGACATCACTCCTGTGAGAAAGTCAATCTTGAAGAGAATTACTGACAAGATACCTGATGTTCCTGTTGACAACATTTCATTCTATTATGCAAGCAGTGCTTCCATGTGAAAATTTGTTTGTCAAAGAAGACTTGCTCTTGAAAGAGAGATTGGCAAAGAGGCTATGGAAATTAAAGAAGTCATAGAGGTGATAAAGGTTGCTGGATTGATGAAGACTGTTTGTGGGTTCTCCAAGTGTTATGACAGTCTGGTTAAGGAATTTATGGTTAACATTCCTGTGAATATTTCTGACAAAAGAAGTGTGGATTTCATGAAAGTGTTTATTAGAGGCAAATGTATTGAGTTCTCTCCTGAGGTTATCAACAATTACCTAGGAAGAAAAGAAGAAGAGTTTACAGAGTTAGAAGTTACTGATAATGATGTCTGCAAGGAGATAACTGCTGGTCAAGTAAAGGTGTGGCCCTTGAAAGGAAAATTGACAACTAGCAAACTTAGTGTTAAGTATGCTATCTTGCACAGAATTGGAGCTGAAAATTGGATGCCTACTAATCATAAAACCACAACAGCTGTGGGATTAGGAAGGTTCATTTATGCTGTTGGCACTAAGAAGAAATTTGACTATGGATCATATATTTTTGAACAGACTGTGAAACATGCCACCACTAATGCTATCAAAATGCCTATAGCATTTCCATCTCTCATTTGTGGAGTAATTCTGAAACAACATCCTGGCATATTGACAAGTTCAGACATAGCCTGCAAGAGGGAGTCTACATTATCTCTGCATCCAAAATTGTTTGTTGGGAGTCATGTTCCAGACATTGTCTCAACATCAGATGCTGGTGTCAAGAAGAAAAGTACCAAAGCTGATTTGCTTGCAGAATTGAAGGCTACTTGCAAGGATCTGGATATTGTGATCAGTACCAGTATGACTAGAATGAAGGAAATTGAGAAGCTGATCCAGTCCTTGGAACAGGATGATAATGATGATGTTCATGTCAATGCTGAAGGTGTCAATTCTGAGGAAGATGATGAGGATGATGAAGATGGGCTTAGCTCTGATGAAGATTAAGTTTCTTTTGTTGTTTCTGCTAGACAGTAGTTTTTTTTTGCTTTTGTTGTTTTGCACTTGATGTGTTTGGTTTGTAACCTGAATATTATGTTTGAAGCACTTTTTATGTTTTTGTTCTATGATTTGTCTTGTCTTGAATGCTGATTTTAGACTGACAATGAGAGCTAGCTTAGGACTAACTGGTAGTTAGTAGGTGTTTGTCCAATTATGGCTAAAAAGGGGGAGAGTTAGCCAAGCCAAGGTGTGGTTGTGAATCCTGTTTCTGATGTGGTGCAGAAGTTGAGGGGGAGAGTGTTTGTGCAGCTGTATGCTGGTCTTGGTTTTGAGGGGGAGCTTGACCCTTTGCTGAGCTGATGGAGTATGTACAACATTTTGAAGTATGAGCTGTTTTGAAGGAGTGTTGCTAGGAGCTTTTAACATTTTTATCCGCTACTGAAGTCTCTGATGTTGCAGAGATTATTTTAGCCAAAATTAGCCAAAGGGGGAGATTGTTAGTTCTTGGATTGACTAGAATTTTGGTAAAACAAAGTTGTTCAATGTTGATGTCACATGGGTGATGTCTTAACATTGAGTCTTAACATTGGATAATGTTAAGTGTTTAAGTTGTTGAAATTTTGAAGTCTGATGTCACATGCGATGTCATGACATCAAATATGCAGATTATTAAAACATCAGGTTTGAGATGTTTTTAGGGTTAAGCGTATTAGCTGGATTTTGGTAGAGCTGTTAGAGTTATTGGATGCGAATATCTTGGAGGAGATATTTTCTGTTGCAAACAGATTTGATGCAGATTTGTAGGAGTGTTTAAAGGCTGAAGATTTAAGAAGATTTTGAGAGAAAATCTGTTTTGAAAATTCAGTTTTAAATAACAAATCATATCAGATATTGTAGCAGGTCCAAGCCCAAATCAAATAGCTATATAAAGCGCATCAATCCTTTGAAGAAAACACAGAAGATAGAGAGCATAGACTGAGTGTCAATCATTGTCTTTGTACGAGTATTTTGTAAACCATTCTAGGTTAAATTGGTGAGTTGTAAGGTGTACTCTCTTAGAGCTGTGAAGCAAGAGAGTGTTGGTACTTGATCAAAGCTTGTAAGCAGGATCAAGGTGTTTCTCAAAGTGTGATCTTTGAGGTGTTTTAGGAAGTGAGTAGTGTTCTCATACCTAAGTGGTCTCTTAGGTAGAAAGTTCATTAGGTAGAGATTAAGTTTAGGAGATGTCAACTGGGTTGTTGAGTCTGTAAATTAATTCTACTAATAGCGAAATTCCTTCCTGGCTTGGTAGCCCCCAGAGTAAGTTGTTTAACTGAACTGGGTGAACAATTCTTTGTGTACTCTTCTGTTGTTTTATATTGTCCATTGCAGAGTGTGTTGTTGTGACATCACACGTAACATCACATATCTGGTACCAGAATTTCAGAAAGGAACTCATTATTCGTATTATTTTTTAGGAAGAGGCAAAGGTGCTCTGAAGAACAAGTGAGAAGGAGGCTAGGGCATATAAGAGTTCCGACGAAACTTCAAGAGAGGTCGAAGGAGACAATATTCTAAGGTATGGGGAGTATCACTTTGCAATATGTTGATTTAAAGATTAGGTGTTGGTGGGTGATTGGAGTTTTGGGGGGAATCCATGGGGTTGAATGAGGGTTTTAGGAAGATTTTGTGATAATATGATTGGAATTGGTGAATTAGTCTTGTTTGATTTGTTTGGTTGAATTGCAAATGTTAGATGTAGGCTATTGGTGCAAAATCTGTGAAAAATTGTTGTTAAAAATCGATTTTAGTGCAGAAAAATGCAGGTGGGTCGTTGCTGTTATCGCAGGGTTTTGGGTTGCAGAATCGCAAGGCCCGCTTAGCGCGGTCTGGAGAAATCTCGCCTCCTCAAGGCAGTGAGTAGCGCGCTTAGCGCGACCTGGGACTGAAAAATATTATTTTTATTGCCTTAAAATTCATGGAAAATATCTGTTTTATAATATAGTAATGCTGTGATGTTGCTGTAAATTTCTGCTATGTGTTGACGTGTTAAATGATGATGTTTTGATGATTAATTGACGAATATGTGATGACATGACGTATATGAGAATTGATGAATGATGATGCACATTATGAGGTTTAATTGATGATGATTATTATTGATGTGGTGTATCATACATTCATATGCATACTCCGTGACGACGCTTCATTCCCATTGTGCGGATATGAGGTAATTATGACGTGCTCCGGTTCCAATTGCGGAATCGATCCTATTGACGGGGATCTTTGGAGGGTTGATGGCCTAGTGTCCATTTTTATGATGATTTGGTACCACATGTATGTTTATGATGATGCATTTCATTCTTGGTGGCATTGCATGATTGCATATGGGTGATATTGGTGATGTGAGGTTTTATATGATGTTTTGGGTGAGTCTTTGAAGTAATTGATAAAAACAACTGTTGCCCTGTTAATGTCTTTTCTTTATATGATTTATATTGAATTGTGATTACTCACCCTGCCTGTTTGAATGTTTCCTCCACGTGGGTAATGTGCAGGTGATCAGGCTTAGCCGTGGATGCGTTCGAGGACTTGAAGTTATTTTGCTTTTGGTCGATTTAGAGGGTCTTGCTCTGATAGTGTAACATCGGGTTGGGGTCCTTTGGGTCGAACTATGTTGTTTCCTTATTTTGTTGTCATTCGATGATGTGGCTTTATTTTTTATTATTTAGATGTTTGTTGAAAACCTTTTAATTGAGAATTTTGAGTTCCGCTGCCATTTGAAGGTTTTTTGTAAAACATTTGAAGAAAACCCTTTTGTTTACAGGGTAATTGTGTTATTTTGATTTAATGAGAAATGTGCACCCTTCGAGGGAATTTTTATGCTTTATTATGATATTTGAGTTGTTTCGGCTGCAACATCATTTGGGGGTAGAAAAGGGTGTTACATGAGTGATCCTGTAAGTGTGTAACTTGTTCCACTAAACTTGTTTGGTTATTTATGTTTATTACCTTGATAACTTTATGTTGTCATAACAGGTAAAAATAATGATATCACCAAGAAAAAAAATCCAAGAATGTTGCAATTCGAAAAAGACAAAGTGACCGACTTAGGACTATGAAGACACGTGATATTGTGGGACCTGGGAGGGATCCAAATGATCCATTTATTATTCCTGAGGAAGACACAAGTGTTGGCAGTGCTAGGGGGAAGAAGACTTGGGAAAACATCCAGAAGAGTATAGGCATGACAAACAAACCGCGACCCGCCCGCCCCAAAATTAACGAGGAAAACCCGATTTAATTTGGTGCAGGTGTGGGTGCGGGGGAAATCCGGTTCTTAACTACGGATGCGGGGGCGGGAAGACACTAAGACCCGCCCGCACCCAACCCCGTCCTGCCCCCGGATAATGCATTTTACTTTAACTCCATTATTTTACTTATTTTAATATTCATTTATTAATTATATTTTTAATTAAATTATTAATGCCCTTATTGCAATTAAAACAATTAAATTAATCAAATTAATATTCATTTACTAATTAAATTTTTAATTAAATAATTTATTTATTTATTAAAATAATCAACTTTTTAATTAAATTATTAATTTTTATTGCAATTAAAAAGAAATTAATTTTTTGCGGGTGGGGACGGGGCGGGTGCGGGTGCACCCGTTCTCCACTGGGGGCGGGTCTGGACGGTAAATTTTTACCCCCGATTGGGTTTGGGGCGGGGGCGGGTCTGTTACATGGAGGCGGGTACGAGTGCAGGTATAATTAAATCCGCCCCCGCCCCACCTCGTTGTCATCCCTAGAAGAGCATGACTCAGTGAAGACATATGTGTTGCCAGTGCTAGGAGTGAAACTTATGCAATATGAACCTTATGTGTTTTGTTTGGAAATTATGTAATATGAATCTAATGTGTTTTATTTTGAAACTTATGTAATATGAATCTACTGTGTTTTATTTTGAAACTTATGTAATATGACTATGTCAGCAGTAGAGATGCTCATGGACGGTTAATTTTCATAACCAATCCATAACCATAAATAATCCATATGTCATAACCGGTTTTCATATTTGTAAAATGTTTATAAACCAGTTAATAACCGATTATAATCCATAACCAATTTAATAATTAGTTTTGATTTAATTTTATTTTAAAATCATTTTTTAAGAAAAAATATTTATGTTCAAAAATAAAAAATAGTTTTTAAATTTTTTGGAAAAATATATTTTTTAATTATAAAAAAATCATTTTTTTAATTTTTTGAAAAAAACAAATTTCAAATTTTTTTTTTCGAAAATAAAATTTTGAAAAAAAAATTATTTTCTTTTGAAAAATTTTTTTTTTTTTGAAAAAAATTATTTTTTTTGAAAAAATTTTCATATTTTTTTTTATAAAAAAATTGACTAGTTTGGCTTTTATTTTGGATATGGATATCCAAATTATGGATTTGGTTAAAATCATATTAAAAATATATCCAAATTATGGATTTGGTTAAAACCATATTAAAAATATATCCAAAATATGGATTTGGTTAAAACCATACTAATAATTAACCGGTTTTTAATAACCGGATTTGGATATGGATATGGATTATTTAAATAACCGGTTTATTTGAGCACCCCTAGTCAGCAGTGCTCTTTTGATGTATTTTGTATTCTGTTTTGAACCTTATGTATGTTGTATTTTGAAACTTATGTAATAGAGCTCAGCCTGAAGTACTCTTATGTCATCAATCTAATGTATTTTATATTCTATCTAAAATCATCTTGCCAATATTCTGTCTGAAATCATCTTGGCAATTACAGTCGGGTTACAACCTTTTTATGCCAAATTTTGCAAATTTGTCAACTTAATCATAACAAACTATATTGCAACAACTACATTGCAACAACTACTACATCACAAATTCTGTCTAAAACTCATCACATTGCAACATTAATCAATTTCAATAACTACATTGAAAATTCAGTACATTAATCAAGTTTAACAACTACATTGCAACACTAATCAAGTTCAACAACAACATTGCAAATTCAGTACATTACACCAAGTTCAACAACTACATTTCATAACAAAACACACATTGATCATAAATGACATAATAAGACAGAACATCTTCAATCTTCCATGAAATTTCTCTGTTTTCACCTTGGTCTTCACGTTCTTGTTCTTCTTCCTTGACTCTTCATACAAGGACTTCATTTATCTCACAGATGCCAGGACTTTCAACTCTGAGTTCGTAATAACTTCATTTTCATTTCTAGATTTTTCTGCAAGATCTTCATCCCACATGAGCATATTACACGTATCAACACTCCTCCAATAAGGACATCTGTAAAACAACCTTCCTTTATTTGGTCCATTCTTGCATTTATACGAGACCATATGAACCTGACACCCACAAAACTTCCTCAATCACAATTTTACCGAAGCAGAAGACATTAGCTTATGAAGACGCATGAGAAAGAAGATGAACTAGGGAAGAAGATGAACAAAGCAAGCAAGAAATAGATGAACAATGAATTTCACGATAAAGGAAGAAAATGAACAAAGAGGAAGTAATTTAGGTCAAATGATAACACAATCATCTTTAAATTGGCTCATTGTACACGCCAGATTTCATGAAAATAAAAAGAAATTTTAATTCATCTGTCCTACCACATAAGCATCCGTTAATTGTATTTGACGTTAATTGTATTTGAAGTTAAAGTCCACTAATTCAGACGAAAATTTTTGAAGGAACAACTTTTAAAAAAAAAATTTTGAAGAGACTAAAAACAAAATCTGCAATAGTTAGAGGGACAAAAAATTCATTAACCCAAAAATAAATAAAACAATAGACTTAATTTATTTCTCCTTATCTTGTCTAATTGTTTATTTTATCTTTTAAACATTTGACCAATTTCACACCAAAAAGAAAAAAAGACAAAAATAGAGGATAAGTCAAGACACCAACTGTTCCTTCTCTTTGAAAAACCATCTTAAATGCCTTTCTATTTGCTTTTTTACCTGGTGCCATTTTAGGCCGGACCGCTGCATCAGTTTCCCATCACTATCAAACAACCAACACATTTAACACATTTTGACATCTCCTTTTCAGAAACACATTTTGACATCTTCTTCACACATTAATCCATAATTTTGAGCATAAATTGAGGCAGAGAAATCCAACTCGGAGAAACTTGGAGAGAAAAGAAACCAATTAAAATAAAATGTTATAATCTTTCCCATCACCACAATTTTAAGATGTAGTAGTCTCTCTACACCTTCATCACAACCATCTCAACAAAACACAGGAAGAAATTAAATCCAACAAGAAACAAATGTGAAGTAGAAAGAAGAAGGAACAAGGCAAAACAAAAGAGTCATGAAGAAAAGAAGAAGGACTACAGCAACACAAAGTCTTTCCTCGTTTAATCCGTAAATAAAATGGTAACTCCTTTTTTTTTTTCACTCATTTTCTATTTTCTATTTTAATTTATAATTAGAGTCATATATATCTATTATTTAATTTATAATTAGAGTCATATATATCTATTATTTAATTTATTTAGGCTTGAGTATATGCTTTTCTATACTATTTTTTTCTTTTGTATTTTCGGGTGAGTATAGTATGTGATGACCGGACATGAAAATGATTGGATCTAAGCATTTTGTGATTAGTTTTTCTCTATCTTAGCATAATTAAAATATTACAACACAAATTAATAACTTTTTGATAGAAAATGTTTGATATGTAACCTCTTAATAAATTTTTAATATTTAAGATATTTAATTTGTGATAATTTGATGATTTCTTAATTTTTAAAATACTCATAATGTTATTTAAGATGTCTTAGTTGTGATAATTTTATTTTTAAAAGAAAATTCTCAAGTAATAAATATTTTATTTATAATATAAGATTAATTAAGATCCGATAATTTTTTAATCATAATTTTAGATATTTACAATTTGGTAGTTTTAAATTTCAAATTGATAAATATTTTATTAATAATAATATAAGATTATCTAGGATGCGACAACTTGTTAATTCTGATTAAAGACATTTGAGTTATGATAATTTATTGATTTAAAACTATTATAATATTTTTAAATTAAAAAAAAAACCAGACAAACTTATTATAATCATTTTCTCAAATTCAATATATTTTTAATTAATCAAAGCATTATATATATGGACAAGCATTTTGAATTTCCTATTCTAAAAGGTAGAGTTAAATACCCCGACTTCAACTTTATCATTGAAAAAGAGATTACATCATCCAATAACCCAATAACGTTAATGTAACCTTTTTAAGAAAACTCATATATGAGGCATACTTCAAGAAACTAATAAACTCTTGGTAAGTATTCTCTCTTGGAAACTTGGGTCTAAAGCCTCATTTTTCAGGTTCCACCACTAGACATCCTTTGATCCCTTAGTTGATATTATTTCATTTGTACAAATTCATGACCTCACTATTACGGTTAAAGAATTCTACCGTAAAATACTAAAATGTAACCCCACAACAAGGCTTTGTACAGTCATACCCCTCACAACATCATCAATCAGCTCAACAACAAGAAATTTAACTTCAACCCCAATACCAATGATGTTTTTGTTTGGTTAGACTATATCAAGGGCATTTACACCACTAGAAACAGCTACTTGTGACTCCTCAGCATTAAATACGGTCTAACTACTCAAAACTCATAATCTTGGTCCTGGGTTTGGAAGGTCTGCCTCCTAGAAAAAATAGAAAAAATTAAGTTCCTCTTTTGACTCCTTGTTACAACTCTATTCCATCACTAGAACATGATAACCTCAGCTTCTTGTTCCATATGCAGTCTAGAAGATGTGTTTTCCCTATGTTCTATACTAAAGTGCTTCTTAAAATCTCTCACTTTACCTTGGATTTGTTCAAAACTAGTTTTTGACATTTCCGTTGTGGTAACGGATTACGTGTTTTTGCGTAACAGGTTACAAAGTTGAAAAAGCTAAAGGATTACTGGTATCAGGCTCATAATCGATTACGGCATTTTGCATAACCGGTTACGAATGCACATTTTGTTTTGTTTTTTTTCCAGTTTTTGTTAGTTTCAGCTTATTTTGTTAAGTTCTTTTGTTATTTTCAATCATTTTATACTTGTTGTGTATAAGACCTTGTAAGCTCCCATTTATGGTTAATGTCAATTATTCGTCTCACCCTTAATTACTTTTTCTCTATTTTTCTCTCTCAATTTCTTAACTTCATTTTCTACAAATTAACTCAATTCTCCATTAATTCACCATTAGAGATTTTGTATGTTCTAACATTTGACATCAAGAGCACTGGTTATGATCCATTTTCGCTGCAACAACGAGTACCGTTTTCAACGATAGAATTCCGACCAACCTTCTGATTCTTGATTCGAAGAATTATGACAAGTGGTCCAAGCAAATGAAAGTTCTGTATGGGTATCAAGAAGTTCTTGAGATCATCAACAATGGAGTTACACCACTTGGGACTGAAGCTACAGATGCTCAGAAGATTGCATTCAAGGAAGAAAATAAGAAAGAATACAAGGCACTCTTCTTGATTCATTCTTGTGTCGATGGTGACAACTTTGAGAAAGTTGACGATTGCGATTCGGCGAAGTAAGCTTGGGAGATCTTGGAGAAAGCTTATGCAGGGGCTGTTAAAGCTAAGGTGGTGAGGTTACAAACTCACAAGAGGCAATTTGAGTTAACGCAAACGGAAGAGAATGAGACGATCAACGATTATGTGACGCGTATTACGTGTTTGGTGAATCAAATCAAGTCTTACAGAGAAAATGTTTTAGAGCAGAATATTGTGTTGAAGATTTTGCATTCTTTAACGTCAAGATTTGACAACATTGTAGTGGCTATCGAAGAGTCGAAGAATCTGGCTTTGAGGGCAAGGTGCCTTAGTCCTTATTTTAATGATGTCAAAATGTGTATTAGCGCGTACTTTGTAATTTGGACGGTATCATCGTGTCGTAGCTTGCATTCATACTTCACAATGCATAAATATCCCAAAATCATGTGTCTATACATATAGGAAGCATCTTATATATGTTTTGTGCGTGTTTGATCATGTTAGGAATCTTAGGTATGCATAAACATAGCTTAGGTGGAACAAACTATGATCAAAAATTCATTTTTGGAAGTTTAAGGTGTTTGAGTCGACTCAAACCCTGTTCTAGTCGACTCATGAAAGTCAATTTTCAGTCATTTGCTCTCGGGTGTGCTCACGTCAACCCTTGGGTCGACTAATACTGTTTGGTTTTATATTTGCATTTTTTCAGTAAGCTTGAGCCGGCGCATGGACCCTGTTTCGGTCGACGCACAACTTTAATTTTTGCACAGTTTTGATCTCGGGTCTGCTCAAGTAGACCCCCTTTATTTTTAGGTCGACCGTTCACTAATTTCTTTCTATTTTCCTGATCTTTCTCACTTCAAATTGTTGTTATGTTTGTTAGTTGGTCAACAGATCATATATATATATATATATATGTATATATATATATAGTCTCATCAATTTAACAACAACAAGAAAAAGTGAAAGATATACACTGAATTTTTCTCTCATCATCTTCATCCTCATTCTGGCATTTTCTCAACAATTACACATAACAAATTTTGTTGATCTTTTGCATCATTGAGGCGATAATGTCCAAATGTAGGATTGTGTATCTAGTTTGGGGTGAGTGTTCGGTGAGTTTTTTCTTGAATAAAACTGTTAGGGTTTTGTCCTCAAAGACGTATGGATTTGGGGATTTTTGGCACAGGTATTTGCTTCACAGATTCAGCCGAGCGAAGGTGATTGAAGAAGGATGGGTTCGTTCAATCTAGTAGCGGTAGCCGAAGGATTGTGGAAGAAAGATTTGGGTTTGAACCGTGTGTGATCGAAATCAGCCGAGCGAAAGGTTTGAAGACCGGTGGGGTTGTGCAGATAAGTAGCGGTAAACGGAGGTTTGTTCAACAAGTTCGAGGCATTTGATTTGACTTGAATCAAGGGGAGATAAGGCATAGTATCAACATCAACAAGTAGTCTTGAGTGTGTGGTGACTAGTGTTTCTCTTGTAAAAACTTTTGCAGCAAGATAATACATATCTCAATTCTAGTTTTAGAATTAGGGGCAGACGTACCCGAAACGAGGACGAAAGGGAAACTGCCTAAACAAATCTGGTGTTGTTCTCTCTTTCTCTATCTGTTTAATTTTGAATTGTTTACGTTTGTGCAACATCAATTGATCAATAAAATTCTGTTGTAGTGTAGTGCTGAAAATCTAGTTTGAAAACTTGTTACAATCACTTTGATTGTAATTGGAAAAATTCTGCACTACAATTACATAGAAAATAACACTTGTGGTGTTTTACACACCAAGTGTTCAATAAATTAATCGCTGTTTGTGAAATTGTCAAATTTGGTTTATTCTTTATAAGTCATTGGAAATTGCACAAACTTAAGTGAATTTAATTGTATTGATTGATACTCAAAATAGTGATTCAAATTCTCATTGAGCTTGTTATTCCATTTGGCTTGTCGCATATCCGATCTTTTCAAGAACGGTTCATTTAGACGACGTAGTTCCTCGGTCGCTTCCTCACACATTTTAAAAACAAATTTTTAAAGCGTCGACTCTATTTAAAAAGTAGTGATATATTCAACCCCCCTTCTAGATCAATTGCCATCGTCTAACAAATGGTATCACGAGCACCGATTTTTAACGTTGAGAACTATAGTTATTGGAAAGATTGTATGCGTGTGTATATCAATTATATTGATAGAAAGGTATGGAAAGTTATACAAAATGGTCCTATGGAAATTACCATGACTAATGCGAATCATGTTATTATGCCTAAGCCGGAAGCACAATGGAATGAAGAAGATGAGAAAAAAAATATAACTACGATCGGAAAGCTAGAAATATTTTGATCTCCTCTTTGGGACTTGATGAGTATTATAGAGTTTCACATTGTACATCTGCTAAAGCTATGTGGAACACCATGAGGGAACTAATGACGTCAAACTAGCTCGGATCAATACTGTGACACAAGAGTTTTATCTCTTTCACATGAAGCAAGGGGAAACCATTGCCGACATGCAAAAGAGATTTACTCATTTAATCAATCGACTAAACTCACTTGGTAGACCGGTTTCCAACGACGTTGCTACTAATAAAATCTTGAGGTATCTTACTAGGGAATGGTAACCAAAGGTTACGACCATAAAGGAAGCCAATGACCACATGACGTTGAACATCACAAATTTATTTGGGATGCTCGAGGAACACGAGCAAGTGCTCATTAGTCTTGACCAATTTGAGAAAAGAGAAAAGAAAGAAAAGACCAAAGATGCGGAAAAGAAGTCAATAGCTCTAAAGGCTTCTAGCTCAAAGTCCTCCGCAAAAGAGCTAAGTGATAGAGAATCGAGTCACGATGATGAAGAAGATTCGAATGAGGATATGGAACTGTTTGTGAGGCAATATAATCGCTATATAAAGAAAAACGGTATTCAATATTCAAAAAAAGAATATCGTCAACTTTAGAAGACAAACAAGGTCTTCCAAGAATGATAGTAACAAGAGTGGAAAAACAAAAGGGTCTTGCTATAATTGTGGAAAAGTCGGCCATTATAAGCTAGATTATCCATTGATGAAGAATGATAAGAGGAAGGGAAAGAATCATCCACAAAAGAAACAAGGTAAACCTAGAAGAGCTTATATCGCTTGGGAAAGCGATAGTGAGTCATCTAGTGAAGACAATTCAAGTGACGAAGAAGAGTCAGTTAACCTTTGCCTCTCCGCTCATTAAAGGAAAAAGAATAAAAAGGTAAGACATGCTAAATATGATAACTCTAACAAAATGTCTCATTCTGAATTACAACATGCTTTTGATACTTTACACCATGAGGCTAAGGAAGCCTTTAAACGTTTAGCTTCAAACAAACAAATTTTCTCTCATTTGGAGAAAAAGATCTCCGATTCCGAAAGGGAGTTATAGGCTCTCAAAAAGTCTATGGTGGAAGTAACAAAGGTAGATGTTGAGGAATACAAGAGTAGGTGGTTAAATTTTGGTTGTGAAACTTGTCATATTTGGAAAAAAGAGGTTAGAACTCTTAGAGCCAAACTTGACAAGGCTTTAGAACCAAATATCACTTTTGCTATTGATAGATCACATTTTAAGGAAAGCATGAATAATCCATACCAAAAATACACTTATGTGATTCGAGATCAATCTAACAAAAGTGTTAACCTTACTTGCTTGTAATGTTGCAAGAGGGGTTATACCATTGCAAAATGTCGCTTTAGGAGGTTTTTAGTTTCTAAAGGAGTTTATCAATGGTTTCCCAAATGCAATCAAGTATTCACTCACAACCAAGGACCCAATAAGAATTGGGTACCTATTTCCCTTGTTTGATTATGTAGGTGCAACGTAGGGATGGCAATTTGACCCATCCCCAGTGGGTACCCACAACGGGTAGGGTAAAAACCCGCAAAAATGGGTACGGGTACGGGCTCGGGTAATTACCCACTTAAATAAGCGGGGATGGGTACGGGTATGGGCACCTTAGTACCCAGCCCGCCCCATACCCGCACAATATATATTTAAATATTTTAATTTATATTATTATATAAAAATAAATGTTTATAAAATTTATAAAAAAAATCAATTTTAAACTACTACATATTTAATATAAGTCATCATTTATTTCATAATTCAATAATAAAAAATTTAAAAAACTTTTTAATATTTTTAAAAACTTAAAATATTATGATATTTTATACTTGATAAATTTATTTTTATTAGAAATGCGGGTAACGGGTACGGGCACTTATATACCCATAGGGTACGGGGACGGGTGCCAATTTTGATACCCAAGCGGGTATGGGCTCGGGTACGGGGATTTTTTTCAATTGCGGGTATGGGGACGAGTACTATAGTACCCTACCCATACCCTGCCCATTGCCATCGCTAGTGCAACGTCTTGAGTCCATGGATAGAAGATGGGTTCTCGATAATGGATGCTCAAGACACATGACGGGAGACATTTCCCTTTTCGTTGACTTTGTGGCAAAGAAAAAGGGGTTTGTAACCTACGAAGACAACAATAAAGGGGCAATACTCGGCAAAAGTAGTGTAGGTAATCCCTCTTCTGCTACTATCTCAGACGTGCTACTAGTTGAGGGTCTTAAACACAACCTAATTAGCATTAGTCAATTATGTGACAAGGGTTATAAAGTCTCATTTTCAAAAGATTGCTGCATAATTGAAAATAATGATAAAACGAAGGATGTGTTTAAAGGCCTGAGGGTTAATAACGTCTATATGCTAGACTTGAGTGAGGTATCGTTAAGTTGCGATAAATGTCTCGTCACCATGAGTGAAGATTCATGGTTATGGCATAGGCGTTTGGCGCATGTCAATTTCGATTTACTTAATAAGATAGTCTCTAAGGACCTAGTAGTCGGCTTACCCAAAATTAAGTTTTCAAAGGATTACTTATGTGATGCGTGCCAAATGGGGAAGCAAACAAGGATCTCGTTTAAGTCTAAAAACATTGTTTCAACCACGAGACCCCTTGAACTCCTCCATATGGACCTCTTTGGGCCATCTAGGATTAAGAGCTTAGGTGGTAACTACTACGGTTTTGTGATTGTCGACGACTATTCTACGTTTTGCTGGACTATTTTCTTAACAAGCAAAAGCGATACTTTTTCGGCTTTTGAGAAGTTTGCCAAGCTCTCTCAAAATAAATTGAACACAAACATTGTAACAATCCAAAGTGATCATGGAGGTGAGTTTGAAAATAATCTCTTTGAAGAATTTTGCGATAGGAATGAGATTGATCATAATTTTTCCGCACCACGTACCCCTCAACAAAACGGGGTCATGGAACGTAAAAATAGAATTTTGGAAGAATTGGGAAGAACTATGATCAATGAGAGTGGCTTTCCTAAATACTTTTGGGCCGATGCCATTCGTATGGCTTGCTATGTTTTGAATAAGGTGCTCATCCGTCCTATTCTAAACAAAACTCCGTATGAGGTTTTGAAAGGAAGGAAGCCCAACGTATCACACCTCCCCGTCTTTGGTTGTAAGGGTTTTGTGTTGAATAATGGTAAGAAGACCCTTGGTAAGTTTGATTCTAAGGCCGACGAAGGTATCTTTCTTGGATACTCTCAGTCTAGTAAGGCATATAAGGTATACAATAAGAGGTTACTTGCTGTTGAGGAGTCCGTACACGTTACTTTTGATGAATCTTATCCGAAAAATGTCTGAAAAGGTACCTCTTTTCATGGTGTAGGTGTATCTTCAAAAGACATACTCAAGGACACTGAAAAAGGGACTGATCAACCTGAAGCAGTGCAAGTTAAGAAGGAAAAAGATCACCATCCTGAGAAGATTGAGGAGGATCATCCAACTAACAACGATGACCTTCTTCCAGCTTGAAAGTCTTTTAAAGACCATCCTATCGACATTATACTCGGTGAAATTTCAAAGGGAGTAACTACGAGATCCAAGCTAAGTAACTTATGTTATCACTTTGCTTTTGTCTCTCAGATTGAGCCTAAAAACTCTAAAGAGGTCTTACTCGATGAACATTGGTTTTTATCAATGCAAGAGGAATTAAATCAATTTAAAAGAAATGAGGTTTGGGACCTTGTCCCTCCTTCGCGAGGCCTTCGAGTAATCAGCACCAGATGGGTGTTTAGGAACAAGCTTGACGAAAATAGAGGCATAACAAGAAATAAAGCGCACTTAGTTGCACAAGGGTATAACCAAGAGGAGGGCATAGACTATGAGGAAACTTATGCTCATGTTTCCCGACTCGAAGCTATACGCCTTTTTCTAGCTTACACATGTGCTAAAAATTTCAAATTATTTCAAATGGTTGTAAAAAGTGCTTTTCTAAACGGTTACATTAATGAAGAGGTTTATGTAGCCCAACCTCTTGGTTTTGAGTCCCATGAGTATCCTAATCATGTTTATAAGCTCAAACGCGCTTTGTACGGTCTCAAGCAAGCCCCTAGGGCTTGGTATGAGCATCTTAGCAAATTTTTACTAGATCAAGCGTACTCTAGAGGGAAGGTTGACACAACTCTCTTCATTAAACGTCAAGGAAAATACTCTATTTTGGTACAAGTATATGTAGACGATATAATATTTGGATCTACTAACATGAATATGGTCAAGGATTTCTCTAAGTTGATGCAGAGAGAGTTTGAGATGAGCATGATGGGGGAACTAAACTATTTCCTCGGATTGCAAATCAAACAACTTGAAGAAGGGAAGTTCGTGAGCCAGACGAAGTATTATCTTGAACTACTCAAGCACTTCGACATGGCCAACTCTAAAGCAATTGACACTCCAATGCCTACATGTGTTAACTTGAATCGAGATGAGAATGGTAAGGATGTAGATGTGAATAAATATAGAGGTAGATAGGTTCTCTCCTCTATCTTACCGCATCCCGACCAGATATCATGTTTAGTGTTTGTATGTGTGCTATGTACCAATCATGTCCCAAGGAATCACACTTAAAAGTGGTCAAGCGCATACTTAGATACCTATGTAGTACTCCAATGTATGGGTTTTGGTATTCCAAGGGAAGTGATTTCTCTTTGGTTGGCTATTCCGATTTCGACTTAATTGGATAGGAAAAGCACGAGTGACACTTGTCATTTTTTATCAAATTCCTTAGTGAGTTGGCATAGCAAAAAGCAAGTTTCTGTTGCTTTGTCAATAGCCGAGGCGGAATACGTTGCGGCCGGTAGTTGTTGTGCTCAAGTCTTGTGGCTCAAGCAATAATTACTCGACTTCAATGTTAAACCTGAATGTATTCCCATTTTGTGTGACAATACAAGCGCCATTAACCTAACCAAAAACTTTGTACTACTTTCACGCACGAAACATATTGAAATTCGCCATCATTTCCTTAGGGATCATGTAGAGAAAGGTGATGTTGTGTTTGAGCATGTTGATACCTAGAATCAACTTGCTGATATTTTTACAAAACCGCTTGCGACAGAGCCTTTCTTTAACATCCGTAGGGAACTTGGTTTTCTCGATATCTCGGATCGTGTCTAAAATTATATGATTGCATGCTCTATATCTATGCTTGTCTATATTTTTTTATTAACAATATTGAGAAGATCAAGCTATATGTGATGGCATCCATCATCGATCGTCATTGGAGGTAATATCGTTCCTCACTAGTTAACTATTCCTGATCATACACACACACACACACACACACACACACACACACACACACATATATATATATATATATATATATATGTAAGAAATTGTGCCAGAATGTATGTTATATTGATGTTTATTCAATGGTTTGGATCTATTTTAATCCATTTTTAAGTTTGAAATATGTGTGGCTTGCTATTTATTATTGGTTGATGCATACATGACTTGAAATGTGCATTTTTACATGTTTGCACTGCATGAGTCGACCAAAACAGGACATGGGTCGACTCATGGTCTCTATATTTTCATATGTTTTGAATAGGGTAAGCACAGGTCGACCCATAGGTCGACCCAAACTATCAAATTTTTAAATTTGTGAATTTTCGTACAGGATGCATCGACGCATGGTAAGTTAGGTCGATGCGTCGCTACGTGATTCTGAAAAATTCTTGAAAATTGAAGCATTTTCTTTATTGTTTCTTGGAAATTTTGACCCGTTAACTTGTCTTAACTCATTCAAAGCATTCACATCATCATCATTTGCATCTAGACATCTATACCTCATACCTCTCCTTTCCTACAATTCTCTGCAAACCCTATAAACCCATTTCCAAAAGTTCATCAAAACAAAACCTTCAATATTCGCAAGGTTTCAAGTGGTTTTCTCATCAACAAATTCATACTCGGGTACTGTTCATCTTCTCCAAAATTTGTGTTCTCATGGCTTCTACAAGAGTTACAGGCAAAAGAACCACAAGAGCTTCAACATTTAGGGCATGTACTTATCAACCCAGGTCAAGTGTTCTGCTAAATGCTCTATCTTTGCTATCTGATGAATTGGCTGCAACATATATAGATAAGTTTAGTAAAAGATCAATTGTTAAGCAATTCGTGTATTACCCGAAAGTGGCGGAACACATGCATATTCAGGAAGTTGTAGAACTGCTAGATCATTAAAAGTTTGATAAATTTTTTGAATGTGATACTAAGTATAATGAAGATTTGGTCCAGTTGTTCTACACGAGTATACAAGGGAAGTTTCATGGTTATGATTATAGCTGTAAAATTGGCGGTAAAATGGTCGTTGTTAATGTCGATACTTAGAAGGATTTATTTGATATGTGCCCTAGGTTGTCACCTCGTCCTACGATCACCGACACAAACTTGCTAACAACTATGAGTTTAAGACTGCTTTGAACTCAATGTTGAAGAAACCTTATGCTGATCACATTGTGGCTAATGACTTGTTCCCTAAAACAGTTACTACTGGTCGTTTGAAGCTTGTTGATAGAATTCTACAATGGATTGTCTCTCACGTCATCCGTCCTAAAAAAGGAGGTTACTCTCGAGTCAATCAAGCTGAGGTACACTTAGTTTACATACTGAAGAACAAAATAAGAATTCATTGGCCTCATTATATTGCCAGCAGGATATTTGCTTTGAAGGATTCTGGTCGAGGTACTGGAGATTACATCATCCAATAACGTTAATGTAACCTTTTTAAGAAAACTCATTTGAGGCATACTTCAAGAAACTAATAAACTCTTGGTAAGTATTCTCTTTCCTACCAGTGCAAGTTCTTCCACCTAGTATTCTCTCTTGGAAACTTGGGTTTAAAGCCTCATTTTTCAGGTTCCACCACTAGACTTCCTTTGATCCCTTAGTTGATATTATTTCATTTGTACAAATTCATGACCTCACTATTACGCTTAAAGAATTCTACTGTAAAATGTAACCCCACAACAAAGCTTTGTACAGTTATACCCCTCATAACATCATCAATGAGCTCAACAATAAGAAATTTAACTTAAACCCCAATACCAATGATGTTTTTGTTTGGTTATACTATATCAAGGGCCTTTACACCACTAGAAACAACTACTTGTAACTCCTCGGCATTAAATACGGTCTAAATACTCAAAACTCATAATCTTGGTCTTGGGTTTGGAAGGTTTGCCTCCTAGAAAAAAATAAGTTCCTCTTTTGACTCCTTGTTACAACTCTATTCCATCACTAGAACATGATAAGCTCAGCTTCTTGCTCCATATGCGGTATAGAATATGTGTTTTCCCTATGTTCTATACTAAAGTGATTTTAAAAATCTCTGACTTAACCTTGGATTTGTTGAAAACTAGTTTTTGACATTTTTCTTGTGGTAACGGGTTACGGGTTTTGGTGTAACGGGTTACGAAGTTAAAAAAGTTGAAAGATTGCTAGTATCAGGCTCGTAATCGGTTACGACATTTTGCGTAACCGGTTACGAAGACACATTTTGTTTTTTCTTCAGTTTTTGTTAGTTTCAACTTATTTTGTTAAGTTGTTTTGTTATTTCCAATCATTTTGTACTTGTTGTATATAAGACCTTGTAAGCTCCCATTTATGGTTAATGTCAATTATTCGTATCACCCTTAATTACTCTCTCTCTCTCTCTCTCTCTCTCTCTCTCTCTCTCTATTTATCTCTCTTAGTTTCTTAACTTCATTTTCTCCAAATTAACTCAATTCTCCATTAATTCACCATTAGAGATTTTGTACGTTCTAACATTTGGCATCAAGAGCACTGGTTATGATCCATTTTCGCTACAACAACGAGTACCGTTTCCAACGATAGAATTCCCACTAACCTTTCGATTCTTGATTCGAAGAATTATGACAAGTAGTCCAAGCAAATGAAAGTTTTGTTTGGGTATCAAGAAATTCTTGAGATCATCAACAATGGAGTTACACCACTTGGGACTGAAGCTACAGATGCTCAGAAGGATGCATTCAAGGAAGAAAATAAGAAAGATTACAAGGCACTCTTCTTGATTCATTCTTGTGTCGATGGTGACAACTTTGAGAAAGTTGACGATTGCGATTCGGCGAAGCAAGCTTGGGAGATCTTGGAGAAAGCTTATACAGGCGCTTTTAAAGCTAAGGTGGTGAGGTTACAAACTCACAAGAGGCAATTTGAGTTAACACAAATCGAAGAGAAGGAAACGATCAACGATTATGTGATGCATATTATGCGTTTGGTGAATCAAATCAAGTCTTACAGAGAAACTGTTTTGGAGCAGAATATTGTGTCGAAGATTTTGCGTTCTTTAACGTCAAGATTTGACAACACTGTAGTGGCTATCGAAGAGACAAAGAATATTGTTGTGAGGGAAAGGTGCCTTAGTCCTTATTTTAATGATGTCAAAACGTGTATTAGCTCGTACTTTGTAATTTGGACAGTATCATCGCATCGTAGCTTGCATTCATACTTCACAATGCATAAATATCCCAAAATCATGTGTCTATACATATAGGAAGCATCTCATATATGTTTTGTGTGTGTTTGATCATGTTAGGAATTTTAGGTATGCATAAACAGAGCTTAGGTGTAACAAACTATGATAAAAAATTCAGTTTTGGAAGTTTATGGTATTTTAGTCGACTTAAACCCTGTTCTGGTCGACTCATGAAAGCCAATTTTCAGTCATTTGCTATCGGATGTGCTCGCGTCGACCATTGGGTCGACTCATACTGTTTGTTTTTGTATTTGCATTTTTTCAGCATGCTTGCGTCGATGCATGAACCCTGTTCCGGTCGACACACAACTTCAATTTTTACACAGTTTTGCTCTCGGGTCTGCTCAGGTCGACCTCCTTTATTTTTAGGTCGACCGTTCGCTAATTTCCTTCTATTTTTCTGATCTTTATCACTTCAAATTTCTATTATGTTTGTTAGTTGGTCAAGGGATTATATATATATATATATATATATATATATATATATATATACATTCTGTCACATCATTTTAACAATAACAAGAAAAAGTGAAAGATATACACTGAATTTTTCTCTCATCATCTTCATCCTTATTCTTGCATTTTCTCAACAATTACACATAACAATTTTTGTTGATCTTTTGCATCATTGAGGTGATAGCGTCCAAACGTAGGATTGTGTATCTAGTTTGGGGTGAGTGTTCGGTGAGTTTTTTCTTGAATAAAACTGTTAGGGTTTTGTCCTCCAAGATCGAGTGGATTTAGGGGTTTTTGGCACAGATATTTGCTTCACAGATTCAGCCTAGCGAAGGTGATTGAAGAACGGTGGGTTCGTTCAATCTAGTAGCGGTAACCGGAGGATTGTGGAAGAAAGATTTGGGTTCGAACTGTGTGTGATCTAAATCAGTCGAGCGAAAGGTTTGAAGACCGGTGGGGTTGTGCAGACAAGTAGCGATAAACGGGGGTTTGTTCAACACTTTCAAAGCACTTGATTCGACTTGAATCAAGGGGAGAGAAGACATAGTATCAACATCAACAAGTAGTCTTGAGTGTGTGGTGACTAGTGCTTCTCTTGTAAAAAATTTTGCAACAAGATAATACATATCTCAATTCTAGTTTTAGAATTGGAGGCAGACGTACCCGAAGCGAGGACGAAAGGGGAACTGCCTAAACAAATATGGCGTTGTTCTCTCTTTCTCTATCTCTTTACTTTTGAATTATTTACGTTTGTGCAACATCAATTGATCGATAAAATTCTGCTGTAGTGTAGTGCTAAAAATCTGGTTTGAAAACTTGTTACAATCACTTTGATTGTAATTGGAAAAATTCTGCACTACAATTACATAGAAAATAACACTTGGGGTGTTTTGCACACCAAATGTTCGATAAATTGACCGCTCATAAACTGTTTGTGAAATTGTCAAATTTGGTTTATTATTTATAAGTCATTGGAAATTGCACAAACTTAAGTGAATTTAATTGTATTGATTGATACTCAAAATAGTGATTCGAATTCTCATTGAGCTTGTTATTCCATTTGACTTGTCGCATATCCGATCTTTTCAATAACGGTTCGTTTAGACGACGTAGTTCCTCGGTCGCTTCCGCACATATTTTAAAAACAAATTCTTTAAGTGTCGACTCTGTTTAAAAAGTAGTGATCTATTCAACCCCCTTCTAGATCAATTGCCATCGTCTAACACTTGCGACGTTGAGCAAAGATGAGCTTCAAAGCTCTCTTGAGGCTCATGATCAAAGGATGGATGAGAGAGGAAGCGATAAAGCTAAAGTGAAGATTGATTTGTAAGCACGACTTAACGAGAAGAGTAGAAGATCGAAAGGAAAATGAGCTTCGAAAGTGAAGCAAAATCTTCAGAATATGGGTGGAAATGATCCATAAAATGAGAAAGTTACGATGGTGCAAAAGGGTGAAAGCAGCTCCAAAGATAGTGATCAAGGCAACAACTTCAAGAAGTTTGACAAGAGTAGATCGAAGTGTTACTATTGTCATAAACTTGGTCATTTCGCAAGAGATTGTCGTGCGGGACCAAGGGAGAATCAAAGCGATGAAGCTAAGGTTGCGAGGCAAGAGGTAGATGATGAAAATATGCTTTTGGTTATGATCACGGAGGAGAATTATGACGTTAAAGAGGTGCTGGGCATCAGCAGTAACAACTGTAAGCTGCGGGACAGCAGCTACAGCAGTTCGAAAAATTATGCAGAAACGCGTTCAGAGCAAAACATAATGATTACGGTTCGAGATGGAGTCCAAGGCAGCAATGAATGGTACTTGGATTCCGGTTGTTCAACGCATATGACAGGTACAAAGGATTGGTTTGTGCAAATCAATCAAGCTGCAAAAAATAGAGTAAAATTCGCAGATGATACCACTCTTACGGCTGAAGGTGTCAGTGATGTTTTTATCAATAAGAAGAATGATGGACATTCTATGATTAAGGATGTCTTGTATATTCCGGGAATTAAGTGTAATCTCTTAAGTATTGGTCAATTGCTTGAGAGGTGTTACAAAATTCGCTTGGAAGACAAGATCTTGCGCGTTGTGGATGCAAACAATGTTTTGATCCTTAAGGCTCCTATGACTGTCAATAGGACTTTCAAAGTGGAGTTGAAAGTGATGAAGCATAGGTGTTTAGCTATAGCGGCAAGTCGAGAAAAGTGGTTATGGCACTACCGTCTTGGACATCTCAATTTTTGTGATCTTGACGCGTTACAAAGGGATGGTATGGTAACCGGGTTGCCAAGAATCAACATTCTAGCTGAGATATGTGAAGAGTGTGTGCAGGGAAAGATATGTGAAGAGTGTGTGCAAGGGAAGATGCACAAGAGTAATTTCAGCAAGGATGCAGATCATAGGACCAAACATCACCTTGAGGTGGTGTATTCCGATGTGTGCGGTCCAATGCAAGTCGAATCGAAAATCTCATGCTAACACCCCTGCAATCTACTATGTTTTTTGTAGTAACGCAAAATGTTAAGTTTAAATGACGTGGCATGCCACACCAGCTTCCGTTAAACCAAATAAAAAATAGAACCCAAAATTGTGGACGAAATATTTTAAGAGGACCATTCTCTAAACAAAAAATTTAAAGAATTAAAAACGAAATTAACACTATTTGGGAGAATAAAAACATTTCTTTTTTTAAATAACGAGGATAATTCAAGAAATTGAGTTGGTTGATATTTGTTTGAAAAAATAAAACAATGGACTCAATTTATTTCTCCTTAACTTGTCTAATTGTGTATTTTATCTTTTAAACATTTTACTAATTTCACACAAAAAAGAAAAAAAAAAAGACAAAAATAGAGGATAAGTCAAGACACCTGTTCCTTTTCTTTGAAAAAACCATTTTAAATGTCTTTCTATTTGCTTTTTAACTAGTACTTCCTCCATTGTATAATAAAAGTTAATAAATAGAGGTACATTAATGAAAAAAATAATAAATATTATATTAAAATTCTAAAATCACATTTGTTATAAGACATTAAAAAGTGGAAATGAAATATTTTTTTATGAGACAGAAGGAGTATTCGTCGAATCAAGATTTAACCACACAAATAAAAACTGCAGAACTTAATCATTTGGGCTCTGAATCATATAGAGGGAGTACCATTTTAGAATTTTTCTCCCTTCTACCACACTATTAGAAAATATATTCTAAAATACCCTACTTTTCAGCATATATCCCATAATGTCGTACTTTCAAACAAAAAAATCTTTTATATAAGCACTGCCGCCTAATGGAAGGGCGGCACACAAGACTTTTACACACAGCCGCCCATTGAAAGGGCGGCACTGTCTAATATTCTTTTTATTTTATTTTATTTTGTTTTATGTACTTTAATATTATAATATATAAAATAATATTAATAATATTAATAATAATAATATTAGTTAATATTAAATAATAATAATGATATTAGTTAATATTAAATAATAATAATAATATTATTAATTAATATTAAATAATATATATTAAAGTTTCTAATATTAATAATAATATTTATAAAATAAATTAATATACAATAATATTAATAATAGTAATAAAATTATTTATTTAAATATATTATTTAATAGTATATAAAGAATTAATAAACAATATTATTTTATTATTTTATTATTTTTGTACATTAAAAATAAAGAAACAAAACAAAAAAGAAAGAAAAAAAAAAAAGAAAAAAAAAAAAGAACTTGCATGTCTTCATGGCTCTTGCCACACTCCTCCCCTGCCACATTAAAATAAATAAAAAAATAAAAAAATTGTGTACACTGCTACTCAACACCTTTAAATTTTTAATACTTTCGCCTTTTAAATGGACGGCACACTTGAAAGAAATTTTTTTTTTGTAAAAAAGATGACATTTTGGAATTTTGTGTAAAAAGTAGGGCAATGTGGCGTTTTCCCTCCAAAATTGTGGCAGGGCAGAAAAAAATTCACCATTTTAGGCCGGACCGCTGCATTGGGTTCCATCACTATCAAACAACCAACACATTTAAGACATTTTCACATCTCCTTTTCAAAAACACATTTTGACATCATTCTTCACACATTAATCCTTAATTTTTATCATAAATTGAGGCAGAGAAATCAAACTCGGAGAAACTTCGAGAGAAAAGAAACCAATTAAAATAAAACGTTAAAATCTTTCCCATCACCACAATTTTAAGATGTAGCCTCTCTGCACCTTCATCACAACTATCTCAACAAGAAAACACAGGAAGAAATAAAATCCAAAAAGAAACAAATGTGAAGTAGAAAGAAGATGGAACAAGCAAAACAAAAGAGCAATGAAGAAAAGAAGAAGGACTGCAGCAACACAAAGTATATCCTCGTTTAATCCGTAAATAAAATGGTAACTCCTTTTTATTTATTTTTATTTTGACTCATTTTATATTTTATCATTTAATTATAATTAGAGTCATATATATCTTTTATTTAATCTATTTAGGCTTGAGTATATGCTTTTCTATACTATTTTTTTCTCTAGTATTTTCGGGTGAGTATATGAAAGTGATGACCAGATATTTCCATGATTGGATCTTAAGCACCATGTGATTAGTTTTTCTTAATCTTAGCATAGTTAAAATATTAAAAGACAAATTAATAATTTTTTGATATAAAATGTTTAATATGTAATCTCTTAATAAATTTTTAATATTTAAGATATTTAATTTGTGATAATTTGATGATCGCTTAAATTTTAAAATACTCATAATGTTATTTAAGATGTTTTGATTGGGATAATTTTATTTTTAAAAGAATATTCTATAGTAATAAATATTTTTTTAATAATATTGTTCTTGGCCGGTCAAAAACTCAAATACCCAAACATTTAAAATTTAGAATGTGTTTGAATGCGAGAACTAACAAGATGTCACATACAATTCATTAGTTAACAAGATCATTCGTGATTATTACAGAGAAATTGATCATAATAATATTGTTTGATTTTTTTATTAATTTAAAAATAGTTGGAATGGTTTAAAACCAACCAGTCTCATCTTACTACATGTAAAATATATGGCTCCCTCAAAGCATTTGTGACACTAATAATTTGGCAATTTCTTAATATACCATCCATATTATTTAGATATCATGTGAAATTTTATTTTTGCCCTTAGTTTTCGGATGTACACATCCAGACGCACCGTTTTTTTTTAAAACGTTGATATATTTCGGATGTGCAAATCAGAAAAAATTCATGATCTGCAGATCCGGAAAAAATAAAAAAAAATTCCATAAATCATTTCCTGATCTGTAGATCCGGATAAAATCAAAAGTATTCCATAAAATCATTTACTTCTAAATATAATTAAATCCAATATAGAAGTAAATCATTATATTGAAAAAAAAATCATTTAGAAGTAAAAACCATATTAATCATTTAGAAAAAAAATCATATTAATTTTAATTATATTGGATTTTAATTATATTGAATTTAATTATATTGAAAAAAAATCATTTAGAAGTAAATACCATATTAATCATTTAGAAGAAAAAATCATATTAATTTTAATTATATTGGATTTTAATTATATTGGATTTAATTATATTGAATTTAATTATATTGGATTTAATTATATTGAATTTAATTATATTGAAAAAAAATCATTTAGAAGTAAATACCATATTAATCATTTAGAAAAAAAAATCATATTAATTTTAATTATATTGGATTTTAATTATATTAGATTTAATTATATTGAAAAAAAATCATTTAGAAGTAAATACCATATTAATCATTTAGATTTTAATTTTAATTATATTGGATTTAATTATATTTAGAAGTAAATGATTTTATGGAATACTTTTGATTTTATCCGGATCTGCATATCAGGAAATAGTTTTATGAAATTTTTTTGATTTTTTTCGGATTAGCAGATCAAGAATTTTTACTGGTTTGAACATCCGAAACAAATCAACGCTTTTTAAGAAAACGGTGCGTCCGGATGTGCACAAATGAAATTTCGCGTGTCTAAGAAACATGGGTGGTGCATTAAGAAATGCCCAATGATTTTATGACATGTAACTTCAATTGAAAAGGTAACATTTTATTATCTTTTATCTTTATTTTCTTAGATAATTTATTTGTCTTATTAGTTTTAAAGTTTTTATCATGTTTTGTTAGAGTTTTTATTTAATATCCTAACCATTGGTGCTTTTATTGAGAGTTCATAAGTTTCCTTCAAATAATTTTGAAGAATTTTTAGTTAGTGGTGAAATGTTTCAGGTTGGGAATAGGGATTGTGAGGTGTGAGTGGAATAGTAAAATTGGAAGAATAATATAATGGTGATGGAGCATTAACATGTGAAGGGATGAAAGAATGATAATATGGATATGTCATATGCCATAGAAGGATAGAAGTTCAAAAATAAAAGCACTCATTCTTAGGATCTGGAACAGAATCTGGGTCATATCCACACTAGAACGGATAATGAAAAATTTGTGAAAAGTTTATGCCTTTTGTTTAATCTTTCTTTGCCATTTTAGATCAGTGTAGTGTAACATAACAACAACTTTGGAATCAATCCGGTAGGTTGGAACAATATATCCCACCCAAAGAAAATGGGTGGCTTGGAGATTACATCATCCAAGGATGTTAATGCAACCATTTTAAGAAAACTCATTTGGGGCATACTTCAAGAAACTGATAAACTCTTGTTAAGTATTCTATCTATTTCTACCAGTACAAGTTCTTCCATCTAGAATTCCATTATCAAAGCCAAGAATGCATTAATCAATGGGTTTGATTAGAGACTTATTTTTCTGGTTCTGCCACTAGACTTCCTTTGATCCCTTAGTTGTTATTATTTTGTTTGTACAAATTCATGACATCGCTATTACGGTTAAAGAATTTTGTTGTACAATGCAACCCCAAAACAGCTCTTTGCTGCTTAATCTGGTGGACTTAGTGAAACAGAGACTTTACTTGTATCCCCTATGATCCCATTCCTTGTATCGTATTTTCCTGATTGCTCGCTCCATGGAAGACTCCTTCCACATTTGCTTCAACAAACCCATTTACAAGCACACTAAAGATTGTCTAATAAAATGAAACCCCATCAGCCGTTCTTGCCCTACTATTAATGTCGATGACATTTGTAATGACACATCGACCCACACTGGCTTTGGTGGAACTATTAGATATGCTTAAAGAGCTTAGCAATGTGACTTCTCTAACTTCATTTTAAATTGTAATGATAACCTTGAGTTGCCTCTAACATTCCTCATAGTGCACGCCTAGTTCCTCCCGGTTAAGCAACATCATTGCAACTGACGTTGCATGACTTTTTTTAAGAATGTAGTTCTTTCTTTTCCTTTAGTCTTCTAACAAAAAACAGTAATAACTTTTCTATTTGCTCCCAACTAAATTGTTTTCTTTAAAATCAATCTACATGCAAACATTTTCTTTCCAATAATTAGGTAACTTTAAACTCTCCATTGTATCGTAAAATAAGTAGGAGCAAGGCATAACTCTTATCAAGCAAAATAATAATAAAAACTAAGTTTTTTCCTTTTATACAAATGTGTGACTGTTTAAAAAAAATTAATTCACATTTAATAATAAAGAGAAAAATAAATACTTCAAAGTTGACAATATCTTTCACAGTTAATTAGAGATAATTTTTTAACGAACGAATACAATAGGGTGTTAATATCTTCAATACGCATAATCAACTTTCGAACCTACATTTTGATTTCTAATATTTTTTGTTTGTTTTGTTTATAAAGGATTTTTCCAACGTTTTTCGATTTTTAATAAATTTTGGTGGCGACTTCATTATTCTTCAAACAACACTTCAATTTTTAGGCCGCAACAAGAGGCATGGTTGAATCAAATGAAATTGCGGTTGAGAAGGTTGCTTCGAAAGATAATCTAGCATATGTGTTTACAAAGTCATTACCTATGGGATTCCCTATTATTCCATGGTTGTTCCTTGATATCTCCTCAAAGCCTGAGATGTCTAAACCTGAAGAGAAATTGAAGCAACCAAAAACTTTTTTCAAAGCCGTAAATAATGTTCGTGATATCCCTCTTAGTCAACTTCTCAAGCCTTGTGTGAAAGGGGATAGGTTGACAACTGTGATACCCGAGGAAGAGTACCAGTAGAGGTTGGAAGCTTGTAAGCACAACCATCATGGAAGGGTGGTTTGGCCAAAGGGTAGCACTCCACTCATAGTGATGAATCTGAAAACCAAGCTGATCTCTTTGTGGAAATCAATAGGCAGAGGGGGCATTACGTCTCTGGGTAAGGGATACTTCGAGTTTTCTTTTTCTTCGATTGAGGATGTTATAAGAGTTAGATATATCAATTCATGGAACCTCAACCCAGGTCTTCTGAATCTTTTCCCCTGGTCCAAGGATTTCAATCCCGCTTCTCTCGAGCAATATTCTGCCCATTATTGGATTATGGGTTAGCCCAAGAATATTGGCGTCCAAAAATTGTTTCTTCTGTTACGAGTAGCATAGGCACACCTTTATGCACCAATTCAGCTTCTAACAAATCAAATTTTGATAGGCCTTTTGGGCATTTTGTGAGGGTGATGGTGGATTTAGAATTGCATTATGAACTTAGGTATAAGGTTCTAGTGGAGAGGAAAGGTTATGCCTTCTTCGCGGAGCTTGAATACGAGAACCTGCCTGAGTTCTGCTCCTACTGTAATAGTATAGGCCACTACATTGAGAACTGCAAAAGGAAACTGATGGAGAGAAATATAGCGGGAGAAAAGAATCAAAAGAAGATTAATAATAAGACTTATCTCCAAGTGACTTCTAGGAGTCATCCAAAGAAGCCAATCCCAATTGACTTGCCTAATCCAGAAGAAAAAGGAAAATAACCCCTTGTCACAAAGGAGGCTATGGAAATTGAGGGTGGAACCAGTTCCTCTAAGGAGCCTATTCCATTTAAGAGTGATAGCCCCAAGAAGGTTGTGTTACAACCTGTCATAGAATATGTGAATTCTGAAGACCCAGATGATTCTTTGGACTCAAATTTTGTTGATGCCACACCTTTAGGAAGAGAGGAGATAGTTCCTGATACCAATCCACTTCTTGATGATGTTAATAAAGATATAGAGTTTTTGAACTCCTAATGGGAAAATGTGATGTCAAACTACCTAATAGTCTTATTCCCATGTGGTGGCTTATGATGAAGAGGGTTTTCAACAAGTCAAGTCAAAAACCAGGAAAAAGAAAAAGAAAACTGTGACATCTAAAGGGAGTTGTAGCACCAGATCAAAATATGGCAATGCCTTACATTCCTCATGAATTGCATTTTTTGGGGAGGACTTTCCAACTCTCCTTCAAAATTGGCACTTAAAAGGTTGATAATTAATAATCAGCCTCAGTTTGTTTTCATTGTTGAACCGTGGATGGGTTTTCACAATTTCCCTCAGAGTTGGCTTAGGAGGTTAAACCTCAAGCTTTTCGCCGCAAATGTTCGCATTGACAATAGTCCAATCCTTTGCTGCTTATGCGACAAGAGTATTGATCTTGTCATCATTGATGTAGATGATCAACAAGTCTCCTTTTCTTTCAAAGTGAATAACAATGTGATGGGTCTGTCTGCTGTGTATGCCTTCACTTGCTACCTTTCTAGGAGACCTCTTTGGACTAAGCTCCAGTCTGTCCTTAATTCCCATAGTATTTCTTAGTGCTTTATCAGGGACTTTAACACCATATTGGGATCTCATGAATATAAGGGTTCTATCATGAGTGCCAATTTCCCGATGGAGGACTTTGCTAGATGGACTGATCAGAACCACCTGCTTCATTTTCTCACCACTGGGGCATGCTTCACTTGGTCTATATGTAACCAAGCTTGGATTGATGTTTGCACTACCATAGCTTGTTCAACTTATTCAGGTCTAGGTCTGACCACGACCCTCTTCTTATTCACTTTCAATGACAAGAGGGCAGATTCAAATCTTAATTTATGTTCCTGCAGATGTGGATTTTGTATCAGGATTGTTATAAAGTGGTGAAAAATGCTTAGAAAACCCAGGTTGTGGGGTGCCCCATGTATGTTCTTACCAAGAAGTTTCAAATCCTCAAACATGATCTCAAGGTTTGGAGCAAAAACACTTTTAGAAATGTGCATGATAATGTAAAGATAGCTGAGGAGAAGTTGCTTAAGATTCAAGAAGAGATTGCTAACTTAGGCCATGCCGATGTTCTAGCTGCCCAGGAAAAAGTGGCCCAATCTAGCTGTGATAATGCCCTCAACATTGAGGAAATATTATGGAAATAAAAGGCTAGGGTTAAATGGCATGCAAATGCAAATGGAGATAGAAACACTAAATTTTTTCACAGACTAACTAAGATCAAGAACACCACAAAGCTAATTCACTCTTTGAAAGAGGATGATTCAATAATCACTGACCAAAATCTTATGGTTGCTCATGTGGTGCCGCATTACATTGACTTATTTAACAAGAATGTTGTTTTGCATGATAATAGGCTAGCGGATGAGGTGATTCCTAACCTGGCTTCTCGTGAGTCTAACACTCTGCTTACCATTTTTCCCTCTGAAGAAGAGATTCACCAAGCTCTTTTCAGCTTGAGGAGAGACAGTGGTGCTGGTCCTAATGGTTTTGGCCCTTTGTTCTATCAAACTTTTTTGGAAGGTATCAAGAATGATATCCTCAAGGCCACTTGGCAGTTTTTCAAAGATGGTTGGCTGTTACCAAACTACAATTCCAATATTGTAGTCCTTATACCCAAAGTGAAAGATGGATAGAAGATTGAGCACTACAGAACCATTGCTCTAGCGAACTTAAAGCTTAAAATCATTACAAAAGTTTTGGCAGAGGGGTTGGCTCAGGTAATGCCTCACATCATCTCTAAGGAACGAATGTCATGCTCTCATGGGCGTAGCATCCAGGCTTTTGAGGGGGCAAATCTCCTCCACAAGAAAAGTTTTGAGGTAACTTAGCTTTGAAGATAGACATAGCTAAGGCTTTTGATACTTTGAGTTGGCCTTTTCTGCTTAAAGTGCTTAAGCAATTTGGATTTTCTGATGTTTTTTGCAATTGGATTAGCTGCACTCTTGATTCTACCAGCATATCCATTTCCTTTAAGGGTCAACTTCATGGATTATTCAAGTGTCAGAGGGGTGTGAGGAAGGGTGACCCTCTCTCGCCTCTTCTCTTTTGTATAGGTGAGGATGTGCTAAGTAGAGTTATTACTCATTTGGTTTAGACGTACCAAATCAAACTCATGAAGGCCGCTAGAAACACGAGTGTCTGATAGGAACCAGCTAGTTGAGAAAGAAGTGCCACGTGAGCAGCTGATTTACAAAGAATCGGGTGGACCCCAGACTTGGAAAGTATATTCTAGAAGGAAGGGTAAGAAGGGAATTGGTGGCTAGTTAGTTACAAGAATTATGACGTGGCTTGAGTGGAGAGAGAGCACCTTGCATCCCGTTTCCACAATATAAGGAATCAGAGAGAGGGTGTAGATCTTATCTGAGATTATAGTGATTTACTAGTATGTATAGGGAGCTCTAGCTTCCTATTAGGAGCCTAGCTCTTGTCAGATCCAGGGTTTCATTCCCTTTTCTGTATCTGTTTCCTTTTTTATTCACTATAATAAAGCTCTCTTATCCTATGTTTGCTTGTTTGCACTGTTATATTCAAATATTCTGTTTTTGGTTCGTATCAAGTGGTCCGACCTACCGGATTCCGACGACGGAGCCAGTGGATGCCACCTAAGAAGGTAACGTTACCAGCGTTCACGAAGATGGAAGCTAGGGTCGAAGCTTTAGAGAGTGAGATTACAGAGGTGCGATCAACTCTCGCCGAGGTGCAGAACTCGGTGACGACAAACCATACTAATTTGATAGCAATGCTGGAGAAATGCCTGGGTAAGTCGTTGACTGTGGACGAAGTGAACGAGAGCACTTCCAGTCAAGGTATTCCTAAGAGTACTGTTGTCAACAACCGCCATGGAGACCCTTTGACAGAGTATCGTCAATCTGTTAAGAAGGTGGAACTGCCGGCGTTTGACGGTGAGGATCCGGCGGGATGGATCTCACGTGCTGAAGTTTATTTCCGCGTCCAGGACACGATACCAGAGATGAAAGTGAGTTTGGCTCAATTATGTATGGAGGGAACAACGATTCATTTTTTCAATTCCTTGATCGGAGAAGAAGAAGGGTTGACATGGGAAGCGTTGAAGGAGGCATTGTTGGAGAGGTATGGAGGACACGGTGAGGGTGATGTTTATGAACAGTTGACGGAATTGAAGCAAGAGGGAACGGTTGAGGAATACATCACGGAGTTTGAATACCTAACGGCTCAGATTCCGAAACTTCCGGAGAAACAATTTCGAGGATATTTCTTACATGGGTTGAAGACAGAGATTAGAGGGAAAGTGCGTAGCTTGGTGGCAATGGGAAAGATGAACAGGACCAAATTGCTCCAAGTCACTAGAGCTGTTGAGAGGGAGGTGAAGGGTGGAAGTGGTTCAGCCTTTAATCGTGGGCCTAGATCTGGGTATAACCCAGCTCAGAATGGGTCAACAGGAAGGAAAGCTGGATCTGATTGGGTCATGATAAGAGGAAGAGACGGTGGGTCGCATGGGGGTGTTAAGAGTGGAGTAAGTGGGCTCAAAGGAGACAAACAGGCCCAAAACGAAAAAAAACATACTGGACCTCGTGATAGGGGTTTCAAACATTTGTCTTACAATGAGTTGATGGAAAGGAAGCAAAAGGGGTTATGCTTTAAGTGTGGAGGTCCATTCCACCCTATGCATCAATGCCCGGAAAAACAACTTAGAATTTTAGTGGTGGAGGAGGGCGGAGATGAAGAGGATGAGAACAAATTCTTGGCTATAGAGGTGGATGAAAGTGATGAAGAGGAGAAGGTAGAGATGAGTGTACTTAATTTGCATCACATTGCACACAAGACTCATCATACCATGAAATTCCAAGGAACAATACAAGGAGTAGAGGTATTGATTTTGGTGGATAGTGGGGCAACACATAATTTCATTTCTCAGAAATTAGTGCATCAAATGGACTGGCCAGTTGATACTACGCCTCAAATGACGGTTAAATTGGGAAATGGGCTCCAAATAGCAACACAGGGGGTGTGTAGAGGAATGGAGTTGTGTATTGGGGAATTTAAATTAGACCCAGAAATGCATTTATTTGAACTAGGAGGAATTGATGTGGTTTTAGGCATTGAGTGGCTTAAAACATTGGGGGATACTATTACTAATTGGAAACAACAAACAATGAGTTTCTGGAGTGAGAAAAAATGGGTGACTCTTAAGGGGCAGGAGGGGTACACAAAGTCAACAGTGGCTTTACAAAATATATTGAGTAAGTCCAGGCCCAATACGCTGGATTTGTTGTGGACCATAGAGAAAACGAAACCCAAAGAGACTGAGAAAAACACTTTATCTGGCCAGCAACAATTGGAGTTGGAGAACGTATTGCACAAATACGATCAAGTGTTCCAAACAGTGTTAGGTCTTCCTCCAAAAAGAAACAAAGAGCATACAATCAACCTTGTGGAAGGGCAAGGAGCAGTAAACGTGAGGCCGTACCGTTATCCCCACCATCACAAGAACGAAATAGAGAAGCAGGTAAAGGAGATGTTGGCCACGGGAATCATTCGCCACAACACGAGTTCTTTCTCAAGCCCGGTGATTTTAGTGAAGAAGAAGGACTGCACATGGCGAATGTGCATTGATTATCGTGCTTTAAATAAGATCACTGTACCGGACAAATTCCCTATACCGGTGATCGAAGAGTTGTTGGACGAGTTGCATGGAGCAAAGTTCTTTTCAAAATTGGATTTGAAATCGGGATACCACCAAGTGAGGGTGAAGGAATCCGATGTGTGCAAAACGGCTTTCAGGACACATGAAGGGCATTATGAGTTCCTTGTGATGCCGTTCGGACTCATGAATGCTCCGTCAACGTTCCAAAGCCTAATGAATGATGTTTTTCGTTCTCTGTTGAGGAAACATGTGCTGGTCTTCTTTGATGACATCCTCATCTATAGCAAGAGCTGGGAAACTCATGTGAAGCATTTAGAGGAAGTGTTGAGTTTGCTAGCTCATCACAGTCTCGTAGCTAACAAGAAGAAGTGTTTTTTTTGCCCAGCAGAGTGTGGAGTATTTGGGACACTTGATCACAGAGTACGGTGTAGCTGTAGATCCTGGAAAGGTGGCCAGTATGATTCAATGGCCACAACCCAAGAATGTCAAAGGGGTGAGAGGGTTCTTAGGACTCACTGGATATTACAGGAAATTCATAAAGGACTATGGAAAAATTGCTAGACCTTTAACTGAGCTTACCAAGAAGGATAGTTTCAAATGGGGAGTGGAAGCTCAACAAGCCTTTGAAGAGTTGAAGGGGAGGCTTACGTCGGCACCGGTGTTAGCTTTACCGGATTTTTCCAAGAGTTTTCTGATTGAGTGTGATGCTTCAGGAGGAGGAATAGGGGCGATCTTAATGCAAGATAAGAATCCAATAGCTTATTACAGCAAGGCCCTTGGTGTGAAAAATTTAGCTAAATCGGCATATGAAAAAGAATTGATGGCAGTAGTTTTAGCAATCCAGCACTGGAGACCATACTTATTGGGAAGAAAATTTGTAGTATCAACTGATCAAAAAAGCCTCAAACAGTTACTGCAGCAAAGAATTGTAACTGCAGAACAGCAGAACTGGACTGCTAAATTGTTGGGTTATGATTTTGAAATTGTGTACAAGCAAGGTAAATTGAACAAGGGAGCAGATGCCTTATCCAGAATTCATGAAGGAGAGGAGTTAGCTATCATGAACTACCAACGGAGATGGCCTCAAGAGGAACAAATTAAAATAGAAAATCAACAGGATGAGAGGTTGCAGAGGATAATAGCAGGGGTTCAGCAGGATGCAGAAGCATGGCCTGGTTATGAGTACAAGCAAGGTGTTTTGATGTATGAAGGTAGGTTGGTGATTTCCAATAAGTCCTTGTTAATTCCTACACTGTTAGAGGAATTCCACTCAACACCCCAGGGAGGACATTCGGGGTTCTACAAGACTTATAGAAGACTCGCTAGCAATGTGTATTGGATAGGCATGAAAGGAACCGTACAAGATTTTGTGAGAAGGTGCGACATTTGCCAAAGACAGAAGTACATAGCTGCATCTCCCAGAGGTTTGTTACAACCTCTGCCCGTTCCTCATCGAATTTGGGAAGATATATCGATTGACTTCATCACCGGGTTGCCAAAATCTAAAGGGTTCGAAGCTATTTTGGTGGTGGTGGACAGGTTGTCCAAGTACTCTCACTTTATTCCTCTGCGACATCCGTATACTGCCAGGAGTATTGCTGAGGTATTTTGCAAGGAGATAGTCAAACTCCATGGCATACCTTTTTCCATAGTGAGTGACAGGGATCCCATTTTTATGAGCAGTTTTTGGAGGGAGCTGTTCAAATTGCAGGGGACTAAGCTTAAAATGAGTACCGCATATCACCCCGAATCGGATGGTCAGACAGAAGTGGTTAATAGGTGCTTAGAGACCTATTTGAGATGCTTCATTGCGGATCAACCTAGGACATGGGTATCTTGGGTACACTGGGCCGAGTATTGGTTCAATACAACTTTTCATGCGGCTACCGAGAGGACACCATTTGAAGTAGTTTATGGGAGACCTCCTCCAAAACTAATTCAATGGACTCAAGGAGAGACTAGAGTAGAAGCTGTGCAGAGAGAATTGTTGGACAGAGACGAGGCTTTGCGACAATTGAGGAATCAATTGTTGAGAGCACAAGAGAAAATGAAGAGTCAAGCTGATAAGAAACGCACTGACAGGAGTTTTGTTTGTGGGGAGTGGGTGTTTGTCAAGCTTAGAGCTCATAGGCAGCAGTCGGTAGTGACAAGGATTAGTGCTAAATTAGCATCAAGATACTACGGTCCTTATCCCATTATTGAGAAGATTGGAGCAGTGGCATACAAACTGAAGTTACCTGAGGGGTCCAGAGTGCACCCTGTTTTCCACGTATCATTATTGAAGAAAGCTGTGGGAAACTATCATGAAGAGGATGAATTACCAGAATTATTGGAGGAACAGACTGAAGTGTATGAACCAGAAGCGGTACTAGCTACTAGGAAGGTGAAACAACAAAATGAAGAAGTCAGACAAATCCTGGTACACTGGAAGGGCAAGACAGCAGAAGAGGCAACTTGGGAGGATGAGATAATGATCAGAAGCCAGTTCCCAAAGTTTGGCCTTGAGGACAAGGCCATTGCGGAAGGAGAGGGTATTGATAGGAACCAGCTAGTTGAGAAAGAAGTGCCACGTGAGCAGCTGATTTACAAAGAATCGGGTGGACCCCAGACTTGGAAAGTATATTCTAGAAGGAAGGGTAAGAAGGGAATTGGTGGCTAGTTAGTTACAAGAATTATGACGTGGCTTGAGTGGAGAGAGAGCACCTTGCATCCCGTTTCCACAATATAAGGAATCAGAGAGAGGGTGTAGATCTTATCTGAGATTATAGTGATTTACTAGTATGTATAGGGAGCTCTAGCTTCCTATTAGGAGCCTAGCTCTTGTCAGATCCAGGGTTTCATTCCCTTTTCTGTATCTGTTTCCTTTTTTATTCACTATAATAAAGCTCTCTTATCCTCTGTTTGCTTGTTTGCACTGTTATATTCAAATATTCTGTTTTTGGTTCGTATCAGTGTCCCATCCCACACTCTGTTTGTAGAAGACATTATGTTGTTCACTAGAGGTATCTCTTCTTCCATTGATCCCATAGTCGGTCTTTTTAAAAAGCATGTTGAGTATGTTGGTTCTATGACTCATGTTGGACATTCTAGGTAGGCCGCTAGAATGGGTTTCTTTGTGGGGGTTTCTCCCTTTCCTTTATCTAGGGGTTCCCATTTTTAAAGGTAGATCCAAGAGAGCCTATTTTCAAACTATCATTGACAAAATAAAATCTAAGCTTGCGGTTTGGAAAGCGTATGTTGTGTCCATTGCTAGAAGAGTTTAGCTTGTAAAATCGATGGTCTATAACATGATGATGCACTCTATCATGATTTATTTTTGGCCTATGGCCCTTCTCATTGAAGTGGAATGGTAGTTTAGGAATTTTATTTGAAGCTCTGACATTTCTAAAAGAAAAATTGTAACTATTGCTCTGAAACCTTGCTGTAAAGCTTTCTCTGATGGAGGTTTGGGTCTTCGTTCTCTTTGTACCCTCAATGAAGCTTCAAACCTGCTGCAGTGCTTGAATGTTTCCAATTTTAAAGCTCAATTGACAAAGGTTCTGCGTTCGAGAGTCCTTAGAAATGGCAGACCCATTGGCTATCATGTTTTCTCTTCGACTTGATCTGGATGCAAGAGTTTCAACTCTGACATTAAGCTCAATGTTGTCTGGCTCGTTGGCAGTCGTGACAACATTAACCTACGGTTGGACAATTGCTGTGGTCAACCTCTAGTAGAGCTTCTTCATATCCTAGAGGGCGTGCACCACAGACTGCAGGCTAAACTCAAACCTGTCAATCGCGATAGCATAATTGCTTTTCCCTCTCAGCTCACCAATCTTTGCCCTTGCCTATTTCACAAGGCAAGGACGGTATCTATCAACCCTACAATTATGGACATCAAAGTTTGGATCCCAGCAATTGTACTAGAGCTTTTCATTCAGGTAATTTTTTGGCCTCTCACATATTTAGATAAGACAATCACTGTGCAAACAAGTTAGCCAACTTAGGGTTAGACTCTACTAACTTTACTTGATGGGCAGGTTTACTAATGTAATAGGCTTGGAATTCCTAGTTTTATGATTTGCTAACTGAGGTATTGGTCTAGTCCCCCTCTTTTGTGTATCTTCTTTTTTTTTTATCATGGGTCATTGCCCCCCTTTTTGAAAAAAAAAAGTCATTACCTATTAAAGTTAAAGCATTACTTGTACTTGATCAATTTTATTAAAAAATGATTCAAGCTAGGAGAGAACAAGTTTGTTGATGAATAAATTTACATCCCCATCGATTTGAAGACAACGTGAAAATTGGTAGAGTATACCTTAAAATATTGTTTATAGCAAAAGTTGAGGAAACATTTAAGAAAAGGAGACATTTAAGAAAAATGTGAAACGCTTGGTAAAAGCACAAAGCATTTTCAAAAGATTTTTTTTTTAATTTGTTATATTTAAGTTGTTTCCTGTCATTTGCAAAGGTGTGAGATTTTTTAGATGGAGAAGCTTAGAGAGAAAAAGAGAGATTCTTAAGGTTTCTAATTTTAAGTGTTGGATAATCTTTGAGTGTAATTTAATGGTTAGAAAACACCTTAGGATTGGGTGATTTTTATATTGATAAGAGAAGAAAATGTGTCACAAAAGAGTAAAATAATAGAAAATGTTTTTATGAATTTGTTGAACTAATTTCTTTTATCAAACTGATAAATAATTTATCAGTTTGTAATTTGCATACACTTAGTTGGCCGATGATTATTTTTTGAGACTCATTAGTGTTGAATTTTTTAGTTTGAATTTTCACCACATATTTAAAACGACAAAATTTAGGCTCTTTAGAAAACCTATAAGATATTTCAATTAAGTTTATATGTCTATAATTATCTGTCATTAACAATCTAATCTTTAATTTTAACTAGAATTTTTAACTTTTAATAAATTAAATTCAAACTTAAATTTAAGTCTTTGACAATAAATAAGTCTCGAACTTTAATTTTTTTAAAATAGATTTAACCTATCTAAGTCAAATCTAACTTAACTCTGCCTATTTTTCACAATTTATCGTTAATCTACTTATTTAAATAATTGGAAACATTTTTTTATCTCTATTGGCCAATTTTTGTTATAGTTTAAAACCGTCGACTTCTATTGAAATGAGACTCCTGTTTTATTTGTTACCATAAGTCTTATTTTACACTAATATGATCCCTCTCTTTTTTCAGCCAACATTGTAGTCTCTTCGTTGCTAGCTTGACTTATTAGTTGTGCTTAGTGAGCAAATATTATCTGCAATATATCATTAATCAATCATATACTCAAATCTATTATAGAAGTGGATGATGAATAAAAGTTTATCGAATGATGTTAAAAATTTTAAACAAGAAAAACTAACTTGATATACAAAATAAGTGAAGTACTACATTAACACAAAACTTATAATAATGAATCTCAAATCTCAATACAATTTTTAAAAAATGCACTGTGCATAAATTTGCTTTCAACAAATGGCATCTGAAATAAGTTGTTCAACATCATTTTGTTGATGATATTCAAAATACATAAATTGTCTACATAATGTAAGGAACCAAACAAATTTAAAGACATTCTAAATACTAGGTTCATGGTTTCTAATTGAGATCTCATCTATTACAAAACTACATACATATAGAAATAACTAAAAAAGCACCAAAAGCATGAAATACAAACCGTCCCTATGATCGTGGTCTTGTTGGAGAGAGTGAAACTTAATTACGATGCTTAAAAGATAGCGAGTACAACCTCTCCGCATTATTATCAAAATAAATTGCGACCGAACAAAACTATCCCAACAGAGAGTGATTACGCTCTCCATTGACAATATCAGGTAGCTCTGAACTATGTGAGAACTTCATCCATCTCTTTTTCTCCATAAATTTTAGACAGGGCTGCATCACAAGGCCAATCGACATAGCAACAAGGCTTACAACCAATACTTTGAGGGTTGAAAAAGCTAATACCACGCAGATCAATATTGTAGGAGGGATGCACATAATAATTGCTCCTGCCGTTCCGCCTGGTACTTTGTAAGGCCGAGGTGCATTCGGGTGTTTCATCTTCAACAATATGAATGCAGTAAACTCTAGAATCATACCAATACAGTACAGGAAGTTTTCTGCAGCTACAATTTCTTGAAAACTCAACCATGATAGTAAAATTACACCAGAGGCTGAAAAAAGTATTCCTGCAAGAGGCGTTCCGTGGCGAGACCTCTTGGTGAAAAACTCCGGCAACATTCCTCTCTCAGCCATTCCTAGAAGCTGGAAGGAGTCACTGCTCATTTCAGCAACAAACATTCCCATGTTTGACATTGCAGCTGCAGCTTGAAGCCACCATCTCAACCACACTCCTCCAATGACCATAGCAATTTCAGAGAAGTAACCGTCAGTCCATAACTCGCGCTGAACAGGAAGAACGCCTGTACCAATCAAAAGAGGAAAGAAGTACGACACAACAACCAGAATCAATGCGAAAAACAAACCTTTCGGAAGTGTTTTCTTTGGATTTTCAACTTCACCAGCAAGAGTGCTTATAGAGTCCCAATAATTGAGATTCCAAAACAGTGTATTCAAATACAAATTCCAATTAACATCCTCCAAATTTGTTTCAAACCATCTTGCAGGTTTCATTTCTGGAATCGACATAAACCCCATGACAACAAAAGGGAGAAGCGAGAAAATCCCTAAACAAACAGCAGCAAACCCAACAATGGTTAAACCCCTGTAGTTCAAGTAAGTGAGAACTACAGTCAAACCCCATGTCGCAAGAACTCTAGGCAAACCACTGCCAATAACCGGAATTGCAGACTTAAGATAATCAAGAAACAGAACAGGATACAAAGCATTGTCAATCACGCCACTAAGCCACTTCATCCAACCCTGCTGAAACCCCCAAAAAGGACCCAAAGCAGTCGAAACCCAAACAACATAACCACTATTTTCAGGAAACATGGTCCCCATTTCAGCCGTAATCAAAGCTTCCGGAACACTCCATATGAACGGAAAAACCAAAAATCCAAGTAAAGCTAACAAAGGACCAGCTGCGTTCACAGTATCCTCAACACCAAAAGGTCCTCCTGATACCTCATAGAAGATGAGAAACACAAGAGGTAAAACTGAAACTTTTCTCCTATGATTTGTCGCCTTCGGGGAAGCCGATTCACCTATTGCCACGTACTCGCTCCCAGTCCCAGAAAACTCCCCCATTGTATTAGAACCTTCTTGTCTATTATATGATGTAGTTCTTAATTTCTGCAACCAGCTAAAACATACATTTTTTTCTTCATAAGAATCATAATCACAGCATGAAATCAAAGTACATACTCTATATTCATACATAACACAACCAACTAAATCTAAATCTGAGTCTCACTTTATTGAATCAAACTAGAAAAACACATCAATTAATAGAAAAACATAATAATTGAAGGTATAAAAAACGGATCTTTGATACCAATTTGAAACAAATAACGACAAAAATTAATAACAAACCCTTCCTTACAAGTAACGCAACTATTAATGGATAAAATTGAGGGTTTCAAAAAGTAGAGAAATATTGTGACCCCAATTTGGAAGAGAACAAAATAGGGAAGGAACGAACCATGAGAGAATTGAAAAGCGTGTCAGGATGTATGAGAAAGTAACTTGTGCGGCGGAATCTGATGTTGAAGGAGAACTACCATAGCTTTAGTACAAGTGAATCCCAGAAACCGACTGAAGAGGAAAAAGCGGTGGAGCCAAAAAGGACGTGTTTGGGTCCAATCAGGTTTGTGTCTAATATATATGAGATATTCGATTGAGATTATCATATTGATAAGAATTTAAAGTATTTTGTATATTTTAAAGATTTATAAGTGATTCATAGAATTTTTAAGATTCACTACTTCATCCAATAAAAGACGTGATATTTTAAAACTACATAGATGATTTAGTAGATTGAAGTGTCAAAATTTAATGAAAATATATCATTAAGTTATATAAATAATTTAAAATTTTTAATTTGGTGAAGAGAGTGTAAATTTATATATTATTCTTTTACTTATTTATTACTCAATTTTTATTAAAAAAAAGTAAATAAAAATGTTTTTCAAAATTTTTGGCAGGTATATTGTTGACAAAAATACCTCACAATACTAAATATTTTTTTTATAAATTTTGAGAAATTTTAATTAAATATCAATGAATTTTGTTGTATTAATAAAATTATTTTAATTGAATATTAAAAAAATTAATTGAAATATATTAAAATTTTGATTGAATAACACAAAAAACTTACCTTAAGAATAGTTTATTGAACACCACAATTTTTTATCATAAATATTTTTTAAAGTTCTAATCGAGTACATCCCTTTAATTAGGGATATAAATGAATATTTATGGGACATGTACTATGATATTTGTATTCGCTTCGTTGAACAAATATGAAATTTGTATATGTTTTATATTTATGTAAGTATCCGTTAAGTGGATAATCTGCGAGTTTTACGATACCTATTGATATTTTCGGATATCCATTAATAATATTTTTTTGATAAAAAAAATTAAAAAAAAAAAATTTTAACTTCTTTTAAAAACACAAAAAAAAAAATTATTATCACATAATATCCATACAATTCGTTCATAATTTAACAACAAAATTTCATGACATTAATTTTTTTTTCTTTTTCGCCAAAACATAATAAAATCCAAACATAATATTTATACATTTCATATTTAACCAAACAAATAAAAGATACTTTGATTGTGTACATGGGTTGGGTCAACTCACAAAATCCAATCAACCCACCTAAAAAAATATAGAAAAGTGGGTTTGGTAGGATAATTGGGTGGATATGGGTTCAAAAACTAAAAAAAAAAATTAGAAAATTGAGTTTCGAGTAAAATCAAATTCAAACCCAAAAAAACTCACTGACACACTAATCAAACATTTAGTAGCATAATTTTAATAATTTTGATGAATATTAACTTAGTTGTTGCAGTTTTAGTCTCTCGAACATTTACTATTTTAGTGAATCGTGACTTTAATTAATTTTGAATATTTTACTCTTTGGTTATTTTTGTGCTAATACGATTTTATCTCATGTAATTTTTGTTTGTCGCTAGTATTTTATGATAATTTTTATTAGTTGATATCATTTATTATTTTATGATGCTAAAAAATAGAAAGAAAAAAAAAGTATGTTATCTAATTTTTTCTAAGAAGATAAAAATGTGAAATAATTTTTTATGAAAAAATATGATGACTCATCATTTAGTCATTTAATATTAATAAAACAGAAATTTGATGAATATTAACTTAGTTGTTGCAGTTTTAGTCTTTCGAACATGTACTATTTTAGTTAATTGTGAGTTTAATTAATTTTGAATATTTTACTCTTGGGTTATTTTTGTGCTAATACGATTTTATCTCATGTAACTTTTGTTTGTTGCTAGTATTTTATGATAATTTTTATTAGTTGATATCATTTATTATTTTATGATGCTAAAAAATAAAAAGAAAAAAAGTATCACTACCAGAAAGAAAAATTGTATTTAGCTAGGGGTTTAACCCCTCACTAAAGCAAAAAACTCATCACAAAACATAAATTTGCGAGAGGATATGACCCCTAGCTAATTAGGGCATCGCAAATTTATGGCTAGGGGATAAACCCCTTGCAAATTTAGCTAGGGGGTAAGCCTCTCATAAATTGTAACTCATAAAATTCAGTATGCTACACAACAGGCATAGGAGCAGACTAGTGACACAAACTGGCACAGACATGTCGAATAATTTGCTAGGGGATAAACCCCTAGCTAAAGCATCTGCATTTTGCAATTGGTGAGGGGTAAAGCCCCTAGCTATAAAATCTTACCCCTTTATTATTATTCATTCAATGACTAAGATTTATCAAATCTTACCCCTTTATTATTATTCATTCAATGACTAAGATTTACCAAATCTTACCCCTTTATTATTATTCATTCAATGAATAAGATAAATATTCCCTTAAAAAACTCATGTGTTAGTTTTAAGTAAATATATCTTAATCTTTAAATTAATAATAATAAACGGTTGGGATTTGGTGTCAAAGTTAATATTTTGACACCGGTGGCAAATGATCCCCTCCCATATATATATATATATATATATATATATATATATATATATATATATGGGAGGGGATCATTTGACACCGGTGTCAAAATATTAACTTTGACACCAAATCTTACCACTTTATTATTTTTCAGTTAATGGCTAAGATAAATTCCCTTAAAAAACTCATGTGTTAGTTTTAAGTGAATATATCTTAACCTTTAAATTAATAATAATAAAGGGTTAGGATTTGGTGTAAAGTTAATATTTTGACACCGGTATCAAATTATCTCATCCCTATATATATATATATATATATATATATATATATATATATATATATATATATATATATATATATATATATATATATATATATATATATATATATATATATATATATATATATATATATATAACACATATAAACTACATATAATATATTTATAAACAACACTTATAAACAACATATACATATTTATATACTAAATAATATAAACAAGAAAAATATATTTATACTATTTTTTTCAATTTTATTCTAAAAATATTTTTCAAATATTATAATATAAATCCTTAAAATTTAAGAAATAAGAATTTAATAAATTTAACACCTTCATATGAATATATTTATACATGCAACACAAAAAATAAATAATTAGTAAATAAAAATTATAAATTCATAAAAATTATAGTAAAACAATAAGATTTACCTAATTTTAAATTGGTAGAATATTTGAAAGAAGAAGAAGGGAGATGTTTGATGAAAGTTGTTTTGACTGAAAAAATGAGAGGAGAAGGGTGGCTAATGAGAAGAAAAATGAGAGAGAGAGAATAATGTGTTTGGGAAAGAAGAAAGACCCTGCATTTATGATATGCAAATGGCGAGGGGTTGTCCATAGCTAAATGAGTGGATATAATTGGTGAGGGGTTGTCCCTAGCAAATGTTGACGTGTTACATGCACCTTTCTGCCACATAGCAGGCTTTAACAACTAGAATAAATGCTTTTTATGACAGATTTGACTTAAGCATAACAATTGATAAGGGGCTGCCCCTAGCTAAATGAAGGAATATAATTAGTGAGAGGTTATCCCCTCGCAAATGACAATATTTGCCAGCACATTTTGGCGCTATTTCTTTTTTGCGAGGGGTGACCCCTAACAATTTGCAATTTTAAAATTCAATTTTTTTTCTCCCATATTTGCGAGGGGCCGCCCCACGTGTTTTATTTATATATTTTTTTTTAATATTTTGTGCATTGAGATGGGTTTAACCCCAGGCAATGTTGGTTTTTTAGGGAGGGGGCTTACCCCTAGCAAAATCCCCTAGCTATATATATGTTATCTAATTTTTTCTAAGAAGATAAAAATATGAAATAATTTTTTATGAAAAAATATGACGACTCATCATTTAGTCATTTAACATTAATAAAACAGAAATTTGATGAATATTAACTTAGTTGTTGCACTTTTAGTCTCTCGAACATTTACTATTTTAGTGAATCGTGAGTTTAATTAATTTTGAATATTTTACGCTTTGGTTATTTTTGTGCTAATACGATTTTATCTCGTGTAACTTTTGTTTGTTGCTAGTATTTTATGATAATTTTTATTAGTTGATATCATTTATTATTTTATGATGCTAAAAAATAGAAAGAAAAAAAAGTATGTTATCTAATTTTTTCTAAAAAGATAAAAATGTGAAATAATTTTTTATGAAAAAATATGATGACTCATCATTTAGTCATTTAATATTAATAAAACAGAAAAATTATTTGTGTAACACTACCCAATCCAACTCAACAAAAAAATTAGTGGGTTTGCCCAAACCGACTCATTGATATAGTGAATATTTTACCTCACCCAAACCAGAATGTCCTATATGGATTGATTATTGGGTTTGGTCAAACTCAATCTGAACCAGCTCATGTACACTCCTAGTATGGAGTATTAAAGTGCTTAAATATAAAATGACTAATAAAATTTGTATGGAATATGAAAGATTTGTTTCAAAGAAAATGTATTTTATATATATATATATATATATATATATATATATATATATATATATATATATATATATATATATATATATATATATATATATATATATATATATATATATATATATATATATATATATATATATATATATATATATATAAAATTAATTTTTTAAAAGATGAAAATACAGAGTATATTAAATTAATAATATTTAAATAATTTTTATAATTTATTAATGAATACAAATATTTACGAGCACAAATATTATTAAACTCACATTTATATTCATTAATAAACAAGTATTTAAATATTTATTTATTTTATAAATAAATATCTATTAAGCTATTTGTCTCATATTTGAAAATAATTTTATTTGCGGATATGGTTTTTCTTTTCCATCACTACCTTTAAGCTTTATTAGCCATTCAAGTTATTTTCTTTGTCATCTTCTTCTATAGAAGAAACACACTTTTCTTTGAATTAAATTAGAAAATATATAACCAAATTTAAGATATATTAGTAATGTCTTAGACAAAAAAAAAATTATAATGTTTACTTAGACCCATTTTAAAATTTTGATGAATTTAATGTGATTCATTTTTTAATTTATAATAAATTGTATGAATATTAAAAAAAAGATAAAATTTTTAAATAATTAAAAAATGTAAAATAATTAATTTGACTTAAAATTAAATGCATTTATAAAATCAAAATGAGTTCCTCGATGTTCTAATAAATTTCATACTAACATATTTTAATAATTATTTAACATAATTGGTATTAACATCATTGATCTTAAGTTTTAGGACAAAATCACTATGCTAAAATTACTATAGAATCTTAGTGGCACGTTAGATAACTTGTGGGTGAAGTAGATCCACGCCTATTATTTGAAAAATGATGACTTGATGACTATTGGTATTAAAAGTAATACTTCTTGAATTATGAAAGCCATTCTTAAATAAAGAGGCTCATTGTAATGATCCCTCACATGTGAGACCAGATGCCTCACCAAAATAAAATTTAGGATGAAAGATGAGTACAAGGAAGTGTATAGCGATGGCGTCAAAGTAACTTGGAGAGGACTATTCCATTGCAACGCTACTAGACCTAGGGCTTTAATAACCTTGTGGTTAGCTCGTCATGGGAGATTGGCTACAAAATAGCGCTTGCTGAGCTTTGGTATGGTGCCTAACATCACTTATTGTTTTTTCTTGAATGAGGAATCCATGAATCATCTATTTTTTGAATGTTTAGAATTAGAAGTTATTTGGGTTAAGGTCCTAGATTGGATTCAAGTGAAGCACACGCCCCATAATTGGGGGATTAACTTGATTGGTTAATTCGGTGTACAAAAGGTAAAGGATATAGAGCTTCCGTCTTAAAACTAGCTGCAGTTGAAATTATCTATGGTGTTTGGAAATACCACAATGTTGTTTGTTATGGTAATATTGTAGATAACACTACAATAGCAAATGATATTATAGACAAGATTGTCCATAAGGGTGGTATAGTGCGAAACTCAGAGTACACATAACAAAGCTTGTGATGTTCTACTTTCCCGTTTTGTTTCATTTTGCCTTTCTAAAGGGCTGGATTCTAGCAATCACCTTGTACCTATTACACTTTTTGAATTAATACATATCTCTTTTGATTCAAAAAATAATTATTTAACATATATATTTAAATAAAGAGAATTTCTTAATACACCACTCATGTTTCTTAGGCACCGCGCGAATTTCTGTTTTTGCCCCCTGATTCCGGATGTGTACATCCGGACGCACCATTTTTTTTAAAAACATTGATTTGTTCTGGATGTGCATATCAGGAATAATTCCTACTCTGCAGATAAGTAAAAATAGCAAAAGTATTCCATAAAATCATTTACTTCTAAATATAATTCTTATAAATAGATAAGTTAAAATTTTAAAATTCAAAAATATGAACAATATGAAAAAAAAATTAATATGATTTAAAACGAGATATGTTATTAATTATATTGGATTTTATTGTTTTAGATGTTTTTAAAAATAATTCTATAAAAAATTGTGCCAGATTTTAATATGACATTTTACAATTAAATTCATATATTTCTTACCATATTTAGCACACCTAATTTACGAATCTCAATGAAAATTTTTTTTGAATACAAATTAAATTTTATCAAAATATAATTTAAATAAATTAAATTCTTACAATATATATTGCTTTAATATATATATATATATATATATATATATATATATATATATATATATATATATATATATATATATATATATATATATATGATTTGAACGAGAACTATAAAATGTGGCATGACCTTTTTATGGAATAACCTTAAAAAATAATTAGAAAAAGTATTAACTTATTTATTTTTTCGAAAAAAGTATTAGTATAAAAAATTATTAATATATTTTTCCGGATCTGCATATCAGAAAAACGTATTAGTATATCTTTCTGGATCTGCAGATCAGAAATTAACTTTAAAAAGTAGGCTTAAATGCACTTTTGGTCTCCTAGTTTAGATTTTTTACACTTTCGGTCCCCCTATTACAAAACCTGCGATTTTGGTCCCTACATTTTGATGTCTTTGCAATTTTGTGGTCCCCCTCCAATCTTGCTCCAAAACCGTACATGAACAGTGCATGTCCGTACATGAACAGTGCACTGTTCATGTACGGTTTTTGAGCAAAATTGAAGGGGACCACAAAATTGCAAAGACCATCAAAATGTAGGGACCAAAATCGCAGGTTTTGTAATAGGGGGACCGAAAGTGTAAAAAATCTAAACTAGGGGGACCAAAAGTGCATTTAAGCCTAAAAAGTATTAGTATTAGAAAAAAAATTTTAACTTATCTATTTTTCCGGAAAAAGTATTAGTATCAAAAAGTATTAGTATATTTTTCCGGATCTGCAGATCAGGAAAAAGTATTAGTATATCTTTCCGGATCTGCAGATCAGGAATTAACCTTAAAAATTATTAGTATTAGAAAAAAAAATTTAACTTATATATTTATAAGAATTATATTTAGAAGTAAATGATTTTATGGAATACTTTTGATTTATCCGGATAAGCAGATCAGAAATTATTCTTGATATGCACATCTGGAACAAATCAACGTTTTTAAAAAAAATGGTACGTCCGGATGTGCACATCCGGAATCAGGGGGCAAAAACAGAAATTCGCGCAGTACCTAAGAAACATGGTTGGTGTATTAAGAAATTCTCTAAATAAACTAATAAATTAATAAACTAATAAAATTAAACTATGTATTAATATTTAACATAAAACTATATATAATATCATATCTATATTATAGTTATAATAATAATAATTTTAAATATATGAAAAGTTAATATAGGTTATTAAACAAAAATTATTGAAAAATTTAATAGAGAAGTGTCTTTAGAATGTTTGCTAAAAAGTAAACAATAAAATAAAAAATAATGAATTTGATTTATATTTAAATAAATAAACAAATTATCAAACCGATAAAATTAAATAAATTTTTTTTATATTGTTTTTAAATAAAATATAATATAATCAATGTAAATTCTTACACACTAAAATATTTTATAAATATAGTCAATAAAATTTTTTTTTCCCGTCTCACAATAGGTGTTTTTTATTTTTTTTAAATTATTTGTTCAATGTATTATTTATTATCTCTTTTTACTAACTTATCCTTATCATTATATTTTAAATTATATAATTACTCCATTATTTATTATTAATAAGATTATTTTAATAAATTTGATTTGAAATCAACACAATTATTCATTATTTTAAAAAATTCAAAACCTTAAAAAAAAAAAAAAAAAAAATAATAATAATAAAAGAAAATACACCTATTTTAAGATGGATGGAGTTATACATCATCATATTAAACACAATTTAAAGTTTAGTGGGACACTAGCCCACACATCATTACTCGTCACTGTCGCTGTTTTTGCTGGCAAAAATAAATTATTGCGATGAATTTAGTAGTTGCTCAGTCAGTACATTGTACTACAGTACTATTGTAGGTACAATTTATTTTTATTTTTATTTTAAATATCATTCTAGATATTTAGGGGTGGTTTGACACTTTGACTTAGTTTTAAAAAACTATTTTTAAAATTATAAAATTATATAATATGTTTGGATATCTAATTTTATAAAATTACTTTTAAAAATCATCTTTTATTTATATATTTTTAAAATTAAAAATTAACTTTTAGAGATGTTAGTTTTAATTTTTTATAATTGAAAAGAGATAACAATTAAATAACTAATATATATTTTATTAATGAAAATTTCATAATATTGTAGAACTATTATATATACATATATATATATATATATATATATATATATATATATATATATATATATATATATATATATATATATATATATATATATATATATATATGACATATCATATGAGAATGTTATTTTTATGTAAGAACATGAGAATGAACCTGAATCATTATATTTTAAAATAAATTGTGGAGATTATGTGTAGTTTTTTTTCTCTCTCCTCTATTATTAAAATAAATGATGGAGGAGAGAAAAAAAAAAGACATAATCACAAATAATATATATTGTTGTGGTCGGTCATAAAACTAAAATAATGGAAGTCCAATAGCAAAGTAAGAAGCTACACATAAAAAATGGAGTGCTAGTCTTATAGGTCAGCTCCCTCTCTCTCTCTCTCTCTCTCTCTCTCTCTCTCTCTCTCTCGTATCGAAAACCTTGAACCATAACAACAGATATGTGAATTCTTTTTTTTTTTTTATCATTACTTAGTTCTAAGACAGAACATTGGCATCATCTATAGAAATCGATTTTTGATTCCTATGATTTTCACGATCCATTGTTTCTCAATTCAACTTAATCTTTTCTAGCAGAAATCAAGATCTTATTCGATCGAAGCGTAGATATCCATCTCTCCATTGATTCTATCAAATTGAGAGCCATACCCCCTCTCATGATATTTGTTAAATTATGGCAGCTTCCAAAGCCAGTCGTGTTGTCGTTTAACTGCAAGTCGGTGCAGCCGCTAAGAACCCTATGCCTCCCCCTCAAGGGATGAACAATCAAATTTTAACAATTGCTCCTTTTGTTCCTCCTCTGTCAAATTTTGTCCAACCTAGGGCAGATCAAAGAGCTACTTAACTTCCTCCACTCCTCGGATATACCATGTAATTCCACCTAGGTGAGCCTTATTTCAAACCTACACTAGTGCTAGTCGTAACCAGACGTGAAGTACTACCCGAATTTTAACGGTTGCAGACTAGTTTTGGCTTGTAATAAGTTTATGAATTGTTGAACAACGTGTACCAAATCGTTCAGCAACAAGACTCACAGACCTTGGTAGAAAGATTGACTCGGATCGAAGAAAGCCTACACAACACCAATTCGAAAAAAGGCATTGTGCAAGAGGCAGCTTCGCACAAAATCGCCGCCCTTGAGCCAATAAGAGATTCATAAGAGGTCTAAAAAATCTCCATATGTTGATAAATATGTCCATAAGAGTTTGTTTTTTATGTTTTTGTTGGTGTTTTCTTTTTGGTTTACATGTCCATCAAAATAAATATGTTCATTTGTTGGTAAACGAAATATTCATATAGTTTGATAAACTATTAGATATTTATCAAAATCTCTTATGAATTAAGTTTTAGGTTGATCGATTGTATGAAAATAGTTTCACACCATAACATTTATATGTAAACAAATTTTATGGTTTGATGTTCCAGAATCTATATAGACTTGTTTACTTGCTTAGGATCCTTAATGTTTTTCTTGTTGTTGTTATTTGTTGAATGTGTATTAGACATATTTGTATTCATGGTTATTTGTGAATTAAATTGTTTTCTTCTTTTTGGTTTATATGTCCACCAAAACAAAGATGTCCATATGTCGATAAATGAAATATTCATATAGTTTAATAAACTATTAGATACTTATCAATTAAGTTCTAGGTTAACCGGTTGTATGAAAAAAGTTTGTTGTTTATGTTTTTGGTTGTTGTTGTTCTTGAATGTTATGTTGTCATTGTTGTTGTTGAATGTGTATGATCACATTTGTTTGGTTAAGAGATTAGATTAATCTTTTATTGTTGCTTTTGAAGATAGATGGCATATTCTTCATCTCGTAACGACGAAACATATACAAATGAAAATCGTACAAATGATTTTTAAACTATAGACAGAAAATAGAAAAGAGAACAAAGAGGTTTCACAATGATGACTAAATTAACAAAAGTCTGTAACTCAGGTAACAAATTGTCGATCGAGTTTAATGGTGTATATTCAATAGTTGATGGTTCTTATTCTTATATTCTTAAGAGTTATGTTGTGTTTCTTGGATGTACCAAAGTCAGTATATTGATAGATGATTGGAAAGAAGCACCAAAGGATCTAAAAGATAACATATGGACAGACGTATTGATATTAATTTTAATTTTCAACGATTTGACATTACTTTCTATAATTACTAATACATACTTATTAATGTAACTGTAGTTGACATTTGAGTTTTTCGACAATGATAAGTTGAAAAAAGTGGATCATTTATGATGGTATGTGTTGGAGGGGGTTTAATTCACGACTCTCGCGTGACTACATTAGGGATCCTAAGCCCAATCTCAAGCACCCATTGGTGAGATATAGTTTTGTTTCAAAGAAGAATTAGAAAAAGTTTGTGAAGTCTCGTAGTTATGAGGATTTTCTGGTTAGTACTAATTTTATTTTCTGATAATTTTATGTCTATCCTTTATAGATACAACCATTCGAGTTAATAATTTTCTTATGTTTATAACATGTTAAAAGTGAAGTAGAAAAGTTGGACATGGCAAAAAAACAAATACCCTTACAGATTGTCTCATAGGGGTTATAGAAAACTTAAGAAAACAGTGAATAATGAAAAAAGACAAAAAATAGGAGATGAGGACTCTATGACTCGTGACCTGTAATACCCCGTAAAATTCTGAACATTTTGGATAATATTATTATGATCAATTGAGTTTCGGTGTACTCTGAGCAATTATTGGATAAAGTAATTAGAGTAAACTGACGAACTCGAAATTGATTAGATTAATATTATTTAACTTGGAATTTTTACTAATTGGTGTATTTGAGATAATTTGGACAATTAGTAGTATTACCAATTAATGTTTCCTATGTCTATTTTCTTTTCTTTTCCTTTATTTGAAAAAAGATAGAAAACTTGGAGAAAGAAAAGGAAAGGAAGGAAAAAGGAAAGGAAAAGAAGAGGAAAATTCTCAAGAGCTCAAGAGATTGATTCATCAACCCATCTCCAATCTTTTCATCTCAGCTTCATCATCCTTATCTTGTAATCCAGGTGGGTTCTAGTTAGACACTTTAGAGTATAGTTTTTTTTGAGTTTTAGAGTTAGTTTGATATTGTTAGAAAATGAGAAATTTTGCTCTAAAATCATGTTTTGGTATTCCTTATGATTGATACATGTTATAATTGCATTGTTGTGTATCCAAATGGTATTTTTCTGGTGTTTAGAAGTGAATTGGAAGGGAAAATGGGACATTTTCGTAGAACCAATTATGCAGGAAAATTCTGGGTTTCACGTTGCCCATACGCGTATCACCCAAGGCAATACGCATATTGGTTAAGGCAATACGCGTATGGCCATGAAGGAATGTGGGAAATACACGTATTGGGGTTCCATTTTCTCGGCCATCTGCTCATTTGCGTAATGGTACGCGTAGGGTTTTGGGCAATACGCGTATGAAGTAGGGCAATACGCGTATTGGGGTTTTAAAAGGAATTTTTGGAAAAAATCAGTCTCTGCCCATACGCGTATGACTTTGGGAAATACGCGTATGGATGGGCGAGTGAGCAAGGCAATACGCGTATGGCTTAGGGCAATACGCGTACGACCAGGAGGATGCAGAATTGTGTTTTTTCGCGATACCATTTCTCGTTATGTCCATAACTTTTGATTCGTTTACCCGATTTTAACATTCTTGATATCGTTGGACAGCTAACAAAATGTACTTTCTTATTAAAATGGTTTTATGATTGTTGGCCGATTTAATTATGTCGGGATTTTGGAATAGTGTCATTTTGTCGACTTTTATCGTTTAATGGTGGGTAATTGTTGTTGAATATGTATGCATGTTAACATACGGAATAGGTAGAGTGAGGAACATTACCATAAACAATGTCTGAAAAATATAGAATGAATAAACACTAGTATGGAACATGTGTGTTAACCGTTTGGTTGTGATAAGGCATAATGGCCTTGTGATTGTCGAATACAATCACGTCTGTGTGTGATCACGTAATCGTAACCGGTTATTTTTGCGAGTGCGTTTCATGGGTCTCGAGCTCCTCTGAAACATGTGTACAACTACTTGGCAGGTTTGATTCCCGTGTGCAGTACGAATGGCGCTCTGGGAGCGTATGCTTGTGACGGTTAATGGCCCGTGTGAAGTGACGGTTCATAACGGTTAATGGCCCGTAGAACCCGAATCCATTTGTATGTCAAGTAGTTTACCAGGATCCATGTCTCGGGTCGACTTCTAGACGTAGAAGCGGACGGGAACAGGGGATGCCTTGGTGTGGTTACCGATTAGTGATATTGTGAGTCGATGAACTCATGACATGTTTCCATATAGTGTGTGAGTACTCAAAGTCACTTCCCTTCCCTTTGACTTGAGTTAGGTTTGTTAGAACCTTGTAAAGCCGATAGGACTTTAAGATAGGGAACTCACTGAGATTTGATGTATCTCACCCCACTGTTGTTGTTTACATCACAGGTGCTGTAGGTTCCGCGAAGGGTAATGATAAGGCTGTGTGATTATCCTTACTTATGTGTTGGCTTTGCTTCCGTTGTGGAGTTTTTTTGAGATCATTATTTGATCTAGTTCTTAGTATTTGTCTTTGAAACATCTTGTAGATATACTATGCCGTAGTTTTTTTGTATCAGGCTTTTTGGGCATGTATATGTATAATGTGTTTACTAGGAACTTATTGTATATTTCAGTACCAAAAGTGGAATTCATGTATAATATATGCTTTGATGTATGTATATATATGGGCGTTACAGTTGGTATCAAAGCAGATCATATCCTCGACCTAGCCATGAAATAGAATAAGTTTTCTTTCCGTTTCATATGCGGGGTGTCGCCATTGGTCTTGCGTGTTATATTTATGGTATTGAGTCTGATCAACTTAATCCTATCTGTATAAAATTCAGGAACATGGCTGACAGGCTCAGAAACAACCGTGGTAGACCAAGAACCACTCTAGCAAGGACTAATCTGCCAGGTGACGAGGGAAATGCTCCTTTATACCAATTTATGCAACAAATGCAGCAACAGCAGAATCAGTTTATGCAACAAATGGTACATCAAATGGCTGGTGGTGTGCATCCTCCAGTGGTGGTTCCTGAAGCTGCAGGGGGAACCTTTAGGGATTTCATCTGTATGAATCCTTCATAATTTCAGGGAGGGTTAAATCCAGTAAAGGCTCATGAATGGATACCAGGTATGGAACGTATTTTCTTAATAGTTCAGTGCAGTGAGGAAAACAAGGTGGTCTTCGCTTCTCACTTGTTGAAGGGTCCTGCCATGAGGTGGTGGGAGAGCGCTTCAGCCTTAATGACAATTCAAGAGGTACCAAAGGTATGGGAGCAGTTTAAGGTAACTTTTATGGAGAAATATTTTCCAAGTTCCTTGAGGTCTCAGAAGGAATTCGAGTTTCAACAATTGAGGCAAGGTAACTTGACTGTGGCTTCTTATGCGGAAAAGTTTGAAATTCTGGCGGCTTATTCTAGACAAGCCATGTATGCTCCTGATGAGAGGTGGAAGATTGATCAGTTTCTGTTTGGTTTAAGGGCTGAAATTTTACATAGCGTGTCTCAGAGGGAATTCACTAGCTATGCTGAATTGTTATGACAGTGTTATGTGGCGGAGCATAGCTTAAGGAAGGTACAAGCCGAAGGAGAGTTGAGTAGGGTGACTCAAAGTGACCGTGGAAGATCGAATCAACAGTTTAGGCAAAGGCAACAAACTTTTAAGGGAAAGCAGGTTCAGAATTCTAGGACCAGCGCACCTCCTGTGTGTCGTACTTGTGGGCGGAATCATTACGGACGGTGTGGTATCGAAGGTGTGAGGTGCTATCAGTGTCAGAAATTGGACCACTTGGCGAGGGATTGTCCTCAGAGTAGGAATCAGGCACAAGGGAGGACTACCGGGCGAGTTTACACGATGGATGCAAGGAAAGCAAAGGGTGACAATTACTTGATTGTGGGTACGTGTTTCATAAATGGACATCCTTGTTTTGTTTTATTTGATTGTGGGGCAACGCATTCTTTTGTGTCCACGCGATGTGTGAAGCGACTTGGGTTGCAAGCTGTTCCTTTGTTTCCTCCTATGGTGGTTACTACCGCCATGGATGAGATGGTTGAGACACCGTTGATGTGTGAAAATTGTGTTTTGTCTGTGAATGATAGAGTTTTCCAGATTGACCTTATTTATTTGCCGCTTAAGAAAGTGGATGTTGTTCTGGGAATGGATTGACTTTCCGCTAATTCGGTGTTTATTGGGTGTGAGGAAAAGCTGATCATTATTCCATCCGATGAGGCTACTCCGAAGGATGTGTTAACTACTATTTTAGAAGGTACGGTTGGAATGATTAATTTCTTGTTTGAGGAGGAAAAGTCTGTTCTTTTGATTCTTACTAAGGAGGAGAGTAGTAACATCCAAGTTTTGAGTATTCCGTTAGTTTGTGACTTTCCTGAAGTTTTCCCCGAGGATATCACTTCTCTTCCTCCGGAGCGGGAAGTGGAATTCTCTATTGACCTGATACCAGGAACGGCTCCAATATCCGTCTCTCCGTATCGGATGGCACCACTGAATTAAGGGAATTAAAGGATCAATTGGAAGAGTTGTTGACTAAGTATTTCGTTCGACCCAGTGTTTCGCCCTGGGGAGCTCCAGTGTTATTGGTAAAGAAAAAGGATGGTGGAATGCGGTTGTGTATTGATTACCGTCAGTTGAATAAGGTCACCATCAAGAATAAATACCCATTACCAAGGATAGACGACCTATTGGATCAATTGAAAGGAGCCAGTGTGTTCTCGAAGATTGATTTACGGTCGGGTTATCATCAGTTTCGTGTGAAGAGTTCGGATGTACCAAAGATCGCGTTTAGAACTCGTTATGGTCATTATGAATTTTTGGTGATGCCTTTCGGTGTGACGAATGCTCCAGCAGTTTTCATGGATTATATGAATCGGATATTCCAACCTTACTTGGACCAATTTATGGTGATTTTCATTGATGACATTCTTATTTATTCTCGTGATCCTCAAGAGCACGGAGAACACCTATGAATTGTTTTATCCATCTTGCAAGAGAAGCAACTTTTTGCTAAGTTAAGTAAGTGTGAGTTTTGGATGTCTGAGGTTAATTTTCTTGGTCATGTCATATCCCAGGGAGGTGTAGCGGTCGATCCATCAAAAGTTGAAGCAGTGATTAATTGGGAGAGACCGAAGAATGCTTCTGAAGTTAGAAGTTTCTTGGGATTGGCAGGGTACTACAGAAGGTTTTTCGCAATTGGCTTTACCATTGACAAGACTCACTCGGAAGGATTATTCGTATGAGTGGGATTCAGCTTGTGAAAGAAGTTTTAGGATTTTAAAGGAGAGATTGACAACCGCTCCTGTTTTGGTTATTCCTGATTCTAGCAAGTCGTATGAGGTATATTGTGATGCATCGAAGAAGGGATTAGGCGGTGTGTTAATGCAGGAGGGACATGTAGTGGCTTATGCTTCACGACAATTGAACGTCCATGAAGAGAATTACCCAACGCATGATTTGGAGTTGGCGGCAGTTGTATTTACTCTGAAAGTGTGGCGTCACTATTTGTATGGTGTACGCTTTGAGATGTTTAGCGACCACAAAAGCTTAAAGTACTTATTTGATCAGAAAGAGTTGAACATGCGTCAGAGGAGATGGATGGAATATTTGAAGGATTATGACTTGGAGTTAAAATACCATCCGGGTAAAGCAAATAAGGTGGCGGATGCATTGAGTAGGAAGGTGTTGCATAATGCCGAATTGATGATGTTAGAGTATACCTTAATGGAAAAGTTTAGAGATCTAAATCTTCAATTTAACTGGACTCCAAATTGTGTAATTATGGGGAATTTGAATGTCTCTTCTACTCTTAGGGAAGAAATCCAGCAAGAGCAAGGGTTAGACGAGAAGTTACAGGAAGTGTTATTGCAACCGGGTTTTGTGCGAGCTACTGACGAAACTATTTTGTTTAACCAAAGGCTTTGTGTTCCAGATAACACGGAGTTGAAACGAAGGATTTTGGAAGAAGCGCATAAGGGTGCTTTTACTATACATCCGGGGTCTTCAAAGATGTATCAAGATTTAAAGAGGGACTATTGGTGGCCCGGGATGAAAAAGGATATTGCGGTGTATGTGTCGGAATGTGCGGTGTGCCAACAAGTGAAGATTGAGCACCAAAGGCCGAGTGGCTTGTTACAACCTTTAGAAATTCCGATGTGGAAATGGGATAGTATTTCGATGGACTTCGCAGTGGGATTACCCCGTGCGCAAGGTAGTTATGATTCGATTTGGGTAATTGTGGACCGGTTAACGAAATCCGCGCATTTCTAAGCTGTGAAGACTACCTACAAGGCGAGTCATCTCGCAAGGTTATTCATCTCAGAAATAGTGAGATTGCATGGTATTCATACTAGTATCGTTTTGGATAGAGATCCAAAGTTTACTTCCAGATTTTGGAGGGCTTTTCAACAAGCCATGGGATCGAGGTTATGTTTGAGCACGTCGAATCATCCGCAAACGGACGGCCAGACGGAACGGACAATATAAACTATGGAGGACATATTGAGAGCTTGTGTACTTGAAAGTGGAGGAAATTGGATAGAACTTTTGCCGTTGATCGAATTCACTTATAATAACAGTTATCATGCAAGTATTGGCATGGCGCCTTATGAGGCATTATATGGTAGGAAGTGTAGAACGCCATTGTGTTGGGCGGAGGTTGGCGATGATAGAATTTTGGGACCTGAGATTATTCACGAGACCACGGAAAAGATTAGAATGATTCGTGGAAAAGTTAAACAAGCCCAAGATCGTCATAAAATCTATGCGGACAACCGTAGGAGACCGTTGGAGTTTGATGAGGGGGATCATGTATTTTTGAAGGTTACTCCGAGATTGAGATTGAAATGACCATTTAAATCGCGGAAGTTGAGTCCAAGATACATGGGACCGTATCAACTCTTAGAAAGAATTGGGGAAGTAGCTTACAGATTAGCCTTATCGCCTTCTCTGTCAGAGATGCACGACGTTTTTATGTGTCTCAGCTTCGGAAATTTGTCCCAGATCCTCTTCAGCCAATTTTACCAGATACAGTTGAGATAGAAGCTGATTTGACGTTTGAGCCTCAACCGAGTCGTATCACAGGAAGAGAAACTAAAGTGTTAAGAAATAAAGAGATTCCTCTTGTTAAGGTCCAGTGGGATGAGACGCATCCAGGCGATGCAACTTGGGAATTGGAATCGGAAATGCGGGAGATCTACCCTCATCTGTTCAGGTAATCTTTTAAATTTGTGGGCGAATTTCTATTTAAGGGGGAGGGGAGGATGTAATACCCCGTAAAATTCTGAACATTTTGGATAATATTATTATGATCAACTGGGTTCCGGTGTACTCTGAGCAATTATTGGATAAAGTAATTAGAGTAAACTGACGAACTCGGAATTGATTAGATTAATATTATTTAACTTGGAATTTTTACTAATTGGTGTATTTGAGATAATTTGGACAATTAGTAGTATTACCAATTAATGTTTCCTATGTCTATGTTCTTTTCTTTTCCTTTATTTGAAAAAGATAGAAAACTTGGAGAAAGAAAAGGAAAGGAAGGAAAAAGGAAGGGAAAATAAGAGGAAAATTCTCAAGAGCTCAAGAGATTGATTCATCAACCCATCTCCAATCTTTTCATCTCAGCTTCATCATCCTCATCTTGTAATCCAGGTGGGTTCTAGTTAGACACTTTAGAGTATAGTTTTTTTTGAGTTTTAGAGTTAGTTTGATATTGTTAGAAAATGAGAAATTTTGCTCTAAAATCATGTTTTGGTATTCCTTATGATTGATACATGTTATAATTGCATTGTTGTGTATCCAAATGGTATTTTTCTGGTGGTTAGAAGTGAATTGGAAGGGAAAATGGGACATTTTCGCAGAACCAATTATGCAGGAAAATTCTGGGTTTCACGCTGCCCATACGCGTATCACCCAAGGCAATACGCGTATTGGTTAAGGCAATAAGTGTATGGCCATGAAGGAATGTGGGCAATACGCGTATTGGGGTTCCATTTTCTCGGCCATCTGCTCATTTGCGTAATGGTACGCGTAGGGTTTTGGGCAATACGCGTATGAAGTAGGGCAATACGCGTATTGGGGTTTTAAAAGGAATTTTTGGAAAAAATCAGTCTCTGCCCATACGCGTATGACTTTGGGCAATACGCGTATGGATGGGCGAGTGAGCAAGGAAATACGCGTATGGCTTAGGGCAATACGCGTACGGCCAGGAGGATGCAGAATTGTGTTTTTTCGCGATACCATTTCTCGTTATGTCCATAACTTTTGACTCGTTTACCCGTTTTTAACATTCTTGATATCGTTGGACAGCTAACAAAATGTACTTTCTTATTAAAATGGTTTTACGATTGTTGGCCGATTTAATTATGTCAGGATTTTGGAATAGTGTCATTTTGTCGACTTTTATCGTTTAATGGTGGGTAATTGTTGTTGAATATGTATGCATGTTAACATACGGAATAGGTAGAGTGAGGAACATTACCATAAACAATGTTCGAAAAATATAGAATGAATAAGCACTAGTATGGAACATGTGTGTTAACCGTTTGGTTGTGATAAGGCATAATGGCCTTGTGATTGTCGAATACAATCACGTCTGTGTGTGATCACGTAATCGTAACCGGTTATTTTTGCGAGTGCGTTTCATGGGTCTCGAGCTCCTCTGAAACATGTGCACAGCTACTTGGCAGGTTTGATTCTCGTGTGCAGTACGAATGGCGCTCTGGGAGCGTATGCTTGTGACGGTTAATGGCCCGTGTGAAGTGACGGTTCATAACGGTTAATGGCCCGTAGAACCCGAATCCATTCGTATGTCAAATAGGTTACCAGGATCCATGACTCGGGTCGACTTCTAGATGTAGAAGCGGACGGGAACAGGGGAAGCCTTGGTGTGGTTACCGATTAGTGATATTGTGAGTTGATGAACTCATGACATGTTTCCATATAGTATGTGTGTACTCAAAGTCACTTCCCTTCCGTTTAACTTGAGTTAGGTTTGTTAGAACCTTGTAAAGCCGAGAAGACTTTAAGATAGGGAACTCACTGAGATTTGATGTATCTCACCCCACTGTTATTGTTTACATCACAGGTGCTGCAGGTTCCGCGAAGGGTAAGGATAAGGCTGTGTGATTATCCTTACTTATCTGTTGGCTTTGCTTCCGTTGTGGAGTTTTTTTGAGATCATTATTTGATCTAGTTCTTAGTATTTGTCTTTGGAACATCTTGTAGATATACTATGCCGTAGTTTTTTTGTATCAGGCTTTTTGGGCATGTATATGTATAATGTGTTTACTAGGAACTTATTGTATATTTCAGTACCAAAAGTGGAATTCATGTATAATATATGCTTTAATGTATGTATATATATATGGGCGTTACATGACCGCAACCCATATCCACCATCACGACATGATAAGTGGAAGAGGGTTCGACAAAGACTAAATGGAGAGTACACTTCAGATGCCTCAAGAGCAGTGGCTGAGAAAATTGTAAGTAGGATTTGTTGTGCGTATGTTATGTGTTATTTAAATCGCTTTGATAATTAACAATATATATCTTATCATGTTATGTAGGATTCGTTAGCTATGTTGGCCCGTGAAAGTTCTTTTGTTCCAGAATCATGATATGATATATTAATAGATTCAATCAGAACAAATGAGCATGTTGGGCATGTCCGTGATGTTGGAGATGACATCAGTATGATATTATTCTATGGTACATCTAGAAAAAGCATCGGACGCAAAAAGAAAGGATTAAAGAGTTTGAGAAGAAGTTGGAAAGACAAAAGAAAGAATTTGAAGATGCGTTAGCAAATGAGCGGAAAAATCGCAGGAAAAACGTGGAAGACATGAAAGAGTTATATGCAATATGTGAGAATATTGTTTTATTTTAAATAAAGGATATATATTGTGTTATTCTGTTTTGTGTTCCTGTTATTTTTATGATGTAGAGAATCAGTGGAATCGTCCAACAATGAACAAATGAAGATGGTGATGATCAATTGCCTGAAAGAATTGTTGTACGTAGTGCAAGCACAAAAGAAAGTTATTCACCTGCCCCTATCGATATTCATAACGAGATTCATAATGAGTTATTGGTTCCTTCTGAAGAATCAATTACCAAATTTGTATGTCACGTTATGGATAAGAAAAATATAGTTCCTCTTCGGTTAGAACATGATCGTGAGATAGAGATTTTCTATGCCGATCCTGTAGATATAAGGGATTTGGTCTTTGGAAATGAGTGGCTGGACGCAGGGATACTATAAGTTTGGTGCACGTAAGTTTAGAATTGAATATCTCATTATGGTACATTTATCGTTTTGTATAGACTTAATATTTCCTCACTTGTTTTTTTATTTTGTTTAACCATTTAAGTAAATTCACCGTGTTTGTATAAAATTTAATAAATAAGATATTTATGGATTATTGTATCCATTTAGTATTTGATTTACAGATAATTCTTCAAATATGATTGAAATATATATATATATATATATATATATATATATATATATATATATATATATAGAATAAGTGGGGGAAAAAACTGTTACTTAGCACCGTTTATCCATGAGTGCGTAATTTTAAAATTGTGATTTTTCTATTATAATTAGTCTCCAAATATGTCTAATATTATTTTCTAAAAGAGACTCGATGAATTTTTAGGATGCACTATCGTCATATAATGAAAAATATATATTTTGTCAAATTGTTTATAGTTATATTTTAAGATAACGTAGATGATTTATTTTTTATTTGACGATCGTGTAAATGAAATTTACACTATTGACGCGTATTTATTGAACTCATTTTTTATTAAAAAGATAAATAAATAAGTTTTTAAAAAATTTTGGCAGGTATATTTTTGATAAAAAAAATTTATTAAAATTTATATATTTTTTAATACTAGAAGTTTTTTTTTTATAAATTTTGAGAAATTTCGATTATATATCAATGTGTTTTATTGTGTTAGAAAAAAATATTTTAATTGAATATTACAAAGCTTTATTGAATTATATTACAATTTTGATTGAATATCACAAAAAACTTATCTTAAGAATAGTTGATTCACTTGATTGAACACCACAAATTTTTTTTTTATCATAAATATTTTTTAAATCTCTATTCCAGTACATCCCTTTAGGCTTTGTCAGACATTTATGAATAATTGATGGTTTGCGTAAGTTATTTTCTTTGCCAATTGCCATCGTTCTTCAATAAAAGAAGCGCACTTTTCTTTGAAATAAATTTGAAATTATATATAATTAAATTTAAAATATATTAGTAATGTTTTAGACCCAAAAAAAAATTATAATGTTTACTTGGACCCATTTTAAATTTTTGATGGATTTAATGTGATTCATTTTATAATTTTTTTGATGAATTGAATGAATATTTTAAAAAATAAATAGGTTTTTTATATAATTAAAAAAATATAAAATAATTAATTTGATTTCAAAATAAGTGCATTCATAAAATCAAAATGATCTCTTCGTTGTTCTAATAAATACTACCATACTAACATATTTAAATAATTAATTTAACACATATATATATTTAAGGGTTAATGAAGTTTTTGGTCCTTTAAATATTGTAGATTTCGTTTTTAGTCTTTCCAAAATTCTTATTCAAGAAATCGTCCCTTCAAAATTTTCCGTTTAAATAATTAGTCCCTAACGTTAAAATAATTTTATATAGAATGTCACATGAAACTTTTTTTGATGACTTGACATCCACGTGGCAGTGATAGCGTGACAAAAACATGATATAGATGTCACGTGACAATTTCCTTCATTTTTTATTTTTTATATTTATAAATTCAGAACAAACAAAAACATGTAGCAGATGATCTATTTCCATACTGGACTTGGATCCTCTCCAGTGCATTTGCTTCTCCTGCCATTCAGCTCTCATCTCAGCCTTTCATTTCAATTTTCTCTCTTTTCAAAAAAAGGTGTTTCCATTTATTTAGTTATTTTATTAGCTACACATTATGAGTTTATAAATATAAAAAATATAAAAAAAATGGAAGAAATTGCCACGTGGCATCTACATCATGTTTTTTTGTCACTCCGGCACTGCCACGTGGATGCCAAGTCATAAAAAAAGTTCCAAGTGGCATGCCACGTAAGTATTAGATAGTGATATTTGACGTTAGAGACTAATTGTTTAGACGGAAATTTTTGAAGGGATGATTTCTTGAAGGAAAAATTTGGAGGGATTAAAAACGAAATATTCAATATTTAAAGGGACCAAAAACTTTATTAACCCTATATTTAAATAAACTAATAAATTAATAAACCAATAAAATTAAACTATATCTTACTAATATTTAACACAAAAGTATATATAACTAGGAAAATACCCGTCTTTCAGATGTGTTTATTATGAATATAATTGCTATGTTAAGTTTTACTAAAATATAAAAAAAGCTTAATTCATCTTTTAGTCCTTTAAGTTATTTTTTGTTTCTAGTTAGTCCCACAATTAAAAAATATTACAATATAGTTCTCTAAGCCTACTCCGTTAGCTTAATAAACCATTTCTGTTAAATTTATTTAAAAAAACGTTAATAGACCCCTATGTGGCATAGTGAGATACTGATGTGACATTTTGTTCTTTTTTTCAATTATTATTATAGTGATGTGGCATAGTGATTTTCGTTTTCACTTTTAGAAACAACAAATCATGAACTCTTAATCTTCTGTCTTAGTTTCATAATTCCACTCTCATTGCCAAAAAAAACCCTAGCAGCTGTGAAGAAGAAGAGCTCGGTGGTTGAAGACGACGATTGTTGGAACATAACAGAAAACGATACTTAACAACTCAACCATTATCTCATTTCAAGGCCAAGGTACGTGTGTGAACTTACTATTTTAAAAAGCAAACTTTTAACAATTTCGTCTACTTCAAAGTCTAATTTCTGAGTTATTTGGTGTGATTAGGTCATAAGTGATAGGTTTGAGTGTGTTATCCACCATGGGGGTGTGTTTGGTGAGTTTAACATATTAGGTTATAAGGGGTTAGAGGATATTTGGCAAGTTGACCCGGATTTTTGGAGTTATTTTGAGATCCTGGATTGGTTAAAAGATTTAGGGTACCCAAAAGTTTAGAGCTTGTGGTATTATGATGCAATGGATGATAATGAGCTACTGATGTTGCAAGATGACACGGGAACAAATAGAATGAAGACGATTGCACTGATCAATGAGAATGTTCATCTATATGTAATGCATCCAGTGTATGGGGAGGAACAAATATTGCCTCTTGAAAACAATGTAGGTCTTAATGGTGTAGAAGACGACAATTTGGAAGATGACATGTTGGATGAATTGAATAATGGTGTAAAAGGAACTTTTGATGACTTGGGGACCATTGAAGAATTGAATAATCTAGGTGACAAGTTTGATAAATGAGGGCCCACAGGTGTGGAATATTCAGCTGCAGTTGACCAAGAATGTTCATTTGAGGATGTTAATGTGGGAATTAGGGACTTATTTTGCTACTATGGAAGACTTTAAAGAGGCAATTAGAACTTATGCTATTCATTCAGATAGAAACATCAAATTTAAGAAAAATGATAACAAGAGGATGAGAGTCATATGTAAGAAAGGTTGTCCATGAGAGTCATACTGTGCAAAGTTACAATATGATAATACTTGGCAGTTGAGAAAAATTGTGGACAAGCATACATGCAGTAGGGATTATAAGGTTAGGTTCCTAAATTCTAAATGGTTGGGCAAAAAGATTAAAAGTAATGTAAGAGAGAATCCTAATTTGAAGTTGACTGATATAATGGAGAAAACAAAACAAAAGTGGAATGTAGGGATCAATAAGACACTTGCATACAGAGCTAAGTCACTTGCTATTGATATTGTTGATGGTTCGTTTAGGGAGCAATATACAAGAATTCATGATTATGGTCATGAGCTGTTAAGGGCAATTTCTTGTAGCAACTCATCAAGTGCAGGCTACAAGAAGTTGACCAAATGTTTTGATGTTTTATTCTTTTACTAGTTACTGATGTGGATGTTTGACATGTATTATTCTTGTTAGGCACTTATATAGCAATTTCAGGAAGAAGTTTCCTGGTGTCAAATTAAAGGAATTGATGTGGAAGGCTGATAATGCAAGTCATTCAAATGCTTGGGAAAAATATTACGCGTGAGATGATGAATGTTAATGAAGAGGCATTCAAGCACCTTTGGAAGATCCCACAAAGGTTCTAGAGAAAATCAAGGTTTAGAAATGGTCCAAAGTGTGATACTTTGGTGAACAACATGTCAGAAGCCTTCAACTCAGTATTTGTAGTTGCAAGAGGCAAAACTATTGTGACTATGCTTGAAGAAATAAGAGTGTACCTAATGCAAAGGTGGGAGTCCAATGTGAAGTCAAGCTTCTCTAAAGTCGTTGTTTTGATGAAGTCAACAAATATGCATATGGATCAAGAAAAGATGAGCAAAAGATAAAAAAGGCTATGGATTAATATTGCAACTTTCATGAAGAATATGCTTTGACTATTTTAAGTGATCTTTAATTATTGGTACAAGTCCTTAATTCAAGCTTTGATATATAAGTGTTCAAAAATTATCTAAACATTTATTCATATGCATACATTCATTTTAAATCATTTGGCATTGGTTATCATATGTTTATAAAATGTATTTTTCATCACCTTCAGTAATGTAACCGGTTACATAGTGAGGTAACCGGTAACATGAACTTTGGCAGTACCTCATTGTTATGCATTTTTGCATGTTTTCAGTGAAGTAACCGGTTACATGGTGAGGTAACCGGTTACATGAGCTTATTTTTGAAAAATTTGTACGTTGCCTTTGAGGTAACCGGTTACATCCCTGAGGTAACCAGTTACCACTGAACTAGTAACACTTTTTCAGAAAAATAATGATTTAAACATGTTGTACCTTTACACCTTGAATCATTGCATTGCTTAAACATTTTATACCCTTTCCAACAGGTGTAATGCTCTTATAAATACTATCATTTTCAGATTTCATAACACACCTCTTTCATAACAATTTCACATTAATTACTCACTCATTTTCAAACAAGTGTTTTTGATACTTGAATTTTCATTGAGAAATTTCTGCATACTATTTTCATATCAATTCAGAAAATATTTCTCTTACATTCATAAACATTTGAGGACTACTATATCATTGTGAATTAATTACTTGAAAGAGAAGATCAATCTGAGTGATTGATATATATTCATCATCTTCATTTACTTATATAATTTCCAGATTTTGGTGTAAACTCTTTGCTGTCCAAGATTGTTGAAAGCAAGAAGTTCATTAAATAGAGGATTGTTCTCTTAGTGAACTCTTGTAAAAATCCAAGAGAATTGTTCTTGGTAATTGTTGTTAGAGTCTGTATAGGAAGATAAGTTTTGTTTTGTCCATAAGATCTAACACTAGTAAAAATCTCTTTCATGTTGAAAGGGGACTAAAGTACTCTCGGACTGTGAGGGAAACCAGGATATCTCTCGGTGTTCTTTATTTTCCGCATTTTACCGCTTTCATCACTTAGTAATTAAACAGGAAAGTAATCATAACATAAGTTAAAAATCGGAAAAAATTTAAAGTACCTAATTCACCCCCTCCCTCTTAGGTGCAATCTCTACTTATAATTGGCATCAGAGCAGGTTATAGGTAACTTGTTCCTATCGATCCAGTATGGCTTCCACAAGCGCTAATCCAGTTTTCAAGGATGGTGGTAGTAGCAACAAACCTCCACTATTTTCTGGCGAGTATTTTGTCTTTTGGAAGATCCGTATGAACGCTATCGCATCTGCGAAAATCAACCGGCAAAAAAGACAGAAGAATCGCCACCGAATGTTATTTATCCCGACGCAGGGAAAGGAAACGATCGAAGAAAACCTGGAAGAAGGGAAAGACATGGTCATCGCAACCATAGTCTGGGTTCGGGAGTCGGTTACGCGAGGGGAAGGTATTAGCACCCCCTCGCGTCCATCGTACTCGATGGGATCCACGCTTGTTGTTTGATCAAAGGGTGTGTCTATCTAAAGCCTACTGCTAAACGGAAGCTGAAAACAAAAGGTGAAACGGAGAAAGAAAAGAAAAGGTGAATTCAGAAGCTTAGCTCGTAGCCTCTGCTTGCCCGTTGGTCTGGGGATGCTCGACGGAAGTGAAGTGTTGCTTCGTGCCTAATCCTACGACGAAGTCCTGGAACTTCCTGCTCGTGAATTGTGTCCCATTGTCGCTCACAAGGGCCTGGGGTACTCCGAATTGCGCTAGGACGTTCCTTTTGTAGAAGCAGGGTATGTTGAAGGCTGTGATTTTGGCGAGGGCTTCAGCTTCTATCTACTTAGTAAAGTAGTCAACGGCCACGATTAAACAAATAAGATCCTATTGTGAAGGGGCCGAGTATGTCCATCCCCCACCAGGCGAAGGGCCAAGGGGAGGATAGAGTCTTCAACTCGTTGGGGGGTACCAAGTGCATGTCCCCGTGGCGCTGACATCGGTCACATTTCTGCACGTGCTCTTTGGCGTCATGCTGCATGATCGACGAATAGTATCCTGCTCGTAGTGCTTTTCATGCCAATGATCTCCCTCCCAAATGTTGTGCATTGATGCCCTCATAAATCTCTTGGAGGATTAAGGGGACCTTACTTTCCTCGACACATTTCAGGAGGGGGATGGAGAATCCTCGTCGCTAGAGCTTGCCCTCAATCAGCACATATGAGCAGGCTCGTCGTTTAGTCACGTTGGCCTCTTTGCTGTCCTTGGGCAGTTCCCCTTTGATGAGGTAATTGTACACGGGAGTCATCCAGCTGTGGCTGTCTCCGATGGCGTTGACGTCGGGCAGCTCTGATGGTTTCTCGATACTTGGTCGGGCAAGTATCTCTTGTACGACATATTTATTTCCGACTTTCTTTCTGGTGCTAGTCAGCTTGGACAAGACGTCTTCCCGCGTGTTTCGCTCGCGAGGGATGTGCTGGACTTCCCATGCGTCAAACTTGGTAATTCTTTCCATCACCAATGTCAGGTATTCGACTAGCTGGTCATTCTTTGCTTGAAACTCTCCCCGTACCTGAGATGCTACGACCTGGGAATCGGTGTAAATTTTTACCTCCCTGGCGCCCAAGTCTTTGGCCAATCGTAGTCCTGCGAGGAAGACCTCGTATTCGGCTTGGTTGTTAGACGCAGGGAAAGATAGGACTAGAGACACTTCGATTAGTATTCCTTCCTCGTTTTCGAGGATAATACCTGCGCCGCTACCCGAGGGGCTGGATGCTCCGTCTACGTAGATGGTCCATCTCTGCGTTCCGCTTGGAGGGGACGATGAAGGCGTCATCTCTGCTACGAAGTCGGCCAGGACTTGTGCCTTAAGGGCCTTTCTGCCTTCGTATTGAATGTCGAATTCAGACAACTCTAGGGACCATTGGAGCATTCTGCCGGCCATATCTGGTCAGTGAAGCAACTGGCTGATGGGTTGGTCCGTGCGCACTACTATGGTGTAGGCCAGGAAGTAGTGTCTGAGTATTCTCGCGGTGATAACGAGGGCCAGGGCCTTGCTGGTGAAATAAATGGGCTTTTGCCCATCCGTTGTCTCGCAAATGAGTGCAGCACTAATGGCTTCGCTGGTAATAGAGAGATATAGATACAAGGTTTCCCCGTACTCTGGTCGGGATAGCACGGGAGGCTCGGATAGGGCTTGATTGAGATGGGTTAGGGCCTGCTCGCACTCGTCTGTCCATCAAATGTGGCCTCCTTTCTGAGGAGTTTGAAGAAGGGCAGGGCGTGCTGAGCAGTCTTGGCCAAGAAACGAGAAAGTGACGCGAGCATCCCGTTGAGAGATTGGATGGATTTCTTCGACCTGGGCGTGGGAAATTCTACGAATGCTCGGTACTTGTCCGGATTCGCCTCTATTCCCCTCTCGGTGAGGTAGAATCTGAGGAACTTCCCCGCCCGCACGCCGAAGGTGTATTTTTCTGGATTAAAGCGAATTTTACACTTTCTGGCCTGGTCGAAGACCTTTTGCAAGTGGGCCGTATGGTCGGATTCCTCTTGGGATTTCACGATCATATCGTCCATGTAAACTTCGAGCATATCCCTGATTTCTGATCGGAAGACCTTGTTCATCATGCGCTGGTATGTAGCTGTAGCGAGCGATTTTGGACGCGGTTCTTAAGCGCTGGTCGCTCTCTGCGGTTTGAGCTTTGACTACAGGTCGATTCATTTTTTATCCTATTGTGAGCTGAATAAGGAAGGGAAATAGATGTCTCCAATTAACCCTGCTTTGCATACTGAGTTTAAATAGCGGTCTGTTAGGTTACGGATGCTATCAATGTGGGGGGCCTTTGTAATGGTTATTTGTATTTTCGCCAATACTGTTTTCTTTCTTTTTTACCTGGGCAGAAGGTTTCTGGTGGGGAACAAGGATTAGGATGTTAGGACTGATGCTTTTGAAATACTGCTTTTGATTGATGGAGATATGGGATTTGGGTTTTTTGTTGATTGCGCTCGCTAAGATCTTTTCTTTCGATCTTATGCCTACGTATTCCCGTTTACCGAAACAGGGAAATCAGAGCGTTCGTAGTTCCTCCTATTCTATGGGAGGAAATTGGTGTTTTTGGTGTCTTGTTCAAAGCCCAAGACGTGAAGCGAAAGGTAGTTTGTATCTTGTTCAAAGCCCAAGATGTGAAGCTGAAAGGTCTATTTGTGTCTTGTTCAAAGCCCAAGACGTGAAGCTGAAAGACCTCGACTTTAGAGAGAATTTGTCATCTCTAAAGAGGGGAGAAGGAGAATTACTTTAACTGGGATACGCGGATCCGAGCAATGCCATAATTTCCGAAGAAAGGGTTTTAACCTGAAGGAGAAGACTTTAACTCAGTGTAGAGCAATGCCATCTTTCCTTAGGAATTTCTCATGCTAAAAGAGGGACAGTGGCGTGGATATAGATGATCCAGAGGCTTGCCGCTTACAGCGATTAAATGAAGGGAAAGGAGTTGTTGATGTTTGTGTACTGTGAATGAGGCACAACTTCGATGCTAAAAGGTTAATTGGATCAACCAGTGGTTTTCTTATACAAAGCCTAAGAGGAGGCTAATTTCCGCTAGGAAAATCATTATACAAAGCCTAAGAGGAGGCTAATTTCCGCTAGGAAAATCATTATACAAAGCCCGAGAGAGAGGCTAAAAGTTTTTGACCCGACGATAGAGTCTTTGTGTCTCGTACGAAGCCCGAGATGGAGGCTATTGTTTGTTTGACTTAACAGGAAAATCTTTTATACTCAACAAGAGAGTGTTTTTGTATCTTGTACGAAGCCCGAGATGGAGGCTAAAAGTTTTGACTCAACAAGAGAGTCTCTGTATCTCGTACGAAGCCCGAGATGGAGGCTACAAGGTTTGACTCAACAAGAGAGTCTCTGTATCTCGTACGAAGCCCGAGATGGAGGCTATGTCAGTTAAGTGACAGGTCCAGTATACTGATTTTGAAAGAGAAAATCAGTTCTTATATGAGCATCACTGTACTCATGGGTTAGATCTGAGGATCGGGGTGGTCTCCTTTTCTTTGAGGAAACTGGAAATCCAAAGGGTGTTGAGACTGTCCGAGTCTGCGGGTTTCCTTCCTATTTAACGAAGGGGTCACTTGAGAATGTCTTTTGAGACTCAAGGAAGTTAGACTGTCCGTGTCTAGAGTTTTATCTTTTGTACTATGCTTTGAGAAACAGTAGTAGACTCTATGAAAGGACTGTTCTATGGAGATGACTAAGTTCTGTTCCTATACCTCTAGGAGGTCGTCGGGACAATTTGTACGAAGCCCAAGAGGAGGCTGGAAACTTTTAAGAAGCCGACAGGTCCTTGTACGAAGCCCAAGATGAGGCTATCATTCCCGGAGGAAGAGATCATTATACGAAGCCTAAGAGGAGGCTGTGAATACTTCTAAGAAGCCGTAGGGTCCTTGAATAATGCCCAAGAGGAGGCCGATGCTTTTAAGAAGCCCGTGGGTCTATCATCTCCTTTCCATTAGGAGAGATAACTCTTTTAAAGATAAAAACCACTGGTAAACGTGCGAGGTTTACTATCCAGCGACTTTTAGCTTTTGAAGAGGGTTCCTTAGTTAAGGTCCAAGATTATGACCGTAGTGGGTACCTAAACCCCGAGACATTCAAGGCAAGCTATCCACAAGGAATAGATCAAGTCAGGAAAGTTCGAGAATTTGGAAGAAACTCAAAGATGCCATTCACGGAGAATACATTCATCTTGGGGAGTAGAGCTTCTTGATGATTCCTAAGGAGGACAGCCGAAGAGAAGACTGTATCTGGTGCTCCTATTGGGGATCTAGGCGTCTATTTCTACGAATAAATGAAACGGCGTCACCTAGTTCTAGACGTAGTAGCCGGGGAAACTCAAAATATCTATACTATTATTACACAGTAGATATGAGTTTATGAAAGGAGACTTACAGTGAGCAGCCCCACAATACAGTTTATAATATGAAAGCAGTAAATGAAAGCGATAACCACTTACTCGGTTGGAGTGCTTCCATGCTGTTTGGTTAGTTGTTCAACAAAGAAAGATTGAAAACAACAGTATATTCAAAATCAAAGGAGAAAGTGCTTTGAAAAAGAAAGATTTGGGGCTTACAGCTCAAGGAGAGGCCCAGGGTTTTATCAGTGAGCGCACTGTTTGACTTTGTACAGCGGGACTTATACAAGTGACTGGGGCCCAAAAAGGTTTTCTGTACAAAGGGATGGGTCTTACACTCTCTCAAGAGGCCCAAAAAGGTTAAAAGAAAAAAGAGCGGGGCTTATAACACGAGGGTAGGCCCAAATGATTTTTCGTTTAAAAATGGCGATCGCGCCGAGGTTTTCTTTTAACGCAGAGGGACTTATACAATAAGTGAGGCCCAAAATGTTTTGGTTAAAAGGGGGATTGGGTCTTACACTCTAATAGAGGCCCAAAGTGTTTTGAATGGGTCTTATAGCTCAAGGAGAGGCCCAGATGATTTTTATTTTTAAACGGGCGACGATCGCGCCGTTTACTTGTACAGAGGGACTTATACAATGAGTGAGGCCCAAAAAGTTTTTGTACAAGGGGGGATGGGTCTTACACTCTCTCAAGAGGCCCAAAGAGTTTTGAAAATGATTTATGAGGGTTGAATTAATCCAAAACCCTAATTTGTTTTCAAAATGTATTTAATTGAATAAAAATTCAATTAAAATGATCAAAAATTGTTTAACACATGGAAAACAAATTGTGATCTTGGATTAATGCTTCAAAAATTAAGTATTGACCTACAAAATAATTAGAAAGCATTAAAAGTTGCAAAATCAATGTAGAAAAAATATTTAAAATGCCAAAAACAATCAAAATATTAATTCTTTACACAAAAATCAATTATATGAAATAAATAATATTTTTGGGATTTTTTATGAAAATAAAATATTTTAACATTTTTGTGAATTATTAAAAAAAGAATCAACTCAAAATCATTAAAACTCAGAGAGAAATTAATTTTTGAATCAATTAAACAAAATCACAAAATTCAAATATTTGAATTTATGAAAAATGGCGCCAAGAACAGCTGAAGAACACGCGCGTGTTCTTGGTTTCTCAGATTTGCATTTTCTATCCAATCTCTATGAATACGTAATCATATCATGCAATCCACATATCATTATGCTCGTCTCAACCTCACGATCATGTCTATGTACTTTAATTTCATTTAAATTAAACATACAACAAGAAATCACGAAGAGACCTCAAGAACCCTAATTTCTGCATGAAGGCTAGGATTTTTGATACACGATTCAAACAATGCAATTAATTGAGGGAAAACATTCCATGCATGATTATGAACATATAGCCAAATTATTGTGCGAGGAAATATGCATAGATTGAGAGATGACCAAGTATGTGCTTACCTCTAGGCCGTGACAGCAAGTTCAAAGTGATTTTTGATTTGGAGGTGTTACAGATGAGTGGTGATGATCTGAACAACTTCCCTACACCCTATGGATTGTGTTTGGATGGCTGGACTTGATTGAAATTGGCTGGATCATTTTGTGGTACCTCAGCTGCACTTTGGTTAAAACCTTGAGCAACCAGCTGATGATTTTGTGAAATTGATGTTTCAGAAGTAATCTAAGTGTTTGATCAGCTCATATGTGATGTATATGAGGTGTGTGAGTGATTGGTTTGATTGGAATTGCTCTCAAACTCAAAACCCGATAGTGACTTGCCTTAGAAGGCAAAATTGGAGTGAAAGAAGAGATTTTGAGGAAAACATCTTGTTGCGGTGAAAATCGGATAACAAGCTATTAATTAACTTGCATCATATTTCTTTTACAACCGACTTTGATTTATCCACAGGAAAGGTTCAAGATCATTAAAAAAACCTAAAGGGGGAGATCTAAGGTTCGGGGGTTGGTTATACTAAGGGAAGGTATTAGCACCCTTAATATCTGTAGTACTCTACAGGAACCTCTTGTTAAGTTTGTGTTATTCTATGTTTGCTAAAGATAATCTGCACTAGGGTAAAGACCTAAAGGTATGTATAAAGTTTGTCTCGTTCAAATAAAGGATTTAGAATGATAAAACGATAAATCTTAATTGAACTCTCATTGACCAAACAAAAATGAAAAAAAATAGGCCTCATATTCATCACAATTTATTGATTCAAGTAAATCAACAAAAATTATGATTTTGATATATCATAGGCCCAAATAAAGATTAACAAGAAAAATCATGAACAAAAGTTTAACAACTTGTCTAAGGATGGAAAGATAAAACTCCTCAAATTTATAATTAACCCTAAATAAGCATTTAAGAAAAATTATTAAAAACAAAAGAAATTAAATAATGATTAAAAATATTTTTGGGAGTTTTTTAGAATAAATGAAAAAAAGTTATAAAATAAATGAAATAAAACATTTTTTAAAAAAAGATTTGAATAAAAGAAAATATTTGAAATTAATAAAAATAAAAAAAGAATTAAAACGCAAGGGGGTGCATAAGAGCAATTCTGGTCAGTTAAAAAAACACAGGAAATAAATGGGCCAGAACATGGGGGTGTGGGTAGCACAATTGGGCGCAAGGCCCAGGTTGGAAAAATAGCATGGCAAAAGGGAAAAATAAAAATGACCAAAAGGTTGATCCGCAGGATCGAACCCAGGTCATTGAGGTGAAAGTGTAATGGCAAGGCAAGGGTAATACCGTTGGGACGGCTGTTTCATCCGTTCATAATACGCTTCCAATAATTAATAAACGAACAAAGACATAAAAATCTAATGAAATGAAACAAACGCGCACAGTGTACATGTAGCGTTACGTGATAAAATGGGCATGGTATTTAGTGCACTACCAAACAAACAACCTTAATAAATAACCAATCAGTGCAACGCATGGGAAAAGTGGATACATGCAAAACTGAAGCTGCCATCGTGTTTCTATAAAATATCAAAATAAGCTTTCAACTTCTAACCATCCTAATTCACTCAAAACTTAATCAATCAACATGAGATAAAAAGCTAAAATGAAGCATTTTCCAAGAAGAACATGATGCAGTCATTAATTGAACAAGATATTGGTTACAACACGAGCAGTAGGTAAGTGAAAACCAGGATCCAAAAATAGAGATTAGTTTGAGAAAAGATGATGCCCTCTGCTCGTACTCAATATGTTATGGCAAACCAAAGTCTTGAATTTTCCCACACAATGAACAAAATATAGAGCTCAACAACAAAACACACCAAAACAGAATCATGTCTTTAAACAATAATTCCAACACACTCAAAACAACACAATGGCAAAGCAAAGCACGAAAAAAAAATAGTATTAATCAATGCTATCATGAGCAAATCATAAACCAAAGACATTCACTTGAACTGGTGTATAAGCATGATATAAAGAGCAACAAGAAACCACGAGGCACACAACATGCAAAAGGGACAACCTAAGTAAACAAACCTCTATTCCACTCAATATTAACATGAACTTTACAGCTTAATGATAATATACACTCAAACAAAACCTAAAGTTCCAACAACTTGGGGATGGAATCAAAACAAGATTGGCATTGCTTCTCAAGTCACAAACACATGTAATGAGTAATACTTCAACTAAAAAAAAAAAAACCCTAGCAGGCTATCATCAAGTCAGAACGCATCATGCATTGTAAAGACATATCATTTGGTGTTTCAAGAAAAGTTATAAACATGCACACGAGTATTATCTTGAACAGCAGATTAACATATTCATCAACCTCACTCATGATGCATAAGAGCTAAACACACAACAGAATACTAATCTCTATCAACAAGCTTAAAAGATCAATATCTTGGTACTCAAAACCAAAACTAACCAGCCTCTAACATAGATTAAAGATGGTATTCACAATAACCATTTAAAGTAAAACAGCAAGCCTCATTTAACATTTTAATCATGCAACTTGTAAATAACCAAACATACCAGCATGCTTCTTAACACAAACACACGCATGATAATGGTTTAAGCTATTAGGGCAGCTACTTAGATTTTCCTCAAATTCATCATGCAGTTCATAAAGATATATATTGCAAGCATTTTAAACATAAACAAACAACATAGATGATCTAACATTAACATAACATAATGAACATGGCAAAGGAGAGTTTGAGAAAACTTACCTCTCTTCCACGCAAGTTTGCACGACTTTCCTTTCCTTCCCTCAGTTAGCTCCCGTGTGCTTTCAGAAAATAAGTTTAGAGTCTTTTTGTGCTTGTTGTTGGTGTTGATGTCTTTGCAAGTGAATAACATCCTCCTTTTATAGTGAAACTTGGCTGGATAAAGGTATGGAGATATAGTGGACAATGGTGTTGTTCATGAGAGAAAGATCATGATAAGGATTTTGCGCAGAGGCTGATCTGAACACCCTCTCCTTGACCCAAGTGCTTTGCTTTTTTTTGTGCCACTAGGTCAGAAAGGTGGTATTGTTTTGGTTTGTGTCTTATGGTTTGATGAAGTACACGAGGTAATGTTGGTGGTAGCTTGTAAAGGTTATCATGAAAGTACAAAAGTAAGAACAAAGGCAGCGTGCTTTTGGGAGAAGTGATGTTGGAAAAGATTTGGTGGCTATGCAGAGAGTGTACTTGGAGATAAGAAAGAAATTCAAACTCAACAATTGGTGTGTTCTTGGTACAAAACAATTTTCGTATGGCCATAATCCACACATGATATCTCTTGACTTGATGATCCAAAATTCATGCTCTTGGGTTCAAATGAAAGCTCTTGGATAATACTACAAGTTTGATGTTGGAAGATTGTTGAAATAATGCCTTGAACTAGTAGCAAAATGTCTCACAAGTCGTGTGCCCCAAAACTGCCACAAAGAACTTAGAAAAAATTCTAAGTTATAGAATTTGACAATTTCAAGTGCCCTTCTTTGATGTTTCATAACTTGAGAATGGTTTATCCCCTTGAGATGTTCCACATATGGTTGGAAAGCTCTCATCAAGCTCTACAACTTTCATTTGGGACTCAGGTCTTGAATCCAAATGGAAAAGGGTGAAAAGTAGCTCCAAAGTTGAGAAAAAGAGTGATGAAACATGCTGAAATATTTTCTAAGTGTTTGGCTAAAATGCCTTGTAAGCTCCATAACTCAAAATCCAAGCATTTTTAGACAAAACTTCATAGAAAAAATTGAAGATCTTGAATAGAGCTTTCCAATGAGCTTTGAGTCACTCCAATTGGATGTGTGGTTTAGGAGTTATGGTCCTTTCAAAATAGGCTATTAGGGGAAAAATCTCACAAATGACACCTTTCTTGGTCAAAACTCTACTTCCCTTGCAAGAAACCTCATGAAACTTGATGTGGATACTTTGAACACTTCATGAGACATTATATGATGATTAGAACCAATGATTGCTTCATTTGAACCAAAACTTCAAAGATTAGGGTCTCAATCAAACCCTAATTTTAACTGTGAATGCATTGAGATCCAATCTTGTAACCTTGCTTCTTCCTTAACATCTAAAGTCCTTAGGAGACTCTTGAGGATGTTTGATAAACCATAGAATCATGAATTAGGGTTACAGGGTTCATTTTGATAAAAAATCAAAGCCATTGACTGACATGTCTCAAGGAAACCCTAATCTAAACACAAAAGAAACAAACTGCAAGATATGGGTTAGTTTACACAATGCAGATGATTGACCTAAGATGCAAAAATGAAGATGGCATCTAAGGGGTAAAATTTGGGGTACAACAGTTGCCCCTATTTAAATAGCTTCATCGGACGACACGAGGGATGGAAATCCTCGAGACATCAAGGTGAAAGGTATTTAAATATAGCCAATCGAAAATTTTGCCCTTAGATGACATGCAACAGACATGTAAATGCTGACATGCCATGAACTTCTAGTATGATGAAAATGCTGGAATGATAGTGCAAAGAGACCAAACTCCAGGTGAAGAGCTTACTGGGAAAGGATGAAGGCTAGTATCCATGAGGAAAAACTCACTGGGGATACAGACTAACCAACACAAGAGACTCAATGGGGAGACTCTGAGGGAACACTGGGAAAAATAAAAGCACACTCTTTACTGGGCATGGAACCAGAAAGAAGACATGATCTCTACTGGGGACCAATTTGAAAAGAATAGATATTAACAAAAGATTTTCTGGAATTTTCTTATACTGAAGAGTTCAAACGGGATCTTCAAGAAAAGCCAGAAAAGACAGAGATATGCACATCCGGAAACACATCAGATGGAAAAAGAAACCAGACATCCAATAATAGCTTTGAATGAAAGGTACAAGTCACCATATCTAATAACGACTTTAGATAAAGTGAACAAAAACTCGATCTGGAAAAAAACATCAGAAAGAGGGACACATCTGGAAAAATATCAGATGATCAGAATAACAAAGCGAAATATCTGGAAAAACATCAGATAAGTTCTGGAAGAACATCAGAACAAAAGACTCGATCTGGAAAAACATCAGAAAGAGAGACACATCTGGAATAACATCAAATGAAGAAAGCAATGTCATTCCGGAAAAACATCAGAATAACAAAGCGAAATATCTGGAAAAACATCAGATAAGTTCTGGAAGAACATCAGAACAAAAGACTCAATCTGAAAAATATCAGAAAGAGAGACACATCTAGAATAACATCAGATGAAGAAAGCAATGTCATTCCGGAAAAACATCAGAATAACAAAGCGAAATATCTGGAAAAACATCAGATAAGTTCTGGAAGAACATCAGAACAAAAGACTCAATCTGAAAAATATCAGAAAGAGAGACACATCCGGAAAAACATCAGATGATGAAAGCAATGTCATTCCGGAAAAACATCAGAATAACCAAAGCAAAATATCTGGAAAAACATCAGATAAGTTCTGGAAGAACATCAGAACAAAAGACTCAATCTGAAAAAAAACATCAGAAAGAGAGACACATCCGGAAAAACTTCAGATGATGAAAACAATGTCATTCCGGAAAAACATCAGAATAAACAAAGTGATTATCTGGAAAAACATCAGATAAGTTCTGGAAAAACATCAGAAACAAAGTCGTATCTGGAAGAACGTCAGATAGACAAGACAATATATGTTTGAGAGGTGCCAGGTGAGTTGGACTTTGACCACAAGGTGAGACGCGGATAACGACACGACCTCGGGAGAAATGCAAATAAGGATGAAACACTCATGATATGCATATGGTATAAATTATGCAGATGATATATGATCAAATGCAAATGCAAATGCTGACGACACATCTCGACTCTTTGGTGGAGAAGACAAAACTGGAAGACTGATTCCTCAACACGGAGATCACCGCCGTTCTGCTTGGGATTAGAGATGCTAATGTTGAACACATCATTGTCACACTAGTAAACTGTATCAAGTTGATGATCCTTGTAGGAAGGATGAAAAACTGCTTGAAAGTTGCATGGGGATTCTTCAAGTAACTTGCCCCAAATTAGTTGACTGTTGTAGATGAGCCAAACATTGCTTCAACTTGATTGATTCTGGAGATGACTGTTTCATGGTGCTCTTAGAGAGCTTGCCCTAGTCTGAGTCTTGAAAGATGATTGTTTTTGCTGTACACTGGGATTGCTTGTCCCAGTATGAGTCTTGAAGTATCTTCTGAATAAATCAATTCTGAGAAGTCGCCATTAAGCCACAAATCTTGAACTGATTCTCAATAGGATATGGAAGGAACTTGCCCCTGATTGAATCACCGACCAAGTTTCTCAAATGTTTGAAAATTCCTTAAGAAGAAAGCTAGTTTGCAAACAAAAGTATTTGTACAAACATGGTAAATGAAAAGTTCATGCAACTTTAGAAATCAATCATTTTTTAAAAAGGCAAAGTAGATGAGTCATTGGTCTGAACACGGTGGTTCAAGACATTTAGGCGTGAAAAGTTTAAGCAAAAGGTGTGATACCAAAACAAGTGATTTGCAAAAATATTTAGGAGTCAGGTTACGCGACCTTGCTGTAGTATGCTTTCAAAATGACTTTGCTTCAATTAGGTCTTTTGAGGGTTGTAATGTGGTCTGGTTCACGGTTTACGAAACAAAGGATAAAGGCTCAAGGTTTATTTGTGACCCACCCAATCTACGCGATGAACTCCAGTCCTATGCTCAGTTAACTCAGACTATGCACTCAAATTCCCATAGGTTAGGAATTATACTGATGATAGTAATGATGATGGTTCAAAATTCAATGGACTTGAGATGGCAGCCACTGCTTCCTTACGAATTTGTTTGCCATTGAGGACTTCCAGGATAAAGGATTTAAAGATTTCCTCCTTTTAATATCCCTAACTTTTGTCTGAACTGTTTCATTTGAGCTTACAGCCAGCGGGATGCCCCAATTTTTGCCTAAGTCTCCTTCATAGGTTTTGACTTAGCGGGCTTTGATTTTGATTCTCTTTTTTTCTCTCTTTTTTTTAATGACTGCCTTGCTTAATGATTACAGTGAACTATCATTGGCGTTAGACCTGAAAGACATCTTCGACAGTTGCTTGCTGTGTGCGAAGGAAACATTTGTGAACTTTGTCGAAAGGCATCTTGAATGCTACTCTTGTATTTGAATGCACAATCAAGTTAACTGAGAACTACCCTGCCCCAGGTTAAGATTTTGGGTTTTCATTTGTAAAGAAAAGAAACTCCTACTTCAAGGCTCAAAGGGGTTAAAGAGGGGTTATCTTCCTTATGTATCTGGTGTTTGGGATTTGAAACAATGCCTTACATCGTCAGCAAAGTCTTGATTTGAAAGCATACCAACATCAATTATGGGTATAATGTTTTCATCATCCTCCCTCCAATCTTTGCATAATCAAAAGGAAAGTGGAAAAGAGATAAAGTATTTTGCAAAAGAAAGCATAAAGATATAAATAGCAAACACAAATGAATTGAATCAAAAATTGCAATGCTCATTTCATTAATTTTGAAAGTACAAACATAGTTGAAGCAAACAACCATTACAAAATAAAGAAAGTGCAAACAACAAGAAACAAAGGCCTAGTGACTAATCAAACACAAGGATGAGCTGTCCTGTCTTTAAGAAGTAGCTGAGCCGAAGTCGACTGAGGCTTCACTTGGCGTGCCCTGACAGAGGATTGCTCTGAACATTGGGATTATCCTTAAAGGAGAGGACTTTGCTCCTCATCAGCTCTTGTACTCTAGCCTTTAATGCAAAGCATCTTTCCAAGTTATGGCCTGCACCACCTTGATGGTATTCACAGTGAAGATCAGCCCTATAGCCGGCTGGAAGAGGATTTGGAGGAGGAGGCGGAGGCCTTGTGGTAATCAAATTTTGTTGAACTAAACTAGGATAAAGTTCAGTGTAAGTCATGGGAATGGGATCAAATTAACTCCTATTACGATACTGGCCCTGCCCTGCAGCTGGACGTTGGAAAGCTTGAGTTGGTCATGGAGCAGCAACCACGGGAGTGACAGCAGCAACCGTAGGGTGAGCAACATACTGAGGTTGAGGACGAGGCTTTCTCACTTCAACCATTATAGCATTAGTCTGATCTTCCTTCTTCTTCTGAAAGTTCCCGTAGGGTTTCTTCACAGCATTAGAAGATTCAGCAGCCTTGGACACTTTTCCCTTCTTAAGACCTTCCTCTAATCTTTGGCCAATAGTAACCAAATCAGTGAAATTAGAGGAAACACTTCCAACCATTTTCTCCCAATAGAACGGGGACAAGGTATCCATAAACATTCCATTTAACTCCTTCTCGGCCAGGGGAGGTTCCACTTGGGAAGCCAACTCTCTCCAGCGCTGAGCATACTCCTTGAAAGACTCTTTATCATTCTGAGACATGTTTTGCAGTTGACGGCGATCAGGGGCCATGTCAATGTTATACTTGTATTGCTTCATGAAGGCATTGGTGAGGTCTTGGAAGTTGTGGATAGAGTTTTGCTCAAGACCCATGTACCATTTGAGTGATGCCCCACTCAAGCTGTCTTGGAAACAGTGTATAAGCAACTTTTGATTCCTGGCATGAGCAGTCATCCTGCGAAGATACATGACCAAGTGAGCTCTTGGGCAAGAGTGACCTTTGTACTTCACAAAATCTGGAGTAGTAAACTTATGAGGTATAACAAGGTCAGACACTAAGCACATGTTGTCAGCGTCCACATTAAAGAAATCAGTACCCTCAACGGCTTTGAGTCTTCTTTCTATGCTTTGAAACTGCTCTCGGACAACTTCGGGTTCAACAAAGTCCTCATGGTCCTCTCCTTGAACACTGGCAGCATTGTACTCGTAGAGGGAATTCTCAAAAGGAACTCGAGTAGTCTGAACTATAGGTTGAGGCTCGGCGAAAACAGGAGCTTGAAAGACAGGCATAACAGTAGATATAACCGGCGGAGAATAGTTGTGTGGTAAACCAAACTCGGGCCAAGTTGAAGGTGGCACTTGAACTGGCGGAGGATCAGCGCTTAAAACTTCCTGGATGACAGTTCTTTGGGGTTGCTCTCCCCTAGCAATCAAAACTTGAAGCATCTCAGTGAGTTTAGTCATACTTGATTTGAGGTCATCGATCTCCATTCGGACCTCAACATTGTGTGCCTCTTGCTCTGACATCTTGCGTCTGTAATTAGCTCTAGTCCGGTATCGGTGTCGAGGAATCAGCTTGATGACTCACAGGTGACACTGGAAGATAGAGACCACTGGAAATGAGTAACTGGACAGACAGACTTATGCAATGAGACATGCAAAGATGCAAATGATATGCAATGCAATGCAAACCAACTGGTTTCAAGGAACTCAAAAGCAAGTTGCAAACTTTTTCTTTTGAAAGCTGAAGAGTTTTGCTTTAAAAACCATGATCTGTTTTTTGATCTTTACAAAGGAGAGAGCGCATGAATTCCTTGAAACCGGAGGGCTATCATGAATGTATGCACAAACACGCATATACAGGTATTCACATATTCACACATATGTACAGGGAAACAAATGAGGGTCTAGGTTTGAAGATCACGAGCATGGAGCCATGGTCTACCCATCCCAAAAGGCGTGTACTATGGGTTTTTATCTGCAGAACAGGGTTCTAAAAAAGTTCCCAGAGTCAACAACCCATCTTTCGGATTTTATCAACTTCCCAATTGCTCGGTGGTCAATAAAATTCTCAAGAGAGTCTCGTCTGAGTGTAGTATCGCGTAGCAACCATTTAGGATTACTCCCTCATAGTCATCGCACTACATCCTAAAAGGCCAAGTGGGGTAAAGGGTAACTAATGGTCATCAGTATCTCTGGCTCCTAGGTCGAAAGTAGTAACGCCCTCACGATTGCTCGTTTAGCTTATACCACTTCCAAGAGGGCCTCAACTGAGTGTGGACTTCAAGTTCACTCCTTTGGGATTTCTCCCTCGAAGTTTCCTTGACTATGCCCACGATCCTAATCAAATGTGTACTCTCAAGTCCGAGTTAGGACTTATCCTCACCACTCAAATGTAACAACCCTGCACACAGAAAAACTGAAGCACAATAGGCATACATATATATAAATATACAAATGTACAGGCAAGCAAACATATAAATAACACAAAGACAAACAAGATAGGCTTAACCCTCTTAGGAAAGGACCAACAATAGGTCTAACTTGATCCCCAGTGAAGTTGCCATTTCTGTTGCGGTGAAAATCGGATAACAAGCTATTAATTAACTTGCATCATATTTCTTTTACAACCGACTTTGATTTATCCAAAGGAAAGGTTCAAGATCGTTAAAAAAACCTAAAGGGGGAGATCTAAGGTTCGGGGGTTGGTTATACTAAGGGAAGGTATTAGCACCCTTAATATCTGTAGTACTCTACAGGAACCTCTTGTTAAGTTTGTGTTATTCTATGTTTGCTAAAGATAATCTGCACTAAGGTAAAGACCTAAAGGTATGTATAAAGTTTGTCTCGTTCAAATAAAGGATTTAGAACGATAAAACGATAAATCTTAATTGAACTCTCATTGACCAAACAAAAATGAAAAAAAATAGGCCTCATATTCATCACAATTTATTGATTCAAGTAAATCAACAAAAATTATGATTTTGATATATCATAGGCCCAAATAAAGATTAACAAGAAAAATCATGAACAAAAGTTTAACAACTTGTCTAAGGATGGAAAGATAAAACTCCTCAAATTTATAATTAACCCTAAATAAGCATTTAAGAAAAGTTATTAAAAACAAAAGAAATTAAATAATGATTAAAAATATTTTTGGGAGTTTTTTAGAATAAATGAAAAAAAGTTATAAAATAAATGAAATAAAACATTTTTTAAAAAAAGATTTGAATAAAAGAAAATATTTGAAATTAATAAAAATAAAAAAAGAATTAAAACGCAAGGGGGTGCATAAGAGCAATTCTGGTCAGTTAAAAAAACACAGGAAATAAATGGGCCAGAACATGGGGGTGTGGGTAGCACAATTGGGCGCCAGGCCCAGGTTGGAAAAATAGCATGGCAAAAGGGAAAAATAAAAATGACCAAAAGGTTGATCCGCAGGATCGAACCCAGGTCATTGAGGTGAAAGTGTAATGGCAAGGCAAGGGTAATACCGTTGGGACGGCTGTTTCATCCGTTCATAATACGCTTCCAATAATTAATAAACGAACAAAGACATAAAAATCTAATGAAATGAAACAAACGCGCACAGTGTACATGTAGCGTTACGTGATAAAATGGGCATGGTATTTAGTGCACTACCAAGCAAACAACCTTAACAAATAATCAATCAGTGCAACGCATGGGAAAAGTGGATACATGCAAAACTGAAGCTGCCATCGTGTTTCTATAAAATATCAAAATAAGCTTTCAACTTCTAACCATCCTAATTCACTCAAAACTTAATCAATCAACATGAGATAAAAAGCTAAAATGAAGCATTTTCCAAGAAGAACATGATGCAGTCATTAATTGAACAAGATATTGGTTACAACACGAGCAGCAGGTAAGTGAAAACCAGGATCCAAAAATAGAGATTAGTTTGAGAAAAGATGATGCCCTCTGCTCGTACTCAACATGTTATGGCAAACCAAAGTCTTGAATTTTCCCACACAATGAACAAAATATAGAGCTCAACAACAAAACTCACCAAAATAGAATCATGTCTTTAAACAATAATTCCAACACACTCAAAACAACACAATGGCAAAGCAAAGCACGAAAAAAAAAACAGTATTAATCAATGCTATCATGAGCAAATCATAAACCAAAGACATTCACTTGAACTGGTGTATAAGCATGATATAAAGAGCAACAAGAAACCACGAGGCACACAACATGCAAAAGGGACAACCTAAGTAAACAAACCTCTGTTCCACTCAATATTAACATGAACTTTACAGCTTAATGATAATATACACTCAAACAAAACCTAAAGTTCCAACAACTTGGGGATGGAATCAAAACAAGATTGGCATTGCTTCTCAAGTCACAAACACATGTAATGAGTAATACTTCAACTAAAAAAAAAAAAACCCTAGCAGGCTATCATCAAGTCAGAACGCATCATGCATTGTAAAGACATATCATTTGGTGTTTCAAGAAAAGTTATAAACATGCACACGAGTATTATCTTGAACAGCAGATTAACATATTCATCAACCTCACTCATGATGCATAAGAGCTAAACACACAACAAAATACTAATCTCTATCAACAAGCTTAAAAGATCAATATCTTGGTACTCAAAACCAAAACTAACCAGCCTCTAACATAGATTAAAGATGGTATTCACAATAACCATTTAAAGTAAAACAGCAAGCCTCATTTAACATTTTAATCATGCAACTTGTAAATAACCAAACATACCAGCATGCTTCTTAACACAAACACACGCATGATAATGGTTTAAGCTATTAGGGCAGCTACTTAGAGTTTCCTCAAATTCATCATGCAGTTCATAAAGATATATATTGCAAGCATTTTAAACATAAACAAACAACATATATGATCTAACATTAACATAACATAATGAACATGGCAAAGGAGAGTTTGAGAAAACTTACCTCTCTTCCACGCAAGTTTGCACGACTTTCCTTTCCTTCCCTCAGTTAGCTCCCGTGTGCTTTCAGAAAATAAGTTTAGAGTCTTTTTGTGCTTGTTGTTGGTGTTGATGTCTTTGCAAGTGAATAACATGCTCCTTTTATAGTGAAACTTGGCTGGATAAAGGTATGGAGATATAGTGGACAATGGTGTTGTTCATGAGAGAAAGATCATGATAAGGATTTTGCGCAGAGGCTGATCTGAACACCCTCTCCTTGACCCAAGTGCTTTGCTTTTTTTGTGCCACTAGGTCAGAAAGGTTGTATTGTTTTGGTTTGTGTCTTATGGTTTGATGAAGTACACGAGTTAATGTTGGTGGTAGCTTGTAAAGGTTATCATGAAAGTACAAAAGTAAGAACAAAGGCAGCGTGCTTTTGGGAGAAGTGATGTTGGAAAAGATTTGGTGGCTATGCAGAGAGTGTACTTGGAGATAAGAAAGAAATTCAAACTCAACAATTGGTGTGTTCTTGGTACAAAACAATTTTCGTATGGCCATAATCCACACATGATATCTCTTGACTTGATGATCCAAAATTCATGCTCTTGGGTTCAAATGAAAGCTCTTGGATAATACTACAAGTTTGATGTTGGAAGATTGTTGAAATAATGCCTTGAACTAGTAGCAAAATGTCTCACAAGTCGTGTGCCCCAAAACTGCCACAAAGAACTTAGAAAAAATTCTAAGTTATAGAATTTGACAATTTCAAGTGCCCTTCTTTGATGATTCATAACTTGAGAATGGTTTATCCCCTTGAGATGTTCCATATATGGTTGGAAAGCTCTCATCAAGCTCTACAACTTTCATTTGGGACTCAGGTCTTGAATCCAAATGGAAAAGGGTGAAAAGTAGCTCCAAAGTTGAGAAAAAGAGTGATGAAACATGCTGAAAAATTTTCTAAGTGTTTGGCTAAAATGCCTTGTAAGCTCCATAACTCAAAATCCAAGCATTTTTAGACAAAACTTCATTTGGAACAAATTGAAGATCTTGAAAAGAGCTTTCCAATGAGCTTTGAGTCACTCCAATTGGATGTGTGGTTTAGGAGTTATGGTCCTTTCAAAATAGGCTATTAGGGGAAAAATCTCACAAATGACACCTTTCTTGGTCAAAACCCTACTTCCCTTGCAAGAAACCTCATGAAACTTGACGTGGATACTTTGAACACTTCATGAGACATTATATGATGATTAGAACCAATGATTGCTTCATTTGAACCAAAACTTCAAAGATTAGGGTCTCAATCAAACCCTAATTTTAACTGTGAATGCATTGAGATCCAATCTTGTAACCTTGCTTCTTCCTTAACATCTAAAGTCCTTAGGAGACTCTTGAGGATGTTTGATAAACCATAGAATCATGAATTAGGGTTACAGGGTTCATTTTGATAAAAAATCAAAGCCATTGACTGACATGTCTCAAGGAAACCCTAATCTGAACACAAAAGAAACAAACTGCAAGATATGGGTTAGTTTACACAATGCAGATGATTGACCTAAGATGCAAAAATGAAGATGGCATCTAAGGGGTAAAATTTGGGGTACAACACTTCTGTTAGATGGCTTTGGTGTACTCAAACTGACCACAATTGAGCTCTATTTATAGTAGAGCAAGTTTGTTTTGCAAGGAATAGTGCATGGCAGCTGGTAAGTAGGTTTGGCCAATGTTGGCAAATGAAAATCCAAGTCTCCTCTAGCCATTGACTAGAGGTTAGGGCACAGAGCTTTGGTCCCCTTGGTCTTGGATAAGTCTTGACTGATTTCAGATGAGAATGGCTCAGTCCATGCCACCTTGATGGTTCCATTGAATGCCTCATTCCAAATTTGAAGTCTTGTCCCTATTTTGGCCATTCTAGGTTCAACATGCTATTTCTTGTTCCATGGACTTTGGAGGCTTGGCTCAGTGATTGTCCCCTTTAGATTCAATCCTCTGAGGTGTCCAAGTGGATAGGAGCAATTGAATTTGGCTGATTTTGGCAAATCGACCAAAGTTGCAAATTCTGCCTTGCCTTGACAGATTTCAGCAAGGCAACTTGGCAATGTTGTATCTCATGGTGTAGGTTGAATTTGACAATGTTCTTGGCCATTTTGGAAAGCTCTTACATGATACAACAACTGTTTGAACAAGTTTGGTTTTGATCTCTTTTGATTCCAAGTGAAAAATCCCCCTACATTTGGCAAAAAGTGAGGCAGAATCTGACTTAGTGAAAATTTCACTAAGTGTTGGAAAAAGTGACATTTTCACTTTTCAGCCACTTTGATCATTCCATAACTCAAAATCCTTAATGAATTGGAATGACTTGTATTTGAAGTTTTTGTAGGTGATAATGAGGGCTACAAATCCATCTTTGGATGAGAAAAAATAGCCTTGTGGTTTAGGAGTTATGGTCCTTCAAAGTTGGTACCTTTGCCACTTTATTTTTAACTTAGAAAAATTTCTAAGTTTTATGGTTACCCCTTTTACAAGTTATCTCACTTTTCTTGATTTTTCTTGATGAATGATGATTCAAATCATACATTAACATCATTTTAGGGTTAAAAATCCATTTTGGTGAAAAATCTCAAAAAGTCAAAGTTGACTTTTGTGCACAGTTGACTTTTTATCAGATGAATTCCAAACTGTGCAATTCTTCAGGAAATCATGTCCTTGACCTAAATCAAACTTGATGGACATGTTCCATGGGTGTCATAGGGTATATTCAATCATGTATTAGGGTTTGGGAGCATGTCCTGGTCAAAAGTCAAAGTTACAGTTGACTTTTCCCTTAAAACCCTAATTGTGGTGCAGATGAAATTGAGACTTGTTGCTCAAACTTCTTGGATCAATCCATTATTCCAAATGGATCAATATGGTATATTAGAGACCCTCAAATCATCTCTTGAGGTCTTGGCTCATGGTTTGTCCGAAAAGTCAACTTAGGGGTGAATTAGGTCAAGAAACCCTAATTCCTGATTTTTGATGAATGCATCCCCTGAGGCAAAATTGACTTGATGCATGGGTTCATGAGGTTCCATGAAGTATATTAGGTTATGTTTTGGATCATTGCCTTGTGCCCAGATGAAAATTTCCATCTGGAGGCCCTGGTCGACCAAAACCCTAATTTGGTGACACTGTCGATCTTGAGACTTGATCCACCTAGAAGGGAGCAGCCTTGTGCTTAATCCTTGAAGTGGGAGTCCTTTTTGATCCATTGTGGATGTTTAAGAGATTAGACAAGTTAAAGATCATGTCATTTCTTGATTGATCCTTTGTCTAAGCACTCAGAGAGGGCTTGAAACCCTAATTTTGATTGTAGTGGATGCTCACCCATCTTTGGGGAGCCTAATGAAGCATAAAGGTACATCCATATTGTGATGATGATTTTCACAATGATGGGAAATCTAAGTGGTCAAAATTTGGGGTATTACAGATGCCCCTATTTAATCTTCTTGGACCCGAAGGTGTGAATGACGAAGGGATTCGGGCATTCGGGGTGCAAGAGGATTAAATATCGGAATACCCGAAATTTTGATGGTGGTTATGAATGGTAGTTTACGCATTCATCTTCTTTAGCTAAGCAATGATGCTTAGAAAAGGTAAACTTCCCCTCGATCCTGGTTTCCTACCAAGGAACTGGTCTTAGTCTCTTTTGAAATAAACTTCCCCTCGATCCTGGTTTCCTACCAAGGAACTGGTCTTGGTTTCTTTTGAACTTCCCCTCGTTCTTGGTTTCCTACCAAGGAACTGGTCTTAGTTTCTTTTGTCAACTTCCCCTCGATCCTGGTTTCCTACCAAGGAACTGGTCTTAGTTTCTTTTGAAATAAACTTCCCCTCGATCCTGGTTTCCTTCCAAGGAACTGGTCTTAGTTTCTTTTGTCAATAAAATTTATTGACAAGGGACGCTATGTGTAGCGGTTTTCCTTCAAACTTCTCGCCGAATTTTCCTGGGGATATGCCATTTGAGTAGAAAATGTTTTGTTGTCAGACTTGCTGGGGACCCCAGTCGTCTGATTTGTAGAGTTGTACAAACTTCTCCGTTGGAGACGCCATTTGTTTCTACTGGGGAAAGCGAGTCTCTTGAGAGACTGTTTTCATTTGGGATCTTTCATCATACTTTTCTCGGGATCTTCCCGGAGAAACGCCATATGATGGGGTCCAATTTTGAGGTGCTAATGACCTTCTCATCAGTGGTTTTTCGGAGCAAAACTGGCGTGCTGCCGAATCTCTGATCACGAGGCTTTCTCTGTGGATTTTCCTTAATCCGGGAAAGCAAGGATATCATCTTCAATGGCGAAGAGTTACATCTGTTGAAGGTTCTCTGATCTTTTAGAGGTTCAAATTATCAAAGTGGCCACGTGCCGACTCTGATATAAAGATACACTGGTGGCGAGATTGTGCAGACGCAACACTTCCTGACGAGGAAAGAACTGACAAACTCGATTGAGAAAACTGTTTATCACTAGGGGACAAGACCAGCTAGAGTCATAACGATGCAATATGAAATGTAAATGCAAATAAAAAATGCATGAAGTACGTATGTATATGCTGACAAAACAGACACGACATACAGACTAATGGATGAACACAATTGGATACTCGGCCATCGCGGGGCGAAGAAGTACCGTTGGTTTAAAATAGCAATTCCACCTTGCTTAGGAGAGATAGTCCCGTTGGGAGCTATGTTGATCGGGCTTAGGAGATGAGAACTCGGCCGAGGCGTGTCAGACGAAACAAGGTCTCTGACACAGTTGATCCCTTCATTCAGGCATACTGGCTTAGAAGGAGTACTTTGATTCTGCACTTTGAAGTCCGCTTACTTCGGGAGAAGCGATCGATGTTCTTCTGATGTTCAACAGTCAAAAGAAATGCCATCTTTAATTTAAAAGCAGAAAAAGTTTAACAAGTAAATTTATTTTTGTTTTATTTCAAGAATCGCTGATTAAGTTTAAACAACGTCGTTCTGTAAAGCTAAAACAAGTAAAGAATTACAAACAAAAGCACAAGGGCTCAAATTTTATTGATAAGATGGAGATCAGCCAAACGCGTGATTCCATAGAGTATTTACAAAGTTTAGAAAATGGTAATTTACAGGGAAAAGGGCTACGTTGAAACATAACGACCACTATCCTTCTACCAACTTTGAATTCGGGACATCCTGAGCTTCTGTCGAAGATGACCTTGACTGGAGTTTTCCTGACGGATGATGATGCAATTGCTGCTGAGGGACTTGCCTCTGTTGAACATAGTTACTTGCCATTATCCCTAACTTTTGCCTGGATTGTACTATGAGATTTCCAATCCATCGGGATGATTCTTTTCATGTCTCTAACTTTTGCCTGGACCGCCCTTTCGGGTTTTCAATCCACCGAGACGTTTTTTTTAGTTTTAGGCGAAGTATTTCTTGACTACATCAACATTCGTGGGGTAGGCAAATTCCTCTCCGTCCATGATTGCAAGTCTCAAGGCGCCGCCTGAGAAAGCTTTCGTGACCACATAGGGGCCATCATAATTTGGGGTCCATTTACCCCGAGAATCAGTGAGAAATGATTGTATCTTCTTGAGCACAAGGTCTCCTTTCCTGAAGACACGAGGTCGGACCTTTTTGTCGAACGCCCTCTTCATTCTCTGTTGATACAACTGACCGTGGCATAGTGCCGTGATTCGCTTCTGTTCGATCAGGTTCAGGTCGTCGTGTCGACTTTGACACCATTCAGCTTCGGTGAACTTCGCTTCCATCAATACCCGGATTGATGGGATCTCTACTTCTATGGGGAGCACTGCCTCCAGGCCATATACTAGAGAGAAAGGGGTTGCCCCTGTTGAAGTGTGGACAGATGTGCGATAACCGTGAAGAGCAAAGGGTAGCATCTCGTGCCAGTCTTTGTAAGTTACAACCATCTTTTGAATGATCTTCTTGATGTTCTTATTGGCCGCTTCTACCGCTCCGTTCATCTTGGGTCGGTAGGGAGATGAGTTATGATGTTCAATCTTGAACTCTGCACACAACTCTTTCATCATCTTATTGTTCAAGTTAGATCTATTATCAGTAATGATCTCGTTTGGAACACCATAACGGCAGATGATATTGTTTTTGATAAATCGGACCACCACTTGTCGGGTTACATTAGCATACGACGCTGCTTCGACCCACTTGGTGAAGTAGTCAATGGCTACTAGGATGAACCGATGTCCGTTTGAAGCCTTAGGTTCGATCAAGCCAATCATGTCGATTCCCATATAGAAAAAGGCCATGGGGAAGAGAGAAGTTTGAGATGTGATGGCGGTACATGAACTTTGTCAGAGTATATCTGACACTTGTGACACCTCCTCATGTACTTGTAGCAGTCGGATTCCATGGTCAACCAATAGTACCCTGCTCTGAGAATCTTTCTCGCCATTGTGTGTCTGTTGGCATGAGTGCCAAAGGATCCTTCATGAATTTCTTTCATAAGCATGTCTGCTTCTGGTCTGTCGACGCATCGGAGCAAAACCATGTCAAAATTTCTCTTATAAAGAGTGTCACCGCTCAGAAAGAAGTTTCCAGCCAATCTTCTGAGGTTTTTCCTGTCTTTTCTGAGTGCCCCAGATGGGTACTCTTGTTTCTGAAGGAAGCATTTGATATCGTGATACCAAGGTCTGTCATCTATGACTGCTTCAATCGTGAAGACGTAAGCGGGCCGTTCAAGGCGCATGATGTCAATCTTAGGCAAGTCATTCCATCGACCTACGCTAATCATGGAAGAAAGAGTGGCTAAAGCATCAGCCATGTGATTCTCATCACGAGGGATGTGATAAAACTCAACTCTGTTGAAGAAGGGTAGCAACCTTCTTGCGTAGTCTTTGTAAGGAATCAATCTTGATTGGTATGTGTTCCAATCTCCTTTTATCTGGTTAATAACCAGGGCTGAATCGCCGTATACGTCCAAGTTTTTGATCCTTAAATCAATCGCTTCTTCGAGACCCATGATACATGCTTCATATTCGGCCTCGTTGTTCGTTCATTTGAACGTAAGTCTGGCAGTGAAAGGAATGTGGGAACCCTGAGGGGTAACAATGATTGCCCCAATTCCGTTTCCATAATGATTGACTGCTCCGTCAAAGATAAGTCCCCACTGGGAACCTGGTTCTGGCCCTTCACTGGGTAGCGATTCATCGCAATCTTTCATCTTTAGATACATGACATCTTTGTCTGGGAAGTCAAACCCGATTGATTCTTGATCGTCAATCGGTTGATGAGCCAAATGATCGGCTAAAATACTTCCTTTAACGGCTTTTTGAGCATGGTACTCTATGTCATATTCTTATAGTAACATCTGCCAACGGGCAATCCTTCCCGTGAGAGCAGGTTTTTCGAAAACGTACTTGATTGGATCCATTTCGGAGACCAACCAAGTAGTATGACGAATCATGTACTGGCGAAGACGTTTGGCCGCCCAAGCCAAAGCGCAACAAGTTTTCTCAAGCATCGTGTACCGAGTCTCGCAGTCGGTGAATTTCTTGCTTAGATAGTAAATGGCAGACTCTTTCCTTTTAGTTTCGTCTTGTTGGCCAAGTACACATCCCATTGAGTCCTCTAGGACTGTGAGGTAAATGATCAGTGGTCTTCCTTCCACTGGAGGTGATAGAATCGGAGGATTCAACAGATATTCCTTGATACTGTCGAAGGCGGTTTGACAATCTTCTGACCAAACGCAATCCTGGTTCTTTTTGAGTAATTTAAAAATCGGCGCACACGTCGCGGTCATAAGGAATATGAATCTGGAGATGTAGTTCAAACGTCCCAGGAATCCTCTGACTTGTTTTTCAGTTTTTGGAGAAGGCATTTCTTGAATGGCATTGACCTTGTCAGGATCAACTTCAATTCCTTTCTGGCTGACGATGAACCCTAGTAATTTCCCCGAACGGACACCGAAGGTGCACTTGTTGGGATTCAAGCGGAGCTTGAATTTTCTTAGACGTTCGAACAATTTTGACAGATGTTCAACGTGCTCATCCTCTGTTCTTGATTTTGCAATCAAATCATCGACATATACCTCGATTTCTTTGTGTATCATGTCATGAAACAGAGTAGTCATGGCCCTTTGATAGGTTGCCCCGGCATTCTTCAAACCGAACGACATTACCTTGTAACAAAAGGTACCCCATGGGGTAATGAACGAAGTTTTCTCCATGTCTTTCAGCGCCATTTTGATCTGGTTATAGCCCGAGAATCCATCCATGAAGGAGAATACTTTGAACTTTGCTGTGTTGTCTACCAGCATGTCAATGTGTGGTAAAGGAAAGTCGTCCTTTGGACTAGCCTTGTTCAGATCTCGGTAGTCAACACACATTCTGACCCTTCCGTCCTTTTTGGGAACGGGTACAATGCTGGCTAACCATTGAGGATATTCAGATGTAGCGAGGAAACCCGCGTCGATCTGTTTATGTACCTCCTCCTTGATTTTGATGGCCATGTCCGGGTGAGTGCGTCTCAACCTTTGCTTTACTGGCGGACATTCTGATCTCAACGGTAAGTGATGTTCCACGATGCTGGTATCCAACCCTGGCATATCCTGATAGGACCAAGCGAATACATCGGGAAATTCTTTGAGAAGCTTTATCAAACCCTCTCTGGCAGTTGGACTGAGCAATGCTCTGATCCTGATTTCTTTTCTCTCTTTTTCTGAACCCAAGTTTACCGTTTCCAACGGCTCTTTGTGAGGTTCGATGGACCTTTCCTCTTGTCTGAGTAGTCGGGAGATCTCTTCTGGAATTTGGTCGTCATTTTCTTCTTCAGCCTCGAATACCGGGAACTCAAAGTTGGAAGAGGGCATCAGATCGTATGTTTCAACGGGGTATAAAACAAGCAATCTGCATGACGTGATGATTCGTGTTTAGAAGAGATAGAGAAAATGTAAGTGTGTGCAGTGTTTTGATTTTACTGCTTGTTTTTATTATTGAATGTTTTTTAGGATTACCATTTTCTGAAAAAGCAAAAAGAGAAAACAGTAATTAATGCGGAAATTACAGAACGACGTCATTTTATTAATGAATAAGTCGACTCTTGAAACTACAGCCCTATAAAACAAAACTCTGTCGCTTTGGGCAAAGCGAAGAGGGAAATTTACAGAAAACGAGCCCTATCAAAATATCCGTTTCACCTGGGCAGGGTGAAAGGTTAAAGATGGCAATTACTTTGACTGACGAATGACCTTCGGAACCTCGACGGTAACCCATTGGTGGCGAACTCCTCGGTGAATCACAAAGTCTGGTACCTTCCTTGATTTGTCTTCAGAAATGACGCTGATTTCTGGTGGAGCAGGATCATTGGAATCTGTCTCCCAAGAAGAATTGTCGTAGGAGGATTCCTCTGTTGTATTTTGCATAGCATTTGTGCTCTCAGCTGTATCTCCCCATCCAGTTAGCTGGATATCTTCGAGCCTGATACGAGAGCTTTCGGGAGCGGTGTACTTGACCATATAGTCGTATTTTCCACTTGGTTGTCCCAAGGTGTCCCACACTTTTTTGGAACTGGAGGAGTCATTTCTCTCGATGACGTTGACCTCGGGAAAAGCATAGTTGATGAATTTTAGTCCTGCAAACGTTGCGAATTCATCTTCATGTTGAGTAGTTTCTGAATGACCTGAGTGTTGATCCCATGACATGGTGGAGACACAGGTATTCTGTTCAATGATGCTCAGCTGAGTTTCATTACTCGGCTGACTTTCTTGCCCCAAGTTTCCTGGGTAAGGCTGCCACATTGGCAGGCCATCCATCGGGCCATAGTAATTGTGGTCAAAATTGTCTTTCATCAGAGTGTCCTCCTCTAATGAATTTGGCGGAGCACGACATCCTTCCGGATCACAATCTCCGTAGATCATTTCGACATCTGATCTTGGTATAAATCTTGGACTTTCTGTAGGAAAGCAAAAAGGCATAGGCACCTCTTCCTGAGACATATAACCGTCCTCATTAAGATAGGACTTCCACTCTTCATCTGCGTCAGAGGGATCTTCCTCATTGATAGCATGAACTGTCTGAGATACTGGGTGAAGAAAACCTCCACTGTGGAAGAAGTTTTGAAGGGGATGAAGACTTTCATCGTTGGCGGCTGTCTGGGTATAGGTCGCAGAAAAACCAAGACCCTTCTTTGTTTTATTGTCAATAGGAATGACAAGCCGTCCCCATCCTGTCGTATCGGTACTCTCGACCGCTTTGCTAGCATCTTTGTATGAAGAAATTGATGTTCATTCTTTGAACTGATTGTCCTTGCTCACCGATAGTGCTTGGAACTAAGTTCCAATAACCTCCTCGGGTTCCACACAAGTAGATGATGATAAGTTGCTCACAAGCAAGGCTTGTTCCCCACAAACCGTGACAAGTTGATCGTTCTTGACGAACTTTAGCTTTTGGTGGAGGGTTGAAGTAACCGCTCCAGCCTGATGTATCCAAGGTCTTCCTAATAAACAACTGTATGTTGCCCGGATGTCCATGACCTGGAAAGTGATTTGGAAAGTGTGAGGACCAATAGTTATGGGAAGATCAACTTCGCCGATAACTGTTTTTCTGGATCCGTCAAATGCTTTGACGATGACCTCGCTGACTCTCAGCGGAGGGCCCTTGAATGATAATTGCATCAAGGTGGACTTCGGCATAACATTCAGGGCTGACCCTGTGTCTACCAGTACGTTGGCTAAAGCATCGCCCTGGCAGTTAACTGTGATATTGAGCGCCATGTTATGACGGCGACCCTCTTCAGGTAATTCCTCATCACTAAATCCCAAATTATTGCAGGAAGTGATGTTAGAGACAATGCTATCGAATTGTCTGATTGTTACATCCTGTTCCACAAAGGCTTGCTCCAAGACTTTCTGTAGAGCCTCTCTGTGTGCTTCTGAACTGAGTAACAGTGATAATACTGAGATCTTTGAAGGAGTCTGTAACAGTTGATCAACAATGTTATATTCACTCCTTTGGATGAGCTTTAGCATCTCATCTTTGTCTTTTGAAAAGTCTGGATTACTAGATTGACCGACTGGTGGATCAGGAATTTCTGCCTGAAGTTCCTTTTCTTTGTTGGATTCTTCAACCCCTCGGTTGAAGATTCGACCGCTTAGTGTTACACGACTGATGTCTGCAATATTCACGACGGAGGGTAATGGAATTTCCTTTCCATTCTCGATTATTGTTGCACCGTATTTGTAAGGGATTGCCTTAGCTGATTCATACGGTAGTGGCCCCGGTAGATAGATGACTATGGGAACCTTCTGATTTTTCTGACCATCATAAGTAACCTTGATCCGTTCCCGGTTGGGAACTCTAGATTCGTCAAGTAGAGGGATGATGGCAAAAACATCCCTGGTCCTGTGATGACCAGAGATCGTGACAACATCCTCAACTTGCTCGACAAGGTAGTTCGGTGACCAAATGATGGGTCCTGAACCTGGATATGGATGAATTTCTACATGATCGATCTGACCCTGAAGAGCTGCTCTCACAAGGTAACACCCTTGGTTACTTTCCGAACAGACGCTACAACTGTCATAGTTGTGTGGTGGCACCTGGCCACGCCCACTTTGAATGCAATGTAACCTCACTAGGTTATCTTCCATTGATCGGACATCCTGACTTTGACCAAACAAAAATGAAAAAAAATAGGTCTCATATTCATCACAATTTATTGATTCAAGTAAATCAACAAAAATTATGATTTTGATATATCATAGGCCCACATAAAGATTAACAAGAAAAATCATGAACAAAAGTTTAACAACTTGTCTAAGGATGGAAAGATAAAACTCCTCAAATTTATAATTAACCCTAAATAAGCATTTAAGAAAAATTATTAAAAACAAAAGAAATTAAATAATGATTAAAAATATTTTTGGGAGTTTTTTAGAATAAATGAAAAAAAGTTATAAAATAAATGAAATAAAACATTTTTTAAAAAAAGATTTGAATAAAAGAAAATATTTGAAATTAATAAAAATAAAAAAAGAATTAAAACGCAAGGGGGTGCATAAGAGCAATTCTGGTCAGTTAAAAAAACACAGGAAATAAATGGGCCAGAACATGGGGGTGTGGGTAGCACAATTGGGCGCCAGGCCCAGGTTGGAAAAATAGCATGGCAAAAGGGAAAAATAAAAATGACCAAAAGGTTGATCCGCAGGATCGAACCCAGGTCATTGAGGTGAAAGTGTAATGGCAAGGCAAGGGTAATACCGTTGGGACGGCTGTTTCATCCGTTCATAATACGCTTCCAATAATTAATAAACGAACAAAGACATAAAAATCTAATGAAATGAAACAAACGCGCACAGTGTACATGTAGCGTTACGTGATAAAATGGGCATGGTATTTAGTGCACTACCAAGCAAACAACCTTAACAAATAACCAATCAGTGCAACGCATGGGAAAAGTGGATACATGCAAAACTGAAGCTGCCATCGTGTTTCTATAAAATATCAAAATAAGCTTTCAACTTCTAACCATCCTAATTCACTCAAAACTTAATCAATCAACATGAGATAAAAAGATAAAATGAAGCATTTTCCAAGAAGAACATGATGCAGTCATTAATTGAACAAGATATTGGTTACAACACGAGCAGTAGGTAAGTGAAAACCAGGATCCAAAAATAGAGATTAGTTTGAGAAAAGATGATGCCCTCTGCTCGTACTCAACATGTTATGGCAAACCAAAGTCTTGAACTTTCCCACACAATGAACAAAATATAGAGCTCAACAACAAAACTCACCAAAATAGAATCATGTCTTTAAACAATAATTCCAACACACTCAAAACAACACAATGGCAAAGCAAAGCACGAAAAAAAAACAGTATTAATCAATGCTATCATGAGCAAATCATAAACCAAAGACATTCACTTGAACTGGTGTATAAGCATGATATAAAGAGCAACAAGAAACCACGAGGCACACAACATGCAAAAGGGACAACCTAAGTAAACAAACCTCTGTTCCACTCAATATTAACATGAACTTTACAGCTTAATGATAATATACACTCAAACAAAACCTAAAGTTCCAACAACTTGGGGATGGAATCAAAACAAGATTGGCATTGCTTCTCAAGTCACAAACACATGTAATGAGTAATACTTTAACTAAAAAAAAAAAAAACCCTAGCAGGCTATCATCAAGTCAGAACGCATCATGCATTGTAAAGACATATCATTTGGTGTTTCAAGAAAAGTTATAAACATGCACACGAGTATTATCTTGAACAGCAGATTAACATATTCATCAACCTCACTCATGATGCATAAGAGCTAAACACACAACAGAATACTAATCTCCATCAACAAGCTTAAAAGATCAATATCTTGGTACTCAAAACCAAAACTAACCAGCCTCTAACATAGATTAAAGATGGTATTCACAATAACCATTTAAAGTAAAACAGCAAGCCTCATTTAACATTTTAATCATGCAACTTGTAAATAACCAAACATACCAGCATGCTTCTTAACACAAACACACGCATGATAATGGTTTAAGCTATTAGGGCAGCTACTTAGAGTTTCCTCAAATTCATCATGCAGTTCATAAAGATATATATTGCAAGCATTTTAAACATAAACAAACAACATAGATGATCTAACATTAACATAACATAATGAACATGGCAAAGGAGAGTTTGAGAAAACTTACCTCTCTTCCACGCAAGTTTGCACGACTTTCCTTTCCTTCCCTCAGTTAGCTCACGTGTGCTTTCAGAAAATAAGTTTAGAGTCTTTTTGTGCTTGTTGTTGGTGTTGATGTCTTTGCAAGTGAATAACATCCTCCTTTTATAGTGAAACTTGGCTGGATAAAGGTATGGAGATATAGTGGACAATGGTGTTGTTCATGAGAGAAAGATCATGATAAGGATTTTGCGCAGAGGCTGATCTGAACACCCTCTCCTTGACCCAAGTGCTTTGCTTTTTTTTTGTGCCACTAGGTCAGAAAGGTGGTATTGTTTTGGTTTGTGTCTTATGGTTTGATGAAGTACACGAGGTAATGTTGGTGGTAGCTTGTAAAGGTTATCATGAAAGTACAAAAGTAAGAACAAAGGCAGCGTGCTTTTGGGAGAAGTGATGTTGGAAAAGATTTGGTGGCTATGCAGAGAGTGTACTTGGAGATAAGAAAGAAATTCAAACTCAACAATTGGTGTGTTCTTGGTACAAAACAATTTTCGTATGGCCATAATCCACACATGATATCTCTTGACTTGATGATCCAAAATTCATGCTCTTGGGTTCAAATGAAAGCTCTTGGATAATACTACAAGTTTGATGTTGGAAGATTGTTGAAATAATGCCTTGAACTAGTAGCAAAATGTCTCACAAGTCGTGTGCCCCAAAACTGCCACAAAGAACTTAGAAAAAATTCTAAGTTATAGAATTTGACAATTTCAAGTGCCCTTCTTTGATGATTCATAACTTGAGAATGGTTTATCCCCTTGAGATGTTCCATATATGGTTGGAAAACTCTCATCAAGCTCTACAACTTTCATTTGGGACTCAGGTCTTGAATCCAAATGGAAAAGGGTGAAAAGTAGCTCCAAAGTTGAGAAAAAGAGTGATGAAACATGCTGAAATATTTTCTAAGTGTTTGGCTAAAATGCCTTGTAAGCTCCATAACTCAAAATCCAAGCATTTTTAGACAAAACTTCATATGGAACAAATTGAAGATCTTGAAAAGAGCTTTCCAATGAGCTTTGAGTCACTCCAATTGGATGTGTGGTTTAGGAGTTATGGTCCTTTCAAAATAGGCTATTAGGGGAAAAATCTCACAAATGACACCTTTCTTGGTCAAAACCCTACTTCCCTTGCAAGAAACCTCATGAAACTTGATGTGGATACTTTGAACACTTCATGAGACATTATATGATGATTAGAACCAATGATTGCTTCATTTGAACCAAAACTTCAAAGATTAGGGTCTCAATCAAACCCTAATTTTAACTGTGAATGCATTGAGATCCAATCTTGTAACCTTGCTTCTTCCTTAACATCTAAAGTCCTTAGGAGACTCTTGAGGATGTTTGATAAACCATAGAATCATGAATTAGGGTTACAGGGTTCATTTTGATAAAAAATCAAAGCCATTGACTGACATGTCTCAAGGAAACCCTAATCTGAACACAAAAGAAACAAACTGCAAGATATGGGTTAGTTTACACAATGCAGATGATTGACCTAAGATGTAAAAATGAAGATGGCATCTAAGGGGTAAAATTTGGGGTACAACACTTCTGTTAGATGGCTTTGGTGTACTCAAACTGACCACAATTGAGCTCTATTTATAGTAGAGCAAGTTTGTTTTGCAAGGAATAGTGCATGGCAGCTGGTAAGTAGGTTTGGCCAATGTTGGCAAATGAAAATCCAAGTCTCCTCTAGCCATTGACTAGAGGTTAGGGCACAGAGCTTTGGTCCCCTTGGTCTTGGATAAGTCTTGACTGATTTCAGATGAGAATGGCTCAGTCCATGCCACCTTGATGGTTCCATTGAATGCCTCATTCCAAATTTGAAGTCTTGTCCCTATTTTGGCCATTCTAGGTTCAACATGCTATTTCTTGTTCCATGGACTTTGGAGGCTTGGCTCAGTGATTGTCCCATTTAGATTCAATCCTCTGAGGTGTCCAAGTGGATAGGAGCAATTAAATTTGGCTGATTTTGGCAAATCGACCAAAGTTGCAAATTCTGCCTTGCCTTGACAGATTTCAGCAAGGCAACTTGGCAATGTTGTATCTCATGGTGTAGGTTGAATTTGGCAATGTTCTTGGCCATTTTGGAAAGCTCTTACATGATACAACAACTGTTTGATCAAGTTTGGTTTTGATCTCTTTTGATTCCAAGTGAAAAATCCCCCTACATTTGGCAAAAAGTGAGGCAGAATCTGACTTAGTGAAAATTTCACTAAGTGTTGGAAAAAGTGACATTTTCACTTTTCAGCCACTTTGATCATTCCATAACTCAAAATCCTTAATGAATTGGAATGACTTGTATTTGAAGTTTTTGTAGGTGATAGTGAGGGCTACAAATCCATCTTTGGATGAGAAAAAATGGCCTTGTGGTTTAGGAGTTATGGTCCTTCAAAGTTGGTACCTTTGCCACTTTATTTTTAACTTAGAAAAATTTCTAAGTTTTATGGTTACCCCTTTTACAAGTTATCTCACTTTTCTTGATTTTTCTTGATGAATGATGATTCAAATCATACATTAACATCATTTTAGGGTTAAAAATCCATTTTGGTGAAAAATCTCAAAAAGTCAAAGTTGACTTTTGTGCACAGTTGACTTTTTATCAGATGAATTCCAAACTGTGCAATTCTTCAGGAAATCATGTCCTTGACCTAAATCAAACTTGATGGACATGTTCCATGGGTGTCATAGGGTATATTCAATCATGTATTAGGGTTTGGGAGCATGTCCTGGTCAAAAGTCAAAGTTACAGTTGACTTTTCCCTTAAAACCCTAATTGTGGTGCAGATGAAATTGAGACTTGTTGCTCAAACTTCTTGGATCAATCCATTGTTCCAAATGGATCAATATGGTATATTAGAGACCCTCAAATCATCTCTTGAGGTCTTGGCTCATGGTTTGTCCGAAAAGTCAACTTAGGGGTGAATTAGGTCAAGAAACCCTAATTCCTGATTTTTGATGAATGCATCCCCTGAGGCAAAATTGACTTGATGCATGGGTTCATGAGGTTCCATGAAGTATATTAGGTTATGTTTTGGATCATTGCCTTGTGCCCAGATGAAAATTTCCATCTGGAGGCCCTGGTCGACCAACACCCTAATTTGGTGACACTGTCGATCTTGAGACTTGATCCACCTAGAAGGGAGCAGCCTTGTGCTTAATCCTTGAAGTGGGAGTCCTTTTTGATCCATTGTGGATGTTTAAGAGATTAGACAAGTTGAAGATCATGTCATTTCTTGATTGATCCTTTGTCTAAGCACTCAGAGAGGGCTTGAAACCCTAATTTTGATTGTAGTGGATGCTCACCCATCTTTGGGGAGACTAATGAAGCATAAAGGTACATACATATTGTGATGATGATTTTCACAATGATGGGAAATCTAAGTGGTCAAAATTTGGGGTATTACAGATGCCCCTATTTAATCTTCTTGGACCCGAAGGTGTGAATGACGAAGGGATTCGGGCATTCGGGGTGCAAGAGGATTAAATATCGGAATACCCGAAATTTTGATGGTGGTTATGAATGGTAGTTTACGCATTCATCTTCTTTAGCTAAGCAATGATGCTTAGAAAAGGTAAACTTCCCCTCGATCCTGGTTTCCTACCAAGGAACTGGTCTTAGTCTCTTTTGAAATAAACTTCCCCTCGATCCTGGTTTCCTACCAAGGAACTGGTCTTGGTTTCTTTTGAACTTCCCCTCGTTCTTGGTTTCCTACCAAGGAACTGGTCTTAGTTTCTTTTGTCAACTTCCCCTCGATCCTGGTTTCCTACCAAGGAACTGGTCTTAGTTTCTTTTGAAATAAACTTCCCCTCGATCCTGGTTTCCTTCCAAGGAACTGGTCTTAGTTTCTTTTGTCAATAAACTTTATTGACAAGGGACGCTATGTGTAGCGGTTTTCCTTCAAACTTCTCGCCGAATTTTCCTGGGGATATGCCATTTGAGTAGAAAATGTTTTGTTGTCAGACTTGCTGGGGACCCCAGTCGTCTGAGTTGTAGAGTTGTACAAACTTCTCCGTTGGAGACGCCATTTATTTCTACTGGGGAAAGCGAGTCTCTTGAGAGACTGTTTTCATTTGGGATCTTTCATCATACTTTTCTCGGGATCTTCCCGGAGAAACGCCATATGATGGGGTCCAATTTTGAGGTGCTAATGACCTTCTCATCAGTGGTTTTTCGGAGCAAAACTGGCGTGCTGCCGAATCTCTGATCACGAGGCTTTCTCTGTGGATTTTCCTTAATCCGGGAAAGCAAGGATATCATCTTCAATGGCGAAGAGTTACATCTGTTGAAGGTTCTCTGATCTTTCAGAGGTTCAAATTATCAAAGTGGCCACGTGCCGCTCTGATATAAAGATACACTGGTGGCGAGATTGTGCAGACGCAACACTTCCTGACGAGGAAAGAACTGACAAACTCGATTGAGAAAACTGTTTATCACTAGGGGACAAGACCAGCTAGAGTCATAACGATGCAATATGAAATGTAAATGCAAATAAAAAATGCATGAAGTACGTATGTATATGCTGACAAAACAGACGCGACATACAGACTAATGGATGAACACAATTGGATACTCGGCCATCGTGGGGCGAAGAAGTACCGTTGGTTTAAAATAGCAATTCCACCTTGCTTAGGAGAGATAGTCCCGTTGGGAGCTATGTTGATCGGGCTTAGGAGATGAGAACTCGGCCGAGGCGTGTCAGACGAAACAAGGTCTCTGACACAGTTGATCCCTTCATTCAGGCATACTGGCTTAGAAGGAGTACTTTGATTCTGCACTTTGAAGTCCGCTTACTTCGGGAGAAGCGATTGATGTTCTTCTGATGTTCAACAGTCAAAAGAAATGCCATCTTTAATTTAAAAGCAGAAAAAGTTTAACAAGTAAATTTATTTTTGTTTTATTTCAAGAATCGCTGATTAAGTTTAAACAACGTCGTTATGTAAAGCTAAAACAAGTAAAGAATTACAAACAAAAGCACAAGGGCTCAAATTTTATTGATAAGATGGAGATCGGCCAAACGCGTGATTCCATAGAGTATTTACAAAGTTTAGAAAATGGTAATTTACAGGGAAAAGGGCTACGTTGAAACATAACGACCACTATCCTTCTACCAACTTTGAATTCGGGACATCCTAAGCTTCTGTCGAAGATGACCTTGACTGGAGTTTTCCTGACGGATGATGATGCAATTGCTGCTGAGGGACTTTCCTCTGTTGAACATAGTTACTTGCCATTATCCCTAACTTTTGCCTGGATTGTACTATGAGATTTCCAATCCATCGGGATGATTCTTTTCATGTCTCTAACTTTTGCCTGGACCGCCCTTTCGGGTTTTCAATCCACCGAGACGTTTTTTTTTAGTTTTAGGCGAAGTATTTCTTGACTACATCAACATTCGTGGGGTAGGCAAATTCCTCTCCGTCCATGATTGCAAGTCTCAAGGCGCCGCCTGAGAAAGCTTTCGTGACCACATAGGGGCCATCATAATTTGGGGTCCATTTACCCCGAGAATCAGTGAGAAATGATTGTATCTTCTTGAGCACAAGGTCTCCTTTCCTGAAGACACGAGGTCGGACCTTTTTGTCGAACGCCCTCTTCATTCTCTGTTGATACAACTGACCGTGGCATAGTGCCGTGATTCGCTTCTGTTCGATCAGGTTCAGGTCGTCGTGTCGACTTTGACACCATTCAGCTTCGGTGAACTTCGCTTCCATCAATACCCGGATTGATGGGATCTCTACTTCTATGGGGAGCACTGCCTCCAGGCCATATACTAGAGAGAAAGGGGTTGCCCCTGTTGAAGTGTGGACAGATGTGCGATAACCGTGAAGAGCAAAGGGTAGCATCTCGTGCCAGTCTTTGTAAGTTACAACCATCTTTTGAACGATCTTCTTGATGTTCTTATTGGCCGCTTCTACCGCTCCATTCATCTTTGGTCGGTAGGGAGATGAGTTATGATGTTCAATCTTGAACTCTGCACACAACTCTTTCATCATCTTATTGTTCAAGTTAGATCTATTATCAGTAATGATCTCGTTTGGAACACCATAACGGCAGATGATATTGTTTTTGATAAATCGGACCACCACTTGTCGGGTTACATTAGCATACGGCGCTGCTTCGACCCACTTGGTGAAGTAGTCAATGGCTACTAGGATGAACCGATGTCCGTTTGAAGCCTTAGTTCGATCAAGCCAATCATGTCGATTCCCATATAGAAAAAGGCCATGGGGAAGAGAGAACTTTGAGATGTGATGGCGGTACATGAACTTTGTCAGAGTATATCTGACACTTGTGACACCTCCTCATGTACTTGTAGCAGTCGGATTCCATGGTCAACCAATAGTACCCTGCTCTGAGAATCTTTCTCGCCATTGTGTGTCCGTTGGCATGAGTGCCAAAGGATCCTTCATGAATTTCTTTCATAAGCATGTCTGCTTCTGGTCTGTCGATGCATCGGAGCAAAACCATGTCAAAATTTCTCTTATAAAGAGTGTCACCGCTCAGAAAGAAGTTTCCAGCCAATCTTCTGAGGTTTTTCCTGTCTTTTCTGAGTGCCCCAGATGGGTACTCTTGTTTCTGAAGGAAGCATTTGATATCGTGATACCAAGGTCTGTCATCTATGACTGCTTCAATCGTGAAGACGTAAGCGGGCCGTTCAAGGTGCATGATGTCAATCTTAGGCAAGTCATTCCATCGACCTACGCTAATCATGGAAGAGAGAGTGGCTAAAGCATCAGCCATATAATTCTCATCACGAGGGATGTGATAAAACTCAACTCTGTTGAAGAAGGGTAGCAACCTTCTTGCGTAGTCTTTGTAAGGAATCAATCTTGATTGGTATGTGTTCCAATCTCCTTTTATCTGGTTAATAACCAGGGCTGAATCGCCGTATACGTCCAAGTTTTTGATCCTTAAATCAATCGCTTCTTCGAGACCCATGATACATGCTTCGTATTCGGCCTCGTTGTTCGTTCATTTGAACGTAAGTCTGGCAGTGAAAGGAATGTGGGAACCCTGAGGGGTAACAATGATTGCCCCAATTCCGTTTCCATAATGATTGACTGCTCCGTCAAAGATAAGTCCCCACTGGGAACCTGATTCTGGCCCTTCACTGGGTAGCGATTCATCGCAATCTTTCATCTTTAGATACATGACATCTTTGTCTGGGAAGTCAAACCCGATTGATTCTTGATCGTCAATCGGTTGATGAGCCAAATGATCGGCTAAAATACTTCCTTTAACGGCTTTTTGAGCATGGTACTCTATGTCATATTCTTATAGTAACATCTGCCAACGGGCAATCCTTCCCGTGAGAGCAGGTTTTTCGAAAACGTACTTGATTGGATCCATTTCGGAGACCAACCAAGTAGTATGACGAATCATGTACTGGTGAAGACGTTTGGCCGCCCAAGCCAAAGCGCAACAAGTTTTCTCAAGCATCGTGTACCGAGTCTCGCAGTCGGTGAATTTCTTGCTTAGATAGTAAATGGCAGACTCTTTCCTTTTAGTTTCGTCTTGTTGGCCAAGTACACATCCCATTGAGTCCTCTAGGACTGTGAGGTAAATGATCAGTGGTCTTCCTTCCACTGGAGGTGATAGAATCGGAGGATTCAACAGATATTCCTTGATACTGTCGAAGGCGGTTTGACAATCTTCTGACCAAACGCAATCCTGGTTCTTTTTGAGTAATTTAAAAATCGGCGCACACGTCGCGGTCATAAGGAATATGAATCTGGAGATGTAGTTCAAACGTCCCAGGAATCCTCTGACTTGTTTTTCAGTTTTTGGAGAAGGCATTTCTTGAATGGCATTGACCTTGTCAGGATCAACTTCAATTCCTTTCTGGCTGACGATGAACCCTAGTAATTTCCCCGAACGGACACCGAAGGTGCACTTGTTGGGATTCAAGCGGAGCTTGAATTTTCTTAGACGTTCGAACAATTTTGACAGATGTTCAACGTGCTCATCCTCTGTTCTTGATTTTGCAATCAAATCATCGACATATACCTCGATTTCTTTGTGTATCATGTCATGAAACAGAGTAGTCATGGCCCTTTGATAGGTTGCCCCGGCATTCTTCAAACCGAACGACATTACCTTGTAACAAAAGGTACCCCATGGGGTAATGAACGAAGTTTTCTCCATGTCTTTCAGCGCCATTTTGATCTGGTTATAGCCCGAGAATCCATCCATGAAGGAGAATACTTTGAACTTTGCTGTGTTGTCTACCAGCATGTCAATGTGTGGTAAAGGAAAGTCGTCCTTTGGACTAGCCTTGTTCAGATCTCGGTAGTCAACACACATTCTGACCCTTCCGTCCTTTTTGGGAACGGGTACAATGCTGGCTAACCATTGAGGATATTCAGATGTAGCGAGGAAACCCGCGTCGATCTGTTTCTGTACCTCCTCCTTGATTTTGATGGCCATGTCCGGGTGAGTGCGTCTCAACCTTTTCTTTACTGGCGGACATTCTGATCTCAACGGTAAGTGATGTTCCACGATGCTGGTATCCAACCCTGGCATATCCTGATAGGACCAAGCGAATACATCGGGAAATTCTTTGAGAAGCTTTATCAAACCCTCTCTGGCAGTTGGACTGAGCAATGCTCCGATCCTGATTTCTTTTCTCTCTTTTTCTGAACCCAAGTTTACCGTTTCCAACGGCTCTTTGTGAGGTTCGATGGACCTTTCCTCTTGTCTGAGTAGTCGGGAGATCTCTTCTGGAATTTGGTCGTCATTTTCTTCTTCAGCCTCGAATACCGGGAACTCAAAGTTGGAAGAGGGCATCAGATCGTATGTTTCAACGGGGTATAAAACAAGCAATCTGCATGACGTGATGATTCGTGTTTAGAAGAGATAGAGAAAATGTAAGTGTGTGCAGTGTTTTGATTTTACTGCTTGTTTTTATTATTGAATGTTTTTTAGGATTACCATTTTCTGAAAAAGCAAAAAGAGAAAACAATAATTAATGCGGAAATTACAGAACGACATCATTTTATTAATGAACAAGTCGACTCTTGAAACTACAGCCCTATAAAACAAAACTCTGTCGCTTTGGGCAAAGCGAAGAGGGAAATTTACAGAAAACGAGCCCTATCAAAATATCCGTTTCACTTGGGCAGGGTGAAAGGTTAAAGATGGCAATTACTTTGACTGACGAATGACCTTCGGAACCTCGACGGTAACCCATTGGTGGCGAACTCCTCGGTGAATCACAAAGTCTGGTACCTTCCTTGATTTGTCTTCAGAAATGACGCTGATTTCTGGTGGAGCAGGATCATTGGAATCTGTCTCCCAAGAAGAATTGTCGTAGGAGGATTCCTCTGTTGTATTTTGCATAGCATTTGTGCTCTCAGCTGTATCTCCCCATCCAGTTGGCTGGATATCTTCGAGCCTGATACGAGAGCTTTCGGGAGCGGTGTACTTGACCATATAGTCGTATTTTCCACTTGGTTGTCCCAAGGTGTCCCACACTTTTTTGGAACTGGAGGAGTCATTTCTCTCGATGACGTTGACCTCGGGAAAAGCATAGTTGATGAATTTTAGTCCTGCAAATGTTGCGAATTCATCTTCATGTTGAGTAGTTTCTGAATGACCTGAGTGTTGATCCCATGACATGGTGGAGACACAGGTATTCTGTTCAATGATGCTCAGCTGAGTTTCATTACTCGGCTGACTTTCTTGCCCCAAGTTTCCTGGGTAAGGCTGCCACATTGGCAGGCCATCCATCGGGCCATAGTAATTGTGGTCAAAATTGTCTTTCATCAGAGTGTCCTCCTCTAATGAATTTGGCGGAGCACGGCATCCTTCCGGATCACAATCTCCGTAGATCATTTCGACATCTGATCTTGGTATAAATCTTGGACTTTCTGTAGGAAAGCAAAAAGGCATAGGCACCTCTTCCTGAGACATATAACTGTCCTCATTAAGATAGGACTTCCACTCTTCATCTGCGTCAGAGGGATCTTCCTCATTGATAGCATGAACTGTCTGAGATACTGGGTGAAGAAAACCTCCACTGTGGAAGAAGTTTTGAAGGGGATGAAGACTTTCATCGTTGGCGGCTGTCTGGGTATAGGTCGCAGAAAAACCAAGACCCTTCTTTGTTTTATTGTCAATAGGAATGACAAGCCGTCCCCATCCTGTCGTATCGGTACTCTCGACCGCTTTGCTAGCATCTTTGTATGAAGAAATTGAAGTTCCTTCTTTGAACTGATTGTCCTTGCTCACCGATAGTGCTTGGAACTAAGTTCCAATAACCTCCTCGGGTTCCACACAAGTAGATGATGATAAGTTGCTCACAAGCAAGGCTTGTTCCCCACAAACCATGACAAGTTGATCGTTCTTGACGAACTTTAGCTTTTGGTGGAGGGTTGAAGTAACCGCTCCAGCCTGATGTATCCAAGGTCTTCCTAATAAACAACTGTATGTTGCCCGGATGTCCATGACCTGGAAAGTGATTTGGAAAGTGTGAGGACTAATAGTTATGGGAAGATCAACTTCGCCGATAACTGTTTTTCTGGATCCGTCGAATGCTTTGACGACGACCTCGCTGACTCTCAGCGGAGGGCCCTTGAATGATAATTGCATCAAAGTGGACTTCGGCATAACATTCAGGGCTGACCCTGTGTCTACCAGTACGTTGGCTAAAGCATCGCCCTGGCAGTTAACTGTGATATTGAGCGCCATGTTATGACGGCGACCCTCTTCAGGTAATTCCTCATCACTAAATCCCAAATTATTGCAGGAAGTGATGTTAGAGACAATGCTATCGAATTGTCTGATTGTTACATCCTGTTCCACAAAGGCTTGCTCCAAGACTTTCTGTAGAGCCTCTCTGTGTGCTTCTGAACTGAGTAACAGTGATAATACTGAGATCTTTGAAGGAGTCTGTAACAGTTGATCAACAATGTTATATTCACTCCTTTGGATAAGCTTTAGCATCTCATCTTTGTCTTTTGAAAAGTCTGGATTACTAGATTGACCGACTGGTGGATCAGGAATTTCTGCCTGAAGTTCCTTTTCTTTGTTGGATTCTTCAACCCCTCAGTTGAAGATTCGACCGCTCCATGTTACACGACTGATGTCTGCAATATTCACGACGGAGGGTAATGGAATTTCCTTTCCATTCTCGATTATTGTTGCACCGTATTTGTAAGGGATTGCCTTAGCTGATTCATACGGTAGTGGCCCCGGTAGATAGATGACTATGGGAACCTTCTGATTTTTCTGACCATCATAAGTAACCTTGATCCGTTCCCGGTTGGGAACTCTAGATTCGTCAAGTAGAGGGATGATGGCAAAAACATCCCTGGTCCTGTGATGACCAGAGATCGTGACAACATCCTCAACTTGCTCGGCAAGGTAGTTCGGTGACCAAATGATGGGTCCTGAACCTGGATATGGATGAATTTCTACATGATCGATCTGACCCTGAAGAGCTGCTCTCACAAGGTAACACCCTTGGTTACTTTCCGAACAGACGCTACAACTGTCATAGTTGTGTGGTGGCACCTGGCCACGCCCACTTTGAATGCAATGTAACCTCACTAGGTTATCTTCCATTGATCGGACATCCTGACTTTGACGACGAGTAGGATTCCTGTGATTGATACTAATCTGCTGAGTATCTTCGTCCATATAGATTGGCATCCACCAGTGATTTAACAAGTGCTGAAGTGCCTTCTAGACAAGGGTAAAACTTCAATCGTTTTCGCAACCTGCTTTACAGTTTTGATAATCATGTGATATTAAGAATCCGAGTCGGACCTGCTCAGCATGTAACTCTACCAGGTTGGTATTCATCACGCGAATGTCAAAGATCTGAACCATGTTGATTTGATAGGAGTTCCTATCATGGTAGTCTTGGATCCATCCAAGATCCATCTGACGCTGGAGGGCCTCTTGTATGAAAGAGCATCCCTATTTGTTTACCGAGCAAATCAGACAGGAACTGTAATCGTGCCGTGGCAGATTATGATACTGGCTTTGCCTTGAGTGCATTGCCACCAAGTTGTCATTCATCGCACGAATGTCGTGGTTTTGAATGACGTTGGAATTTGTGTAAACCATGTTAACTCCAAGAACTCGGTGCTCTTGGATCCATCCAAGATCCATTTGTTCCTGAAGAGCTGCTTGCACTGCAGAACATCCCTGGTTGTCTTTAGAGCAGATATCACACTGGTGATAATTATGAGGTGGCACATGGCCATATCCACTCTGTCTACAATGCATCTTGACCAGATTGGTCTTTAACAAGAGTACATCATGAATTTGATAGACATTGTTAGTCTCTTTCTCAATCAGATTGACTGCAGCTTTCTCATGTTGAGGCAGCGGGTTCGTGAGAACATTAGGATTCCTATCTTTGAAAGATAAGAGCCCGCTCCTAACAAGCTTTTGCACGTCGGATTTGAAATTGAGACAAGTCTCAATGTTATGCCCTGAACCTCCTTGATGATAAAGGCATGTTTGATCCGCTTTAAACCAAAAAGGCGGATTTTTCGGAACTGAAAAGGGAGACTTAGTCTGGATGTGCCCCTTAGCCAGCAGTAACGGAAACAGCTCTGCGTACGTTACGGGTATAGGATCAAATCCTGGTGGCCGTGTTGTACGGTTGTTGTTATATGGAGGACGAGCCTGCTGAAGAGGCTGTTGTGTCCTTTGTTGGTCAGGTTGGCTCTGCGCAACCTGAGGTTGATACATAGGAACAGGCGCGGGGCCGATAGCAGGAGTAACAGCTGCTACTGGCTGATAACGTCGCCTTTGCTTTCCGAGAGTGATATTCCCAATATCTTGCTCTTTTTTCTTAGGGAGAGCACTACCGTATTTTTTAGTACCGCTCGTTGATCCAGTGTCTTTTACCAAACGTCCTTCTCGGACGGCTTCCTCAAGACGTACACCCATGCCGACCATTTTGGTGAAATCACTGGGTGCACTGGCAATCATTCAGTCATAGTAAAATGAGCTTAAGGTCTTTAAGAATATTTTTGTCATCTCTTTTTCCTCAAGAGGTGGACAAATTTGAGCGGCAATTTCACGCCACCTTTGAGCATACTCCTTAAAGGTTTCCTTGTCCTTTTGTGACATTGATCTGAGTTGATCTCTGTCGGGTGCCATGTCCAAATTGTACTTGTATTGTTGGACGAAGGCAGTACCAAGATCTCTAAATGTACTGATCGTAGTATGGTTTAAACCCATGTACCATTTGAGTGCGGCACCGGTTAAACTATCCTGGAAGTAGTGAATCAGCAGGTCCTGATTCTCCGTCTGAGCTGACATCCGCCGAGCGTACTTCACCAGATGGCTCTGAGGGCAAGAGTTACCCTTGTATTTTTCAAAGTCGGGCACTTGGAACTTGTGCGGGACTTTCACATTTGGGACCAGACAGAGGTCTGCGGCGTCCTTTCCAAATAGATCCTGACCGCGAATAGCTTGCAGCTCTTTCTGCATTTCCAAGAACTGCTCCTGGAATTCATCCATTCTGTCAAACATAGTTTGCTTCTTACCAGAAGGTGTCTGTGGAATCTGTCCTTCCGGGACAGTGTGCACCACAGAGGGTGGTACCGTGACTACGGTAGTAAGTCTTGGCGCCTCCCGAATTTTGTAACCTTCAGGAGTCTTGAGTATGCCCCTGGCATCTTCGCTTTCCCGAAGTTTGTAACCTTCAGGCCCAACGGCTTCTGTTGCGATTCCCTGATCTTCAGTGATTGGCGGAACATATCCTTCCGGGATATAGTTAACAGGCATGCCCCAAGGACGATCTTTCGGCATCTGATACCTAGGATCATACTTTTCTATGATGGGCGTTGAGGTGATCTCCGAGATCACAGTTCTTTGTAGCTGAGCTTCTGCCATGGCTTGCATGTCGTTACGAAGCTTTCTCATATCCTCTCTCAGAGTGTCGATCTCTTCTTTCAACTCTCTGTTTTCTTCCTCAAGATCATCCATCTTTTTCTGACGATTGGCCCGAGTATTGTACGAATGAGACAGTTTGACTCTAGAATCGAGACACAAACGTGAGATTCGTAGGTAAGGAGAATACGCGATGTGAGAATGATGAATGCAATGATTATATTAATTGTTGTTTTTTTGTTTAATCAAAATAAACTTCGACAATTAGATTGCAAATATCAAACAGTGGGGAAACCCCTTTTTATTGAATTCCAAAGGATTACAGAAATGGAAATACAGTAGATTACAAAGTGCAGAAACAGAAACCTAAACTAATGGGTCCCGAGTCCTCTTCTTTGACCGGGGTGCTTGGGCCATTGTTGGGTTGTCATTCCTTTTCCAGGTGAAAGGAGCGAGCAAATTCCTTTGGTCATCTTGATTCTCTACAGCATGCTGCTCCAAAATTTTAATTAGAGCATCTTTCTCTTTCAGTAATTGCTGTATTTGGATACACTCTACGTCGAGGGTGCGGTACTTGTTCTTCCAAGATCTTCTTTCCTTTTGAACTTTGTTGAGAGTAACCTGAAGCTTTTCAGTTTCCGTCATGAAGTACATGACAGATTCCCTCGGCGGAAGAATTCCGTAACGAGGATAAGGCATCTTTAGCTTGAGAGCTCTGGTTTGTACCCAGTGGAGATAAGGCTCCACCGAGACACAGTCCGGTTTTCCCAGAGACTCTCGTCCTTTCTTATGAACATGTTTCCAAGCTTGCACTATTTCCATCTTTAGTGCTCTGTCACTTTCTCCTTCTTTGAAGAAAAGACCTTCCAGATGAACACCCAGTGGGATGTGTCTCATCGGGTATCCAAATTGACGAAGAACCAATATCGGACGATAGTTGATTCCTCCTTTAGTTCCTATGAGGGGTACGCTGGGGAAGTTTCCACAACGGTCAATGATTCTAATTCCCTCATAAATCCTATTACACCAATCTATATCAGAGTTGGTAATAGACATGATCTTCTGCGACCAACGTAAGACACTCTTGCAATCCCAAAAAGCAGCAGACTTGGGCAAGTGAGAGATAAACCATTTGTAAAGTAAAGGTACACAACATGTGATCTCTCATCTGCTGTACAAATTTCCCAAGTGTACAAAATGATACGCATCTGCAAGCAAAGTCGGCACAAGGTTTCCAATGAGAAAAACCTTAATAGCGTTGATATCGACGAAGTTATTGATGTTGGGAAACAAAAATAACCCGTAGGTGAGCAAGACAAACATGCTTTCAAAAGCAGTCTCGTTCCCTATACTAGCGAAGTATAGAGCCTTTTTTGTCAAGAACTGGGCTGGCAAACCTTGGATGCCACCCTTAGTGGTCATGTGAGTCCTGACCTCAGACTCGTCCAAATGAATTGCTATTACAATAGTCTGATTCTTTGGAATTTCTTCCAGTCCAGAAAATGGAGCTCGATCAGTGATATGTAAATCAGTCAGATGAGAATACTCCTCCAGCATTGGTGATAGCTGGTAATCCGGGAATGTAAAACAGTGATAAAACGGATCGTAGAATTGAATGAGCGCGTCCATGATCCCCTTAATCACATGGACTCTTAACAGTGGTAGCAAACCACCGTGCTTGGCTCTGAAAGCCTCTGGGTTAACGATCATCCTTGCTAACCTTCTCAAATCCCCTAGTTTTGGAACCTTGAAGGTATACTGGTTAGTTCTCCTTCTACCGAAATCCATTAGCGTAATCCTCTTCTCTGATATTTGCAATCACAGTCTTAGTTTAATTTGAAAAATAGAGAGACTAGAAGAGAAAGTTTTTTGAATGTTTTAATGTTTTATTAAACGAATGCATGAATGCAGCACACAAAAACATAGAAAAAACATGGGGTCAGAGGGTCGTTGTCATGAAGTCAAGGCTCTACCCATCCCCAAAGGTTTATACTAGGGTGATTTTTGTACCTGTACTCATTATCACCAGCTCCTCCCAGGAAAGCAAAACAACAAGCGGATCGCCAGCGAGTTGTAGAGCAATCTTAGAGTAAGTGCCATTCACCGAGAATAGATCACCAGCCTCAAATGAGGGTAGTATCGCGTAACAACTATTTTCGATAGTTTCCGCACTACGAAAGGGTTTGGCTCCTCAGCTTCTCAGACTTAACAACCGGCCCATTGGCTAGAAGAGTGAATGGGTTGCGTTGGTCAGCCTCCACTGAGGTTGATGGTCGACCCCGTCGCCATCACTTATCTTAAGTGTATACTCATTCTCACCACATGCGGCATCACACGCATTCCCAGTAGTAGAAAAATAAACACGTATAGCAATTAGGAAAAGCAGTATATATATTTGTCCTAATCATCCTAGACTTATAAAGCTATGATTCCTAAGTTCCTAACAGAAATGGGTTCCCCGGCGGAAGCCCCAATCTGTGGTATTCACACAAGTGAAGAGAAAAAAGGTTTGTCCAAGGTTTCCACCTTAAACGTTTAAGAAAGAAGATTTGGCCCCACGGTGGCCGCCACTTTTCTGTAGCGAGCGATTTTGGACGCGGTTCTTAAGCGCTGGTCACTCTCTGCGGTTTGAGCTTTGACTACAGGTCGATTCATTTTTTATCCTATTGTGAACTGAATAAGGAAGGGAAATAGATGTCTCCAATTAACCCTGCTTTGCATACTGAGTTTAAACAGCGGTCTGTTAGGTTACGGATGCTATCAATGTGGGGGGCCTTTGTACTGGTTATTTATATTTTCGCCAATACTGTTTTCTTTCTTTTTTACTTGGGCAGAAGGTTTCTGGCGGGGAACAAGGATTAGGATGTTAGGACTGATGCTTTTGAAATACTGCTTTTAATTGATGGAGATATGGGATTTGGGTTTTTTGTTGATTGCGCTCGCTAAGATCTTTTCTTTCGATCTTATGCCTACGTATTCCCGTTTACCGAAACAGGGAAATCAGAGCGTTCGTAGTTCCTCCTATTCTATGGGAGGAAATTGGTGTTTTTGGTGTCTTGTTCAAAGCCCAAGACGTGAAGCGAAAGGTAGTTTGTATCTTGTTCAAAGCCCAAGATGTGAAGCTGAAAGGTCTATTTGTGTCTTGTTCAAAGCCCAAGACGTGAAGCTGAAAGACCTCGACTTTAGAGAGAATTTGTCATCTCTAAAGAGGGGAGAAGGAGAATTACTTTAACTGGGATACGCGGATCCGAGCAATGCCATAATTTCCGAAGAAAGGGTTTTAACCTGAAGGAGAAGACTTTAACTCAGTGTAGAGTAATGCCATCTTTCCTTAGGAATTTCTCATGCTAAAAGAGGGACAGTGGCGTGGATATAGATGATCCAGAGGCTTGCCGCTTACAGTGATTAGATGAAGGGAAAGGAGTTATTGATGTTTGTGTACTGTGAACGAGGCACAACTTCGATGCTAAAAGGTTAATTGGATCAACCAGTGGTTTTCTTATACAAAGCCTAAGAGGAGGCTAATTTCCGCTAGGAAAATCATTATACAAAGCCTAAGAGGAGGCTAATTTCCGCTAGGAAAATCATTATACAAAGCCTAAGAGGAGGCTATTTTGTGTCTCGTACAAAGCCCGAGAGAGAGGCTAAAAGTTTTTGACCCGACGATAGAGTCTTTGTGTCTCGTACGAAGCCCGAGATGGAGGCTATTGTTTGTTTGACTCAACAGGAAAATCTTTTATACTCAACAAGAAAGTGTTTTTGTATCTCGTACGAAGCCCGAGATGGAGGCTAAAAGTTTTGACTCAACAAGAGAGTCTCTGTATCTCGTACGAAGCCCGAGATGGAGGCTACAAGGTTTGACTCAACAAGAGAGTCTCTGTATCTCGTACGAAGCCCGAGATGGAGGCTATGTCAGTTAAGTGACAGGTCCAGTATACTGATTTTGAAAGAGAAAATCAGTTCTTATATGAGCATCACTGTACTCATGGGTTAGATCTGAGGATCAGGGTGGTCTCCTTTTCTTTGAGGAAACTGGAAATCCAAAGGGTGTTGAGACTGTCCGAGTCTGCGGGTTTCCTTCCTATTTAACGAAGGGGTCACTTGAGAATGTCTTTTGAGACTCAAGGAAGTTAGACTGTCCGTGTCTAGAGTTTTATCTTTTGTACTATGCTTTGAGAAACAGTAGTAGACTCTATGAAAGGACTGTTCTATGGAGATGACTAAGTTCTATTCCTATACCTCTAGGAGGTCGTCGGGACAATTTGTACGAAGCCCAAGAGGAGGCTGGAAACTTTTAAGAAGCCGACGGGTCCTTGTACGAAGCCCAAGAGGAGGCTATCATTCCCGGAGGAAGAGATCATTATACGAAGCCTAAGAGGAGGCTGTGAATACTTCTAAGAAGCCGTAGGATCCTTGAATAATGCCCAAGAGGAGGCCGATGCTTTTAAGAAGCCCGTGGGTCTATCATCTCCTTTCCATTAGGAGAGATAACTCTTTTAAAGATAAAAACCACTGGTAAACGTGCGAGGTTTACTATCCAGCGACTTTTAGCTTTTGAAGAGGGTTCCTTAGTTAAGGTCCAAGATTATGACCGTAGTGGGTACCCAAACCCCGAGACATTCAAGGCAAGCTATCCACAAGGAATAGATCAAGTCAGGAAAGTTCGAGAATTTGGAAGAAACTCAAAGATGCCATTCAAGGAGAATACATTCATCTTGGGGAGTAGAGCTTCTTGACGATTTCTAAGGAGGACAGCCGAAGAGAAGACTGTATCTGGTGCTCCTATTGGGGATCTAGGCGTCTATTTCTATGAATAAATGAAACGGCGTCACCTAGTTCTAGACGTAGTAGCCGGGGAAACTCGAAATATCTATACTATTATTACACAGTAGATATGAGTTTATGAAAGGAGACTTACAGTGAGCAGCCCCACAATACAGTTTATAATATGAAAGCAGTAAATGAAAGCGATAACCACTTACTCGGTTGGAGTGCTTCCATGCTGTTTGGTTAGTTGTTCAACAAAGAAAGATTGAAAACAACAGTATATTCAAAATCAAAGGAGAAAGTGCTTTGAAAAAGAAAGATTTGGGGCTTACAGCTCAAGGAGAGGCCTAGGGTTTTATCAGTGAGCGCACTGTTTGACTTTGTACAGCGGGACTTATACAAGTGACTGGGGCCCAAAAAGGTTTTCTGTACAAAGGGATGGGTCTTACACTCTCTCAAGAGGCCCAAAAAGGTTAAAAGAAAAAAGAGTGGGGCTTATAACACGAGGGTAGGCCCAAATGATTTTTCGTTTAAAAATGGCGATCGCGCCGAGGTTTTCTTTTAACGCAGAGGGACTTATACAATAAGTGAGGCCCAAAATGTTTTGGTTAAAAGGGGGATTGGGTCTTACACTCTAATAGAGGCCCAAAGTGTTTTGAATGGGTCTTATAGCTCAAGGAGAGGCCCAGATGATTTTTATTTTTAAACGGGCGACGATCGCGCCGTTTACTTGTACAGAGGGACTTATACAATGAGTGAGGCCCAAAAAGTTTTTGTACAAGGGGGGATGGGTCTTACACTCTCTCAAGAGGCCCAAAGAGTTTTGAAAATGATTTATGAGGGTTGAATTAATCCAAAACCCTAATTTGTTTTCAAAATGTATTTAATTGAATAAAAATTCAATTAAAATGATCAAAAATTGTTTAACACATGGAAAACAAATTGTGATCTTGGATTAATGCTTCAAAAATTAAGTATTGACCTACAAAATAATTAGAAAGCATTAAAAGTTGCAAAATCAATGTAGAAAAAATATTTAAAATGCCAAAAACAATCAAAATATTAATTCTTTACAAAAATATCAATTATATGAAATAAATAATATTTTTGGGATTTTTCTGAAAATAAAATATTTTAACATTTTTGTGAATTATTAAAAAAAGAATCAACTCAAAATCATTAAAACTCAGAGAGAAATTAATTTTTGAATCAATTAAACAAAATCACAAAATTCAAATATTTGAATTTATGAAAACTGGCGCCAAGAACAGCTGAAGAACACGCGCGTGTTCTTGGTTTCTCAGATTTGCATTTTCTATCCAATCTCCATGAATACGTAATCATATCATGCAATCCACATATCATTATGCTCGTCTCAACCTCACGATCATGTCTATGTACTTTAATTTCATTTAAATTAAACATACAACAAGAAATCACGAAGAGACCTCAAGAACCCTAATTTCTGCATGAAGGCTAGGATTTTTGATACACGATTCAAACAATGCAATTAATTGAGGGAAAACATTCCATGCATGATTATGAACATATGGCCAAATTATTGTGCGAGGAAATATGCATAGATTGAGAGATGACCTAGTATGTGCTTACCTCTAGGCCGTGACAACAAGTTCAAAGTGATTTTTGATTTGGAGGTGTTACAGATGAGTGGTGATAATCTGAACAACTTCCCTACACCCTATGGATTGTGTTTGGATGGTTGGACTTGATTGAAATTGGCTGGATCATTTTGTGGTACCTCAGCTGCACTTTAGTTAAAACCTTGAGCAACCAGCTGGTGATTTTGTGAAATTGATGTTTCAGAAGTAATCTAAGTGTTTGATCAGCTCATATGTGATGTATGTGAGGTGTGTGAGTGATTGGTTTGATTGGAATTGCTCTCAAACTCAAAACCCGATAGTGACTTGCCTTAGAAGGCAAAATTGGAGTGAAAGAAGAGATTTTGAGGAAAGCATCTGTTAGATGGCTTTGGTGTACTCAAACTGACCACAATTGAGCTCTATTTATAGTAGAGCAAGTTTGTTTTGCAAGGAATAGTGCATGGCAGCTGGTAAGTAGGTTTGGCCAATGTTGGCAAATGAAAATCCAAGTCTCCTCTAGCCATTGACTAGAGGTTAGGGCACAGAGCTTTGGTCCCCTTGGTCTTGGATAAGTCTTGACTGATTTCAGATGAGAATGGCTCAGTCCATGCCACCTTGATGGTTCCATTGAATGCCTCATTCCAAATTTGAAGTCTTGTCCCTATTTTGGCCATTCTAGGTTCAATATGCTATTTCTTGTTCCATGGACTTTGGAGGCTTGGCTCAGTGATTGTCCCCTTTAGATTCAATCCTCTGAGGTGTCCAAGTGGATAGGAGCAATTGAATTTGGCTGATTTTGGCAAATCGACCAAAGTTGCAAATTCTGCCTTGCCTTGACAGATTTCAGCAAGGCAACTTGGCAATGTTGTATCTCATGGTGTAGGTTGAATTTGGTAATGTTCTTGGCCATTTTGGAAAGCTCTTACATGATACAACAACTGTTTGAACAAGTTTGGTTTTGATCTCTTTTGATTCCAAGTGAAAAATCCCCCTACATTTGGCAAAAAGTGAGGCAGAATCTGACTTAGTGAAAATTTCACTAAGTGTTGGAAAAAGTGACATTTTCACTTTTCAGCCACTTTGATCATTCCATAACTCAAAATCCTTAATGAATTGGAATGACTTGTAGTTGAAGTTTTTGTAGGTGATAATGAGGGCTACAAATCCATCTTTGGATGAGAAAAAATGGCCTTGTGGTTTAGGAGTTATGGTCCTTCAAAGTTGGTACCTTTGCCACTTTATTTTTAACTTAGAAAAATTTCTAAGTTTTATGGTTACCCCTTTTACAAGTTATCTCACTTTTCTTGATTTTTCTTGATGAATGATGATTCAAATCATACATTAACATCATTTTAGGGTTAAAAATCCATTTTGGTGAAAAATCTCAAAAAGTCAAAGTTGACTTTTGTGCACAGTTGACTTTGTATCAGATGAATTCCAAACTGTGCAATTCTTCAGGAAATCATGTCCTTGACCTAAATCAAACTTGATGGAGATGTTCCATGGGTGTCATAGGGTATATTCAATCATGTATTAGGGTTTGGGAGCATGTCCTGGTCAAAAGTCAAAGTTACAGTTGACTTTTCCCTTAAAACCCTAATTGTGGTGCAGATGAAATTGAGACTTGTTGCTCAAACTTCTTGGATCAATCCATTGTTCCAAATGGATCAATATGGTATATTAGAGACCCTCAAATCATCTCTTGAGGTCTTGGCTCATGGTTTGTCCCAAAAGTCAACTTAGGGGTGAATTAGGTCAAGAAACCCTAATTCCTGATTTTTGATGAATGCATCCCCTGAGGCAAAATTGACTTGATGCATGGGTTCATGACGTTCCATGAAGTATATTAGGTTATGTTTTGGATCATTGCCTTGTGCCCAGATGAAAATTTCCATCTGGAGGCCCTGGTCGACCAAAACCCTAATTTGGTGACACTGTCGATCTTGAGACTTGATCCACCTAGAAGGGAGCAGCCTTGTGCTTAATCCTTGAAGTGGGAGTCCTTTTTGATCCATTGTAGATGTTTAAGAGATTAGACAAGTTGAAGATCATGTCATTTCTTGATTGATCCTTTGTCTAAGCACTCAGAGAGGGCTTGAAACCCTAATTTTGATTGTAGTGGATGCTCACCCATCTTTGGGGAGACTAATGAAGCATAAAGGTACATCCATATTGTGATGATGATTTTCACAATGATGGGAAATCTAAGTGGTCAAAATTTGGGGTATTACAGTGGCCCCAACATTTTTCAGGCCGAAGGGCATTACATTGTAGTAATAGTTCCCCGAGGAGGTCATGAATGCAGTGTACCTCTTGTCCTTTTCGGCCATAGGGATTTGATTGTACCCCGAATAGGCGTCCATGAAGGACAAAAGTTTGAAACCTGCAGAATTATCTACGAGTTTATCTATGCTCGGTAAGGGATATGCATCTTTCGGGCAAGCCCGGTTGAGATCAGTATAGTCAATGCACATGCGCCATTTTCCACTATGTTTCTTGACAAGTACAATATTGGACAGCTAGGTTGTATAGTTGGCCTCCAAAATGAGTTTTGCCTCTAAGAGGTCTTGTACAAGTTTTTCAGCAGCCTGTGCCTTTTCATCGAATTGTTTCCGCCTGCGCTGTGCGACGGCCCGGGCAGTTGGATCGATGGTCAAATGGTGGCATGCGATTTCAGGGTCCAGGCCGGGCATGTCTGCGGCAATCCAAGCAAACAGATCAACGTTGTCCTCCAAGCATTTCTTCAGCTGTTGCTTGACTTTGTCGGGCAGTCCCACACCAATCTTCGCCCCTCTGTTGGGGTTATTGCTGAAGGCGATGACTTCAAACTCCCCATCTAGAACTGGGCGCATGAGGGTTGAGTGGAGGAGCTGGTCGTCTCCGTCGACGCGCCTTCATCGCTATCTTCCTCGTCTTCATCCGAAATCCGGCTGTCAAGGTCAATTGTGTGTACAGGGAGTGCAGGTTTCTTGTCCGGTTGGCCGTCTTCGAATGAGTGATCTTCCTCCCTTTCCCGCTTAGCTATTTTGGGTGCTGCACTGATCTGGTTTTGTCCTCGGGTCACTGCTTCAAAACATCTATGGGCAGCTTCTATGTCCCCGTGCAACGTCGATAGCATCTTTAAGGTGAATGCAGTCCTTCTATGTCCCCTCGTCGGGAAGACTCGCCTTTATTTATATACTGCTTCAAGTGTCCCTCCTTGATGAGGATCTCAATAGCATCTTTAAGGTGCATGCAGTCCTCGGTCGTGTGGCCATGGCTGCGGTGGAAGCAGCAATATTTACTTTTGTCCAAGTTGCCTTTGGACGTCGTTGGTTTGGGGAACCTAACACCTCCCTGCTTTAATTCAGTATTGACGCATTCAGAGAGAATGCACTCACGAGGATCGGTGATCAGAGTATACTCCGTGAATCGGCCAGCATGCCCTTTACCTTCCCGGGGGCGATCGTCTCGTCGCCTCTCTTTTCCTTGCCTGGATGTCTCCGACTCGTCTTTTTTTGGTGCCCAGGTGCTTTCTCGATCCCTTACGTCTCGGGCATGAAATGCGGCTTCCTTCTCTTCATACTGTATATACGCTTCAGCTTTCCGAAGAAGTTCCGTCAACGTTCGGGGAGTCTCGATTCCGACGGCTTTGCGAAACTCGCTTTTTGGTCTCAAGCCTTTCTCGAGAAGATTCTTTTTCATATGGTCCGTCGTGCGGACCTCCACGGCCTCTTTGCTAAATCGTTCAATATATGCCCGCAAGGACTCATCCCTACCCTGTATGATAGCTTCTAAGGTGGCCTCCGACTTGGGATGTAGTCGGGAGGCCGTAAAATGTCGGGCGAACTGGGTCTTTAATTCTCTCCAAGATGTGACCGACCCCCAGGGAAGGCGCTTGAACCAAGCCATAACCCCTTTCCTGAGGGTGATTGGGAACAATCTGTACTTTATGGCTCCACTCACATTGTGGTAGTGGAGCATTGACTCAATGTTTTCTATGTATTTGAAGGTATGAGAAAGATACAAGAAAGGGGGGTTTGAATTATGTATTTACTCTTTTTAACAACTTTTGGGTTCTTGTCGTTAAAGCACTTAGAATAACATCAGAGTTCGTTGGGAGACTCTGACTAACGAAGTTACACTCAGACTTGCAATGCATGAAGCATGAGAACCAACAAGAGTCTGAATATTATGCGTAACATTCAGAGCTTGCAGAGCGGAAGCTTATCAGGGTTGCAAGGTTCTGACTTGCTTATGTAAGGTTCTGATACTCAATATAGAAACATAAATAAGAACATTAAGCATAAGAGTAAAGGACACACGATATATCCTGGTTCACCACCAAGGCTAATCCAGTCCACCCTCCTCAGGTGATTTCGCCTTGAACACAAGGTCTTAATCCACTATAATCAATCTCGATTACAGATGCACGGGCAACAGTCGGTGACTAACCACTTGCACAGCCGCACTGTGACTAACATGCAATGAACCGTTCAGGGATTCAACTTAATGAATATAACGAACATTGACCTGCAGGTTCCAATCTCGCAAGATCTATTGCTAGGCTTTCACAGCTAGACGTTCAGGGATTCATCGCAATGAATATAACGCTACTGACCCTATTTCAGGCTTTTCCCACGATGACATCTCGCCATTGTCTTCTCGAGTCTTCGGTCACGCTGAACACTCAAGGAATCCTAATTCACCAAGAATTAGTTAACAGGAGATTACTAAGATGCTTCTTAACAGGCAGATTACTCCTAAGTTTAAGTACAAAAGAACACACAAGTGTCCAAGCAAGATGTGAGCAGCAACTCCTTGCTATTCTAAGAAACTACACAAATGTATAAAGATTTGACAATTGTTGACATCTTGTAGATCTTCTTCTTCTTCGTCTTCTTGGGAGAGCAAGCTTTGAGCAACAACTCCTTGCTTCAGATCTTCAATGTTGCGCTGACGAGAAGATGGTTGATGACTTGATTGATCTTCAATGTTGTCTTCTTCATCAATAGCTTCTGTACCAATTTGTTGTTGTTGTGTTGAATGTTGATCTTAAGCTCCAACAACAATGGCCATGTGTAAATGGTGATAGCTTTTGATATTCTAAGTGTTACAACGAGAACTCATCGTTGTTGCTATCTTCACACAATGACTTGATCAATTCATCTTTTATTAAATGAATCGATGCATTCAGAAGCGAGAACTCTTTCCTTTAAATAGCCCAGTAGAAATATAGCCGTTTAAAATACTGTTGGCTGTTGGAAAAGAGATGTTGTGTAATAATTAGCTGTACTGACACATCTCCTTTTTGCTATGGGAGAAGTGACGGGATATATCTTTCTTGGGCGCCGTGTACAATTACTCACAACGGTAACATGTGACTTCTGAACTTCAGAGGCTTCGGATGATTAATTGATGAAGCATGAGTAGAGTCTTCTTAACAGGATATCTGATACGTCAAGTCTTCATTTATTTGAAGAAGTCCATTATGAATCAGTCTTCAGAACTTCAGCACTTGTCTTTAAGCACGTTATCCTTTACTTCTTCAAGTCTTCCGAAACTTCAGAACTTGTCCATTAGGAATCTGTCTTCAGAGTCTTCAATACTTGATCTTTAGAACCTTAATCTTCAGAATACATAAGTCTTCAGAGTCTTTCTGCACTTGGTCTTCAGAGCCTTCCGCCTTCAGAACTTCAAGTCATGAGAGTCTTCAGCACTTCGGTTCTCTTCTTCAGAAGCTACACAATCTTCAGAATCTCGACCACTTTCAGAGAGCATCCACAAGAGCATTGCATCAGCAATATCGGCATCCTTGGATCTGACTGATCACGATCAGATACAGAAGCGTTCTTGCTTCTTGCGACTTGTGTCACACATAGTACCTTCGCATATTTATCAATTACGCTCATCTGGATGGTGCTTGTTGGATCTGATATTTTCTATAATTATGATCTGCACACAACACACGTTAGAACATAAAATGGTTCTTTCACAAATACATGTTGTTATCATCAAAACATATATTGACTTGTAGAAACAACTCTTGCTCTCACAGTATTCGCCGTGGTCGGTGGTCCCATCTTATATTTCTAGAGCAGGGGGCTTCTCCAACCTGTGAGGAATTTTAGTGTCCATGATCTCCTGTGAGAGTGGACCATGGACGTCATCATCACTGCTTGTGCTCGGAGAACGGGAAAAAGAATAGCTACGACCACGACTTCTGCTTCGTCGAGGAGAATGCCTGTACGAACGGTGATGCTCGTACTTTTCTGAGGGCCTGGACTTCTTTGACGAGGGGGAACTTCTTGACCTCCGCAGGGGAGAGCAGTGTCGCCTTCTTGCAAGGTTGTACGCGGGCTCTTCTGATCTTAATCGTCTTCTCTCTGGGGAGATGCTTCTGGACCTGTCATCAAAACATAAATTGACTTGTAGAAACAACTCTTGCTCTCACAATCTCCCCCTTTTTGATGATGACAAAACTAAGTATTTTGATTGAACATTTTATACAAGGTAATCACCAAAACAAACATATTCAGAGTCTGAAACAGCAGCTCCCCCTGAATGTGTTATCCTCAAGGTTTTATCTGTGACCATCTAGAATCTTATATGATCCAAAGATATACAGAATAACAACTTGAGTTGTCGGTACAAAAAGTAGAAAGGAACTACTTCTCTATCTTGTCTTTAAGAAAATAGAGAATCTTTAGCATCTGGACTAGTTCATCAGAACTTCCATCTTCAGATCTTCAGAACTCAGTTTCCTTTTGTAGTTGTATCAGAGCTTGTAATCTTCAGAGACTTCTGAAGCATTTCTACCTTTTAGCAGATTCATTCAAGCACAAGCAGATCAGTTCTTATCTGATAACATAGCCTCGCTATTCATCAGAGACAGACTTCGTCTTTTAAGAAAACCCCCATGAGTTTCAGACTTTGTGAAGATTATAAGATTTATCATTTGAATCTTCTGGGTTGTCTCCCCCTAAGTTCCATAAGTCAGATATTGGGATCTTCAGAATCATAATTCAGGATGGTAAGATTTTAATCACCAATGTAGATCATGAATTTTTCAGAGTTTGACTTTTGAACACAAGTCTTCATCTCAGAACCTTGTTATTGTCACAACTCAGTGGTTCATCAAGGCTTGATTTTTGACCAGATACCAATTGAATGTTTAATTATAGTGATCAATCAACGCTTGATTCTGAATCTGGTACTCATGATTTGATTCTGGTCTGATACCACGTGATGTGCTGAGTCTTATACCAGAGTATGTTGAGTTTGATACCAAGTGAAGGATTTCTTCTCATACCACTTGAGAGGTATTTCCTTAGTGTGCTGAAATGATACCAATGAAGGTATTTTGATAATAATAATCCACAGCTTTGTTCTGATTGACGAGTCTGATACTAATCTTTGTGTACCGAGTCTAATTACTAATTGTTGATTTAGTATGATACCAAATCGTTTTCATTTTAATTGGTTCCTGGTAAACATCAGAACTACTTCTTCTTGAATCTTCAATCCGGATCTTCAGACAGCTCTTTGTCTTCTGATTTGCACAGTTCTTCTGAGTAAGCATCTTGAAATGTATACTTTGTCTTGACCTGTTCCTGTTCTTAGAATGCATAGTGAACTTGTTTAGAGTTCCTCGGATAACATCAAACAACAAATGTTAGAAGTAATGCATTTTTATATTTTATATGAGTGCTTTGTTTGAGTTCTGCATTCTTTCTTTTTTCTTCTTTCAGAATTCCTTTTCTCAATCAAAATCATTATATTTCTCCCCCTTTTTGACATCATCAAAAAGTGCTAGAGCATATGAGCATTTAAGCATGTAATTCCTTCATCAGTTAAGCATTTCAACATCATTATATATTCTGGATATGCTAAACAATATAGAACCATAGAGCCAGCATTTGAGCAGTTAAGAACAATCCAAGTCATTTAGTGATAACCATCTTTAATCATAGCATATTCATTTTAAGGACAATTAGATGGAATTATCTGATTACCAATTGAAGGTTTTAGATCATCTGTAGAGATTAATTATAGCATTTCATTTATGAACAATCAGATAGAAGCAATAACATAAAATAGTTTTAAAATGCAGAGCATAGGTTGAGCTTAATCTTGAACAGTTCCGGATAATCAAAACATAGTCCTAATGAGGATGGGTTCCTAGGGTTTAGACTAAAAGGAGCCTAATGATGATGAGGAAGATGAGAGCGAGCTTTCAGAATCATTTGTTCTTGAGTTATGCAGCTTTTCTTCTGCTTGAGTGATAGCCAATTTCTTGCTCTTCACAATTTCCTCTGAGATCCTTTCATGGAACTCAGTCCAAATGTTTCTCACTTCTAAGGGATCTAAGCTTGAACTGGAAGCATCTATTAAGTTCTGAATTCTTGTGATAGCACCATCCTTGAAGGATGTTAATTTATCGATCATCGTTGGGTTATGATAATGTTTTAAGTGTTTTATTTAAGCAGTGTAAGCATCTCAGAGAATGATAAAAATTTTAAGTTATGGATTTAATACTTATATGGTCATAGATGATAAAACAGAAAGCAGCATTGATTCATCGATTAAAATGATATAGAACCATCAACACAAAACTACACAAAACAATTTGAGATACACTAAGGTTTAAAGTTTAATCATCAAAATCCTCAACATTGTCCACACTCTGACACCTGGTTTCAACAGGCGAAGATCCTGGTTCAAGCCTGCTGATTAGTCCCCAGGCGTTTTCTTTAAGAAGTATTTCAAATATTATTCTTGCATATGAAATGAAGGCATGTATCTTATTTCGTGAGACTCTGATAGAATGTCTCATGTGGTTAAGGATGGTCTTAGGAAGGTCTATTGTAACGTGATGTGTTAAGAGGAAGACGAAGATTCTGTCGTCATGAGTCATAGTGTTTCTTGCAAAAGCACACGGATGAAGGTTGGTTAAGGAAAACTTAAACCAGGTTTTTGGAGAAGGGAGAAGCTTCTCTGGGTTGTTCGGTTCATAAGGAACTGAATCGTCAAACAGAATTCTTCACCTTTCAACCATGCTTAAGTCTGATTGATAGTCATCAATTGTGGCTCCGGAGGAGACACATCCCGTGATTCTCTCTATCGAGGAGACAGAGATAGCAATGGGTTGATAGTGGACTTCAGACCAGATAGTTTTTCCATCGTTGCTGATTCTTGCATAGTTCCAGAATTCTTTAACAAGGTTTTTAAAGATGGGACCATACATGAGAGAGTAATAGCACTACCAAGACTGAACTGCATGCTTCTGATTATTTCCAGACCATCGTTTCTGAGACGAGCAAGATTTGGCATTTTCTTAGCAATGATATCTAAGTTTTCTTTTCTTCCTAGAAAGGTTGAACCAGTTCTTTGAGAGGCCATCATCTTGTTGAAATGAGAGTTTTATTAAAAAAAAGTTTAGATTTGAGGATGAGTTATGCAAGGGAAACATCCAACTATTTATAGCGAGTTAAAGTAAGAGAGTGACTGGTTTGGTGCAAAGGATTTGTGTTTACTATTTCCTAGGTAGGTTATGATTACTTAGGGTATACTAAGGGTTGTATCTGTGTGGTAAAAGAAAAACGGAGCAGTTACTAATTTATTTGGGAAGAGTTAATGTGTTAACAACTATTTTACAGCGAGTGGCCAAAGGGCTGGTAAGTTAATAATGACGATTTCTTGAGCCACTAAAAGATCTTTCAAATATCTTTTGATAGATAATATCAATTAATGCTTTGTCAGATACTTGATTTTCTTAATTCCAATTAATGGTTAGTCATGAGAGAATCTCATATTCTTAGAATAACAAAGAAGAGATACTTCATTGATTTAGATATTAGGCTTGACACTCATTTACCCTAAATTGTTTAGAAACAACCTGAATACAACTACCTAGACAAAATACGATTAAACCAATACATAATAAAATCCAAACCTAGATTAAACAAAGATAGTTTTTCTAGTTGCTAAAAATTCCACATTTAGTCTTCAACAAGCAGTTATCTGGAAGGCTTTCAGGACCATCTTCTTCAATTTTCTCTTTGATCATGTCCACAATTCCATCTCTAAAGAAAATATCAGACAAAACTCTTCCATAAGGAATGTAGAACTTTGTGAGGTTTCTGGACTCAGAGATGGTTTTCCAGAGACAGTTGAAGATAATGAGTGGTAGATTTATTTGAAATTCATTCATTAGTAAATAAATGAATTCATGGTCATGAAATCTAAGTAAGTCATGACTTTCTCCTCTAGGAAGAAAGTTGGATAACATGAGCCTGTACCAAGCTTTGGGAATGGGTAGGAGATTTTCCGGATTGAAGGGTATGTATTCTAAAGTTAGGTCATGAAGGGATGCAAAATTTTTAGCAGGAAAAAAAATTGTTTTTGTCAAAGTCAACAGGGATTCCAGCATTCTCACACCCAGTCGCAAGCGTGACTGAGAACGGATTGATGGTGATTGGGATTTCAAAACAAAGGAGGTGATACACTTGCTTTCAAGATCAAGTTCAGCATGTTTCCAGAAACTCTTAACAAGATTTTCGTAGATAGGTTTTTCTAGCACCATCATGTACCTAGTCTATTGTTGAGTGTACAACACATCTGCTAGACTGCAAGCAATGAGACTCGGAAGAGGAGGGGTGTTGATTACAAACTGTTTTTCAAGAATGAGTTCAAGGAGGTCTTGGTTTCCTAGAAAGGTTAGTGGAGGCATGATGATGGACAGAAAACAAAGTTTTGACCCTTATGTTTTATGAAATAAGGGTTTAGGTATGAAATTATTTGACGGGGAGAAGCTTATTTTTATATATAAATAGATAGGATGAGTTGTGCCTAGTCTAGAGAAAAACATAGATCAAGAACAAGAAAGACTTTATTAAGATTTCTAAAGAGCTAGTGTTGTCAGAGATATGTTATGATTACCCAAGATGTGCAATTAAAGTTACTTTTGAGTGCACGTATAGTCAAAAGATTTTTCTTATAAGACAAAAATATTCCAGATTATATATATTTTTAGTTTTAAGTGAAAGGAGTCGTACCTTGGACATTCTGAAATTTCTATCGTCATACTTTGTGTTTAGTTTTGACTCAGAACTGCTGATCATTGAATTTATTTGCATCTGAGTGACTTGCGGCTGGTTTCCACGTTCTTCAGGGGTTTGCTTTTGTATTCTGACTTCAATGCTGAGCTTCTGATTATCATTTCCTGCTTCCTTCTGAGTGTCCTGTTGAACACTTGCTGATTCTCTCAAAGGTCAAAGTTTGAAGTCGACAGACATTTGGCATTTCTTCCATTCTGAGCTTCTAGAATCATATTCCAGACGATTCTGTAATTTTCTGTTTATTCATCTGACATTTGAGAACAACCAATTAGAGATTCTAAATCTTCATTGTCAGAACAGCAAGCTTCGATCAAGCTTTCTGGTTTTTAGAAGATCAATAGGTTTTTAGCTTAATCATGAACTATTATGAGCTAAGGAAATCGATTGCCATTTCATAGCTTCATTTTGACTTTGTTTCTCCAGACACACACAGAGTTAGTTCAGAACCAAGTATCATGAAACATGTGGTTAACATGTAGCATAGTTTGCATGATATTTTCTTTATCTCACAATGCTGATATTTCTTGTCACAGAAATAGTCCATCATGAATTAACAGCATATCTACTTCTGAACAGAATGTTAACTAATTTCTTCTTTCTGAAGGACATCAGTAACTTAAATCCTTTTGACTTTAGGTAGAAGACTTTAAGTGTTTGGACATGCATCTTCTGATTTCAATGTATGAGAAATTCTGAGACACTTATCAGAAGATGATTTGATCAACAAGGTTTGATTCATCCGTGAGAAAGTCTCAAGTCATCAGGACTTGGTTATACTGATTCAATCCACACTTAAGAGATTATTTTTGATAAAGTATTTGATGAATCCTTGACATTCTTCTTCTTCCTGAATTTTCTTTTCGATTTCTGCATAATTCTTCATGAAAACAATATTCAGTTCTTCATTGAATCTTTTAACTTCTAGATCATTCAAGATTCAAATGTTGAATCATTTCTAAGAGTTTGAATTCTTCAGATTTTCTGACTTTAACAGACTTCACTCTGAAGTTCAAGATCATAGAACAACAATCTTTCTTCTTTACATGAAGAAGTTCTGAATGAGTTTCTATACGAGAAAGTCAAGGGTAGACCTAATCCGTTTCTTGAAAACATCTCAAAAACTCATAAAGAATTGATCTTCAGCAAACAAGACTTCTTGTTTTCTGATGATTCAACTTTGAGCAAATACGTGGTTCATCCACACGTATCTTCCAAGATAAGCTTTCAACAGATACTACTGCTTATCTGATGAAGTTATCTTATCAGCTGATTCACTAATCTTTATTAAAACTTAAGTACTGTATATACGCTTCAGCTTTCCGAAGAAGTTCTGTCAACGTTCGGGGAGTCTCGATTCTGACGGCTTTGCGAAACTCGTTTTTTGGTCTCAAGCCTTTCTCGAGAAGATTCTTTTTCATATGGTCCGTCGTGCGGACCTCCACGGCCTCTTTGCTAAATCGTTCAATATATGCCCGCAAGGACTCGTCCCTGCCCTGTATGATAGCTTCTAAGGTGGCCTCCGACTTGGGATGTCGTCGGGAGGCCGTAAAATGTCGGGCGAACTGGGTCTTCAATTCTCTCCAAGATGTGACCGACCCCCAGGGAAGGCGCTTGAACCAAGCCATAGCCCCTTTCCTGAGGGTGATTGGGAACAATCTGTACTTTATGGCTCCACTCACGTTGTGGTAGTGGAGCATTGCCTCAATGTTTTCTATGTATTTGAAGGTACGAGAAAGACACAAGAAAGGGGGGGTTTGAATTGTGTATTTACTCTTTTTAACAACTTTTGGGTTCTTATCATTAAAGCACGTAGAATAACATCAGAGTTCGTTGGGAGACTTTGACTAACGAAGTTACACTCAGACTTTCAATGCATGAAGCATGTGAACCAACAAGAGTCTGAATATTATGCGTAACATTCAGAGCTTGCAGAGCGGAAGCTTATAAGAGTTGCAAGGTTCTGACTTGCTTATGTAAGGTTCTGATACTCAATATAGAAACATAAATAAGAACATTAAGCATAAGTGTAAAGGACACACGATATATCCTGGTTCACCACAAAGGCTAATCCAGTCCACCCTCCTCAGGTGATTTCGCCTTGAACACAAGGTCTTAATCCACTATAATCAATCTCGATTACAGATGCACGGGCAACAACCAGTGACTAACCACTTGCACAGCCGCACTGTGACTAACATGCAATGAACCGTTCAGGGATTCAACTTAATGAATATAACGAACATTGACCTGCAGGTTCCAATCTCGCAAGATCTACTGCTAGGCTTTCACAGCTAGACGTTCAGGGATTCATCGCAATGAATATAACGCTACTGACCCTATTTCAGGCTTTTCCCACAATGACATCTCGCCATTGTCTTCTCGAGTCTCCGATCACACTGACCACTCAAGGAATCCTAATTCACCAAGAATTAGTTAACAGGAGATTACTAAGATGCTTCTTAACAAGCAGATTACTCCTAAGTTTAAGTACAAAAGAACACACAAGTGTCCAAGCAAGATGTGAGTAGCAGCTCCTTGCTATTCTAAGAAACTACACAGATGTATAAAGATTTGACAGTTGTTGACATCTTGTAGATATTCTTCTTCTTCGTCTTCTTGGGTGAGCAAGCTTTGAGCAACAACTCCTTGCTTCAGATCTTCAATGTTGCGCTGACGAGAAGATGGTTGATGACTTGACTGATCTTCAATGTTGTCTTCTTCATCAACAGCTTCTGTACCAATTTGTTGTTGTTGTGTTGAATGTTGATCTTAAGCTCCAACAACAATGGCCATGTGTAAATGGTGATAGCTTTTGATATTCTAAGTGTTACAACGAGAACTCATCGTTGTTGCTATCTTCACACAATGACTTGATCAATTCACCTTTTATGGAATGAATCGATGCATTCAGAAGCGAGAACTCTTTCCTTTAAATAGACCAGTAGAAATATAGCCATTTGAAATACTATTGGCTGTTGGAAAAGAGACGTTGTGTAATAATTAGCTGTACTGACACATCTCTTTTTTGCTATGGGAGAAGTGACGGGATATATCTTTCTTGGGCGCCGTGTACAGTTACTCACAACGGTAACATGTGACTTCTGAACTTCAGAGGCTTCTGATGATTAATTGATGAAGCATGAGTAGAGTCTTCTTAACAGGATATCTGATACGTCAAGTCTTCAGTTATTTGAAGAAGTCCATTAGGAATCAGTCTTCAGAACTTCAGCACTTGTCTTTAAGCACAGTATCCTTTACTTCTTCAAGTCTTCCGAAACTTCAGAACTTGTCCATTAGGAATCTGTCTTCAGAGTCTTCAATACTTGATCTTCAGAACCTTAATCTTCAGAACACATAAGTCTTCAGAGTCTTTCTGCACTTGGTCTTCAGAGCCTTCCGTCTTCAGAACTTCAAGTCATGAGAGTCTTCAGCACTTCGGTTCTCTTCTTCAGAAGCTACGCAATCTTCAGAATCTCGACCACTTTCAGAGAGCATCCACAAGAGCATTGCATCAGCAATATCGGCATCCTTGGATATGAATGATCACGACCAGATACAGAAGCGTTCTTGCTTCTTGCTACTTGTGTCACACATAATACCTTCGCATATTTATCAATTACGCTCATCTGGATGGTGCTTGTTGGATCTGATATTTCTATAATTATGATCTGCATACAACACACGTTAGAACATAAAATGGTTCTTTCACAAATACGTGTTGTTATCATCAAAACATAGATTGACTTGTAGAAACAACTCTTGCTCTCACAGTATTCGCCGGGGTCGGTGGTCCCGTCTTATGTTGCTAGAGCAGGGGACTTCTCCAACCCGCGAGGAATTTTAGTGTCCATGATCTCCTGTGAGAGTGGACCATGGACGTCATCGTCACTGCTTGTGCTCGGAGAACGGGAAAAAGAATAGCTACGACCACGACTTCTGCTTCGTCGAGGAGAATGCCTGTACGAACGGTGATGCTCGTACTTTTATGAGGGCCTGGACTTCTTTGACGCGGGGGAACTTCTTGACCTCCGCAGGGGAGAGCAGTGTCGCCTTCTTACAAGGTCGGACGCGGGCTCTTCTGATCTTGATCGTCTTCTCTCTGGGGAGAGGCTTCTGGACCTGTCATGCCTCCGTTTCTGAGGGGGAGACCAAAGACGTGGAGAAGTGCTGCGAGGTTTCTCCGAGGATAAGCGTTCCTGGAGGACGTGCTCGAGAGCATTGATCTTTTCACCTTGCTGGAAGATCAAGAGGTTTGACCTCTTGAGGGAGGCAATGAGAGCAGCTGTGTTGGGGTCAGCATTTTGTGGAACCGGAATAGGCTCAAAAATGCGGTCAGCAGCGTGTGCTCGAGGTTTCACGTCATCAGGAGTAGGGAAGGCGGTTTTCTCGTCTTAATGGTCAGTCTCAGGGAAAGCAACTCCAGAGAGGATGTGGTCGGCGTTATCAGCGATAACGGCAACAGTAGGCTCTTGACGGACAACATCATTCTTGGTGGAGGCCATGATGATCGAAAGGAGTTTGAAGAGAGCTTTGGTCTTTGAGGTGAAAAAGAGAGGATCTTGAATCAAAAGACGGGGAAGCTTGTTCCCACAGACGGCGCCACTGATCGGAGGTGATTAGACTGGATCATCATGGCCTTCGCATAGGGAAGATGATGATGCTTGTAGGAGAGGAGGGGGTGTACCTGCAAGGCACTCCGACGCTCAAGTAAGAAAAGGTCGGAGAAAAGGGGCAAGTAAAAAATATGTTCTTAGGATGATTATTGGATACCTGACCCTCTCAAGTGAGAGGGTTTATATAATGCCCCCAGCGCGTGGCCAACGGTCCCTATTTTCGGGGCGAAATAACCGTTTCTCGAAGAATAGGTAACTGCCCAAAAACTAGCCGTTATGCCAGGCAAAGACGTAGTTCCGGGCACATGCCCATGACTGTCCTGGGACTAATAAAGTCGTGCATGACGGGCAGAAGTACCGGGGAGGAGCAAATGTCCTTGGGGGTTCATCCGTCCTAGGGTGCCCGGTTGAAGGGCAGAAAGGTAAGTTCTGCCCTTCGTGGATTGGACTTAGGCAATTCGGCCGTTCTGGGACCAGACGTGGATTGGGCCATGCCTAGCCAATGGTCCAGTCCAGAACAATGCTATTAAATTTCACTATGTATAATCTCATCCTAGTACTTCTTTTCACGCTACAGTGGAAAAAAGGAGACATGTGCTACCATCACAAGAATTCACGGCGTTGCATTTCATACATCAACAAGCAAGTGGAAAGTAAGAGGCATTATTCATTGCCTAAGAATAAGCTACAACATTAATGTGAGAGGGTACTAGTTTGGCTACACGATTTACAACATATATATTCACGCTACAACCTGGAAATATGTGTATATTTTAGTTTCATTGCCTCTATAATAATTAATGCTACAACATACAAGATAACCAACAGTGCCATTTCTTATATTCCTTGCCTTTTCCGCTATAGGAACTTCTTAAAGGAAAATGAACTACTACATTTCCTTATGCGCTACAGGGAACAAAATATATATATTCTTACACATTCAAATTCTATACTCTAATCATTAATGAGTCTCTATAGTATACCAATTATCAATTTCAAATACCATAAAATTAACACATTTTCAAGGATTAATATAAAAACCAAACATTTTCAATCTCATAAAAAAAATTTGGGGTTTTAATCTAATCCTATTTCTACCCACTAATCATTATCCAATAATCTCAATAATTAAGTGATAACCAACCCTTACCTTGGTTTGGATAATTCTTGAGCTTTCTCTTCTCTTCTTCTCCACTCTTCTTCTTTCCTCTACACTTTCCTTCTTTCCAATTTTTTCCTCTCTTACTAATCTTTCTATTCTCTTTTACTAAACCCTAAAATTGTCTTAAAACAAATTGGGACTATCTCCACCCATTCTCACTTACTAATCACACACGACATAAGCCGAACTAATATCTAGCAATTCTACATTATTCTACCAAATAGAATAAATCAATAAATTACTTAATTCAAATAATCCAAATAAATCAATTATTTCAAATAATTCAATAAATCACATATTTCAATTAAATCAATTAATTCATATAAATTAAATAAATCACTTAATTCATATAAATCTAATAATTCATATAAATTAAACAATTCATATAAATTCAATAAATCAAATAATTCAAATAAATTAAATAAATCACATAAATGAATTAATTCATAAAATCAATCAATTAATTAATATAAATAAATAATTACTGTTCTGGACTGGATCAATGACTAGGCATGACCCAATCCACTTCTGCTCCCAGAACGGCCCAATTGCCTAAGTCCAGCCAATGTGGGGCAGCATTTCCCTTTATGCCCCTCTACCGGGCAAAGATGGTCGGATTACCCCTCCTTGGTTTTTCCTGCCCATTACGCACGGCTCCACCATCTAGAGACAGTCACGATGCCCGTTCCCGGAACCACATCTTTGCCCGTAGCAACGGCTAGTTTCGGGCACTTCTGCCCGTCCTAACGACTAGTTTCTGGCAGTTACCTATTCTTCGGGAAACAGTTATTTCGCTCCGAAAGTAGGGACCGTTGGCCATGCACTGGGGGCAGTATAAAAACCCTCTCATTTGAGAGGGTCAGGTATTCTAAATCATCCTACAAATTACGTACTTTGTACTTGCCTTTTTCTCTCTCCCGATTCTTACTTTAGCATCGGAGTGCCTTGCAGGTACACCCCCTCCTCATCTCACACACCCGACATCACAGATGTCATCCTTAGCCCACTTTAAGTTATGATTAGCCGTCAAGATCAGTGGCGCCGTCTGTGGGAATTTCTGTTACCCCCATCTAACATCCACCGTAGATTCAAGACCAAAATAACTCTCTATCCAAGATTTCGATCATGGCAAGCCAAGATCACGTTCATGATGCTCGCAACTCTGCTTTTCTCCCTGTTAGCAAGACTGACACTGACGGAGCTGCACCCTTATTTGGAGGCGATGCCCACCATCTGAGAGATGGAGCCACTGCGTCTCCCTCCCCCACTCGTGCTGAACATGTTGAAGACCAGCCCTCTCTGGATAACCAACTTGTTCCCATTCCGCCCAACGCCAACCCGGCCATGGCGGCCCTTCTTGAAGCTCTCAACAAAACCAATCTCCTAATCCTCCAGCAAAGCGCGAGGATTGGAGCCCTAAAGGAGTCTGCCCGGCCAAGATCCCCTCCGCCGAGGAAGAAGCGTCGACGATCTCATAACCCACCTCCCCGACGGGAAAGAGACTGTCAGGCGCCACCTGAACCAGAGTCCCATGCCCTCCGGAAGCGTGACCACATTTCCCCGCGGAGTCAGTACTCCCCAAGAAACAAGAAGACCAGGAGAGACCAACGTTCACCCCCGCCCAGATCCAAGGGTCGGGCACGAACCCCATCTCCCTGCAGAAATCACCATCCTGTCCCTGAGCGAAGCACCCGCTCCCCATCATGGATCAGTAGCAGCAGTGACGATGAGCCTTGTGGCCCATTGTCTATGGAGATTATGGCCATGCGCCTCCCCAAGGGATTGGAGAAACCATCGTCTTTGGACACCTACGACGGTACGACGGATCCTGACGAGCACATCGAAAATATCGATTCTCTGCTTGACTATCGTGGCGTCCAGGGTGCCATCAAATGTTGTTTGTTCCCTACCACGCTCAGGAAGGGAGCAATGACCTGGTATAAGAAACTCCCCGACGAGTCCATCACCTTGTGGAGATAGTTGGGGAGAATGTTCTCCAGACACTTCACGACATCCCACCGCCACCCGAAGACCGAAGCCTCCCTTGATACCATGATTTAAGGGAAGGATGAGCCTCGTCGCGCCTACATCGAGAGGTTCAATAAAGAAGCAGTACAGGTCTCAACGACCGATGACATGAAGAAGTTCTTGCTTGAGCGAGGACTTCGCCTCTGTACAGAATTCACCAAAGCCGTTGGCATTGAAACTCCAAGGACTTTGGATGCCTTCCTCCTCAAGGCGCAAGCATATATCCAGTACGAGGAGAAAGAAGCGGCTAGCTCTGCCCGGGTCTCTCGCCACCAGGAGAGTACTCGGATGTCCAAGAGCGACGAACCCTCGACATCTCGTCAGGGAGATAGAAGACGCGAAGATCGCCCCCGAGAATCTCGGGACAACAATGGACCCTCCGGCCGCTTCCATGAGTATACTCCCCTGACCGTCTCCAGGGAGAAAATCCTCTCTGAATGTGCCAACTCGGAGTTCAAACAAACAGGGGTTTGATTCCCTAAGAAGATACCGGCCAAGCCGAATACTGACAAGTCGAAATACTACTGTTTATACAAAAGTCACGGCCACACAACCGACGACTGCATCCACCTAAAGGATGCCATAGAGATACTGATCAGGGACGGCCACCTAAAACAGTTTACCAAGAAGATAGAAAATCCCCGACATGACACCTAGGAGTCGAAGAAAGTCGAGGAAGAGGTGCCTTCCTCAGAAGAGACAAACCTTCAGGTCGCCATGAACGTATCGCGGCCTGAGGACTTCTATGTTCCTGAGGAGCTCAGCGATCCCCCTGCTTCACAGCACATGGTCTATGGGAAACTTTCCCCTCCTCCATGGTCATCTCCGGAGGGGGCTTCAACAAAGTTACCGCGGGCTCCGTTAAAAGAAAATTTGAGCATCTTCTCAACACGAGCTCCAACAGGAGTACCACGTTTGACAAAGTCCGGGGAGAGTCGGTCCCTATCTCTTTCTACCATTAGGAACTCCTCGGTGGGGCTCCAAACTCAAGCATTCCACTGCTCGTTAGAGGCCAGATGGCTAACTTTAATGTTCGCCAAATCTTAGTCGACCAAGGCAGTTCGGTCAACATCATGTACTCGCAGCTGTTTTCCACCCTCCAGCCCGATGAATCGTACCTGACCCCCTACGTGGTATCTGACCTACACGGCTTCAACGGGTCGGTCATAAAGCCCTAGGGATATGTGGAATTGATCGTGACTTTTCGATCTGCAGAGACGACCAGGTCTATTAAAGTTCAATTCCTGGTTATCGACTGCCCTTTTCTCTATCTGTGCATCTTTGGGCGGCCAACCTTGGCCGAATTGGTGGCCGTACCATCAATTGTACATCTGAAAATGAAGTATTACACTTCTAAGGGCCTGTTCGCCACTTTACACGGGGACATCGAGGTAGCAAGGAGATGCTTCAAAGCAGCCACCAAAGGACTCAACACCATTGCTGCCAAGCCAAAGACTTCCAGTAAGCCGACCCTGCCCAGCAGCTCCGAGGAGGCCAAGCTGCTACCCGGTGTCGACTCTATCGACCTCGATAGCCGCTTCTCCAAAGATGACCAGAAGGATACCCAGACTTGTCCAAGCAGCTCTTCCGCTTCAATCAGCACCGACGATAACTCCCATCTGATGCGCCCAATTCTGGATGATGAGTTCGAACTCGTCCTGCTCGATGATGACCCCCAACGAGGAGTGAAGATAGGGACCAGACTCCCCGACATAGCGAGGAAACATCTTAAAGCTTTCCTCTGAGAGAATGAGGACCTGTTCTCCTAGAGCGCCGCGGAAATGCCCGGCCTAGATCCCGTTGTCATCTGCCATCAGCTCACAATTGACCCTGCCGCCAAGGCTATAGCACAACATAGGAGAAAGCAGTCTTTGGAGAAAACGGAGGCTGCAGAGTAAGGTGTAAAAGACCTTCTCGAGGAAAACTTTATTTCGGAGGCCAAGTAGACTACTTGGCTGTCCAATGTTGTACTCATTAAAAAGTCTAATGGAAATTGGCGTATGTGTGTTGATTATACTGATCTCAATAGGGCATTCCCTAAAGATGCTTACCCCCTCCCCAATATAGATAAACTTGTTGATAATTCTGCCAGTTTTAAATTATTATCGTTCATGGACGCCCATTCAGGCTACAATCAAATACCAATGGCAAAAAGCGACAAAAGGTACACAACCTTCATGACCTAGTCGGGCAACTATTACTACAACGTAATGTGTTTTGGCTTTAAAAACGCTGGCACGACCTACCAAAGGATGATGAACAAGGTCTTCCAGGGAGAAATCGGGGACATGCTCGAAGTCTATATGGATGATATGACCGTGAAGTCCCACGAGGAATCCGATCACACGGTCCATTTAAGAAAAGTCTTCGAGTAGGCCAGAAAGTATCAGATGCGTTTCAACCCAGAGAAGTGCACGTTCGGGGTTCAAGCGGGCAAGTTCCTCGGCTTCTATCTGATGGAGCAAGGAATCGAAGCTAACCCCGACAAGTGCAGGGCCTTCTCTGAGTTTCCTACGCCCAGGTCAAAGAAATCTATTCAATCCCTCAACGAGATGCTCGCTTCATTATCTCATTTTGTGGCCAAGTCTTCCCAGCACGCACTACCCTTTTTCAAACTCCTCCACAATGAGGCAGCTTTCGAATGGACAGAGGAATGCGACCAAGCTCTCCTCTACCTAAAACAAGCGTTATCAGAGCCGCCAATCCTCTCTCGATTGGACAATGGCGAAACCTTATACCTTTATCTCGCCGTGGCAACCGAGGCTGTCAGCGCCGCCCTCATTCATGAAACGGCCGACGGGAAAAAACCCATATACTTCATGAGAAAAGCCTTGCAAGGGCCAAAGCTGAGATACCAGCAAATAGAGAAAGTGGTGTTGGCCCTCAACAACGCTGCAAGGAGACTACGCCACTACTTTCTGGCCCACACGATCGTGGTGCGAACAGATCAGCCCGTGAAGCAACTGTTAGGGCGACCAGACATGGTCAGCCGAATGCTCAAGTAGTCATTGGAAGTGTTCAAATTCGACATACAATACGAGAGCAGTAAATCCCTCAAGGCCCAGGCTCTGGTCGACTTTTTCGCAGATATGACCTTCGACGACTCCCCCACTTGCGGGGCGCGTAAATGGACAATCTTCGTCGACAGGGCCTCCAGCTCAGCAGGAAGCGGGGCAGGTATCATCTTGGAAAACAATGAAGGAATTATCGTCAAAGTCTCGCTTACCCTATCTTTCCCTACTTCCTACAAGCAAGCTGAATATGAAGCCTTCCTCACTGGTCTACGCCTAACCGAGGACCTAGGGGCCGAGGAAGTCGTCATCTGTACCGATTCTCAACTCATGGCTCTCCAAGTTCGAGGAGAATATCAGGCCAAGAACGACAACTTATCCGAATACTTATCCCTGGTCAAGGAAAAGATGACGAAGTTCGCAACAGTAAAAGTGAAACATGTTCCCCGCGAACACAATGTCAGAGCAGACGTGTTATCAAAATTGGCAAGCACGAAGAAGAAGGGCGGAAATAAGTCTGTCATCCAGGAGGTACTCCCTCGACCCAGCATCAAGAGAACCCCCGCGATCCTCGACGTGCAAGTCATCGGCGACAACAACTGTTAGATGACCCCCGTCTAGAATTACCTCGCTAAGGATGAACTCCCATCCGACCCAAAGAGGTCAGCATAGTCAGGCGCAGGGCCTGTTCCTACGTCCTGGTCGAAAACAAGCTCTACAGGCGAGGGTTCTCCATCTCTTTACTCAAAGGCGTCGAGGAAAAGATGGTCACCCACGTCTTGCACGAATTCCACAAAGGGGTCAACGACCAGCACCTCGGGGGGAGATCCCTCGCCATGAAAGCCCTACGATCAGGGTAATACTGGCCGACCATGCAACTTGATGCAAAAGAGCATGTGAAGAAATGCGACAAATGCCAATAGCACGGGGACATACACTTTACATTGCCCAACGAACTCAAAGCAATGTCCTCCCCGTGGCCCTTCGCATGATGGGGCTTGGATATCCTGGAACCCTTCGTCTTGGAATCAAACCAGAACAAGTACTTGATAGTGGGCATGGACTACTTCACCAAGTGGATAGAAGCAGAGGCTCTTGCCAAAATAACGGCCCACAACATACTTCGCTTCTACAAGCAGAACATCCTTGCCCGCTTCGGCATCCCCCAAGCAATAGTCACCAACAACGAGATGCAGTTCATGGACATAAAGTTTCAGGACTTCGTCGCCCAACTAGGCACGAAACAAAACTTTGCATCCATCGAACATCCCCAAACTAACGGGCAGGCCGAAGCGGCAATCAGGGTAATCCTGTGGGGCCTCAAACGAAGGCTAAATGAAACAAAGAAAGCCTGGGTCGAGGAACTGCACAACATGCTCTGAGCCTACCGCACTACGCCCCACTCTTCGACTGGGGAAACACCTTTCTGTATGGCATACGAAACTGAGGCAGTGATCCCCATCGAGATACACGTGCCATCCAGATGGACTGAATCCCCCCTGGACGAGGAGACAAAAAACGAGGCGCTAAGGGAGGAGCTCAACCTCATCGAAGATGTCCGATTAGGAACTACTCTCCGTGAAGCCTCATTAAAAAAAATTGTAATCAGGCACAACGCCAAGGTTATACGAAGATAATTCTAAGTGGGCAACCTTGTCTTAAGAAGGAATCACAAAGATTCTCGAGAAGGCAAACTCGCCGCAAACTGGGAAGGACCCTATCGCGTCCGGGCAAAGACGGAGAATGGGGCCTACTACATAGAATACCTCAACGGGGAAGAACTTGCTCGACCATGGAACGCCAAAAAGATAAAACAATATTATAGCTAAGGCCCTAATTGTCGGCTTGCTTCGTCGATGCGACGAGCATAGTGTCCCAACTACGCATGCATGCCCAGGTACAAGCACTGCATACAAACTAAGGCAGGCTTCCGCTCAAGAACGAGCAGGACCCATGTCCGACGGCGGTTCCTCGACCGAGCCCGCCCTCGTCAAAGTACCATGATAGGCAGAACACCTAGCTCACGATGGGAAGTTCACACCGCGAACTCAGGCCTTAGACGCAACCTGAGCACTGCTCTCATGCCCGGTAACTACCCTGGCCGTTCGATTAGTCCCCCTCACTGACGAACACATCTCAGTCGAGCAGACCAAACAACGAATCATTAAGTCACCCTTATTACAGGCACAAACTTGTATCGAGTAAAATTACTACACTTAGCAAAAATAAAAACGTATGAAGCCCTGCGCAAACATAAATCATACAAAACGGGCAAGAACGGCCTAAAACATACATATCACATTAGCAAGTGGTCACGAGGACCATAAATTGTACTTGTTACATGAAAAAGGGGCCATGCCCTATACAACACAATAAATTACATAAACACGACACGCAGGCCGAAGGTACAACAAAAAAACATCACTCCTCCATTTGCTGGGCCTCCTCGGGGATGGCCTGTGCCTGCTGAGACTCCTTCTGGAGAGTTCGGGCATGCTCCTCGTTGATCTGGAGAAAGTCGAGGACGACGATCTTTCCATTTTCCACGTGCTACAAGAATCTGGTCCCCTCGGTAGACAGTTGGACCTCGAGGTTCACTAGTTTCAGCTGTGCCACAACCTTGTTGAAAAAATCTTCCCCAATGGCCTCGACATCATCCTCTGCCTGCAGAATACGAGCAATCAACTCGCCCCGAGTCTTCAAATCCTTCATACTTTTGTACTCGTCTTCAGCAGGGGCAACAACGGATCTCATTTCCTCGACCAAATCCTCTACAGCTTTCTTCTTCGCGGTCAGGGTGTCATTCTCCCCTTTTATCTTAGTCAGCTCCTCCTGAGATTTCCTCTTCACCTCCTCGGAAGCCTTAGCCTCCTCCTTGGCCTTCTTCACCTTCTCCACCAGGGCCGATATCAAGGCCTGGGCCTTCTTCTGCTCAGACTCGTGAGGGGAATCTTCTTCGGCGTAGACCGTCGCCATCTCTAGGACCCTAATCAGGGCAGCAACATCCTGCACTAACATCGCCCTCTTGCTCGGGCGGTCCATTCCTTCAAGCTTCAGTGATTCTGCCCGAGGAACCGTCAAGGAGGATCCTTCAAAGAAATTTTTTATAGTGAAGGCATGGAGGAAGCTCAGACTTGATCTTCTCCCCCGCCTGGCTAAGGTCCGCCAACTCGTTCTGCCGGACTTGCTTGAACCTCAAAGTTTCAGGCACCGGGGAACCCTGGGCAAGAGGTGGAATAGGCGAGGAGCTCCTCGACCCCGTCTGTGGAGGTGGCACTCGTTGGGTAAGCCGACTCTTCGGGTTCGTTGCACCAGCCTTGCCCTTCGTCTGGACATTTTTTACCATCCGCTCGTGCGCTGAAGGCATTTCACCTGCAAAAACATAACGGGTGCGTTAGCAAACGGGGAAAAGAATAATCTAAACAAACTAAAAAATAAAGAATACCAAGCAATTTAAGAGCGTCGGCATGGGTCCTGCACTCAAGGAGCCCCTTTGTGTTCATGTAGCGGCTCTCCTCCTTCTGCCCGCCATCTTCCTCGAAGATCGGGTCCCCGCTCTTAGTCTAGCACTCTGCGGGAGTAAAACTATTGACATAATTCACCAGCACCGCATAACTGGCTTTGTCATCGTCTTCCAACATCTTCGGCTGGGCAAGGTACTGGTCGGTTCCCTGGAAAAAATGAGACTCACTCCAGCAGAAGGGGAACTTCAGCAACCTATCTGCCACTACTTTGCCTTCCTCGTCATAAAGATCCTCCCCGTTTTCATCTGTTGACACCTCCCAGACGTACGTAGAATCTTGGGGCTTCTTTGACACGGGCTCGATGACGTAGAACATCTCCTTAAAAGTCCTTATGGACTCGGAGAACGGCTTGAACAACTTTCTTGTCTGCTTCAGCGAGACCCAACCAAACTTCATCCCTGAGACTTGCCTCTGGAGATGGAAGATAGTAAAGAATAAGGGGAGGGTGGATCCTATCTTCAGGAACTCACACGTCATCTCGAATTCACAGATAAACGCTAAGGAGTTGGGATACAGCTGTAAGGGGGCCAGATCCAAGTGCACGAAGATAGATCTCTGGAATTCAGTGAAAGGAAGCCTCAGCCCAATGTCCTTGAAGACGTACCCGTACATCAGGAACCTTTCCCCGTAATCCATGCAGATACGGTCGTCTTCGCCAGGAAAGTGTACCTTCCATTCCCCTTCAGCCCCACAGTCGTGAAGGCATCCCCGGTAAACGAGGCAAAAACAAAAGCATGCTTCGTGGGCTCTGTGACCGTCCACTCCTCGGCAGAGGTCCTATCAGGTGGAGTTTCGCCGACATCGCTGGGAGTGGCAATAACCTCTGTGTCGCTACTCTCCGAGGAGCTCTCCTCTGACGAGTCTATGAGAATCTCTTGTTCAGGTTCGCGGGCCATCTTTTTCACCTGAAAAGCAGAGGACAAAAGTGAATTCGATGAAAAAATCAAATCCACCCTTCCACCGCTAGTCAAGTGAAAGGGCGTGCAAAGGCCCAAGGACGACGTCCCCGACCTAAGTCCTACTAAAATGGCACAAGTATGGCATGAGGAGATGCTCGAGGGCAACCCCTCCAACGCACACAGGGTGACTCTCCTCGGTTCACTACCCAAAATTCCATTTAAAGGTCTACCAGAAAACTCATGAACCTGCCAGAAAACTCATAGGTACACCGAAAAATTCATGAGCTCCGTCAGCTACAAACGCGCCCGTCGTCGCAACAGCGCCAGAAACGACCTATAAACCTAAGCTCCTAAGGTTCTGGCGACCACGAATACGGAAAAAATGGCCAAACCACCGTCTGCCACCAACAGTCACCGTAAACTTCTAATGTACTACCTAGAATCGACCTAACCGCATGCATTCTAGTAAAACAGTAAGCAAAAAAGCTGGAAACTAGAGTAAAGCTGAGCAGCTTACGTGGTCGAGGAAGTACTAGATGGTCGAAGACGGTGCTCGGAGCTGGTACGACGGTTGGACGGCAGCAAGAACGACGACAAACGGAAAGGCTCAGGCAGAGAAGCGAAGAAGGAGAGAGAAGCAAAAAGTGCAAATGAGCAGCTTCTCCCTCTATTTATAGGCATTCTGAATGTACGTTCACAAGCACGTGCGACTAGGGGCATTATCATGACCCTAACCTAGCCATCATGGCGCATTTAATGCAGCACGGGGCTCGAGGCACACGTGGCGTCCCTCCTCTTCAGATCACATCAACCGTTTGGCTCCCCGTACGTTGGGCACGCCGGACAACGTTACGTATCCCGTAGACACCAACTCCCTCAGGCATCGTAAAACAATTCTATCTCGTCAGTAAGCGAAGACCCCTCATAGATCTCCCCGGGACTGCGAATTACCCTTAAGTCATCAGTCTCATGCTCGGGAGCAAGGACTTGGGGGGCTCCTGTTTTGGACTGGACCAATGACTAGGCATGACCCAATCCACTCCTGCTCTCAGAACGGCCCAATTGCCTAAGTTCAGCCAATGTGGGGCAGCATTTCCCTTTCTGCCCCTCTACCGGGCAAAGATGGTCGGATGAACCCAAGGGTCACCTGTTCCTCCTCGGTATTTCCTGCCCGTTACGCACGGCTCCACCATCCAAAGACAGTCACGATGCTCGTGCCCAGAACCGCATCTTTGCCCGTAGCAACAGCTAGTTTCGGGAACTTCTGCCCGTCCTAATGGCTAGTTTCTGGCAGTTACCTATTCTTCGGGAAACAGTTATTTCGCCTCAAAAGTAAGGACCGTTGGCCAAGCGCTTGGGGCACTATAAAAACCCTCTCATTTGAGAGGGCCGAGTATTCTAAATCATCCTACGAAATACGTACTTTGTACTTGCCTTTTTCTCTATCCCGATTCTTACTTTAGCATCGGAGTGCCTTGCAAGCACACCCCCTCCTCATCTCACACACCCGACATCACAGATGTCACCCTTGGCCCACTTCAGGTTTTGATCAACCATTAAGATCAATTACTAAAATTAGGGTGTTAAATATTACATGTTGTTTATGGTTAAAAGTGGAACCATGTTGTTGTTGTTGCATTACTTATATGTTATGCATCATTTTGTGTCAATGTATTGAAAGAGACGAGTTAGGGGTTTAGAAGTGGGGACTTGTGATCGTTTGGGATTCAGAAGTGGGGACCCAGGGTTCAGAAGTGGGGACCTGGTTCGAATGAGGAATCATTGTTGAGTGAACAAGATGAGTAACAAACCTCTGATGTCCAAATTGGTACCACGTGCATAAAGTCGAGTTGTGAGTCACATTGCATACATAAAGGAATATGTGAGTTGAATAGTTGTTTTTTTTGTGTAAATTAAATGTATGTTGTTGATTATGTGATTGAAACTACCCTTGCATTCTTTTACATCGTTAATATATTTGAACGTATTCTCACCCATTTCTTGTTTGTTTTGTGTTGTTTTGTACATTGTTGTACAGATACTTATGAGGAGTAAGTGTTGTTGTGAGTTGGAAAATGGCCTTGGAGTTTTTCTTTGTTTTATTTTATCGTGTATCGCTATTTAGTTGGTTTAATGCTTTGATTTGTAACATTGGGGAGCAGGGCATTTAATTCTTTTGTGTTAATCATTGGACTATGTTAATTTCATTCATTATTTCAGTTTGATGAAATAGTTGAAGTTTATGTTATCTATTTTGAATTCCACTACGAGGTTTGAAAATAATTGGAAAGTATGCATGTTATGTTGGAGTAGCATCCTAAAATGTTGATTTTATTCATTTAAATGTAAGTCGCAATTTTAGGGTGTTACATAGTGGTATCAGAGCCTGGTTGGTCTATCCAACCAGGTTTTGTGATGTTATTTATTCCTTGGTATGCGATATGTCTAAAAATAGTGTTGGTGCAATGTTTCTTCTAATTGTTGTTCGTTGCTGTGCAGAGAAATGGGTGGAAGAAATGATCCTGCAATCTATGATGCTTTTGAGGCTATGTCTAATGTGATAGGTCAGGTGAATCAGGCGCTGCACAATCAAAATAGGATGGCAGGCAAGTTTAGAGGGTTGGGATAGTTTGAGAGCAACAATCCACCAACTTTTAAGGGAGGTGCGATCCAGAGGGTGCACAGGTTTGGCTATACGAGATTAAGAAGATCCTTAAGGTGATGGCTTGTTCAAATGAGCATATGGTTTTGTTTGGTACTCACATGCTAGCTGAGGAAGCATAGTATTGGTGGGACAATGCTCGTCGGAGGCTTGAAGCTGCAGATACCGAGATCAATTGGGAGAATATCAAGACTGAGTTCCGCGAGAAGTACTTTCTTGTTAATGTCCATAGCAAGAAAGAGATCGAATTCCTTGAGTTGAAACAGGGAAACATGACAGTTGTCGATTATGCTACTTCCATACCGCATATTTTACCCTTAGATTCTTTGATCTCTTGCATATCATTTTAGCTCAATCATTCATATTGCATAGCTAACCAATTATCATACTTTATTTGCTTTGTTTCACCTATGAAATTAGGGGTTTCTTCAAGAAACTTCAAGGGTTGGTAAATTAGGGTTTTGGATAGGTCATCCACCATTTAAGCTCTTAAGATGTGGGATCAGAGGTTTTCTGTTGAGTTGGATTTTCCTTTGTTCAGAGGTTGTTTCTTTCGGTTATTGTACTAAAGTTAGAGGTAGAGGTGTCGGGTTTTCAATCGTCATGAGCAGTTCCTATTGTCATACCCCAAATTTTGACCACTAAGATTCCCATCATTGTTCAAATCATCATCACAATATGTATGAACTTTCATATTCATTAGTCTCCCCAAAGATGGGTGAGCATTCACTACAATTAAAGAATTAGGGTTTCAAGCCCTCTCAGAGCACTTAGACAAAGGATCAATCAAGGAATGACATGGTCTTCAACTTGTCTAGCCTCTCAAACACCAATAAAGGATTAAGAGGACTCCCACCTCAGGGATCATGCACAAGGTTGCAGCATTCCAAGTGGATTAAGCCTCAAGATCGCCAGTGTCACCAAATTAGGGTTTTGGTCGACCAAGGCCTCCAGTTGGAATTTTTCCTCTGGGCATGAGCCAATGCTTCAAAGCATACCCTAAAATACTTCATGGGACCTCATAAACCCAATCATCAAGTCAATTTAACCTCAGGGGATGTATTAATAAAAAAATCAGGAATTAGGGTTTCTTGACCAAATTCACCCCTAAGTTGACTTTTGGGACAAAACATGATCCAAGACCTCAACACATGATTTGAGGGTCTCTAACACACCACATTGATCCATTTGCAACAATGGATTGGCCCAAGAAGCTTGATCCACAAGTTTCAATTTCATCAGGACCACAATTAGGGTTTCGAGGGAAAAGTTAACTGTGCCTTCGACTTTTGACCAGGACATGCTCCCAAACCTTGGGACATGATTCAATACACCCTATAACACCTATGGAACATATCCATCAAGTTTGATTTAGATCAAGGACTTGATTTAACAAAGGATTGCACAGTTTGGAATTCATTTGATAAAAACTCAACCGTGCACAAAAGTCAAGTTTGACTTTTTGAGATTTTTCATAATTATGGTACCTCAACCCTAAAACAATGTTCATATGTGATTTGAGTCATCATTCATCAATAAAAATCAAAGAAAGTGGGATAACTTGTAAAAGGGGTAACCATAAAAACTTGGAATTTTTCTAAGTTATGGAACAAAGTGGCTAGGGTGCCAACTTCCAAGGATAATAACTTGAGATCCAAGCAACCATTTTGGCTGATCCAAAGATGGATTTGTAGCTCTCATGGTATACTTCAAAAGTGTCAACTACACCTCATTCCAAATCCTCATGGATTTCAAGTTATGGAGTGATCAAAATGGTTGAAAACATGAAATGTCAGTTTTTCCAACACTTAGTGAAATTTTCACTAAGTCATAATCTGTTTCACTTTTTTCAAAATGTAGGGGCATTTTCCATTTGGATCTAAAAAGTTTCAAAACAAACTATGATCACACATGTGTTGTATCATATGAGAGCTTTCCAAAATGTCCAAGAACCCTATGAAATTCCATTTGAGCTAAGAGTTATGACAGTGGCAATATGCCTTGCTGCAACTGTCATAACAAGGCAGATTTGTGCATTTTGCTCGATTTGAGCAATTTGTGCAAATGACAAAAAAGTTTATCCATCTGAACACCTCAGGGGGAGACCAAGGAGGAATAAACACTAATCCATAAGCCTCCCAAGTCTTTGGGACTACAAATAGCATGCCAAACCTAAAAACCCTAAAAAGGGGACAAGACTCCAATTTTATTTTGGAGCATTCAATGGATGCACCAAGGTGGAATGAACTGAAACTATTCCAACTGAATGAGTCAAGGATGATCTCTGAACTAGGGAACCAAAGGCCTGTGCTCTAACCTCTAGTTAATTGCTAGAGGAGACTTAAGGTTCCAAAGTGACACAATTGGCCACAGACCTGTACCAGTTGCCATTCCCTATTCCTTGCAAAACAAACTTGATCTACTATAAATAGAGCTCATTTGTGATCAGTTTAAGTACACCAAAGCCCTACAACACTTGCCTTTCTCAAAATCATCTTCTCACTCTCAAAAATGCTTTTCTTAGCAAGTCACTATCGAATTTTTCAGTAGAGAGCAATTTCACTCAAACCAATTGCTCTAACACCTCATAAACATCATATGTGAGCTGATCAAACACTAAACACACAACTGTAACACTGATTTCTTAGAATCACCAGCCAGTTGCTCAAGTTTTCAACCAAGTTGCAGTTGAGATGCCATGAAGTGATCCAACCATTTCCAATCAGGTCCAAGCATTCAAACACACTCCATATGGTGTAGGGAAGCTGTTCAGATCATCACAACTCATCTGTAACACCTCCAACTCAAAAATCACATTGCTCTTGCTGTCACGACCTTCAAGTAAGCCTAAACCTGGTCATCTCTTAATCTATGCATATTTCCTCGCACAATACTTTTGCCAAATGTTCATAATCATGCATAGAATGTTTCCCCTCAATTAATTGCTTTGTTTGAATCGTGTATCAAAATCCTCAGCCTTCATTCAAATTTTAGGGTTCTTGAGGTTTTGTCTTGATTTCTTATTCCATGCTTAAAATAAATGAAATTAAAGACCATAGACATGATCGTGAGGTGAAAACGAGCAGATTGATATATGGATTGTGTAATTTCATCAAGTATACAGTAAGATTGGGTAGAAAATGCAAATCTGAGCAAAAATCCCTTCGCGCGTGTTCTTGGCGCCTTTTTCACAAATTCAAATATTTGAATTTTTGTGATTTTATTTAATTGATTCAAAAATTAATTTCTCCCTGAGTTTTAATGATTTTGAGTTGATTCTCTTTTTAATAATTCACAAAAATGTTAAAATATTTTATTTTACCAAAAATTCCCAAAAATATTATTTATTTCATATACTTGATATTTTTGCAAAGAATTAATCTATTATTTGTTTTTGAACATTTAAAATATTTTTTCCTCCTTGATTTTCCAAACTTAAATGGTTTCCAATCATTTTGTGAATAAAAACATGACTTTTGAAACATTGATCCAAGATCACCACTCATTTTTCACATGTTTTCAATAATTTTTTATTAATTGTTAAACAAAATTAATTTCATTTTAGACAAAATTAGGGTTTTGATTAATTCCACCCTCATCAATCTTTTTCAAACACTTTTGGGCCTCTAATAGAGTGTAAGACCCAATCCCTCTTTGAAACCAAAATAGTTTGGGCCTCAGTCATTGAATAAGTCCCACGGTGTTTTCAAAAATCTCGGTGCGATTGCCAATTTAAAATAAAACCACTTGGGCCTCTCCTTGAGTTGTAAGCCCCATTCTTTTTCTTAAAACATCTCATGGGCCTCTTAATAGAGTGTAAGTCCCATCCCTTTGTAAATAAACATTTTTTGGGCCTCACATATTGTATAAGTCCCTCTGTATATTTTCAAAACAAACGCCGCGATCGTCGCCTTTTCAAAATCATCCGGGCATCTCCCTGAGTTGTAAGCCCCATCTCTTGTACAAAAATAAACTTTGGGCCTCTTGGTAGAGTGTAAGACCCACCCCTTTGTACAGAAAACCTTTTTTGGGCCTCAATCACTTGTATAAGTCCCTGTACAGATTCAAAACAACAGTACAATCACTGTTAAAATTTGGGCCTCTCCTTGAGTTGTAAGCCTCGATCTCTGTTCAAAATACTTTCTCCTTTGATTTTGAATACAAATGTATAGTTGCTATCAAAACTTTTTTTAATTTCTTTGAACAACTAACAAAACAGCATGGAAGCTCTACAACGGGTAAGTGTTTATCCGCTTCCTTTTATCTGCTTTCATATAAATAACTGTATTGTGGGACTGCTTCACTGTAAGTCTTCTCTCACACCTTTTAAATACTCGTCATATATCAACTGTATATGTACTAGTATAGTTATTTATAGTTTTCCCCCGACAACTACGTCTAGAACTAGGTAAAGCCCTGTTGGTCACTCTTTAAATACAAACAAAACTAGATCCCCATAGGATTTCCAGATACAGTCTTCCCTTCTCTAGGGGTTAAACAATATGGAACAAAGAGAAAGGCAGTATTCTCGGTGAACCTTTTCTCAGACTGTCACCCTTAGAAATTGTCAAAGAAACTCTACTCCCCAGAGATGATCTTTTCTCCGTGAATGGCATCTCTTGAGTTTCTTCCAAATTCTCGAACTTTCATGGAATGATCTATTCTCTGTGAATTGCATTTCTTGAACTTCTCTTGGTTTGGGGACCCACAAGCTTCCTAAAAGCACCCTCGCCTCCTCTTGGGCTTTGTACAAGGACCCTCCGGCTTCTTAGAAGTTCTCATGCCTTCTCTTGGGCTTAATACAAGGACCATGAATACCTCTTATAGGTGTAGGAACATAACTTAGTTATCCTTCGTCAGAGCGGTCTTTCTAAAAAGAGTCAACACTCTCAGACCAATTTTAGGGTTGATGCTCATCCCTGAAAACGAGTCGGCCTCCTCTTGGGCATCATACAAAAGATAAAACTCTACCACTAGGCTTGGACAATCTAAACATCCTTGAGTCTCAAATACATTCTCAAGTCCCCTCCAAAACATAGGAGAAGCCCCGGATTCTGGATTAATCTCCAGGAAGAGTTAAAACTTGTGGGTTCTATAATCCCGCCTTTCTTCCGAACTTCCCCAACCAGGGTCAATATAACACTATCTCAAATCAGAGCCTCGAGGTTTCTGATCTATCAACTCTTCTGCATTCCCCTGCAAGAGTTGATTCCCCATTTGGACTTGCCTCAGGATCTCAAGAATCCCCTGCGAAAGCTAGCCTCCTCTTAGGCTTCGTATAAGGACCCTTTCCTCAGGATACCTAGCCTCTTCTTGGGCTTTGTACAATTATTCTCCCAGCGGAATTAATCTTTTCAGACTCTCTTGTTGAGTCAATCACCTCTGAGCACTCTCTTGTTGAGTCATCCCTTTTAGCCCCCGTCTTGGGCTTTATACAAGACACATAATAAACACTCTCTTGTTGAGTATAAAAGATTCTCTTGTTGAGTCAACTTTTAGCCTCCGTCTTGGGCTTTGTACAAGACATATAAAAACACTCTCTTGTTGAGTATAAACGACTCTCTTGTTGAGTGAATCTCCTTTTAGCCTCAATCTTGGGCTTCATACGAGACATCAAAGCACTATCTTGTTGAGCATAAAAGACTCTCTTGTTGAGTCAATCAACTCTCAGACTCTCTTGTTGAGTCAATCACCTTTTCAACCCCTCTTGTCGAGTCAACCCTTTTAGCCTCCGTCTTGGGCTTTATACAGGACAGATAAAAGTACTCTCTCGTTGAGTCAAACCCTTTCAGCCTCTATCTTGAGCTTTATACAAGATACATTTTTCCCAACGAAGTCAAAATCCCTTTTAGCCTCAATCTTGGGCTTTGTACAAGACAGAAAGCACATTTTCCCCGGAAAGTCAACCTTTTAGCCTCCTCTTAGGCTTTGTATAAAGAAATCTCCGGTTGAGTCAATCAACCTTTTAGCATCAAATTTGCGCCTTGCTCACAACATACAAACATCAACAATTCCTCTTTAGAGATGACAAATTCCCTTTCAGTCAAAACCCTTCAGCCTCATATCTTGGGCTTTGAACAAGATACAAATCACCTTTAGCTTCATGTCTTGGGCTTTGAACAAGACACCAAAATATCTCTTTCCTCCCCTTAGAATTGGAGGAACTACGATCGCTCTGATTTCCCTGTTTCGTTAAACGGGAATACGTAGGCATAAGATTGCGAAATCTTAGCGAGCACACTAATCAAAAACTCTAAACCCAGTACCTTCATACCTAAAATCAGAAAAACAACAGATCTAATACCTTACCGAAAGCCTCACAGTCCAGACCCCCTACTCTTAACAAAATAGTCTAAGGAAGACCCACTATCTTAATAGCATCTGTAAACTAACAGTCACCTGTTTAAACTCAGTATGTCAGCAAGGTAAATTAGAGACATCTATTTCCCTTCCTTAATCAGCTTCACAGGATAAAAAATGAATCGAACTGTAGTGCCAAAGCGATAGTGATTCGAAACCACAAAAACCGCGCTACAGAAAAAATGGCGACCACAGTGGGAGCTATCATTCTTCTCCCATTCCTTAGGTTGAAACCTTAAGTGCCACGGAAATGGCGACTCTGCTGGAGAACCATTGTCTGTTTAAGACTGGGATTATTATAGCTCTTAAGAGGTCTAGGATGTTAGTTTTAGGATAAATATATATACTTCTTTTCCTAATTGATATTCGTGTTTATTCTTCTGCTAATGGGAATGCGTGTGATGCCGTATGTGGAAAGATTGAGTATACACCTAAGATAAGTGATGACACTAGACGAGTAATCTTAAAGGGAGTGACTCCCAAATAAGAGACCTCAGTCGACCATCAAATCAGTGGAGATGCCCTTTACGGATTCAATGCCTATACGACTTCGGTTGTTGAAAGCAGATTGTTCGATTGGGTTATCTGAGAAACTGAGGATTTTAGTAGACTGAAACCATTTTGTAGTGAGGAAGCTATCGGAAATAGTTGTCACGCGATACTACCCTCATTTGAGGCTACTCTAAGATACTACAACTCGCTTGGCGATCCGCTTGCTGTCGTTATCCCAAGAGGGGTCAGTGATTTTGAGGACAGGTACAAAAAATACCAGTATAAACCTTTGGGGATGGGTAGAGCCTTGACTTCATGACACCGAACCTTTGACCCCATGTTTTTTCTATGTTTTTGTGTGCTGCATTCATGCATTCATCTAAAAAACATTAAAACAAAGAAAATTTTCTCTTCTAGTATCTCTTTTTCAAATTAAACTAAGACAATGATTGCAAATGTCAGATAAAGAGATTGCGTTATGGATTTCGGTAGAAGGAGGACTCACAAGTACACCTTCAAGGTTCCAAAACTATAGGATCTGAGAGGGTTGGCAAGGATGATCACCAACCCTGATGCTTTCAGAGCTAAGTACAGAGGACTGCTGTCTCTATTAAGGGTCCATGTAATTGAAGGAATCCTGTCTTCACTAATCCAGTTCTACGATCCGGTCTATCACTGTTTCACATTCCCGGATTATCAGCTAGCACCAACACTGGAGGAGTATTCTCACCTGACCGATTTACCCATTACTAATCACGCTCCCTTTTCTGGACTGGATGAAATTCCAAAGGATCAAACCATCGCAAGAGCGATCCATTTGGACAAGTCAGAAGTCAGGACTCACATGACCACTAAGTGTGGAATCCAAGGCTTGCCAGCCCAGTTTTTTATAAAGAAAGCCCTGTACTTTGCTAGTATAGGGAATGTGCCTGCCTTTGAGAGCATCTTTGTTTTGCTCACCTACGGGTTATTTTTGTTTCCTAACATTGATAATTTCATTGATATCAATGCTATTAAGATATTTCTTATTGGAAACCCCATACTGACCTTGCTCGCAGATGCTTATCATTATGTACATTTAAGGAATATGTACAGCAGAGTAATGATCACATGCTGTGTACCCCTGCTATACAAATGGTTCGTTTCCCATTTGCCCAAGTCTGCTGCATTTTGGGATCAGAAGAGTACTTTACATTGGTCGCAGAGAATCATGTCTCTTACCAACTCTGACATCGATTGGTACAATCGAATCTATGATAGGATCATGATCATTGACCATTGTGGAAATTTCCCTAATGTACCCCTTATAGGGACTAAGGGAGGAATCAATTATCATCCAGTTCTAGTTCGTCGTCAATTCGGATACCCAATGAGGCATGTCCCGCGTAATGCTCATCTGAAAGGTCTTTTCTTCAAGGAAGGAGAAAATGACAGGGCACTAAAGATAGAAATAGTGCATGCTTGGAAACATGTTCATAGGAAAGGAAGAGAGTCTCTAGGAAAGCTGGACCGTGTCTCGGTGGAACCTTATCTCCACTGGGTACAAACTAGAGCTCTCAAACTGAGGATGCCTTACCCTCATCACAAGGTTCTTCCATTGAAGGAACCTATCCTTTATTTTATGTTTGAGGCGGAAAAACTTCAGGTTACTCTCAACAAAGTTCAACAGGAGAGGAGGTATTGGAAGAACAAATACCGCATTCTCAATGTGGAGTGTAGGAAAATACAGCAACTGTTAAAAGAAAAAGATGCTCTGATTGAGATTTTAGAGCAACATGCTGTAGAGAATCAAAAAGACCGAAGGAATTTGCTCGCTCCTTTCACTTGGCAAAGGAATGACAACCCGACAACGACTCAAGAGCCCCGGCCAAAGAAAAGGAAAGTACTGGAACCGGCACCTAAGCCCTCCTCAGAGAGGACTCAGGATCCATTAGCTTAGACTTTTCCTTTTACAGCACTATGTAAATTACTGTATTTCCATTTCCGCAATCTTTGAATTCAATAAAACGGGGTTTCCACACTGCTTGATATTTGCAATCCAATTGTCGAAGTTTATTTTGATTAAACAAATATATATATATATATATATATATATATATATATATATATATATATAATTAATATAATCATTGCGTATCACTCATCATTCTCACGTAACACATTCTTCTTACCTACAAATCTCACGTTTGTGTCTTGATTCTAGAGTCAAACTGTCTCATTCGTACAATACTCGGGCCAGTCAACAGAAAAAGATGGATAATCTCGAGGAAAAGAACAGAGAGTTGAGAGAAGAGCTCGACGCTCTGAAAGAAGATCTGAGGAAACTTCATAATGACATGTAAGCTCTGGCAGAAGCCCAGCTACAAAGGACTGTGATCTCAGAGATCACATCAACGCCCATAGTGGATAAGTATGATCCTAGGTATAACATGCCGAAAGATCGTCCCTGGAGCATGCCTATTAACTATATCCTGGAAGGATATGTTCTGCCGATCACTGAAGATCAGGGAACTGCAGCAGGAACCGCAGGGCCTGAAGGTTACAAACTTTGGGAAAGCGAAGATTCCAGAGGCATAAAAACAACTCCTGAAGGTTACAAACTTCGGGAGGCACCAAGAGTCTTTGCCGTAATCACTGTACCACCCCCCGTGGTGCACACTGTCCCAGAAGGACAAATTCCACTGATACCTTTTGGTGGAAATGAAAGTATAGACGAGAAAATGAAGGAGTTCCAAGAACAGTTCCTGGAGATGCAGAAAGTGCTGCAAGCCCTTCGCGGTCAGGATCTATTTGGAAAGGACGCTGCAGACCTTTGTTTGGTCCCTAATGTGAAAGTTCCGCACAAATTCAAGGTGCTCGAATTTGAAAAATACAAGGGTAAATCTTGCCCTTAAAGTCATTTGGTGATGTACGCTCGGAGGATGTCAACTCAGACAGAGAACAACCAGCTAATGATCCACTATTTTCAAGATAGTTTAACTGGTGCCGCACTAAAATGGTACATGGGATTGAACCGCACTAAGATTGTCACTTTCCGAGATCTTGGCGCTGCCTTCGTTCAACAATATAAGTATAACTGGGATATGGCACCCGACAGAGATCAACTCAGAGCCATGTCGCAGAAGGATAAGGAAACCTTCAAGGAGTATGATCAGAAATGGCGGGAAATTGACGCCCAGATTTGTCCACCTCTTGAGGAAAAAGAGATGACAAATATCTTCTTGAAAACCTTAAGCTCATTTTACTACGACAGAATGGTCGCCAGTGCGCCCAGCGACTTTACTGAGATGGTCGGCATGGGAGTTCGTCTTGAGGAAACAGTCCGAGAAGGATGTTTAGTAAAAGACGCTGGATCATCAAGCAGTACCAAAAAATACGGTAGTACTTTCCCTAAGAAAAAAGAGCAAGATATTGGTAATATCTCTCTCGGAAAGCAAAGGCGACGGTACCAACCAGTAGCAGCTATAACTCCTGCTATCAACCCTGCGCCTGCTCCTATGTATCAATCTCAGGTTGCTCAAAGTCAACCGAATCAACAACAATTTCAGCAAAGGACACAATAGCCTCTTCCGCAGGCTTGTCCTCAGTACAAGAACAACCGTACAACGCGACCACCAGGGTTTGACCCTATACCAATATTGTACGTAGAACTGTTTCCATTATTACTGGTCAAGGGGCATGTCCAAACCAGGGCTCCTCTTACGATTTCAGAGAATCCGCCTTTTTGGTTCAAAGCGGATCAGACTTGCCCTTACCATCAAGGAGGGCTGGGGCATTACATAGAAAACTGTCTCAGTTTCAAATCTGATGTACAGAAGCTCGTCAGGAGCGGGGTCTTATCCTTCAAGGATACAAATCCAAATGTGTAGACCCGTTGCCTCAACACGAGAAAGCTGCAGTAAATTTGATAGAAGGAGAGTCTAACCACAACTATCAAATTCATGATGTACTCTTATTAAGGGCCAACCTGGTTAAGATGCATCGCAGACAGAGCGGATATGGTCATGTACCAGCTCACATTTATCACTAGTGTAATACCTGCTCCAAAAATAATCAAGGATGTTCTGTGGTGCAATCAGCTCTACAGGAACAATTGGATCTCGGATGGATCCAAGAGCACCGAGTTCGGGGGGTCAACATGACTTATACGAATTCCAACATCATTCAAAACCACGACATCCATGCAATGAATGTCAACTTGGTGGCAATGTACTCAAGGCAAAGCCAATATCCTAATCTGCCGCGACACGATTACAATTCCTGTCTGACTTGCTCGATAAATAAATAGGGATGCTCTTTTGTACAAGAGGCCCTCCAGCGTCAGATGGATCTTGGGTGTATCCAGGACTACCATGATAGAAATCCTTATCAAGTTAACATGATTCAAATCTTTGATATTCGTTTGATGAATACCATCTTGGTGGAGTTACACGCCAAGCAAGTCCAACTCGGATTTCTCACTTCACATGATTATCTGAGCTGTAAAGTATGTTGTGAGAGTAACCAAGGGTGCGCTCTCGTTCAAAGAACTTTACAACACTTGTTAAACCACTGGTGGCTTCCGATCTACCTAGACGAAGACACGCAACAAGTCGGTATGAAAAACGGGAACCCTACTAGACCTCAGAGTCAGGATGTCCGATCTAGGAAAATAGACCTAGTAAGGTTACACTGCATTCAAAGCTGACGTGGCCGGGTGCCACCGTACAACTACGAGCGTAGTAAAATCTGCTCGGAGAATAACCAAGGATGCTACCTCGTGCGAGCAGCCCTTCAAAGTCAGTTGGACCACAAGGAGATTCAACAGTGTCTGAGTTCTGGATCAATCAACTGGATGCCAGACTATTTCGCTGATCAGATTAAGGATGTTGTCGTAATCTCTGATCATGAAAAGACCAAAGATGTTTGTGCCATAATCCCTCTGCTTGACGAATCAAGAATTCCTTTGAACAGTAGGAAAATTCCTAACCAGGAACTTATTGAAATTACTTACAATGGTAAAAAAAATTAAAAGGCTCCTATAGTTATCTATCTTCCAGGACCGGTACTGTATGAATCAACTAAGGCTATCCCTTACAAATAAGGTGCAACAACAATTGAGAATGGAAGGGAAATTCCATTAACCTCCGTCGTGAATATTGCAGACATCAGTCGAGTAACACGGAGTGGTCGAATCTTCAACCAAGGAGTTGGAGAACCTACCAGAGAAAAGGAACCTCAAACGGAAGTTCCCGATCAACCAGTCGGTCAATCCAGTGATCCCGACTATTCAGAGAACAACGATGATCAGCTGTTGCAAACTCCTTCAAAAATCTCTGTGTTATCTCTATTACTCAGTTTCGAAGCTCACAGGGAGGCTCTACAGAAAGTCTTAGAGCAGGCCTTTGTGGAACAGGACATAACGATATGACAATTCGACAGCATCATCGCCAACATCACTTCCTACAACAACTTGGGGTTTAATGATGAGGAATTTCCAGAAGAAGGCAGAGGTCACAACATGGCGCTCAATATTACAGTTAACTGCCAGGACGATGCTTTAGCCAGCGTACTGGTAGACACCGGATCAACTCTAAACGTTATGCCAAAGTCCACTTTAATGCGACTATCATTTAAAGGACCTCCGATGAGAGGCAGTGAGATCGTTGTCAAAGCATTTGATGGATCCCAAAAAATGGTTATCGGCGAAGTCGACCTTCCCATAACTATCGGTCCTCACACTTTCCAAGTCACTTTCCAGGTCATGGACATCCAAGCAACATACAGCTGTTTGTTAGGAAGACCTTGGATACACCAGATTAGGGCAGTCACTTCGACGCTTCACCAGAAACTGAAGTTCGTCAAGAATGATCAACTCATCATAGTCTGCGGAGAGCAAGCCTTGCTCGTGAGTAACTTATCATCATCCACTTGTGTGGAACCAGAGAAGGTTGTCGGAACCCAATTCCAAGCAATTTCGGTGAGCAATGACAACCAATCAGAAAGAGGAACGTCGATTTCCTCATACAAAGATACTCTCAAAGCAATCAAAAGTAACAATGCAAAAGGATGGGGACAGCTTGTCACTCCTACTGATAACAAAGCAAAGAAAGGTCTTGGCTTTTCATCAACCTGTACCTAGACTGCTATTAATGATGAGAGTCTTCATCCCATTCAGAACTTCTTCCATAGTGGAGGTTTCCTTCAACCAGTGTCTCAAGAAGTACATACCATCAACGAAGGAGATTCCTCCGATACAGATGAAGAATGGAAGTCCTATCTCAATGAGGACGGTTATATGTCTCAGGACGAAACGCTTACGCCATTTTGCTATCCCGCACAGAGCCCGAGATATATACCAAGATCAGACATCAAAATGATATATGGAGATTGTGATCCGGAAGGATGTCGTGCTCCACCAAACTCATTAGAGGAGGACACTCAGATGAAAGACAACTTTGACCACGACTATTATGGCCCAATGGATGGCTTGCCTATTTGGCAGCCTTACCCGGGAGACTAAGGGAAAAAGAGTCAGCCAAACGATGCATATCAGCTGAGCATCATTGAAAAGAATACCTGCGTCCCCACCATGTCATGGGATCAACACTCGGGGCATTCTGAAAATATCCAGCACGACGATATATTTGCAAAACTCGCAGGGCTAGAGTTCATCAACTACGCTTTTCCTGAGGTCAATGTCATCGAAAGGGATGACTCCTCCAGTTCCAAAGAGGTATGGGACACCTTAGGACAACCAAGTGGAAAGTACGACTACTTGGTCAAGTACACCGCTCCTGAAAGCTCTCGCATTAGGCTCGAAGACATCCAGCCAACTGGATGGGGAGATCTGCCTGAGAGTACAAACATTATGCAAGATACAACGGAGGAATCCTCCTACGAAAACTCTACCTGGGAGACAGACTCCAAGAATCCTGCTCCACTAGAAATCAGCGTTATTTCTGAAGACAAGCCAAGAAAGAAGGTACCCGACTTTGTGATTCACCGAGGAGTTCGCCGCCAATGGGTTGCTGTCAACGTTCTGAAAGTCATTCATAAATCAAAGTAATTGCCGTCTTTATCTTAACCTTTCACCCTACCCAGGTGAAACGAATGTTTTGATAGAGTCACTTTCTGTAAATATACCTCTTCGATTCGCGCAAAGCGACATAGTTTTATCTTATAGGGCTGTAGTTTCAAGAATCGACTAGATCATAAATAAAATAACGTCGTTCTGTAATTTCTGCATTAATTGTTGTTTTCTCTTTTCAGTTTTTCAGAAAATGGTAATCCTAAAAAACAACAAATACTAAAAACAAGCATTTTTTAAAAAAATACACTGAACACACTCTTGCATTTCTCTCTGTCTCTTCTAAAAAACCAAATCATCACGTCATGCAAATTGCTTGTTCTAAACCCCATTGAAACATACGATCCAATGCCTTCTCCCAACTTTGAATTCCTGGTAATTGAGGCTGAAGAAGAAAATGACGAAGAAATTCCAGAGGAGATCTCCCGATTACTCAGACAAGAGGAAAGGTCCATTAAACCTCATAAAGAGCCGTTGGAAATGGTCAACTTGGGTTTAGAAGAAGAGAGCAAAGAAATCAAGATTGGGGCACTGCTCAGTCCAACTGTCAAAGAAAGTTTGATAAATCTTCTCAAAGAGTTTCCCGATATATTCGCTTGGTCCTATCAGGATATGCCAGGGTTGGATACCAGCATCGTGGAGCATCATCTACCATTAAGATCAGAATGCCCGCCAGTAAAACAAAGACTAAGATAGACTCATCCAGACATGGCCATCAAAATTAAAGATGAAGTACAGAAACAGATTGACGCAGGTTTCCTCGCCACATCGGAATATCCTCAATGGTTAGCCAACATAGTACCAGTTCCGAAAAAGGATGGAAAAGTTAGAATGTGTGTAGACTACAGCGATCTGAACAAAGCAAGTCCAAAGGATGACTTTCCCTTACCGTACATTGACATGCTGGTAGACAGTACAACAAAGTTCAAAGTCTTCTCCTTCATGGATGGATTCTCGGGCTATAATCAGATAAAAATGGCGCCGAAAGATATGGAGAAAACCTCCTTCATCACCCCATGGGGCATTTTTTGCTACAAGGTAATGTCGTTCGGTTTAAAGAACGCCGAGGCAACCTATCAAAGGGCCATGACTACTCTGTTTCATGACATGATACACAAAGAAATAGAGGTATATGTCGATGACATGATTGCCAAATCTAAGACGGAAGAGGAGCATGTGACTCATCTGATAAGTGCACATTCAGTGTCCATTCAGGGAAACTTTTAGGGTTCATCGTCAGCCAAAAAGGAATTGAGGTTGGTCCTGACAAGGTCAAGGCCATTCAAGAAATGCCTTCTCCAAAGACTGAAAAACAAGTCAGGGGATTCCTGGGACGTCTGAACTATATTTCCCGATTTATATTCCTCATGACCGCGACATGCGCGCCGATCTTCAAATTACTAAAAAAGAATCAGGACTGCGTTTGAACAAAAGACTGCCAAACCGCCTTTGACAGTATCAAGGAATACCTGTTGAACCCACCGATTCTATCACCTCCAGTGGAAGGAAGGCCACTAATCATTTACCTAACAGTCTTGGAAGACTCAATGGGTTGTGTGCTGGGTCAACAAGACGAAACAAAAAGGAAGGAGTCTGCCATCAATTATCTGAGCAGGAAATTTACATACTGTGAAACTCGGTACACTATGCTCGAGAAAACATGCTGTGCTTTGGCTTGGGCAGCCAAACGTCTTCGCCAATATATGATTCGTCACACTACTTGGTTAATCTCCGAAATGGATCCAATCAAGTACGTCTTTGAAAAACCTACTCTCACGGGAAGGATTGCCCGTTGGCGAATGTTGTTATCAGAATACAACATCGAGTACCACTCTCAGAAAGTCGTAAAAGGGAGTGTTTTAGCCGATCATTTGGCTCATCAACCGATTAATGATCAGGAATCAGTCGGGTTTAATTTCCCAGACGAAGATGTCATGTATTTGAAAATGAAAGATTGCGATGAACCATTACCCAGTGAAGGGCCAGAACCAGGTTCCCAATGGGGACTAATCGTTGACGGAGCTGTCAATCATTATCGAAACAAAATTGGGGCAATCATCATAACACCTTAGGGTACCCACATTCCTTTCACCGCCAGACTGACATTCAAGTGTACAAACAATGAGGCCGAATATGATGCTTGTATCATGGGTCTCGAAGAAGCGATCGACTTAAGGATCAAGAACTTGGATGTATATGGCGACTCAGCCCTGGTTATCAATCAGATCAAAGGAGATTGGAACATATACCAATCAAGACTGATTCCTTACAAAGACTACGCAAGAAGGTTGTTACCCTTCTTCAACAGAATCGAGTTTCGTCACATCCCTCGTGAAGAGAATCACATGGCTGATGCATTAGCCACTATCTCTTCCATGATTAGTGTAGGTCAATGGAATGACATACCTAAGATCGACATAATGCGCCTTGAACGGCCCGCCTACATCTTCACAATTAAAGCAGTCATATTTGACAAACCCTGGTATCATGATATCAAATGCTTCCTTCAGAAACAAGAGTACCCATCTAGGGCATTAAGAAAAGACAGAAAGACCCTCAGAAGGCTGGCTGACAGCTTCTTCCTGAGCGGTGATACACTCTCCAAGAGAAACTTTGACATGGTCTTGCTCCAATGCGTAGACAGGCCAGAAACAAACAGACTGATAAAAGAAATTCACGAGGGATCCTTTGGCACTCATGCAAACGGACACACAATGGCGAGAAAAATTCTAAGAGCCGGGTACTATTGGTTGACCATGGAATCCGGCTGCTACAAGTACATGAGGAGATGTCAGAAGTGTCAGATATACTCAGACAAGATCCATGTGCCGCCAACGCATCTCAAAGTTCTTTCTTCCCCATGGCCTTTTTCCATATGGGGAATCAACATGATTGGCATGATCAAACCCAAGGCTTCGAACGGACATCGGTTCATCCTGGTAGCCATTGATTATTTCACCAAGTGGGTCGAAGCAGTGTCATACACCAATGTAACCCGACAAGTGGTGGTCCGATTTATCAAAAAAAATATCATCTGCCGTTATGGTGTTCCAGGACAGATCATTACGGATAATCGATCCAACTTGAACAATAAGATGATGAAAGAGTTATGCGCTGAGTTCAAGATTGAACACCATAACTCATCTCCCTACCGACCTAAGATGAACAGAGCGGTAGAAGCGGCTAACAAGAACATCAAGAAGATTGTTCAAAAATGGTTGTAACCTATAAAGACTGGCACAAGATGCTACCTTTTTCTCTTCAGGGTTACCGCACATCTGTCCGCACTTCAACAGGGGTAACCCCTTTCTCTCTAGTATATGGCATGGAGGCAGTGCTTCCCATAGAAGTAGTGATCCCATCAATCCAGATATTGATGGAAGCCAAGCTAACAGAGGCTGAAAGGTGTCAAAGTCGAAACGATGAACTGAACCTGATTGATGAAAAGCGAATAACGGCACTATGACATGGTCAGCTGTATCAATAGAGAATGAAGAGAGCATTTGACAAAAAGGTCCGACCTCGTGTCTTCAGGAAAGGAGACCTTGTGCTCAAGAAGATACAATCATTGCTCACTGATTCCTGGGGCAAATGGACCCTGAATTATGAAGGCCCCTACGTGGTCAAGAAAGCCTTCTCAGGTGGCGCCTTGAGACTCGCAACCATGGACGGAGAGGAATTTGCCTACCCCACAAATGTTGACGTAGTTAAGAAATACTTCGCCTAAATGAAAAAAAAAACGTCTCGGTGGATTGAAAACCCGAAAGGGCGGTCCAGGAAAAAATTAGAGATATAATAAAAAAAATCATCCCGGTGGATTGGAAATCTCAAAGTACAATCCAGGAAAAATATAGGGACTCATGGCAAGTAACTATGTCCAGCAAAGGGGTGAATCCCTCAGCAGCAATAATGCCATCCATCAGAGAAAACTCCAGTCAAGGTCATCTTCGACAGAAGCTCAGGATGTCCAGAATTCAAAGTTGGTAGAAGGATAGTGGTCGTTATGTTTCAATGTATCCCTTTTCCCTTAAATTACCATTTTCTAAACTTTGTAAATACTCCATCGAATCACGCGTTTGGCTGATTTCCATCCTATCAATAAAATTTGAGCCCTAGTGCTTTCATTTGCAATTCTTATTTGTTTTAGCTTTACAGAATGACATTTTAACATGGTCAACGATTCTTGAAATAAAACAAAAATGAATTTAATTATCAAACTCCTTATGCTTTTAAAATAAAGACGGCAATTTCTTTTGACTGTTGAACATCGATCGCTTCTCCAGAAGTAATCGAGCTTCAAAGTGCAGAATCAAAGTACTCCTTCTAAACCAGTGCACCTGAATGAAGGATCAGCTGTGTCAGATGCGAATATTCTGTCCGACATCCCTGACAGAGTTCTTATCTCCTAAGCCAGACCAACGTAGTTCCCCACGGGGAATATCTCTCCCAAGCAAGGCAAAATTACTATCGTGAACCAAATGGTTTTTCCTCGTCCCCTGCAGTGGCCGAGTATCCAGCCGTGTTCATCCGTCAGTTTGTATGTCATGTCAGTTTTGTCACGCATCATGCATTAGTTATTTGCATTTACATTCATATTGCATCACTATCACTCTAGTCGGTCTTGTTCCCAAGTGATAAAAGTCCTCTGTCAATCGAGTTGTCAGTTCTTTCCTCGCCAGGAAGTGAATCATCTAAGCAATCTCTCTCCAGTTTATTTCTAGATTAGAGACGGTCCTCGACCACTTTGATAACTTGAACCTCTGAAAAATAAGAAGACCTTCAACAAATGTCACTCTTCGCCATTGAAGATGATACCTTCGCTTTCCCGGATTAAGGAAAATCACCAGAGAAAGCCTCTTAATCAGAGATTCGGCAATATAGCAGTTCTTCTTCGAAAAGTTCGCTGACGAAAAGGTCATCAACACCTCCAAATTGGATTACATCACATGGCATTTCTCCGAGAAGACCTCGAGAAAAGTATAATGTAGTACCCCCAAACAGGAAGCAGTCTCTCAAGAGACTCGTTTTCCCCAGTAGAATCCACAAATGGCATCTCCAAACAGAGAAGTTTGGGCACCTCTACAGCTCCGACGAATGGGTTCTCCAACAAGTCTGACATCAAAACTTTTTCCCATCAAATGGCATCTCCCTAGGAAAATTCGGCGAGAAGTTTGAGGAAAACCGCTACGAATAGCGTCCCTTGTCAATAAAGTTTATTGACAAAAGAAACTAAGACCAGTTCCTTGGTAAGAAACCAGGATCGTTGGGAAGTTTATATCAGAAACTGAGACCAGTTCCTTGGTAAGAAACCAGGATCGAGGGAAAGTTTATATAATAAACTGAGATCAGTTCCTTGGTAGGAAACCAGGATCGAGGGGAATTTTACCTTTTCTAAGCATCATTGCTTAGCAAAAGAATATGGATGAGCAAGCTTCCATTCATACCCACCATCAAAATTTCGGGTATTCCGATATTTAATCCTCTTGCACCCTGAATGCCCGAATACCTTCGCCATTCACACCTTCAGATCCAAGAAGATTAAATAGGGGCATCTGTCATACCCCAAATTTTGACCACTAAGATTCCCATCATTGTATAAATCATAATCACAATATGGATGAACTTTCATATTCATTAGTCTCCCCAAAGATGGGTGAGCATTCACTACAATCAAAGAATTAGGGTTTCAAGCCCTCTCAGAGCACTTAGACAAAGGATCAATCAAGGAATGACATGATCTTCAACTTGTCTAGCCTCTCAAATATCTATAAAGGATTAAGATGACTCCCACCTCAGGGATCAGGCACACGGTTGCAGCATTCCAAGTGGATTAAGCCTCAAGATCGCCAGTGTCACCAAATTAGGGTTTTGGTCGACCAAGGCCTCCAGTTGGAATTTTTCCTCTGGGCATGAGCCAATGCTTCAAAGCATACCCTAAAAATACTTCATGGGACCTCATAAACCCAATCATCAAGTCAATTTAGCCTCAGGGGATGTATTCATCAAAAATCAGGAATTGGGGTTTCTTGACCTAATTCACCCCTAAGTTGACTTTTGGGACAAAACATGAGCCAAGACCTCAACACGTGATTTGAGGGTCTCTAACACACCACATTGATCCATTTGCAACAATGGATTGACCCAAGAAGCTTGATCCACAAGTTTCAATTTCATCAGGACCACAATTAGGGTTTCGAGGGAAAAGTCAACCGTGCCTTTGACTTTTGACCAGGACATGCTCCCAAACCTTGGGACATGATTCAATACACCATATAACACCTATGGAACATATCCATCAAGTTTGATTTAGATCAAGGACTTGATTTCACAAAGGATTGCACAGTTTGGAATTCATCTGATAAAAAGTCAACTGTGCACAAAAGTCAAGTTTGACTTTTTGATTTTTTTCATAGTTATGGTTCCTCAACCCTAAAACAATGTTAATATGTGATTTGAATCATCATTCATCAAGAAAAATCAAAGAAAGTGGGATAACTTGTAAAAGGGGTAACCATAAAAACTTAAAATTTTTTAAGTTATGGAACAAAGTGGCTAGGGTGCCAACTTCCAAGGATCATAACTTGAGATCTAAGCAACCATTTTGGATGATCCAAAGATGGATTTGTAGCTCTAATGGCATACTTCAAAAGTGTCAACTACACCTCATTTCAAATCCTCATGGATTTCAAGTTATGGAGTGATCAAAATGTCTGAAAACATGAAATGTCACTTTTTCCAACACTTAGTGAAATTTTCACTAAGTCAGAATCTGTTTCACTTTTTTCAAAATGTAAGGGCATTTTCCACTTGGATCCAAAAAGTTTCAAAACAAACTAAAATCACACATGTGTTGTATCATATGAGAGCTTTCCAAAATGTCCAAGAACCCCATGAAATTCCATTTGAGCTAAGAGTTATGACAGTGGCAATATGCCTTGCTGCAACTGTCATAACAAGGCATATTTGTGCATTTTGCTCGATTTGAGCAATTTGTGCAAATGACAAATAAGTTTATCCATCTGAACACCTCAGGGGGAGACCAAGGAGGAACAAACACTGATCCATAAGCCTCCCAAGTCTTTGGGACTACAAATAGCATGCCAAACCTAAAAACCCTAAAAAGGGGACAAGACTCCAATTTTGTTTTAGAGCATTCAATGGATGCACCAAGGTGGCATGAACTGACACTATTCCAACTGAATGAGTCAAGGATGATCTCTGAACTAGGGAACCAAAGGCCTGTGCTCTAACCTCTAGTCAATGGCTAGAGGAGACTTAAGATTTCAAAGTGACACAATTGGCCACAGACCTGTACCAGTTGCCATTCTCTATTCCTTGCAAAACAAACTTGCTCTACTATAAATAGAGCTCATTTGTGATCAGTTTAAGTACACCAAAGGCCTACAACACTTGCCTTTCTCAAAATCATCTTCTCACTCTAAAAAATGCCTTTCTTAGCAAGTCACTATCGAATTTTTCAGTAGAGAGCAATTCCACTTAAACCAATTGCTCTAACACCTCATAAACATCATATGTGAGCTGATCAAACACTAAACACACAACTGTAACACTGATTTCTCAGAATCACCAGCCAGTTGCTCAAGTTTTCAACCAAGTTGCAGTTGAGATGCCATGAAGTGATCCAGCCATTTCCAATCAGGTCCAAGCATTCAAACACGCTCCATATGGTGTAGGGAAGCTGTTCAGACCATCATAACTCATCTGTAACACCTCCAACTCAAAAATCATATTGCTCTTGCTGTCACGACCTTCAAGTAAGCCTAAACCTGGTCATCTCTTAATCTATGTATATTTCCTCGCACAATACTTTTTCCAAATGTTCATAATCATGCATATAATGTTTCCCCTCAATTAATTGCTTTGTTTGAATCGTGTATCAAAATCCTCAGCCTTCATGCAAATTTTAGGGTTCTTGAGGTTTTGTCTTGATTTCTTATTCCATGCTTAAAATAAATGAAATTAAAGACCATAGACATGATCGTGAGGTGAAAACGAGCAGATTGATATGTGGATTGTGTAATTTCGTCAAGTATTTAGTAAGATTAGGTAGAAAATGCAAATCTGAGCAAAACTCCCTTCGCGCGTGTTCTTCGTCCATGTTCTTGGCGCCTTTTTCACAAATTCAAATATTTGAATTTTTTTGATTTTATTTAATTGATTCAAAAATTAATTTCTCTCTGAGTTTTAATGATTTTGAGTTGATTCTTTTTTTTAATAATTCACAAAAATGTTAAAATATTTTATTTTACCAAAAATTCCCAAAAATATTATTTGTTTCATATACTTGATATTTTTACAAAAAAATTAATCTTTTATTTGTTTTTGAACATTTAAAATATTTTTTCCTCCTTGATTTTCCAAACTGAAATGATTTCCAATCATTTTGTGAATAAAAACATGATTTTTGAAACATTGATCCAACATCACCACTCATTTTTCACATGTTTTCAATAATTTTTTATTAATTGTTAAACAAAATTAATTTCATTTTAGACAAAATTAGCGTTTTGATTAATTCCACCCTCATCAATCTTTTTCAAACACTTTTGGGCCTCTAATAGAGTGTAAGACCCAATCCCTCTTTGAAACCAAAATAGTTTGGGCCTCAGTCATTGTATAAGTCCCACGGTGTTTTCAAAAATCTCGGCGCGATCGCCAATTTAAAATAAAACCACTTGGGCCTCTCCTTGAGTTGTAAGCCCCATTCTTTTTCTTAAAACCTCTCATAGGCCTCTTAATAGAGTGTAAGTTCCATCCCTTTGTAAATAAACATTTTTTGGGCCTCACATATTGTATAAGTCCCTCTGTATATTTTCAAAACAAACAGCGCGATCGTCGCCTTTTCCAAATCATCCGGGCATCTCCCTGAGTTGTAAGCCCCATCTCCTGTACAAAAATAAACTTTGGGCCTCTTGGTAGAGTGTAAGACCCACCCCTTTATACAGAAAACCTTTTTTGGGTCTCAGTCACTTGTATAAGTCCCTGTACAGATTTAAGACAACAGTACAATCACTGTTAAAATTTGGGCCTCTCCTTGAGTTATAAGCCCCGATCTCTGTTCAAAATACTTTCTCCTTTAATTTTGAATCCAAATGTATAGTTGCTATCAAAACTTTCTTTAATTTTTTTGAACAACTAACAAAACAGCATGGAAGCTCTAAAACGGGTAAGTGTTTATCCGCTTCCTTTTATCTGCTTTCATATAAATAACTGTATTGTGGGGCTGCTTCGCTGTAAGTCTTCTCTCACACCTTTTAAATACTCGTCATAGATCAACTGTATATGTACTAGTATAGTTATTTAGAGTTTTCCCCGGCAACTACGTCTAGAACTAGGTAAAGCCCTGTTGGTCACTCTTTAAATACAAACAAAACTAGATCCCCATAGGATTTACAGATATAGTCTTCCCTTCTCTTGGGGTTAAATAATATGGAACAAAGAGAAAGGCAGTATTCTCGGTGAACCTTTTCTCAGACTGTCACCCTTAGAAATTGTCAAAGAAACTCTACTCCCCAGAGATGATATTTTCTCCATGAATGGCATCTCTTGAGTTTCTTCCGAATTCTCGAACTTTCCTGGAATGATCTCTTCTCTGTGAATTGCATTTCTTGAACTTCTCTTGGTTTGGGGACCCACAGGCTTCCTAAAAGCACCCCGCCTCCTCTTGGGCTTTGTACAAGGGCCCCCCGGCTTCTTAGAAGTTCTCATGCCTTCTCTTGGGCTTAATACAAGGACCCTGAAGACCTCTTACAGGTGTAGGAACAGAACTTAGTCATCCTTCGTCAGAGCGGTCTTTCTAAAAAGAGTCAACACTCTCAGACCAATTTTAGGGTTGATGCTCATCCCTGAAAACGAGTCGGCCTCCTCTTGGGCATCATACAAAAGATAAAACTCCACCACTAGGCTTGGACAGTCTAAACATCCTTGAGTCTCAAAGACATTCTCAAGTCCCCTCCAAAACATAGGAGAAGCCCCGGATTCTGGATTAATCTCCAGGAAGAGTTAAAACTTGTGGGTTCTATAATCCCGCGTTTCTTCCGAACTTCCCCAACCAGGGTCAATATAACACTATCTCAAATCAGAGCCTCGAGGTTTCTGATCTATCAACTTTTCTGCATTCCCCCTGCAAGAGTTGATTCCCCATTTAGACTTGCCTCGGGATCTCAAGAATCCCCTGCGAAAGCTAGCCTCCTCTTAGGCTTCGTATAAGGACCCTTTCCTCAGGATACCTAGCCTCCTCTTGGGCTTTGTACAATGATTCTCCCAGTGGAATTAATCTTTTCAGACTCTCTTGTTGAGTCAATCACCTCTGAGCACTCTCTTGTTGAGTTATCCCTTTTGGCCTCCGTCTTGGGCTTTATGCAAGACACATAATAAACACTCTCTTGTTGAGTATAAAAGATTCTCTTGTTGAGTCAACTTTTAGCCTCCGTCTTGGGCTTTGTACAAGACATATAAAAACACAATCTTGTTGAGTATAAACGACTCTCTTGTCGAGTGAATCTCCTTTTAGCCTCAATCTCAGGCTTCGTACGAGACATCAAACCACTCTCTTGTTGAGCATAAAAGACTCTCTTGTTGAGTCAATCAACTCTCAGACTCTCTTGTTGAGTCAATCACCTTTTCAACCCCTCTTGTCGAGTCAACCCTTTTAGCCTCCGTCTTGGGCTTTATACAGGACAGATAAAAGTACTCGCTCGTTGAGTCAAACCCTTTCAGCCTCCATCTTGGGCTTTATACAAGATACATTCTTCCCAACGAAGTCAAAATCCCTTTTAGCCTCAATCTTGGGCTTTGTACAAGACAGAAAGAACATTTTCCCCGGAAAAGTCAACCTTTTAGCCTCCTCTTAGGCTTTGTATAAAGAAATCCCCGGTTGAGTCAATCAACCTTTTAGCATCAAATTTGCGCCTTGCTCACAGCATACAAACATCAACAATTCCTCTTTAGAGATGACAAATTCCCTTTCAGTCAAAACCCTTCAGCCTCATATCTTGGGCTTTGAACAAGATACAAATAACCTTTAGCTTCATGTCTTGGGCTTTGAACAAGACACCAAAATATCTCTTTCCTCCCCTTAGAATAGGAGGAACTACGATCATTCTGATTTCCCTATTTCGTTAAACGGGAATACGTAGGCATAAGATTGCGAAATCTTAGCGAGCACACTAATAAAAAACTCTAAACCCAGTACCTTCATACCTCAAATCAGAAAACATCAGATCTAATACCTTACCGAAAGCCTCACAGTCCAGACCCCCTACTCTTAACAAAATAGTCTAAGGAAGACCCACTATCTTAATAGCATCTGTAAACTAACAGTCATCTGTTTAAACTCAGTATGCCAGCAGGGTTAATTAGAGACATCTATTTCCCTTCCTTAATCAACTTCACAGGATAAAAAATGAATCGAACTGTAGTACCAAAGTGATAGTGATTCGAAACCACAAAAACCGCGCTACACCTATCATAGGTTTATCAAGGCACAACATCAGCTTCTCTGAATTGCCATAAAAGTGTCTTTTGTTTAGGGTTTCATCAGTGGTTTGACGGGAAGGATTCTGAATCAGGGTTTTGGTTTTCATCTAATCATTGTTTCAGTGTGGACTCAAGACAAAGATTAGGGTTTCTCACAATTTATGTTTAAGATTGTCAAGTTTCGTTCATGTTGAGTTTCTCCTGAGGCTAACAGGTTGAGTATGTGCGCACAATATTGTTTTTGTTGGAAGTGATCTGGTTTTGGTCAGGTTGAAGAGCCATTGAAGGTTAAAGCAGTTGAGTTGTGTGCAAGTATTGATTGTATGGTTCAGGTTCTCGTCATTGATATTAGGATTCATCAGGTTCATTGTTCAATCAAGATCATTTTGAGATGAATTCGAGGTTGTGATGAAATTCATGATTTGTGGCAGTCAAGTGTAATTGTCGAGGTTTTAAATGTGGAGGTGCATTGCCATTACCTATACCCATTCCTATAACCAATTTCAATTTCATTCATTTATCCAATGAATCCAAAATCCAATTTCTGATGGCTCCAAGAGTTTGACTAAATTTTGGTAAAACATAATGTTGGGAAAGATGTTCCAACATGAAGGATTCAGACCCAGACTAAAGATGTCGAGTGAAATGTCATAGCATGAAGACTCGACATTATGACTGTCATATAAAGTTTTGTTTAAATCTGTTCCATGATTCAAGGCATGACTAGCGATGAATCAAGGAAGAAAGATACAAAGCCCAACTCAGCAAAAGACTATAAAAGAAGACCAAGACCTAGACAGAAAAAGAGAGATACAACGACATAGACTTAGGAATCCTATTTTGTAAAGCAGGTTTTAGGTTTGAGAGTCGTAAGTTTATCTTGTAAGTCACCCTTTGTATCAGTTGATGCACTGCGGTAGACATAGGTGTCACACAGATCCATAAGCCTTGAGGTATTGGATTGTGTATTATTCTTGGATGAAGCTTTTAAGCAAATCCGAGTTAGCTTATTTGTCAAGTATGCTTGACAGAATTCTGTATTGATAGGGATAATGTAGAAATCACAGTTGGTAAGTAAGGGAAGTGAGTGGGGTATCTCGTATCAGGGTTCTAGACGTTTGAGTTTAACCTTGGTAAATATGTTCATGGGGTACATGTTAGGGATAAAGTTGTAAACGTGGGAGTTTAACTTTGTAACAATCTACACAATAATGAAGTCTTCTTCCTGGATTGGTATCCCCCAGATGTAGGTGAGTTGCACCGAACTGGGTTAACAATTACTGTGTTCTTTATCATTCTGCAGATTTATGTTTTCTGTTAGGGTTCATGATAAACATGTTGGATCATATATAGTGACATCTGAGAGTGTGCAGTTCTGATATTCAAGGTATCAGTCTGCAGTTGCGCCTCCAAGTTTAAAAGATTATGCAGTACAATGTCTTGACATCTGCTAGGACATCTGCTGTCTGCATAGGCCAAAATTTCAATTGGTATTAGAGCAGGCATCCTGTCTGGTTCTGGATGAGATCTTTGGGAGATACTTTCTGGCATTTAAACAAAGAGGAGTTTTGGAGATCAGATCAATCAACTCAGACATACCCAAGGGTATTAATGGATGAGATGGATGTTCTGGATCGAAGGGAGCAACCTGGGGGTTGTTCATGTTGCTGAGGAGATTCTACAACAACTACAGGAGAAGTGGCTAGTTCTCTTGTTGGTGTGTCTTATAAGATGTTGTGACATCTTATTAGGACAAGCAGGATCTGTTCCTTGGTGGTTCTGCTGCATGTGTTTCTAATGGAAGAGCTCTAGAATTATGGGATTATGGAGTTGTTACTGAAGACAGTTGGTGGAAGGTTTCAATAGTCGGCCTCTATAATCTTAAAGGTGTCTGCGTTCTTTTATTCCAGAGTCGGGAGCAATGGAGTGAAGGAAGTTGTGGTCAAATATCTAGTATGATGACTTGGTACTTGGAAGCTTGTTTCCTGGTACAACTTGGAGTCAGTTGAAGAGGAGATGTGTTGAGGTGTAAAGTTTATCAGGTTCTTGCTCTAGGAGTTTGATAGATGGTTGAACGGCTAGGTTGTTAAATATACTTGAGAATTCTATCAAGTCCACTCATAAAGACATCTATGTCGTGTATCTGGAGTCTTCTAGTTACTCTTCTGACTAGAAGGTGTTTCCTTGAGACACAAAGTGAAGACCGTGGAGGTGATTTATTTTCACCATTCACAAAAACGTGCAAGGAAGAACTCATACTTTCAACCCTAAGAATGAGTTCACACAGTTGAGGCAATTAGGATTCGTTCAGAGAGAATCTTAAGAGCTTGAGTCAAGGGGGCAACCTTGATATCTTAACAACTTGCACAAACTGAAGAAGACAGCATGATGAGGAATATCTTGGGATATTCAGAATATGTTGGATTTGGATAAGGGTTATTGCACAAGGATTTAAGATCAATTACTACTTGTGGAATCCACAAGTATTTAATTGACTATCCTTGAAAGTCAAGATTGAGGATGTTCTGTCAGATGTTCTAACATCTTTTCATCAGAGGCTTGGAGAATCATGGGAGGGGTTCTGCATTCACTCAAAAGTCTCCTAGGTGTTGACCTGGGATTATTGGCTTATCATCTGTTTCCTGGAAAATATTGTGAATGACTTGTCTAGATTGTGATGCTGTTGAACATGGAGTGGCATTTATCTCCGGCTTTCTACTGGCGGCTCTACCAAGGGATGTGGCATTCTTTGGTATTGCTATGGGGTAGTCTTGGACTACTTATTTTCTGAAGATTCAGACGTGGCAGGTTTGAAGTCTTTGGAGTTTTAAAGCAGAATGGAGGTTGTTTACTCAAAACTTGGTAGTTGAATCAAGTCTGTGTGAGCATGGAAATCTGTTTCTGCAAAGGGATGAGGTTCTTCTAAGTGGCAGAAGGAAGAGCTGAATTCAACAGTTAGATGTCATAATGTTTTGACATCTAGCTTAACATCAGAAGTCTCAGCTGGTGATGTGGCACATCAGCTTAAGATAAGGTGATCTACAGGAGAATGGGAGTGATAGATTCTTCAAAAAGGTCTATCTCATGCAGTTTGCGAGAGCTGTGGATGAGAAGATGTTACATGACTAAGAGGCTTGGTGGATCCAAGATGTCTTGCTATAGGGCAAGTAGTTCGTGTGACTTGAAGATCTAGTTTCATTAGTAGATCAGGGTATCTTGTGGGAGTTCTGAAGATGAGTAAGGTTAATCAAAAGGTGGCATTTGATTGGTTTCACAATGTGCGTTCAAGCAGGATGCTTGAAACTGATTACTCTTTTGTTAAAGAGTAGTTAGTTGAAATTATTGAAGGTTCTGGTTCTCTGGGAGCATGTGGCAGAAGTTCTGGGTTGAGAATGGAAGCATATCTTCTTGGTGGTTGAGAGTTTATTTCTCTCTAGGTTCCTGAAGACTTCTTTGTTCAAGCTGGTGGGTCAGTGTTGTGTGAAGATATTCAGTGTGGATTACTATGCTGATAGTAAGTCCAGTAGTGAAGCATATCAAGAACCATGGTGTGTGGTGTCTGTGATGTGTGGAAGATGTCCTAACTGATGTTAGAACATCTTTGGGTTAGTTATCCTTGGTGAAGGATTTCAGGTTCTGTGATGAACTGGTGACTTGCATCGTGTCCAAGAAGTATCTACATGATCATCCGGGAGAATGATGGAGTAGAAGGGTCCCTTGGAAGGAGGATGTAAGTATTTGTGAAGACTGAAGTGGATCATGTGTTGATTGCATGGAAGTCTGTTTCCTGAATGCGTTCAGAAGTAGAGATTTACCATAAATCAGAAGTATTCCAGGTTATCATACGGGAGAATCATAGGAATGACTGTCTTGGATTGCAGGGTTTATCTCTATTGCTGGCTGGGTGAGGTCAATGGAAAATCTTGCATACGACATTGGAGCCCTTGGAGCCCTTGGAGCAAGTCATGCTAGTAGTGGATCAGTTTAGCAGCTGTGAAGTTTTGGAGCATGCATACGATAGCTGACATCGTGGTAACAAACTAAGGGGCCCTGTGCGTCTCTTTGAGGAATGTGAAGCATTCTAATTCAATTGGTTTGTGCCTCAAGCAACGGGATATCTATACATGAGAATTCAAGAGGAGTTCGTGTGGTGTATAAGATGGTTGTGGAATGAGGGGGATCAATGGGACTTTGATCTTAAGCCAAGAGTTTGTTATGGTTGGTATACACGTACTCATGGGATGCATGACTTTAATCATGTATGAGTCATTATTGTTTCTTGTCAGAGGGAACAATAATGAGTTACTGGTTGCATTCAGCAGGTGTGTTGAAGAGAGGGTGCGCTCTTGAAGACATGAAGATGCGTCTTATGTTTTCCAGTCATTAGCTTGGGTGTTCAGTGGAGGAGCACCAGTTACCTTAGTCAGGGGGAGAGGCCTCTTGATCTAAGATGAAGTTCCAGTTTGCATTTGTGCGTCAAGCAAACTGAGATGTCAAGATGGCTTAGCATTATTGTTGAAGATCCAGTTTGCATTTGTTCGTCAAGCAAACTGAGATGTCAAGGAGGATGGCTTGACATTATTGGGGAAGTTCCAGTTTGCATTTGTGCGTCAAGCAAACTGAGATGTCAAGGAGGATGTCTTGACATTAGAGTATTGTTGCAAGTTGTGAGAAACTTGGCAATGCATACTTGAATGGTTCTTATTGGATGCTTAAGAATCATTGATGAGTCTGGGAGAATTTATTTTTCTCTGCAGATTGTAGTCACGAAAAACTGTGAAGAGTTTATACAATACATAAATCTATTGGTTGCTGACAGGAAGAAGTTAGTTCTGTGCTGTAGCGAGCGATTTTTGACGTGGTTCTTAAGCACTGTCGCTCTGGGGTACTACAGGTCGATTCATTTTTTTCCTATTAAGCTGACTAAGGAAGGGAAATACATGTCTCCAATTAACCCTGCTTGCATGCTGAGTTTAAACAGATGACTGTTGGTTTACAGATGCGGTTTAGATTGTGGGCCTCTCTCTGCTTATTTTGTTAAGAATGAAATGACGGGACTATTCACGGGGATTTTGGATAGCTACTGGATTTGATGTTTTTTAATTAGTGTGCTCGATAAGATTCTTTTGCAATCTTATGCCTACGTATTCCCGTTTAATGAAACAGGGAAATCAGAGCGATCCTAGTTCCTCCTATTTTATGGGAGGAAAAAAAGGTCGTTTTAGTGTCTTGTTCAAAGCCCAAGACATGAAGCTAAAATGCGGTTTGTATCTTGTTCAAAGCCCAAGATGTGAAGCTGAAGGGTCTATTTGTATCTTGTTCGAAGCCCAAGATGTGAAGCTAAAGGGTTTTGACTTTAGAGAGAATTTATCATCTCTAAAGAGGGGTATTTGGTCTGTTTATCACAACTGTTGCGTGACAGGTTATAAAGGAGAATTACTTTAACTGGGATATATGAATCCAGCAATGCCATAATTTCCTTTATAGGGGATTTTCAACCTGAAGGAGAAGACATTAACTAAGTTTAGAGCAATGTTATCTTTTCTTAGGAATTTTTCATGCTAAAAGAGGGACAGTGGCGTGGATGTAAATAATCCAAAGGTTGCCACTTACAACAATTAGATGGGGGAAAAGGAGTTGTTGATGTTTGTATCCTATGAGCAAGGCACAGATTTTGATGCTAAAATTTTGATTGACTCAACCGAGGTTTCCTTATACAAAGCCTAAGAGGAGGCTATTGACCCAACAAGAGGGTGTTTTTATGTGTCTCGTATAAAGCCCGAGAGAGAGGCTAAAAGGTTTTGACTTAACATGAGAGTCTTTTATACTCAACAAGAGAGTGATTTGTATCCCGTATGAAGCCCGAGATGGAGGCTAAAAGGAGGTTGACTCAACAAGAGAGTCTTTTATACTCATCAAGAGAGTGTTTTGTATCTCGTACGAAGCCCGAGATGGAGGCTAAAAGTTTCACTCAACAAGAGAGTGCTAATAAGTGACTGACTCAACAAGAGAGTGCTTTTATGTGTGTCTTGTACGAAGCCCAAGACGGAGGCTAAAAGGAAGATTGACTCAACAAGAGAGTCTTTTTTACTCATCAAGAGAGTGTTTTTGTATTTCGTACGAAGCCCGAGATGGAGGCTAAAAGGAGGTCGACTCAACAAGAGAGTCTTTTATACTCAACAAGAGAGTGTTTTGTATCTCGTACGAAGTCCGAGATGGTGGCTAAAAGTTTGACTCAACAAGAGAGTCTTTTATACTCAACAAGAGAGTGATTTGTATCTTGTACGAAGCCCGATATGGAGGCTAAAAGGAGATTGACTCAACAAGAGAGTCATTTATACTCAACAAGAGAGTGTTTTTGGATCTCGTACAAAGCCCGAGATAGAGGTTGAAAGGGTTATTGACTCAACAAGAGAGTCTTTTATACTCAACAAGAGAATGGGAAATCCAAAGGGTATTGAGACTGTCCAAGTCTACTGGTGGTTTGAGAAATTGATTCTCAGGTAGTGAATGATCTTTGTATGATGCCCAAGAGAAGACTGGTATGTTAAGGGATGAAGGTCAACCCATTAACAGGTCTGACACTTGACTCAGAAAGACAACTCTAGCAAATTGATGACTAGGTTCTGTTCCTATACTTGTAGAGGTCTCTGGGTCCTTGTACTAAGCCAAAGAGAAGGCATGAGAGCTTTTAAGAAGCCAAAAGGGTCCTTGTACAACGCCTAAGAGGAGGCGGGGATGCTTTTAAGAAGCCTGTGGGTCCCCAAACCCCGAGAAGTTCAAGACATGCCATTCAACGAGAATAGATCAAGCCAGGAAAGTCCGAGAATTTGGAAGAAACTCAAGAGATGCCATTCACGGAGAAAAGATCATCTCTGGGGATTAGAGTTTCTTTGACAATGTCTAAGGGTGACAGTCTGAGAAAGGGTTCACTGAGAATGCTGCCTTTCACGTCTCCATATTGTTTAACCCCAAGAGGAGGGAAGACTGTATCTGGTAATCCTATGGGGGTCTAGTTTTGTTTGTATTTAAGAGTGACCAACAGGGCTTTACCTAGTGCTAGACGCAGTTGCTGGGGAAAACTCTAAATAACTATACTAGTATTACACAGTGGATATTTGACAAGTATATAAAAGTTTGTGAAAGAAGACTTACAGTGAGCATCCCCACAATACAGTTATATATATATGAAAGCAGATAAAGAAAGCGGGTAAACACTTACTCGGTTGTAGAGCTTCCATGCTGTTTGGTTAGGTTGTTCAACAAAGAAAACTTTGATAACAATATTATATTTAAAATCTAAGGATAAAGTGCTTTGAAAAGATTGTTGGGGCTTACAGCTCAAGGAGAGGCCCAAGGTTTTATCAGTGATTGCACTGTGGTTTTGAAAACTATACAGAGGGACTTATACAATATGTGAGGCCCAAAAAAAGGTTTTCTGTACAAAGGGATGGGTCTTACACTCTCTCAAGAGGCCCAAAGGTTTATTTTTATACAAGTGGTGGGGCTTACAGCTCAAGGAGAGGCACAAGGTTTTGTTTTAAAAGGAGACGATCGCGCCGTAATTTTGAAAATACAACCGGACTTATACAACATCTGAGGCCCAAAAAAGGTTTGTATTTACAAAGGATTGGGTCTTACACTCTATTAGAGGCCCAAAAGTATTTTAAAAAAGAGTAAGATGGGTCTTATAGATCAAGGAGAAGCCCAGTGTTTTTTTTATTGAAAAGGCGACGATCGCGCCGTTTGTTTTTTACGGTATCAGGACTTATACAATACACTGAGGCCCAAAAAATGTTTTGGTCAAAAAGGGATTGGGTCTTACACTCTATTAGAGGCCCAAAAGTGTTTGAAAAAGATTTGTTAGAGTGAAAATCAAAGAAACCCCAATTTCATTTTTTAAAGGCATTTTTCAAAGAAAAATCAAGTAAAAAATGATAAAAATATCAAATAAAATCATTAATCATGTTATAAACAATGATTAAGGTTTATGAAAAAGTATTTTATCCACATGAATATTTAAAATCATTTTGGTTTTAAAAATCAAGAAAAAGAAATCATTTTAAAAGCATTTAAAACAATTTAAAACAATATTTTTGAATATATTAAAAATATATCAAATAATAATATTTTTTTGTGATTTTTTGTGGATTAAAATATTATGGAGTATGAATAAGAAGTGTGTAAAACAAAATTGGAAAATGATGATTTTTGCTATGTAAAAGAATTGGTTGAGTTTTGAAGATAAAATAAGAAAAAGGAAAGATGTCACAACATCACATTCGACATCTCTTTTAGTTTTCAACATCTTTTTTATCAAACTTCCAACACTCATAACTCTCTCAATTTTTAACGAAATTAAAATCCGTAAGAACCTATCTTGACCGATTTTTCACAAGGAATCCAATGGTACTACTCATACATACAACTTAATGTACAGAATGCACGAAACAAAAAACCAGAACTGCACATGGATTTTAAAACAACATAAACTCCACAAATAAACATGTTAAAGTGCAAACAGTGGGAGGATCACAACATACACATTAAGGACTACAATTTTGCTTCAAGAATTATTCAATATGATGCATGTATGTGGACATCAAAGGAAAGCATGATTCAAAGAAATAAAGTTGTGAAGCTTACCTCTTTTTTGGAGATTTTGTGCAACCTACCAAGTGCTTTGTTCCAGAAATGATTTGATGCTTTGGACACCCTCAAATGACCTCTTAGAAGCTTTTAGGATGGTTGGAATCAGCTGAAAACATCTGGAGCAAGTTTGAGCTCTTTCTTGCAAAATGGGCAAAAGTGGCCAAAATGCCAACTCTCTCAAATGGTGTTCCAGATGGGGGGGGAACCATTTGGGATAGTTCAAGGATGATATTTGGAGTGTGTTTGAGGTCTTATCTGGTTTGGAAAGTGACTGAATCAAGACATGGCTTGAAAAATGCAAAAAAGTCCAATTTTGAGGTTTTGAGAGGTGACTTTGTGATTTTGGTATTATAGGTCACTTGTGAGAGTTTGGACAGCTTAGATATGACATATTGGATGTGTTTGGATCATGAGTTGTGATGGAAATGCTCTCTAACTCAAAGAATCAGAATTACCTTGCTAAAGAAGGTATTTTGGAGTGAAAGAAGTGATTTTGAGGAAAGCATCTGTTTGATGGCTTTGGTGTACTCAAACTGAGCACAAATGAGCTCTATTTATAGTAGAGAAAGTTTGTTTTGCAAGCAATAGTGAATGGCAACTGCAGCAGAGGTTTGTCCAATGGTTGCATTTTGGAATCCCAAGTCTCCTCTAGCCATTGACTAGAGGTTAGGGCACAGGCTGCTGGTTCCCTTGTTGTTGGATGAATCTTGACTGAATTCAGTTGGAAGAAGCTCAGTCCATGCCACCTTGGTGCATCCATTAAATGCTCCAAAACAAAATTGGAGTTTTGTCCCTCTTTTAGGGTTTTCTAGGTTTGTCATGCTATTTTTGGTTCCAAGGACTTTGGAGGCTTATGGATCAGATCATCCCCCTTGGATTTGATCCTCAGATGTGTCCAAAATGATGACAAGGCTTAAAAATTCGTGTGGCACAAGAAATGTGCAAATCTGTCCTGAAACCTGTCTTAAAAATGAGCTGCAGCAAGCCTTGTTGCAAAATCCATAACTTCTTGCTCAAGAATGATAAATGGCTGTTCCAGGACTTTATGGAAAGCTGAGATGACATACTTTAACTTTGATGTTTGACCCTAGACTTGGTTCAACTTGGATCATGGAGAAAAACATCCTTGAAGTTGGGACATTCTTGCTGGAAAAATATTAATGATGTCCTATGAAATGTTGAAACATTTGACAACTTTGAACATTAACAATTCCAAACTCTAATCACTTATATCTTTTAATCCATTATGATATTTTGAGTTGAAGTGAATTGCATATTTGATGCTTGTCATGCATGGTGACAAAGCTTGAAAATTGTGTGGCACAAGAAAAAGTGCACAAAATCTGTCCTAAAAAACAGCTGCAGCAAGCCTTACTGTAAAGTCCATAACTTCCTGCTCGAGTATGATAAATGGACGTTCTACAACTTTCTGGAAAGCTGAGATAACGTACTTCAACTTTGATGTTCAAGGTTTGTGAAGATAAGACTTGTAAAGTTGTCAAAAATGACCTTGAACTTGTGTGATCAAATCTGTCCTAAAAGCTGTCATGAAAATTCTGTTTTATCAATGCCTTTTGCAGAGACCATAACTTTCTGCTCGAGAATGATAAATGAGCTTTCTAGGACTTTCTGGAAAGGTGAGATTACGTACTTCAACTTTGCTGTTCAAGGTTTGGCTTGAATCAACTTGGATCATGGAGAAAAACATCCTTGAAGCTGGGACATTCTTGCTGGAAAAATATTAATGATGTCCTATGAAATGTCGGAACATTTGACATTAAGAATTCCCAACTTTGATCACTTATATCTTTCAATCCTTATGATATTTTGAGTTGTTTCCTTCTACAATGTTGAAGTATCAAATACCCTCTTTAAAAGTAGCTCTTACGCAAAATCAATGGATGCTTGGATCAATAGTTACAACCTTGAAAAGTTGTGCACTTGAACATGATTTTAACTTAGAATTTTTTTTTTAAGTTTCCTTCAATTTGATCAATTTTGCAAATTTCCATGATTTCTTGATTTAAATTTGATCAAATTAAATCATCCATCATATTTTCTTGAGTAATGGCTTGTGAAGCTCAAAGTTGACCAAAGTCAAACATTGACTTTCTGCGTCAGTTGACTTTGTATTAGATGAACTTGAGGCTTGATCCACTTGAAATGTTTCACTCTTGTGCTTAATTCTTGATGTGGGAGTCCTCTTGATCCTTTGTGGATATTTGAGAGGTTAGACAAGTTGAAGATCATGTCATTCCTTGATTGATCCTTTGTCTAAATGCTCTGAGAGGGCTTGGAACCCTAATTCTTTGAGTGTAGAGAATGCTCACCCATCTTTGCGGAGACTAATGAGTATGAAAGTTCATCCATATTGTGATGATGATTTGCACAATGATGGGAATCTTAGTGGTCAAAATTTGGGGTATGATAGATGCCCCTATTTAATCTTCTTGGACTCGAAGGTGTGAATGACGAAGGTATTCGGGCATTCGGGGTGCAAGAGGATTAAATATCGGAATACCCAAAATTTTGACGGTGGTTATGAACAGCAGTTTGCTCATCCATGTTCTTTTGCTAAGCAATGATGCTTAGAATAGGTAGAAACTTCCCCTCGATCCTGGTCTTTTACCAAGGAACTGGTCTCAATTTATGAAATAAACTTCCCCTCGATCCTGGTTTCCTACCAAGGAACTGGTCTCAGTTTCTGATATAAACTTCCCCTCGATCCTGGTTTCCTACCAAGGAACTGGTCTCAGTTTCTGATATAAACTTCCCCTCGATCCTGGTTTCCTACCAAGGAACTAGTCTTAGTTTCTGATGTGAACTTCCCCTCGATCTTGGTTTCCTACCAAGGAACTGGACTCAGTTTCTTTTGTCAATAAACTTTCTTAACAAGGGACGCTATTTTTAGCGGCTTTCCTTCAAACTTCTCGCCGAATTTTCCTGGGGAGATGCCATTTGAGTGGAAAAAGTTTTGATGTCAGACTTGTTGGGGAACCCATTCGTCTGAGTTGTAGAGATACACAAACTTCTCTGTTTGGAGATGCCATTTGTCGACTCTACTGGGGAAAGCGAGTCTCTTGAGAAACTGTTTCCGTTTAGGGGTGTTACATCATACTTTTCCTGAGGTCTTTTCAGAGAAATGCCATACGATGTACCCCAATTTTGAGGGGCTTTCTCTGGGGATTTTCCTTAATCCGGGAAAGCGAATATATCATCTTCAATGGCGAAGAGTGATATTTGTCGCAAGTTTTCTTGTTTCTTAGAGGTTCAAGTTATCAAAGTGGTCAAGGACCGTCTCTAATCCAGAGGTAAACTAGAGAGAAATTACTTAGATGATTCACTTCCTGACGAGGAAAGATCTGACAACTCGATTGAGAGGACTTTTATCACTAGGGGATAAGACTGACTGGAGTGATAGTGATGTGATATGAATATGCATGTAAATTAATAATGCATGATGTATGTATGTATATGCTGACAAAACTGGCACGACATACAGATTAGAAGATGAACATGACTGGATACTCGGCCACTGCGGGGGACGAAAAGTATCTTCGGTTCAAGATAGCAATTCTGCCTTGCTTAGGAGAGATAATCCCTGCTGGGAATACTGTTGGTCGGGCTTAGGAGATAAGAACTCTGCCGGAGATGTCGGACAGAACATTCGCATCTGAAATTTCTGATCCTTCATTTAGGTGTCCTGGTTTAGAAGGAGTACTTTGATTCTGCACTTTGAAGCTCGATTACTTTTGGAGAAGCGACCGATGTTCTTTCGATGTTCAACAGTCAAAAGAAATTGCCATCTTTATTTTAAAGCAGACAAGTTTTAACAAGTAAATTCATTTTTGTTTCGTTTCAAGAATCGTTGATCATGTTAAAATGTCGTTCTATAAAGCTAAAACAAATAAGAATTGCAAACAAAAGCACAAGGGCTCAAATTTTATTGATAGGATGGAAATCAGCCAAATGCGTGATTCCATGGAGTATTTACAAAGTTAGAAAATGGTAATTTAAGGGAAAAGGGATACATTGAAACATAACGACCGCTATCCTTCTACCAACTTTGAATTCTAGACATCCTGAGTTTCGGTCGAAGATGACCTTAACTGGAGTTTTCCTGATGGATGGCATGACTGCTGAGGAATTCAACCTTGTCAGACATAGTTACTTGCCATTATCCCTAATTTTTGCCTGGATTGTACTTTGAGATTTCCAATCCACCGGGGTGATTTTTGATTATGTCTCTAATTTTTGCCTGGACCGCCCTTTCGAGTTTTCAATCCACCGAGACGTTTTTTTTAGGCGAAGTATTTTTTGACTACGTCAACATTCGTGGGGTAGGCAAATTCTTCTCCATCCATGGTCGCGAGTCTCAAGGCGCCGCCTGAGAATGCTTTCTTGACCACATAGGGGCCATCACAATTCGGAGTCCACTTGCCCCGAGAATCAGTGAGAAATGATTGTATCTTCTTGAGCACGAGGTCTCATTTCTTGAAGACGCGAGGTCGGACCTTTTTGTCAAACGCCCTCTTCATTCTTTGCTGATACAACTGACCATGGCATAGTGCCGTTATTCACTTTTCTTCGATCAGATTCAGCTCGTCGTGTCGACTCTGACACCATTCAGCTTCTGTAAGCTTAGCTTCCATCAATACCCGGATTGATGGGATCTCTACTTCTACGGGGAGCACTGCTTCCATGCCATATACTAGAGAGAAAGGGGTTGCCTCAATTCTGTTTCCGTAATGATTGACAGCTTCGTCAAAGATTAGTCCCCATTGGGAACCTGGTTCTGGCCCTTCACTGGGTAGTGGTCCATTGCAATCTTTCATTTTTAAATACATGACATCTTCGTCTGGGAAGTCAAACCCGATTGATTCCTAATCGTCAATCGGTTGATGAGCCAAATGATCGGCTAAAATACTCCCTTTAATGACTTTCTGAGCGTGGTACTCGATGTCGTATTCTAATAACAACATCTGCCAACAGGCAATCCTTCCCGTGAGAGCAGGTTTCTCAAAGACATACTTTATTGGATCCATTTCGGAGATTAACCAAGTAGTGTGATGAATCATATACTGGCGAAGACGTTTGGCTGCCCAAGCCAAAGCGCAACAAGTTTTCTCAAGCATAGTATACCAAGTCTCACAGTCGGTGAATTTCTTGCTCAAATAGTAGATGGCAGACTCTTTCCGTTTGGTTTCGTCTTGTTGGCCAAGTACACAGCCCATGGAGTCTTCCAAGACTGTTAGGTAGATGATCAGTGGTCTTCCTTCCACTGGAGGTGATAGAATCGGTGGGTTCAACAGGTATTCTTTAATACTGTTGAAGGCGGTTTGGAAATCTTCTGTCCAAACGCAGTCCTGATTCTTTTTGAGTAATTTGAAGATTGGCGCACATGTCGTGATCATGAGGAATATGAATCTGGAGATGTAGTTCAAATGTCCCAGGAATCCTCTGACTTGTTTTTCAGTTTTCGGAGAAGGCATTTCTTGAATGGCCTTGACCTTGTCACGATCAACCTTAATTCCTTTATGGCTGATGATGAACCCTAAAAGTTTCCCTGAACGGACACCGAAGGTGTATTTGTTGGGATTTAAGCGGAGTTTGTACTTTCTCAACCGCTCGAATAGTTTTGACAGGTGGGTCACATGCTCCTCCTCTGTTTTAGTTTTGGAAATCATGTCATCGACATATACCTCGATCTCTTTGTGTATAATGTCATGAAAAAGAGTAGTCATGGCCCTTTGATAGGTTTCCCCGGCATTCTTCAAACCGAACGGCATTACCTTGTAATAAAAGGTACCCCATGGGGTAATGAACGAAGTTTTCTCCATGTCTTTCAGCGCCATTTTGATCTGGTTATAGCCCGAGAATCCATCCATGAAGGGGAAAACTTTGAACTTTGCTGTACTGTCTACCAGCATGTCAATGTGTGGTAAAGGAAAGTCGTCCTTCGGGCTAGCCTTGTTTAGATCTCTGTAATCGACACACATTCTGACTTTTCCGTCCTTTTTTGGAACGGGTACGATGTTGGCTAACCATTGAGGATATTCTGATGTGGCGAGGAAACCTGCATCAATCTGTTTCTGTACCTCCTCTTTGATTTTGATGGCCATGTCCGGATGAGTTCGTCTTAACCTCTGTTTTACTGGTGGACATTCTGATCTCAACGGTAGATGATGTTCCACGATGCAGGTATCCAACCCTGGCATTTCCTGATAGGACCAAGCGAATACATCAGGGAACTCTTTGAGAAGCTTTGTCAAACTTTCTTTGACAGTGGATTGAGCAGTGCCCCAATCCTGACTTCTTTTCTCTCTTCCTCTGAACCCAAGTTGACCGTTTCCAACGACTCTTTATGAGGTTTAATGGACCTTTCCTCTTGTCTGAGTAATCAGGATATCTCTTCTGGAATTTCTTTGTCATCTTCTTCTTCAGCCTCAAATATCGATAATTCAAAGTTGGGAGAAGGCATCGGATCGTATGTGTCAAAGGGGTTTAAAACAAGAAATCTGCATGACGTGATGATTTGTGTTTAGAAGAGATAGAGAAAATGCAAGTGTGTGCAGTGTATTTTTTTGAAAAAACTGCTTGTTTATTATTATTTGTTTTTTAGGATTACCATTTTCTGAGAAAAGCAAAAAGAGAAAACAACAATAAATGCGGAAATTACAGAACGACATTATTTTATTTATGAACAAGTCAATTCTTGAAACTACAGCCCTATAAAACAAAACTCTGTCGCTTTGGGCAAAGCGAAGAGGGATATTTACAAAAAGTGAGCCCTATCAAAACATCCGTTTCACCTGGGCAGGGTGAAAGGTTAAGATAAAGATGACAATTACTTTGACTTATGAACGATCTTCGGAACATCGACTGCAACCCATTGGCGGCGAACTCCTCGGTGAATCACAAAGTCTGGTACCTTTCTTGATTTGTCTTCAAAAATAATGCTGATTTCTGGTGGAGCATAATCATTGGAATCTGTCTCCCAGGCAGAGTTGTCGTAGGAGGATTCCTCTGTTGTATTTTGCATAGTATTTGTGCTCTCAGGCAAATCTCCCCACCCAGTTGGCTGGATGTCTTCGAGCCTGATACGAGAGCTTTCAGGAGCAGTGTATTTGACCATGAAGTCATATTTGCCACTCGGTTGTCCTAAGGTGTCCCACATTTCTTTGGAAATGGAGGAGTCATCCCTTTCGATGACGTTGACCTCGGGAAAAACATAGTTAATGAATTCTAGTCCTGTAAACTTTACAAATTCATTGTCGCACTGGATATTTTTGGAATGACCTGAGTGTTGATCCCATGACATGGTGGGGACGTAGGTATTCTTTTCAATGATGTTCAGCTGTTTTTCATTGTTCGGCTGATTTTCTTTCCCCAGGTCTCCTGGGTACGATTGCCAGATAGGCAGACCATCCATTGGGCCATAATAGTCATGGTCAAAGTTGTCTTTCATCAGAGTGTCCTCCTCTAATGAGTTTGGTGGAGCAGGACATCCTTCCAGATCACAATATCCATATATCATTTCGACGTCTGACTTGGGTATAAATCTCGGACTCTGTGCGGGATAGAAAAATGGCGTAGGCACCTCTTCCTGAGACATATAACCATCCTCGTTAAGATAGGACTTCCATTCCTCATCTGTGTCGGAGGAATCTCCCTTGTTGAGGGTATGTACTTCTTGAGACACTGGGTGAAGGATGTAACGCCCTGGTTTTTGTTAGATTTATTTAATCGATTTGATTTAATTATTTTTGGCCTTTATATTATTTTATTCTTGGTTATTACGTTTTATCGCGTTTTGGGAACGTTTGCGAGAAAATTGAGTGTAGGGGTATTTTGGTCTTTTTGGCTAGGGGGTTATTGTTTTTCATAAAATAGGAAATAGAGAGAAAAATAGAGAGAATAGAAAGAAAAGAAGGAAAAGAGAAAGGAAAGAAGAAAAAGAGGAAAAACTTGGAGTGTAAGAAATCGAATCAACCGACACTTCGAAGCACGATTAATCGGGTAAGGGTGTGAAACTCGATTATCTTATCATTGTGTATGAATATGTATGTGTATGTTTGAAGTATATTTGTCTTTCCATAGTTTTCAATTCTAGGTTGGAAATGAGAAAAATGATTGGGAATCGATGTTTTCGCAGTTGGAATGTGATATAAATGTTGTAGGATACTTGTTGTTATGATTGTGGTATGTTTTAGTGGTCATGTTATGGTTTGGAAGGGATTTTGGTTGAAGAAATATGGTTTTTGGACCCATAACAGCGCTGCAGAATTTCTGAGTTTTCCTTGGTTCGCCTAGCGAAGCGAAAGCGAATGATTTTCGAGGGTTCGCCTAGCGAGCCCGTCAGCGAAGGTCAGCGAATGTTCGCTAACGTTGTTCGCCTAGTGAACTTTGTATCTTTTCAGTTATGTTTATTGCTGCCTTGGTTCGCCCAGGGATTCGCGAAGCGAACGGCAAGGCGAAGGTTCGCCAAGGAGTTCGCCTAACGAACTTTGTGTCTGTTTTGGTCTGATTGTGGTTTCACCTGGACATTCGCCTAGCGAAGCTGGTAGCGAATGCTCGCTAGAAGGTCTGCCTAGCGAACATGACAGTTTGTGCAGTTTTGTTTCCTTCATAACTTTTGATCCGTAGCTCGGATCGAGGCGCGGTCGGATGCGTTGGGAAGCTAATGAAATGTTCTTTCTTATAAAAAATGGTTTTGAGATTAGTGGCCGATTTAATTGTGTTGGGATTTTGGAAATGTGTCGTTTTGTCGACTTTTACCGTCGTAATTGTGTGCAATTGATGTGTTATCATGCAATATGTTTTGATATATATAACGTATAGCTTGTGTGCTGTTATATGATGTGAATGCATGTAATGCAATGTTGTGATGATGGTTTGTGGCCTTATGGCAAATAAATGCATTATTTTGGGTTTGATTTCAATGCATGATTATTGATGTTGAGATGGTTCACATGGTTGTATATATGTATGCATTTGATTGTCATGAGTCATTGTATGCCAAGCATCATGATATGCATTCTTGTGATGTCATGTGCCCCAGTGGGTGTGAGCGACGAAACGATTCCAGAGGGAATCTGCTGTAACGGCCGTGTGCCTTATACAAAGAGGACCTAAAGCGACATTATAGACGATCGTGTGCCTTATACAAAGAGGACCTAAAGCGATCGGATCGTGTGCCTTATACAAAGAGGACCTAAAACGATCCATAAACATCGTGTGCCTTATACCAAGAGGACCTAAAGCGACAGGGAACATCGTTTGCCCGACGAGGAGTTACACTAAGTAACAAACGATGATTCCAATAATTCCTAAGTGAATTAATGATGAGATGATGGATGAAACGGTACCGCATTGCATTGTATAGAGTCGTTGTGTCAGTCTCTGTGCATTTGCATAAATCATGAACGGATTGATTATGTGTGGAATTGTGAATGGAATTGATGAGTTGATATATATATATATATATATATATATATATATATATATATATATATATATATATATATATATATATATATGTTGGTGATAAATGCATTGAGCATGATTGATATGCCGTTGTGATGGATGTATGAGATATGGATTGTGGTGTTGTGTATTTGAATTATGGTGTAAGTTGTGGTGAGAATGTTTTACATGTGTATTTTGTGTCATTATATATTTGTATGCAACTATATTATAATTGTGTTTCTCAGCCTTCTGCTGTTTTGAATGCTCTATGAGGCATTGCAGATTAGATGTTGGAGGTCTTTTTATGAAGATTATGTCTTCATTCTTTTGTCGGTCAGCTTTGATATGTAGCACCGGGGAGTCGGGGAGATCGTTATGTGATTTATGTGTATATGTATATATATCTTTTTGGATTGTACATGTATGATTCTGTGTATGGCAGACAAACTTCTATGTTTATATATATGAGATTTAAGTTGCAGATTTTTCACTTTTATTCTGTATCTGAATAGTGGGTGATAGGAATTGAGTTCCTCTGCTTATGTGGCTACTTGATTGTTGCATATCTATTTGAGCATGTTATTTTATTTCATCATTTTGATGTGACACTCCCGTCTATGCCATGAATGTTTTAATTATACTCTGATTATTTGTTATCGCTTTAATTGCTCGGGTTATAGATTAGGGGTGTTACATTAAGTGGTATCAGCGCCAATTTGTGTCAGTTTGTGTCTGTGTCAGTCTGTGTCGGTCATTGTGACCAAGTTGGTTGTTGTGTGACATTTGTGTTGGGTGAGCTGTTTGTTTAACCATAGTTACTGTTATTGGATGAACAAAATATGGTTGGTTGGAATGGCGCTGCTCTTGCTGCTGCTATGCAAGCTATGGCTCAGGCTGTGCGGGGTGCACCTAATGCTGGTGGGAATGATGAGTTCAGGAAGAACAAACCGTCTGTCTTCAAAGGAAAACATGATCCTGATGGTGCCCAGATTTGGCTTAAGGAGATTGAAAGAATCTTCCGAGTGATGGACTGTGCTGAGGAACATAAGGTGAGACTAGGTACTCACATGTTGTAGGAAAAGGCTGATGATTGGTGGGTTAGTGCGCGTCACGTGTGGGAAGCTACAGGTGAAGAGGTCACTTGGGCTTTATTTAGTAGGGAGTTTTTGAGGAAGTATTTTCCGAAAGATGTAAGAGGAAAGAAAGAGATAGAGTTCTTGGAGTTGAAACAGGGTAATATGATTGTTATTGATTACACTGCTAAGTTTGTGGAGCTTGTTCAGTTTTATCCACATTATGCTGAAGCAAGTGCGGAGTTTTCCAAATGTGTGAAGTTTGAGAACGGGTTGCGTCCCGAGATCAAACAGGCAATTGGTTATCAAAGAATCAGGAGGTTTCCAGATTTTGTGGATTGTTGTTGGATTTATGAGGAGGATAGCAAAGCTCGTTCTATTCATTATAAGAGTGTGAATGAAAGGAAAGGAAAGCAACTGTTTTGTGGGGGTCCTTATGTGTCACCAGCTGACAAGGGTAAGCAAAGGGCTAATTTTGATAAAAGGCCAAGTGGGGGAGGTATGAATAATCCTCTGAGATGTTTTAGGTGTGGTGACTTAGGACATCGTCAGTTTGAATGTAGAAAAGATATGAGGAAGTGTTCCAATTGTGGAGGTTTAGGACATGCCGCAGCTGATTGTAAGAGGAATGTGGTGAAGTGTTTCAACTGTGGTGAACCTGGTCATATTAGTACGAAGTTTCCGAAACCAAAGCAAGCTCAAGCTGGTGGAAAAGTATTTGCATTTTCAGGAACTCAGACTACTAGTGCGGATCGTCTGATCAGAGGTACTTGTTTTATTAATAGTACGCCTTTAGTTGATATTATTGATACCGGAGCGACTCATTTGTTTATTTCGTCTGAGTGTGCGCAGCGTTTGAATCTTTTGTTGTCATCGATGGATGGAGAGATGGTTATCGATACTCCAGGAATGGGGTCGGTAACTACTTCTTTGGTTTGTTTAAGTTGTCCTTTGACCATTTATGGTAAAGATTTTGAGATGGATTTGGTGTGTCTGCCGTTGGAGGGTTTAGATGTGGTTCTGGGAATGAATTAGTTGCAGTTCAATTGAGTTCATATTGATTGTTATCATAAGTTGGTAAGATTTCCTTCTCTTGAAGAAGACGAGGAATCGAGTTTCTTATCTACCAAAGAGTTGAAGAAAATTTTGGTGGATGAAGCTCAGTTGTTTGGGTTGTTTGCATCGTTGACCGTGGATAGTCAAGTTGTAATTGATGTGGGTCCAGTTGTGTGTGATTTTCCAGAGGTGTTTCCGGAGGATATTTCAGATGTGCCGCCAGAGAGAGAGGTGGAGTTTTCTATAGATCTAGTTCCTAGTACTAGACCTGTATCTATGGCACCATATCGTATGTCGGCATCTGAGTTGGTTGAGTTGAAGAAGTAGTTGAATAAATTGTTAGAGAAGAGGTTTGTGAGGCCGAGTGTATCGCCTTGGAGTGCTCCAGTTTTATTGGTGAAGAAGAAAGATGGAAGTATGCGATTGTGTATTGATTATCGCCAGCTGTATAAGGTGACGATTAAGAATAAGTATCCTCTTCCGAGAATTGATGACTTGATGGACCAGTTGGTAGGTGCGTGTATGTTTAGTAAGATTAATTTGAGGTCAGGTTATTATCAGATTAGAGTGAAAGAGGAAGATATTCAAAAGACGGCTTTTAGGACACGATACGGACATTACGAATATTCCGTGATGCCGTTCGGGGTTTCTAATGCGCCGGGAGTGTTTATGGAGTATATGAATCGTATTTTCCATGAGCATTTGGATCAATTTGTTGTTGTGTTTATTGATGACATCTTGATTTATTCTAAGTCTCGGGAGGAACACGCGGAGCATTTGCGTATTTGTATTGCAAATTTTGAAGGAAAAGAGACTTTATGCCAAGTTGTCCAAGTGTGAGTTCTGGTTGTCCGAAGTAAGTTTTCTTGGGCATGTGATTTCAGGTAATGGTATTGCTGTGGATCTATCTAAAGTAGATGCAGTTCTACAATGGGAGGCTCCTAGATCTGTTACTGTAATTAGAAGCTTTTTGGGTTTAGCTGGATATTATCGAAGATTCATTGAAGGCTTTTCCAAGTTAGCACTTCCTTTGACCCAGTTGACTTGTAAAGGTAAAGCGTTTATTTGGGATATTCAGTGTGAGGAAAGTTTTAGTGAGTTGAAGAGAAGATTGACTACAGCTCCGATTTTGATCTTACCGAATCCTAGTGAACCGTTTGTTGTGTATTGCGATGCGTCTTTGATTGGGTTAGGTGGAGTGTTGATGCAGGAAGGTAAGGTGGTGGCTTATGCTTCAAGGCAATTGAGGGTTCATGAGAAAAATTACCCTACTCATGATTTGGAATTAGCAGCAGTGGTTTTTGTATTGAAATATGGAGGCATTATCTCTACGGTGCAAGATTCGAAGTCTTTAGTGATCATAAGAGTTTGAAATACTTGTTTGATCAGAAAGAGTTGAATATGAGGCAACGGAGATGGTTGGAATTTTTGAAAGACTACGATTTTAGCTTGAATTACCATCCTGGTAAAGCTAATGTGGTAGCCGATGCGTTAAGCCGGAAATCGTTGCATATGTCTGCTTTGATGGTTAAAGAGTGGGAACTTTTGGAAGAATTTAGAGATTTGAGTTTGGTGTGTGAATTGACATCTGATGGAGTGAGGCTTGGTATGTTAAAGGTTACTAATGATTTTTTGTTGACCGTTAGCGAGAAACAGAAGCTGGATGTGAAATTTGTTGATTTGATGATGGTTGGAGATAAAGGTGTGAATGGTGACTTTAAAGTGGATGATCAGGGTGTTTTGAGATTCTGTGGTAGAATTAGTATTCCTGATGATTTGGAATTGAAAAAGATGATTTTAGAGGAAGGACACCGGAGTAATTTGAGTATACATCCAGGAGCTAATAAGATGTATCAAGATTTGAAGAAGATCTTTTGGTGGTCCGGATTGAAGAGGGATGTGGCTCAGTTTGTTTATGGGTGTTTGACGTGTCAGAAGTCAAAGGTAGAACATCAGAAGCCTAGTGGATTTTTGCAACCGTTGGATATTCCCGAGTGGAAATGGGATAACATTTCTATGGATTTTGTGACAGGGTTGCCGAATACACAGAGGGGACATAATGCCATTTGGGTGATTATGGATAGGCTGACTAAATCGGCACATTTCATTTCGATTGACATCAGTTTTTCTCTAGAGAAGTTGGCTGAGATTTATATCCATGTGATTGTGAAGCTACATGGTGTTCCGTTGTGTATTGTTTCAGATCGAGATCCGAGGTTTACTTCCAGATTTTGGGAAAGTTTGCAAAAGGCGTTAGGTTCCAAGTTGAGATTGAGTTCGGCTTATCATCCGCAGACGGATGGTCAGACCGAGAGAACTATTCAGTCATTGGAAGATTTGTTGCGGGATTGTGTTCTTGAGCAAGGTGGTGCTCGGGATAGTTATCTTTCGTTGGTGGAATTCACGTATAACAATAGTTTCCATTCGAGTAATGGAATGGCACCTTTTGAAGCGTTGTATGGAAGAAGATGTCGAACACCTTTGTGTTGGCATGAATCTGGTGAGAGTTCGGTGGTTGGACCGGAGTTAATTCAACAAACTACGGAAAAGGTGAAACTTATTTGTGAGAAAATGAAGGCTTCTCAGAGTAGGCAGAAGAGTTAAGATGGTTCACATGGTTGTATATATGTATGCATTTGATTGTCATGAGTCATTGTATGCCAAGCATCATGATATGCATTCTTGTGATGTCATGTGCCCCAGTGGGTGTGAGCGACGAAACGATTCCAGAGGGAATCTGTTGTAACGGTCGTGTGCCTTATACAAAGAGGACCTAAAGCGACGTTATAGACGATCGTGTGCCTTATATAAAGAGGACCTAAAGTGATCGGATCGTGTGCCTTATACAAATAGGACCTAAAGCGATCCATAAACATCGTGTGCCTTATACCAAGAGGACCTAAAGCGACAGGGAACATCGTTTTCCCGACGAGGAGTTACACTAAGTAACAAACGATGATTCCAATAATTCCTAAGTGAATTAATGATGAGATGATGGATGAAACGGTACCGCATTGCATTGTATAGAGTCGTTGTGTCAGTCTCTGTGCATTTGCATAAATCATGAACGAATTGATTATGTGTGGAATTGTGAATGGAATTGATGAGTTGATATATATATATATATATATATATATATATATATATATATATATATATGTTGGTGATAAATGCATTGAGCATGATTGATATGCCGTTGTGATGGATGTATGAGATATGGATTGTGGTGTTGTGTATTTGAATTATGGTGTAAGTTGTGGTGAGAATGTTTTACATGTGTCTTTTGTGTCATTATATATTTGTATGCAACTATATTATAATTGTGTTTCTCACCCTTCTGCTGTTTTGAATGCTCTATGAGGCATTGCAGATTAGATGCTGGAGGTCTTTTTGTGAAGATTATGTCTTCATTCTTTTGTCGGTCAGCTTTGATATGTAGCACCGGGGAGTCGGGGAGATCGTTATGTGATTTATGTGTATATGTATATATATCTTTTTGGATTGTACATGTATGATTCTATGTATGGCAGACAAACTTCTATGTTTATATATATGAGATTTAAGTTGCAGATTTTCCACTTTTATTCTGTATCTGAATAGTGGGTGATAGGAATTGAGTTCCTCTGCTTATGTGGCTACTTGATTGTTGCATATCTATTTGAGCATGTTATTTTATTTCATCATTTTGATGTGACACTCCCGTCTATGCCATGAATGTTTTAATTATACTCTGATTATTTGTTATCGCTTTAATTGCTCGGGTTATAGATTAGGGGTGTTACATTAAGTGGTATCAGAGCCAGTTTGTGTCTGTGTCAGTCCGTGTCGGTCATTGTGACCAAGTTGGTTGTTGTGTGACATTTGTGTTGGGTGAGCTGTTTGTTTAACCATAGTTACTGTTATTGGATGAACAAAATATGGTTGGTAGGAATGGCGCTGCTCTTGCTGCTGCTATGCAAGCTATGGCTCAGGCTGTGCGGGGGGAACCTAATGCTGGTGGGAATGATGAGTTCAGGAAGAACAAACCATCTGTCTTCAAAGGAAGACATGATCCTGATGGTGCCCAGATTTGGCTTAAGGAGATTGAAAGAATCTTCCGAGTGATGGACTGTGCTGAGGAACATAAGGTGAGACTAGGTACTCACATGTTGTAGGAAAAGGCTGATGATTGGTGGGTTAGTGCGCGTCACGTGTGGGAAGCTACAGGTGAAGAGGTCACTTGGGCTTTGTTTAGTAGGGAGTTTTTGAGGAAGTATTTTCCGGAAGATGTAAGAGGAAAGAAAGAGATAGAGTTCTTGGAGTTGAAACAGGGTAATATGATTGTTATTGATTACACTGCTAAGTTTGTGGAGCTTGTTCAGTTTTATCCACATTATGCTGAAGCAAGTGCGGAGTTTTCCAAATGTGTGAAGTTTGAGAACGGGTTGCGTCCCGAGATCAAACAGGCAATTGGTTATCAAAGAATCAGGAGGTTTCCAGATTTTGTGGATTGTTGTTGGATTTATGAGGAGGATAGCAAAGCTCGTTCTATTCATTATAAGAGTGTGAATGAAAGGAAAGGAAAGCAACTATTTTTTGGGGGTCCTTATGTGTCACCAGCTGACAAGGGTAAGCAAAGGGCTAATTTTGATAAAAGGCCAAGTGGGGGAGGTATGAATAATCCTCTGAGTTGTTTTAGGTGTGGTGACTTAGGACATCGTCAGTTTGAATGTAGAAAAGATATGAGGAAGTGTTCCAATTGTGGAGGTTTAGGACATGCCGCAGCTGATTATAAGAGGAATGTGGTGAAGTGTTTCAACTGTGGTGAACCTGGTCATATTAGTACGAAGTGTCCGAAAACAAAGCAAGCTCAAGCTGGTGGAAAAGTATTTGCATTTTCAGGAACTCAGACTACTAGTGCGGATCGTCTGATCAGAGGTACTTGTTTTATTAATAGTACGCCTTTAGTTGCTATTATTGATACCGGAGCGACTCATTTGTTTATTTCGTCTGAGTGTGCGCAGCGTTTGAATCTTTTGTTGTCATCGATGGATGGAGAGATGGTTATCGATACTCCAGGAATGGGGTCGGTAACTACTTCTTTGGTTTGTTTAAGTTGTCCTTTGACCATTTATGGTAAAGATTTTGAGATGGATTTGGTGTGTCTGCCGTTGGAGGGTTTAGATGTGGTTCTGGGAATGAATTAGTTGCAGTTCAATTGAGTTCATATTAATTGTTATCATAAGTTGGTAAGATTTCCTTCTCTTGAAGAAGACGAGGAATCGAGTTTCTTATCTACCAAAGAGTTGAAGAAACTTTTGGTGGATGAAGCTCAGTTGTTTGGGTTGTTTGCATCGTTGACCGTGGATAGTCAAGTTGTAATTGATGTGGGTCCAGTTGTATGCGATTGTGTATTGATTATCGCCAGCTGTATAAGGTGACGATTAAGAATAAGTATCCTCTTCCGAGAATTGATGACTTGATGGACCAGTTGGTAGGTGCGTGTATGTTTAGTAAGATTAATTTGAGGTCAGGTTATTATCAGATTAGAGTGAAAGAGGAAGATATTCAAAAGATGGCTTTTAGGACACGATACGGACATTACGAATATTCCGTGATGCCGTTCGGGGTTTCTAATGCGCCGGGAGTGTTTATGGAGTATATGAATCGTATTTTCCATGAGCATTTGGATCAATTTGTTATTGTGTTTATTGATGACATCTTGATTTATTCTAAGTCTCGGGAGGAACACGCGGAGCATTTGCGTATTTGTATTGCAAATTTTGAAGGAAAAGAGACTTTATGCCAAGTTGTCCAAGTGTGAGTTCTGGTTGTCCGAAGTAAGTTTTCTTGGGCATGTGATTTCAGGTAATGGTATTGCTGTGGATCTATCTAAAGTAGATGCAGTTCTACAATGGGAGGCTCCTAGATCTGTTACTGTAATTAGAAGCTATTTGGGTTTAGCTGGATATTATCGAAGATTCATTGAAGGCTTTTCCAAGTTAGCACTTCCTTTGACCCAGTTGACTTGTAAAGGTAAAGCGTTTATTTGGGATATTCAGTGTGAGGAAAGTTTTAGTGAGTTGAAGAGAAGATTGACTACAGCTCCGATTTTGATCTTACCGAATCCTAGTGAACCGTTTGTTGTGTATTGCGATGCGTATTTGATTGGGTTAGGTGGAGTGTTGATGCAGGAAGGTAAGGTGGTGGCTTATGCTTCGAGGCAATTGAGGGTTCATGAGAAAAATTACCCTACTCATGATTTGGAATTAGCAGCAGTGGTTTTTGTATTGAAATATGGAGGCATTATCTCTACGGTGCAAGATTCGAAGTCTTTAGTGATCATAAGAGTTTGAAATACTTGTTTGATCAGAAAGAGTTGAATATGAGGCAACGGAGATGGTTGGAATTTTTGAAAGACTACGATTTTAGCTTGAATTACCATCCTGGTAAAGCTAATGTGGTAGCCGATGCGTTAAGCCGGAAATCGTTGCATATGTCTGCTTTGATGGTTAAAGAGTGGGAACTTTTGGAAGAATTTAGAGATTTGAGTTTGGTGTGTGAATTGACATCTGATGGAGTGAGGCTTGGTATGTTAAAGGTTACTAATGATTTTTTGTTGACCGTTAGCGGGAAACAGAAGCTGGATGTGAAATTTGTTGATTTGATGATGGTTGGAGATAAAGGTGTGAATGGTGACTTTAAAGTGGATGATCAGGGTGTTTTGAGATTCTGTGGTAGAATTAGTATTCCTGATGATTTGGAATTGAAAAAGATGATTTTAGAGGAAGGACACCGGAGTAATTTGAGTATACATCCAGGAGCTAATAAGATGTATCAAGATTTGAAGAAGATCTTTTGGTGGTCCGAATTGAAGAGGGATGTGGCTCAGTTTGTTTATGGGTGTTTGACGTGTCAGAAGTCAAAGGTAGAACATCAGAAGCCTAGTGGATTTTTACAACCGTTGGATATTCCCGAGTGGAAATGGGACAACATTTCTATGGATTTTGTGACAGGGTTGCCGAATACACAAAGGGGACATAATGCCATTTAGGTGATTATGGATAGGCTGACTAAATCGGCACATTTCATTTCGATTGACATCAGTTTTTCTCTAGAGAAGTTGGCTGAGATTTATATCCATGTGATTGTGAAGCTACATGGTGTTCCGTTGTGTATTGTTTCAGATCGAGATCCGAGGTTTACTTCCAGATTTTGGGAAAGTTTGCAAAAGGCGTTAGGTTCCAAGTTGAGATTGAGTTCGGCTTATCATCCGCAGACGGATGGTCAGACCGAGAGAACTATTCAGTCATTGGAAGATTTGTTGCGGGATTGTGTTCTTGAGCAAGGTGGTGCTCGGGATAGTTATCTTTCGTTGGTGGAATTCACGTATAACAATAGTTTCCATTCGAGTATTGGAATGGCACCTTTTGAAGCGTTGTATGGAAGAAGATGTCGAACACCTTTGTGTTGGCATGAATCTGGTGAGAGTTCGGTGGTTGGACCGGAGTTAATTCAACAAACTACGGAAAAGGTGAAACTTATTCGTGAGAAAATGAAGGCTTTTCAGAGTAGGCAGAAGAGTTATCATGATCGAAGGAGGAAAGATCTGGAGTTTCAAGAAGGCGATCATGTATTTTTTAGAGTTACACCGGTGACGGGTGTTGGTCGTGCATTGAAGTCGAAGAAGCTTACTTCTCGGTTTATTGGTCCTTACCAGATATCTGTGAGAGTAGTGTTGTGGCTTATAGGGTGACGTTGCCACTGAATCTTTCGAATTTACATGATGTGTTCCATGTTTCACAGCTTCGGAAGTATGTTCCGGATCCGTCGCATGTGATTCCGATGGATGAGGTTGAGGTAAGGGAGAACCTTACGGTTGAGGCATTACCGGTGAGAGTTTTGGATCGCGAGTTAAAGCGGTTAAGAGGCAAGGATATGGCGCTTGTGAAAGTAGAGTGGGGAGGCGCTGCTGAGGGTAATTTGACTTGGGAGTTGGAGAGTCGGATGCGGGAATAGTATCCGGAGTTGTTCGTCTCAGGTAATATTTTCGAGGACGAAAATTTCTAAGTGGGGGAGAGTTGTAATGCCCCAGTTTTTGTTAGATTTATTTAATCGAGTTTATTTAATTATTTTTGGTCTTTATATTATTTTATTCTTGGTTATTACGTTTTATAGCGTTTTGGGAACGTTTGCGAGAAAATTGAGTGTAGGTGTATTTTGGTCTTGTTGGCTTGGGGGGTTATTGTTTTTCATAAAATAGGAAATAGAGAGAAAAATAGAGAGAATAGAAAGAAAAGAAGGAAAAGAGAAAGGAAAGAAGAAAAAGAGGAAAAACTTGGAGTGTAAGAAATCGAATCAACCGACACTTCGAAGCACGATTAATCGGGTAAGAGTGTGAAACTCGATTATCTTATCATTGTGTATGAATATGTATGTGTATGTTTGAAGTCTATTTGTCTTTCCATAGTTTTCAATTCTAGGTTGGAAATGAGAAAAATGATTGGGAATCGATGTTTTCGCAGTTGGAATGTGATATAAATGTTGTAGGATACTTGTTGTTATGATTGTGGTATGTTTCAGTGGTTATGTTATGGTTTGGAAGAGATTTTGGTTGAAGAAATATGGTTTTTGGACCCATAACAGCGCTGCAGAATTTCCGAGTTTTCCTTGGTTCGCCTAGCGAACCTGGGGCGAAGCGAAAACGAATGATTTTCGAGGGTTCTCCTAGCGAGCCCGTCAGCGAAGGTCAGTGAATGTTCGCTAACGTTGTTCGCCTAGCGAACTTTGTATATTTTCAGTTATGTTTGTTGCTGCCTTGGTTCGCCCAGGGATTCGCGAAGCGAACGGCAAAGTGAAGGTTCGCCTAGCGAACTTTGTGTCTGTTTTGGTCTGATTGTGGTTTCTCCTGGACATTCGCCTAGCGAAGGTGGTAGCGAATGCTCGCTAGAAGGTTCGCCTAGCGAACATGACAGTTTGTGCAGTTTTGTTTCCTTCATAACTTTTGATCCGTAGCTCGGATCGAGGCGCGGTCGGATGCGTTGGGAAGCTAATGAAATGTTCTTTCTTATAAATAATGGTTTTGAGATTAGTGGCCGATTTAATTGTGTCGGGATTTTGGAAATGTATCGTTTTGTCGACTTTTACCGTCGTAATTGTGTGCGATTGATGTGTTATCATGCAATATGTTTTGATATATATAACGTATAGCTTGTGTGCTGTTATATGATGTGAATGCATGTAATGCAATGTTGTGATGATGGTTTGTGGCCTTATGGCAAATAAATGCATTGTTTTGGGTTTGATTTCAATGCATGATTATTGATGTTGAGATGGTTCACATGGTTGTATATATGTATGCATTTGATTGTCATGAGTCATTGTATGCCAAGCATCATGATATGCATTCTTGTGATGTCGTGTGCCCTAGTGGGTGTGAGTGACGAAACGATTCCAGAGGGAATCTGCTGTAACGGTCGTGTGCCTTATACAAAGAGGACCTAAAGCGACGTTATAGACGATCGTGTGCCTTATACAAAGAGGACCTAAAGCGATCGGATCGTGTGCCTTATACAAAGAGGACCTAAAGCGATCCATAAACATCGTGTGCCTTATACCAAAAGGACCTAAAGCGACGGGGAACATCGTTTGCCCGACGGGGAGTTACACTAAGTAACAAGCGATGATTCCAATAATTCCTGAGTGAATTAATGATGAGATGATGGATGGAACGATACCGCATTGCATTGCATAGAGTCGTTGTGTCGGTCTCTGTGCATTTGCATAAATCATGAACGGATTGATTATGTGTGGAATTGTGAATGGAATTGATGAGTTGATATCTATATATATATATATATATATATATATATATATATATATATATATATATATATATATATATATATATATATATATGTTGGTGATAAATGAATTGAGCATGATTGATATGCCGTTGTGATGGATGTATGAGATATGGATTGTGCTGTTTTGTATTTGAATTATGGTGTAAGTTGTGGTGAGAATGTTTTACATGTGTATTTTGTGTCATTATATATTTGTATGCAACTATATTATAATTGTGTTTCTCACCCTTCTGCTGTTTTAAATTCTCTATGAGGCACTGCAGATTAGATGCTGGAGGTCTTTTTGTGAAGATTATGTCTTCATTCTTTTGTCGGTCGCCTATGATATGTAGCACCGGGGAGTCGGGGAGATCGTTATGTGATTTATATGTATATGTATATATATCTTTTTGGATTGTACATGTATGATTCTGTGTATGGCAGAAAAAATTCTATGTTTATATATATGAGATTTAAGTTGCAGATTTTCTGCATTTATTTTGTATCTGAATTGTGGGTGATAGGAACTGAGTTCCTCTGCTTATGTGGCTACCTGATTGTTGCATATATATTTGAGCATGTTATTTTATTTCATCATTTTGATGTGACGCTCCCGTCTATGCCATAAATGTTTTAATTATACTCTGATTATTTGTTATCGCTTTAATTGCCCGGGTTATAGATTGGGGGTGTTACAAAGGAAACCCCCACTGTGGAAGAAGTCCTGAATGGGATGAAGACTTTCATCGTTAGCAGCTGTCTGGGTGCAGGTTGCAGAAAAACCAAGACCCTTCTTTGTTTATTATCAGTTGGAATGACAAGCTGTACTCATCCTTTTGCATTGTTATTCTCGATTACTTCGAGAGCATCTCTGTATGAGGAAATCGAGGTTCCTTTCTCTGATTGATTCTCATTGCTCACCGAAAGTGCCTGGAACTGAGTCCCAACAACCTCCTCGGGTTCTACACAAGTAGATAATGACAGGTTACTCACGATCAAGGCTTATTCTCCACAGACCGTGACGAGTTGATCGTTCTTGACGAATTTCAGTTTTTGGTGCAGCGTCGAAGTGACTGCCCCAGCCTGATGTATCCAAGGTCTTCTTAACAAACATCTATATGTTGCCCGGATGTCCATGACCTGGAAAGTGATTAGGAACGTGTGAGGACCGATAGTTATAGGAAGGTCAACTTCGCCGATAACTGCTTTCTGAGATCCGTCAAAGGCTTTGACGATGACCTCACTGCCCCTCATCGGGGACCCTTTGAATGATAGTCGCATTAGAGTGGACTTGGGCATAATGTTGATGGCCGATCCTGTGTCTACCAGTACGCTGGCTAAAGCATCATCCTGGTAGTTAACTGTGATATTGAGCGCCATGTTGTGACTTTTGCCCCCCTCTGGCAAATCCTCATCACTGAATACTAAGTTGTTGTAGGAAGTGATATTAGAGATGATGCTATCGAACTGTCGTATTGACACATCCTGTTCCACAAAGGCCTGCTCTAAGACTTTTTGTAGAGCCTCTCCGTGGGCTTCAGAACTGAGTAAAAGTGATAGCACTGAGATCTTTGAAGGAGTTTGTAATAGCTGATCAACAATGTTGTATTCCCTCCTTTGGATGAGCTTCAGCATCTCATCATTGTTCTTTAAAAGGTCGGGATTACTGAATTGACCGACTGGTGGATTGGGAGCTTCTGTAAGAAGTTCCTTTTCCTTGTTAGGTTCTCTAACTCCTCAGTTGAAGATTCGACCGCTCCGTGTTACTCGACTGATGTCTCCAATATTCACGACGGAGGGTAATGGAATTTCCTTTCCATTCTCAACTGTTGTTGCACCGTATTTGTAAGGGATAGCCTTACCTGATTCATACGGTAACGGTCCCGGTAGATAGATAACTACAGGAGCCTTCTGATTTTTCTGACTGTCATAAGAAACTTCAATCAGTTCCTGGCTAAGAACCTTTGATTAGTCTAGTAGAGGGATGATGGTACAAACATCCTTGTTCTGTTGATGATCAGAGATTATGATAACGTCTCTGATTTGATCAGCGAAGTAGTCTGGCGTCCAGTTGATTGGCTCGGGACTCGGACACGGGTGAATCTCTTTACGATCCAACTGACCTTGAAGGGCTGCCCGCACAAGGTAGGATCCTTGGTTACTCTCCGAGTAGACTCTACAACGTTCATAGTTGTGTGGTGGCACCTGGCCACCCCCACTTTGAATGCAGTGCAACCTTACCAGGTTCGTTTCCATATATCAGACATCCTGACTTTGACACCGAGTAGGGTTTCCATTAAGCACACTGATTTGTTGCGTGTCTTCATCCAGATTGATTGGAAGCCACCAGTGGTTTAACAAGTGTTGTAAAGTTCTCTGAACGAGAGCGCACCCTTGGTTACTCTCACTGCATCCTTTACAGTTCAGATAATCGTGAGAAGTGAGAAAACCAAGTTGAACCTGCTTGGCGTGCAACTCCACCAAGCTGGTATTCATCAGCGAATATCAAAGATTTGAATCATGTTGATCTGATAAGGATTTCTATCATGGTAGTCCTGGATCCACCCAAGATCCATCTGACGCTGGAAGGCCTCTTGTACAAAAGAGCATCCATGTTTGTTTACCGAGCAAGTCAGACAGGAATTGTAATCGTACCGCAACAGATTATGAAACTGGCTTTGCCTTGAGTGCATCGCCACCAAGTTGACATTCATTGCACGGATGTTGTGGTTCTGAATGATGTTGGAATTCATATAGGTCATGTTGACCCCACGAACTCGATGCTCTTGGATCCACCTGAGATCCAATTGTTCCTGTAAAGCTGCTTGCACCACAGAACATCCTTGATTGTTTTTAGAGCAGATATCACACTGGTGATAATTATGAGGTGGCACATGGCCATATCCACTTTGTCTACAATGCATCTTAACCAAATTGGTCCTCAATAAGAGTACATCATGAATTTGATAGTTGTCGTCAGACTCTCCTTCTATCAAGTTGACTGCAGCTTTTTCGTGTTGAGGCAGCGAGTTTATGAGAACATTAGGATTTGTATCTTTGAAAGATAAGACCCCGCTCCTAACAAGCTTTTGTACGTCGGATTTGAAACTAAGACAGTTTTCTATGTTATGCCCTGGTCCTCCTTGATGGTAAGGACAAGTCTGATCCTCTTTGAACCAAAAAGGCAGATTTTTCGGTACTGTAAGGGGAGACTTAGTTTGGACATGCCCCTTGACCAGTAATAATGGAAGCAGCTCCGCGTACAACATGGGTATAGGGTCGAACCCTGGTGGTCGCGTTGTACGGTTGTTGTTGTACGGAGGACGAGCCTGCTGAAGAGGCTGTTGTGTCCTCTACTGATATTGCTGTGGAATTGGTTGGCTCTGCGCAACTTGAGGTTGATACGTAGGAATAGGCGCAAGGTTGATAGCAGGAGTTATAGCTGCTACTGGTTGGTAACGTTGCCTTTGCTTTCTGTGAGAGATATTCCTAATATCCTGCTTTTTTTCTTAGGGAGAACACTACCGCATCGTTTTGTACTACTTGATGATCCAACGTCTTTAACTAGGCGTCCTTCTCGGAAAGCTTCCTCAAGACGAACTCCCATGCCCACCATCTCGGTGAAGTCACTGGGCGCATTGGCAACCATTCTGTCGTAGTAAAATGAGCTCAAGGTCTTTAAGAAGATCTTTGTCATATCCTTTTCCTCTAGAGGTGGAGAAATCTGAGCGGCAATTTCACACCATCTCTGAGCGTATTCTTTAAAGGTTTCCTTGTCCTTTTGTGACATCGATCTGAGCTGATCTCTATCTGGTGCCATGTACAGATTATATTTGTACTGCTGAACGAAGGCAGCACCAAGATCTCTGAAAGTGCCGATCGTGGTGCGGTTTAAACCCATGTACCATTTTAATGCGGGTACCGGTTAAACTATCCTGAAATTAGAGAATCAGTAGCTCCTGGTTCTTTGTCTGAGCCGACATTCGCCGAGCGTACATCACCAAATGGCTCTGAGGGCAAGAGTTACCCTTGTACTTTTCAAAGTCGGGTACCTGGAACTTGTGTGGAACTTTCACATTGGGGACTAAGCAGAGGTCTGCGGCGTCCTTTCCAAATAGATCCTGACTGCGAAGGGCTTGCAGTTCTTTCTGCATTTCTAAGAACTGTTCCTGGAATTCATTCATTCTATCAAACATGTTGTCATTTCCAACAGAAGGTATCTGGGGAATCTGTCCTTCCGGGACAGTGTGTACCACAGGCGGTGGTATAGTCATTACGGCCGAGACTCTTGGTGCCTCCTGAAGTTTGTAACCTTCAGGAGTTACTGTCATGCCCCTGGCATCTTTGCTTTCCTAAAGTTTGTAACCTTCAGGCCCAGCGGTTCCTACTGCGGTTCCCTGATCCTCATTGATCGGCGGAACATATCCTTCCGGGATATAGTTAATAGGCATGCCCCAGGGACGATCTTTCGGCATTTTGTACCTAGGATCATACTTCTCCACTATGGGCGTAGATGTGATCTCTAAGATCACAGTCCGTTGTTGTTGTATTTGAGCTTCTGCTAGAGCTTCCATGTCGTTATGAAGCTTTCTCATATCCTCTTTCAGAGTGTCGATCTCTTCTCTCAACCCTCTGTTCTCTTCCTCGAGATTATCCATCTTTTTCTGACGATTGGCAGGAGTATTGTACGAATGAGACAGTTTGAATCTAGAATAGAGACACAAACGTGAGATTCGTAGGTAAGAAGAATGCGTGATGTGAGAATGATGAATGATATGCAATGATTATATTAATTGTATGTTTTTGTTTATTCAAAGTAAACTTCGACAATTAGATTGCAAATATCAAACAGTGGGGAAACCCCGTTTTATTGAATTCAAAAGATTACGGAAATGGAAATACAGTAGATTACAAAGTGCTGAAAAAGGAAACCTAAACTAATGGATCCTGAGTCCTCTCTGAGGAGAGCTCAAGTTCTGGTTCTGGTACTTTCCTCTTCTTTGACCGGGTCTATTCGGCCGTTGTCGGGTTGTCATTCCTTTGCCAAGTGAAAGGAGCGAGCAAATTCCTTTGGTCTTCTTGATTCTCTACAGCATGTTGCTCTAAAATCTCAATCAGAGCATCCTTTTCTTTTAAGAGATGTTGTATTTTCTTACACTCCACATAGAGAATACGGTACTTGTTCCTCCAAGACCTCTTCTCCTGCTGAACTTTGCTGAGAGTAACTTGAAGTTTTTCCGTCTCAGACATAAAATAAAGGGCAGAGTCCCTTATGGGAAGAACTTCCTGGCGAGGGTAAGGCATCCTTAGCTTGAGAGCTCTAGTTTGTACCCAGTGGAGATAAGGCTCCGTCGAGACACAGTCTGGTTTCCCTAGAGACTCTCGTCCTTTCCTATGAACGTGTTTCTAGGCGTGTACTATTTTTGTCTTTAGTGCTCTGTCATTTTCCCCTTCCTTGAAGAAAAGACCTTCCAAATGAGCATTACGCGGGACATGCCTCATTGGGTATTCGAATTGACGACGAACGAGAATTGGATTATAGTTGATTCCTCCCTTAGTTCCTATAAGGGGTACATTTGGGAAATTCCCACAACGGTCAATGATTCTAATCCCGTCATAGATTCGATTATACCAATCGATGTCCGAGTTGGTAAGAGACATGATCCTCTGCGACCAACGTAAAGTATTCTTTTGATCCCAAAATGCAGCAGACTTGGGCAAATGGGAAGTGAACCATTTGTATAGCAGGGGTACAAAGCACTTGATCATTCTTCCGCTGTATAAATTCCTTAAGTGTACCGAATGATACGCATCTGCGAGCAAGGTCGGTACAGGGTTTCCAATCAGAAAAATCTTAATGACATTGATGTCTACGAAGTTATCGATGTTGGGAAACAAATATAACCCGTAGGTGAGCAAAACAAAGATGCTCTCGAAAGCGGCCACGTTCCCTATACTGGCAAAGTACAGGGCTTTCTTTGTCAAGAACTGGGCTGGCAAACCTTGGATTCCACCCTTAGTGGTCATGTGAGTCCTGACTTCTGACTCATCCAAATAAATTGCTCTTGCAATGGTTTGATCCTTTGGAATTTCTTCCAGTCTAGAAAAGGGAGCTTGATCAGTAATGTGTAGATCAATCAAGTGAGAATACTCCTCCAGTGTTGGTGCTAGCTGATAATCCGGGAATGTGAAACAGTGATATACCAGATCGTAGAACTGGATTAGTGTGGACAGGATTCCTTCGATTACATGGACCCTTAATAAGGACAACAATCCTCCATACTTAGCTCTGAAAGCCTCGTGGTTGGTGATCATTCTCGCCAAACCTCTCAAATCCTCTAACTTTGGAACCTTGAAGGTGTACTTATGAGTTTTCCTTCTACCGAAATCCATTAGCGCAATCTCCTTTCTCTCTGACATTTGCAATCATTGTCTTAGTTTAATTTGAAAAAGAGAGATTAGAAGAGAATATTTTTGTTTGTTTTAATGTTTTTTAGATGAATGTATGAATGCAGCACACAAAAACATAGAAAAAACATGGGGTCAAAGGGTCGGTGTCATGAAGTCAAGGCTCTACCCCCCCCCCAAAGGTTTATACTGGTTATTTTTTCTACCTGTCCGCAAAATCATTGACCCCTCTGGGATAACAACAGTAAACGGATCGCCAGCGAGCTGATGTATCCTAGAGTGATCTCAAATGAGGGTAGTATCGCGTGACAACTATTTCCGATAGCTTCCGCACTACAAAATGGCTTAAGTCTGCTAAAAACCTCAGCTTCTCAGATAACCCAGTCGACCACACTACTTTCAACAACCGAAGTCGTATAGGCAATGTATCTGCAAAGGGAGTCTCCACTGAGTTTGATGGTCGATCGGGGGCTCATAACTGGAATTCACTCCCAGTAAGATTACCCGCATTGCCATCGCCTATCTTAGGTGTATACTCAATCTTTCCACATGCGGCATCACACGCATTCCCATTCGCAGAAAAATAAACACATATATCAATTAGGAAAAGCAGTATATATATATTTGTCTTAATCATCCTAGACCTCTAGTCTTATGATCCTATACAGACAATGACTCCCCAGCAGAGTCGCCATTTCTGTGACATGAATGTGAACTCAGGGTTTCTACCTAAGAGATGGGAAGAGAACAAGATCTCTAAACAAATATTATCCCCAGTGAAGTCTCCATTCTTCTTGGCAGTTTTCAGACTTAAGGTTTCAACCAGAGAGATAAGAGGGACAAGATGCCCTGCGGGGCCCCACGGTGGGAGCCATTTTTTCTGTAGCGAGCGATTTTGGACGTGGTTCTTAAGCACTGTCGCTCTAGGGTACTACAGGTCGATTCATTTTTTATCCTATTAAGCTGACTAAGGAAGGGAAATAGATATCTCCAATTAACCCTGCTTGCATACTGAGTTTAAACAGATGACTGTTGGTTTACAGATGCGGTTTAGATTGTGGGCCTCTCTCTGCTTATTTTGTTAAGAATGAAATGACGGGACTATTCATGGGGATTTTGGATAGGTACTGGATTTGATGTTTTTAATTAGTGTGCTCGCTAAGATTCTTTTGCAATCTTATGCCTACGTATTTCCGTTTAACGAAATAGGGAAATCAGAGCGATCGTAGTTCCTCCTATTCTATGGGAGGAAAAAAAGGTCGTTTTGGTGTCTTGTTCAAAGCCCAAGACATGAAGCTAAAATGTGGTTTGTATCTTGTTCAAAGCCCAAGATGTGAAGCTGAAGGGTCTATTTGTATCTTGTTCGAAGCCCAAGATGTGAAGCTAAAGGGTTTTGACTTTAGAGAGAATTTGTCATCTCTAAAGAGGGGTATTTGGTCTGTTTATCACAAATGTTGTGTGACTAGTTATAAAGGAGAATTACTTTAACTGGGATATATGAATCCAGCAATGCCATAATTTCCTTTATAGGAGATTTTCAACCTGAAGGAGAAGACTTTAACTCAGTTTAGAGCAATGCTATCTTTCCTTAGGAATTTTTCATGCTAAAAGAGGGACAGTGGCGTGGATGTAAATAATCCAGAGGCTTGCCGCTTACAGCAATTAGATGGGGGAAAAGGAGTTGTTGATGTTTGTATCTTGTAAGCAAGGCACAGATTTTGATGCTAAAAGGTTGATTGACTCAACCGGGGTTTCCTTATACAAAGCCTAAGAGGAGGCTATTGACCCAACAAGAGGGTGTTTTTATGTGTCTCGTACGAAGCCTGAGAGAGAGGCTAAAAGGTTTTGACTCAACATGAGAGTCTTTTATACTCAACAAGAGAGTGATTTGTATCCCGTACGAAGCCCGAGATGGAGGCTAAAAGGAGGTTGACTCAACAAGAGAGTCTTTTATACTCAACAAGAGAGTGTTTTGTATCTCGTACGAAGCCCGAGATGGAGGCTAAAAGTTTGACTCAACAAGAGAGTTCTAACAAGTGACTGACTCAACAAGAGAGTGATTTTATGTGTGTCTTGTACGAAGCCCAAGATGGAGGCTAAAAGGAAGATTGACTCAACAAGAGAGTCTTTTTTACTCAACAAGAGAGTGTTTTTGTATCTCGTACGAAGCCCGAGATGGAGGCTAAAAGGAGGTCGACTCAACAAGAGAGTCTTTTATACTCAACAAGAGAGTGTTTTGTATCTCGTACGAAGCCCGAGATGGAGGCTAAAAGTTTGACTCAACAAGAGAGTCTTTTATACTCAACAAGAGAGTATTTGTATCTCGTACGAAGCCCGAGATGGAGGCTAAAAGGAGATTGACTCAACAAGAGAGTCTTTTATACTCAACAAGAGAGTGTTTTTGGATCTCGTACAAAGCCCGAGATAGAGGCTGAAAGGGTTATTGACTCAACAAGAGAGTGTTTTTGTATCTCGTACGAAGCCCGAGATGGAGGCTAAAAGGGTTTGACTCAACAAGAGAGTCTTTTATACTCAACAAGAGAGTGTTTTAATATCTCGTACGAAGCCCAAGATGGAGGCTAAAAGTGTTTGACTCAATAAGAGAGTCTTTTATACTCAACAAGAGAGTGTTTTAGTATCTCGTACGAAGCCCGAGATGGAGGCTAAAAGTGTGACTCAACAAGAGAGTCTGAAAAGGTTAGCTCCACTAGGGAGAATTATTCTACAAAGCCCAAGAGGAGGCTGACTGTGCTGGTGACTGTTTCAGTTTAGTGACAGGTCCAGTATGTTGGATAAAAGAGAAAATCAGTTCTTATGAAGGGAACGATTAAAGATAAGGTTGTGTTTTGGTACTGATCAGAGGATCATGGTTATTTCCTGTTCTTTAAGGAAATGGGAAATCCAAAGGGTATTGAGACTGTCCAAGTCTACTGGTGGTTTGAGAAATTGATTCTCAGGTAGTGAATGATCTTTGTATGATGCCCAAGAGAAGGCTGGTATGTTAAGGGATGAAGGTCAACCCATTAACAGGTCTGACACTTGACTCAGAAAGACAGCTCTAGCAAATTGATGACTAGGTTCTGTTCCTATACCTGTAGAGGTTTCTGGGTCCTTGTACTAAGCCCAAGAGAAGGCATGAGAGCTTTTATGAAGCCGAAAGGGTCCTTATACAACCCAAGAGGAGGCGGGGATGCTTTTAAGAAGCCTGTGGGTCCCCAAACCCAGAGAAGTTCAAGACATGCCATTCACCGAGAATAGATCAAGCCAGGAAAGTCCGAGAATTTGGAAGAAACTCAAGAGATGTCATTCACGGAGAAAAGATCATCTATGGGGAGTAGAGTTTCTTTGACAATGTCTAAGGGTGACAGTCTGAGAAAGGGTTCACTGAGAATGCTGCCTTTCACGTCTCCATATTGTTTAACCCCAAGAGGAGGGAAGACTGTATCTGGTAATCCTACGGGGGGTCTAGTTTTGTTTGTATTTAAGAGTGTCTAATAGGGCTTTACCTAGTGCTAGATGCAGTTGTTGGGGAAAACTCTAAATAACTATACTAGTATTACACAGTGGATATTTGACAAGTATATAAAAGTTTGTGAAATAAGACTTACAGTGAGCAACCCCACAATACAGTTATATATATATATATATATATATGAAAGCGGATAAAGAAAGCGGGTAAGCACTTACTCGGTTGTAGAGCTTCCATGTTGTTTGGTTAGTTTGTTCAACAAAGAAAGCTTTAATAGAAATATTATATTCAAAATCAAAGGAGAAAGTGCTTTGAAAAGATTGTTGGGGCTTACAGCTCAAGGAGAGGCCCAAGGTTTTATCAGTGATCGCACTGTGGTTTTGAAAACTGTACAAAGGGACTTATACAATATTCGAGGCCCAAAAAAGGTTTTCTGTACAAAAGGATGGGTCTTACACTCTCTCAAGAGGCCCAAAGGTTTATTTTTATACAAGTGGTGGGGCTTACAGCTCAAGGAGAGGCCCAGGGTTTTGTTTTAAAAGGCGACGATCGCGCCGTAATTTTGAAAATACAACGGGAGTTATACAACATCTGAGGCCCAAAAAAGGTTTGTATTTACAAAGGATTGGGTCTTACACTCTATTAGAGACCCAAAAGTATTTTAAAAAACAGTAAGATGGGTCTTATAGCTCAAGGAGAAGCCCAATGTTTTTTTGTTGAAAAGGCGACGATCGCGCCGTTTGTTTTTGACGGTATCGGGACTTATACAATACACTGAGGCCCAAAAAATGTTTTGGTCAAAAAGGGATTGGGTCTTACACTCTATTAGAGGCCCAGAAGTGTTTGAAAAAGATTTGTTAGGGTGAAAATCAAAGAAACCCCAATTTCATTTTTTAAAGGCATTTTTCAAAGAAAAATCAAGTAAAAAATGATAAAAATATCAAATAAAATAATTAATCATGTTATAAACAATGATTAAGGTTTATGAAAAAGTATTTTATCCATATGAATATTTAAAATCATGTTGGTTTTAAAAATCAAGAAAAAGAAATCATTTTAAAAGCATTTAAAACAATATTTTTGAATATATTAAAAATATATCAAATAATAATATTTTTTTGTGATTTTTTGTGGATTAAAATATTATGGAATATGAATAAGAAGTGTGTAAAACAAAATTGGAAAATGATGATTTTTGCTATGTAAAAGAATTGGTTAAGTTTTGAAGATAAAATAAGAAAAAGGAAAGATGTCACAACATCACATTCGACATCTCTTTTAGTTTTCAACATCTTTTTTATCAAACTTCCAACACTCATAACTCTCTCAATTTTTAACGAAATTAAAATCCGTAAGCTGATAAATGGACGTTCTACAACTTTCTGGAAAGCTGAGATAACGTACTTTAACTTTGATGTTCAAGGTTTATGAAGATAAGACTTGTAAAGTTGTCAAAAATGACCTTGAACTTGTGTGATCAAATCTGTCCTAAAAGTTGTCATGAAAATTCTGTTTTATCAATGCCTTTTGCAGAGACCATAACTTTCTGCTCGAGAATGATATATGAGCTTTCTAGGACTTTCTGGAAAGTTGAGATTACGTACTTCAACTTTGATGTTCAAGGTTTGGCTTGAATCAACTTGGATCATGGAGAAAAACATCCTTTAAGTTGGGACATTCTTGCTGGAAAAATATTAATGATGTCCTATGAAATGTCGGAACATTTGACATTAAGAATTCCCAACTTTGATCACTTATATCTTTCAATCCTTAAGATATTTTGAGTTGATTCCTTCTACAATGTTGAAGTATCAAATACCCTCTTTAAAAGTAGCTCTTACGCAAAATCAATGGATGCTTGGATCAATAGTTACAACCTTGAAAAGTTGTGTACTTGAACATGATTTTAACTTAGAAAAAATTTCTAAGTTTCCTTCAATTTGATCAATTTTGCAATTTTCCATGATTTCTTGATTTAAATTTGATCAAATTAAATCATCCATCGTATTTTCTTGAGTAATGGCTTGTGAAGCTCAAAGTTGACCAAAAGTCAAACTTTGACTTTCTGCGTCAGTTGACTTTGTATTAGATGAACTTGAGGCTTGATCCACTTGAAATGTTGCACTCTTGTGCTTAATTCTTGATGTGGGAGTCCTCTTGATCCTTTGTGGATATTTGAGAGGTTAGACAAGTTGAAGATCATGTCATTCCTTGATTGATCCTTTGTCTAAATGCTCTGAGAGGGCTTGGAACCCTAATTCTTTGAGTGTAGAGAATGCTCACCCATCTTTGGAGAGACTAATGAGTATGAAAGTTCATCCATATTGTGATGATGATTTGCACAATGATGGGAATCTTAGTGGTCAAAATTTAGGGTATGACATGTGCTAATGAAAAAATTCCGATTCTAATCGAGTATGCTAAATCTGGATTAAGAAAGTCCTATCTGTGGGGACCATAAGCCTGACAATATCAGGTTAGGTACCAGGACAAGGTTCAGAAGTAGTTTCGAGGACAAGTTAGAAACGATGGAATCTTTGACTGGTCTTTTGGCTCTATCTACATAGCCTTCTTTTTAAGAAGAGGTGTGAACACTCGTCTTAAGTTGAGGAAAAATGAGTTATGTTCGGATGTGGGTAAGCATCATTTTGGTTTGGGTATGCATGGGCCACTTTTGCCGTCTTTTGGCTAAAAAGGGGGAGAATGGCTTATTGCTGAGAGGTGTATGGTCTGTGCTACTGGTATATATGCAAAATGCTCCAAAGGATGTTCCAACGTTTGTTATAACATCTTGGGAAGTTGTGTTTTGTGACCAGAGTTAGAAAGCAAGTTGTGTTTTGTGACCTAAGTTACATTCACTATGTTCCAGGTATCACAAGGAAATGAAGAGGGTAACTCCAAATTATCTTCTCCCTTTTCCTCACCACTTGCTTCAAGTATTTTTTTTCCACTGCATGCATCATTAGGTTGAAAGGATGTTTCAGCCAAAATTGGTCAAAAGGGGGAGATTGATGGCTCCAAGAGTTTGACTAAATTTTGGTAAAACATAATGTTGGGAAAAATGTTCCAACATGAAGGATTCAGACCCAGACTAAAGATGTCGAGTGAAATGTCACAGCATGAAGACTCGACATCATGACTGTCATATCAGGTTTTGTTTAAATCTGTTCCATGATTCAAGGAATGACTAACGATGAATCAAGGAAGAAAGATACAAAGCCCAATTTAGCTAAAGACTATAAAAGAAGACCAAGCCCGAGACAGAAAGAGAGAGAGACGACGACATAGACTTAGGAATCCTATTTTGTAAAGTAGGTTTTAGGTTTGAGAGTCGTAGGTTTCTCTTGTAAGTCACCCTTTGTATCAGTTGATGCACTGCGGTAGACATAGGTGTCACACATATCCATAAGCCTTGAGGTATTGGATTGTGTATTATTCTTGGATGAAGCTTTTAAGCAAATTCGAGTTAGCTTGTTTGTCAAGTATGCTTGAAAAAATTATGTATTGATAGGGATGATGTAGAAATCATAGTTGGTGAGTAAGGGAAGTAAGTGGGGTATCTCGTATCAGGGTTCTAAACGTTTGAGTTTAACCTTGGTAAAGATGTTCATGGGGTAGATGTTAGGGATAAAGTTGTAAACGTGGGAGTTTAACTTTGTAACAGTCTACACAATAGTGAAGTCTTCTTCCTGGATTGGTATCCCCCATATGTAGGTGAGTTGCACCGATCTGGGTTAACAATTACCGTGTTCTTTATCATTCTACAGATTTATGTTTTCTATTAGGGTTCATGATAAACATGTTGGATCAGATGTAGTGACATCTGAGAGTGTGCAGTTCTGATATTCAAGGTATCAGTCTGCAGTTGCGGCTCCAAGTTTAAAAGAGTATGTAGCACAATGTCTTGACATCTGCTAGGACATCTGCTGTCTGCATAGGCCAGAATTTCAATTTCTAAACCATTTTACATTTTAATTATCCATTTCCATTTACATGTCCATTTTTCACTTTTTCTATCCAAACCATTATCCATTCCTTTAAACGAAGTAGCCAATTTCCAATTCTATTTTTCCATTCCTTTAATCATCTTTCCTAAAATCCATAATTTTTCCTTTATCCATTTTTTTTTAATATCCAAACTTATCCAATTTCACAAAACCAATTCATAATCCATTTCCTGGACCATTTTAATCCAACACCCTTTTTATACCATTTTTTTGCTTACTTCCATATTCATCATACAACAATTAATCAATGTCCATTTCATATCTCTATTCATAGATTCATTCCACACAAAAAGCCCAAGTCACTTTTTGTTTCTTTATTTTTTATTTATTTATTATTATTACAAAGTTATGAACAAAAACAAAAAAACCCATTCACCAAAAAGCCATTGCACCTTTTGATTTACAAAGTTAAAATAACAATAAAAGTATGTACACTTGCTACAAGCCAAAACAAATTTGCACCTACATCATCTATGCTACCACCACGCAAGGTCTGCTCACTTGCACCAAAACATACCAAACTTTGCTCCCAAGAAACCTGCCATGGACTGCTTCAAACAATCCCAACCAAAATCTTGCAACAACTTTTAAACCTACTAAAACCTGCGATGCACTCTCTGCGCCACAAACTTGTGTACACCCTATAATGTGAAAATAACAGGACAAGCACAACCAGACAATTTCAAAAGGAATCAAAGAGCTAAATTGGATTCTAAAAAGAGAAGGAAGAATGAAAATAAAAAAACATCAACAATAAAGGACCCCTCTTCACATCAGCCTCACGACGGATAAAGAGACCCTCCTCACTCACTGCCCCAACCTTTACTTTCTCACAACAAGAAATACAAAAATCACAAACCACCTTTCACTTTGCACCCCATCTTCATACTTTCATCAACCTTCTCTTCCATCATCAACCACTTGTAATCGACCCAACTTCCTTCAAAATTGAATCATCAACTGAACCCATCAATCTTTAAAACTGAATCCCCTTCACCATTTTCCAGCAATGAACATTAAAATTCTGGCAATGCAGACAATAGATGTCCTAACACATGTGTCGCGGTGAAAATTGGATATCAAGCTATTAGTTAACTTGTATCGCATATTTTAATGTCACCACCGGTCTTTGATTTTATCCAAGGGAAGGGAGAAAAACCGAATTCCCATAATGCAATGCAAATGCACTAAGATTCTAAGTTCGGGGGTTGGTTATACCGAGGGAAGGTTTTAGCATCCTAGATATCTGTAGTACTCTACAGGAACCTCTTGATTAATTTTGTTATCTGTTATTTGTTTTGCTAAGGGTTTAAGGGTTTAGGAAAAGAAGATGAGTCATCATCTTAAGAAAGACCACCACACTTTGAGAATGTTTGTATTTTGTGGGGTATGGGATTGTATGTCCCTTCCTTTGAGATGATTAACATCTAATTCTCTTGTGTGGAGAATTAGGTAGGCTAAAGTTTGATTAAAAATCAAAATTGAAGGGGGACTAACCTAGGAAATCTATCCTAAGTTGTCTAATTGACTTATCTTAAGGTGTATCGATTATGATGCAAATGATATGCACCATGCACAACAACATAGTTGTCATGCATGGGATTTTCCCTTGGATATTAATGCGATTAAATTATTGTTATTTAGGCGAGGGTGCTAGCAAAGTGATGCTAGACTTGTGTCCAGTGATCGGTAGGTCGAATGCGATGCCCTAAGGCGATCGACTTATATGGGTAGAAAATTGGCTCGACGTTGGATCGAGGATTTTATGTTTTTTGAAAGGGTTTAGAGAATAAAGCAATAAATCAAATAAAAACAAACAAGCAAGCAAAACAAACGGCTCACACACGAGCGTACGATCTAGCACAATGAGAGATTCTAATTGGAGGACGAATTATTAAGAAAAGCTTGCTTTTAGTTTTAATTATTTTAAAAGTTTTATTTGAGATTATTATTATTACTTATTTATTTATTTGAGGAGGTTAGGGAAGTTTTTATAATTAATTATAAAAGGATTCTTATTATTTAGTTCTCAGAATTAAAAAAGTTTAGAGATTAGTATTAGTGTATTCTAGAAAGTCTGATGTTTTTCTAATTTTAGTTAAAAATTATTAAAAGTGTTTTCAATTTAATTGAAAAAAGAGTTTTAGATTAATTATTGTTATCAAGAAAAAGTTTAAATTAAATATAATTAAAGTTTCGAATATTATTAAAAAAAAAGATTAGGTTACATAGACAGATTATATTAACTATTATAAAAAGGAGGTTTAAATTTTTAATTTTTATTATAAAAAGTTTAAATTGATTAATAAAAAAAATTTAAATTTATAAAAAGTTGAATTAATTATTATATAAGGAAAGCTTTAAATTAGATTATTAATAAAAAGTTTTTATTATTTTTTAATCTTAAAAAAGATCTTAATTGTAATCATAAAATTTTTAATTTTGGTTATGAAAAAAAGCTTTAAATTTTAATTATTAAAAAAAAATTTTTAAACTAATTATTATTAAAAAGGATTTAAATCTAATTATTATTATAACAAAGTTTAAAAAGTTTTAAAATTAATTATTAAAAGTTTTAATTATTATGAAAAGAGGTCTTTCTTTTTGGATTAACTAGGAAAATTTTAAGTTTAATCATTATTAAAAAAAAGTTTGAATTAATTAGAAAATTGTTTTAATTTAATCATTATTTAAGAAAAAAGTTGGATTAAATTAAAATAAAGAAAAAGATCAAAAAACGAATGGAAAAAAAAAGGAAAAGGGGGAGTCCTCTCTCGTTACTCTCCAAATTAGGGTAGAAGAGGAAAGCCGCCGCCGCTCACTCTCTCGATCGCCTCCTCTCGAACCTTCCGTCTCTCTCGATTCCTCTCTAAATCTCGTGTCCTTTCTCTCGATTCTTCTCTCAACCTCTCTCACCGCCATCTCCGTTCTCGCTCGCTCGCTCACTCGATCTCTCTCACGATCAAACAAATCACGCAGTAAAAACCCCACCCCACACAACCCATACCCCGATTTCATTATGGTTTCTGATTACAAATTACAAATATTAAATTGCGAAAATAAAGGAAAAATGACGCAAGGGCCCGGAAGAGTAGCGACCACGATCTCAGAATCTTCGCCTCAAAGATAAGTATCTTTCTTCTCCTTCTTCGCGGATTTCGTACGTCGTCTGCTTGATGTTGTTGCTTTGCGTATGTATGTGTGAGAATTCTAGGCTCTGTTCCTTTTTTATCTTCTCCCTCTGTGCGTGCGATTTAGTGAACTTGGGTGTAAATGGTGTGTTGAATTGTTGTAGGAATTGTGTGTTTGGTTGTTTGATTCGAGTTGGTGTGATTGGTTTGTGTTTCTGGGACAATTACTAATTTGATGTCTGGCTGAGTGATGTTTAATTGATGGATTGATACGATATTTGATTGTGAATTCGTTGTGATCCCCCCTCTGTGCTGCTCTTGCGTCTCCTTTTATAGACCCTGCCTATTAATGTGAGAAATTAATTTGTCCGCTCCTGCTTAGGAAAGAATTCAAAGTTGGAAAATGATTTTTGTAATGAATTGTTGCTGTTTTTGCTTTGGGTTTGTCTGAACATGCTTGAATGGTGTTTGATTATACCGTGAATTGTTTTGGGAAATAATTGATGATGTCTGATACGGTTATGATTTGGTTTGTAACATGTCCTGATATGGACTTGAACCAATTTGCAACACGTTTTCAATTATCTTTTTAGAAAATTAATGTTGTGCTCTTGAATTTTAATACCTCTATTGTCTTTTGACAGGGTGCATAAAGGAAGCTGATGGAAGAGTTTGAAAGATAGTGTTGTTGGACACCCATAACTGCTGCCAAGGTTGAATCCTCTCACAATTTCTCGCCGGTGGCGATGATTTCTGTGTACTGGATGTGAATCCCCTGTTACGAACTTGTGAACTCTTTATCAATTTCAGCCTCCATCGTATTCTGAAACCGGTGTGGTTCAATCACTTTCAGATTTTCCATTCTTAGATCAATCTAAAATTAAAGGGTTCTCCATATGATACTTGTATTTTTCTATGAGCCTTCATTTCTTTTATAACTACGTGCTGACTCTGAACCTCTACGTACGTCAATATTAGGGAGCTTCTTGCTACTTGGATGGCTGAACTCTGCAGGGACCGAATTTGGTAATGCGGCAAAACCATTCGTACCAGAATCCTCCCGACGAATTTACATGTTATCAGTGGATTTCTCATGTTCAAACCCAACAGATAACTTGCATCAGAATTAGGCTCCCATGAAGCAGGTACCTGGCTCATCTCTTCATACACAGCTTTCTCGTGACGACGCTTCAATGAGTTTTCATTTTCATTTACTTCTTCTCTTCTTATTACCGGACTCATGTTTTTTCCACGGTTGCAGGTTGCTTTTTGTTTCAGCAATTGTAGGAACAAAACTAGAGAGGAAGCTTGAATGAGAGGGAAACTTGAAATTGATGGTAACATGGAGAACTGTGGAGAAAAACGGATGGACGAAACTTCAGGGTTTGAAAGCAAGGTAGAGTTTCGCATCTTTGTGCGCGATTTGATAGTTTATGGTCCTATTCGTGTGACTCGTAACAATTGTGATCTGTGAACAACTTACCCGCCTTGTGATAAGCACTTCGATACCACTAATATTGTCTGAATCTATTTCATTATTTGTAGTGATAAATGAAATTGTGGTCTAACCATTATGAATAAACAATCCTGCAGCAGCCTGACTTTCGAGTGAATTCCCTTGGTTGATAATTATTAAAACCAGCAGCAGTTCTTCAAAATGACGGAAAGCTTCCTGGTGCGATTAGCTAGACTTGGTTACCATTTTACCAATTTGCTGCCATGTTTTCCTGCCATTGAGTAGGCTCTTGGGTTCTGCATGATATGAATGGAGATTGGTAGGATTCATGTAATTTCTCAAGTGACTTCGCACTTAACAGCTATTATTATTTTTTTTTGCAGCAGTATCTCACTTTGAATAGAAATGATACGCTTGTTTCCCTGCAGGTGAGGTGGCCATGAAAGTATCCTGAGCTTCAAAGGACGATATTTCGGAGGTTACAAACCATACTTTGTTCCTTTGATGTTGCTTGTAATATTTCCCAACTGTAAACCTGCTGAACTTTCCCTTTAAGTGTTTATCGTGTAGGAATAAGTGTAGGCATTCACTCGTTAAGGTTTATTTCTGACTTGGCCTCTTCTTGTTCTGCAGTAATGCGTATTATTATTTACCGTGTATGCTACTAATTAAATTCACTCATGACGGCAACGCAACCTGATAGCTTCCTCAAGGTATGAACACTGACACTACACTCACACCAACATGGCATTGTTCACTATAATTACTTCATAAAAAAATGCAACAGCCTTTGTATGCATAAGAGATGTGAATTTCGGGCATGCTGCCGGATGTATTGAAAACTTTGTTTGTTGTAACAGGTGCGTAGAATAGTGACCTGTTTGGATTATGTTGGAAAGTTACTGGTTGAAAATCTTTCGTCTCAATTTAAACCGCAGCGTCGTATTGGATTCTCACGTGCTACAAATTTGCTTTCTTCTGCAGGTGTATGGCAGTTCTTGAGATTCGTGCATTCGAAACATAATTACACCCCGCACGACATGTTCCTCTTATCACGGTTTCATGGTTATGTACCCTTGATCATATTTCCATTGTTTTGACTTTTTTTGCTTGTAAACACTTGCAGGAGTAAGTATGCAATGGTGGATTGGTACTTAGTGCAGAGGCAAACGAGTAATAGCTTCTAGTACGGGAGTTAACGGCGACTGAATTGAAACAAGGATGTTTAGAGAGGTGGTAATCACATGGGCAACCACTCCTTTCGTGCAAGAGTAGCGAGTCCAAATGAAGTCATAATTTGAAATTGCTCCAAGAATAGTGTCATGAGACTTTCACACTTGTAACTTGAACTTTCTCACACTTGAATTTGTAATTTTGTAAAAAAACGAGTTGTACATAAAACTTAAATTCGTCCAATTCAAATTGTGTTTGCCTTTCTTGAATGAATCAACTTGCACTAAACTCAAATGATTAACTTTTAGGGATTTCATTCTTGAAATTAAAAACACTGAATCTACTTTTCACACGCCTCCTGAAACAGCAACGGCATTTGATCATCCTATAAAATATGCTTGTCAAAGACTCACATGGAGAATCTAGTAAGTGAGTAATGTTGAACAAACTAATCCAAAAGTCTTGAATTCTTGCAGCTCAAACTTATATTTTCCAATGATTTCAAGTTTTAATTGAATGTAACTTTGAATCCCATTTGCCCAAGTACTTGGATCCTTTGTAATTGAATGATAAACGAATCTTGAATCTTGATGGATGGCAAGAATTTCACCCTTGAATCTTGGATGGGTGTTTGTCTCATCTTTTAGGAATAGTGACTTGAACTCTTGTGATAAATTTGGATTTGGTTTTAGAGATGTTCATAGAGACTGAACTCGTGAACTGGTGACTAAACAAATGGGCCTTGAATTCACGCCTTTGGATTTCAAACTTTGATTTCCTTCCAAAGTTGAACTTTTCTTGATGAACCATATCTTAAGAACAAAGAGCAACCAACATCTCTTAATCTTGAGAAGTTACAGAGGAGGGAGATGCCATCTTGCAGTAAAATTACCGCACAACCAGTGACTAGCCTCTGGAGACTGAATTCTAAATCAGAGGGTATAAGGATTTAGTCCTTGTGGGGGAAAACTGAGGATTCTTGAGGGAGAAAAGGCTTGGTAGTGGCTTAAGAACCAAAGGGATAAGGGAACAATCACACGAGACCAGGGAACCTCCACAATCACACACGCAACACATCTTTCAGGACCTTGAATCTTCTATAGCAACACCTGTCTTCATAAATAAAACAAACAGACAACAACTAGGTAAAGCGGTTAGTCATGCACGGATGATCAACCTAATATGTTATACAAAGAGCAAAGCGGGGATCTTAGGGTCAAAAATTAGGGTGCAACAGATTCGATTCCCCCTCTGAACGTCATGTGAGTCTGGATCTCTAACAGCTTGATGCGAGTCACTCTTGCAATGTCTTCTTGACTGAGTCTTCCTTCTCCACCGTAGAACAGAGGTGAGTCTTTGACGGGAACTCCTAATAAAGCGGAATACTCCTCCAATATGGGAATCAACTAGAAATCTTGAAAGATGAAGCAGTGGTAGATTACATGGTAGAGTTGAAACAGCGTCTCCAATAGACCAGCAGCTACTTGTACCTGCAATAAAGAGAGAATTTGCCCATGCTTTGCAGCGAAAGCCTCTGGATCCTTTATCCGACCTCCTAGTTCCCTTAATTGTTCCACATTAAAGACCCTGAAGGTGTATGGCAGAGTTCCTTTCCTTCCAAAATCCATTTTACGATATCTAAAAACAACAATCTTTGAGTTCTTTGAAGTAAAAGAATGCAAATGAGATGATATGCAAAAGTTTCATGGAACTTGACCATTTATAACCATTTTGGGGATATAAAAAAAAACGCATTTTATTAATCATAAAAAGGTCGGTTACAAAAATTAATGTTTGGAATACCGAAAGAAGAAACTGCTAATTAAATAAAATTCATTACAAAGATTCAGCACACTTTTCAAAAACCATAACGGAATAGTTAAATAAAAACTAAGAAAGATCTAAGGAGATTCTCCTAAAAGCCTTGTCTTGAGCTTCTTGTTTTCCTCTTCTATCTTGCTCTTCTCCAAGATAAGCTTGTCAACTATTAACTTCCAAGGTGTTGATTGAGGTTTAGGATGAGGTAACTCTTCTTGTGTTTTCCTCTTTTTGAATGAAGTGAATTCTTCCTCTTTCGCCTTGAGTTGCTGTTGAAGTTCGGAATTCTCTTCCAAAGCTATGTGGTACTTGTTCTTCCAAGCCTCTTCCATTTGTTGAGATTTTTCTAAAGTAATTTTCAACTTGTCAGCATCAGATGTAAAGTATAAGACTGGTTTTTCTTTCAGAACCATTGGATCTTGTCGACGATAAGGCATCTTCAACTCAATGGCCCTCCTTCGAACCCATTAGAGTTAAGGTTCCAGAGAGACACAATCAGGCTTCCCTAAATTATGCAAATCCTTCTTAATCTTCTGATCCCAAGCACTTAAAACTTGTTCCCTTAAATCCTCACTCAAATTTTCATCTTTGAATTAAATGTTTTCCACCCGGGCGCTGTCAGGCTTGTCTCTTAGAGGGAACCCTAGTTGTCTTCGTGCCAAAACTGGATAGTAGCTGATTAACCCTTCAATGCTGAGGAGGGGTACATTACCAAATTTTCCATAGCTGTCTATAATAACCACCTTATCAGATAAGTAATTATTCCACTCGATGTCAGAATGAGTGAGAGACATTATCTTTTGTGACCACCACCCCTTCTTGAGATTCCAAAAGTCACGTGCTTTAGGCAGGGGCGAAATAAACCACCTGTACAACAGAGGAACACAACAAGTAATCATTCCCTTTCCACGAGCATTCCTCGTATGAACGGAAAAATAAGCTTAAGCTAATAAGGTCGGAACTGGATTCTTCTTCAAGAAAATCTTAATGGCGTTGAGGTCCATGAAATTTTTGAAACTTGGGAACAAAAGAACACCTTATACAAGTAAGGCAAAAACCGCTTCGAAAGCCTCCTTATTTTGATGGTCAAGATAATATCGGGCTTTGGTGACCAAAAACTCTGCAGTAAAACCGGAAGTTTTCCCTTTTGCAATCATATTAGCTTTGATGTCAGCTTCATCCAAATGTGTATGCTTAGAGATTTCCTCTTCATCAGGTTTATTCGTGAAGATAGGAAAGGGATAATTGTCTCGAATAGGTAACCCAATTATCTGAGAGTACTCTTCAAGTGTAGGTACCAGCTGATAATCTGGGAAAGTGAAACAATGATACAGCGGGTCATAGAACTGGAGTAATGTAGAAAGCAGCGTCTGATCTACACTTGTATTCAACACATATAAAAGCTTCCCATGCTTTCTTCTAAAATTTTCCTCATTTGTTATCAAAGCTCCCAACCTCTTTAGATCATCCAAGTCAGGAATTTGAAAAGTGTACTTCTTGGTTTTCCTTCTTTCGGTATCCATAGTATCCCTATAAAGTTCATAAATATAGTCAAGTCCCATGAATCTTTATGACATGATGCTTATGAATGTATGCAACACAAAGCACACTCAAGCAAAACAAACAAGCAAAGAGTCCTAGGTTTAAAAGGTCATAGCATGAAGTCAAGGTCTACCCATCCCATAGGAGTGTACTATAGTTTCAGATGTACCTGCCGAACGGGTTCTACAAAGTTCCCAGAGTCTACAATCCATCTTTCGGATATTATCGATTTTCCAAATCACATGGTGGTCAATAATATCCTCAAGAGAATCTCGTCTGAGTGTAGTATCGCGTAGCAACTATCGCAGAAATAGACTCCCGCATAGTCCCCGCACTACCTAAGAGGCCAAGTTGGGTTAAAGGTAACTACGGTCCCCAGTCCCGAGGGCCTTTAGATCGAAACCATACCGTCTTCACGAATGAACTCGTTGGACAAATATTTTATTCGAGAGGGCCTAGACTGAGTGGTGAAGTCTCAATTTACTTTTTCAGGAATCGACTCCCTCAAAGCATCATTGAAGTCTAACCGTTTTCCTATCTTAATGTCACTCTGGTCCGGGTGTAGGACTTTATCTCACCACACTAAGTTCCCAAACCTGCACACAAAAATAAAAACCAAGCAAGCAAATAATAATAATAACATAAATAAACGAGTTAGGGGAAACCCTCAATAATTAAAAACATTATAATATCCCCAGTGAAGTCGCCATTTCTGTCGCGGTGAAAATTGGATATCAAGCTATTAGTTAACTTGTATCGCATATTTTAATGTCACCACCGGTCTTTGATTTTATCCAAGGGAAGGGAGAAAAACCGAATTCCCACAATGCAATGCAAATGCACTAAGATTCTAAGTTCGGGGGTTGGTTATACCTAGGGAAGGTTTTAGCATCCTAGATATCTGTAGTACTCTACAGGAACCTCTTGATTAATTTTGTTATCTGTTATTTGTTTTGCTAAGGGTTTAAGGGTTTAGGAAAAGAAGATGAGTCATCATCTTAAGAAAGACCACCACACTTTGAGAATGTTTGTATTTTGTGGGGTATGGGATTGTATGTCCTTTCCTTTGAGATGATTAACATCTAATTCTCTTGTGTGGAGAATTAGGTAGGCTAAAGTTTGATTAAAAATCAAAATTGAAGGGGGACTAACCTAGGAAATCTATCCTAAGTTGTCTAATTGACTTATCTTAAGGTGTATCGATTATGATGCAAATGATATGCACCATGCACAACAACATAGTTGTCATGCATGGGATTTTCCCTTGGATATTAATGCGATTAAATTATTGTTATTTAGGCGAGGGTGCTAGCAAAGTGATGCTAGACTTGTGTCCAGTGATCGGTAGGTCGAATGCGATGCCCTAAGGCGATCGACTTATATGGGTAGAAAATTGGCTCGACGTTGGATCGAGGATTTTATGTTTTTTGAAAGGGTTTAGAGAATAAAGAAATAAATCAAATAAAAACAAACAAGCAAGCAAAACAAACGGCTCACACACGAGCGTACGATCTAGCACAATGAGAGATTCTAATTGGAGGACGAATTATTAAGAAAAGCTTGCTTTTAGTTTTAATTATTTTAAAAGTTTTATTTGAGATTATTATTATTACTTATTTATTTATTTGAGGAGGTTAGGGAAGTTTTTATAATTAATTATAAAAGGATTCTTATTATTTAGTTCTCAGAATTAAAAAAGTTTAGAGATTAGTAATAGTGTATTCTAGAAAGTCTGATGTTTTTCTAATTTTAGTTAAAAATTATTAAAAGTGTTTTCAATTTAATTGAAAAAAGAGTTTTAGATTAATTATTGTTATCAAGAAAAAGTTTAAATTAAATATAATTAAAGTTTCGAATATTATTAAAAAAAAAGATTAGGTTACATAGACAGATTATATTAACTATTATAAAAAGGAGGTTTAAATTTTTAATTTTTATTATAAAAAGTTTAAATTGATTAATAAAAAAAATTTAAATTTATAAAAAGTTGAATTAATTATTATATAAGGAAAGCTTTAAATTAGATTATTAATAAAAAGTTTTTATTATTTTTTAATCTTAAAAAAGATCTTAATTGTAATCATAAAATTTTTAATTTTGGTTATGAAAAAAAGCTTTAAATTTTAATTATGATTAAAAAAAAGTTTTAAACAAATTATTATTAAAAAGGATTTAAATCTAATTATTATTATAACAAAGTTTAAAAAGTTTTAAAATTAATTATTAAAAGTTTTAATTATTATGAAAAGAGGTCTTTCTTTTTGGATTAACTAGGAAAATTTTAAGTTTAATCATTATTAAAAAAAAGTTTGAATTAATTAGAAAATTGTTTTAATTTAATCATTATTTAAGAAAAAAGTTGGATTAAATTAAAATAAAGAAAAAGATCAAAAAACGAATGGAAAAAAAAAAGGAAAAGGGGGAGTCCTCTCTCGTTACTCTCCAAATTAGGGTAGAAGAGGAAAGCCGCCACCGCTCACTCTCTCGATCGCCTCCTCTCGAACCTTCCGTCTCTCTCGATTCCTCTCTAAATCTCGTGTCCTTTCTCTCGATTCTTCTCTCAACCTCTCTCACCGCCATCTCCGTTCTCGCTCGCTCGCTCACTCGATCTCTCTCACGATCAAACAAATCACACCGCAAAAACCCCACCCCACACAGCCCATACCCCGATTTCATTATGGTTTCTGATTACAAATTACAAATATTAAATTGCGAAAATAAAGGAAAAATGACGCAAGGGCCCGGAAGAGTAGCGACCACGATCTCAGAATCTTCGCCTCAAAGATAAGTATCTTTCTTCTCCTTCTTCGCGGATTTCGTACGTCGTCTGCTAGATGTTGCTGCTTTGCGTATGTATGTGTGAGAATTCTAGGCTCTGTTCCTTTTTGATCTTCTCCCTCTGTGCGTGCGATTTAGTGAACTTGGGTGTAAATGGTGTGTTGAATTGTTGTAGGAATTGTTTGTTTGGTTGTTTGATTCGAGTTGGTGTGATTGGTTTGTGTTTCTGGGACAATTACTGATTTGATGGCTGGCTGAGTGATGTTTAATTGATGGATTGATACGATATTTGATTGTGAATTCGTTGTGATCCCCCCTCTGTGCTGCTCTTGCGTCTCCTTTTATAGACCCTGCCTATTAATGTGAGAAATTAATTTGTCCGCTCCTGCTTAGGAAAGAATTCAAAGTTGGAAAATGATTTTTGTAATGAATTGTTGCTGTTTTTGCTTTGGGTTTGTCTGAACATGCTTGAATGGTGTTTAATTATACCGTGAATTGTTTTGGGAAATAATTGATGATGTCTGATACGGTTATGATTTGGTTTGTCACATGTCCTGATATGGACTTGAACCAATTTGCAACACGTTTTCAATTATCTTTTTAGAAAATTAATGTTGTGCTCTTGAATTTTAATACCTCTATTGTCTTTTGACAGGGTGCATAAAGGAAGCTGATGGAAGAGTTTGAAAGATAGTGTTGTTGGACACCCATAACTGCTGCCAAGGTTGGAGCCTCTCACAATTTCTCGCCGGTGGTGATGATTTCTGTGTACTGGATGTGAATCCCCGGTTACGAACTTGTGAACTCTTTATCAATTTCAGCCTCCATCGCATTCCAAAACAGGTGTGGTTCAATCACTTTCAGATTTTCCATTCTTAGATCAATCTAAAATTAAAGGGTTCTCCATATGATACTTGTATTTTTCTATGAGCCTTCATTTCTTTTATAGCTACCTGCTGACTCTGAACCTCTACGTACGTCAATATTAGGGAGCTTCTTGCTACTTGGATGGCTGAACTCTGCAGGGACCGAATTTGGTAATGCGGCAAAACCATTCGTACCAGAATCCTCCCGATGAATTTACATGTTATCAGTGGATTTCTCATGTTCAAACCCAACAGATAACTTTCATCAGAATTAGGCTCCCATGAAGCAGGTACCTGGCTCATCTCTTCATACACAGCTTTCTCGTGACGACGCTTCAATGAGTTTTCATTTTCATTTACTTCTTCTCTTCTTATTACCGGACTCATGTTTTTTCCACGGTTGCAGGATGCTTTTTGTTTCAGCAAATGTAGGAACAAAACTGGAAAGGAAGCTTGAATGAGAGGGAAACTTGAAATTGATGGTAACATGGAGAACTGTGGAGAAAAACGGATGGACGAAACTTCAGGGTTTGAAAGCAAGGTAGAGTTTCGCATCTTTGTGCGCGATTTGATAGTTTATGGTCCTATTCGTGTGACTCGTAACAATTGTGATCTGTGAACAACTTATCCGCCTTGTGATAAGCACTTCGATACCACTAATATTGTCTGAATCTATTTCATTATTTGTAGTGATAAATGAAATTGTGGTCTAACCATTATGAATAAACAATCCTGCAGCAGCCTGACTTTCGAGTGAATTCCCTTGGTTGATAATTATTAAAACCAGCAGCAGTTCATCAAAATGACGGAAAGCTTCCTGGTGCGATTAGCTAGACTTGGTTACCATTTTACCAATTTGCTGCCATGTTTTCCTGCCATTGAGTAGGCTCTTGGGTTCTGCATGATATGAATGGAGATTGGTAGGATTCATGTAATTTCTCAAGCGACTTCGCACTTAACAGCTGTTATTATTTTTTTTGCAGCAGTATCTCACTTTGAATAGAAATGATACGCTTGTTTCCCTGCAGGTGAGGTGGCCATGAAAGTATCCTGAGCTTCAAAGGACGATATTTCGGAGGTTACAAACCATACTTTGTTCCTTTGATGTTGCTTGTAATATTTCCCAACTGTAAACCTGCTGAACTTTCCCTTTAAGTGTTTATCGTGTAGGAATAAGTGTAGGCATTCACTCGTTAAGGTTTATTTCTGACTTGGCCTCTTCTTGTTCTGCAGTAATGCGTATTATTATTTACCGTGTATGCTACTAATTAAATACACTCATGACGGTAACGCAACCTGATTGCTTCCTCAAGGTATGAACACTGACACTACACTCACACCAACATGGCATTGTTCACTATAATTACTTCATAAAAAAATGCAACAGCCTTTGTATGCATAGGAGATGTGAATTTCGAACATGCTGCCGGATGTATTGAAAACTTTGTTTGTTGTAACAGGTGCGTAGAATTGTGACCTGTTTGGATTATGTTGGAAAGTTACTGGTTGAAAATCTTTCGTCTCAATTTAAACCGCAGCGTCGTATTGGATTCTCACGTGCTACAAATTTGCTTTCTTCTGCAGGTGTATAGCAGTTCTTGAGATTCGTGCATTCGAAACATAATTACACCCCGCACGACATGTTCCTCTTATCACGGTTTCATGGTTATGTACCCTTGATCATATTTCCATTGTTTTTACTTCTTTTGCTTGTAAACACTTGCAGGTGTAAGTATGCAATGGTGGATTGGTACTTAGTGCAGAGGCAAACGAGTAATAGCTTCTAGTACGGGAGTTAACGGCGACTGAATTGAAACAAGGATGTTTGGAGAGGTGGTAATCACATGGGTAACCACTCCTTTCGTGCAAGAGTAGCGAGTCCAAATGAAGTCATAATTTGAAATTGCTCCAAGAATAGTGTCATGAGACTTTCACACTTGTAACTTGAACTTTCTCACACTTGAATTTGTAATTTTGTAAAAAAACGAGTTGTACATAAAACTTAAATTCGTCCAATTCAAATTGTGTTTGCCTTTCTTGAATGAATCAACTTGCACTAAACTCAAATGATTAACTTTTAGGGATTTCATTCTTGAAATTAAAAACACTGAATCTACTTTTCACACGCCTCCTGAAACAGCAATGACATTTGATCATCCTATAAAATATGCTTGTCAAAGACTCACATGGAGAATCTAGTAAGTGAGTAATGTTGAACAAACTAATCCAAAAGTCTTGAATTCTTGCAGCTCAAAATTATTTTCCAATGATTTCAAGTTTTAATTGAATGTAACTTTGAATCCCATTTGCCCAAGTACTTGGATCCTTTGTAATTGAATGATAAACGAATCTTGAATCTTGATGGATGGCAAGAATTTCACCCTTGAATCTTGGACGGGTGTTTGTCTCATCTTTTAGGAATAGTGACTTGAACTCTTGTGATAAATTTGGATTTGGTTTTAGAGATGTTCATAGAGACTGAACTCGTGAACTGGTGACTAAACAAATGGGCCTTGAATTCACGCCTTTGGATTTCAAACTTTGATTTCCTTCCAAAGTTGAACTTTCCTTGATGAACAATATCTTAAGAATAAAGAGCAACCAACATCTCTTAATCTTGAGAAGTTACAGAGGAGGGAGATGCCATCTTGCAGTAAAATTACCACACAACCAGTGACTAGCCTCTGGAGACTGAATTCTAAATCAGAGGGTATAAGGATTTAGTCCTTGTGGGGGAAAACTGAGGAGTCTTTAGGGAGAAAAGGCTTGGTAGTGGCTTAAGAACCAAAGGGATGAGGGAGCAATCACACGAGACCAGGGAACCTCCATAATCACACACGCAACACATCTTTCAGGACCTTGAATCTTCTACAGCAACACATGTCCTCATATATAAAACAAACAGACAACAACTAGGTAAAGCGGTTAGTCATGCACGGATGATCAACCTAATATGTTATGCAAAGAGCAAAGCGGGGATCTTAGGGTCAAAAATTAGGGTGCAACATATTCGATTCCCCCTCTGAACGTCATGTGAGTCTGGATCTCTAACAGCTTGATGCGAGTCACTCTTGCAATGTCTTCTTGACTGAGTCTTCCTTCTCCACCGTAGAACGGAGGTGAGTCTTTGACGGGAACTCCTAATAAAGCGGAATACTCCTCCAATATGGGCATCAACTGGAAATCTTGAAAGATGAAGCAGTGGTAGATTACATGGTAGGGTTGAACCAGCGTCTCCAATAGACCAGCAACTACTTGTACCTGCAATAAAGAGAGAATTTGCCCATGCTTTGCAGCGAAAGCCTCTGGATCCTTTATCCGACCTCATAGTTCCCTTAATTGTTCCACATTAAAGACCCTGAAGGTGTATGGCAGAGTTCCTTTCCTTCCAAAATCCATTTTACGATATCTAAAAACAACAATCTTTGAGTTCTTTGAAGTAAAAGAATGCAAATGAGATGATATGCAAAAGTTTCATGGAACTTGACCATTTATAACCATTATGGGGATATAAAAAAAAACGCATTTTATTAATCATAAAAAGGTCGGTTACAAAAATTAATGTTTGGAATGCCGAAAGAAGAAACTGCTAATTAAATAAAATTCATTACAAAGATTCAGCACACTTTTCAAAAACCATAAAGGAATAGTTAAATAAAAAGTAAGAAAGATCTAAGGAGATTCTCCTAAAAGCCTTGTCTTGAGCTTCTTGTTTTCCTCTTCTATCTTGCTCTTCTCCAAGATAAGCTTGTCAACTATTAACTTCCAAGGTGTTGATTGAGGTTTAGGATGAGGTAACTCTTCTTGTGCTTTCCTCTTTTTGAATGAAGTGAATTCTTCCTCTTTCGCCTTGAGTTGCTGTTGAAGTTCGGCATTCTCTTCCAAAGCTATGTGGTACTTGTTCTTCCAAGCCTCTTCCATTTGTTGAGATTTTTCTAAAGCAATTTTCAACTTGTCAGCATTAGATGTAAAGTATAAGACTGGTTTTTCTTTCAGAACCATTGGATCTTGTCGACGATAAGGCATCTTCAACTCAATGGCCCTCCTTCGAACCCATTGGAGATAAGGTTCCAGAGAGACACAATCAGGCTTCCCTAAATTATGCAAATCCTTCTTAATCTTCTGATCCCAAGCACTTAAAACTTGTTCCCTTAAATCCTCACTCAAATTTTCATCTTTGAAATAAATGTTTTCCACCCGGGCGCTGTCAGGCTTGTCTCTTAGAGGGAACCCTAGTTGTCTTCATGCCAAAACTGGATTGTAGCTGATTAACCCTTCAATGATGAGGAGGGGTACATTACCGAATTTTCCACAGCTGTCTATAATAACCACCTTATCAGATAAGTAATTATTCCACTAGACGTCAGAATGAGTGAGAGACATTATCTTTTGTGACCACCACCCCTTCTTGAGATTCCAAAAGTCACGTGCTTTAGGCAGATGCGAAATAAACCACCTGTACAACAGAGGAACACAACAAGTAATCATTCCCTTTCCACGAGCATTCCTCGTATGAACGGAATAATAAGCTTCAACTAATAAGGTCGGAACTGGATTCTTCTTCAAGAAAATATTAATGGCGTTGAGGTCCACGAAATTTTTGAAACTTGGGAACAAAAGAACACCATATACAAGTAAGGCAAAAACCGCTTCGAAAGCCTCCTTATTTTGATGGTCAAGATAATATCGGGCTTTGGTGACCAAAAACTCTGCAGTAAAACCGGAAGTTTTCCCTTTTGCAATCATATTAGCTTTGATGTCAGCTTCATCCAAATGTGTATGCTTAGCGATTTCCTCTTCATCAGGTTTATTCGTGAAGATAGGAAAGGGATAATTGTCTCGAATAGGTAACCCAATTATCTGAGAGTACTCTTCAAGTGTAGGTACCAGCTGATAATCTGGGAAAGTTAAACAATGATACAGCGGGTCATAGAACTGGAGTAATGTAGAAAGCAGCGTCTGATCTACACTTGTATTCAACACATATAAAAGCTTCCCATGCTTTCTTCTAAAATTTTCCTCCTTTGTTATCAAAGCTCCCAACCTCTTTAGATCATCCAAGTCAGGAATTTGAAAAGTGTACTTCTTGGTTTTCCTTTTTTCGGTATCCATAGTATCCCTATAAAGTTCATAAATATAGTCAAGTCCCATGAATCTTTATGACATGATGCTTATGAATGTATGCAACACAAAGCACACTCAAGCAAAACAAACAAGCAAAGAGTCCTAGGTTTAAAAGGTCATAGCATGAAGTCAAGGTCTACCCATCCCATAGGAGTGTACTATAGTTTCAGATGTACCTGCCGAACGGGTTCTACAAAGTTCCCAGAGTCTACAATCCATCTTTCGGATATTATCGATTTTCCAAATCACTTGGTGGTCAATAATATCCTCAAGAGAATCTCGTCTGAGTGTAGTATCGCGTAGCAACTATCGCAGAAATAGACTCCCGCATAGTCCCCGCACTACCTAAGAGGCCAAGTTGGGTTAAAGGTAACTACGGTCCCCAGTCCCGAGGGCCTTTAGATCGAAACCATACCGTCTTCACGAATGAACTCGTTGGACAAATATTTTATTCGAGAGGGCCTAGACTGAGTGGTGAAGTCTCAATTTACTTTTTCAGGAATCGACTCCCTCAAAGCATCATTGAAGTCTAACCGTTTTCCTATCTTAATGTCACTCTAGTCCGGGTGTAGGACTTTGTCTCACCACACTAAGTTCCCAAACCTGCACACAAAAAGAAAAACCAAGCAAGCAAATAATAATAATAACATAAATAAACGAGTTAGGGGAAACCCTCAATAATAAAAAACATTATAATATCCCCAGTGAAGTCGCCATTTCTGTCGCGGTGAAAATTGGATATCAAGCTATTAGTTAACTTGTATCGCATATTTTAATGTCACCACCGGTCTTTGATTTTATCCAAGGGAAGGGAGAAAAACCGAATTCCCACAATGCAATGCAAATGCACTAAGATTCTAAGTTCGGGGGTTGGTTATACCTAGGGAAGGTTTTAGCATCCTAGATATCTGTAGTACTCTACAGGAACCTCTTGATTAATTTTGTTATCTGTTATTTGTTTTGCTAAGGGTTTAAGGGTTTAGGAAAAGAAGATGAGTCATCATCTTAAGAAAGACCACCACACTTTGAGAATGTTTGTATTTTGTGGGGTATGAGATTGTATGTCCCTTCCTTTGAGATGATTAACATCTAATTCTCTTGTGTGGAGAATTAGGTAGGCTAAAGTTTGATTAAAAATCAAAATTGAAGGGGGACTAACCTAGGAAATCTATCCTAAGTTGTCTAATTGACTTATCTTAAGGTGTATCGATTATGATGCAAATGATATGCACCATGCACAACAACATAGTTGTCATGCATGGGATTTTCCCTTAGATATTAATGCGATTAAATTATTGTTATTTAGGCGAGGGTGCTAGCAAAGTGATGCTAGACTTGTGTCCAGTGATCGGTAGGTCGAATGCGATGCCCTAAGGCGATCGACTTATATGGGTAGAAAATTGGCTCGACGTTGGATCGAGGATTTTATGTTTTTTGAAAGGGTTTAGAGAATAAAGCAATAAATCAAATAAAAACAAACAAGCAAGCAAAACAAACGGCTCACACACGAGCGTACGATCTAGCACAATGAGAGATTCTAATTGGAGGACGAATTATTAAGAAAAGCTTGCTTTTAGTTTTAATTATTTTAAAAGTTTTATTTGAGATTATTATTATTACTTATTTATTTATTTGAGGAGGTTAGGGAAGTTTTTATAATTAATTATAAAAGGATTCTTATTATTTAGTTCTCAGAATTAAAAAAGTTTAGAGATTAGTATTAGTGTATTCTAGAAAGTCTGATGTTTTTCTAATTTTAGTTAAAAATTATTAAAAGTGTTTTCAATTTAATTGAAAAAAGAGTTTTAGATTAATTATTGTTATCAAGAAAAAGTTTAAATTAAATATAATTAAAGTTTCGAATATTATTAAAAAAAAAGTTTAGGCTACATAGACAGATTATATTAACTATTATAAAAAGGAGGTTTAAATTTTTAATTTTTATTATAAAAAGTTTAAATTGATTAATAAAAAAAATTTAAATTTATAAAAAGTTGAATTAATTATTATATAAGGAAAGCTTTAAATTAGATTATTAATAAAAAGTTTTTATTATTTTTTAATCTTAAAAAAGATCTTAATTGTAATCATAAAATTTTTAATTTTGGTTATGAAAAAAAGCTTTAAATTTTAATTATGATTAAAAAAAAAGTTTTAAACTAATTATTATTAAAAAGGATTTAAATCTAATTATTATTATAACAAAGTTTAAAAAGTTTTAAAATTAATTATTAAAAGTTTTAATTATTATGAAAAGAGGTCTTTCTTTTTGGATTAACTAGGAAAATTTTAAGTTTAATCATTATTAAAAAAAAGTTTGAATTAATTAGAAAATTGTTTTAATTTAATCATTATTTAAGAAAAAAGTTGGATTAAATTAAAATAAAGAAAAAGATCAAAAAACGAATGGAAAAAAAAAGGAAAAGGGGGAGTCCTCTCTCGTTACTCTCCAAATTAGGGTAGAAGAGGAAAGCCGCCGCCGCTCACTCTCTCGATCACCTCCTCTCGAACCTTCCGTCTCTCTCGATTCCTCTCTAAATCTCGTGTCCTTTCTCTCGATTCTTCTCTCAACCTCTCTCACCGCCATCTCCGTTCTCGCTCGCTCGCTCACTCGATCTCTCTCACGATCAAACAAATCACGCAGCAAAAACCCCACCCCACACAGCCCATACCCCGATTTCATTATGGTTTCTGATTACAAATTACAAATATTAAATTGCGAAAATAAAGGAAAAATGACGCAAGGGCCCGGAAGAGTAGCGACCACGATCTCAGAATCTTCGCCTCAAAGATAAGTATCTTTCTTCTCCTTCTTCGCGGATTTTGTACGTCGTCTGCTTGATGTTGTTGCTTTGCGTATGTATGTGTGAGAATTCTAGGCTCTGTTCCTTTTTGATCTTCTCCCTCTGTGCGTGCGATTTAGTGAACTTGGGTGTAAATGGTGTGTTGAATTGTTGTAGGAATTGTGTGTTTGGTTGTCTGATTCGAGTTGGTGTGATTGGTTTGTGTTTCTGGGACAATTACTGATTTGATGGCTGGCTGAGTGATGTTTAATTGATGGATTGATACGATATTTGATTGTGAATTCGTTGTGATCCCCCCTCTGTGCTGCTCTTGCGTCTCCTTTTATAGACCCTGCCTATTAATGTGAGAAATTAATTTGTCCGCTCCTGCTTAGGAAAGAATTCAAAGTTGGAAAATGATTTTTGTAATGAATTGTTGCTGTTTTTGCTTTGGGTTTGTCTGAACATGCTTGAATGGTGTTTGATTATACCGTGAATTGTTTTGGGAAATAATTGATGATGTCTGATACGGTTATGATTTGGTTTGTAACATGTCCTGATATGGACTTGAACCAATTTGCAACACGTTTTCAATTATCTTTTTAGAAAATTAATGTTGTGCTCTTGAATTTTAATACCTCTATTGTCTTTTGACAGGGTGCATAAAGGAAGCTGATGGAAGAGTTTGAAAGATAGTGTTGTTGGACACCCATAACTGCTGCCAAGATTGGAGCCTCTCACAATTTCTCGCCGGTGGTGATGATTTCTGTGTACTGGATGTGAATCCCCTGTTACGAACTTGTGAACTCTTTATCAATTTCAGCCTCCATCGCATTCTGAAACAGGTGTGGTTCAATCACTTTCAGATTTTCCATTCTTAGATCAATCTAAAATTAAAGGGTTCTCCATATGATACTTGTATTTTTCTATGAGCCTTCATTTCTTTTATAGCTACCTGCTGACTCTGAACCTCTACGTACGTCAATATTAGGGAGCTTCTTGCTACTTGGATGGCTGAACTCTGCAGGGACCGAATTTGGTAATGCGGCAAAACCATTTGTACCAGAATCCTCCCGACGAATTTACATGTTATCAGTGGATTTCTCATGTTCAAACCCAACATATAACTTGCATCAGAATTAGGCTCCCATGAAGCAGGTACCTGGCTCATCTCTTCATACACAGCTTTCTCGTGACGACGCTTCAATGAGTTTTCATTTTCATTTACTTCTTCTCTTCTTATTACCGGACTCATGTTTTTTCCACGGTTGCAGGTTGCTTTTTGTTTCAGCAATTGTAGGAACAAAACTAGAGAGGAAGCTTGAATGAGAGGGAAACTTGAAATTGATGGTAACATGGAGAACTGTGGAGAAAAATGGATGGACGAAACTTCAGGGTTTGAAAGCAAGGTAGAGTTTCGCATCTTTGTGCGCGATTTGATAGTTTATGGCCCTATTCGTGTGACTCGTAACAATTGTGATCTGTGAACAACTTACCCGCCTTGTGATAAGCACTTCGATACCACTAATATTGTCTGAATATATTTCATTATTTGTAGTGATAAATGAAATTGTGGTCTAACCATTATGAATAAACAATCCTGCAGCAGCCTGACTTTCGAGTGAATTCCCTTGGTTGATAATTATTAAAACCAGCAGCAGTTCTTCAAAATGACGGAAAGCTTCCTGGTGCGATTAGCTAGACTTGGTTACCATTTTACCAATTTGCTGCCATGTTTTCCTGCCATTGAGTAGGCTCTTGGGTTCTGCATGATATGAATGGAGATTGGTAGGATTCATGTAATTTCTCAAGCGACTTCGCACTTAACGGCTGTTATTATTTTTTTTGCAGCAGTATCTCACTTTGAATAGAAATGATACGCTTGTTTCCCTGCAGGTGAGGTGGCCATGAAAGTATCCTGAGCTTCAAAGGACGATATTTCGGAGGTTACAAACCATACTTTGTTCCTTTGATGTTGCTTGTAATATTTCCCAACTGTAAACCTGCTGAACTTTCTCTTTAAGTGTTTATCGTGTAGGAATAAGTGTAGGCATTCACTCGTTAAGGTTTATTTCTGACTTGGCCTCTTCTTGTTCTGCAGTAATGCATATTATTATTTACCGTGTATGCTACTAATTAAATTCACTCATGACGGCAACGCAACCTGATAGCTTCCTCAAGGTATGAACACTGACACTACATTCACACCAACATGGCATTGTTCACTATAATTACTTCATAAAAAAATGCAACAGCCTTTGTATGCATAGGAGATGTGAATTTCGGGCATGCTGCCGGATGTATTGAAAACTTTGTTTGTTGTAACAGGTGCGTAGAATAGTGACCTGTTTGGATTATGTTGGAAAGTTACTGGTTGAAAATCTTTCGTCTCAATTTAAATCGCAGCGTCGTATTGGATTCTCACGTGCTACAAATTTTCTTTCTTCTGCAGGTGTATGGCAGTTCTTGAGATTCGTGCATTCGAAACATAATTACACCCCGCACGACATGATCCTCTTATCACGGTTTCATGGTTATGTACCCTTGATCATATTTCCATTGTTTTGACTTCTTTTGCTTGTAAACACTTGCAGGTGTAAGTATGCAATGGTGGATTGGTACTTAGTGCAGAGACAAACGAGTAATAGCTTCTAGTACGGGAGTTAACGGCGACTGAATTGAAACAAGGATGTTTGGAGAGGTGGTAATCACATGGGCAACCACTCCTTTCGTGCAAGAGTAGCGAGTCCAAATGAAGTCATAATTTGAAATTGCTTCAAGAATAGTGTCATGAGACTTTCACACTTGTAACTTGAACTTTCTCACACTTGAATTTGTAATTTTGTAAAAAAACGAGTTGTACATAAAACTTAAATTCGTCCAATTCAAATTGTGTTTGCCTTTCTTGAATGAATCAACTTGCACTAAACTCAAATGATTAACTTTTAGGGATTTCATTCTTGAAATTAAAAACACTGAATCTACTTTTCACACGCCTCCTGAAATAGCAACGACATTTGATCATCCTATAAAATATGCTTGTCAAAGACTAACATGGAGAATCTAGTAAGTGAGTAATGTTGAACAAATTAATCCAAAAGTCTTGAATTCTTGCAGCTCAAACTTATATTTTCCAATGATTTCAAGTTTTAATTGAATGTAACTTTGAATCCCATTTGCCCAAGTACTTGGATCCTTTGTAATTGAATGATAAACGAATCTTGAATCTTGATGGATGGCAAGAATTTCACACTAGAATCTTGGATGGGTGTTTGTCTCATCTTTTAGGAATAGTGACTTGAACTCTTGTGATAAATTTGGATTTGGTTTTAGAGATGTTCATAGAGACTGAACTCGTGAACTGGTGACTAAACAAATGGGCCTTGAATTCACGCCTTTGGATTTCAAACTTTGATTTCCTTCCAAAGTTGAACTTTCCTTGATGAACCATATCTTAAGAACAAAGAGCAACCAACATCTCTTAATCTTGAGAAGTTACAGAGGAGGGAGATGCCATCTTGCAGTAAAATTACCGCACAACCAGTGACTAGCCTCTGGAGACTGAATTCTAAATCAGAGGGTATAAGGATTTAGTCCTTGTGGGGGAAAACTGAGGAGTCTTGAGGGAGAAAAGGCTTGGTAGTGGCTTAAGAACCAAAGGGATGAGGGAACAATCACACGAGACTAGGGAACCTCCACAATCACACACGCAACACATCTTTCAGGACCTTGAATCTTCTACAGCAACACCTGTCCTCATAAATAAAAAAAACATACAACAACTAGGTAAAGCGGTTAGTCATGCACGGATGATCAACCTAATATGTTATGCAAAGAGCAAAGCGGGGATCTTAGGGTCAAAAATTAGGGTGCAACAGATTCGATTCCCCCTCTGAACGTCATGTGAGTCTGGATCTCTAACAGCTTGATGCGAGTCACTCTTGCAATGTCTTCTTGACTGAGTCTTCCTTCTCCACCGTAGAACGGAGGTGGGTCTTTGACGGGAACTCCTAATAAAGCGGAATACTCCTCCAATGTGGGCATCAACTGGAAATCTTGAAAGATGAAGCAGTGGTAGATTACATGGTAGAGTTGAACCAGCGTCTCCAATAGACCAGCAGCTACTTGTACCTGCAATAAAGAGAGAATTTCCCCATGCTTTACAGCGAAAGCCTCTGGATCCTTTATCCGACCTCCTAGTTCCCTTAATTGTTCCACATTAAAGACCCTGAAGGTGTATGGCAGAGTTCCTTTCCTTCCAAAATCCATTTTACGATATCTAAAAACAACAATCTTTGAGTTCTTTGAAGTAAAAGAATGCAAATGAGATGATATGCAAAAGTTTCATGGAACTTGATCATTTATAACCATTATGGGGATATAAAAAAAAATGCATTTTATTAATCATAAAAAGGTCGGTTACAAAAATTAATGTTTGAAATACCGAAAGAAGAAACTGCTAATTAAATAAAATTCATTACAAAGATTCAGCACACTTTTCAAAAACCATAACGGAATAGTTAAATAAAAACTAAGAAAGATCTAAGGAGATTCTCCTAAAAGCCTTGTCTTGAGCTTCTTGTTTTCCTCTTCTATCTTGCTCTTCTCCAAGATAAGCTTGTCAACTATTAACTTCCAAGGTGTTGATTGAGGTTTAGGATGAGGTAACTCTTCTTGTGCTTTCCTCTTTTTGAATGAAGTGAATTCTTCCTCTTTCGCCTTGAGTTGCTGTTGAAGTTCGACATTCTCTTCCAAAGCTATGTGGTACTTGTTCTTCCAAGCCTCTTCCATTTGTTGAGATTTTTCTAAAGCAATTTTCAACTTGTCAGCATCAGATGTAAAGTATAAGACTGGTTTTTCTTTCAGAACCATTGGATCTTGTCGACGATAAGGCATCTTCAACTCAATGGCCCTCCTTCGAACCCATTGGAGATAAGGTTCCAGAGAGACACAATCAGGCTTCCCTAAATTATGCAAATCCTTCTTAATCTTCTGGTCCCAAGCACTTAAAACTTGTTCCCTTAAATCTTCACTCAAATTTTCATCTTTGAAATAAATGTTTTCCACCCGGGCGCTGTCAGGCTTGTCTCTTAGAGGGAACCCTAGTTGTCTTCGTGCCAAAACTGGATTGTAGCTGATTAACCCTTCAATGCTGAGGAGGGGTACATTACCGAATTTTCCACAGCTGTCTATAATAACCACCTTATCAGATAAGTAATTATTCCACTCGATGTCAGAATGAGTGAGAGACATTATCTTTTGTGACCACCACCCCTTCTTGAGATTCCAAAAGTCACGTGCTTTAGGTAGGTGCGAAATAAACCACCTGTACAACAGAGGAACACAACAAGTAATCATTCCCTTTCCACTTGCATTCCTCGTATGAACGGAATAATAAGCTTCAGCTAATAAGGTCGGAACTGGATTCTTCTTCAAGAAAATCTTAATGGCGTTGAGGTCCACGAAATTTTTGAAACTTGGGAACAAAAGAACACCATATACAAGTAAGGCAAAAACCGCTTCGAAAGCCTCCTTATTTTGATGGTCAAGATAATATCGGGCTTTGGTGACCAAAAACTCTGCAGTAAAACCGGAAGTTTTCCCTTTTGCAATCATATTAGCTTTGATGTCAGCTTCATCTAAATGTGTATGCTTAGCGATTTCCTCTTCATCAGGTTTATTCGTGAAGATAGGAAAGGGATAATTGTCTCGAATAGGTAACCCAATTATCTGAGAGTACTCTTCAAGTGTAGGTACCAGCTGATAATCTGGGAAAGTGAAACAATGATACAGCGGGTCATAGAACTGGAGTAATGTAGAAAGCAGCATCTGATCTACACTTGTATTCAACACATATAAAAGCTTCCCATGCTTTCTTCTAAAATTTTCCTCATTTGTTATCAAAGCTCCCAACCTCTTTAGATCATCCAAGTCAGGAATTTGAAAAGTGTACTTTTTGGTTTTCCTTCTTTCGGTATCCATAGTATCCCTATAAAGTTCATAAATATAGTCAAGTCCCATGAATCTTTATGACATGATGGTTATGAATGTATGCAACACAAAGCACACTCAAGCAAAACAAACAAGCAAAGAGTCCTAGGTTTAAAAGGTCATAGCATGAAGTCAAGGTCTACCCATCCCATAGGAGTGTACTATAGTTTCAGATGTACCTGCCGAACGGGTTCTACAAAGTTCCCAGAGTCTACAATCCATCTTTCGGATATTATCGATTTTCCAAATCACTTGGTGGTCAATTAAAGGTAACTACGGTCCCCAGTCCCGAGGGCCTTTAGATCGAAACCATACCGTCTTCACGAATGAACTCGTTGGATAAATATTTTATTCGAGAGGGCCTAGACTGAGTGGTGAAGTCTCAATTTACTTTTTCAGGAATCGACTCCCTCAAAGCATCATTGAAGTCTAACCGTTTTCCTATCTTCATGTCACTCTAGTCCGGGTGTAGGACTTTGTCTCACCACACTGAGTTCCCAAACCTGCACACAAAAAGAAAAACCAAGCAAGCAAATAATAATAATAACATAAATAAACGAGTTAGGGGAAACCCTCAATAATAAAAAACATTATAATATCCCCAGTGAAGTCGCCATTTCTGTCACGGTGAAAATTGGATATCAAGCTATTAGTTAACTTGTATCGCATATTTTAATGTCACCACCGGTCTTTGATTTTATCCAAGGGAAGAGAGAAAAACCGAATTCCCACAATGCAATGCAAATGCACTAAGATTCTAAGTTCGGGGGTTGGTTATACCTAGGGAAGGTTTTAGCATCCTAGATATCTGTAGTACTCTACAGGAACCTCTTGATTAATTTTGTTATCTGTTATTTGTTTTGCTAAGGGTTTAAGGGTTTAGGAAAAGAAGATGAGTCATCATCTTAAGAAAGACCACCACACTTTGAGAATGTTTGTATTTTGTGGGGTATGGGATTGTATGTCCCTTCCTTTGAGATGATTAACATCTAATTCTCTTGTGTGGAGAATTAGGTAGGCTAAAGTTTGATTAAAAATCAAAATTGAAGGGGGGCTAACCTAGGAAATCTATCCTAAGTTGTATAATTGACTTATCTTAAGGTGTATCGATTCTGATGCAAATGATATGCACCATGCAGAACAACATAGTTGTCATGCATGGGATTTTCCCTTGGATATTAATGCGATTAAATTATTGTTATTTAGGCGAGGGTGCTTGCAAAGTGATGCTAGACTTGTGTCCAGTGATCGGTAGGTCGAATGTGATGCCCTAAGGCGATCGACTTATATGGGTAGAAAATTGGCTCGACGTTGGATCGAGGATTTTATGTTTTTTGAAAGGGTTTAGAGAATAAAGCAATAAATCAAATAAAAACAAACAAGCAAGCAAAACAAACGGCTCACACACGAGCGTACGATCTAGCACAATGAGAGATTCTAATTGGAGGACGAATTATTAAGAAAAGCTTGCTTTTAGTTTTAATTATTTTAAAAGTTTTATTTGAGATTATTATTATTACTTATTTATTTATTTAAGGAGGTTAGGGAAGTTTTTATAATTAATTATAAAAGGATTCTTATTATTTAGTTCTCAGAATTAAAAAAGTTTAGAGATTAGTATTAGTGTATTCTAGAAAGTCTGATGTTTTTCTAATTTTAGTTAAAAATTATTAAAAGTGTTTTCAATTTAATTGAAAAAAGAGTTTTAGATTAATTATTGTTATCAAGAAAAAGTTTAAATTAAATATAATTAAAGTTTTGAATATTATTAAAAAAAAAGATTAGGTTACATAGACAGATTATATTAACTATTATAAAAAGGATCAAAAAACGAATGGAAAAAAAAAGGAAAAGGGGGAGTCCTCTCTCGTTACTCTCCAAATTAGGGTAGAAGAGGAAAGCCGCCGCCGCTCACTCTCTCGATCGCCTCCTCTCAAACCTTCCGTCTCTCTCGATTCCTCTCTAAATCTCGTGTCCTTTCTCTCGATTCTTCTCTCAACCTCTCTCACCGCCATCTCCGTTCTCGCTCGCTCGCTCACTCGATCTCTCTCACGATCAAACAAATCACGCAGCAAAAACCCCACCCCACACAGCCCATACCCCGATTTCATTATGGTTTCTGATTACAAATTACAAATATTAAATTGCGAAAATAAAGGAAAAATGACGCAAGGGCCCGGAAGAGTAGCGACCACGATCTCAGAATCTTCGCCTCAAAGATAAGTATCTTTCTTCTCCTTCTTCGCGGATTTTGTACGTCGTCTGCTTGATGTTGTTGCTTTGCGTATGTATGTGTGAGAATTCTAGGCTCTGTTCCTTTTTGATCTTCTCCCTCTGTGCGTGCGATTTAGTGAACTTGGGTGTAAATGGTGTGTTGAATTGTTGTAGGAATTGTGTGTTTGGTTGTCTGATTCGAGTTGGTGTGATTGGTTTGTGTTTCTGGGACAATTACTGATTTGATGGCTGGCTGAGTGATGTTTAATTGATGGATTGATACGATATTTGATTGTGAATTCGTTGTGATCCCCCCTCTGTGCTGCTCTTGCGTCTCCTTTTATAGACCCTGCCTATTAATGTGAGAAATTAATTTGTCCGCTCCTGCTTAGGAAAGAATTCAAAGTTGGAAAATGATTTTTGTAATGAATTGTTGCTGTTTTTGCTTTGGGTTTGTCTGAACATGCTTGAATGGTGTTTGATTATACCGTGAATTGTTTTGGGAAATAATTGATGATGTCTGATACGGTTATGATTTGGTTTGTAACATGTCCTGATATGGACTTGAACCAATTTGCAACACGTTTTCAATTATCTTTTTAGAAAATTAATGTTGTGCTCTTGAATTTTAATACCTCTATTGTCTTTTGACAGGGTGCATAAAGGAAGCTGATGGAAGAGTTTGAAAGATAGTGTTGTTGGACACCCATAACTGCTGCCAAGGTTGGAGCCTCTCACAATTTCTCGCCGGTGGTGATGATTTCTGTGTACTGGATGTGAATCCCCTGTTACGAACTTGTGAACTCTTTATCAATTTCAGCCTCCATCGCATTCTGAAACAGGTGTGGTTCAATCACTTTCAGATTTTCCATTCTTAGATCAATCTAAAATTAAAGGGTTCTCCATATGATACTTGTATTTTTCTATGAGCCTTCATTTCTTTTATAGCTACCTGCTGACTCTGAACCTCTACGTACGTCAATATTAGGGAGCTTCTTGCTACTTGGATGGCTGAACTCTGTAGGGACCGAATTTGGTAATGCGGCAAAACCATTCGTACCAGAATCCTCCCGACGAATTTACATGTTATCAGTGGATTTCTCATGTTCAAACCCAACATATAACTTGCATCAGAATTAGGCTCTCATGAAGCAGGTACCTGGCTCATCTCTTCATACACAGCTTTCTCGTGACGACGCTTCAATGAGTTTTCATTTTCATTTACTTCTTCTCTTCTTATTACCGGACTCATGTTTTTTCCACGGTTGCAGGTTGCTTTTTGTTTCAGCAATTGTAGGAACAAAACTGGAGAGGAAGCTTGAATGAGAGGGAAACTTGAAATTGATGGTAACATGGAGAACTGTGGAGAAAAACGGATGGACGAAACTTCAGGGTTTGAAAGCAAGGTAGAGTTTCGCATCTTTGTGCGCGATTTGATAGTTTATGGTCCTATTCGTGTGACTCGTAACAATTGTGATCTGTGAACAACTTACCCGCCTTGTGATAAGCACTTCGATACCACTAATATTGTCTGAATCTATTTCATTATTTGTAGTGTGAAATTCTGGTACCAGACGTGTGATGTTAAGGTGCGATGTCACAACAACACACTCTGCAATAATGGACAGAATAAGCAACAGGAAAACACAAGGAATTGTTCACCCAGTTCGGTCTAACTACCTACGTCTAGGGACTACCAAGCCAGGGATGAAATTCACTACTTGTAGATATAATTTACAGACTCAACACACCAGTTGACAATCTCCTAAACTTATACTCTACTAGTGACTTTCTACCTAAGAAACCACTTAGATATGAGAACACTACTCAATCCCCTAAAACACTCAAAGAACAACCTCTTTGAGATCCCTTGATCTTGCTTCCTAGCTTCGATCAATCAATAACTCTCTATTGCTTCACAGCTTCTAGAGAGGACAGAAAATTCAACACCTATTCAAACCTAGAATAGTGTGATTACAAGTACTCTAAACAAACCCTAGACTCTAAGCCTCCAGCTCTTGATCTTCAATCTGTTTTCTGTACCTTCTTCCTTGGTCTTGTGCGCTTTATATAGCTCCTTGAATTTGGATTGGATTTGTCACAATATTTGATCAGATTTGTTAATTAAAAACTGAATCTTTTAAAACAGATTTTATCCCCAAAATCTTTTTAAATCTTCCACCTTATAATTCTCCAACAAACCTGCAATCAAATCTCCCATGTAACCGAAAATATCTAGCCCAAGATATTCTCATCCAACGAGTCAACACTCTCCACAATTCCAGCTAATACGCGACCCTAATAACAACAAGCCCATGGTGTCATTAGCTTCAGTTCTGCAGGTCTGATGTTACAACATCACCTATGTGACATCAGACATCCACTTCAGCAACTAGCAACCTTAACACAGCCCAGTGTTAAGTGCAATGTTATGACATCAAGCCCATGACATCAAACATAGTTAACCTTCACAACTTAGTACAGCCCAGTACTAAGACTTAATGCTGCAACATCAATACCATGACATCAGCATTGAACACCTTGTTGTTTTACCAAAATTCCAGCCAATCCAGGAACTTACAATCTCCCCCTTTGGCTAATTTTGGCTAAAACAATCTCTGCATCTTCAGAGACTTCAGCAGCGGAATATCTTCAATATTTTGAAACTTTATCTTGCAGCAGTTTGACAATCTTCATATAGTCTTCATTACTTGATCTGCTGCAGCACCATCTTCATTATTGACAACAGCCAATTGGTGCTCCCCCTCAAAAACTTGAACCAACATCACAGCTGTTCAGTAGCTCACAATGTGCAACACATCTCCCCCTTGATGTCTGCTTTGCTGCACTCTGCACTCTTCAATGCTATGAATACTTCACTAGCAGCTCCACAACTATGCTGTCTATACTCCCCCTCCACAGCTGCACCAGCACACTTTCCACTTTTCAACTAGACACCTTAATCTTTTACTACTCTTCTCTTTATGGCAGCATTTATTAACTCTCCCCCTTTTTAGCCATAATTAGATAACTATCCCAAATCAAATGCCCTACAAGGTGACATAATACTGGTCCCACTATCAGTAGCAACAAGACCTATGTAGTCTCCAAGCACAATGTTCTGACATTATTAATGACATAGTCAAAAACAACTTCCAACCCCTTGTCTGGTCGGGCGATACAACCCAAGCATTTGAACAAACCATTATAAAACCACTCTTTCTCCTATGCTCAGCACAACACACCAATAAAGCATGAGTCAATCAAGCTCCAAAGAATCAACCAAGAACCTCAAGCATGAGGATACACAACCAGACCCTTTGAAGAAGAAGATCAAATCTCAAACGACATCAGGTCCTTCTACAGGAGCAACAAAAACTGGCAGGACTTCAGTGACCACTATGAAGCCTGGTAAGAACCATTCTGCTCAACAGCAGCCTTCAGAAGATGAATGGGATGTAGATTGGAAGGCTTTTCTGGATGCAGGAGATTGGCATGAGGATGTAGTCTAATCTTGTATTTTCAACTATTGAATAAAAATCCTATTTTTAGATTTTTCAGTTGCCATGCCAAACACTTTACAGTACTTTTCTAAACTGCTGAAATTTGTACTGCATTAAACAGAATCAGAGCACCAAGATGAGTTTCTTAGAGAGACTACACTAAAAAATTGAACATACTATTTTATTACCATACTATCTGCAGTTGAATAACCATTATCTTATAGGCCAACTGCACCATAACACATCTTTCAATTAATTTTGAAGTAATACGCTCCCCAATTTTAAGCTCTCAAATTGGTTAGCATACATGAACTCATCATCTAAATTCTCTTTATTTACCAAATAATCTGAGTATTTAACCAGATCTTTTCTATCAACCTGCTCATCATCCCATTGATGAGTAACATTCTGCAATGTTGTAACATCTTTCTTGACATGGTGATTGCCCACCAGTCGTTTCTTCCACAAGAGTTGATAGCATGAGTTATTTCCACATAACACTGATCTACGACTGTTCTTCTTCTTAGATCTGAGAACTAATCTGATTTTGCCCCTCTTTATTCTTCTTAGTCTTCCAATATCAGTTTGTATCTTTTGACCAGCATGATTCCATCCTAGAGGATGTGTATTTATTCTTGACATTTTAATCCAGGATCTGATAGACCCAATATCAGAGGTCCTCTGCATGTCAATTTTCATATTGGGATCAGTCTTAGACTCTAGTCTATTCTGAATCATTTTTGCACTTTGCTCATCATCCTTCTTGAGGCTAGAAATACTCTTCTTGTCTTGAGATGTTTCAGCATCTGCTCTGACATCTGTATCTTTCGACATAGAGCTATTCATCCAGGGGAGGTCATTGATCTTCTTCAGATCTTGATGATAGAATTGTTTATAGTTACCACTGGTATCTCCTATAACTTCAGTGAGTTCTTCAATCTCTAGCCTTTTAGACTTACTCACAGTCAGACCACTGATGATTTGTTCAGATGTCAAGACATCAGCATCTTTCCTCTCGAGAGATGTTGCTCTATTCAGCTCCTGAGAACCTTTAATCCTTCCATCAATGGTGAGGACTGGTGTGTAACATTTGCCCTTGACTAATTTCAGATCATCTTTTCTTCTGACCTTCATCAACTTGAGGGAACCTTTATCATTCTGATGTCTACACCTGATATCTTCTTTATCATCACCAGACTGGCTTTCAGTTTGAGGAATCCACTGATAACAATTGTCTTTGGATCTTGCACCAGTCATTACAGCCTCACCCTTCTCATTCGTTACAACACATTTGTCTTTGGTGTAGCTGACTAAATAACCTTCATCACATAATTGGCTGATGCTTATCAGATTAGCATTCAAACCATTGACAAGATAGACATTGTCAAGTTCAGGTCCTCTTACTTTTCCAATACCTTCTACAACTTCGTTATTCCCTTTACCAAACACCACTTCAAGAGAAGGACACGGTCTACATTCAGCAAACATGGATTTACATCCAGACTTGTGCTTGGAACACCCACTGTCAAAATACCATGTATCTTCTTTAAACTCCTTGTCAGCCATGTGAGCCAATAAGCACTTCACCTTCTCCTTAGGTACCCATTGTTTAACAACTTTGGGCCTATCCTCCCTCCATCTGTTTTGAGGCTGAGGGTATCCATGCAGCTTGTAGCAAGAGTACTGCATATGTCCAAACCTTCCACAGTAATAACATCTCACCCTTTCATCTCTGAATCTTCTGCCATGATGAGATTGCTTAGGCTGCCATCCATAATGTGGTCTCCTCCTGCCATAACTAGCTTGCCTTTTATTATGCTGATATCTTCTTCCATAAGAAGGCTGAGAATGTTGTTTTCTGGATTGTCTCCCATGATGGTGAGACTTTCTCCTTCCATAATGAGACACAGCATTAGTGTAACCATACCCCTGATGTTGAGACACCTGATGAGACACGTGCTGTTTGAACTGAGGATGCTGTCTTCTAGGCTGTCTCCCATGGTGATGAGGCTTCCTTCTTCCATAATTATACGGCACAGCATTGTTGAGGCCAGGTCCATACCAGTTTTCCTGATGTTGAGACATCTGCTCTGACATGTTCTGTTTGTACCTTGCAGCCTTCATGCTCCTATGATATTGGGGAGGCATATACTGTCTAGCACCTTGAGGCTGCTTTCTCTTCTGATTATGACCTATCTTCTTCTCAATCTTCTTAGGTTGTGAAACATCAGCTTCCTTGGGAGTAAGATTCTGCACCTTTGGCTGATGTTGAGACACTGGTTGAGACATCTCCACTTTGGTTCCTGAAGTGCTTGCTTCAGTAGATACTTTTCCCACAAATCCTAATCCAGTCCTGTCTCCAGCTATCCTTTCCGTCTGAAGAATCTTGTCAAGAGTGTCTGTACCACTGTTCAGCATCCTAACAGACTTGGTCATTTGATCAAGATGAGCTCTTACTAGCACCACTTCATTTTCCAGATCAGCTTTTTCATTCTCAAGCTGAGCAATCTGTTGCTTGTGGCACTTGTTTTCTTGACAGACTTCAGCACTCTTAAAACACAGCTCTCTGTAGGTTGAAGCTAGCTCATCATAAGTGACTTCTCCATCACTATCATCATCAGATTCAACAATTCCTGTCAAAGCTGCAACATGCTTTGCTGACTCACTTTCACTTTCAGAGTCAGACCAGGAAATTGTCAAGCCTTTATTCTGCTTCTTCAAGAATGTGGGACACTCTTTCTTGACATGTCCATACCCTTCACATTCAAAGCACTGAACACCTTTATCTTGGACAGTCTTCTCTTCATCTTTCTCTTTTGACTTACTGATGTCAGAGGAGATGTTCTTGACATTTGGCCTGTAGTTATAGTTCATCTTCTTGAACACTTTGTTGAATTGCCTTCCCAACATAACTATAGCCTGAGGAAGATCCTCCTGGGACTCATCATCTTTAGCTGCTGCAGGAGTGGAGACTAAGGCTATACTCTTGGGCTTCTTTTCTGGTTCTTCCTCATTCAGCCCAAGTTCAAATGTTTGAAGAGATCCAATAAGCTCATCAACTCTCATCTTGCTGATGTCTTGAGATTCTTCAATGGCTGTTACCTTCATCTTATACTTCTTAGGGAGGGACCTAAGAATCTTTCTTACCAGCTTCTCTTCTGTCATCTTCTCACCAAGAGCACTGGATGCATTTGACAGCTCAAGAACACTCATGTGGAAGTCATGAATAGTCTCATCTTCCTTCATCTTCAAGCTTTCAAACTTAGATGTTAGAAGATGAAGTCTAGACATCTTAACTCTAGATGTGCCTTCATGAGTAGCCTTCAAAATATCCCAAGCAGCCTTAGCAGTTTCACATGAGTTGATCAGCCTGAATATGTTCTTGTCAACCCCATTGAAGATAGCATTTAGGGCTTTTGAATTCCCAAGGGCAAGCTCATCTTCTTCCTTGGTCCATTCTTCTTCAGGCTTAGGCTTTGAGGTGCCTTCTTTATCCTTGCCAGCCTCATCTTTCTCACATACCTCTAGAGCTTTCCACTCTTTAATGACAACCTTCCAAGCTCTGCTGTCTAATGACTTTAAAAAAGTAGTCATTCTCGGCTTCCAATACTCATAGTTTGAGCCATCCAATATAGGGGGTCTGTTGACAAATCCTCCAACCTCTTTGTCCATCTTTCACCAGAAAGTACTTCCCTAGATCTCACCCAGAGACAGACAGGATGCCTGCTCTGATACCAATTGAAATTCTGGTACCAGACGTGTGATGTTAAGGTGCGATGTAACAACAACACACTCTGCAATAATGGACAGAATAAGCAACAGGAAAACACAAGGAATTGTTCACCCAGTTCGGTCTAACTACCTACGTCTGGGGGCTACCAAGCCAGGGATGAAATTCACTACTTGTAGATATAATTTACAGACTCAACACACCAGTTGACAATCTCCTAAACTTATACTCTACTAGTGACTTTCTACCTAAGAAACCACTTAGATATGAGAACACTACTCAATCCCCTAAAACACTCAAAGAACAACCTCTTTGAGATCCCTTGATCTTGCTTCCTAGCTTCGATCAATCAATAACTCTCTATTGCTTCACAGCTTCTAGAGAGGACAGAAAATTCAACACCTATTCAAACCTAGAATAGTGTGATTACAAGTACTCTAAACAAACCCTAGACTCTAAGCCTCCAGCTCTTGATCTTCAATCTGTTTTCTGTACCTTCTTCCTTGGTCTTGTGCGCTTTATATAGCTCCTTGAATTTGGATTGGATTTGTCACAATATTTGATCAGATTTGTTAATTAAAAACTGAATCTTTTAAAACAGATTTTATCCCCAAAATCTTTTTAAATCTTCCACCTTTTAATTCTCCAACAAACCTGCAATCAAATCTCCCATGTAACAGAAAATATCTAGCCCAAGATATTCTCATCCAACGAGTCAACACTCTCCACAATTCCAGCTAATACGCGACCCTAATAACAACAAGCCCATGCTGTCATTAGCTTCAGTTCTGCAGGTCTGATGTTACAACATCACCTATGTGACATCAGACATCCACTTCAGCAACTAGCAACCTTAACACAGCCCAGTGTTAAGTGAAATGTTATGACATCAAGCCCATGACATCAAACATAGTTAACCTTCACAACTTAATACAGCCCAGTACTAAGACTCAATGCTGCAACATCAATACCATGACATCAGCATTGAACACCTTGTTGTTTTACCAAAATTCCAGCCAATCCAGGAACTTACATAGTGATAAATGAAATTGTGGTCTAACCATTATGAATAAACAATCCTGCAGCAGCCTGACTTTCGAGTGAATTCCCTTGGTTGATACTTATTAAAACCAGCAGCAGTTCTTCAAAATGACGGAAAGCTTCCTGGTGCGATTAGCTAGACTTGGTTACCATTTTACCAATTTGCTACCATGTTTTCCTGCCATTGAGTAGGCTCTTGGGTTCTGCATGATATGAATGGAGATTGGTAGGATTCATGTAATTTCTCAAGCGACTTCGTACTTAACGGCTGTTATTATTTTTTTTGCAGCAGTATCTCACTTTGAATAGAAATGATACGCTTGTTTCCCTGCAGGTGAGGTGGCCATGAAAGTATCCTGAGCTTCAAAGGACGATATTTCAGAGGTTACAAACCATACTTTGTTCCTTTGATGTTGCTTGTAATATTTCCCAACTGTAAACCTGCTGAACTTTCTCTTTAAGTGTTTATCGTGTAGGAATAAGTGTAGGCATTCACTCGTTAAGGTTTATTTCTGACTTGGCCTCTTCTTGTTCTGCAGTAATGCGTATTATTATTTACCGTGTATGCTACTAATTAAATTCACTCATGACGGCAACGCAACCTGATAGCTTCCTCAAGGTATGAACACTGACACTACACTCACACCAACATGGCATTGTTCACTATAATTACTTCATAAAAAAATGCAACAGCCTTTGTATGCATAGGAGATGTGAATTTCGGGCATGCTGCCGGATGTATTGAAAACTTTGTTTGTTGTAACAGGTGCGTAGAATAGTGACCTGTTTGGATTATGTTGGAAAGTTACTGGTTGAAAATCTTTCGTCTCAATTTAAACCACAGCGTCGTATTGGATTCTCACGTGCTACAAATTTGCTTTCTTCTGCAGGTGTATGGCAGTTCTTGAGATTCGTGCATTCGAAACATAATTACACCCCGCACGACATGTTCCTCTTATCACGGTTTCATGGTTATGTACCCTTGATCATATTTCCATTGTTTTGACTTCTTTTGCTTGTAAACACTTGCAGGTGTAAGTATGCAATGGTGGATTGGTACTTAGTGCAGAGGCAAACGAGTAATAGGTTCTAGTACGGGAGTTAACGGCGACTGAATTGAAACAAGTATGTTTGGAGAGGTGGTAATCACATGGGCAACCACTCCTTTCGTGCAAGAGTAGCGAGTCCAAATGAAGTCATAATTTGAAATTGCTTCAAGAATAGTGTCATGAGACTTTCACACTTGTAACTTGAACTTTCTCACACTTGAATTTGTAATTTTGTAAAAAAACGAGTTGTACATAAAACTTAAATTCGTCCAATTCAAATTGTGTTTACCTTTCTTGAATGAATCAACTTGCACTAAACTCAAATGATTAACTTTTAGGAATTTCATTCTTGAAATTAAAAACACTGAATCTACTTTTCACACGCCTCCTGAAACAGCAACGACATTTGATCATCCTATAAAATATGCTTGTCAAAGACTCACATGGAGAATCTAGTAAGTGAGTAATGTTGAACAAATTAATCCAAAAGTCTTGAATTCTTGCAGCTCAAACTTATATTTTCCAATGATTTCAAGTTTTAATTGAATGTAACTTTGAATCCCATTTGCCCAAGTACTTGGATCCTTTGTAATTGAATGATAAACGAATCTTGAATCTTGATGGATGGCAAGAATTTCACACTAGAATCTTGGATGGGTGTTTGTCTCATCTTTTAGGAATAGTGACTTGAACTCTTGTGATAAATTTGGGTTTGGTTTTAGAGATGTTCATAGAGACTGAACTCGTGAACTGGTGACTAAACAAATGGGCCTTGAATTCACACCTTTGGATTTCAAACTTTGATTTCCTTCCAAAGTTGAACTTTCCTTGATGAACCATATCTTAAGAACAAAGAGCAACCAACATCTCTTAATCTTGAGAAGTTACAGAGGAGGGAGATGCCATCTTGCAGTAAAATTACCGCACAACCAGTGACTAGCCTCTGGAGACTGAATTCTAAATCAGAGGGTATAAGGATTTAGTCCTTGTGGGGGAAAACTAAGGAGTCTTGAGGGAGAAAAGGCTTGGTAGTGGCTTAAGAACCAAAGGGATGAGGGAACAATCACACGAGACCAGGGAACCTCCACAATCACACACGCAACACATCTTTCAGGACCTTGAATCTTCTACAGCAACACCTGTCCTCATAAATAAAATAAACAGACAACAACTAGGTAAAGCGGTTAGTCATGCACGGATGATCAACCTAATATGTTATGCAAAGAGCAAAGCGGGGATCTTAGGATCAAAAATTAGGGTGCAACAACATGTCAAGACATTGTTCTACATAAATATTTTAAACGCAGAGGAATAATAGTAGACTGATACCTTGAATATCAGAACTGCAGAATCACAGACGTTGCGACATCTGATCCAACATATTTATCATGAACCCTAACAGAAAACTAAATCTGCATAATGATAAAGAACACAACAATTGTTAACCCAGTTCGGTGCAATTCACCTACATCTGGGGGATACCAATCCAGGAAGAAGACTCCACTATCTATAGAACTGTTACAAAGCTAAACTGTAACACCCTTTTCTACCCCACGAATATACACTGCAAAATACACAGATTATCAGAGTAAGAATCACCTCAGAAGGGTGCACATTTCTCAATAAACTCAAAATAAAACATTTGCTTCGTAAACAACGGGTTTTCCTCAAAATAATAAAAAATCCATCAAATAGCAGCGGAACCACCATAATCACAATAATCCAAAATTAAAAGGATTTTCATTAAAAGCCATAATAATCAAATAACAACAAAAATAACAACTCAACATGGTTCGACTCAACGACCCAACCCGATGTTACAATATCAGAGCAAGACCCTCTACATCGACCAAAAGCAAATAAACTCCAAAAGTCCTCGAAGGCATCCACAACTAAGCCTGATCACCTGCACGTTACCCACGTGGAGGCAACATTCAAACAGGCAGAGTGAGTAATCACAATTCATTATATTAATATAAAAATAGGATATGCATAAAAATAGCGTCATCATCATATACAACATCTTCAGGATCATCACAAGGAAAACATCAGAATCACGTTATCATAGATCATATCAATGCCACATAAATGCAATGCACAACAAGACTCATGCATGTGGTACCAATCGTCACAATCGATGGACACTAGGCCATCACCCTCCAAAGATCCCCGTCATTAGGATCGATTATACACAAGAACCGGAGCACGTCATACACTCAAATCCACACAATGGGATTAGAGCCACCACTGGACCGAAGCCCTAAAATGCCATGAATGCATGATACACAATGTCAATATCATCATAGTCAATAAAATTCATCACGTGCATCATCATTCATCAAAATATTATATTAATAATATCATCAAAACATCATGAAATCATCACCTCAAAATCATCAATAACATCGTGGTAAATCATCAGAATAATCACAACTCAAAACACCAAGACAACACAGAAATTGCAAAACAAATTCGCGAACAGCAGGCGTTCGCTAGAATGTTCGCTCTGCGAACTCGTTCGCTCTGGCATTCGCTTTGCGAGCTGCCAGTGAATCCCCAAAATCCCATACAAAAAACCAGAGAACCCTACTCTGTCTCCCTCACTACCTCTGTTCGCTTTGCGAAGTAATTCGCTGGGAAGTTTGCCATGCGAACTAAAAATCACAATTAGAGTTCATCTCAGTATCATCAAACAAAATCATCGTGCATTTACTGCGCTGCTCGCTTTGCGAGTCTGGGGCGAATGTTCGCCTTGCGAAGGAATTGTTCGCTTTGCAAACTCGTGATTTCAAGAAATTACTGCTACGCATCAGTAGCATAACAGACCCAAAAACCTCACGAATTCATCCTCCTTTTACCTCAACCACATCCCTAAAACATTCCTAAGGTATTACGACACTCAAAGGCACAAAACCTACGACTATTAGGTCGATTAATTATACTATTTTGACCTCAAAATCACCTAAACCTTCACATCCCCAAAGATTCTCATAAACCCCATAAATCCCTTTCTCTACAAGATCCCACATATCGTCAACAGAAGGTTTAGCCTTGAAGGCCTACCTTTATCCGATTCAATTCAACCCTTAATAATCAATCCACAACATGCCCTAAATCATCAGTTAACTCAAAAACCCACAAACCCCTATAAACCTCAAAATCAGCTTTAAACACATCGAATTCCTATATCGAAAACAATGAAAGACAACACTCCCCATACCTTAGATTGTCAATTCCAAGCTTTCTTTCTTGAGTTCTTGGAAACTTTCTCGAATCCCCACATTTCCCTTTTTCCTCAGAGCTCTCGCCTTCTTTTCACTTTCTGACCAAATGAAACCTATTCCTCTCAAATTCTCTTTTTTGTTAAACCTCTGGGCTTCTAAAATGGGCTTTCCCAATAATACCCTCACTAATCCTCCTCAAAAGTCCATCTTACCCTTAATTCCTCTAATGTTATTTAAATTATTAATAATACTAATATATTCATATTATATACTATTATTTAATTAAATAACCAAAACTCCACGAAAATGCCAACGTCAACACAAACCACCAAAATTCATAAAAATCACGGATATTATATTTAAATAAATTAAATTAATATTCTTACGAAATTTGGGGTGTTACAACTCTCCCCCACTTAAAGAATTTTCTCCCTCGAAAATTACCTCAAGGAAATAGAGTAGGATATGACTCCCTCATCTGATCTTCACGTTCCCAAGTCTAACTTTCGCCAGCTGGTCCACCCCACAACACCTTCACCAAAGCTATGCCTTTACCCCGCAGTTGTTTCATCTCCCGACCATCAATCCGCACCGGAAATGCTTCCACGGTCAGGTTATCCTTCACTTGTGCATCATCCATCTGGATCACTTGCGACAGATCCGAAATGTACTTTCCCAACTGAGACACATGGAACATGTCATGCAAATTTGCAAGTGACAGCGGTAAAGCGATTAGATAGGCTACCTCTCCTATCCTCTGCGAGATTTGATATGGACCCACAAAACGTGGAGTGAGCTTCTTAGACTTCAAAGCTCGACCCACATCAGTCACTGGTGTCACCCTCAAAAACACGTGATCTCCCTCTTGGAATTCAAGTGTCTTCCTTCTCTTATCATGGTAGCTCTTCTGACAACTCTGCGATGCTCTCATCCTTTCTTGGATCGTCTTAATCTTCTTAGTTGTCTCTTGTACAATCTCAGGTCCGAGTATAACACTCTCGCCCGATTTATACCAACACAAAAGAGTCCAACACCTTCTCCCATACAAAGCTTCATAGGGCGCCATTTCAATACTAGCATGAAGACTGTTATTGTACGTGAACTCAATCAATGGTAAATGGCTATCCCAAGATACTCCGTGATCCAACACACAAGCCCTCAGTAAATCCTGTAAGGATTGGATAGTCCTTTCTGTCTGTCTGTCCGTCTGCAGATGATAGGCAGAACTCATCCTCAACTTAGTACCCAAAGCATCTTCCAAACTCTTCCAGAACCTAGATGTAAATCTTAGATCTCTATCTGACACAATTCTCAAAGGTATCCCATGCAACTTCACAATCTCCTCGATGTACATCTTGGCTAGCTTCTGCATAGAATGATTAATCTTCATCAGCAAGAAATGGGCAGATTTAGTTAATCTATCCACGATCACCCAAATTGAATCATTTCCCTTAGCAGTTCTTAGTAATCCTGACACAAAATCCATGGAAATGCTATCCCATTTCCATTCTGGAATATTCAATGGCTGCATCATACCTAAAGGCTTCTGATGCTCAATCTTTGACTTCTGACAAGTCAAGCATGCATAAACAAACTCCGCAATATCCTTCTTCATACCTGGCCACCAAAACAACTTTTTCAAATCCTGGTACATCTTCATAGCACCGGGATGAATACTCAACCCACTTCGGTGTCCTTCTTCTAAAATACTCTTCTTGATTTCTGGAACATTTGGAAGACATACTCTATCCCGAAACTTCATCACACCATTCTCGTCAATCCGAAATTCTCCTTCGTTACCTCGATTGATCAATGTCAACTGGTCAACCAACTTCAAGTCAGATTGTTGTCCCACTTTGATCTCTTCCAGAATGCCACTCGTCAACTTCAACATTCCCAACTTCACACTGTCGGGAGTGGCTTCACATACCAACTCAAATCTCGGAATTGTTCAAGTAACTCCAACTCTTTCACCATGAGCATCAACATATATGCAATGACTTTCTGTTCAATGCATCGGCCACTACATTTGCTTTTCCCGGATGATAACTCAAATCAAAATCGAAATCCTTCAACGGCTCTAACCACCTTCTCTGCCTCATATTCAATTCTTTCAGATCAAATAGGTACTTCAGACTTTTATGAACACTTCAAACTTAGACCCAAACAGATAATGTCTCTAAATCTTCAATACGAACACCACAACGTCCAATTCCAAGTCATGTGTAGGATAATTCCTCTCATGAACTCACAATTGTCTCGAAGCATAGGCAACAACTTGTCCATTATGCATCAATACTCCTCCAAGACCCATCTTCGATGCATCACAATACACCACAAAAGATTCGCTCAGATTAGGAAAAATCAACACTAGAGCGGTCGTCAACCTCTTCTTCAATTCCACAAAACTCTCCTCACAAGCTACATCCCACACAAAAGCTTGAACCTTTCGAGTCAACTGAGTCAAAGGTAATGCCAACTTAGAAAAGCCTTTGATAAACTTGCGGTAATAACCCGCCAATCCCAAAAAACTTCGTATCTCAGTAGCAGACTTCGGAGTCTCCCACTGTAACACAACATCAATCTTAGAAGGATCAACATCAATCCCACCACTTGAAATCACATGGCCAAGGAAACTCACTTCCTTAAACCAAAACTCACACTTGGACAGCTTTACATACAACTTCTCCTCCTTCAGTACTTGCAACACAGTCCTCAAATGCTCAGCATATTCTTCTTCAAATCTAGAATATATCAGAATGTCATCAATGAAGACCACAACAAACTGATCCAAATACTCGTGAAAGATCCGATTCATATACTCCATGAACACACCAGGTGCATTGGATACACCAAATGGCATCACAGTGTATTCATAGTGACCATACCTCGTCCTGAAAGTCGTCTTCGGAATATCATCAGGCTTAACACGAATCTGATGATAAACAGACCTCAAATCAATCTTGCTAAACACACAGGCACCTACTAGATGATCCATCAAATAGTCAATTCTAGGAAGTGGATACTTATTCTTGATAGTCACTTTATTCAACTGCCGATAATCAACACACAACCTCATACTTCTGTCCTTCTTCTTCACCAACAGCACAGGAGCACCCCACGGAGAAATACTTGGTCGAACAAACCTCTTCTCAAGCAGCTCTTCTAACTATTTCTTCAATTCACTTAACTCAGAAGCTGACATTCGATAAGGAGCCATTGACACTTGACTCGTACCTAGTATTAAGTCCACTGCAAACTCTACTTCACGATCTGGAGGCAAATCACTGATGTCATCCGGAAATACATATGGAAATTCATATACAACAGGTAAGTCGACACTTGCAGCTTCACGATCAATCTGCAATGATGCAAACATTGCAAACACCAGGGCTTCGTCTTCCATAAGTTCGTCTACTTGCCTAGCAGACAAGAACATCAGCTCTCCACTATCACCAAACTCAGGAAACTCCACAGTCTTGTTATAACAATTGATATGAACACGATTGAACTCCAACCAGTTCATTCCAAAGATTACATCGATTTGGTGCAAGGGTAGGCACGCCAAGTCCATCACAAAACTCTTCTAAAAAATCGTCACAGGACACACAAAGGTATTAGTAACAGAACCATTAGCTGGAGTTTCTATTACCATATTACCATTCATATCAGATAACTTTAAACCCAATCTATTAGCACATTCGAGCGAGATAAAATAATGAGTAGCACCAATATCAATAATAGCAACCAACTCGATATTATTAATAAAACAAGTACCTCGAATCAGGTTGTCCTTCTCTGGCGCTTCTACACCACTCAAAGCAAACACTCTTCCACTGGTCTGAGCAGCAGTGGCAGTCTTCTTAGGCTTCTGACACTGGGTACTGATGTGACCCTTCTCCCCACAATTGAAACAGGTTGGACCATCATCTTTGTAATCAGTTGCTCTATGCCCCTTCTTGCCACACCTGTAGCACCTCAACACATTATTGATACACACATCAGCACGGTGGCCTTGCTCGCCACACTTATAACACTTCCCAGAAGCGGAGCTGCTCCCCCACTTGTCTTTTTCCCCTCTAAAGCCTTCTGCTTCCCTTTGTCAGCTGAAGTTGTATAAGGCTTTCCTCTATATTGCCCTTTCTTCTCACTCAACTGCTTGTAGTGAGCAGATCGAGCTCGGCTATCCTCATCGTAGATTCTGCTCTTGTCAACCAACTCAGCATACCTGCGAATCTGTTGATACCCAATACACTGCTTAATTTCCAGCCTCATCCCATTCTTAAACTTGAGACACTTGGACATCTCAGCATCAACACGGTTGTAGTGCGGACAGAACTTCACCAGTGCCTCGAACTTCGCAGCATACTCCGCCACAGTCATGTCTCCTTGCTTCAGCTCAAGGAACTCCACTTCTCTCTTGCCACGAGCATCCTCTGGAAAATACTTTCCCAAAAACTCCTGTTTAAACACAGCCCAGGTTATCACAGTGCCAACATCTGCGAGTCTCTGACGGGTGTTATCCCACCAATCCTCGGCCTCTTCTTCCAGCATATGCGTTCGAAACTGAACTTATTGCTCATTAATACACCCCATCACTCGGAAGATCTTCTCGATCGCCTTCAGCCACTTGCGTGCACTTGCTGGATCATGAGCACCCACAAAAGTCGGTGGATTGTTCCTATTAAACTTCCCCAAAGCACGAAACTCGTCCTGAACTCCACCATTCAGATTGAGTTGAGACACTACATTAGCAACTGATTCCAATGCATCAGTGATAGCATGATCATTTCTTCCAGCCATCCTGCACACCACCAACAAGGTTAGAAGAAACAAAACATCGACAGTGTACACACACTCGTCAACTGAAACGGGACTGACATCACGTAAAAACCTGGCCGGCCGGACGTACCTGCTCTGATACCACTAATGTAACACCCTTTTCTACCCCACAAATATACACGGCAGAATACATAGATTATCAGAGTAAGAATCACCTTAGAAGGGTGCACATTTCTCAATAAACTCAAAATAAAACATTTGCTCCGTAAACAACGGGTTTTCCTCAAAATAATCAAAAAGCCATAAAATAGCAGCGGAACCGCCATAACCACAATAATCCAAAATCAAAAGGATTTTCATTAAAAGCCATAATAATCAAATAACAACAAAAATAACAACTCAACATGGTTCGACTTAATGACCTAACCCGATGTTACAATATCAAAGCAAGACCCTCTACATCGACCAAAAGAAAATAAACTCCAAAAGTCCTCGAAGGCATCCTTAGCTAAGTCTGATCACCTGCACGTTACCCACGTGGACGCAACATTTAAACAGGCAGGGTGAGTAATCACAATTCATTATAATCAATATAAAAATAGGATATGCATAAATAGCGTCATCATCATATACAACATCTTCAGGATCATCGCAAGGAAAACATCAGAATCACGTTATCATAGATCATATCAATGCCACATAAATGCAATGCACAACAAGACTCATGCATGTGGTACCAATCGTCACAATCGATGGACACTAGGTCATCACCCTCCAAAGATCCCCATCATTAGGATCGATTCTACACAAGAACCGGAGCACGTCATACACTCAAATCCACACAATGGGATTAGAGCCACCACTGGACTGAAGCCCTAAAATGGCATGAATGAATGATACACAACGTCAATATTATCATCGTCAATAAAAGTCATCACGTGCATTATCATTCATCAAAATCTCATGTTAACAATATCATCAAAACATCACGAAATCATCACCTCCAAATCATCAATAACATCGTGGTAAATCATCAGAATAATCACAGCTCAAAACACCAAGAGAGCACATAAATCGCAAAACAAATTCGCGAACAGCAGGCGTTCGCTAGAATGTTTGCTTTGCGAACTCGTTCGCTCTGGCATTCACTTTGCGAGCTGCCAGCGAATCCCCAAAATCCCATACAAAAAAACCAGAGAACCCTACTCTGTCTCCCTCGCTACCTCTGTTCGCTTTGCAAAGTAATTCACTGGGAAGTTCTCCTCGCGAGCTAAAAATCACAATTAGAGTTCATCTCAGTATCATCAAACAAAATCATCGTGCATTCGCTGCGCTGCTCGCTTTGCGAGTCTGGGGAGAATGTTCTCCTTGCGAAGAAATTGTTTGCTTTGCGAACTCGCGATTTCAGGAAATCGCTGCTACGCATCAGTAGCATAATAGACCCAAAAACCTCACGATTTCATCCTCCTTTTACCTCAACCACATCCCCAAAACATTCCTAAGGTATTACGGCTATCAAAGGCACAAAACCTATGACTATTAGGTTGATTAATTATACTATCTTGACCTCAAAATCACCTAGACCTTCACAACCCCAAAGATTCTCATAAATCCCATAAATCCCTTTCTCTACAAGTTCCCACATATCGCCAACAGAAGGTTTAGCCTGGAAGGCCTACCTTTATCCAATTCAATTCAACCCTTAATAATCAATCCACAACATGCCCTAAATCATCAGTTTACTCAAAAACCCACAAACCCCTATAAACCTCAAAATCAGCTTTAAACACATCGAATTCCTACATCGAAAACAATGAAAGGCAATACTCCCCATACCTTAGATTATCGATTCCAAGCTTTCTTTCTTGAGTTCTTGGAAACCTTATCGAATCCTCACCTTTCCCTTTTTCCTCAGAGCTCTCGCCTTCTTTTCATGTTCAGACCAAATGAAACCTATCCCTCTCAAATTCTCCTTTTTGTTAAACCTTTGGGCTTCTAAAATGGGCTTTCCCAATAATACCCTCACTAATCCTCCTCAAAAGTCCATCTTACCTTTAATTCCTCTAATATTATTTAAATTAATAATAATACTAATATATTCATATTATATACTATTATTTAATTAAATAACGAAAACTCCACGAAAATGCCAACGTCAACACAAACCACCAAAATTCACAAAAATCACGGATATTATATTTAAATAAATTAAATAAATATTCTTACAGAATTTGGGGTGTTACATAAACTCCCCTGTTTACAACTTTATATCCTAATCTCTACCCAATCAAGATTTTATTAAAGAACAACATCTTTGATACGAGATACCCCACTCACTTCCCTTAATCACAACCTGTGATATTTACATCATTCGTGTCAATACAAAATTCTGTCAAGCTTTCTTGACAAACAAGCTAACTTAGATTTGCTTATAAGCTTCATCCAAGAATAATACACAATCCAATACCTCAAGGCTTATGGATCTGTGCGACACCTATATCTGCTACAATGCATCAACTGATACAAAGGGAGACTTACAACCTAGAGAGCCAACGACTTCAAAATCCTAAACCCTTGTTTCTTATGCAAGAGACCTAGGTTACAAAAAGGCATCACAAATCCTAGGTCTAAGTCTTCTATTTATAGTCTTCTGCTGCATTGGGCTTCAATCTTCTGTTTGCTGATTCCTTGATCCACGTTCTGATTGTTTCCTTAATTCTTGGACCAGACTTAAAAATAGCCTGCTATATCAGTTTAAGATGTCAGGACAATCGTTAGGACATCATGTCTTCTACATGTTGGAACACTTCATTCAACGCCTTGTTTTACCAAAAATTTGCTCAAATCTGCAGAGCCTTCAAACATCATCCCCCACCACTCTTTTCACTTTCACAACGCGAATTGACTCTTCTTTTTCATCGACCCTCATATCGTAATATCATCATCTTCTCACTATAATCCTTCCATCATTTTCCATCTTCAAGTCTCACAAAACCATACGACATCAAATCCTTCATCTTCGCTACAAATTGTTTCGCCATCATTAAACACTTAATAACAACAACAACCCGCAGATGAGAGGATGATTAATTCGAAACGGAAAAATAGAGAGAGAGACTGACCGAGAGAGAGGAGAAACGAACGAGGGAGTCGATTGAGAGAATCCGATCGAGAGATGTGAGCGTTTAGATTTTTGAAGTTTGCTGAAGTGGTGTTGTTTTTCAATCGTAATCACACCTCTGTTTCTTTCTTGGCATTGTGTGATAAGATGAGGAAGTAGGGTTTTCATACCCTTTCTCTTTTGATGGCTGAACCGTGTTCGGGTTGAAGGACCCGACCCGATATTCCTTTGTGAAGTACCCTATTGGGCTGTCCCTTTTTCTTTCTATTTCAGCCTCCCCCACGACCCATTTGTGATATTTCAACTTGTTTTGTCTTTAGCATTGTTGACAGTGTGTTCATTTTTAGCTGACTAATTCTAGATTTATCTCTAGGTTTATTTTTTATTTTTTTTATATATATTAGTTTACACTTTTTAAAATTGAATATGGTTTTTGTGTATTTGATCTTTACTGTTTTTGATTAGAGGTATAATTTTTTTTAGTTTAATCAATTTACTTGTTTTTCAATTAAATAAAAAGATTCAAAAAAATATTTGTTAAAAAAAACTAGTTTTAAATTTATTCTTTCATTTTTGTTTTGCATTTAGATTTTAAATATTTAAGATTTATCTTTAATCTTTTTTATTTATTTATTCTCTATGAAGTATTTTCTTTAATCAATTTGACTTCTAACCTTTAACTTGGTGATTTGGAGCTTGGTTTCCTTAGCATAGAATTTTGGCTCCTTTTGTTTGATTATATGATTTTCGGTTCTTGTTCTTCCATTCTCGTGATTTTTATTATTCATTTAATTCATGTCATGATATTGCTCTTTGTTTGATTCTATTTTGAGTTTGTTACATCCATGCTTAAAGCTTTATCCTATTTTCCTTTGTTATATCTTGTCTGTTGTTAATGATTCCAAAGGAAAAGATTCACTCTGTTAACTTTTAAGTCATGCTTTAGGATAGTTTAGACTACTCCCTAGTCACCATATGACCTTGGTAGGATCATTGCCTTGGCCTTGTTAGAGCCATTTTGTTTTACAACTTAGAGTTAAAGTCTAAAGTTTGTAAACTCTTTGTGGGTACCATTGTTATGAGGACTCACTTTCCCCTTTGACTTTGCTAAAAGTCAACCCTTTTAGTTAGTTTTTCAACTTTGACTTAGAGAGTTTGTTAACTCTATGTAAGTGTCATGGTTATGAACACTTACTTCCCCTTGGAACCTTGACCACAGTCAAGACTTCCTCTCCCAAGTTAGGTGAACTACGGAGGCTCTTATTCCTCATTCCTAGTTAGGATACGTAGGCACAAGACACGATATCTTGGCTAGCCCACTAACAACTAACAACTAACTCCTTCATCCCTCGCCGCCGCGCGATCGAGACTAGTTTACTTTACCCTTTTATCCTAGCCTTAGGGTTGGAGTCGCCGCACTCCATGTAAGTGTCATGGTGATGAACACTTACTTTCCCTGTTTACTTAGCCTTAGGTTTGGAGTCGCCGTACTCCATGTAAGTGTCATGGTGATGAACACTTACTCCCCTTTGGAACCTTGACCACAGTCAAGAGTTCCTCATCCCTAGTTAGGTGAACTACAAATGCTCTGATTCCATCCTAGTCAGGATACGTAGGCACGAGATGCGACGTCTTGGCAAGCATACTTAGTGTACATACCCTAGGTCTTTACCTTAGCACAGTTCCCTTAGCAAGTAAACTTTAACATAACACAAATACTAACAAGAGGTTCTTGTAGAGTACTACAGATACTTAGGATGCTAGCACCTTCCCTAGGTATAACAAACCCCCAAACCTTAGATCTTTATCTTTGTTGTTACATAGCGCACTGAAGGGTTTTCTTCGATCTTTACCCTTACCTTTGGATAAATCAAAGCTCGGTGGTGAATTTCATGATTTGTGATTTAAGTTAATTAATAACGTGATATTCGATTCTCACCGCTACAAAAATGGCGACTTCACTGGGGACGTACTCCCTAAGAGGGTTAAGCCCACCTTGTTAGTATTTGTGATATTTTGTATGTTTGCTTGCTCGTATATCTGTATATATATCTGTTTGTGCTTGGGTTTTTCTGTATGTAGGGTTGTTACCTTGAGTGGTGGGATAAGTCCTATACCCGGACTTGAGAGTACACTTGTGATAGGATCGTGGTATATTCAAGAAGGCTTATAGGGAGTTGATTCCTGACCAAGCTGACTTGAGAAACCACCACTCAGTGGAGGCCCTCTTAGGAGTAGTTTTGTTAAACGAGTATTCAAGAAAACATTACTACTTTCGACCTAGGAGCCCGTGACGCTGAGAACCTTTAGTTACCTTTTCACCCCACTTTGGTCTTGTTAGGATGTAGTTTGATGACTATGAGGGAGTAGTCCCGAAATAGTTGATACGCGATACTACACTCATATAAGACTCTCTTGAGAATATTATTAGTTCCCAAGTTAATTGTTGTGCCGATAATATTCGAAAGATGGGTAGACTATGACTCCATGCTCGTGATCTTCAAACCTAGGCCCTTTGTTTGTTTGCATGTATATATGTGTGAATATGTGAATACCTGTTTACGTGTGTTTATGCATCCATTCATTCATGCATCCATAAGCATTCTCTTTCAAACAAAGTCTTCAAGGAACTTAAGGATTTAGTTGCAAACATCTTATCTCTAGTAGTTGATTCAGAAAATGATTTCGTTAACTAGTTTCCCTTTGTAAGACTCATGTTTGTTTCCTCGCAGAAGTTGTTGAGAAAGCAGGATAGATAACCTTAAGCAAGGTCCCGGGAGTTGAAGAAGAAGTTTGGAGTTTCTCCTTGTTCACACTGAGTTATCACCACCCTTACAAAACTAGAGCTCAAGTTTGTAGAAGAATGACAGAGAAGAATGTGGAGATTGAACGAGTTAGTGGTGAGTTGGAAGACCTACGAGGGAACGTAGAACATATTATGGAGATGCTGCAAGCTATACGTGTAAAGATGGACACTCAGACCACCGTGGTTTCTAAAATCGTCAACATAATAGTGCATCCTATACCTGTAACAACTACTGTCGTCAGTGTACCTCCTTATAGTCTCCCTTTTGGTTTTGTACCGCCACCATTCACAGTGCAAACCACTCAATAGTTGTCTCAACAGACAATTCCTTTGACTTTTGAGGTTCCTCAAGCAGTTCCTACCTCTGTAGCAGCTGTCGTGCAAACACTAGTGCAACCTTACTTCCATGACGCGCATCAAGTCTATGACATCCCCGACATGGCTAAAGAGGGAGATGAGCACCACGAAAAGCTGAGAGAAAATGTTGAGACTATCGAAAGGAGGGTGAGAGCTATGGAAGGCAGTGAAATATTTGGTGCTGATGCAAGAGAGATGTGTTTGGTATCTAGGTTGGTTATTCCACCAAAGTTTAAGACTCCGAGTTTTGACCAATATGAGGGGGCCACTTTCCTTAGAACCCATCTGATCATGTATTACAGAAAGATGGCTGCCTATGTTGACAATGACAAGCTAATGATTCATTGCTTTCAGGATAGCTTGAAGGGTGCTTCTTCCAAATGGTACTTAAGTCTGGATCAATCCTGTATCCACAACTTCCAAGACTTGTCAAATGCCTTCATTAAGCACTACAAGTACAATATGGATCTTGCTCCAGACAGAAGGCAACCCTTGAGTATGTCTCAAAATAACTCTGAGTCGTTTAAGGAATACGCTCAGCGTTGGAGAGAAACGACTTTGCAAGTAGAGCCACCCTTAACTGAAAAGGAGCTAGCTAACTGGTTTGTTGACACTCTGAGGCTAGAATTCTATGAAAGGATGATCAGTAGTGTGTCTGCTAATTTCTCCGATATAGTGGTTGTGGGAGTTAAAGCAGAGCTTGGTCTGAAGAGTGGAAAGATGACCAAGGGAGCTGGTAGTTCAAGTGATAATGCCAATAAATCCTTCAAAAAGGAAGGAGAGATCAATGTTGTGATATTGAGCAGAAAGAAGAAGAATCAGCCTTGGAAACATCAACAGCAACGCCAAAGCTATGTTCAGAATCCTATCTATCCTATCCAATACCCTCAGTAACCTTGTGTGGCCGCCGTCGCTCCCGCATTCAATAACCAAGTTCCTGTGTATCAGCCCGTGCAACAAGCTTCTGTTTACCAGTCGGTTCATCAACCACCAATCTATCAACGAGTGCCCAACGCTCCTTCTTATCAATAATGGACACAAGCTTCTCGTCAGAATGCTCCAAATAGAAGACAGGGTGGTAGGCCTCTGATTCCTCCCATTCTTATGACATATACAGAGTAATATCCCTCTTTGGTGCAACAAGGATTAATAACTACAAGGTCATTGGGTCCACCTCCTGATCCACCCCCACTTTCCTACAATCCTAATGCTCATTGTGCATTCCATGAAGGCGCACCAGGCCATGATTTGGAAGGTTGTTTTGACTTAAAACATATCATAAGGGATTTGGTGGAGAAAAAGATTTTGTCTTTTGGTGATTCTTAGCCTAATATAAAAAACAATCCTTTGCCCACCCATGGGGCAGTTAATGATGTGGAGGATTCATCTGGTGATACTTTGATCCTTGATATTGATGATATTATAACCCCGCTTCAAGATTTTTGTGCAAAGTTGGTAAAGGTTGGTTTGATTAAGGATCATCATTCTGAAGGTGAAGTTTGTGATGTCAACTCTAAAGGATGTTTGTCGGTTCAGAAGGATGTTCAGAGTCAGATCGACGATGGCTCCCTACAAGTGGGTAGCAAGTTGAAGAGGTATTAGGTGTCTGTGGTTGAGTTCATCTTTGATTTTCTGTATTTGATTCCCTAATGCTGGCGACATGTTTGTTTGTTTCAGCCTTTTGTTGTAATTTCTATTTTTATTTGGTGATGCTGTTTGTAAACACTTTTGGCTTTTGTTGGAAATTATAATCTTTAATGAATGAAGTTTTCTGTTGAAACTACTATTAATGTTTGCAATTATCTTTGAGTTTTTTGAGACTTGTTAGCTCGCATTTGCATTGTAAGTGCATGTCATTACATTTGCATCTCACTTGCATTTCTCAGCCTTGAGTCTCATCTTCTTCTTCCCATATCTCTAGAAGGATACCTAGCACACACTTTGGACAAATGGCAACGATGAATGAGATTTTGAAAGGTCAGGAAGCCCTGAAGGAGGAGATCAGAATTCTCAAAGGTCATATGAACTGAGTCTTGGAGACTTTGTAGAACTTGATGAAGAAAGAGGGGCACTCTTACCCTGTTGCATCCAGAGAAGTTATCACTTCGTCATCTCTTATGGTTCTTCTAACGGGAATAGGTAGGCATAAGATTGCGAAATATTAGCGAGCACACATAACAACAACTTTAGGTCCAGTACGTTACCAAAAACATCGAAAAACTTGAAATCAACAAAAATACTCTCTCAACATTCCTAAAGGAGAAACTTTCCCATTTATGACAGATAAACACCAGTAAGTAGAAAACAGAAGAAAATGCCAAACAATTTATGGATAACCATATATAGGATGAGTAATTGATAACTCCCCATTGTATAACCTGACCCCGGACCCCCAAATCTCTTAGAATTTGTTAAAGAAAACATTTGCCTGCAAGGTTAGTTTTAGATAGCTTCCCTTTCCTTTCCAGCTTCATAGGATAAATAAGAAATCAGAAAGTAGCACCTAATTCCAACCAATGCGGTAAGGTGGTCGCGTCACCGACCAAAATCGCACGCTACAGTCTCTTCACAGCATGTTGCTCAAGCAACTCTATCAAATCATCTTTCTCCTTTAACTGCTTATGCAGCTCTATCTTCTCAAGATTTGAAGCATGAAATTTGTCTTTCCATATATCCTTCTCTTGATTCATCTTGGCTAAAGCTTCTTAAAGTTCTTTCACATATTCAGTAGGAATGGTGAGTGGTTTGACAACCACTAGTGACATATGCTTCTCAAAAGCATAAGGCATCTTGAGCTCCCTTGCTCTCTCCTTCACCCAAAGAGTATAAGGTTCCAAAGCTACGCAACTCTGTTTTCCAAGTTTTCATTTTCCCTTCCTATGGATGTTGTGCCAAGCACGAGCCATCCTCTTCTTCAAACCTTGAGCATCTTTCCCTTCTTGGAAAAACAAACCCTCCAACAAAATGTTATTAGGTTTATCCTTCAAAGTATATCCAAGCTGACGTCTTGCTAGACTAGGGTTGCAGTTAATTTCACCTCGTGTACCAAGAAGAGGTACATTGGAGAACTCCCCACAACTATCAATGATCTTGACATTATCATACACAGAAGAATACCAAGTAATATCAACATTGGTAAGGGACATGATTCTTTGAGACCACCTCAAACAACTCTTGTTCTCCTTGAAGATAGGTGACTGCGTCAAGTGCAAAATAAACCACTTGTACAGTAAAGGTGCACAACATACAATGGTATCATTTCCCTTAGAAGTCCTATGGTGGATAGAGAAATAAGTATCGCCAAGCAAAGTCGGAATAAAATTCCCAATCTAGAAGATCTGAATAGCATTAACATCAACAAAGTTGTCAATGTTAGGGAACAAGACCAGTCCATAGATAAGTAAAGCCAAAATAGCCTCATGAGCCATCATACTACCAGCACTAGCAAAAGTAGAAGCTCTCTCAATCAGGAACTTAGAAGTTAACCCTTGAATGCCTCCTTTAATAGTAAGATTGGCATCTATACCAGATTTCCTCAAGTGAATAGCTCCAGTAATAACTTGTGACTTGGGAACCTCCTCCAAACCACTAAAAGGAACTCTGTCAGAAACTGGAACACCTACAAGATAAGCATACTCCTCCAAGGTAGGCAAAAGCTGATAGTTTGGAAATGTAAAGCACTGGTAGATAGGAATATAAAACTGAACAAGATTATTAAGAATTCCATCTTCAATATTGGTAGAGAGAATAGACAAGAGTCTTCCATAACGAGATTTGAAATCCATAGGATCAACCACTAAGGATGCTAGCTTTCTCAAATCTTTAAGATCAGGAGCTCTAAAACTGTACTTCTGAGTGTTTCTCCTTCCAATATCCATGATCTCAATATCTGCGATGTTTGCAAAGAGAATCTCTAAGTTCCTTGAAAACTGAGTGGAATAAGATATTCATGAATACATAAGTGCATGATTATGCAACAATCACAAACAAGATCACAAACAAGGTTCAAGGGTTCGACGTCACGAGCATGGATTCAAGGGTAAGAACCACACACAAGGTATGTACTAGGGGTTAAAAATCACCTGTACAACAAGGTTCTACAAAGTTCCTAGAGTCGTGATTCCATCTTTCGGATATTACCGACTTAAATGACTACTCTATTATCCAATAATATTCTCAAGAGAAACTCGTCTGAGTGTAGTATCGCGTAACAACTAATTAAAGTCTACACCTGAATAGTCACCGCACTACGTCCTAAAAAGGCTAAGATGGATTAAAGGGTTCTAGGGTCCTTAGCTTCTCAGGCTCTCAGTTCGAATGTAAAATGCCTTCACAACTTACTTGTTCAACATATTTACCCTCAAGGAAGCCTCCACTGAGTTGGGGATCTCAACTAAGCTTATTGAGGATTAACTCCACGTAAGCCAAACATGACTATACCATCATCCTATCTCAAGTGCACTCAAGTCCGGGTATAGGACTTATCTCACCACTCAGAGATCACCAAGCACCACAAAAATAAAAGCAAACAACAGATAATAATAAAAACACAGATAAACAAGATATGTTTAACCCACTAGGGACTACTCCCTAGCAGAGTCGCCACTTTTCTGTAGTAGGGAAAAATTGAGATTAAGCTATTGATTAACTTAACTCTTAAAGCAAGAGTCACCACCGCACTTTTATTTTTCCAAAGAAATGGGGAAAATAGCAAACAAAACCCACAGAAGTTTTAAAACAAAACTAATAAAACAGAAAGACAAAAGGTAAGGCGGTTGGTTATGCAATGGGAAGGTGTTAGCACCCAAAACATCTATATTACTCTATAGGAACCTCTTAAAAATCTATGTTTGGCTTAAAAGATGTTGTTTGCAAAAGATTAAGGATATGAGAAGAGAAATATTTTTTAGATTTTTTGGTGTTTGACAAGACTTCCTGAGCTTCGTGCCTATGTACCCAGAAAGTGCAATGGAGGATCAAAACTTCGTAGTTCGTGGTAAAAATAACAAAAAGATTTTATTGTGATTGATTTTAAATGGAAAGACTGTCATTTTAAGGAGAAAACTCAACTAATCACCCACAAGTATATGAAAATGGACCTTTGCATCACTATTGAGAAGGGCTCCAACTTGGATAGAAATCAACAAGTATGTCACTAACTCTCTTAAATGGAAAAGAATTAACATCAAACATTACTATGGGGATAGGAGAATTACATCTCAACTATAAAAATGACTCATGTCTAATCCTTGAGACTAATTTTCAAAAGAAAAAGTGCATAAAGGGCACAAAATAGGTTGAATGAGTTGTGTATTTTATATGTCTTATGAAAATGGTCTTGATATGCTTAAGATAAATTAGCATTTATTCAAGAAAAAGCGTTTTAAAATCACTTGACAAAGTCAAGGTTTATTAAGAAAGTGTTTCAAGTTTGAAAACAAGAAGGTTTTGAAAAAGGGAGAAGATTTTGAAAAATAAAGAAGGGGAGGAGATGAAGAGGCTACTCTAATAAAAACAATAAAGTGCAAGTGGACTGACTAAACCAATTGACATAAGTCAAACCAAGCCTTCCATCCTTTGGATTAAGCAACAAGCAACAAATAAGAAAAGCACAAACCAAGTCTTCAAAAAGGCAACCCAAGATCAAAGGTACCAGATGAATTCCAAGGTCTCAAGTCACAACTCCAAAGCAAAGGATCAAGAACCTAAATATAAGTCCATAAGTCCAACATCTAAGTATGGGATAGTAACCAATAGTCCAAGGAAGCAGTTAAGTCTTTTAATAATTTTTCCTTTATTAATGTCTTTAAAATAAAATATAAAAGTCCAACTGGACAAAGGAAAAAGAAGCATAAACATAAACAATATGAAATGTAAAGGATGAAATAAAAGCAATATAAAGAGCAAGAAAGTAAAGGACATAAAAATAAAGGTGCATAAAAGTAAATGGAATAAAGTAAAATTTAGCACAATAATATTGTTAGTGTTAATGTTAGAGTTTATAATCCAATTCGGGACAAATTTAGCGTTATGTTAAGTAATCGTAGCACAATCTATAAGGAATATCATAATATGGGAGGCTGGTCAATAACAATTTATGTACCATATATGTTAGAGAATGATAGAAATCACACTCCTAAAACATGTAGCACAAGTAAAAACCAAGGAGGGATCAAGAAATAAGGCAAGGAGATTGGTCCATTACATCAATCAATCCTTCATGAAAACTTAGGGCAAACTTATGCATCAATCCAAAGTACTTCCAATGATCATTGATCAATTTAATAGTATATTTGAAATGATGAAAGTACATAAAGCATCACTCCCAACATCATGAATAAGATGGATAACATATCATCCAATTGATCAAGAGAAAAGAAAAAGAAAAAGAAAAAGAAGGAGAAGGAAAGATGAAGAGAGGACCAAATTGAATCAAGACTCAAGATCCATTCATCATCAATTTCAATCACTTTTATTTGTGGATTAAGACACTAAACCTATCATCAACTCAAAGCACCAAAAATGAATTAACTGATTCATTTAATGATAGATTTGAATTGATGAAGGTTCATCCAACCTCATCAACACCCAAAGTCCATTGAAATTGAGGAAAACTTTGATCAACAAGTTTTGATCCACGGCAACAACCAGCAAGCAAACCAAAATGCAATAAAAAATAATTAAAAATGCCTGAAAAGATTTTTAAATGATTTTTAAAATGAAAATAAGAGAGAAAATCAAGATGAGGCCTCTAAAAAAATATAAAATGATCAAGAAAATTAAGACAAGTAAGAAACAAGTCAGGAATCACATAAAAAATTTTTAAAAATTTAAAAATGCATAAAAATATTTTTAAACAAATTAAAATGCACGAAAAATGTGAAAAATATCAAATCAAGGAATAAAGATGTGGAAAAATGTTCATAAAGTAGAAAATATTTTTAGGAAGTTATGAAAAAACGTAGTGAAAAATATGAAGGGAGCTATTTTTAATAATTTTTCAAAATAAAATGAGAAAATAAAAACAAAGAAAATGAAATAAAATGTTGGAAAAAATAGCCACTAGATCTGATTAAAAACTAGAAATTAAAACGTGTGCTGCCATCAGATTTCATTAAAACTGATCTAAGTGTCCAGATCAAAGGAGACACGGTAGACCTCACATGAAATAACGTGCAGGATCAGATTTAAATCAAAACACCTCAGACCACCATGTGAGCTTCTCCGGTCATCTTCTCGGGTGAGATGCTCATCTGTTTTTAGGAAATAACAAAACTAAATCATGAGACCAGTGCCATTTTGACTGTCTGACTGAAGCGAACTCAAGCATGTGCATCACTTTCATTGATTGAAAGTGAGCATGGACAATTTCATGGAAATGCAGTGAAACAAGAAAACACAAAAAAAAAATTAAATAACTAATATGAACAATCAATACAAGGTATGTGAGGGGAAAAAACCAGGAAGAAAAATGTTACATCGTGGTAACTTGGAATCGTTTTGTATCAAAAACCATCACTTAACCTCATCATGGACAAAACACGTGCAAGGCTTGGCTTAAAATTGAGAATTGGATGAAATTGCAAAACTGATCATGAACCATAACTCAGTTCCAAGTAACCATATTCATAGCTAGGCCAAATACAATATACTCGTGCATTTCTTAATTTTCTTTGAGCCAAACGATCCTCTCATGGGGGAAAAACGTTGCAAAAGGAATCAACCTAAAGGAACACTTGAGGTAAAAGTAGAACGAGTTGGAAGTTGAGGTCGTGGCACTGAAAATCAGATCAGGCATTAAGTCAAACAAGTCATGACCTAGTTTTGTGCACAAATGGCCTTCAAGATTTAAGGTCGTTAAAGCATGAATTGATGTTTGACCTCTAAAGAAAAGATGTAGAGGACATCAATAAGGATATTTGGAAAAAAGAAGCGCCCATAAAAGTTGAAAATTGAAGAAGTTATGATCTTTGGAACATAGGCATGCCATACTTTGAATTTTGGCCAAAAATTTCTAAGGCCACAAAATGACCTATAATGTCTTCAAACTTTTGATGATCTTCCAAGCACAATTGACTCTTAACTTGTGAAGAGACGTTGTAGAGGATGTCAAGGAGAGTCATTTTCCTAAAAAAGCACTAAAAAATGTTGAAGTATGAAGAAGTTGTGAAGTCTTGAACTTAGTATTGAAATGTTGACTTTTTTGGTCAAACTTCCTTGTACAAACTTGTAACCTTGGAATTTTCTTGCAATTCAAGGCACATTGATGATCATATAAGCTCAAAATGATGTAATTTTAATTGTTCTTTGTTGAAGATTGCAATGGCTTGGGGAAACTTGTTGATGAAGGCATAGAAATTGTCATACCCCAAATTTTTACCACTAAGATTTCCCATCATTGTGCAAATCATCATCACAATATGGATGAACCATTAGTCTCCCCAAAGATGGGAGAGCATCCACTACAATCAGACTTAGGCTTTCAAGCCCTCTCAGAGCTCTTAGACAAAGGATCAATCAAGGAATGACATGATCTTCAACTTGTCTAGCCTCTCAAACATCCACAATGGATCAAGAGGACTCCCACATCGAGGATTAAGCACAAGGTTGCAACATTCCAAGTGGATTAAGCCTCAAGATCGCCAGTGTCACCAAATTAGGGTTTGGTGAACCAGGGCCTCCAGATGGAATTTTTCCTCTAGGCATGAGTCAATTCTTCAAAGAATAACCTATGATGCTCCAAGGGACATCATGGACCCAATCATCAAGTCAATTTAACCTCAGGGGATGCATTCACAAAAAAATCAGGAATTAGGGTTTCTTGACCTAATTCACCCCTAAGTTGACTTTTGGGGCAAAGCATGAGCCAAGACCTCAAGACATGATTTGAGGGTCTCTAATACACCACATTGATCCATTTACAACAATGGATTGATCCAAGAAGCTTGAGCAACAAGTTTCAATTTCATCTGAATCATAGTTAGGGTTTCGCAAGAAAAGTCAACTGTATCTTTGAATTTTGACGAGGACATACTCCCAAACCCTAGGATATGATTCAATACACCCTATAACACCTATGAAATCAATCCATCAAGTTTGATTTAGGTCAAGGACTTGATTTCATAGAGGATCGCACAGTTTGGAATTCATCTGATAAAAAGTCAACTGTGCACAAAAGTCAAACTTTGACTTTTTGAGATTTTTCACAATTATGGTTATTTAACCCTAAAATGATGTTAATGTGTGATTGGAATCATCATTCATCAAGAAAAATCAAGAAAAGTGGGATAACTTGTAAAAGGGGTAACCATAAAAACTTAGAAATTTTTCTAAGTTATGGAACAAAGTGGCTAGGGTGCCTACTTTGGAGGATCATAACTCCTAAACCACAAGGCCATTTTTCCCATCCAAAGCTAGATTTGTAGCTCTCATAGCCCTCTACAAAAGCTTCAAACACAACTCATTCCAATTCCTCATGGATTTTAAGTTATGGAATGATCAAAATCACAAAAAGTGAAAATGTCACTTTTTCCAACACTTTGTGAAATTTTCACTAAGTCAGAATCTGCCTTACTTTTTTCCAACACTTTGCGAAATTTTCACTAAGTCAGAATCTGCCTTACTTTTTTCCAAATGTAGGGGCATTTTTCACTTGGATCCAAAAAGTATCAAAACCAATTATGATCAAACAGTTGTTGTATCATCCGAGGGCTTTCCAAAATGGCCAAGAACTCCATCAAAGTCCACTTGAGCCATGAGATATGACAATGCCAATATGCCTTGCTGCAAACTGTCATGGCAAGGAAGATTTTGGAGTTTTGCTCGATTTGCTCAAATTTTGCAAAGGGCAAGCAACTCTATCCATCTGAACACCTCAAGGGGGGGGGGGGGACCAAGGAGGAACCAACTCTGATCCCAAGCCTCCCAAGTCTTTGGAACCAAAAATAGCATACCAAACCTAGAAATGCCTAAAAGAGGGTCGAGACTCCAATTTTGGATTGAAGCATTCAATGGATGCACCAAGGTGGCATGGACTGAGCCATTTCCAACTGATTTCAGCCAAGACTTATCCAAGACCAAGGGGACTAGCAGCCTGTGCCCTAACCTCTAGTCAATGGCTAGAGGAGACTTGGATTCTCATTGCTCAACATTTTCTAAACCTCTGCTGCAGTTGCCATTCACTATTGCAGCCAAAACAAACTTGCTCTACTATAAATAGAGCTCAATTGTGTTCAGTTTGAGTACACCAAAGCACTACAACACTTGCTTTCCTCAAAATCTCTTTCTCTAGGCAAAAATACCTTCTTTAGCAAGGTAACTCTGAGTTTTTGAGTTAGAGAGCATTTCCATCACAGCTCATGATCCAAACACATCCAATATATCATATCTAAGCTGTCCAAACTCTCACAAGTGACCTGTAACACCAAAATCACAAAGTCACCTCTCAAAATCTCAAAATAGGACTTTTGTGCATTTTTCAAGCCATGTCTTGATTCAGTCACTTTCCAAACCAGATAAAACCTCAAACACACTCCAAATATCATCCTTGAACTGTCCCAAATGGCCCCCCCCCCCCATCTGGAACACCATTTGAGAGAGTTGCTATTTTGGCCACTTTTGCCCCTTTTGCAAGAAAGAGCTCAAACTTGTTCCTGAGGTTTCCAGCTGATTCCAACCATCCTAAAAGCTTCTAAGAGATCATTTGAGGTTGTTCAAAGCATCAAATCATTTCTGGAACAAGTGGCTTGGCAGATTGCAAAAAGCTCCAAAAAGAGGTAAACATCACAACTTGGATTCTTTGAACCATGCTTTCTTTTGATCTCCACTGATCATGCATCTCTTATACATGTTATATGTGTTGTGTTTGCACCAATTTATCTTGTAATTCATGCTTGTAACAAGAGATGGCATAGAAAATGCAAATCATGGCCTATTTCAAAACCACTATCGGGTTTTTCAATAGGAGCGTGATCTGAAAAAAAAATACCACCACCATTGGATTCCTTGTGAAATTCTAGGCAGGATAGACCTAAATTTTGTCCCAATCCATGGAGAAATGAGAAAGTTATGGCCTTCACGTTTTCAACCAAAATCTTGCCTTGCCTTGCCTTGGGCCAGGCCAAAAACAAGGCAAGCCTTGTATATTTGTGGTTGCGTTTCTATCAACGGATGTATCACCACCCCAGTGGTAAGGCGCGCGCCCTATACACAAGAGGTCTGGGGTTCGAATCCCCCTCGCCCCAGATCCTCTTTTTGCTATTTTTTCCACTTTTTTTTATTGTTTTTCTTATTATTTTTAATGATTTGAAAAATTAATAACTCCCTCAATTTTAATTATTTTTTATTGGTTCTTTTTGCAAAAAATCACAAAAATGTTGAAATATTTTATTCCAAAAAAAAAATAAATTTATATTAGTTATTTAATATAATTAGTATTTTTGTGAATAAATTCCTTTTTAATTATTTTTAAGCATTTAAAAGTGAATATTTACTATGAAAATCAAAACTAAATGAGTTTTAATTTATCTTGTGATAAAAACCTCATTTTTCAAGCCCTCAACAAAAATCACAAGTGGTTTATTCAAACTTATTTGGTATTTTATCATTTTTATTTGATTTTCTTTAAATATTTCCTTTTAAAAGAAAACAAATTTAGGGTTTCCTTGATTTTTACTCAAACAAATCATTTTCAAACACTCATGGGCCTCTAATAGAGTGTAAGACACAATCCCCTTTTAACGAAAACCTTTTTGGGCCTCAGATATTGTATAAGTCCCTATGCGTTAAAAGAAAATCTCGGCGCGATCGCCAGTTCAAAAATCAAACCCTTTGGGCCTACCCTCGTGTTATAAGCCCCAATCTTTAAAAATCATTGGGCCTCTAGTAGAGTGTAAGACCCAAACCTTTTTGAAAACAAAAATAATTTGGGCCTCAGTGTATTGTATAAGTCCCGATACCATCAAAAAGTTCGACGCGATCGTCGCCTTTTAAAACAAAACTCTTTGGACCTACCCTCGTGTTATAAGCCCCATTCTATTTCTTTAAAGACCTTTGGGCCTCTTGAGAGAGTGTAAGACCCATCCCTTTGTACAGAAAACCTTTTTGGGCCTCAGTCACTTGTATAAGTCCCTGTATAAAACAACAGTGCAATCACTGATAAAACCTTGGGCCTCTCCTTGAGCTGTAAGCCCCAACAATCTTTTCAAAGCACTTTCTCCTTTAATTTTGAATATAATATTATTATCAAATCTTTCTTTGTTGAACAAACTAACCAAACAGCAAGGAAGCTCTACAACCGAGAAAGTGTTTACCCGCTTTCTTTATCTGCTTTCATATATATAACTGTATTGTGGGGTTGCTCACTGTAAGTCTTCTTTCACAAACTTTTATATACTCGTCAAATATCAACTGTGTAATACTAGTATAGTTATTTATAGTTTTCCCCGGCAACTACGTCTAGCACTAGGTAAAGCCCTGTTGGTCACTCTTAAATACAAACAAAACTAGATCCCCATAGGATTACCAGACACAGTCTTCCCTCCTCTTGGGGTTAAACAATATGGAGACGTGAAAGGCAGCATTCTCGGTGAACCCTTTCTCAGACTGTCACCCTTAGAAATTGTCAAAGAAACTCTAACTCCCCAGAGATGATCTTTTCTCTGTGAATGGTATCTCTTGAGTTTCTTCCAAATTCTCGGACTTTCCTGGCTTGATCTATTCTCGATGAATGGCATGTCTTGAACTTCTCGGGGTTTGGGGACCCACAGGCTTCTTAAAAGCATCCCCGCCTCCTCTTGGGCGTTGTACAAGGACCCTTCGGCTTCTTAAAAGCTCTCATGCCTTCTCTTGGGCTTAGTACAAGGACCCAGAGACCTCTACAGGTATAGGAACAGAACCTAGTCATCAATTTGCTAGAGCTGTCTTTCTGAGTCAAGTGCCAGACCAGTTAATGGGTTAACCTTCATCCCTTAAAATACCAGCCTTCTCTTGGGCATCATACAAAGATCATTCACTACCTGAGAATCGATTTCTCAAAACACCCGTAGACTTGGACAGTCTCAATACCCTTTGGATTTTCCATTTCCTTAAAGATCAAGAAATCTCCCTGATCCTCTGATCAATCTCAAAGTACAACATTACCCATATAAGAACTAATTTTCTCTTTTAACCAACATACTGGACCTGTCACTAAACTGAAACAGTCACCAGCACCCTAGCCTCCTCTTGGGCTTTGTACAATGATTCTCCCCAGCGGAGCTGACCCTTTTAGCCTCCATCTCGGGCTTCGTACGAGATACCAAATCACTCTCTTGTTGAGTATAAAAGGTTGTCTTGTTGAGTCAACCCCCTTTTACCCTCCATCTCGGGCTTCGTACGAGATACAAAAACATTCTCTTGTTGAGTATAAAAGACTCTCTTGTTAAGTCAAACATTTTCAGCCTCCCTCTCGGGCTTCGTATGAGGTACAAAGACTCTCTTGTTGAGTCAAGCGCCTTTAGCCTCCGTCTTGGGCTTCATACAAGACACATACAAAAGCACTCTCTTGTTGAGTCAACCCTTTTAGCCTCTCTCTCGGGCTTCGTACGAGACACATAAAAACACCCTCTTGTTGGGTCAATAGCCTCCTCTTAGGCTTTGTATAAGGAAACCCCGGTTGAGTCAATCAACCTTTTAGCATCAAAATCTGTGCCTCGTTCACAGTATACAAACATCAACAACTCTTTTCCCCCCATCTAATTGCTGTGAGCGGCAAACCTCGGGATTATTTACATCCATGCCACTGTCCCTCTTTTAACATGAGAAATTCCTAAGGAAAGATGGCATTGCTCTAAACTGAGTTAAAGTCTTCTCCTTCAGGTTAAAAATCCCCTATAAAGGAAATTATAGCATTGCTGGATTCACATATCCCAGTTAAAGTAATTCTTCTTTATAATCAGTCACCCAACAGTTGTGACAAACAGACCCCCTTTAGAGATGACAAATTCTCTCTAAAGTCAAAACCCTTTAGCTTCACATCTTGGGCTTCGAACAAGATACAAACCACCTTTAGCTTCACGTCTTGGGCTTTGAACAAGACACCAAAATGACCTTTTTCCTCCCATAGAATAGGAAGAAATACGATCGCTCTGATTTCCCTGTTTCGTTAAACGGGATTACGTAGGCATAAGATTGCAAAAGAATCTTAGCGAGCACACTAATCAAAAATCCAAAAAATCCCGTACCTTTATACATTAATCGAAAAGCATCAGTCCTAACATCCTCATAAATAGTCCCGTCATTTCATTCTTAAATAAGCAGAGAGAGGCCCACAATCTAAACCGCATCTGTAACCCAACAGTCATCTGTTTAAACTCAGTATGCAAGCAGGGTTAATTAGAGACATCTATTTCACTTCCTTAGTCAGCTTCAATAGGATTATAAATGAATCGACCTGTAGTACCCCAGAGCGATAGTGCTTAAGAACCACGTCCAAAATCGCTCGCTACAGAAAAAATGGCGCCCAACGTGGGGTCACGCAGGGCATTTTGTCCCTCTTATCTCTCTGGTTGAAACCTGAGTGCTCAAAATATCACAGAAATGACGACCCAGCTGGGGAGTCATTGTCTATATAGGATCATAAGACTAGAGGTCTAGGATGATTAAGATAAATATATATATACTGCTTTTCCTAATTGATATCTGTGTTTATTTTTCTGCTAATGGGAATGCGTGTGATGCGGCATGTGGAAAGATTGAGTATACACCTTAGATAGGTGATGGCAATGCGGGTAATCTTACTGGGAGTGAATTCCAGTTAAGAGCCCCCGATCGACCATCAAACTCAGTGGAGACTCCATTTGCAGATACATTGCCTATACGACTTCGGTTGTTGAAAGTAGTGTGGTCGACTGGGTTATCTGAGAAGCTGAGGTTTTTAGTAGACTTAAGCCATTTTGTAGTGCGAAAGCTATCGGAAATAGTTTTCACGCGATACTACCCTCATCTGAGATTGCTCTAAGATACATCACCAAGCACGGTTCCCGACCCGCCGATGTTATCTCTAAGGGAATCAATGATTTTGAGAGACAGGTACAAAAAATCACCAGTATAAACCTTTGGGGGGAGGGGGGGGTAGAGGCTTGACTTCATGACACCGACCCTTTGACCCCATGTTTTTTCTATGTTTTTGTGTGCTAGATTCATACATTCATTTAAAAAACATTAAGACAAAGAAAATCTTCTCTTCTAGTCTCTCTTTTTCAAATTAAACTATGACAATGATTGCAAATATCAGAGAAAAGAGATTGCGCTAATGGATTTCGGTAGAAGGAAAACTCATAAGTACACCTTCAAGGTTCCAAAACTAGAGGATTTGAGAGGTCTGGCGAGAATGATCACCAACCATGAGGCTTTCAGAGCCAAGTATGGAGGAATGTTGTCCTTGTTAAGGGTCTATGTAATTGAAGGAATCCTGTCCATGCTAATCCAGTTCTACGATCCGGTTTATCACTGTTTCACATTCCCGGATTATCAACTTGCACCAACGCTGGAGGAGTACTCTCACCTGACTGATTTATATATTACTGATCAAGCTCCCTTTTCTGGACTGGAAGAAATTCCAAAGGATCAAACCATTGTAAGAGCAATTTATTTGGACGAGTCAGAAGTCAGGACTCACATAACCACTAAGGGTGGCATCCAGGGTTTGCCAGCCCAGTTCTTGACAAAGAAAGCTCTATACTTTGCCAGTATAGGGAGCGTGGCCGCTTTCGAGAGCATCTTTGTTTTGCTCACCTACGAGTTATTTTTGTTTCCAACATCGATAACTTTGTAGATATCAACGCCATTAAGATTTTCCTGATTGGAAACCCCGTATCGACCTTACTCGCAGATGCGTATCATTTGGTACATTTAAGGAATTTATACAGCAGAGGAATGATCACGTGATGTGTACCCCTGCTATACAAATGGTTCACTTCCCATTTGCCCAAGTCTGCTGCATTTTGGGATCAAAAGAATACTTTACGTTGGTCGCAGAGAATCATGTCTCTTACCAACTCTGACATCGATTGGTACAATCGAATATATGACGGGATCAGGATCATTGACCGTTGTGGAAATTTCCCAAATGTACCCTTTATAGGAACTAAGGGGGGAATCAACTATCATCTAATTCTCGTTCGTCGTCAATTCGGATACCCGATGAGGCACGTCCCACCGAATGCTCATCTGGAAGGTCTTTTCTTCAAGGAAGGAGAAAATGACAGGGCACTAAAGACGGAAATAGTGCACGCTTGGAAACACGTTCAGAGGAAAGGACGAGACTCTCTAGGAAAACCAGACTGTGTCTCAGTGGAGCCTTATCTCCACTGGGTACAAACTAGAGCTCTCAAGCTGAGGATGCCTTACCCTCGTCAGGAAGTTCTTCCATTAAGGGACTCTGCCCTTTATTTTATGTCTAAGACAGAAAAACTTCAGGTTACTCTCAGTAAAGTTCAGCAGGAGAAGAGGTCTTGGAGGAACAAGTACCGTATTCTCAATGTGGAGTGCAGGAAAATACAACAACTGTTAAGAGAAAAAGATGCCCTGATTGAGATTCTAGAGCAACATGCTGTAGAGAATCAGGATGACCAAAGGAATTTTCTCGCTCCTTTCACTTGGCAAAGGAATGAAAACCCGACAACGACCCAAGAGCCCCGGTCAAAGAAAAGGAAAGAACCCGAACCAGCACTTGAGCTCTCTTCAGAGAGGACTCAGGATCCATTAGTTTAGATTTCCTTTTCCAGCACTTTGTAATCTACTGTATTTCCATTTCCACAATCCTTTGAATTCAATAAAACGGGGTTTCCCCATTGTTTGATATTTGTAATCTAATTGTCAAAGTTTACCTTGAATAAACAAAAATAATTAACAATCATTGCATTCATCATTCTCATAAACGCATTCTTCTTACCTACGAATCTCACATTTGCGTCTCGATTCTAGAGTCAAACTGTCTCATTCGTACAATACTCGGGCCAATTGTCAGAAAAAGATGGATGATCTCGAGGAAGAGAACAGAGAGTTGAGAGAAGAGATCGACACTCTGAAAGAGGATCTGAGAAAGCTTCATAACGACATGCATGCTCTAGTAGAAGCTCAGATGCAACAACAAAGGACTGTGATCTCGGAGATCACATCTACGCCCATAGTGGAGAAGTATGATCCTAGGTACAAGATGCCGAAAGATCGCCCCTGGGGCATGCCACTTAACCATATCCTAGAAGGATATGTTCCACCGATCGCTAAGAATCAGGGAACCGCAGCAGGAGCCGTTGGGCCTGAAGGTTACAAACTTCGGGAAAGCGAAGACGCCAGGGCCATGACAGCAACTCCTGAAGGTTACAAACTTCGGGAGGCACCGAGAGTCTCAGCCATAATGACTATACCACCGCCCGTGGTACACACTGTCCCGGAAGGACAGATTCCCCAGATACCTTCTGATGGAAACGAAAGCATGTTTGACAGAATGAATGAGTTCCAGGAACAGTTCCTGGAAATGCAGAAAGAACTGCAGGCCCTTCGCTGTCAGGATCTATTTGGAAAGGACAATGCGAACCTTTGTTTGGTCCCCAATGTGAAAGTTCCACACAAGTTCCAAGTGCCCGACTTTGAAAAATACAAGGGTAACTCTTTCCCTCAGAGTCATTTAGTGATGTACGCTCGGCGAATGTTAGCTCAGACAAAGAACCAGGAGCTACTAATTCATTACTTTCAGGATAGTTTAACCGGTGCCGCATTAAAATGGTACATGGGTTTAAACCGCGCTACGATTGGCATGTTCAGAGATCTTGGCGCTGCTTTCATTTAGCAGTACAAATACAATTTGGACATGGCACTGGACAGAGATCAACTCAGATCGATGTCACAAAAGGACAAGGAAACATTTAAATAATACGCTCAAAGATGGCGTGAAATTCCCGCTCAGATTTCTCCACCTCTTGAGGAAAAAGAGATGACAAGGATCTTCTTAAAGACCTTAAGCTCATTTTACAACGACCGAATGGTCTCCAGTGCCCCCAGTGACTTCACCGAGATGGTAGGCATGGGAGTTCGTCTTGAGGAAGCCGTCCGAGAAGGACGTTTAGTAAAAGACGCTGGATCATCAAGTAGTACAAAACGATACAGTAGTGCTCTCCCTAAGAAGAAAGAGCAAGATATCAGGAATATCTCTCTCGGAAATCAAAGGCGACGATATCAACCAGTAGCGGCGGTAACTCCTGCTATCAATCCTGTGCCTGTTCCTACGTATCAACCTCAGGTTGCGTAGAGTCAACTTAATCAACAGCAATTTCAGTAAAGGACACAACAGTCTCTTCAGCAGGCTCGTCCTCCATACAACAACAACCGTACAACGCGACCACCAGGGTTTGACCCTATACCCATGTTGTACGCAGAATTGTTTCTATTACTACTGGTCAAGGGGCACGTCCAGACCAAGTCTCCTCTTACAATACCGGAGAATCCGCCTTTATGGTTCAAAGCGGATCAGACTTGTCTTTACCATCAAGGAGGACCAGGGCATAACATAGAAAACTGTCTCAGTTTCAAATACGATGTGCAAAAGCTTGTTAGGAGCGGGGTCTTATCTTTCAAGGATACGAATCCTAATGTTCTCACAAACCCGCTGCCTCAACATGAGAAAGCTGCAGTCAATTTGATAGAGGGAGAGTCTAACAACATCTATCAAATTCATGATGTACTCTTATTAAGGGCCAATTTGGTCAAGATGCATTGTAGACAGAGCGGATATGGCCATGTGCCACCTCATAACTATCACTAGTGTGATATCTGCTCTAAAAACAATCAGGGATGTTCTGTGATGCAATCAGCTCTATAGGAATAATTGGATCTCAGATGGATCCAAGAGCATCAAGTTCGGGGAGTCAGCATGACCTATACGAATTCCAACGTCATTCAGAATAACAACATCCGTACAATGAATGTCAACTTGGTGGCGATGCACTCAAGCCAAAGCCAGTATCATAATCTGCTGCGACATGATTATAATTCCTGTCTGACTTGTTCGGTAAACAAACAGGGATGCTCTTTTATACAAGAGGCCCTCTAGCGTCAGATGGATCTTGGATGGATCCAGAACTACCATGATAGAAATCCTTACCAGATCAACATGATTCAAATCTTTGATATTCGTCTGATGAATACCAACTTGATGGAGTTACATGCCAGGTAGGTCCAACTCAGTTTTCTCACTTCGCATGATTATCTAAACTGCAAAGGATGTTGTGAGAGTAACCAAGGGTGGGCTCTCGTTCAAAGAACTTTACAACACTTATTAAACCACTGGTGGCTTCCAATCTATATGGATGAAGACACGCAACAAGTCGGTGTGGTTGACGGGAACCCTACTCGGCATCAAAGTCAGGATGTCCGATCTACGGAAACAGATCTAGTGAGGTTGCACTGCATTCAAAAAGGACGTGGCCAGGTGCCACCACACAACTATGAACGTTGTAGAGTCTGCTCGGAGAATAACCAAGGATGTTACCTCGTGCGAGCAGCCCTTCAGAGCCAGTTGGATCCCAAGGAGATTCACCCATACATAGCTTCAGGGTCCGTTGACTGGATGCCGGACTACTTCGCAGATCAAATCAGAGACGTGGTTGTAATCTCTAACCCTGAGAGGAACAAGGATGTTTGTGCCATCATCCCTCTACTGGACGAATCAAAAGTTCCTAGCCGGGAACTGATTGAAGTTACTTACGACAGTCAGAAAAATCAGAAGGCTCCTGTAGTTATCTATCTTCCTGGACCAGTGCCGTATGAATCATCTAAGGCGATCCCTTACAAATACGGTACAATGACAATTGAGAATGTAAAGGAAATTCCATTTCCCTCCGTCGTGAATATTGCAGACATCAGTCGAGTAACACGGAGCGGTCGAATCTTCAACCGAGGGGTTGAAGAACCTAACACAGAAAAGGAACTTCCGAAAGAAGCTCCTGATCCACCAGTCGGTCAATCCAGTAATCCCGACCTTTTGAAAAACAATGATGAGATGCTGAAGCTCATCCAAAGGAGTGAATACAACATTGTTGACCAACTGTTACAAACTCCTTCAAAGATCTCAGTGCTATCACTTTTAATCAGTTCCGAAGCCCACAGAGAGGCTCTACAGAAAATTTTAGAGCAGGCCTTTGTGGAACAGGATGTGTCAATACGACAGTTCGATAGCATAATCTCTAACATCACTTCCTGCAACAACTTAGGATTCAGTGATGGGGACTTCCCAGAGGGGGACAAAAGCCACAACATGGTGCTCAATATCACAGTTAACTGCCAGGACGATGCTTTAGCCAGCGTACTGGTAGACACAGGATCGGCCATCAATGTCATGCTGAAGTCCACTTTAATGCGACTATCATTCAAAGGACCCCCGATGAGGGGCAGTGAGGTCATCGTCAAAGGGTTTGACGGGTCTCGAAAAGCAGTTATCAGCAAAGTCGACCTTCCCATAAATATCGGTCCTCACACTTTCCTAATCACTTTCCAGGTCATGGACGTCCGGGAAACATACAGTTGTTTATTAGGAAGACCTTGGATGCACCAGGTTGGGGCGGTCACTTCGACACTGCACCAAAAACTGAAGTTCGTCAAGAACGATCAACTCGTCACGGTTTGTGGAGAACAAGCCTTGCTCGTGAGCAACTTGTCATTATCTACTTGTGTAGAACCCGAGGAGGTTGTTGGAACTCAGTTCCAAGCACTGTAGGTGAGCAATGAGAATCTATCAGAAAAAGGAACCTCGATTTCCTCATACAGAGATGCTCTCGAAGTGATAAAAAATAACAGTGCAAAAGGATGGGGACAGCTTGTCATCCCTACTGATAATAAAACAAAGAAGGGTCTTGGTTTTTCCAGAAACCTGTACCCAGACAGCTGCTAACAATGAAAGTCTTCATCCCATTCAGGACTTCTTCCACAGTTGAGGTTTCCTTCACCCAGTGCATCAAGCAGTCCATACCATCAACGAGGGAGATTCCTCCGATACGGATGAGGAATGGAAGTCCTATCTCAACGAGGACGGTTATATGTCTCAGGAAGAGGTGCCTACGCCCTTTTTCTATCCCGCACAGAGTCCGAGATTTATACCGAGGTCAGATGTCGAAATGATATATGAAGATTGTGATCCGGAAGGATGTCGTGCTCCACCGAACTCATTAGAGGAGGACACTCTGATGAAAGATAACTTTGATCACGACTATTACGGCCCAATGGATGGTCTGCCTATCTGGCAGCCGTACCCAGGAGACTTGGGGCAAGAAAATAAGCCGAACAATGAAAATCAGCTGAGCATCATTGAACAGAATACCTACGTCCCCACCATGTCATGAGATCAACACTCAGGTCATTCAGAAAATATCCAGTACGACGATGAATTAGCACAGCTTGCCGAACTAGAATTCATCAACTATGCTTTTCCCGAGGTCAACGTCATCGAGAGAGATGACCCCTCCAGCTCCAAAGAAGTTTGGGACACCTTGGGATAACCGAGTGGCAAATACGACTTCATGGTCAAGTACACCGCTCCCGAAAGCTCTTGTACCAGGTTCGAAGACATCCAGCCAACTGGATGGGGAAATTTGCCTAAGAGCACAAATACTATACAAAATACAACAGAGGAATCCTCCTACGACAACTCTGCCTGGGAGACAGATTCCAATGATCCTGCTCCACCAGAAATCAACGTTATTTATGAAGACAAATCAAGGAAAGTACCAGACTTTGTGATTCACCGAGGAGTTCGCCGCTAATGGGTTATTGTCGATGTTCCGAAGATTATTCATAAGTCAAAGTAATTGCCGTCTTTTAACCTTTCACCCCGCCCAGGTGAAACGAATGTTTTGATAGGGCTCACTTTCTGTAAATTTCCCTCTTCGCTTCGCCCAAAGCGACAAAGTTTTGTTTTATAGGGCTGTAGTTTCAAGAATCGACTTGTTCATAAATAAAATAACGTCGTTCTGTAATTTCCGCATTAATTTCTGTTTTCTCTTTTTGTATTTCTCAGAAAATGGTAATCCTAAAAAACATCTCAAATAATAAAAACAAGCAGTTTTTAAAAAAAATACACTGCACACACTTGCATTTTCTCTATCTCTTCTAAACAAAAATCATCACGTCATGCAGATTGCTTGTTTTAAACCCCATTGAAACATACGATCCAATGCCTTCTCCCAACTTTGAGTTCCCGGTATTTGGGGCTGAAGAAGAAGTTGACGACGAAATTCCAGAAGAGATCTCCTGATTACTCCGATTGGAGGAAAGGTCCATTGAACCTCACAAAGAGCCGTTGGAAACTGTCAACTTGGGCACAGAAAAAGAGAGAAAAGAAATCAGGATTGGGGCACTTCTCAGTCCAACTGCCAAAGAGAGTTTGACAAAGCTTCTCAGAGAATTTCCTGATGTGTTTGCTTGGTCCTATCAGGACATGCTAGGGCTGGATACCAGCATCGTGGAACATCACGTACCGTTACGGTCAGAATGTCCGCCAGTAAAATAGAGGTTGAGACGGACTCACCCAGACATGGCCATCAAAATCATAGAGCAGGTACATAAACAGATTGACGCAGGTTTCCTCACCACATCGGAATATCCTCAATGGTTAGCCAACATAGTACCCGTTCCGAAAAAGGACGGATAAGTTAGAATGTGTGTCGATTACAGAGATCTAAATAAGGCTAGTCCAAAGGACGACTTTCCTTTACCACACATTGACATGCTGGTAGACTGTACAACAAAGTTCAAAGTTTTCTCCTTCATGGATGGATTCTCGGGCTATAATCAGATAAAAATGGCGCCGAAAGACATGGAGAAAACTTCGTTCATTACCCCATGGGGTACCTTTTGTTACAAGGTAATGTCGTTCGGTTTGAAGAACGCCGGGGCAACCTATCAAAGGGCCATGACTACTCTGTTTCATGACATGATAAACAAGGAAATCGAGGTATATGTCGATGACATGATTGCAAAATCTAAGACATAAGAGGATCATGTGACCCACCTGTCAAAACTACTCGAGCGGTTGAGAAAGTACAAACTCCGCTTGAATCCCAACAAATGCACCTTCGGTTTCCGTTCAGGGAAACTCTTAGGGTTCATCGTCAGCCAGAAAGGAATTGAGGTTGATCCTGACAAGGTCAAGGCCATTCAAGAAATGCCTTCTCCGAAAACTGAAAAACAAGTCAGAGGATTCCTGGGACGTTTTAACTACATCTCCAGATTCATATTCCTCATGACCGCGACATGTGCGCCGATTTTCAAATTACTCAAAAAGAACCAGGACTGCGTTTGGACAGAAGATTGCCAAACCGCCTTCGACAGTATTAAGGAACACCTGTTGAATCCGCCGATTCTATCACCTCAAGTGGAAGGAAGACCACTAATCATCTACCTCACTGTCCTAGAGGACTCCATGGGGTGTGTACTTGGCCAACAAGACGAAACCAAACGGAAGGAGTCTGCCATCTACTATTTGAGCAAGAAATTCACCGACTGCGAGACTCGGTACACTATGCTTGAGAAAACTTGCTGCGCTTTGGCTTGGGCAACCAAACGTCTTCACCAGTACATGATTCGTCACACTACTTGGTTAATCTCAGAAATGGATCCAATCAAGTACGTCTTTGAAAAACCTGCTCTCACGGGAAGGATTTCCCGTTGGCAGATGTTGTTATTAAAATACGACATCGAGTACCACGCTCAGAAAGCCGTTAAAGGGAGTATTTTAGCTGATCATTTGGCTCATCAACCGATTCACGATCAGGAATCAGTCAGATTTGACTTCCCAGACGAAGATGTCATGTATCTAAAAATGAGAGACTGCGATGAACCACTACCCAATGAAGGGCCAGAACCAGGTTCCCAGTGGGGACTAATCTTTGACGGAGCTGTCAATCATTACGGAAACGGAATTGGGGCAATCATTATAACACCTCAGGGTACCCACATTCCTTTCACTGTCAGACTTACGTTCAAGTGTACAAATAACGAGGCCGAATACGAAGCTTGTATTATGGGTCTCGAAGAAGCAATTGATTTGAGGATTAAGAACTTGGATGTATATGGCGACTCAGCTTTGGTCGTCAATCAGATCAAAGGGGATTGGAACACATACCAATCAGGACTGATTCCTTACAAAGACTATGCGAGAAGGTTGTTATCATTCTTCAACAGAATCGAGTTTCATCATATCCCTCGTGAAGAGAATCACATGGCTGATGCCTTAGCCACCCTCTCTTCCACGATATCAAATGCTTCCTTCAGAAACAAGAGTACCCATCTGGGGCACTAAGGAAAGACAGAAAAACCCTCAGAAGGCAAGCTGGCAGCTTCTTCCTAAGCGGTGATACACTCTATAAGAGAAACTTTGACATGGTCTTGCTCCAATGTGTAGACAGACCAGAAGCAGACATGATGATAAAAGAAATTCACGAAGGATCCTTTGGCACTAATGCCAACGGACACACAATGGCGAGAAAAATTCTGAGAGCAGGGTACTATTGGTTGACCATGGAATCTGACTGCTACAAGTACATGAGGAGGTGTCACAAGTGTCAGATATACTCCGACAAAATCCATGTACCGCCAACACATCTTAAAGTTCTTTCTTCCCCATGGCCTTTTTCCATATGGGGAATCGACATGATTGGCATGATTAAGCCCAAGGCTTCAAACGGACATCGATTATCCTGGTAGCCACTGATTACTTCACCAAGTGGGTCGAAGCAGCATCGTACGCCAATGTAACCCGACAAGTGGTGGTCCGATTTATCAAAAACAATATCATCTGCCGTTATGGTGTTCCGAGCCAGATCATTACCGATAATGGTTCTAACTTGAACAATAAGATGATGAAGGAGTTGTGTGCTGAGTTCAAGATCGAACACCATAACTCATCTCCCTACCGACCCAAGATGAACGGAGCGGTAGAAGCGGCTAACAAGAACATCAAGAAAATCGTTCGAAAGATGGTTGTAACCTACAAAGACTGGCACGAGATGCTGCCCCATGCTCTTCACGGTTGCCGCACATCTGTCCGCACTTCAACAGGGGCAACCCCTTTCTCTCTAGTTTATGGTATGGAGGCCGTGCTCTCCATCGAAGTAGAGATCCCGTCAATCAGGGTATTGATGGAGGCTAAGCTAACATAAGCTGAATGGTGCCAAAGTCAGCACGACGAACTAAATCTGATTGAGGAAAAACGAATAACGGCACTATGCCATGGTCAGTTGTATCAGCAAATAATGAAGAAGGCGTTGGACAAAAAGGTTCAACCTCGTGTCTTTAGAAAATGAGACCTTGTGCTCAAGAAGATACAATCATTTCTCACTGATTCTCGGGGTAAATGGACTCCGAATTATGAAGGCCCCTATGTGGTCAAGAAAGCTTTCTCAGGAGGTGCCTTGAGACTTGCAACCATGGACGGAGAGGAATTTTCCTACCCCACAAATGTTGATGTAGTCAAGAAATACTTCGCCTAAACTAAAAAAAAACACGTCTCGGTGGATTGAAAACCCGAAAGGGCGGTCCAGGCAAAAATTAGAGACATAATAAAAAAAATCATCCCGGTGGATTGGAAATCTCAAAGTACAATCCAGGCAAAAGTTAGGGATAATGGCAAGTAACTACGTCTAACAAGGGCAAATCCCCTAGTAGCAGTCCTGCCATCCATAAAAAAACTCCAGTCAAGGTCATCTTCGACAGAAGCTCAGGATGCCCAGAATTCAAAGTTGGTAGAAGGATAGTGGTCGTTATGTTACAATGTAGCCCTTTTCCCTTAAATTACCATTTTCTAACTTTGTAAATACTCTATGGAATCACGCGTTTGGCTGATTTCCATCCTATCAATAAAATTTAAGCCCTTGTGCTTTTGTTTGCAGTTCTTATTTGTTTTAGCTTTACAGAACGACATTTTAACATGATTAACGATTCTTGAAATAAAACAAAAATGAATTTACTTGTTAAAACTTTTTCGGCTTTTAAAATAAAGATGGCAATTTCTTTTGACTGTTGAACATCGAAAGAATATCGATTGGTTCTCCCAAAGGCGGTTAAGCTTCAAATTGCAGAATCAAAGTCCTCCTTCTAAACTAGTGCGCCTGAACGAAGGATCAGTTATGTCAGATGCGAATACTCCATCTGACATCCCCGGCAGAGCTCTTGCCTCCTAAGCCCGACCAACAGTTGTCCCCGCAGGGACTATCTCTCCTAAGCAAGGCAGAATTTCTATCGGGAACCATTGATACTTTTCATCCCCCACAGTGGCCGAGTATCCCGTCGTGTTCATCCGTCAGTTTATATGTCGCGTCAGTTTTGTCAGCATAAACATACATACATCATCCATTATTGATTTACATTCGCATTCATATTGCATCACTATCATTCTAGTCGGTCTTATCCCCTAGTGATAAAAGTCCCCTCAATCGAGTTGTCAGTTCTTTCCTCGTCAGGAAATGTTGCGTCTGCACACTTTCTCTCCTCCAGTTTATTTCTGGGATGAAGTCGGCCCTTGACCACTTTGATAACTTGAACCTCTGAAAGACCAGAGAAAACGTTCGGCAAATGTCACTCTTCGCTGTCATACCCCAAATTTTGACCACTAAGATATCCCATCATTGTGCAAATCATCATCACAATATGGATGTACCTTTATGCCTCATCAATCTCCTCAAGGAATTGTTGAGCATTCACCACAATCAAAATTAGGGTTTCAAGCCCTCTCTGAGTGCTTAGATAAAGGATCAATCAAGGAATGACATGATCTTCAACTTGTCTAACCTCTCAAACATCCACAATGGATCAATAGGACTCCCACTTCAAGGATTAAGCACAAGGTTGCTCCCTTCTAGGTGGATCAAGCTTCAAGATCGCCAGTGCCACCAAATTAGGGTTTGGTCGACCAGAGCCTCTAGATGGAAATTTTCATCTGGGCATGAGCAAATGCTTCAAAGCATATCCTAATATACTCCATGGAACCTCATGGACCCAATCATCAAGTCAAATTGGCCTCAAGGGATGCATACATCAAAAATCAGGAATTAGGGTTTTTGACCTAATTCACCCCTGAGTTGACTTTTGGGACAAATCATGAACCAAGACCTCAAGACATGATTTGAGGGTCTCTAATATACCATATTGATCCATTTGGAACAATGGATTGATCCAAGAAGCTTGAGCAACAAGTTTTAATTTCATCTGAACCACAGTTAGGGTTTTGCGAGAAAAGTCAACTGAAGCTTTGACTTTTGACCAGGACATGCTCCCAAACCCTAGTACATGATTCAGTATACCATATAACACCCATGGAACATGTCCATCAAGTTTGATTTAGGTCAAGGACATGGTTTCCCAAAGGATCGCACAATTTGGAATTCATCTGATAAAAAGTCAACTGTGCACAAAAGTCAACTTTGACTTTTTGAGATTTTTCACAAAAATGGATTTTTAACCCTAAAATGATGTTAATGTATGATTTGAATCATCATTCATCAAGAAAAATCAAAGAAAGTGGGATAACTTGAAAAAGGGGTAACCATAAAAACTTAGAAAATTTTATAATTTAGGAAATAAAGTGACCAAGGTACCAACTTTGGAGGATCATAACTCCTAAACCACAAAGCCATTTTTCCCCATCCAAAGCTTGATTTGTTGATCTCATTGCCCTCTACAAAAGCTCCATACTGATCTATGTCCAAATTCCTCATAGATTTTGAGTTATGGAGTGATCAAAATAAAGAAAAGTCACTTTGTTCCAACACTTAGTGAAAATTTCACTAAGTCAGAATCTGCCTTACTTTTTTCCAAATGTAGGGGGATTTTTCACTTGGATCCAAAAGGTATCAAAACCAAATATGATCAGACAGTTGTTGTATCATATAAGGGCTTTCCAAAATGGCCAAGAACATCACCAAATTCAATTTGAGCTTTGAGATATGGTAGTGGCAAGATGCCTTGATGAAATCTGCCAAGGCAAGGTAGATTTTTGCACTTTTGGTCGATTTGCCAAAATCAGCCAATTCCAAGCCTTGTCATCACTTTGGACACATCTGAGGATTGAATCTAAAGGGGACAATCACTGAGCCAAGCCTCCAAAGTCCTTGGAACAAGAAATAGCATGCCAAACCTAGAATTGCCCAAAATAGGGACAAGACTCCAATTTTGGATTGGAGCATTCAATGGAAGCACCAAGGTGGCATGGACTGAGCTATTAGCAACTGAATTCAGTCAAGACTTATCCAAGACCAAGGGGACCAGCAGCCTTCGGTTTCCGTTCAGGGAAACTCTTAGGGTTCATCGTCAGCCAGAAAGGAATTGAGGTTGATCCTGACAAGGTCAAGGCCATTCAAGAAATGCCTTCTCCGAAAACTGAAAAACAAGTCAGAGGATTCCTGGGACGTTTTAACTACATCTCCAGATTCATATTCCTCATGACCGCGACATGTGCGCTGATTTTCAAATTACTCAAAAAGAACCAGGACTGCGTTTGGACAGAAGATTTCCAAACCGCCTTCGACAGTATTAAGGAACACCTATTGAATCCGCCGATTCTATCACCTCAAGTGGAAGGAAGACCACTAATCATCTACCTCACTGTCCTAGAGGACTCCATGGCGTGTGTACTTGGCCAACAAGACGAAACCAAACGGAAGGAGTCTGCCATCTACTATTTGAGCAAGAAATTCACCGACTGCGAGACTCGGTACACTATGCTTGAGAAAACTTGCTGCGCTTTGGCTTGGGCAGCCAAACGTCTTCGCCAGTACATGATTCGTCACACTACTTGGTTAATCTCAGAAATGGATCCAATCAAGTACGTCTTTGAAAAACCTGCTCTCACGGGAAGGATTTCCCGTTGGCAGATGTTGTTATCAAAATACGACATCGAGTACCACGCTCAGAAAGCCGTTAAAGGGAGTATTTTAGCTGATCATTTGGCTCATCAACCGATTGACAATCAGGAATCAGTCAGATTTGACTTCCCAGACGAAGATGTCATGTATCTAAAAATGAGAGACTGCGATGAACCACTACCCAATGAAGGGCCAGAACCAGGTTCCCAGTGGGGACTAATCTTTGACGGAGCTGTCAATCATTACGGAAACGGAATTGGGGCAATCATTATAACACCTCAGGGTACCCACATTCCTTTCACTGTCAGACTTACGTTCAAGTGTACAAATAACGAGGCCGAATACGAAGCTTGTATTATGGGTCTCGAAGAAGCAATTGATTTGAGGATCAAGAACTTGGATGTATATGGAGACTCAGCTTTGGTCGTCAATCAGATCAAAGGAGATTGGAACACATACCAATCAGGACTGATTCCTTACAAAGACTATGCGAGAAGGTTGTTATCATTCTTCAACAGAATCGAGTTTCATCATATCCCTCGTGAAGAGAATCACATGGATGATGCCTTAGCCACCCTCTCTTCCACGATATCAAATGCTTCCTTCAGAAACAAGAGTACCCATCTGGGGCACTAAGGAAAGACAGAAAAACCCTCAGAAGGCAAGCTGGCAGCTTCTTCCTAAGCGGTGATACACTATATAAGAGAAACTTTGACATGGTCTTGCTCTAATGTGTAGACAGACCAGAAGCAGACATGATGATAAAAGAAATTCACGAAGGATCCTTTGGCACTAATGCCAACGGACACACAATGGCGAGAAAAATTCTGAGAGCAGGGTACTATTGGTTGACCATGGAATCTGACTGCTACAAGTACATGAGGAGGTGTCACAAGTGTCAGATATACTCCGACAAAATCCATGTACCGCCAACACATCTTAAAGTTCTTTCTTCCCCATGGCCTTTTTCCATATGGGGAATCGACATGATTGGCATGATTAAGCCCAAGGCTTCAAACGGACATCGATTCATCCTGGTAGCCATTGATTACTTCACCAAGTGGGTCGAAGCAGCATCGTACGCCAATGTAACCCGACAAGTGGTGGTCCGATTTATCAAAAACAATATCATCTGCCGTTATGGTGTTCCGAGCCAGATCATTACCGATAATGGTTCTAACTTAAACAATAAGATGATGAAGGAGTTGTGTGCTGAGTTCAAGATCGAACACCATAACTCATCTCCCTACCGACCCAAGATGAACGGAGCGGTAGAAGCGGCTAACAAGAACATCAAGAAAATCGTTCGAAAGATGGTTGTAACCTACAAAGACTGTCACGAGATGCTGCCCCATGCTCTTCACGGTTGCCGCACATCTGTCCGCACTTCAACAGGGGCAACCCCTTTCTCTCTAGTTTATGGTATGGAGGCCGTGCTCTCCATCGAAGTAGAGATCCCGTCAATCAGGGTATTGATGGAAGCTAAGCTAACATAAGTTGAATGGTGCCAAAGTCAGCACGACGAACTAAATCTGATTAAGGAAAAACGAATAACGGTACTATGCCATGGTCAGTTGTATCAGCAAAGAATGAAGAAGGCGTTGGACAAAAAGGTTCGACCTCGTGTCTTCAGAAAAGGAGACCTTGTGCTCAAGAAGATACAATCATTTCTCACTGATTCCCGGGGTAAATGGACTCCGAATTATGAAGGCCCCTATGTGGTCAAGAAAGCTTTCTCAGGAGGTGCCTTGAGATTTGCAACCATGGACGGAGAGGAATTTTCCTACCCCACAAATGTTGATGTAGTCAAGAAATACTTCGCCTAAACTAAAAAAAAACACGTCTCGGTGGATTGAAAACCCGAAAGGGCAGTCCAGGCAAAAATTAGAGACATAATAAAAAAAATCATCCCGGTGGATTGGAAATCTCAAAGTACAATCCAGGCAAAAGTTAGGGATAATGGCAAGTAACTACGTCTAACAAGGGCAAATCCCCTAGTAGCAGTCCTGCCATCCATAAAAAAACTCCAGTCAAGGTCATCTTCGACAGAAGCTCAGGATGCCCAGAATTCAAAGTTGGTAGAAGGATAGTGGTCGTTATGTTACAATGTAGCCCTTTTCCCTTAAATTACCATTTTCTAACTTTGTAAATACTCTATGGAATCACGCGTTTGGCTGATTTCCATCCTATCAATAAAATTTAAGCCCTTGTGCTTTTGTTTGCAGTTCTTATTTGTTTTAGCTTTACAGAACGACATTTTAACATGATTAACGATTCTTGAAATAAAACAAAAATGAATTTACTTGTTAAAACTTTTTCGGCTTTTAAAATAAAGATGGCAATTTCTTTTGACTGTTGAACATCGAAAGAATATCGATTGGTTCTCCCAAAGGCGGTTAAGCTTCAAATTGCAGAATCAAAGTCCTCCTTCTAAACCAGTGCGCCTGAACGAAGGATCAGTTATGTCAGATGCGAATACTCCATCTGACATCCCCGGCAGAGCTCTTGCCTCCTAAGCCCGACCAACAGTTGTCCCCGCAGGGACTATCTCTCCTAAGCAAGGCAGAATTGCTATCGGGAACCATTGATACTTTTCATCCCCCACAGTGGCCGAGTATCCCGTCGTGTTCATCCGTCAGTTTATATGTCGCGTCAGTTTTGTCAGCATAAACATACATACATCATCCATTATTGATTTACATTCGCATTCATATTGCATCACTATCACTCTAGTCGGTCTTATCCCCTAGTGATAAAAGTCCCCTCAATCGAGTTGTCAGTTCTTTCCTCGTCAGGAAATGTTGCGTCTGTACACTTTCTCTCCTCCAGTTTATTTCTGGGATGAAGTCGGCCCTTGACCACTTTGATAACTTGAACCTCTGAAAGACCAGAGAAAACGTTCGGCAAATGTCACTCTTCGCTGTCATACCCCAAATTTTGACCACTAAGATTTCCCATCATTGTGCAAATCATCATCACAATATGGATGTACCTTTATGCCTCATCAATCTCCTCAAGGAATTGTTGAGCATTCACCACAATCAAAATTAGGGTTTCAAGCCCTCTCTGAGTGCTTAGATAAAGGATCAATCAAGGAATGACATGATCTTCAACTTGTCTAACCTCTCAAACATCCACAATGGATCAATAGGACTCCCACTTCAAGGATTAAGCACGAGGTTGCTCCCTTCTAGGTGGATCAAGCTTCAAGATCGCCAGTGCCACCAAATTAGGGTTTGGTCGACCAGGGCCTCCAGATGGAAATTTTCATCTGGGCATGAGCCAATGCTTCAAAGCATATCCTAATATACTCCATGGAACCTCATGGACCCAATCATCAAGTCAAATTGGCCTCAAGGGATGCATACATAAAAAATCAGGAATTAGGGTTTCTTGACCTAATTCACCCCTGAGTTGACTTTTGGGACAAATCATGAACCAAGACCTCAAGACATGATTTGAGGGTCTCTAATATACCATATTGATCCATTTGGAACAATGGATTGATCCAAGAAGCTTGAGCAACAAGTTTCAATTTCATCTGAACCACAGTTAGGGTTTTGCGAGAAAAGTCAACTGAAGCTTTGACTTTTGACCAGGACATGCTCCCAAACCCTAGTACATGATTCAGTATACCATATAACACCCATGGAACATGTCCATCAAGTTTGATTTAGGTCAAGGACATGGTTTCCCAAAGGATCGCACAATTTGGAATTCATCTGATAAAAAGTCAACTGTGCACAAAAGTCAACTTTGACTTTTTGACATTTTTCACAAAAATGGATTTTTAACCCTAAAATGATGTTAATGTATGATTTGAATCATCATTCATCAAGAAAAATCAAAGAAAGTGGGATAACTTGAAAAAGGGGTAACCATAAAAACTTAGAAAATTTTATAAGTTATGAAATAAAGTGACCAAGGTACCAACTTTGGAGGATCATAACTCCTAAACCACAAAGCCATTTTTCCCCATCCAAAGCTTGATTTGTAGATCTCATTGCCCTCTACAAAAGCTCCATACTGATCTATGTCCAAATTCCTCATAGATTTTGAGTTATGGAGTGATCAAAATAAAGAAAAGTCACTTTGTTCCAACACTTAGTGAAAATTTCACTAAGTCAGAATCTGCCTTACTTTTTTCCAAATGTAGGGGGATTTTTCACTTGGATCCAAAAGGTATCAAAACCAAATATGATCAGACAGTTGTTGTATCATATAAGGGCTTTCCAAAATGGCCAAGAACATCACCAAATTTAATTTGAGCTTTGAGATATGGTAGTGGCAAGATGCCTTGATGAAATCTGCCAAGGCAAGGTAGATTTTTGCACTTTTGGTCGATTTGCCAAAATCAGCCAATTCCAAGCCTTGTCATCACTTTGGACACATCTGAGGATTGAATCTAAAGGGGACAATCACTGAGCCAAGCCTCCAAAGTCCTTCGAACAAGAAATAGCATGCCAAACCTAGAATTGCCCAAAATAGGGACAAGACTCCAATTTTGGATTGGAGCATTCAATGGAAGCACCAAGGTGGCATGGACTGAGCTATTAGCAACTGAATTCAGTCAAGACTTATCCAAGACCAAGGGGACCAGCAGCCTGTGCCCTAACCTCTAGTCAATGGCTAGAGGAGACTTGGATTTTCATATGCCAACATTGGCTAACCCTACTCAGCAGTTGCCATTCACTATTCCTTGCAAAACAAACTTGCTCTACTATAAATAGAGCTCAATTGTGATCAGTTTAAGTACACCAAAGGCCTACAACACTTGCCTTTCTCAAAATCCACTTCTCACTCTCAAAAATTCCTTTCTTAGCAAGTCACTATCGAGTTTTTCAGTAGAGAGCAATTCTACTCAAACCAATCACACACACACCTCACATACATCATATGTGAGCTGATCAAACACTTAAACAGCATCTGGAACACTGATTTCTCAGAATCACCAGTCAATTGCTCAAGGTTTTAACCAAGTTGCAGTTGAGATGCCATGAAGTGATCCAGCCAATTTCCATCAAGTCCAAGCATTCAAACACACTCCATAGGGTGTAGGGAAGCTGTTCAAATCATCACAACTCATCTGTAACACCTCCAACTCAGAAATCACTTTGAACTTGCTGCCACGACCTAGAGGTAAGCCTAAACTTGGTCATCTCTCAATCTATGCATATTTCCTCGCACAATACTTTTGCCAAATGTTCATAATCATGCATGGAATGTTTCCCCTCAATTAATTGCTTTGTTTGAATCATGTATCAAAATTCTCAGCCTTCATGCAGAAATTAGGGTTCTTGAGGTTTTGTCTTGATTTTTTATTCCATGTTTAATATAAATGAAATTAAATACCATAGACATGATCGTGAGGTTGAGACGAGCAGATTGGTATGTGGATTGCATGATATAATCAAGTATTCAGTGAGATTGGAGAGAAAATGCAAATCTGGGCAAAACCCAGAACATGCGCGTGTTCTTGTGGTGTTCTTGGCGCCCTTTTTGAAAATTCAAATATTTGAATTTTGTGATTTTATTTAATTGATTCAAAAATTAATTTCTCTCTGAGTTTTAATGATTTTGAGTTGATTCTTTTTTTAATAATTCACAAAAATGTTAAAATATTTTATTTTCCTAAAAAATCCCAAAAATATTATTTATTTCATATAATTGATATTTTTGCAAAGAATTAATATTTTAATTATTTTTGACATTTAAAATATTTTTTTCTTTATTGATTTTTGCAAATTTTAATGATTTCTAATCATTTTGTAGGGAAAAACAAGATTTTAGAAACATTAATCCAAAATCACAATTTGTTTTCCACATGTTAAACAATTTTGATCATTTTAATTGAATATTTTATTCAATTAAAACACATTTTGAAAACAAATTAGGGTTTTTGACTAATTCAACCCTCATAAATCATTTTCTTTAAACCTTTTGGGCCTCTTGAGAGAGTGTAAGACCCAAACCCCCTTGTACAAACAATTTTGGGCCTCACTTATTGTATAAGTCCCTCTGTACAAGTAAACAGCGCGATCGTCGCCTTTTAAAAAAATCAATTGGGCCTCTCCTCGAGCTATAAGACCCATTCAAAACTCTTTGGGCCTCTAATAGAGTGTAAGATGCAATCCCCTTTTAACCAAAAACCAACTTTGGGCCTCAGATATTGTATAAGCCCCTTTGCGTTAAAAGAAAATCTCGGCGCGATCGCCATTTCAAACGAAAAATCATCTGGGCCTACCCTCGTGTTATAAGCCCCACTCTTTTTCTTTAAACCTTTTGGGCCTCTTGAGAGAGTGTAAGACCTATCCCTTTGTACAACAAACAATTTTTGGGCCTCAGTCACTCGTATAAGTCCTTCTGTACAAATTCAACAGTGCGAGCACTGATAAAACCCTGGGTCTCTCCTTGAGCTGTAAGCCCCAAATCTTTCTTTTTCAAAGCACTTTCTCCTTTGATTTTGAAATATACTGCTGTTTTCAATCTTTCTTTGTTGAACAACTAACCAAACAGCATGGAAGCTCTACAACCGAGTAAGTGTTTATCCGCTTTTATTTACCGCTTTCATATACATTTAACTGTATTGTGGGGCTGTTTTGCCGTAAGTCTTCTTTCATAAACTCATATCAACTGTGTAATAATAGTATAGATATTTAGAGTTTCCCCGGCAACTACGTCTAGCATTAAGCCCATTGATCACTCTTAAATAGTGAAAACTAGATCCCCATAGGATTACCAGACACAGTCTTCCCTCCTCTTGGGGTTAAACAATATGGAGATGTGAAAGGCAGATTCTTTTTGAACCCTTTCTCAGACTGTCACTCGTAGAAGTTGTCAAAGAAACTCTACTCCCCAGAGATGATCTCTTCTCCGTGAATTGCATCCCTTGAGTTTCTTCCAAATTCTCGAACTTTCCTGGCTTGATCTATTCTTTGTGAATAGCCTGTCTTGAACTTCTCGGGGTTTGGGGACCCACAGGCTTCTTAAAAGCACCCTTAGGAATTGTCAAGAAACTCTACTCCCCAGAGATGATCTCTTCTCCGTGAATTGCATCCCTTGAGTTTCTTCCAAATTCTCGAACTTTCCTGGCTTGATCTATTCTTTGTGAATAGCCTGTCTTGAACTTCTCGGGGTTTGGGGACCCACCAGCTTCCTAAAAGCATCCCCGCCTCCTCTTGGGCGTTGTACAAGGACCCGTCGGCTTCTTAGAAGTATTCACAGCCTCCTCTTAGGCTTCGAATAAATGATTTCTTCCTCCGGGAATGATAGCCTCCTCTTGGGCTTAGTACAAATTGTCCCTCGGCTTCTTAAAAGTTTTCAGCCTCCTCTTGGGCTTCGTACAAATTGTCCCGACGACCTCCTAAAGGTATAGGAACAGAAATCAGTCATCTTAATAGAACAGTCTTTCCAAGAGTCTACTACTGTTTCTCAAAGCATAGTACAAAAGATGAAACTCTAGACTTGGACAGTCTAATTTCCTTGAGTCTCAAAGACATTCTCAAGCACCCTTCAAGAATAGGAAGGAAACCCGTAGACTCGGACAGTCTCAATACCCTTTGGATTTCCCATTTCCTCAAAGAAAAGGAAATATCCCTGATCCTCGAATCAAAATCCCTGAGTGCAACGTTACTCATATAAGAACTGATTTTCTCTTAACCAACATACTGGACTTGTTACTCAACTGAAACAGTACCCTTTTAGCCTCCATCTCGGGCTTCGTACGAGATACAAAGACTCTCTTATTGAGTCAAACCTTTTAGCCTCCATCTCGGGCTTCGTACGAGATACAAAGACTCTCTTGTTGAGTCAAAACTTTTAGCCTCCATCTCGGGCTTCGTACCAGATACCAAAACACTCTCTTGTTGAGTATAAGAGGCTCTCTTGTTGAGCCAATCTCCCTTTTAGCCTCCATCTCGGGCTTCGTACGAGATACTAAAACACTCTCTTGTTGAGTATAAAAGACTCTCTTGTTGAGTCAATCACCTTTTAGCCTCTATCTCGGGCTTCGTACGAGATACAAAATCACTCTCTTGTTGAGTATAAAAGATTCTCTTGGTGAGTCACCATCTTTAGCCTCCATCTCGGGCTTCGTACGAAATACAAAAACACTCTCTTGTTGAGTATAAAAGATTCTCCTGTTGAGTCAACCCTTTTAGCCTCTCTCTCTCGGGCTTCGTACAAGACACATAAAAACTCCCTCTTATTGGGCCAATAGCCTCCTCTTAGGCTTTGTATAAGAAAAACCCCGGTTGAGGCAATCAACCTTTTAGCATCAATTTGTACCTCGTTCACAGTATACAAACATCAACAACTCCTTCCCCTTCATCTAATCGCTGTAAGCGGCAAGCCTCTGGATCATCTACATCCATGCCACTGTCCCTCTTTTAGCATGAAAAATACCTAAGGAAAGACGGCATTGCTCTACACTGAGTTAAAGTTTTCTCCTTCAGGTTGGAAATTCCCTATAAGGGAAATTATGGCATTGCCGGATTCACACATCCCCGTTAAAGTAATTCTCCTTTATAAACAGTTGTGACAGACATACCCTTTTTAGAGATGACAAATTCTCTCTAAAGACAACACCTTTTAGCTTCACATCTTGGGCTTCGAACAAGATACAAATAGACCCTTCAACTTCACATCTTGGGCTTTGAACAAGATACAAACCACCTTCAGCTTCACATCTTGGGCTTTGAACAAGATATAGATCACTTTCAGCTTCACGTCTTGGGCTTTGAACAAGACACCAAAACACCATTTCCTCCCGTAGAATAGGAGGAACTACGATCGCTCTGATTTCCCTGTTTCGGAAAAACGAGATTACATAGGCATAAGATTGAAAGAAAAACCTTAGCGAGCACACTAAACAAAAACCCAAAATCCCGTATATCAGTCAAAACATCCCAGTCCGTATTCCCCGCTAAAAGTTTAAATTCCCTGAAAATAACCTAAGAGAGGCCCCCCCACATTGATAGCATCCGTAACCTAACAGACCGCTATTTAAACTCAGTATGCAAGCAGGGTTAATTGGAGACATCTATTTCCCTTCCTTAGTCAGCTCACAATAGGATAAAAAATGAATCGACCTGTAGTAACCCTAAGGAGCGACAGTGCTTAAGAAACACGTCCAGTTTCGCTCGCTACAGAAAAATGGCGCCCACCGTGGGGCCTAACTGTTTTCATATCTTAGGTAGAAGAAAAGGGATTTCGCTGGGATAGGACTTTTTGTTGACTTCACTAGGATCTTAGGTCAAAACCCTTTAAGTGGGAGGTGTAGCGAGCGATTTTGGACGCGGTTCTTAAGCGCTGGTCGCTCTCTGCGGTTTGAGCTTTAAACTACAGGTCGATTCATTTTTTATCCTATTGTGAGCTGACTAAGGAAGGGAAATAGATGTCTCCAATTAACCCTGCTTGCATACTGAGTTTAAACAGCGGTCTGTTAGGTTACGGATGCTATCAATGTGGGGGGGGGGGGCTTTGTACTGGTTATTCGTATTTCGCCAATACGGTTCTTTCTTTCTTTTTTCTAGGCAAAGGGTTTCTGGCGGGGAATAAGGATTAGGATGTTAGGACTGATGCTTTTGAATTACTACTTTTAATTTATGGAGATATGGGATTTGGGTTTTTTGTTGATTGCGCTCGCTAAGATCTTTTCTTTCGATCTTATGCCTACGTATTCCCGTTTACCGAAACAGGGAAATCAGAGCGTTCGTAGTTCCTCCTATTCTATGGGAGGAAATGGGTGTTTTGGTGTCTTGTTCAAAGCCTAAGACGTGAAGCGAAAGGTGATTTGTATCTTGTTTAAAGCCCAAGATGTGAAGCTAAAAGACCTCGACTTTAGAGAGAATTTGTCATCTCTAAAAAGGGGAGAAGGAGAATTACTTTAACTGGGATACGCGGATCCGAGCAATGCCATAATTTTCGAAGAAAGGGTTTTAACCTGAAGGAGAAGACTTTAACTCAGTGTAGAGCAATGCCATCTTTCCTTAGGAATTTCTCATGCTAAAAGAGGGACAGTGGCATGGATGTAGATGATCCAGAGGCTTGCCGCTTACAGCGATTAGATGAAGGGAAAGGAGTTGTTGATGTTTGTGTACTGTGAACGAGGCACAACTTTGATGCTAAAAGGTCGATTGGATCAACCAGTAGTTTTCTTATACAAAGCCTAAGAGGAGGCTAATTTCTGTTAGGAAAATCATTATACAAAGCCTAAGAGGAGGCTATTTTGTGTCTCGTACAAAGCCCGAGAGAGAGGCTAAAGGTTTTTGACCCAGTGGGGCATATCGTTATACAAAGCCTAAGAGGAGGCTAGCAAAGAGTTCGACTCTTGCTTAAGGGATTTATATCTCGTACGAGGCCCGAGATGGAGGCAAAAAAAAGGGGTGATTGACTCAACGAGGGAATCTTTTGTGTCTCATACAAAGCCTGAGAGAGAGAGGCTAAAAGGTTGTTTTCACTCCACTGGGGAGAATTTTGGTATCTCGTACGAAGCCCGAGATGGAGGCTATTGTAATTGTTTCAGTTGAGTGACAGATCCAATATACTGATTTAAAAGAGAAAATCAGTTCTTATATGAATAACACTGTACACAGGGATTTAATTTGAGGATCAGGGATATTTCCTTTTCTTTGAGGAAGCGGGAAATCCAAAGGGTATTGAGACTATCCGAGTCTGCGGGTTTCCTTCCTATTTAACGAAGGGTGCTTGAGAATGTCTTTGAGACTCAAGGAAGTTAGACTGTCCAAGTCTAGAGTTTTATCTTTTGTACTATGCTTTGAGAAACAGTAGTAGACTCTATGAAAGGACTGTTCTATGAGGATGACTAGGTTCTGTTCCTATACCTCTAGGAGGTCGTCGGGACAATTTGTACGAAGCCCAAGAGGAGGCTGGAATCTTTTAAGAAGCTGACGGGTCCTTGTACGAAGCCCAAGAGGAGGCTATCATTCCCGGAGGAAGAGATCATTATACGAAGCCTAAGAGGAGGCTGTGAATACTTCTAAGAAGCCGTAGGGTCCTTGAATAATGCCCAAGAGGAGGACGATGCTTTTAAGAAGCCCGTGGGTCTATCATCTCCTTTCCATTAGGAGAGATAACTCTTTAAAAGATGAAAACCACTGGTAAACGTGCGAGGTTTACTATCCAGCGACTTTTAGTTTTTAAAGAGGGTTCCTTAGTTAAGGTCCAAGATTATGACCGTAGTGGGTACCCAAACCCTGAGACATTCAAGGCAAGCTATCCACAAGGAATAGATCAAGTCAGGAAAGTTTGAGAATTTGGAAGAAACTCAAAGATTCCATTCACGGAGAATACATTCATCTTGGGGAGTAGAGCTTCTTGACGATTCCTAAGGAGGACAACCGAAGAGAAGACTGTATCTGGTGCTCCTATTGGGGATCTAGGCGTCTATTTCTACGAATAAATGAAACGGCGTCACTTAGTTCTAGACGTAGTTGCCATGGAAACTAGAAATATCTATACTATTATTACACAGTAGATATGAGTTTATGAAAGGAGACTTACAGTGAGCAGCCCCACAATACAGTTTATAATATGAAAGCAGTAAATGAAAGCGATAACCACTTACTCGGTTGTAGTGCTTCCATGCTGTTTGGTTAGTTGTTCAACAAAGAAAGATTGAAAACAACAGTATATTCAAAATCAAAGGAGAAAGTGCTTTGAAAAAGAAAGATTTGGGGCTTACAGCTCAAGGAGAGGCCCAGGGTTTTATCAGTGAGCGCACTGTTTGAATTTGTACAGAGGGACTTATACAAGTGACTGGGGCCCAAAAAGGTTCTCTGTACAAAGGGATGGGTCTTACACTCTCTCAAGAGGCCCAAAAAGGTTTAAAGAAAAAGAGTGGGGCTTATAACACGAGGGTAGGCCCAAATGATTTTTCGTTTAAAAATGGCGATCGCGCCGAGGTTTTCTTTTAACGCAGAGGGACTTATACAATAAGTGAGGCCCAAAAATGTTTTGGTTAAAAGGGAGATTGGGTCTTACACTCTAATAGAGGCCCAGAGTGTTTGAAAAATGATTTATGAGGGTTGAATTAATCCAAAACCCTAATTTGTTTCCAAAAAATGTATTTAATTGAATAAAAATTCAATTAAATTGATCAAAAATTGTTTTACACATGGGAAACAAATTGTGATCTTGGATTAATGCTTCAAAAATTAAGTATTGACCTACAAAACAAATAGAAAGCATTAAAAGTTGCAAAATCATTGTGGAAATAATATTTCAAATGTTAAAAACAATTAAAATATTAATTCTTTGAAAAAATATCAATTATATAAAATAAATAATATTTTTGGGATTTTTTTGGTAAAATAAAATATTTTAACATTTTTGTGAGTTATTGCAAAAAGAACCAATAAAAAATGATAAAAATTGAAGGAGTTATTAATTTTTCAAATCATTAAAAAAAATAGTATGAAAAATAATAAAATAAAAAAGTGATAAAAAGAAGTCTGGGGCGAGGGGGATTCGAACCCCAGACCTCTCGCTTGCTAATACTCACAAAACCAGCTGATGAACCGCTGGGGCGCAATGCCAATTCATTAAATATATGGCAAGTGAAAATTATATAGAGAACTTGGTTGGTTTTCTGAAAATGGCGCCATGGCCATCTCCTTCCCCGAGCTCGTGCATGAAGCACCCTATCTCACTCATCTCTCAACCATTGGACATGATTCAAACACCAAACTCGTGCGTTTTTTCACAAGGAACAAGATGGCAATACCCAATTTTATTCATTTTCAGTGTGGAGTGAAATAATCATGATGAACACAGATGAACCCTAATTTGCAAAAGCAATCGTGCAAGCATGGTTATGAGGTCTATGATCAAATTTATTGAGGCAAAACAATCAGCATATGATGGTAATCAAATGGCAAAATTATCATGCGAGGAAATATGCATGGATCATGGAGTTTGAGTTTGAAGCTCACCTTGATGCAAGCTGAAATGGAACTTTGCCCAGATGGTGTTCCAGTCGTGAATTGATGATCCCTATAGCTTCAATGGATGTTATGGAGTGTGTTACAAGCTTTGGAAAACTTTGAAATTCTCTGGATCAAGCTGGAGACCTCCACCTGCAAACTGAAGCAAAATGGCTTGGTTGAAGAGTGATTTTGAGCTGGGAGTGTTACAGATGTTGTTTAAGCACTTGGACACCTCAAATACATCATATGTGATGTGTTTAAGCAATTGGAATTGATTACTTATGGCTGCAACTCAAAACCCGATAGTGGTTACTCAAAAACAAGAAAACTTGAAGTTCAAGAAAGAATGAGAGAAAGCAGTGCTGTAACTGGCTTTGGGGTGAGTTGAGTGATCCATTGAGACCTCTATTTATAGGTGATCAACTCTTGTCTTGGAGGAATAGTGAATGGCAGCTGGATCAGATCACATTTTCTTGGATTGGCTTGGCATAAATGCCTCTTGCACTAGGCATAACAGCTGCTCCAAATAGATCAGCTATGCCTTGACTGAAATCACATTCTTCAGATGTTTTTAATGTTGTTTAATCAGAGAACTTGACTGAGGAGAGTGAGAATCTTGACAATGCACTATTCCACATAAATGCATTTTTAATTCAAGGCAAAAAGTGCCAAAGTGGATGAATTTCAAGTTGGAAGGTTCTTTGGCTTTTTGACTCAGATTTATCAGTTGGATTAGATGCAATGTGATTGGTTTGAACACAAGTGGCATGCTGATCCTCAGTCTTTGGCTCAAAATCGTGTGAGATAAGTAAACATGCAAACTGATTTTTCCAAAACAGCTTGCAGCAGCATGACTTTGGGCATGGATTTCTCATGGCTTGAGTTGAATCAATTCATGCTGTTGAGCCCTTTGAATTCTTAGCAACATATGCAACAACATTGATGTTTAACTTTGGGACTGATTCAGCTTGCATCTATGTGCAAAAATCCCACAAATTTTGGTGTTTCAACAAAATTCTGTTTTAGACAGAATTTTTCTAAGTGTTGGAAAATGGTATTTTTTCTAATTTTCAGCCACTTTGGCTCACTCATAGCTCAAAATCCATAAGGAATTGGAGTTAGGCCTAGTTGAAGTTTTTGTAGAGGGCAGTGAGATCTACAAATCAAGCTTTGGATTGAAAAATTGGCCTTGTGGTTTAGGAGTTATGGTCCTCCAAAGTTGGTACCTTTGCCACTTTATTTTTAACTTAGAAAAATTTCTAAGTTTTATGGTTACCCCTTTTACAAGTTATCTCACTTTTCTTGATTTTTCTTGATGAATGATGATTCAAATCATACATTAACATCATTTTAGGGTTAAAAATCCATTTTGGTGAAAAATCTCAAAAAGTCAAAGTTGACTTTTGTGCACAGTTGACTTTTTATCAGATGAATTCCAAACCGTGCAATTCTTCAGGAAATCATGCCCTTGACCTAAATCAAACTTGATGGACATGTTCCATGGGTGTCATAGGGTATATTCAATCATGTATTAGGGTTTGGGAGCATGTCTTGGTCAAAAGTCAAAGTTACAGTTGACTTTTCCCTTAAAACCCTAATTGTGGTGCAGATGAAAATGAAACTTGTTGCTCAAGCTTCTTGGATCAATCCATTGTTCCAAATGGATCAATATGGTGTATTAGAGACCCTCAAATCATGTCTTGAGGTCTTGGCTCATGGTTTGTCCCAAAAGTCAACTTAGGGGTGAATTAGGTCAAGAAACCCTAATTCCTGATTTTTGATGAATGCATCCCCTGAGGCAAAATTGACTTGATGCATGGGTCCATGAGGTTCCATGAAGTATATTAGGTCATGTTTTGGATCATTGCCTTATGCACAGATGAAAATTTCCATCTGGAGGCCCTGGTTGACCAAAACCCTAATTTGGTGACACCGTCGATCTTGAGACTTGATCCACCTAGAAGGGAGCAATCTTGTGCTTAATCCTTGAAGTTGGAGTCCTTTTGATCCTTTGTGGATGTTTGAGAGATTAGACAAGTTGAAGATCATGTCATTTCTTGATTGATCCTTTGTCTAAGCACTCAGAGAGGGCTTGAAACCCTAATTTTGATTGTATTGGATGCTCACCCATCTTTGGGGAGACTGATGAAGCATAAAGGTACATCCATATTGTGATGATGATTTTCACAATGATGGGAAATATAAGTGGTCAAAATTTGGGGTATTACAGATGCCCCTATTTAATCTTCTTGGACCCGAAGGTATGAATGACGTTAGTATTCGAGCATTCGGGGTGCAAGAGGATTAAATATCGGAATATCCGAAATTTTGATGGTTGTTATGAATGGTAGCTTCCGCATTCATCTTCTTAAGCGATGATGCTTAGAAAAGGTAAACTTCCCCTCGATCCTGGTTTTCAGCCAAGGAACTGGTCTCAGTTTTCTTTTGAAATAAACCTCCCCTTGTTCTTGGTTTCCTACCAAGGAACTGGTCTTAGTTTCTGATATAAACTTCCCCTCGATCCTGGTTTTCTACCGAGGAACTGGTCTAAGTTTCTTTTGTCAATAAACTTTATTGACAAGGGACGCTATGCGTAGCGGCTTTCCTTCAAACTTCTCGCCGAATTTTCCTGGGGAGATGCCATTTGAGTGGAAAAAGTTTTGATGTCAGACTTGCTGGGGAACCCAGTCGTCTGAGTTGTAGAGTTGTACAAACTTCTCTGTTGGAGACGCCATCTGTCGATTCTACTGGGGAAAGCGAGTCTCTTGAGAGACTGTTTTCGTTTGGGATCTTTCATCATACTTTTCTCGGGATCTTCCCGGAGAAACGCCATATGATGAGGTCCAATTTTGTGGGGCCGATGACCTTTTCATCAGCGGTCCTTTCGGAGCAAAACTGGCATGCTGCCGAATCTCTGATCACGAGGCTTTCTCTGTGGATTTTCCTTAATCCGGGAAAGCGAGGATATCATCTTCAATGGCGAAGAGTGACATTTGTTGAAGGTTCTCTGATCTTTCAGAGGTTCAAGTTATCAAAGTGGCCAAGTGCCGACTCTGATCTAAAGATACACTGGTGGCGAGATTGTGCAGACGCAACACTTCCTGACGAGGAAAGAACTGACAAACTCGATTGAGAAAACTGTTTATCACTAGGGGACAAGACCGACTCAAGTGATAGTGATGCAATACGAAATGCAAACGCAAATAAAATGCATGAAGTATGTATGTTTATGCTGACAAAACAGACGCGACATACAGACTAATGGATGAACACAATTGGATACTCGGCCATCGCGGGGTGAAGAAGTACCGTTGATTCAAAATAGCAATTCCACCTTGCTTAGGAGAGATAGTCCACGCGGGGAGCTATGTTGATCGGGCTTAGGAGATGAGAACTCGGCCGAGGCGTGTCAGACGAAACAAGGTCTCTGACACAGTTGATCCCTTCATTCAGGCATACTGGCTTAGAAGGAGTACTTTGATTCTGCACTTTGAAATTCGCTTACTTCGGAAGAAGCAATCGATGTTCTTCTGATGTTCAACAGTCAAAAGAAATGCCATCTTTAATTTAAAAGCAGAAAAACTTTTAACAAATAAATTCATTTTTGTTTTATTTCAAGAATCGCTGATTAAGTTTAAACAACGTCGTTCTGTAAAGCTAAAGCAAGTTAAGAATTACAAACAAAAGCACAAAGGCTCAAATTTTATTGATAAGATGGAGATCAGCCAAACGCGTGATTCCAAAGAGTATATACAAAGTTAGAAAATGGTAATTTACAGGGAAAAGGGCTACGTTGAAACATAACGACCACTATCCTTCTACCAACTTTGAATTCGAGGCATCCTGAGCTTCCGTCGAAGATGACCTTTGACTGGAGATTTCCTCCGATAGATGATGTTGTAACTGCTGCTGAGGGACTTGCCTCTGTTGAACATAGTTACTTGCCATTATCCCTAATTATTGCCTGGATTGTACTATGAGATTTCCAATCCATTGGGATGATTCCTTTTTTTTCCATGTCTCTAACTTTTTCCTGGACTGCCCTTTCGGGTTTTCAATCCACCGAGACGTTTTTTTTTTTTTAGTTTAGGCGAAGTATTTCTTGACTACATCAACATTCGTGGGGTAGGCAAATTCCTCTCCGTCCATGGTTGCAAGTCTCAAGGCGCCGCCTGAGAAAGCTTTCGTGACCACATAGGGGCCACATAATTCGGGGTCCATTTGCCCCGAGAGTCAGTGAGAAATGATTGTATCTTCTTGAGCATGAGGTCTCCTTTTCTAAAGACACGAGGTCGAACCTTTTTGTTGAACGCCCTCTTCATTCTCTGTTGATACAACTGACCGTGGCATAGTGCCGTGATTCTCTTCTCTTCGATCAAGTTCAGTTCGTCGTGTCGATTTTGACACCATTCAGCTTCGGTGAGCTGAGCTTCCATTAATACCCTAATTGACAGGATCTCTACTTCTATGGGAAGCACTGCCTCCATGCCATATACTAGAGAGAAAGGGGTAGCCCCTGTTGAAGTACGGGCAGATGTGCGATAACCATGAATAGAAAAAGGTAACATCTCGTGCCAGTCTTTATAGGTTACAACCATCTTTTGAACGATCTTCTTGATGTTCTTGTTAGCCACTTCTACCGCTCCGTTCATCTTGGGTCGGTAGGGAGATGAGTTATGGTGTTCGATCTTGAACTCTGCACACAACTCTTTCATCATCTTATTGTTCAAGTTAGATCCATTATCAGTAATGATCTCGCTTGGAACACCATAACGGCAGATGATATTGTTTTTGATAAATCGGACCACCACTTGTCGGGTTACATTGGCGAATGACGCTGCTTTGACCCACTTTGTGAAATAGTCAATGGCTACCAGGATGAACCGATGTCCGTTTGAAGCCTTGGGCTCAATCATACCAATCATATCGATTCCCGATATGGAAAATGGCCACGGGGAAGAAAGAACTTTGAGATGTGATAGCGGTACATGAATTTTGTCGGAGTATATCTGACACTTGTGACACCTCCTCATGTACTTGTAGCAGTCGGATTCCATGGTCAACCAATAATACCCGGCCCTGAGAATTTTTCTCGCCATTGTGTGTCCGTTGGCATGAGTGCCAAAGGATCCTTCATGAATTTCTTTCATGAGCATGTCTGCTTCTGGTCTGTCGACACATCGGAGCAAAACCATGTCAAAATTTCTCTTATAAAGAGTGTCACCGCTCAGGAAGAAGTTTCCAGCCAATCTTCTGAGGGTTTTCCTGTCTTTTCTGAGTGCCCCAGATGGGTACTCTTGTTTCTGAAGGAAGCATTTGATATCGTGATACCAAGGTCTGTCGTCTATGACTGCTTCAATCGCGAAGATGTAAGCGGGCCGTTCAAGGCGCATGATGTCGATCTTAGGTATGTCATTCCATCGACCTACACTAATCATGGAAGAGAGAGTGGCTAATGCATCAGCCATGTGATTCTCATCACGAGGGATGTGATGAAAGTCGACTCTGTTGAAGAAGGGTAACAACCTCCTTGCATAGTCTTTGTAAGGAATCAATCCTGATTGGTATGTGTTCCAATCTCCTTTTATCTGGTTAATAAACAGGGCTGAATCGCCGTATACGTCCAAGTTTTTTATCCTTAAATCAATCGCTTCTTCGAGACCCATGATACATGCTTCGTATTCGGCCTCGTTGTTCGTACATTTGAACGTAAGTCTAGCAGTGAAAGGAATGTGGGAACCCTGAGGGGTAACAATGATTGCCCCAATTCCGTTTCCATAATGATTGACTGCTCCGTCAAAGATAAGTCCCCACTGGGAACCTGGTTCTGGCCCTTCACTGGGTAGCGGTTCATCGCAATCTTTCATCTTTAGATACATGACATCTTCGTCTGGGAAGCCAAACCCGATTGATTATTGATTGTCAATCGGTTGATGAGCCAAATGATCGGCTAAAATACTTCCTTTAACAGCTTTCCGAGCATGGTACTCTATGTCATATTCTGATAGTAACATCTGCCAACGGGCAATCCTTCCCGTGAGAGCAGGTTTTTCGAAAACGTACTTGATTGGATCCATTTCGGAGACCAACCAAGTAGTATGACGAATCATGTACTGGCGAAGACGTTTGGCTGCCCAAGCCAAAGCACAGCAAGTTTTCTCAAGCATTGTGTACCGAGTCCCGCAGTCGGTGAATTTCTTGCTTAGATAGTAAATGGCAGACTCTTTCCTTTTAGTTTCATCTTGTTGGCCAAGTACACATCCCATTGAGTCCTGTAGGACTGTGAGGTAAATGATCAGTGGTCTTCCTTCCACTGGAGGTGATAGAATCGGAGGATTCAACAGATATTCCTTGATACTGTCGAAGGCGGTTTGGCAATCTTCCGACCAAACGCAATCCTGGTTCTTTTTGAGTAATTTGAAAATCGGCGCACATGTCGCGGTCATAAGGAATATAAATCTGGAGATGTAGTTCAAACGTCCCAGGAATCCTCTGACTTGTTTTTCAGTTTTTGGAGAAGGCATTTCTTGAATGGCCTTGACCTTGTCAGGATCAACCTCAATTCCTTTCTGGCTGACGATGAACCCTAGTAGTTTCCCTGAACGGACACCGAAGGTGCACTTGTTTTGATAGATATTCAACGTGCTCACTCTCTGTTCTTGATTTTGCAATCAAATCATCGACATATACCTCGATTTCTTTGTGTATCATGTCATGAAACAGAGTAGTCATGGCCCTTTGATAGGTTGCCCCGGCATTCTTCAAACTGAACGGCATTACCTTGTAACAAAAGGTACCCCATGGGGTAATGAACGAAGTTTTCTCCATGTCTTTCGGCGCCATTTTGATCTGGTTATAGCCCGAGAATCCATCCATGAAGGAGAATACTTTGAACATTGCTGTGCTGTCAATCAACATGTCAATGTGTGGTAAAGGAAAGTCGTCCTTTGAACTTGCCTTGTTTAGATCTCTGTAATCAACACACATTCTGACCTTTCCATCCTTTTTGGGAACGGGTACGATGTTGGCTAACCATTGAGGATATTCAGATGTAGCGAGGAAACCCGCGTCGATCTGTTTCTGTACCTCCTCTTTGATCTTGATGGCCATGTCCGGGTGAGTCCGTCTCAACCTTTGCTTTACTGGTGGACATTCCGATCTTAGTGGTAAGTGATGTTCCACGATGCTGGTATCCAATCCTGGCATATCCTGATAGGACCAAGCGAATACATCGGGAAATTCTTTGAGAAGCTTTATCAAACCCTCTCTGGCAGTTGGACTGAGCAGTGCTCCGATCCTGATTCCTTTTCTCTCTTTTTCTAAACCCAAGTTTACCGTTTCCAACGGCTCTTTGTGAGGTTCAATGGACCTTTCCTCTTGTCTGAGTAGTCGGGAGATCTCTTCTGGAATTTTGTCGTCATTTTCTTCTTCAGCCTCGAATACCGGGAACTCAAAGTTGGGAGAAGGCATCGGATTGTATGTTTCAACGGGGTATAAAACAAGCAATCTGCATGACGTGATGGTTCGTGTTTAGAAGAGATAGAGAAAATGCAAGTGTGTGCAGTGTTTTTGATTTACTGCTTGTTTTTATTATTGAATGTTTTTTAGGATTACCATTTTCTGAAAAAGCAAAAAGAGAAAACAACAATTAATGCGGAAATTACAGAACGACGTTATTTTATTAATGAACAAGTCGAATCTTGAAACTACAGCCCTATAAAACAAAACTCTGTCGCTTTGGGTGAAGCGAAGAGGGAAATTTACAGAAAATGAGCCCTATCAAAACATCCGTTTCACCTGGGCAGGGTGAAAGGTTAAAGATGGCAATTACTTTGACTGACGAACGACCTTCAGAACCTCGACGATAACCCATTGGCGGCGAACTCCTCGGTGAATCACAAAGTCTGGCACCTTCCTTGATTTGTCTTTAGAAATGACGCTGATTTCTGGTGGAGTAGGATCATTGGAATCTGTCTCCCAAGCAGAGTTGTGTAGGAGGATTCCCCTGTTGCATTTTGCATAGCATTTGTGCTCTCAGCTGTATCTCCCCATCCAGTTGACTGGATATCTTCGAGCCTGATACGAGAGCTTTCGGGAGCGGTGTACTTGACCATATAGTCGTATTTTCCACTCGGTTGTCCCAAAGTGTCCCAAATTTCTTTTTGAACTGGAGAAGTCATCCCTCTCGATGACGCTGACCTCGGGAAAAGCATAATTAATGAATTCTAGTCCTGCAAACGTTGCGAATTCATCTTCATGTTGAGTAATTTCCGAATGACCTGAGTGTTGATCCCATGACATGGTGGGGACACAGGTATTCTGTTCAATGACGCTCAGCTGAGTTTCATTACTCGGCTGACTTTCTTGCCCCAAGTTTCCTGGGTAAGGCTGCCACATTGGCAGGCCATCCATCGGGCCATAGTAATTGCGATCAAAGTTTTCTTTCATCAGAGTGTCTTCCTCTAATGAATTTGGCGGAGCACGACATCCTTCCGGATCACAATCTCCGTAGATCATTTCGACATCTGATCTTGGTATAAATCTCGAACTTTTTGTAGGAAAGCAAAAAGGCATGGCACCTCTTCCTGAGACATATAGCCGTCCTTGTTAAGGTAGGACTTCCATTCTTCATTTGTGTCAGAGGGATCTTCCTCATTGATAGCATGAATTGTCTGAGACACTAGGTGGAGAAAACCTCCACTGTGGAAGAAGTTTTGAAGGGGATGAAGACTTTCATCGTTGGCGGCCGTCTGGGTACAGGTTGCAGAAAAACCAAGACCCTTCTTTGTTTTATTGTCAATAGGGATGACAAGCCGTCCCCATCCTGTCGTATCGGTACTCTCGACAGCTTTGATAGCATCTTTGTATGAAGAAATTGAAGTTCCTTCTTCGGATTGATCGTTCTTGCTCACCGATAGTGCTTGGAACTGCGTTCCAATAACCTCCTCGGGTTCTACACAAGCAGATGATGATAAGTTGCTTACAAGCAAGGCTTGTTCCCCATAAACCGTGACAAGTTGATCGTTCTTGACGAATTTTAGCTTTTGGTGGAGGGTCGAAGTGACCGCTCCAGCCTGATGTATCCAAGGTCTTCCTAATAAACAACTGTATGTTGCCCGGATGTCCATGACCTGGAAAGTGACTTGGAAAGTGTGAGGACCAATAGTTATGGGAAGATCAACTTCGCCGATAACTATTTTTCTGGATCCGTCGAATGCTTTGACGATGACCTCGCTGACTCTCATCGGAGGGCCCTTGAATGATAATTGCATCAAAGTGTACTTCGGCATAACATTCAGGGCTGACCCTGTGTCTACCAGTACGTTGGCTAAAGCATCGCCCTGGCAGTTAACTGTAATGTTGAGCGCCATGTTATGACGGCGACCCTCTTCAGGTAATTCTTCATCACTAAATCCCAAATTATTGCAGGAAGTGATGTTAGAGACAATGCTATCGAATTGTCTGATTGTTACATCCTGTTCCACAAAGGCTTGCTCCAAGACTTTCTGTAGAGCCTCCCTGTGGGCTTCTGAACTGAGTAACAGCGATAATACTGAGATCTTTGAAGGAGTCTGTAACAGTTGATCAACAATGTTATATTCACTCCTTTGGATGAGCTTTAGCATCTTATCTTTGTCTTTTGAACAGTCGGGATTACCAGATTGACCGACTGGTGGATCAGGAATTTCTGCCTGAAGTTTCTTTTCTTTGTTGGATTCTCCAACCCCTCGGTTGAAGATTCGACCGCTCCGTGTTACACGACTGATGTCTGCAATATTCACGACGGAGGGTAACGGAATTTCCTTTCCATTCTCGATTATTGTTGCACCGTATTTGTAAGGGATTGCCTTAGCTGATTCATACGGTAGTGGCCCCGGTAGATAGATGACTATGGGGACTTTCTGATTTTTCTGACCATCATAAGTAACCTTGATCCGTTCCCGGTTGGGAACTCTAGATTCGTCAAGTAGAGGGATGATGGCAAAAACATCCCTGATCTGGTGATGACCAGAGATCGTGACAACATCCTCAACCTGATCGGCAAGGTAGTTTGGCGACCAAATGATGGGTCTAGAACCCGGATATGGATGAATTTCTCCGTGATCGATCTGACCCTGAAGAGCTGCTCTCACAAGGTAACACCCTTGGTTACTTTCCGAACAGACGCTACAACTGTCATAGTTGTGTGGTGGCACCTGGCCACGCCCACTTTGAATACAATGTAACCTCACTAGGTTAGCTTCCACTGATCGGACATCCTGACTTTGACGACGAGTAGGATTCCTGTTATTGATACTAATCTGCTGAGTATCTTCGTCTATATAGATTGGCATCCACCAGTGATTTAACAAGTGCTGAAGTGCCTTTTGGACAAGGGTACAACCTCGATCGTTTTCGCAACCTGCTTTACAGTTTTGGTAATCATGTGATATTAAGAATCCGAGTCAGAGCTGCTCAGCATGTAACTCTACCAGGTTGTGATCCATTACGCGGATATCGAAGATCTTAACCATATTGATTTGATAGGAGTTCCTATCATGGTAGTCTTGGATCCATCCAAGATCCATCTGACGCTGGAGGGCCTCTTGTATGAAAGAGCGTCCCTGTTTGTTTACCGAGCAAATCAGACAGGAACTGTAATTGTGCCGCGGCAGATTATGATACTGGCTTTGCCTTGAGTGCATCGCCACCAAGTTGATATTCATCACACGGATGTCGTGGTTTTGAATGACGTTAGAATTCGTAGAGACCATGTTAAATCCACGAACTCAGTGCTCCTGGATCCATCCAAGATCCATTTGTTCCTGTAGAGCTGATTGCACTACCGAACATCCTTAGTTATCTTTAGAGCAAAAATCACACTGGTGATAGTTATGAGGTGGCACATGGTCATATCCACTCTGTCTACAATGCATCTTGACCAGATTGGTTTTCAACAAGAGTACATCGTGAATTTGATAGACATTGTTAGTCTCTTTGACAATCAGATTGACTGCAGCTTTCTCGTGTTGAGGCAGCGGGTTCGTGAGAACATTGGCATTCGTATCTTTGAAAGATAAGAGCCCGCTCCTAACAAGCTTTTGCACGTCGGATTTGAAATTGAGACAAGTCTCAATGTTATGCCCTGAACCTCCTTGATGATAAGGGCATGTTTGATCCACCTTAAACCAGAAAGGCGGATTTTTCGGAACTGAAAGGGGAGACTTAGTCTGAATGTGCCCCTTAGCCAGTAGTAATGGAAACAGTTCTGCATACGTTACAGGTATAGGATCAAATCCTGGTGGCCATGTTGTACGGTTGTTGTTATATGGAGGACGAGCCTGCTGAAGAGGCTGTTGTGTCCTTTGTTGGTCAGGTTGGCTCTGCGCAACCTGAGGTTGATACATAGGAACAGGCGCGGGGCCGATAGCAGGAGTAACAGCTGCTACTGGCTGATAACGACGCCTTTGCTTTCCGAGAGAGATATTCCCAATATCTTGCTCTTTTTTCTTAGGGAGAGCACTACCGTATTTTTTAGTACCGCTCGTTGATCCAGTGTCTTTTACCAAACGTCCTTCTCAGACGGCTTCCTCAAGACGTACACCCATGCCGACCATTTCGGTGAAATCACTGGGTGCACTGGCAATCATTCGGTCATAGTAAAATGAGCTTAAGGTCTTTAAAAAGATTTTTGTCATCTCTTTTTCCTCAAGAGGTGGACAAATTTGAGCGGCAATTTCATGCCACCTTTGAGCATACTCCTTAAAGGTTTCCTTTTCCTTTTGCGACATTGATCTGAGTTGATCTCTGTCGGGTGCCATGTCCAAATTGTACTTGTATTGTTGGACGAAGGCAGTGCCAAGATCTCTGAAAGTACTGATCGTAGTACGGTTTAAACCCATGTACCATTTGAGTGCGGCACCGGTCAAACTATCCTGGAAGTAGTGAATCAGCAGGTCCTGATTCTCCGTCTGAGCTGACATCCGCCGAGCGTACATCACCAGATGGCTCTGAGGGCAAGAGTTACCCTTGTATTTTTCAAAGTCGGGCACTTGGAACTTGTGCGGTACTTTCACATTTGGGACCAAGCAGAGGTCTGCGGCATCCTTCCCAAATAGATCCTGACCGCGAATGGCTTGCAGCTCTTTCTGCATTTCCAAGAACTGCTCCTGGAATTCATCCATTCTGTCAAACATAGTTTCCTTCTTACCAGAAGGTGTTGGTGGAATCTGTCCTTCCGGGACAGTGTGCACCACAGGGGGTGGTACCGTGACTATGGCAGTAAGTCTTGGCGCCTCTCGAAGTTTGTAACCTTCAGGAGTCTTCAGTATGCCCCTAGCATCTTCGCTTTCCCGAAGTTTGTAACCTTCAGGCCCAGCGGCTTCTGTTGCGATTCCCTGATCTTCAGTGATCGGCGGAACATATCCTTCCGGGATGTAGTTAACAGGCATGCCCCAAGGACGATCTTTCGGCATCTGATACCTAGGATCATACTTTTCTATGATGGGCGTTGAGGTGATCTCTGAGATCACAGTTCTTTGTAGCTGAGCTTCTGCCATGGCTTGCATGTCGTTACGAAGCTTTCTCATATCCTCTCTCAGAGTGTCGATCTCTTCTTTCAACTCTCTATTTTCTTCCTCAAAATCATCCATCTTTTTCTGACGATTGGCCCGAGTATTATACGAATGAGACAGTTTGACTCTAGAATCGAGACACAAACGTGAGATTCGTAGGTAAGGAGAATACGCGATGTGAGAATGATGAATGCAATGATTATATTAATTGTTTTTAGGTTTAATTAAAATAAACTTCGACAATTAGATTGCAAATATCAAACAGTGGGGAAACCCCTTTTTATTGAAATTCAAAGGATTACAGAAATGGAAATACAGTAGATTACAAAGTGCCGAAACAGAAACCTAAACTAATGGGTCCCGAGTCTTCTCTGAGGAGAAACCGGGTGATGACTCTGGTACTTTCCTTTTCTTTGACCGGGGCGCTTGGGCCGTTGTCGGGTTGTCATTCCTTTTCCAGGTGAAAGGAGTGAGCAAATTCCTTTGGTCATCTTGATTCTCTACAGCATGCTGCTCCAAAATTTCAATCAGAGCATCTTTCTCTTTCAGTAATTGCTGTATTTGGATACACTCTACGTCGAGGGTGCGATACTTGTTCTTCCAAGACCTTCTTTCCTTTTGAACTTTGTTGAGAGTAACCTGAAGCCTTTCCAGATGAACACCCAGTGGGATGTGTCTCATCGGGTATCCAAATTGACGAAGAACTAATATCGGATGATAGTTGATTCCTCCTTTAGTTCCTATGAGGGGTACGCTGGGGAAGTTTCCACAACGGTCAATGATTCTGATTCCCTCATAAATCCTATTACACCAATCTATATCAGAGTTGGTGAGGGACATGATCTTCTGCGACCAACGTAAGACACTCTTGCAATCCCAAAAAGCAGCAGACTTGGGCAAGTGAGAGATAAACCATTTGTAGAGCAAAGGTACACAACATGTGATCTCCCCTCCGCTGTACAAATTTCCCAAGTGTACAGAATGATACGCATCTGCGAGCAAAGTCGGCACAGGGTTTCCAATGAGAAAAACCTTAATAGCGTTGATATCGACGAAGTTATTGATGTTGGGAAACAAAAATAATCCGTAGGTGAGCAAGACAAAGATGCTTTCAAAAGCAGTCCCGTTCCCTATACTAGCGAAGTACAGAGCTTTCTTGGTTAGGAACTGGGCTGGCAAACCTTGGATGCCACCCATAGTAATCATGTGAGTCTTGACCTCAAACTCGTCCAAATGAATTGCTCTTGCAATAGTCTGATTCTTTGGAATTTCTTCCAGTCCATAAAATGGAGCTCGATCTGTGATATGTAAATCAGTCAGATGAGAATACTCCTCCAGCGTTGGTGCCAGCTGGTAATCCGGGAATGTGAAACAATGATAAACCGGATCGTAGAACTGAATGAGCGCGTCCATGATCCCCTTAATCACATGGACTCTTAACAGTGGTAGCAAACCACCGTGCTTGGCTCTGAAAGCCTCTGGGTTAACGATCATCCTCGCTAACTTTCTCAAATCCCCTAGTTTTGGAACCTTGAAGGTATACTGGTGAGTTCTCCTTCTACCGAAATCCATTAATGCAATCTTTTTCTCTGATATTTGCAATCACAGTCTTAGTTTAATTTGAAAAACAGAGAGACTAGAAGAGAAATTTTTTTGAATGTTTTAATGTTTTATTAAATGAATGCATGAATGCAACACACAAAAACATAGAAAAAACATGGGGTCAGAGGGTCGTTGTCATGAAGTCAAGGCTCTACCCATCCCCAAAGGTTTATACTAGGGTGATTTTTGTACCTGTACTCATTATCATCAGCTCCTCCCAGGAAAACACAACAACAAGCGGATCGCCAGCGCGTTGTGTGCAATCTTAGAGTAAGTGCTATTCACCGAGAATAGATCACCAGCCTCAAATGAGGGTAGTATCGCGTAACAGCTATTTCCGATAGCTTCCGCACTACGAAAAAAGTTGGCTTTTCTTAAGTGTATACTCAATCTTACCACATGCGGCATCACACGCATTCCCAGTAGCAGAAAAATAAACACGTATAGCAATTAGGAAAAGCAGTATATATATTTGTCCTAATCATCCTAGACTTATAAAGCTATGAATCTTAAGTTCCTGACAGAAATGGGTTCCCCGGCGGAAGCCCCAATCTGTGGTTCCCTGCCTAAGAGATGGACCAGCATAGGTCAATCTTTCTCTTCGGTAGAGTTCCCATTTTCCGCAGAAAACGGAGATGATGCCCTAAGGCAGAAAAGGAGACTCCCCAGTAGAGTCGCCATTTTACAAGGAAAACAGACAGAAATAAAAACTGGCCCCACGGTGGGCGCCACTTTTCTGTAGCGAGCGATTTTGGACGCAGTTCTTAAGCGCTGGTCGCTCTCTACGGTTTGAGCTTTAAACTACAGGTCGATTCATTTTTTATCCTATCGTGAGCTGACTAAGGAAGGGAAATAGATGTCTCCAATTAACCCTGCTAGCATACTGAGTTTAAACAGCGGTCTGTTAGGTTACGGATGCTATCAATGTGGGGGGGCCTTTGTACTGGTTATTCGTATTTCGCCAATACGGTTCTTTCTTTCTTTTTTTTAGGCAAAGGGTTTCTGGCGGGGAATAAGGATTAGGATGTTAGGACTGATGCTTTTGAATTACTGCTTTTAATTGATGGAGATATGGGATTTGGGTTTTTTGTTGATTGCGCTCGCTAAGATCTTTTCTTTCGATCTTATGCCTACGTATTCCCGTTTACCGAAACAGGGAAATCAGAGCGTTCGTAGTTCCTCCTATTCTATGGGAGGAAATGGGTGTTTTGGTGTCTTGTTCAAAGCCCAAGACGTGAAGCGAAATGTGATTTGTATCTTGTTTAAAGCCCAAGATGTGAAGCTAAAAGACCTCGACTTTAGAGAGAATTTGTCATCTCTAAAGAGGGGAGAAGGAGAATTACTTTAACTGGGATACGCGGATCCGAGCAATGCCATAATATCCGAAGAAAGGGTTTTAACCTGAAGGAGAAGACTTTAACTCAGTGTAGAGCAATGCCATCTTTCCTTAGGAATTTCTCATGCTAAAAGAGGGACAGTGGCATGGATGTAGATGATCCAGAGGCTTGCCGCTTACAGCGATTAGATGAAGGGAAAGGAGTTATTGATGTTTGTGTACTGTGAACGAGGCACAACTTTGATGCTAAAATGTCGATTGGATCAACCAGTGGTTTTCTTATACAAAGCCTAAGAGGAGGATAATTTCCGCTAGGAAAATCATTATACAAAGCCTAAGAGGAGGCTATTTTGTGTCTCGTACAAAGCCTGAGAGAGAGGCTAAAGGTTTTTGACCCAGTGGGGCATATCGTTATACAAAGCCTAAGAGGAGGCTAGCAAAGAGTTCGACTCTTGCTTAAGGGATTTATATCTCGTACGAGGCCCGAGATGGAGGCAAAAAAAGGGGTGATTGACTCAACGAGGGAATCTTTTGTGTCTTATACAAAGCCTGAGAGAGAGGCTAAAAGGTTGTTTTGACTCCACTGGGGAGAATTTTGGTATCTCGTACGAAGCCCGAGATAGAGGCTATTGTAACTGTTTCAGTTGAGTGACAGATCCAATATACTGATTTAAAAGAGAAAATCAGTTCTTATATGAGTAACACTGTACACAGGGATTTAATTTGAGGATCAGGGATATTTCCTTTTCTTTGAGGAAACGGGAAATCCAAAGGGTATTGAGACTATCCGAGTCTGCGGGTTTCCTTCCTATTTAACGAAGGGTGCTTGAGAATGTCTTTGAGACTCAAGGAAGTTAGACTGTCCAAGTCTAGAGTTTTATCTTTTGTACTATGCTTCGAGAAACAGTAGTAGACTCTATGAAAGGACTGTTCTATGAGGATGACTAGGTTCTGTTCCTATACCTCTAGGAGGTCGTCGGGACAATTTGTACGAAGCCCAAGAGGAGGCTGGAATCTTTTAAGAAGCCGACGGGTCCTTGTACGAAGCCCAAGAGGAGGCTATCATTCTCGAAGGAAGAGATCATTATACGAAGCCTAAGAGGAGGCTGTGAATACTTCTAAGAAGCCGTAGGGTCCTTGAATAATGCCCAAGAGGAGGCCGATGCTTTTAAGAAGCCCGTGGGTCTATCATCTCCTTTCCATTAGGAGAGATAACTCTTTTAAAGATGAAAACCACTGGTAAACGTGCGAGGTTTACTATCCAGCGACTTTTAGCTTTTAAAGAGGGTTCCTTAGTTAAGGTCCAAGATTATGACCGTAGTGGGTACCCAAACCCCGAGACATTCAAGGCAAGCTATCCACAAGGAATAGATCAAGTCAGGAAAGTTCGAGAATTTGGGAGAAACTCAAAGATGCCATTCACGGAGAATACATTCATCTTGGGGAGTAGAGCTTCTTGACGATTCCTAAGGAGGACAGCCGAAGAGAAGACTGTATCTGGTGCTCCTATTGGGGATCTAGGCGTCTATTTCTACGAATAAATGAAACGGCGTCACTTAGTTCTAGACGTAGTTGCCATGGAAACTAGAAATATCTATACTATTATTACACAGTAGATATGAGTTTATGAAAGGAGACTTACAGTGAGCAGCCCCACAATACAGTTTATAATATGAAAGCAGTAAATGAAAGCGATAACCACTTACTCGGTTGTAGTGCTTCCATGCTGTTTGGTTAGTTGTTCAACAAAGAAAGATTGAAAACAACAGTATATTCAAAATCAAAGGAGAAAGTGCTTTGAAAAAGAAAGATTTGGGGCTTACAGCTCAAGGAGAGGCCCAGGGTTTTATCAGTGAGCGCACTGTTTGAATTTGTACAGAGGGACTTATACAAGTGACTGGGGCCCAAAAAGGTTCTCTGTACAAAGGGATGGGTCTTACACTCTCTCAAGAGGCCCAAAAAGGTTTAAAGAAAAAGAGTGGGGCTTATAACACGAGGGTAGGCCCAAATGATTTTTCGTTTAAAAATGGCGATCGCGCCGAGGTTTTCTTTTAACGCAGAGGGACTTATACAATAAGTGAGGCCCAAAAATGTTTTGGTTAAAAGGGAGATTGGGTCTTACACTCTAATAGAGGCCCAGAGTGTTTGAAAAATGATTTATGAGGGTTGAATTAATCCAAAACCCTAATTTGTTTCCAAAAAATGTATTTAATTGAATAAAAATTCAATTAAATTGATCAAAAATTGTTTTACACATGGGAAACAAATTGTGATCTTGGATTAATGCTTCAAAAATTAAGTATTGACCTACAAAACAAATAGAAAGCATTAAAAGTTGCAAAATCATTGTGGAAATAATATTTCAAATGTTAAAAACAATTAAAATATTAATTCTTTGAAAAAATATCAATTATATAAAATAAATAATATTTTTGGGATTTTTTTGGTAAAATAAAATATTTTAACATTTTTGTGAGTTATTGCAAAAAGAACCAATAAAAAATGATAAAAATTGAAGGAGTTATTAATTTTTCAAATCATTAAAAAAAATAGTATGAAAAATAATAAAATAAAAAAGTGATAAAAAGAAGTCTGGGGCGAGGGGGATTCGAACCCCAGACCTCTCGCTTGCTAATACTCACAAAACCAGCTGATGAACCGCTGGGGCGCAATGCCAATTCATTAAATATATGGCAAGTGAAAATTATATAGAGAACTTGGTTGGTTTTCTGAAAATGGCGCCATGGCCATCTCCTTCCCCGAGCTCGTGCATGAAGCACCCTATCTCACTCATCTCTCAACCATTGGACATGATTCAAACACCAAACTCGTGCGTTTTTTCACAAGGAACAAGATGGCAATACCCAATTTTATTCATTTTCAGTGTGGAGTGAAATAATCATGATGAACACAGATGAACCCTAATTTGCAAAAGCAATCGTGCAAGCATGGTTATGAGGTCTATGATCAAATTTATTGAGGCAAAACAATCAGCATATGATGGTAATCAAATGGCAAAATTATCATGCGAGGAAATATGCATGGATCATGGAGTTTGAGTTTGAAGCTCACCTTGATGCAAGCTGAAATGGAACTTTGCCCAGATGGTGTTTCAGTCGTGAATTGATGATCCCTACAGCTTCAATGGATGTTATGGAGTGTGTTGCAAGCTTTGGAAAACTTTGAAATTCTCTGGATCAAGCTGGAGACCTCCACCTGCAAAACTGAAGCAAAATGGCTTGGTTGAAGAGTGATTTTGAGATGGGAGTGTTACAGATGTTGTTTAAGCACTTGGACACCTCAAATACATCATATGTGATGTGTTTGAGCAATTGGAATTGATTGCTTATGGCTGCAACTCAAAACCCGATAGTGGTTACTCAAAAACAAGAAAACTTGAAGTTCAAGAAAGAATGAGAGAAAGCAGTGTTGTAACTGGCATTGGGGTGAGTTGAGTGATCCATTGAGACCTCTATTTATAGGTGATCAACTCTTGTCTTGGAGGAATAGTGAATGGCAGCTGGATCAGATCACATTTGCTTGGATTGGCTTGGCATAAATGCCTCTTGCACTAGGCATAACAGCTGCTCCAAATAGATCAGCTATGCCTTGACTGAAATCACATTCTTCAGATGTTTTTAATGTTGTTTAATCAGAGAACTTGACTGAGGAGAGTGAGAATCTTGACAATGCACTATTCCACATAAATGCATTTTGAATTCAAGGCAAAAAGTGCCAAAGTGGATGAATTTCAAGTTGGAAGGTTCTTTGGCTTTTTGACTCAGATTTATCAGTTGGATTAGATGCAATGTGATTGGTTTGAACACAAGTGGCATGCTGATCCTCAGTCTTTGGCTCAAAATCGTGTGAGATAAGCAAACATGCAAACTGATTTTTCCAAAACAGCTTGCAGCAGCATGACTTTGGGCATGGATTTCTCATGGCTTGAGTTGAATCAATTCATGCTGTTGAGCCCTTTGAATTCTTAGCAACATATGCAACAACATTGATGTTTAACTTTGGGACTGATTCAGCTTGCATCTATGTGCAAAAATCCCACAAGTTTTGGTGTTTCAACAAAATTCTGTTTTAGACAGAATTTTTCTAAGTGTTGGAAAATGGTATTTTTTCACATTTTCAGCCACTTTGGCTCACTCATAGCTCAAAATCCATAAGGAATTGGAGTTAGGCCTAGTTGAAGTTTTTGTAGAGGGCAGTGAGATCTACAAATCAAGCTTTGGATGGAAAAAATTGGCCTTGTGGTTTAGGAGTTATGGTCCTCCAAAGTTGGTACCTTTGCCACTTTATTTTTAACTTAGAAAAATTTCTAAGTTTTATGGTTACCCCTTTTACAAGTTATCTCACTTTTCTTGATTTTTCTTGATGAATGATGATTCAAATCATACATTAACATCATTTTAGGGTTAAAAATCCATTTTGGTGAAAAATCTCAAAAAGTCAAAGTTGACTTTTGTGCACAGTTGACTTTTTATCAGATGAATTCCAAACTGTGCAATTCTTCAGGAAATCATGCCCTTGACCTAAATCAAACTTGATGGACATGTTACATGGGTGTCATAGGGTATATTCAATCATGTATTAGGGTTTGGGAGCATGTCTTGATCAAAAGTCAAAGTTACAGTTGACTTTTCCCTTAAAACCCTAATTGTGGTGCAGATGAAAATGAAACTTGTTGCTCAAGCTTCTTGGATCAATCCATTGTTCCAAATGGATCAATATGGTGTATTAGAGACCCTCAAATCATGTCTTGAGGTCTTGGCTCATGGTTTGTCCCAAAAGTCAACTTAGAGGTGAATTAGGTCAAGAAACCCTAATTCCTGATTTTTTATGAATGCATCCCCTGAGGCAAAATTGACTTGATGCATGGGTCCATGAGGTTCCATGAAGTATATTAGGTAATGTTTTGGATCATTGCCTTATGCCCAGATGAAAATTTCCATCTGGAGGCCCTGGTTGACCAAAACCCTAATTTGGTGACACTGTCGATCTTGAGACTTGATCCACCTAGAAGGGAGCAATCTTGTGCTTAATCCTTGAAGTGGGAGTCCTTTTGATCCTTTGTGGATGTTTGAGAGATTAGACAAGTTGAAGATCATGTCATTTCTTGATTGATCCTTTGTCTAAGCACTCAGAGAGGGCTTGAAACCCTAATTTTGATTGTATTGGATGCTCACCCATCTTTGGGGAGACTGATGAAGCATAAAGGTACATCCATATTGTGATGATGATTTTCACAATGATGGGAAATCTAAGTGGTCAAAATTTGGGGTATTACAGGAGGGAACCACAGAATGGCGACTCCGCCGGGGAGCCATTTTCTGTCAGGAACATAAGATTCATAGCTTTTAAAAAAAAAGTCTAGGACATTAGGATAAATATATATACTGCTTTTCCTAATTGATATCTGTGTTTATTTTTCTACTAATGGGAATGCGTGTGATGTCGCATGTGGAAAGATTGAGTATACACTTAAGATAAGTGATGGCGAGGAGGTCGACCATCAACCTCAGTGGAGGCTTCCCAATGCAACCCATTCCCTTTCACAGGCAATGGGCCGATTGTGACGTCTGAGAAGCTGAGGAGCCAACCCTTTTGTAGTGCGGAAACTATCGAAAATAGTTGTCACGCGATACTACCCTCATTTGAGGCTGATGATCTATTCTCGGTGAATAGCATTTACTCTAAGATTTCATACAGCTCGTTGGCGATCCGCTTGCTGTTTGTTATCTTGGGAGGATCTGATGATTTTGAGTACAGGTACAAAAATCACCCTAGTATAAACCTTTGGGGATGGGTAGATCCTTGACTCCATGACAACGACCCTTTGACCCCATGTTTTTTCTATGTTTTTGTGTGCTGCATTCATGCATTCATTTAAAAAACATTAAAACATTCAAAAAAAATTTCTCTTCTAGTCTCTCTGTCTTTTCAAAATAAACTAAGACTGTGATTGCAAATATCAGAGAGAAAAGGATTGCGCTAATGGATTTCGGTAGAAGGAGAACTCATAAGTACACCTTCAGGATTCCAAAACTAGAGGATTTAAGAGGTTTGGCAAGGATGATCACAAACCAAGAGGCTTTCAGAGCCAAGTACGGAGGTTTGCTATCTCTGCTAAGAGTCCATGTGATTGAGGGAATCATGGATGCGCTCGTTCAGTTCTACGATCCGGTCTATCATTGTTTCACATTCCCGGATTACCAGTTAGCACCAACGCTGGAGGAATATTCTCATCTGATTGATCTACACATTACCGATCAAGCTCTATTTTCTGGACTGGAAGAAATTCCAAAGAATCAGACCATTGCAAGAGCAATTCATTTGGACGAGTCTAAGGTCAGGACTCACATGACCACTAAGGGTGGCATACAAGGTTTGCCAGCCCAGTTCTTGACAAAAAAAGCCTTGTATTTCGCTAGTATCGGGAACGTGACTGCTTTTGAAAGCATCTTTGTTTTACTCACCTACGGGTTTTTTTTGTTGCCCAACATTAATAACTTCGTCGATATTAACTCCATTAAGGTTTTTCTCATTGGAAACCCTGTGCCGACTTTGCTCGCAGATGCGTATCATTCTGTACACTTAGGGAATCTGTACATTGGAGGGGAGATCACATGTTGTGTACCTTTGCTTTATAAATGGTTTATCTCCCATTTACCTAAGTCTACTGCTTTTTGGGATCACAAGAATGCCTTACGTTGGTCGCAGAAAATCATGTCTCTTACCAACTCTGACATTGATTAGTGTAATAGGATTTATGATGGGATCAGGATCATTGACCGTTGTGGAAACTTCCCCAACGTACCCCTTATAGGAACTAAGGGAGGAATCAATTACCATCCAGTTCTCGTTCGTCGTCAATTTGGATACCCGATGAGGCGCGTCCCACGAAGTGTTCATCTGGAAGGTCTTTTCTTCAAGGAAGGAGAAAATGACAGAGCACTAAAGACAGAAATAGTGCACGCTTGGAAACATGTTCATGAGAAAGGACGGGAGTCTCTAGGAAAACCGGACTGTGTCTCGGTGGAGCCTTATCTCCACTGGGTACAAACTAGAGCTCTCAAGCTAAAGATGCCTTATCCTCATCACGGAGTTCTTCCACCGAGGGAGTCTGTCATGTACTTCATGACTGAGACTGAAAAGCTTCAGGTTACTCTCAACAAAGTTCAACGGGAGAGGAGGTCTTGGAAGAACAAGTATCGCACCCTCAACGTGGAGTGCATCAAAATACAGCAACTACGGAAAGATAAGGACGCTCTGATTGAAATTTTGGAGCAACATGCTGTAGAGAATCAAGATGACCAAAGGAATTTGCTCACTCCTTTCACCTGGAAAAGGAATGACAACCCGACAACGGCCCAAGAGCCCCGGTCAAAGAAAAGGAAAGTACCAGAGTCAGCACCCGATTTCTCTTTAGAGAGGACTCGGGACCCATTAGTTTAGGTTTCTGTTTCTTCACCTTGTAATCTACTGTATTTCCATTTCTGTAATCTTTTGAATTCAATAAAAAGGGGTTTTCCCACTGTTTGATATTTGTAATCTAATTGTCGAAGTTTATTTTGATTAAACCAAAAAAACAATTAATATAATCATTGCATTCATCATTCTCACATCGCGTATTCTTCTTACCTATGAATCTCACGTTTGTGTCTCGGTTCTAGAGTCAAACTGTCTCATTCGTACAATACTCGGGCCAATCGTCAGAGAAAGATGGATGATCTTGAGGAAGAGAACAGAGAGTTGAAAGAAGAGATCGACGCTCTGAGAGAGGATATGAGAAAGCTTCATAACGACATGCAAACCATGGCAGAAGCTCAGCTACAAAGAACTGTGATCTCAAAGATCACCTCAACACCCATAGTGGAGAAGTATGATCCTAGGTATCAAATGCCGAAAGATCGTCCTTGGGGCATGCCTATTAACTATATCCCGGAAGGATATGTTCCGCCAATCACTGAAGATCAGGGAATCATAACAGAAGCCGCTGGGCCTGAAGGTTACAAACTTCGGGAAACCAAAGATGCCAGGGGCATACTGAGGACTCCTGAAGGTTACAAACTTTGAGAAACGCCAAGATTCACTGCCGTAGTCACGGTACCACCCCTGTGGTGCACACTGTCCCGGAAGGACAGATTCCACCGATTCCTTCTGGTAAGAAGGAAACTATGTTCGATAGAATGGATGAATTCCAGGAACAGTTCCTGGAAATGCAGAAGGAACTGCAAGCCATCCGCGGTCAGGATTTATTTGGAAAGGACGCCGCAGACCTCTGCTTGGTCCCCAATGTGAAAGTTCCGCACAAGTTCCAAGTGCCCGACTTTGAAAAATACAAGGGTAACTCTTGCCCTCAAAGTCATCTAGTGATGTACGCTCGGCGAATGTTAGCTTAGACGGAGAATCAGGACCTGCTGATTCACTACTTTCAAAATAGTTTAATCGATGCCGCACTCAAATGGTACATGGGGTTAAACCGTGCCACGATCGGCACTTTCAGAGATCTTGGCACTGCCTTCGTCCAACAATATAAATACAATTTGGACATGGCACCGGACAGAGATCAACTCAGATCAATGTCACAAAAGGACAAGGAAACCTTTAAGGAGTACGCTCAGAGATGGCGTGGAATTGCTGCTCAGATTTGTCCACCTCTTGAGGAAAAAGAGATGACAAAAATCTTCTTAAAGACCTTAAGCTCATTTTACTATGACAGAATGGTTGCCAGTGCGCCCAGTGACTTCACCAAGATGGTGGGCATGGGAGTTCGTCTTGAGGAAGCCGTCCAAGAAGGACGTTTGGTAAAAGACGCTGGATCATCGAGTAGTACAAAATGATACGGTAGTGCTCTCCCTAAGAAAAAAGAGCAAGATATTAGGAATATCTCTCTCGGAAACCAAAGGCGACGGTACCAACCGGTAGCAGCTGTAACTCCTGCTATCAGCCCTGCACCTATTCTTACGTATCAACCTCAGGTTGCGCAGAGCCAACCTAATCAGCAAAGGACACAACAGCTTCTTCAGCAGGCTCGTCCTCCATATAATAACAACCGTACAACGCGGCCACCGGGGTTTGATCCTATACCCATGTTGTACGCAGAACTATTTCCGTTACTATTGGCTAAGGGGCACATCCAGACTAAGTCTCCTCTTACAGTGCTGGAAAATCTGCCTTTTTGGTTTAAGGTGGATCAGACATGCCCTTATCATCAAAGAGGTCCAGGGCATAACATAGAGAACTGTCTTAATTCCAAATCTGACGTGCAAAAGCTTGTTAGGAGGGGGCTCTTATCTTTCAAAGATAGGAATCTCAATGTTCTCACAAACCCTCTGCCTCAACATGAGAAAGCTGCAGTCAACCTGATTGAGAAAGAATCTAACAATGTCTATCAAATTCACGATGTACTCTTATTGAGGACCAATTTGGTCAAGATGCATTGTAGACAGAGTGGATATGGCCATGTGCCACCTCATAATTATCACCAGTGTAATATCTGCTCTAAAAGCAATCAAGGATGTTCTGTGGTGCAATCAGCTCTACAGGAACAGATGGATCTTGGATGGATCCCAGAGCACCGAGTTTGTGGAGTTAACATGGTCTATACGAATTCCAATGTCATTCAGAACCACGACATCCGTGCGATGAATGTCAACCTGGTGGCAATGCATTTAAGGCAAAGCCAGTATCATAATCTACCACGGCACGATTACAGTTCTTGTCTGACTTGCTCAGTAAACAAACAGGGATGCTCTTTCATACAGGAGGCCCTCCAGCATCAGATGGATCTTGGATGGATCCAAGACTACCATGATAGGAATCCCTATCAGATCAATATGGTTCAGATCTTCGACATTCGCTTGATGAATACCAACTTGGTAGAGTTGCATGCTGAGCAGGTCCGACTCGGATTCCTGATATCACATAATTATCACAGCTGTAAAGCGGGTTGCAAAAACGATCAGGGATGTGCCCTTGTCTAGGAGGCACTTCAGCACTTGTTAAATCATTGGTGGATGCCAATTTACATGGATGAAGATACTCAGCAAATTAGTATCAATAACAGAAACCCCACTCGGCATCAAAGTCAGGATGTCCGACCCGTGGAAGCTAACCTAGTGAGGTTACATTGTATTCAAAGCGGGCGTGGCCAGGTGCCACCACACAATTATGAATGTTGTGGAGTCTATTCAGAAAGTAACCAAGGGCGCTACCTTGTTCGACCAGCTCTCCAGGGGCAGGTGGATCGTGGAGAGATTCGCCCATATCCAAGTTCCAGACCCATCAATTGGTCGCCGAACTACCTTGCCAATCAAATTGAGGACGTTGTCGTCATCTCTGATCATCAGAGGACCAGGAATGTTTTTTCCATTACCCCTCTGCTTGACGAATCAAGAATTCCCAACCAGGAACGGATCGAGATTACTTATGATGGTCAGAAAAACCAGAAGGTTCCCATAGTCATCTATCTACCGGGACCACTACCGTATGAATCAGCTAAGGCAATCCCTTACAAATACGGTGCAACAACAATTGAAAATGGAAAGGAAATTCCATTACCCTCCGTCGTGAATATTGCAGACATCAGTCGAGTAACACGGAGTGGTAAAATCTTCAACAGAGGAGTTGGAGAGTCCAACAAAGAAAAGGAACTTTGGACAGAAGCTCCCGATCCATCAGTCGGTCAATCTAGTAATCCCGACCTTTCGAAAAATAATGATGAGATGTTGAAGCTCATCCAAAGGATTGAATACAACATTGTTGATCAGCTATTACAAACTCCTTCAAAGATCTCGGTATTATCACTATTACTCAGTTCAGAAGCACACAGGGAGGCTCTACAGAAAGTCTTGGAGCAAGCCTTTGTGGAACAGGTTGTAACAATGAGACAGTTCAATAGTATTGTCTCTAACATCACTTCTTGCAATAATTTGGGATTTAGTGATGAGGAATTACCGGAAGAGGGTCGCCGTCATAACATGGCACTCAATATCATAGTCAACTGCCAGGACGATGCTTTAGCCAGCGTACTCGTAGACACAGGGTCAGCCCTGAATGTTATACCGAAGTCCACTTTGACGCAATTATCATTCAAAGGCCCTCCGATGAGAACCAGCGAGGTCGTCGTCAAAGCGTTCAACGGATCTAGAAAAACGATTATCGGCGAAGTTGACCTTCCCATAACTATTGGTCCTCACACTTTCCAAGTCACGTTCCAGGTCATGGACATCCGGGCAACGTACAGTTATTTATTGGGAAGACCTTGGATACATCAGGCTGGAGCAGTCACTTCAACCATCCACCAAAAGCTAAAGTTTGTTCAGAACGGCCAACTCATCACAGTCTGTGGGGAACAGGCCTTGCTCGTCAGCAATTTATCGTCATCCACTTGTGTGGAACCAGAAGGGATAATCGGAACCCAGTTCCAAGCGCTTTCGCTACACAAGGACGATCAACCCAGAGGAGGAACTTCGATTTCCTCATACAAAGATGCTATTAAAGCAGTCGAGAGTACTAATACAACAGGATGGGGACAGTTTGTCATTCCTACTAGCAATACAACAAAGAAAGGTCTTGGTTTTTCTGCAACCTGTACCCGGACAGCTGCTAACGATGAAAGTCTTCATCCCATTCAAAACTTCTTCCACCGTGGAGGGTTCCTTCACCCAGTGCCTCAGGAAATCCATGCTATCAATGAGGAGGATCCCTCCGACACAGATGAAGAATGGAGGTCCTATCTTAACGAGGACGGTTATATGTCTCAGGAAGAGGTGCCTACGCCATTTTGTTATCCCGTACAGAGTCCGAGATTTATACCACGGTCAGATGTCGAAATGATATATGGAGGTTGTGATCCGGAAGGATGCCGTGCTCCGCCAAATTCATTAGAGGAGGACACTCTGATGAAAGACAATTTGACCATAATTACTATGGCCCGATGGATGGCCTGCCAATGTGGCAGCCTTACCCAGGAGACTTGGGGCCAGAAAGTCAGTCGAGTAATGAAACTCAGCTGAGCATCATTGAACAGAATACCTGTGTCCCCACCATGTCATGGGATCAACACTTAGGTCATTCAGAAACTAATCAACATGACGATGAATTTGCAACGTTTGCAGGACTGGAATTCATCAACTATGCTTTTCCCGAGGTCAACGTCATCGAGAGGGATGACTCCTCCAGTTCCAAAGAAGTGTGGGACACCTTGGGATAACCGAGTGGAAAATACGACTATATGGTCAAGTACACCGCTCCCGAAAGCTCTCGTATCAGGCTCGAAGATATCCAGCCAACTGGATGGGGACATACAGCTGAGTGCACAAATGCTATGCAAAATGCAACAGAGGAATCCTCGTACGACAATTCTGCATGGAAGACAGATTCCAATGATCCTGCTCCACCAGAAATCAGCGTTATTTCTGAAGACAAATCAAGGAAGGTGCCCGACTTTGTGATCCACCGAGGAGTTCGCCGCCAGTGGGTTGTTGTCGATGTTCCGAAGATTGTTCATAAGTCAAAGTAATTGCTATCTTTAACCTTTCACCCTGCCTAGGTGAAACGGATGTTTTGATAGGGCTCGCTTTCTGTAAATTTCCCTCTTCGCTTTGCCCAAAGTGACATAGTTTTGTTTTATAGGGCTGTAGTTTTAAGAGTCGACTTGTTCATTAATAAAATAACGTCGTTCTGTAATTTCTGCATTAATTGCTATTTCTCTTTTTGATTTTTCTCAAAAAATGGTAATCCTAAAAAACAATTCAATAATAAAAACAAGCAGTAATAAAAAAATACACTGTACACACTTTTGCATTCTCTCTATCTCTTCTAAACACGAATCATCACGTCATGCAGATTGCTTGTTTTAAACCCCGTTGAAACATACGATCCGATGCCTTCTCCCAACTTTGAGTTCCCGGTATTTGGGGCTGAAGAAGAAGTTGACAACGAAATTCCAGAAGAAATCTCCCGATTACTCAGACAAGAGGAAAGGTCCATTGAACCTCACAAAGAGTCGTTGGAAACGGTAAACTTGGGTTCAGAAAAAGAGAGATAAGAAATCAGGACTGGGGCACTGCTCAGTCCAACTTCCAAAGAGAGTTTGATAAAGCTTCTCAAAGAATTCCCCAATGTATTCGCTTGGTCCTATTAGGACATGCCAGGGTTGGATACCAGCATCGTGGAACATCACTTACCGTTAAGATCGGAATGTCCGCCAGTAAAGCAGAGATTGAGACGCACTCACCCGGACATGGCCATCAAAATCAAAGAGGAGGTACAGAAACAGATTGACTCGGGTTTCCTCGCCACATCAGAATATCCTCAATGGTTAGCCAATATCGTACCCGTTTCGAAAAAGGACGGAAAGGTCAGAATGTGTGTCGATTACAGGGATCTGAACAAGGCAAGTCCAAAGGACGACTTTCCTTTACCACACATTGACATGCTGGTTGACAATACAGCAAAGTTCAAAGTTTTATCCTTCATGAATGGATTCTCGGGCTACAACCAGATTAAAATGGCGCCGAAAGACATGGAGAAAACTTCGTTCATTACCCCATGGGGTACCTTTTGTTACAAGGTAATGCCGTTCAGTTTGAAGAACGCCGGGGAAACCTATCAAAGGGCCATGACTACTCTGTTTCATGACATGATACACAAGGAAATCGAGGTATATGTCGATGATATGATTGCAAAATCCAAGACATAAGAGGAGCATGTGACCCACCTATCAAAACTATTCGAGCATCTGAGAAAATACAAACTCCGCTTAAATCCCAACAAGTGCACCTTCGGTGTCCACTCGGGGAAACTCTTAGGGTTCATCGTCAGCCAGAAAGGAATTGAGGTTGATCATGACAAGGTCAAGGCCATTCAAAAAATGCCTTCTCCAAAAATTAAAAAACAAGTCAGAGGATTCCTGGGACATTTGAACTACATCTCCAGATTCATATTCCTCATGACTGTCACATGTGCGCCGATTTTCAAGTTACTCAAAAAGAACCAGGACTGCGTTTGGACAGAAGATTGCCAAATCGCCTTTGATAGTATTAATGAATATCTGTTGAATCCTCCGATTCTATCACCTCCAGTGGAAGGAATACCACTGATCATCTACCTCACAGTCTTGGAAGACTCAATGGGGTGTGTACTTGGCCAACAGGACGAAACCAAAAGGAAAGAGTCTGCCATTTACTATCTAAGCAAGAAGTTCACCGACTATGAAACTCGATACACGATGCTCGAGAAAACTTGCTGTGCTTTGGCTTGGGCAGCCAAACGTCTGCGCTAGTACATGATTCTTCACACTACTTGGTTGGTCTCCGAGATGGATCCAATCAAGTATGTATTTGAAAAGCCTGCTCTCACGGGAAGGATTGCCCGTTGGCAGATGTTGTTATCAGAATATGACATAGAGTCCCATGCTCAAAAAGCCGTTAAAGGAAGTGTTTTAGCCGATCATTTGGCTCATCAACCGATTGACGATCAGGAATCAATTGGGTTCAACTTCTCAGACGAAGATGTCATGTATCTAAAAATGAAAGATTGCGATGAACCGCTACCCAGTGAAGGGCCAGAACTAGGTTCCCAGTGGGGACTTATCTTTGATGGAGCAGTTAATTATTACGGAAACGGAATTGGGGCAATCATTGTTACCCCTCAGGGTACCCACATTCCTTTCACTGCTCGACTTACGTTTAAATGTACAAATAACGAGGCCGAATACGAAGCTTGTATTATGGGTCTCGAGGAAGCAATTGATTTAAGGATCAAAAACTTGGATGTATATGGCAACTCAGCCCTGGTTATCAATCAGATAAAAGGAGATTGGAACACATACCAATCAGGACTGATTCCTTACAAAGATTATGCAAGAAGGTTGTTACCTTTCTTCAACAGAATCGAGTTTCATCACATCCCTCGTGATGAGAATCACATGGCTGACGCCTTAGCCACTCTCTCTTCTATGTTTAGTGTATGTCAATGGACTGACCTACCTAAGATCGACATATTGCACCTTGAAAGGCCCGCTTACATCTTCATGATTGAAGCAGTCATAGATGACAAACCTTGGTACCACGATTTCAAATGCTTCCTTCAAAAACAAGAGTACCCTCCTGGGGCATTCAGAAAGGATAGAAAGACCCTCAGAAGACTAGCAGGTAGTTTCTTCCTGAGCGGTGATACTCTCTATAAGAGAAATTTTGACATGGTCTTTCTCCGATGCGTAGACAGACCAGAAGCAGACATGCTGATGAAAGAAATTCACGAAGGATCCTTTGGCACTCATGCCAACGGACACACAATGGCGAGAAAAATTCTGAGAGCAAGGTACTATTGGTTGACAATGGAATCCGACTGCTACAAGTACATGAGGAAGTGTCACAAGTGTCAGATATACTCCGATAAAATTCATGTACCGCCAACGCATCTCAAAGTTCTTTCTTCCCCATGGCCTTTTTCCATATGGGGAATCGACATGATTGGTATGATTGAGCCCAAGGCTTCAAACGGACATCGGTTCATTCTGGTAGCCATTGATTACTTCACCAAATGGGTTGAAGCAGCATCATACGCCAATGTAACCCGACAAGTGGTGGTCCGATTTATCAAAAACAATATCATCTGCCGTTATGGTGTTTCGAGCCAGATCATTACTGATAATGGATCTAACTTGAACAATAAGATGATGAAAGTGTTGTGCGTAGAGTTCAAAATCGAACACCATAACTCATATCCCTACCGACCCAAGATGAACGGAGCGGTAGAAGCGGCTAACAAAAATATCAAGAAGATTGTTCAGAAGATGGTCGTAACCTACAAAGACTGGCACGATATGTTACCCTTTGCTCTTCACGGTTATCGTACGTCTGTCCGCACTTCAATAGGGGTAACCCCTTTCTCTCTAGTATATGGCATGGAGGCCGTGCTCCCCATCGAAGTAGAGATCCCATCAATCCGAGTATTGATGGAAGCTAAGCTTGCAGAAGTTGAATGGTGTCAAAGTCGACACGACGAACTGAATCTGATCGAAGAGAAATGGATAACGGCACTATGCCATGGTCAGTTATATCAGTAGAGAATGAAGAAGGCGTTCGACAAAAAGGTCCGACCTCGCGTCTTCAGGAAAGGAGACCTTGTGCTCAAGAAGATACAATCATTTCTCACTGATTCTCGGGGCAAATGGACTCCAAATTATGACGGCCCCTATGTGGTCAAGAAAGCTTTCTCAGGCGGCGCCTTGAGACTTGCAACCATGGACGGAGAGGAATTTGCCTACCCCACAAACGTTGATGTAGTCAAGAAATACTTCGCCTAAAAAAAAAATCATCCCGGTGGATTGGAAACATCACAGTACAATCCAGGCAAAAGTTAGGGATAATGGCAAGTAACTATGTTCAACAGAGGCAAGTCCCTCAGCAGCAGTTACACCATCCATCGGAGGAAAACTCCAGTCAAGGTCATCTTCGACAGAAGCTCAGGATGTCCCGAATTCAAAGTTGGTAGAAGGATAGTGGTCGGTATGTTTCAACGTAGCCCTTTTCCCTGTAAATTACCATTTTCTAACTTTGTAAATACTCTTTGGAATCATGCGTTTAGCTGATCTCCATCTTATCAATAAAATTTGAGCCCTTGTGCTTTTGTTTGTAATTCTCAGTTGTTTTAGCTTTACAGAACAACATTTTAATATGATTAACGATTCTTGAAATAAAACAAAAATGAATTTACTTGTAAAACTTTTTCTGCTTTAAAATAAAGATGGCAATTTCTTTTAACTGTTAAACATCAAAAGAACATCAATCGCTTCTCCAAAAGTAAGCGTACTTCAAAGTGCAGAATCAAAGTACTCCTTCTAACTCAGTACGCCTGAATTAAGGGATCAATTGTGTCAGAGACCTTGTTTCGTCTGACACGCCTCGGCCGAGTTCTTATCTCCTAATCCCGACCAACATAGTTCCCCGCGAGGACTACTTCTCCTAAGCAAAATAGAATTGCTACTTTTTGGACCAACGGTACTTCTTCGCCCCGCGATGGCCGAGTATCCAGTCATGTTCATCTTTTAGTTTGTATGTCGCGTCAGTTTTGTCAGCATAAAGAAACTTACATCATGCATTATTGATTTACATTCACATTTCATATTGCATCACTATCATTCTAGTCGGTCTTATCCCCTGGTGATAAAAAGTCCTCTCAATCGAGTTGTCAAGTTTTTCCTCGTCAGGAAATGCTGCGTCTAAACAATCTCTCTCCTCTAGTTTATTCCTGGAATGAAGTTGGCTCCTCGACCACTTTGATAACTTGAACCTCTGAAAGACCAGAGAACCTTCAACAAATGTCACTCTTCGCCATTGAAGATGATATCCTTACTTTCTAGGATTAAGGAAAATCCCGAGAGAAAGCCTCATAATCAGAGATTCGGTGGTACAACAGTTTTTCTCCAAAAAAACCACTGATGAAAAGGTCATCAGCACCTCAAATTGGATCGCATCATATGGCATTTCTCCGGGAAGATCCCGAGAAAAGTATGATGTGAGCCCCCAAACGAAAGCAGTCTTTCAGGAGACTCATATTCCCCTGTAGAAACAAATGGCGTCTCCAACAGAGAAGTTTGTGCACCTCTACAACTCAGATGATTGGGCTCCCCAGCAAGTCTGACGTCAACTTTTTCCGTCAAATGCCATCTCCCCAGGAAAATTCGGCGAGAAGTTTGAGGAAAACCGCTACGTATAGCGTCCCTTGTCAAGAAAGTTTATTGACAAAAGAAACTAAGACCAGTTCCTTGGTAGGAAACCAGGATCGAGGGGAAGTTTATTTCAGAAACTAAGACCAGTTCCTTGGTAGGAAACCAGGATCGGGGGGAAGTTTACATCAGAAACTGAGACCAGTTCCTTGGTAGGAAACCAGGATCGAGGGGAAGTTTACATCAGAAACTAAGACCCGTTCCTTGGCTGAAGACCAGGATCGAGGGGAAGTTTACCTTTTCTAAGCATCATTGCTTAGCGAAAGAAGATGAATGCGTGAATTTCCATTCATAGACGCCGTCAAAATTTCAGATATTCCGATATTTAATCCTCTTGCACCTCGAATGCCCGAATACCTTCGCCATTCACACCTTCGTGTCCAAGAAGATTAAATAGGGGCATTTGTCATACCCCAAATTTTGACCACTAAGATTTCCCATCATTGTGAAAATCATCATCACAATATGGATGTACCTTTATGCCTCATCAATCTCCTCAAGAAATTGTTGAGCATTCACCACAATCAAAATTAGGGTTTCAAGCCCTCTCTGAGTGCTTAGACAAAGGATCAATCAAGTAATGACATGATCTTCAACTTGTCTAACCTCTCAAATATCCACAATGGATCAAGAGGACTCCCACTTCAAGGATTAAGCACAAGGTTGCTCCCTTCTAGGTGGATCAAGCTTCAAGATCACCAGTGCCACCAAATTAGGGTTTGGTCGACCAGGGCTTCCAGATGGAAATTTTCATCTGGGCATGAGCCAATGCTTCAAAGCATATCCTAATATACTCCATGGAACCTCATGGACCCAATCATCAAGTCAATTTGGCCTCAAGGGATGCATACATAAAAAATTAGGAATTAGGGTTTCTTGACCTAATTCACCCCTGAGTTGACTTTTGGGACAAATCATGAACCAAGACCTCAAGACATGATTTGAGGGTCTCTAATATACCATATTGATCCATTTGGAACAATGGATTGATCCAAGAAGCTTGAGCAACAAGTTTCAATTTCATCTGAACCACAGTTAGGGTTTTGCGAGAAAAGTCAACTGAAGCTTTGACTTTTGACCAGGACATGCTCCCAAACCCTAGGACATGATTTAATTTACCCTATAACACCCATGGAACATGTCCAACAAGTTTGATTTAGGTCAAGGACATGGTTTCCCAAAGGATCGCACAGTTTGGAATTCATCTGATAAAAAGTCAACTGTGCACAAAAGTCAACTTTGACTTTTTGAGATTTTTCACAAAAATGGATTTTTAACCCTAAAATGATGTTAATGTATGATTTGAATCATCATTCATCAAGAAAATTCAAAGAAAGTGGGATAACTTGAAAAAGGGGTAACCATAAAAACTTAGAAAATTTTCTAAGTTATGAAATAAAGTGACCAAGGTACCAACTTTGGAGGATCATAACTCCAAAACCACAAAGCCATTTTTCCCCATCCAAAGCTTGATTTGTAGATCTCATTGCCCTCTACAAAAGCTCCATACTGATCTATGTCCAAATTTCTCATAGATTTTGAGTTATGGAGTGATCAAAATCAAGAAAAGTCACTTTGTTCCAACACTTAGTGAAAATTTCACTAAGTCAGAATCTGCCTTACTTTTTTCCAAATGTAGGGGAATTTTTCACTTGGATCCAAAAGGTATCAAAACCAAATATGATCAGATAGTTGTTGTATCATATAAGGGCTTTCCAAAATGGCCAAGAACATCACCAAATTCAATTTGAGCTTTGAGATATGGTAGTGGCAAGATGCCTTGCTGAAATCTGCCAAGGCAAAGCAGATTTTTGCACTTTTGGTCGATTTGCCAAAATCAGCCAATTCCAAACCTTGTCATCACTTTGGACACATCTGAGGATTGAATCTAAAGGGGACAATCACTGAGCCAAGCCTCCAAAGTCCTTGGAACAAGAAATAACATGCCAAACCTAGAATTGCCCAAAATAGGGACAAGACTCCAATTTTGGATTGGAGCATTCAATGGAAGCACCAAGGTGGCATGGACTGAGCTATTAGCAACTGAATTCAGTCAAGACTTATCCAAGACCAAGGGGACCAGCAGCCTGTGCCCTAACCTCTAGTCAATGGCTAGAGGAGACTTGGATTTTCATTTGCCAACATTGGCTAACCTTACTCAGCAGTTGCCATTCACTATTCCTTGTAAAAAAAACTTGCTCTACTATAAATAGAGCTCAATTGTGATCAGTTTAAGTACACCAAAGGCCTACAACACTTGCCTTTCTCAAAATCCACTTCTCACTCTAAAAAATTCCTTTCTTAGCAAGTCACTATCCAGTTTTTTAGTAGAGAGCAATTCTACTCAAACCAATCACACACACACCTCACATACATCATATGCGAGCTAATCAAACACTTAAACAACATCTGGAACACTAATTTCTCAGAATCACCAGTCAATTGCTCAAGGTTTTAACCAAGTTGCAGTTGAGATGCCATGAAGTGATCCAGCCAATTTCCATCAAGTCCAAGCATTCAAACACACTCCATAAGGTGTAGGGAAGCTGTTCAGATCATCACAACTCATCTGTGACACCTCCAACTCAGAAATCACTTTGAACTTGCTGCCACGACCTAGAGGTAAGCCTAAACTTGGTCATCTCTCAATCTATGCATATTTCCTCGCACAATACTTTTGCCAAATGTTCATAATCATGCATGGAATGTTTCCCCTCAATTAATTGCTTTGTTTGAATTGTGTATCAAAATTCTCAGCCTTCATGCAGAAATTAGGGTTCTTGAGGTTTTGTCTTGATTTTTTATTCCATGTTTAATATAAATGAAATTAAATACCGTAGACATGATCGTGAGGTTGAGACAAGCAGATTGGTATGTGGATTGCATGATATAATCAAGTATTCAGTGAGATTGGAGAGAAAATACAAATCTGGGAAAAACCCAGAACACGCGCGTGTTCTTGGGGTGTTCTTGGCGCCCTTTTTGAAAATTCAAATATTTGAATTTTGTGATTTTATTTAATTGATTCAAAAATTAATTTCTCTCTGAGTTTTAATGATTTTGAGTTGATTCTTTTTTTAATAATTCAAAAAAATGTTAAAATATTTTATTTTCCCAAAAAATCCCAAAAATATTATTCATTTCATATAATTGATATTTTTGCAAAGAATTAATATTTTAATTGTTTTTGACATTTAAAATATTTTTTTCCTTATTGATTTTTGCAAATTTTAATGATTTCTAATCATTTTGTAGGGTAAAACATGATTTTAGAAACATTAATCCAAAATCACAATTTGTTTTCCACATTTTAAACAATTTTGATCATTTTAATTGAATATTTTATTCAATTAAAACACATTTTGAAAACAAATTAGGGTTTTTGACTAATTCAACCCTCATAAATCATTTTCTTTAAACCTTTTGGGCCTTTTGAGAGAGTGTAAGACCCAAACCCCCTTGTACAAACAATTTTGAGCCTCACTTATTGTATAAGTCCCTCTGTACAAGTAAACGGCGCGATCGTCGCCTTTTAAAAAATCAATTGGGCCTCTCCTCGAGCTATAAGACCCATTCAAAACTCTTTAGGCCTCTAATAGAGTGTAAGACCCAATCCCCTTTTAACCAAAAAATAACTTTGGGCCTCAGATATTGTATAAGCCCCTTTGCGTTAAAAGAAAATCTCTGCGCGATCGCCATTTCAAACCAAAAATCATCTGGGCCTACCCTCGTGTTATAAGCCTCACTCTTTTTCTTTAAACCTTTTGGGCCTCTTGAGAGAGTGTAAAACCCATCCCTTTGTACAGCAAACAATGTTTGGGCCTCAGTCACTCGTATAAGTCCTTCTGTACAAATTCAACAGTGCGAGCACTGATAAAACCCTAGGCCTCTCCTTGAGCTGTAAGCCCCAAATCTTTCTTTTTCAAAGCACTTTATCCTTTGATTTTGAAATATACTGTTGTTTTTAATCTTTCTTTGTTGAACAACTAACCAAACAACATGGAAGCTCTACAACCGAGTAAGTGTTTATCTGCTTTTATTTACCGCTTTCATATACATATAACTGTATTGTGGGGCTGTTTTGCTGTAAGTCTTCTTTCATAAACTCATATCAACTGTGTAATAATAGTATAGATATTTAGAGTTTCCCCGGTAACTACGTCTAGCATTAAGCCCGTTGATCACTCTTAAATAGTCAAAACTAGATCCCCATAGGATTACCAGACACAGTCTTCCCTCCTCTTGGGGTTAAACAATATGGAGATGTGAAAGGCAGATTCTTTTTGAACCCTTTCTCAGACTGTCACTCGTAGAAGTTGTCAAAGAAACTCTACTCCCCAGAGATGATCTCTTCTCCGTGAATTGCATCCCTTGAGTTTCTTCCAAATTCTCGAACTTTCCTGGCTTGATCTATTCTTTGTGAATAGCCTGTCTTGAACTTCTCGGGGTTTGGGGACCCACAGGCTTCTTAAAAGCACCCTTAGGAATTGTCAAGAAACTCTACTCCCCAGAGATGATCTCTTCTCCTTGAATTGCATCCCTTGAGTTTCTTCCAAATTCTCGAACTTTCCTAGCTTGATCTATTCTTTGTGAATAGCCTGTCTTGAACTTCTCGAGGTTTGGGACCCACCGACTTCCTAAAAGCATCCCCGCCTCCTCTTGGGCATTGTATAAGGACCCGTCGGCTTCTTAGAAGTATTCACAGCCTCCTCTTAGGCTTCGTATAAATGATTTCTTCCTCCGGGAATGATAGCCTCCTCTTGGGCTTAGTACAAATTGTCCCTCGGCTTCTTAAAAGTTTCCAGCCTCCTCTTGGGCTTCGTACAAATTGTCCCGACGACCTCCTAAAGGTATAGGAACAGAAATCAGTCATCTTAATAGAACAGTCTTTCCAAGAGTCTACTACTGTTTCTCAAAGCATAGTACAAAAGATGAAACTCTAGACTTGGACAGTCTAATTTCCTTGAGTCTCAAAGACATTCTCAAGCACCCTTCAGAGTAGGAAGGAAACCCGTAGACTCGGACAGTCTCAATACCCTTTGGATTTCCCATTTCCTCAAAGAAAAGGAAATATCCCTGATCCTCGAATCAAAATCCTTGAGTGCAAAGTTACTCATATAAGAACTGATTTTCTCTTAACCAACATACTGGACCTGTCACTTAACTGAAACAGTACCCTTTTAGCCTCCATCTCGGGCTTCGTACGAGATACAAAGACTCTCTTGTTGAGTCAAACCTTTTAGCCTCCATCTCGGGCTTCGTACGAGATACAAAGACTCTCTTGTTGAGTCAAAACTTTTAGCCTCCATCTCGGGCTTCGTACCAGATACCAAAACACTCTCTTGTTGAGTATAAGAGGCTCTTTTGTTGAGCCAATCTCCCTTTTAGCCTCCATCTCGGGCTTCGTATGAGATACTAAAACACTCTCTTGTTGAGTATAAAAGACTCTCTTGTTGAGTCAATCACCTTTTAGCCTCTATCTCGGGCTTCGTACGAGATACAAAGACTCTCTTGTTGAGTCAAACCTTTTAGCCTCCATCTCGGGCTTCGTACGAGATACAAAGACTCTCTTGTTGAGTCAAAACTTTTAGCCTCCATCTCGGGCTTCGTACCAGATACCAAAACACTCTCTTGTTGAGTATAAGAGGCTCTCTTGTTGAGCCAATCTCCCTTTTAGCCTCCATCTCGGGCTTCGTACGAGATACTAAAACACTCTCTTGTTGAGTATAAAAGACTCTCTTGTTGAGTCAATCACCTTTTAGCCTCCATCTCGGGCTTCGTACGAGATACAAAATCACTCTCTTGTTGAGTATAAAAGAATCTCTTGGTGAGTCACCATCTTTAGCCTCCATCTCGGGCTTCGTACGAGATACAAAAACACTCTCTTGTTGAGTATAAAAGATTCTCCTGTTGAGTCAACTCTTTTAGCCTCTCTCTCTCGGGATTCGTACGAGACACATAAAAACTCCCTCTTGTTGGGCCAATAGCCTCCTCTTAGGCTTTGTATAAGAAAAACCCCGGTTGAGTCAATTAACCTTTTAGCATCAATCTGTGCCTCGTTCACAATATACAAACATCAACAACTCCTTCCCCTTCATCTAATCGCTATAAGCGGCAAGCCTCTGGATCATCTACATCCATGCCATTGTCCCTCTTTTAGCATGAAAAATTCCTAAGGAAAGATGGCATTGCTCTACACTGAGTTAAAGTCTTCTCCTTCAGGTTGGAAGTCCCCTATAAGGGAAATTATGGCATTGCTGGATTCACACATCCCGGTTAAAGTAATTCTCCTTTATAAACAGTTGTGACAAACAGACCCTTTTTAGAGATGACAAATTCTCTCTAAAGACAACACCTTTTAGCTTCACATCTTGGGCTTTGAACAAGATACAAATAGACCCTTCAGCTTCACATCTTGGGCTTTGAACAAGATACAAACCACCTTCAGCTTCACATCATGGGCTTTGAACAAGATATAGATCACTTTCAGCTTCATGTCTTGGGCTTTGAACAAGACACCAAAACACCATTTCCTCCCGTGGAATAGGAGGAACTACGATCGCTCTGATTTCCATGTTTCGGAAAAACGGGAATACGTAGGCATAAGATTGAAAGAAAACTCTTAGCGAGCACACTAAACAAAAACCCAAAATCCCGTATATCAGTCAAAACATCCTAGTCCGTATTCCCCACTAAAAGTTTAAATTCCCTGAAAATAACCTAAGAGAGGCCCCCCACATTAATAACATCCGTAACCTAACAGACCGCTGTTTAAACTCAGTATGCAAGCAGGGTTAATTGGTAGGAAACCAGGATCGAGGAGAAGTTTATTTTAAAAGAAACTAAGACCAGTTCCTTGGTAGGAAACCAGGATCGAGGGGAAGTTTATTTCAGCAACTGAGATCAGTTCCTTGGTAGGAAACCAGGATCGAGGGGAAGTTTATTTCAAAAGAAACTAAGACCAGTTCCTTGGTAGGAAACCAGGGTCGAGGGGAAGTTTATTTCAGCAACTAAGACCAGTTCCTTGGTAAGAAACCATGATCGAGGGGAAGTTTATTTCAAAAGAAAACTGAGACCAGTTCCTTGGCTGAAGACTAGGATCGAGGGGAAGTTTACCTTTTTTAAGCATCATTGCTTAGCAAAAGAAGAAGGATGCGTGAACTGCCATTCTTAATCACCATCAAAATTTCGGGTATTCCGATATTTAATCCTCTTGCACCCCAAATGCCCGAATACCTTCGCCATTCACACCTTCGGGTCCAAGAAGATTAAATAGGGGCATCTGTCATACCCCAAATTTTGACCACTAAGATTTCCCATCATTGTGCAAATCATCATCACAATATGGATGAACCATTAGTCTCCCCAAAGATGGGTGAGCATCCACTACAATCAGACTTAGGCTTTCAAGCCCTCTCAGAGCTCTTAGACAAAGGATCAATCAAGGAATGACATGATCTTCAACTTGTCTAGCCTCTCAAACATCCACAATAGATCAAGAGGACTCCCACATCAAGGATTAAGCACAAGGCTGCAACATTCCAAGTGGATTAAGCCTCAAGATCGCCAGTGTCACCAAATTAGGGTTTAGTCAACCAGGGCCTCCAGATTGAATTTTTCCTATGGGCATGAGCCAATGCTTCAAATTATAACCTATGATGCCCCAAGGGTCATCATGGACCCAATCATCAAGCCAATTTAACCTCCGGGGATGCATTCACAAAAAACTCAGGAATGAGGGTCTCTTGACCTAATTTACCCCTAAGTTGACTTTTGGGGCAAAGCATGAGCCAAGAACTCAAGACATGATTTGAGGGTCTCTAATACACCACATTAATCCATTTGCAACAATGGATTGATCCAAGAAGCTTGAGCAATAAGTTTCAATTTCATCTGAACCACAGTTAGGGTTTCGCGAGAAAAGTCAATTGTATCTTTGTCTTTGGTTCTGGCACCCTTCATAACAATCTGATTATGCTCATCAGATATCACACAATCATGCTTGGTGTAGTTTACCTTGTAACCTTCATCACACAACTGGCTTATGCTGATCAGATTTGTACTTAAGCCATTGACAAACATAACATTGTCAAGTTCAGGTCTACCATCACCTTGCACTTTCCCAACTCCTGCAACAACACCTTTTCCTCCATTGCCAAATATGACCTCATGAGAGGGGCAAGGTCTAAGATCATTAAACATGGATCTACATCCAGACATGTGCTTGGAACACCCACTGTCAAAATACCATGTTCCTTCTTTATCCCCCATGTGAGCCAATAAGCACTTCACCTTCTCCTTAGGTACCCATTGTTTAACAACTTTGGGCCTGCGCTCTCTCCATCTGTTTTGAGGTTGAGGGTATCCATGCAGCTTGTAGTGAGAGTACTGCATATGTCCAAATCTTCCACAATAATAGCATCTCACACTTTCATCTCTGAATCGTCTGCCATGATGAGATTGCTTATGCTGCCATCCATAATGTGGTCTCCTCCTACCATAACTGCCCTGCCATCTATTATGTTGATATCTTCTCCCATAAGACGGCTGAGAATGTTGTTTCCTGGATTGTCTCCCATGATGGTGTGGCTTTCTTCTTCCATAGATATAAGGAACAACATTGGTGTATCCATAACCATAACCATACCAGTTGTCCTGATGTTGAGACATCTTATGAGACATGTGCTGTTTGATCTGAGCAGCTTGCATGCTCTCATGGTATTGTGGGGGCATATACTACTAGCTCCCTGTGGCTGCTTTCTCTTCTGATAGGGACCAGTCTTCTTCTCAATCTTCTTAGGTTGTGAAACATCAGCTTTCTTAGGGGTAGGATCCTGCTTCTTTGGCTGATGTTGAGATGAAGGTTGTGACACTTCCTTCTTTGAACCTGAAGTGCTTCCTTCTGAAGTTCCCTTGTCTTCAGCCACATAACCTATCCCAGCTTTGTCTCAAGCAGCTTTTTCTGACTGAAGTATCTTGTCAAGTGTGTCTGTACCACAACTCAGCATCCTAACAGACTTGGTCATTTGATCAAGGTGAGCTCTAACCAGCACCACTTCATTTTCCAGATCTGTCTTTTCATTCTCTAGCTGAGCAATCTGTTGCTTGTGGCACTTGTTTTCTTGACAAATCTCAGCACTCTTTAAACACAGCTCTTGATAGGTAGATGATAACTCCTCATAAGTTACTTCTCCATCACTAGAATCATCATCAGAAACCACAGCTCCTGTTAAAGCTCTCACATGCTTTGCTGACTCGCCTTCACTTTCACTATCAGAGTCAGACCAGGAAACTGTCATGCCCTTCTTCTGCTTTTTCAAGAAGGTGGGACATTCTTTCTTGACATGTCCATACCCTTCACACTTAAAGCACTGCACTCCTTTGTCTTGGGCAGTTTTCTCTTCATCCTTCTTGCTGGTGTTAGAAGTCATGTTCTTGACATTAGGCCTGGAGTTATTATTCATTCTCTTGAATACTTTGGTGAACTGTATTCCCAACATCACTATGGCCTGAGACAGATCCTCCTGGGATTCAGATTTCTTCTCTTTCTCTTCTTCACCATTTGTCACCAGGGCTATACTCTTTGGCTTTTTTTCTGGTTCTTCCTCATTCAACCCAAGCTCAAAGGTTTAAAGAGATCCAATGAGCTCATCAACTCTCATCTTGCTGATGTCTTGTGATTCTTCAGTGGCAGTAACCTTTATCTTATACTTCTTAGGTAGGGACCTAAGGATCTTCCTCACAAGCTTTTCATCTGACATCTTCTCACCAAGAGCACTAGATGCATTGGCCAGCTCAAGAACACTCATGTGGAAATCATGAATAGTCTCATCATCCTTCATCTTCAGGCTTTCAAATTTTGATGTTAAAATCTGAAGTCGTGACATCTTGACTCTAGACGTTCCTTCATGAGTAGCCTGCAAGATATCCCACGCTTCTTTAGCAACTTCACAGGTATTGATTAACCTGAATATATTCTTATCCACTCCATTGAAGATGGCATTTAGAGCTTTGGAATTTCCAAGGGCGAGCTCATCTTCCTCCTTGGTCCATTCTTCTTCAGGCTTTGGCTTAGAGGTGCCTTCTCTATCTTTGCCAGCATCATCCTTCTCACACATGACAGGAGCTTTCCATTCTTTAATAACAACCTTCCAAGCCCTACTGTCCAAGGATTTTAAGAAGGTGGTCATCCTTGGCTTCCAATAGTCATAATTGGATCCATCCAAAATAGGGGGTCTGTTGACGAATCCTCCAACTTCTTTGTCCATCTTTACACCAGAAAGTAACTTCCCTAGATCTCACCCAGAGATAGACAGGATGCCTGCTCTGATACCAATTGAAATTCTGGTATCAGACGTGTGATGTTAAGGTGTGATGTCACAACAACACACTCTGTACAATGGACAGTAATAACAGTAAAATAACACCAAGAATTGTTGACCCAGTTCGGTTACAACCAACCTACTCTGGGGGCTACCAAGCCAGGGATGGAATTCACTACTTGTAGATATAATTTACAGACTCAACAACCTGTTGACAATCTCCTAAACTTATACTCTACTAATGACTTCCTACCTAAGAAACCACTTAGGTATGAGAACACCACTCAATCCCTTACAAACACTCAAAGAACCCACTTTGAGTACCCTTGATCTTACTTCCTAGCTTCGATCAAATCACACAACTCTGTTTGCTTCACAGCTTTAGAGAGGACAGAAACTCAACACCTATTCAAACCCTAGAATAGTGTAAATACAAGCACTTTAAACAGACTCTAGACACTAAGCCTCCAGCTCTTGATCTTCTGAATGTTTTCTGTCGCTTTTTTTCTTTGGTCTTGTGCGCTTTATATAGCTTCCTGAATTGGGCTTGGACTTGTCACAATATTTGATCAGATTTGTTAATTAAAACTGAATCTTCAAAACAGATTTTATCCCCAAAATCTTTTTAAATCTTCAACCTTTTAATTCTCCAACAGATCTGCAATCAAATCTCCCATGTAACAGAAAATATCTATCCCAACATATTCTCATACAATGAGTCAACCACTCTCCACAATTCCAGCTAACACGCGTGCCCTAACAACATCTGCACCTGCTATTGTTAATTCTGCAGATCTGATGTTACAACATCACCTGTGTGACATCAGACATCTAACTTCAGCACTTAACTACTTAACACAGCATAGTGTTAAGACTTCAATGTTGCAACATCAGCACCTTGACATCAACATTGAATATACTTTGTTTTACCAAAATTCCAGCCAATCCAGGAACTAACAATCTCCCCCTTTGGCTAATTTTGGCGAAAACACTTTTTGCATTCTGCAATCAACTTCTGCACTCTGCAATCAACTTCTGCACTCTGCACCTTCAGAGATTTCAGCAGCGGAATAATCTTCAGAAATTTGAAACTCATAATCAGCAGCAGTTTGATAATCTTCAAAGTCTTCATCACTTGATCTGCTGCAGCACCATCTTCATTATTGACAACAGCCAATTGGTGCTCCCCCTTGAAACATGAACCAGCATCACAACTGTTCAGTAGCTCATAATGTGCACCACATTACTCCCCCTAGATGTCTGCTTGGCTGCACTCTTCAAATGTCATGATATCTTCAAAAATTCAGTCAAAACTCCCCCTTAATGCAGCAACAATTTATCAACTAAACACCTTTTAGCAGCACCAATTTATCTCCCTCTGCATCACATTAGCAGGATATGGCAATAATACTCTTGACTATCTTGGCTATTTTCTCCCCCTTTTTAGCCACAATTAGGCAAACTTCTATAAGAAGCCATATTAACTATAGTCAGTACACCCTAGCTCTCATTGTTAGCCTCTCAGTTAGTAAACAGGCAAAACAAATCATAGAAGGAAACTAAAAACATAAACAGTGCATAAAACAGCACAATATTCAAATTACAAACCTAGCATAGCAAAAAAAACGAAACTAAAAACTACTGAAGGCAAGAGAAGATAAGCTAGTCTTCTTCGGAACTAGATTGTTCTCCAGGATTCTCTTCCTCCTCCTCAGAGCTATCCCCACTGGCATCAACTTCATCTTCCTCAGAGCCATCAACATTGTTCTCAACATCATCACCACTGTTCAGTTCCAACTGCTGGATTAGCTTTTCAAGTCTCTCTTTTCTAACCAAACTGGTACTTATGACTGCATCAAGGTCTTTGCACATGGTCTTCAATTCTCCGATCAGTTCAGCCTTTGTAGTCTTCTTCTTGACTTCAGCAGTTGAAGTTAGACCAATGTCTGGAACATGATGTCCTGAAAATAGTTTAGGGTGTAAGGACAAGGTTGTCTTCCTCTGGCAGGCTATGTCTGAACTTGTTAAAGTTTCAGGATGTTGCTCCAAGATGATACCACACACAAGAGATGGGAATGCTATGGGTAACTTGATAGCGTTTGTTTCAGCATGTTTCACCACTTGCTCAAAGATGTAGCTGCCATAGTCAAACTTAATCTTCTTCCCGATAGTACAGATAAACCTGCCCAATCCAACAGTGATAGTTGTCTTGTGGTTTGTTGGCACCCAGTTGGCAGCACCAATTCTGTGAAGAATTGCATACTTGATGCTAAGTTTACTAGATGGCAACTTCCTTTTCAATGGCCAAACCCTTATCTGACCAGCTGTAATCTCTTTACATATATCATTATCAGTCATCTAAAGTTCACTATACTCTTCATCATCTCTTCCTAGATACTTATTGATAGTACTAGGAGAGAAATTAATGCACTTTCCTCTTACATAAACTTTCATGAAATCAATGCTCTTTTTATCAGTAATATTTCTAGCAATGTTGACAACAAATTCTTTGACAAGACTTTCATAGCACTTAGGAAACTTGGTCACAGTTTTTACCAATCCAGCCTCAGTAATCAGCTCCATGATATCCTTTATTTCTAAAGCTTCTTTCCCAAGCTCCCTCTCTAGGGCCAGTCTTCTCTGACATACAAATTTCCATAACGATGCACTGCTGGCATAATGAAAGGAGATGTTGTCGACTGGAACTTCAGGTACTTTGTCAGAGATTCTCTTCAAAATTGTCCTCCTGATAGGTGTGATGTCATGAACATCATCCTCATCATCACGGTCAGAATTAGAGTCTTCCCTTATTTTCCTCTTTTTGGATTTCACAGCCACTTTGCTCCATGGCTTGGTTGGACCAACAACAATTTTCTTCTTGCCTTCAGACTTCTTTGGAGAGGATTCAACGGTCTTTCCTTTCCTTGTCGTCAGTCTCTTAGCAATACTTGGGGCAGCTTTTCCAATGATTTCATCATCGGATAAGTCAACTACATTGATCACATCCTCATTCTTTTCTTCCCCAGCAGGTGAAGTTCCAACATCTTCCTTAACATTAGCTTCCTCCTGTACATCATCTGATTCAGGAAGAATGGTTGAGAGGGGCTCAATGTCCATGGGATTGGATGCTGAACCTTCGTCAGGGGAAACCCTAGCTCTTTCTTTTGTGGAATTCTGACACTCAGATTTCTTGGATGGAGACGCCATGACTCTTTTCAGTGAGAGTTGATTCTTGAAGTCGAAGGAGTTGATTCGTTGCGAGAGCAGAGCTTTGAAGACGCGTGATGTTGTGGTACCGGGAAAGGGGGTTCTGAGGCTAGGAGCTTGATTTGGAGTGTCAATGACTTTTTCCCTCCACAAAAACTTTCCTTTTAAAACACTCACATTAGAACTTGTTAACTTTGAGTGACCTTTCAGCATCCTGATGTCATAGTCTGATGTTATAACATCAACTTGTACATCACTAGTTGAATCTCCTTCCAGAGAGCTCCACTGATAACAGTTGTCTTTGGTTCTGGCACCCTTCATGACAATCTGATTATGCTCATCAGAAACCACACAATCATGCTTGGTGTAGTTTACCTTGTAACCTTCATCACACAATTGGCTTATGCTGATCAGATTTGCACTTAAGCCATTGACAAACATAACATTGTCAAGTTCAGGTCTACCATCACCTTGCACTTTCCCAACTCCTGCAACAACACCTTTTCCTCCATTGCCAAATATGACCTCATGAGAGGGGCAAGGTCTAAGATCATTAAACATGGATCTACATCCAGACATGTGCTTGGAGCACCCACTGTCAAAATACCATGTTCCTTCTTTATCCCCCATGTGAGCCAATAAGCACTTCACCTTCTCCTTAGGTACCCATTGTTTAACAACTTTGGGCCTGTGCTCTCTCCATCTGTTTTGAGGTTGAGGGTATCCATGCAGCTTGTAGCAAGAGTACTGCATATGTCCAAATCTTCCACAATAATAGCATCTCACCCTTTCATCTCTGAATCGTCTGCCATGATGAGATTGCTTATGCTGCAATCCATAATGTGGTCTCATCCTACCATAACTGCCCTGCCATCTATTATGTTGATATCTTCTCCCATAAGACGGCTGAGAATGCTGTTTCCTGGATTGTCTCCCATGATGGTGTGGCTTTCTTCTTCCATAGATATAAGGAACAACATTGGTGTATCCATAACCATAACCATACCAGTTGTCCTGATGTTGAGACATCTAATGAGACATGTGCTGTTTGATCTAAGCAGCTTGCATGCTCTCATGGTATTGTGGGGGCATATACTGACTAGCTCCCTGTGGCTGCTTTCTCTTCTGATAGGGACCAGTCTTCTTCTCAATCTTCTTAGGTTGTGAAACATCAGCTTTCTTAGGGGTAGGATCCTGCTTCTTTGGCTGATGTTGAGATGAAGGTTGTGACACTTCCTTCTTTGAACCTGAAGTGCTTCCTTCTGAAGTTCCCTTGTCTTCAGCCACATAACCTATCCCAGCTTTGTCTCCAGCAGCTTTTTCTGACTGAAGTATCTTGTCAAGTGTGTCTGTACCACAGCTCAGCATCCTAACAGACTTGGTCATTTGATCAAGGTGAGCTCTAACCAGCACCACTTCATTTTCCAGATCTGTCTTTTCATTCTCTAGCTGAGCAATCTGTTGCTTGGGGCACTTATTTTCTTGACAAATCTCAGCACTCTTTAAACACAGCTCTTGATAGGTATATGCTAACTCCTCATAAGTTACTTCTCCATCACTAGAATCATCATCAGAAACCACAGCTCCTGTTAAAGCTCTCACATGCTTTGCCGACTCGCCTTCACTTTCACTATCAGAGTCAGACCAGGAAACTGTCATGCCCTTCTTCTGCTTTTTCAAGAAGGTGGGACATTCTTTCTTGACATGTCCATACCCTTCACACTCAAAGCACTGCACTCCTTTGTCTTGGGCAGTTTTCTCTTCATCCTTCTTGCTGGTGTCAGAAGTCATGTTCTTGACATTAGGCCTGGAGTTATTATTCATTCTCTTGAATACTTTGGTGAACTGTCTTCCCAACATCACTATGGCCTGAGACAGATCCTCCTGGGATTCAGATTTCTTCTCTTTCTCTTCTTCACCATTTGTCACCAGGGCTATATTCTTTGGCTTCTTTTCTGGTTCTTCCTCATTCAACCCAAGCTCAAAGGTTTAAAGAGATCCAATGAGCTCATCAACTCTCATCTTGTTGATGTCTTGTGATTCTTCAATGGCAGTAACCTTCATCTTATACTTCTTAGGTAGGGACCTAAGGATCTTCCTCACAAGCTTTTCATCTGACATCTTCTCACCAAGAGCACTAGATGCATTGGCCAGCTCAAGAACACTCATGGGGAAATCATGAATAGTCTCATCATCCTTCATCTTCAGGATTTCAAATTTTTATGTTAAAATCTGAAGTCGTGACATCTTGACTCTAGATGTTCCTTCATGAGTAGCCTACAAGATATCCCACGCTTCTTTAGCAACTTCACAGGTATTGATTAACCTGAAGATAATCTTATCCACTCCATTGAAGATAGCATTTAGAGCTTTGGAATTTCCAAGGGCGAGCTCATCTTCCTCCTTGGTCCATTCTTCTTCAGGCTTTGGCTTAGAGGTGCCTTCTCTATCTTTGCCAGCATCATCCTTCTCACACATGACAGGATCTTTCCATTCTTTAATAACAGCCTTCCAAGCCCTATTGTCCAAGGATTTTAAGAAGGTGGTCATCCTTGGCTTCCAATAGTCATAATTGGATCCATCCAAAATAGGGGGTCTGTTGACGAATCCTCCAACTTCTTTGTCCATCTTTACACCAGAAAGTAACTTCCCTAGATCTCACCCAGAGATAGACAGGATGCCTGCTCTGATACCAATTGAAATTCTGGTATCAGACTTGTGATGTTAAGGTGTGATGTCACAACAACACACTCTGTACAATGGACAGCAATAACAGTAAAATAACACCAAGAATTGTTGACCCAGTTCGGTTACAACCAACCTACTCTAGGGGCTACCAAGCCAGGGATGGAATTCACTACTTGTAGATATAATTTACAGACTCAACAACCCGTTGACAATCTCCTAAACTTATACTCTACTAATGACTTCCTACCTAAGAAACCACTTAGGTATGAGAACACCACTCAATCCCTTACAAACACTCAAAGAACCCACTTTGAGTACCCTTGATCTTACTTCCTAGCTTCGATCAAATCACACAACTCTCTTTGCTTCACAGCTTTAGAGAGGACAAAAACTCAACACCTATTCAAACCCTAGAATAGTGTAAATACAAGCACTTTAAACAGACTCTAGACACTAAGCCTCCAGCTCTTAATCTTCTGAATGTTTTCTGTCGCATTTTTTCTTTGGTCTTGTGCGCTTTATATAGCTTCCTGAATTGGGCTTGGACTTCTCACAATATTTGATCAGATTTGTTAATTAAAACTGAATCTTCAAAACAGATTTTATCCCCAAAATCTTTTTAAATCTTCAACCTTTTAATTCTCCAACAGATCTGCAATCAAATCTCCCATGTAACAGAAAATATCTATCCCAAGATATTCTCATCCAATGAGTCAACCACTCTCCACAATTCCAGCTAACACGCGTGCCCTGACAACATCTGCACCTGCTGTTGTTAATTTTGCAGATCTGATGTTACAACATCACCTGTGTGACATCAGACATCCAACTTCAGCACTTAACTACTTAACACAACCCAGTGTTAAGACTTCAATGTTGCAACATCAGCACCTTGACATCAACATTGAATATACTTTGTTTTACCAAAATTCCAGCCAATCCAGGAACTAACAATCTCCCCCTTTGGATAATTTTGGCTAAAACACTTTCTGCACTCTGCAATCAACTTCTGCACTCTGCAATCAACTTCTGCACTCTGCACCTTCAGAGATTTCAGCAGCAGAATAATCTTCATAAATTTGAAACTCATAATCAGCAGCAGTTTGATAATCTTCAAAGTCTTCATCACTTGATCTGCTGCAGCACCATCTTCATTATTGACAACAGCCAATTGGTGCTCCCCCTTGAAACATGAACCAGCATCACAGCTGTTCAGTAGCTCATAATGTGCAGCACATTACTCCCCCTAGATGTCTGCTTGGCTGCACTCTTCAAATGTCATGATATCTTCAAAAGTTCAGTCAAAACTCCCCCTTAATGCAGCAACAATTTATCAACTAAACACCTTTTAGCAGCACCAATTTATCTCCCTCTGCATCACATTAGCAGGATATGGCAATAATACTCTTGACTATCTTGGCTATTTTCTCCCCCTTTTTAGCCACAATTAGGCAAACTTCTATAAGAAGCCCTATTAACTATAGTCAGTACACCCTAGCTCTCATTGTTAGCCTCTCAGTTAGTAAACAGGCAAAACAAATCATAGAAGGAAACTAAAAACATAAACAGTGCATAAAACAGCACAATATTCAAATTACAAACCCAGCATAGCAAAAAAAAACGAAACTAAAAACTACTGAAGGCAAGAGAAGATAAGCTAGTCTTCTTCGGAACCAGATTGTTCTCCAGGATTCTCTTCCTCCTCCTCAGAGCTATCCCCACTGGCATCAACTTCATCTTCCTCAGAGCCATCAACATTGTTCTCAACATCATCACCACTGTTCAGTTCCAACTGCTGGATCAGCTTTTCAAGTCTCTCTTTTCTAACCAAACTGGTACTTATGACTGCATCAAGGTCTTTGCACATGGTCTTCAATTCTTCGATCAGTTCAGCCTTTGTAGTCTTCTTCTTGACTTCAGCAGTTGAAGTTAGACCAATGTCTGGAACATGATGTCCTGAAAATAGTTTAGGGTGTAGGGACAAGGTTGTCTTCCTCTGGCAGGCTATGTCTGAACTTGTTAAAGTTTCAGGATGTTGCTCCAAGATGATACCACACACAAGAGATGGGAATGCTATGGGTAACTTGATAGCGTTTATTTCAGCATGTTTGTAGCTGCCGTAGTCAAACTTAATCTTCTTCCCGATAGTACAGATAAACCTTCCCAATCCAATAGTGATAGTTGTCTTGTGGTTTGTTGGCACCCAGTTGGCAGCACCAATTCTGTGAAGAATTGCATACTTGATGCTAAGTTTACTAGCTGGCAACTTCCTTTTCAATGGCCAAACCCTTATCTGACCAGCTGTAATCTCTTTACATATATCATTATCAGTCATCTCAAGTTCACTATACTCTTCATCATCTCTTCCTAGATACTTATTGATAGTACTAGGAGAGAAATTAATGCACTTTCCTCTCACATAAACTTTCATGAAATCAATGCTCTTTTTATCAGTAATATTTCTAGCAATGTTGACAACAAATTCTTTGACAAGACTTTCATAGCACTTAGGAAACTTGGTCACAGTTTTTACCAATCCAGCCTCAGTAATCAGCTCCATGATATCCTTTATTTCTAAAGCTTCTTTCCCAAGCTCCCTCTCTAGGGCCAGTCTTCTCTGACATACAAATTTCCATAACGATGCACTGCTGGCATAATGAAAGGAAATGTTGTCGACTGGAACTTCAGGTACTTTGTCAGAGATTCTCTTCAAAATTATCCTCCTGATAGGTGTGATGTCATGAACATCATCCTCATCATCACGGTCAGAATTAGAGTCTTCCCTTATTTTCCTCTTTTTGGATTTCACAGCCACTTTGCTCCATGGCTTGGTTGGACCAACATCAATTTTCTTCTTGCCTTCAGACTTCTTTGGAGAGGATCCAACAGTCTTTCCTTTCCTTGTCTTCAATCTCTTAGCAATACTTGGGACAGCTTTTCCAATGATTTCATCATCGGATAAGTCAACTACATAAATCACATCCTCATTCTTTTCTTCCCCAGCAGGTGAAGTTCCAACATCTTCCTTAACATTAGCTTCCTCCTGTACATCATCTGATTCAGGAAGAATGGTTGAGAGGGGCTCAATGTCCATGGGATTGGATGCTGAACCTTCGTCAGGGGAAACCCTAGCTCTTTCTTTTTTGGAATTCTGACACTCAGATTTCTTGGATGGAGACGCCATGACTCTTTTCAGTGAGAGTTGATTCTTGAAGTCGAAGGAGTTGATTCGTTGCGAGAGCAGAGCTTTGAAGACGCGTGATGTTGTAGTACCGGGAAAGGGAGTTCTGAGGCTAGAAGCTTGATTTGGAGTGTCAATGTCTTTTTCCCTCCACAAAAACTTTCCTTTTAAAACACTCACATTAGAACTTGTTAACTTTGAGTGACCTTTCAGCATCCTGATGTCATAGTCTGATGTTATAACATCAACTTGTACATCACTAGTTGAATCTCCTTCAAGAGAGCTCCACTGATAACAATTGTCTTTGGTTCTGGCACCCTTCATAACAATCTAATTATGCTCATCAGAAACCACACAATCATGCTTGGTGTAGTTTACCTTGTAACCTTCATCACACAACTGGCTTATGCTGATCAGATTTGCACTTAAGCCATTGACAAACATAACATTGTCAAGTTCAGGTCTACCATCACCTTGCACTTTCCCAACTCCTGCAACAACACCTTTTCCTCCATTGCCAAATATGACCTCATGAGAGGGGCAAGGTCTAAGATCATTAAACATGGATCTACATCCAGACATGTGCTTGGAACACCCACTGTCAAAATACCATGTTCCTTCTTTATCCCCCATGTGAGCCAATAAGCACTTCACCTTCTCCTTAGGTACCCATTGTTTAACAACTTTGGGCCTGTGCTCTCTCCATCTGTTTTGAGGTTGAGGGTATCCATGCAGCTTGTAGCAAGAGTACTGCATATGTCCAAATCTTCCACAATAATAGCATCTCACCCTTTCATCTCTGAATCGTCTGCCATGATGAGATTGCTTATGCTGCCATCCATAATGTGGTCTCCTCCTACCATAACTGCCCTGCCATCTATTATGTTGATATCTTCTCCCATAAGACGGCTGCGAATGCTGTTTCCTGGATTGTCTCCCATGATGGTGTGGCTTTCTTCTTCCATAGATATAAGGAACAACATTGGTGTATCCATAACCATAACCATACCAGTTGTCCTGATGTTGAGATATCTGATGAGACATGTGCTGTTTGATCTGAGCAGCTTGCATGCTCTCATGGTATTGTGGGGGCATATACTGACTAGCTCCCTGTGGCTGCTTTCTCTTCTGATAGGGACCAGTCTTCTTCTCAATCTTCTTAGGTTGTGAAACATCAGCTTTCTTAGGGGTAGGATCCTGCTTCTTTGGCTGATGTTGAGACGAAGGTTGTGACACTTCCTTCTTTGAACCTGAAGTGCTTCCTTCTGAAGTTCCCTTGTCTTCAGCCACATAACCTATCCCAGCTTTGTCTCCAGCAGCTTTTTCTGACTGAAGTATCTTGTCAAGTGTGTCTGTACCACAACTCAGCATCCTAACAGACTTGGTCATTTGATCAAGGTGAGCTCTAACCAGCACCACTTCATTTTCCAGATCTGTCTTTTCATTCTCTAGCTGAGCAATCTGTTGCTTGTGGCACTTGTTTTCTTGACAAATCTCAGCACTCTTTAAACACAGCTCTTGATAGGTAGATGCTAACTCCTCATAAGTTACTTCTCCATCACTAGAATCATCATCAGAAACCACAGCTCCTATTAAAGCTCTCACATGCTTTGCTGACTCGCCTTCACTTTTACTATCAGAGTCAGACCAGGAAACTGTCATGCCCTTCTTCTGCTTTTTCAAGAAGGTGGGATATTCTTTCTTGACATGTCCATACCCTTCACACTCAAAGCACTGCACTCCTTTGTCTTGGGCAGTTTTCTCTTCATCCTTCTTGCTGGTGTCAGAAGTCATGTTCTTGACATTAGGCCTGGAGTTATTATTCATTCTCTTGAATACTTTGGTGAACTGTCTTCCCAACATCACTATGGCCTGAGACAGATCCTCCTGGGATTCAGATTTCTTCTCTTTCTCTTCTTCACCATTTGTCACCAGGGCTATACTCTTTGGCTTCTTTTCTGGTTCTTCCTCATTCAACCCAAGCTCAAAGGTTTAAAGAGATCCAATGAGCTCATCAACTCTCATCTTGTTGATGTCTTGTGATTCTTCAATGGCAGTAACCTTCATCTTATACTTCTTAGGTAGGGACCTAAGGATCTTCCTCACAAGCTTTTCATCTGACATCTTCTTACCAAGAGCACTAGATGCATTGGCCAGCTCAAGAACACTCATGTGGAAATCATGAATAGTCTCATCATCCTTCATCTTCAGGCTTTCAAATTTTGATGTTAAAATCTGAAGTCGTGACATCTTGACTCTAGATGTTCCTTCATGAGTAGCCTGCAAGATATCCCACGCTTCTTTAGCAACTTCACAGGTATTGATTAACCTGGAGATATTCTTATCCACTCCATTGAAGATGGCATTTAGAGCTTTGGATTTTCCAAGGGCGAGCTCATCTTCCTCCTTGGTCCATTCTTCTTCAGGCTTTGGCTTAGAGGTGCCTTCTCTATCTTTGCCAGTATCATCCTTCTCACACATGACAGGAGCTTTCCATTCTTTAATAACAGCCTTCCAAGCCCTCCTGTCCAAGGATTTTAAGAAGGTGGTCATCCTTGGCTTCCAATAGTCATAATTGGATCCATCCAAAATAGGGGGTCTGTTGACGAATCCTCCAACTTCTTTGTCCATCTTTACACCAGAAAGTAACTTCCCTAGATCTCACCCAGAGATAGACAGGATGCCTGCTCTGATACCAATTGAAATTCTGGTATCAGACGTGTGATGTTAAGATGTGATGTCACAACAACACACTCTGTACAATGGACAGCAATAACAGTAAAATAACACCAAGAATTGTTGACCCAGTTCGGTTACAACCAACCTACTCTGGGGGCTACCAAGTCAGGGATGGAATTCACTACTTGTAGATATAATTTTCAGACTCAACAACCCGTTGACAATCTCCTAAACTTATACTCTACTAATGACTTCCTACCTAAGAAACCACTTAGGTATGAGAACACCACTCAATCCCTTACAAACACTCAAAGAACCCACTTTGAGTACCCTTGATCTTACTTCCTAGCTTCGATCAAATCACACAACTCTCTTTGCTTCACAGCTTTAGAGAGGACAGAAACTCAACACATATTCAAACCCTAGAATTGTGTAAATACAAGCACTTTAAATAGACTCTAGACACTAAGCCTCCAGCTCTTGATCTTCTGAATGTTTTCTGTCGCTTTTTTTCTTTGGTCTTGTGCGCTTTATATAGCATCCTGAATTGGGCTTGGACTTGTCACAATATTTGATCAGATTTGTTAATTAAAACTGAATCTTCAAAACAGATTTTATCCCCAAAATCTTTTTAAATCTTCAATCTTTTAATTCTCCAATAGATCTGCAATCAAATCTCCCATGTAATAGAAAATATCTATCCCAAGATATTCTCATCCAATGAGTCAATCACTCTCCATAATTCCAGCTAACACGCATGCCCTAACAACATATGCACCTGCTGTTGTTAATTCTGCAGATCTGATGTTACAACATCACCTGTGTGACATCAGACATCCAACTTCAGCACTTAACTACTTAACACAGCCCAGTGTTAAGACTTCAATGTTGCAACATCAGCACCTTGACATCAACATTGAATATACTTTGTTTTACCAAAATTCCAGCCAATCCAGGAACTAACAAGGGGTAACCATAAAAACTTAGAAATTTTTCTAAGTTATGGAACAAAGTGGCTAGGGTACCAACTTTGGAGGATCATAACTCCTAAACCACAAGGCCATTTTTCCCCATCCAAAGCTGGATTTGTAGCTCTCATGGCCCTCTGCAAAAGGTTCAAACACAACTCATTCTTATTCCTCATGGATTTTAAGTTATGGAATGATCAAAATCACAAAAAGTGAAAATGTCACTTTTTTCCAACACTTAGTGAAATTTTCACTAAGTCAGAATCTGTCTTACTTTTTTCCAAATGTAGGGGCATTTTTCACTTGGATCCAAAAAGTATCAAAACCAATTATGATCAAACAGTTGTTGTATCATATGAGGGCTTTCCAAAATGGCCAAGAACTCCATCAAAGTCCACTTGAGCCATGAGATATGACAATGCCAATATTCCTTGCTGCAAACTGTCATGGCAAGGCAGAATTTGGAGTTTTGCTCAATTTGCTCAAATTTTGCAAAGGACAAGCAACTCTATCCATCTGAACACCTTAAGGGGGGACCAAGGAGGAACCAACTCTGATCCCAAGCCTCCCAAGTCTTTGGAACCAAAAATAGCATGCCAAACCTAGAAATGCCTAAAAGAGGGACAAGACTCCAATTTTGGATTGGAGCATTCAATGGATGCACCAAGGTGGCCTGGACTGATCCATTTCTAACTGATTTCAGTCAAGACTTATCCAAGACCAAGGGGACCAGCATCCTGTGCCCTAACCTCTAGTCAATGGCTAGAGGAGACTTGGATTCTCGTTGCTCAACATTGGCCAAACCTCTGCTGCAGTTGCCATTCACTATTGCAGCTAAAACAAACTTGCTCTACTATAAATAGAGCTCAATTGTGTTCAGTTTGAGTACACCAAAGCACTACAACACTTGCTTTCCTCAAAATCTCTTTCTCTAGGCAAAAATACCTTCTTTAGCAAGGTAACTCTGAGTTTTTGAGTTAGAGAGCATTTCCATCACAGCTCATGATCCAAACACATCCAATATATCATATCTAAGCTGTCCAAACTCTCACAAGTGACCTGTAACACCAAAATCACAAAGTCACCTCTCAAAACCTCAAAATAGGACTTTTGTGCATTTTTCAAGCCATGTCTTGATTCAGTCACTTTCCAAACCAGATAAAACCTCAAACACACTCCAAATATCATCCTTGAACTGTCCCAAATGGTTCCCCCATCTGGAACACCATTTGAGAGAGTTGTTATTTTGGCCATTTTTGCCCCTTTTGCAAGAAAGAGCTCAAACTTGTTCCTGAGGTTTCCAGCTGATTCCAACCATCCTAAAAGCTTCTAAGAGATCATTTGAGGTTGTTCAAAGCATGAAATCATTTCTGGAACAAGTGGCTTGGCAGATTGCACAAAAGCTCCAAAAAAAGGTAAGCATCACAACTTGGATTCTTTGAACCATGCTTTCTTTTGATGTCCTCTGATCATGCATCTCTTATACATGTTATATGTATTGTGTTTGCACCAATTTATCATGTAATTCATGCTTGTACCAAGAGATGGCATAGAAAATGCAAATCATGGTCTATTTCAAAACCACTATCGGGTTTTTCAATAGGAGCATGATCTGAAAAAAATACCACCACCATTGGATTTCTTGTGAAATTCTAGGCAGGATAGACCTAAATTTTGTCCCAATCCATGGAGAAATGAGAAAGTTATGGCCTTCACGTTTTCAACCAAAATCTTGCCTTGCCTTGCCTTGGGCCAGGCCAAAAACAAGGCAAGCCTTGTATATTTGTGGTTGTGTTTCTATCAACGGATGTATCACCACCCTAGTTGTAAGGCGCGCGCCCTATACACAAGAGGTCTGGGGTTCGAATCCCCCTCGCCCCAGATCCTCTTTTTGCTATTTTCTCCACTTTTTTATTGTTTTTCTTATTATTTTTAATGATTTGAAAAATTAATAACTCCCTCAATTTTAATTATTTTTTATTGGTTTTTTTGCAAAAAATCACAAAAATGTTGAAATATTTTATTCCAAAAAAAAATTAAATTTATATTAGTTATTTAATATAATTAGTATTTTTGTGAATAAATTCCTTTTTAATTGTTTTTAAGCATTTAAAAGTGAATATTTACTATGAAAATCAAAACTAAATGAGTTTTAATTTATCTTGTGATAAAAACCTCATTTTTCAAACCCTCAACAAAAATCACAAGTGGTTTATTCAAACTTATTTGGTATTTTATAATTTTTATTTGATTTTCTTTAAATATTTCCTTTTAAAAGAAAACAAATTTAGGGTTTCCTTGATTTTCACTCAAACAAATCATTTTCAAACACTCATGGGCCTCTAATAGAGTGTAAGACCCAATCCCCTTTTAACGAAAAACTTTTTGGGCCTCAGATATTGTATAAGTCCCTCTGCGTTAAAAGAAAATCTCGGCGCGATCGCCAGTTCAAAAATCAAACCCTTTGGGCCTACCCTCGTGTTATAAGCCCCACTCTTTAAAAATCATTGGGCCTCTAGTAGAGTGTAAGACCCAACCTTTTTTGAAAACCAAAATAATTTGGGCCTCAGTGTATTGTATAAGTCCCGATACCATCAAAAAGTTCGACGCGATCGTCGCCTTTTAAAACAAAACCCTTTGGGCCTACCCTCGTGTTATAAGCCCCATTATTTTTCTTTAAACACCTTTGGGCCTCTTGAGAGAGTGTAAGACCCATCCCTTTGTACAGAAAACCTTTTTGGGCCTCAGTCACTTGTATAAGTCCCTGTACAAAACAACAGTGCAATCACTGATAAAACCTTGGGCCTCTCCTTGAGCTGTAAGCCCCAACAATCTCTTCAAAGCACTTTCTCCTTTAATTTTGAATATAATATTGTTATCAAAGCTTTCTTTGTTGAACAAACTAACCAAACAACATGGAAGCTTTACAACCGAGTAAGTGTTCACCCGCTTTCTTTATCTGCTTTCATATATATAACTGTATTGTGGGGCTGCTCACTGTAAGTCTTCTTTCACAAACTTTTATATACTCGTCAAATATCAATTGTGTAATACTAGTATAGTTATTTAGAGTTTTCCCCGACAACTACGTCTAGCACTAGGTAAAGCCCTGTTGGTCACTCTTAAATACAAATAAAACTAGATCCCCATAGGATTACCAGACACAGTCTTCCCTCCTCTTGGGGTTAAACAATATGGAGACGTGAAAGGCAACATTCTCGGTGAACCCTTTCTCAGACTGTCACTCTTAGAAATTGTCAAAGAAACTCTAACTCCCCAGAGATGATCTTTTCTCCGTGAATGGCATCTCTTGAGTTTCTTCCAAATTCTCAGACTTTCCTGGCTTGATCTATTCTCGGTGAATGGCATATCTTGAACTTCTCGGGGTTTGGGAACCCGCAGGCTTCTTAAAAGCATCCCCACCTCCTCTTGGGCATTGTACAAGGACCCTTCGGCTTCTTAAAAGCTCTCATGCCTTCTCTTGGGCTTAGTACAAGGACCCAAAGACCTCTACATGTATAGGAACAGAACCTAGTCATCAATTTGCTAGAGCTGTCTTTCTGAGTCAAGTGTCAGACCAGTTAATGGGTTGACCTTCATCCCTTAATATACCAGCCTTCTCTTGGGCATCATACAAAGATCATTCACTACCTGAGAATCAATTTCTCAAAACACCCGTAGACTTGGACAGTCTCAATACCCTTTGGATTTTCCATTTCCTTAAAGAACAGGAAATCTCCCTGATCCTCTGATCAATCTCAAAGTACAACATTACCCATATAAGAACTGATTTTCTCTTTTAACCAACATACTGGACCTGTCACTAAATTGAAACAGACACCAGCACCCTAGCCTCCTCTTGGGCTTTGTACAATGATTCTCCCCAGCGGAGTTGACCCTTTTAGCCTCCATCTCGGGCTTCGTACAAGATACCAAATCACTCTCTTGTTGAGTATAAAAGGCTCTCTTGTTGAGTCAACCCCCTTTTAGGCTGCATCTCGGGCTTCGTATGAGATACAAAAACATTATCTTGTTGATTATAAAAGACTCTCTTGTTAAGTCAAACATTTTCAGCCTCCCTCTCGGGCTTCGTACGAGATACAAAGACTCTCTTGTTGAGTCAAGCGCCTTTAGCCTCCGTCTTGGGCTTCATACAAGACATATACAAAAGCACTCTCTTGTTGAGTCAACCATTTTAGCCCCTCTCTCGGGCTTCGTACGAGACACATAAAAACACCCTCTTATTGGGTCAATAGCCTCCTCTTAGGCTTTGTATAAGGAAACCCCGGTTGAGTCAATCAACCTTTTAGCATCAAAATTTATGCCTCGTTCACAGTATACAAACATCAACAACTACTTTTCCCCCATCTAATTGCTGTGAGCTGCAAGCCTCTGGATTATTTACATCCACGCCACTGTCCCTCTTTTAGCATGAGAAATTCCTAAGGAAAGATGGCATTGCTCTAAACTGAGTTAAAGTCTTCTCCTTCAAGTTAAAAATCCCCTATAAAGGAAATTAAGGCATTGCTGGATTCACATATCCCAGTCAAAGTAATTCTCCTTTATAATCAGTCACCCAACAGTTGTGACAAACATACCCCCTTTAGAGATGACAAATTCTCTCTAAATTCAAAACACTTTAGCTTCACATCTTGGGCTTCGAACAAGATACAAACCACCTTTAGCTTCACGTCTTGGGCTTTGAACAAGACACCAAAATGACCTTTTTCCTCCCATAGAATAGGAGGAACTACGATCGCTCTGATTTCCCTGTTTCGTTAAATGGGAATACGTAGGCATAAGATTGCAAAAGAATTTTAGCGAGCACACTAATCAAAAACCCAAAATCCCGTACCTTCATACATCAATCGAAAAGCATTAGTCCTAACATCCTCACAAATAGTCCCGTCATTTCATTCTTAAATAAGCAGAGAGAGGCCCACAATCTAAACCGCATCTGTAAACCAACAGTCATATGTTTAAACTCAGTATGCAAGCAGGGTTAATTGGAGACATCTATTTCCCTTCCTTAGTCAGCTTCAATAGGATAAAAAATGAATCGACCTGTAGTACCCCAGAGCGACAGTGCTTAAGAACCACGTCCAAAATCGCTCGCTACAGAAATAAACACATGAACCTTGGAAAATTCTTGAGAAACAAGTCATCCAATCTTTGAGTTATCTTTGATAAAATGGAGTTGAATGATACTTGAGACTCCATGATTTGACATTAGAGGTCATGCTTTTATGAATAGAATTTTAAAATCAATGATTGACCACACTTTGACTTGAGGATCACAAACCCTAGCTGAGGGTACATTCACTTGATGCTCTTGATTCCAAACCCTACCTTGCAAAAGAAACAAAAGGGGACAAAGCATATTTTTTGTATTTTGATTAGAGGTTAGTGAAATATAAATCATATAAGTACAAAAAGAAAGATACACAAAGAGGTGCTCGATGATCTGTGCAAAGGCAAACTCAAAGGTGGAAGGGTTAAGAGACAACCAAGTGTTGTGATCTGGATGCATTGTAAAGATGAAAATGAGGTGGGATCTTAGGGGTAAAAGTTAGGGTATGACACACCTATCTTGCAGGTTACACCCCCTGGATTTGGCTCTTTTACTTCTTTTTTTCCTTTATTTTGTTTATTACTTGTTTTTTCTATATTCTTTTGGTATAGTTTTTTATGCATTTTAACATGAAAATACCTTTAAAAAAATAGTATGCTTAAATGAGTGATTAGGTTAATTGATATTAGTGTTAATCTCCATTTTGAAAAATAAAAAATTAATAAAAATGTTGCATTGTTAAGAATTTAATCACTAATTTTAGGCTGATTTTCAATTAATCCTTATAATTTATTTGTTTCACATTAGTTTCTTGATTAACCTTTAATTGTGTATTTGATTTTAGGTAATACCCTTAGGAGTATCCATTTCATTTCTTTCAATTTGATATGGTTGTATTGTGTGCTAATAACTTTAGTATTTTACACACCTGTTTGGTTATTTTTGTTTTTAATGGTTGTTTGTGTGGTCCATTTCCTTACCTTGTAGTGGTGTATGCTTGTATGGATGTGATTCTTGTGTGGGTTATGATTCATTCCCCCATTGTGGGTAAAATATTCTCAATCCCCATGAAAATGTATTGGTTTATGATTCATCCCCCCCCCCCCCATTATGTGTAAAATGTCCCCCCGATCCCATGTACATGTAATAGCGTAGGATTTACCTTTCTTTACCGCTTTCTTTTGCATGTTAATAAACAAGATAAAACCAAAACGATGAAAACAACCTTTTTTTAAAGACAAAAATAAACTTGATCCAACGTCAAGTATTTTCCAAAACAAACTCCATTGAACGCAATGCGAGTGCTTGATCCAACGTCAAGTATCCCTTCCATTCCATTCACACATTTCACATTTCAAAACTTCAAACACTTGATCCAACATCAAGTCATTTTCAAAACATTTTCACAATAAACTGGATAAAAAAGGATGGGGTGTACGTACTTGTGCACACCATTTCTCAAGTATTTGGGTTGTCGGCCCTACTTAAATTGTGGCCCAATGCTTGTCTTCCATTCAAAATACTTAAAATAAAACGATTTTAATTCGGTACTCATAGGGCAAAAAAGAGAGGTTAAGATACCATTGTCCTTTCAACTCCCGAGTATTCTAATTACCGACCGTACTTAGCATGTGGTATTCACCTTCTGTCTTCTTTTGGGCTGATTAGAGCTGCATTCTGGGTCTCTATTCTTGCTTATCACTACTTGATCATAGTAGCCAAGTCCTCTGACATCTCCAGCATTCCTCCCAAACTGTAGTATCTCATTTAGTACATCAGAACTGATGTTGAGCATCCTAACAGTTTTGGTTACATTGTTAAGTTTAGAGTTAAGCACAACAACTTCCTCTTTAAGATTAGAGATGACACCAAGATGTTTCAATCTTTCTGCCTCAAGAAGCATAATAACCTTATGTTGATCCTCTCCTAGCTAGTAGACTTCAGTACATCTTGTGTACAGCTCCTTGTAGGAGTTCATCGGATCATTATATAAGAGATCTCCAATTTTTTATTCTATATCAGAGTCAAATGCCCCTGTAAGAGCAGAAACCTATTTAGGTGATTCTTCATCACTTGCAGAATCATCTTCAGAACAAGATGTAGTAAAGCCTTTCTTTTCTTTCTTGAGAAAAGTAGGACACTCAGATTTAATGTGTCCAAATCCCTCACATTCAAAGCACTTGATCCCTTTTCCTTTGTCATCTTTCTCTTCATACTTAGAGTTCCTTCCAAATTCATTCCTCTTATGGTTGTTGAATGACTGAGACTTGACATTAGCTCTTGACTCTCCCTCCATCTTCTTCAGCAATTGACTGTATTGTTTCCCCAGAAACACAACGGCCTTAGACATCTCTTCCTTGGAGTTTGTCTTTCCTTCATCACGATTAGACACCAAGGATAAGATTTTATTTTTCTCAGTCTTTTCATTCAGTGTCATTTCAAAAGTTTGTAGGGAACCCATGAGTTCATCTACCTTCAAGGTATTGATGTCTTGAGCCTCTTCGATGGCTGTCACCTTCATGTCAAACTTTTTAGGAAGAGATCTTAGGATTTTTTGGACAAGCTTTACTTCTAGAATCTTTTCTCCAAGATCACTTGAAGTATTGGCAATGTACACAATATTCATATGAAATTCTTGAATACTCTCATCCTCCTTCATCCTCAAGTTCTCAAACTTGGACGTGAGAAGTTGAAATCTTGAGGATTTAACTCTAGAAGTTCCTTCATGATCAGTCTTCAAGATCTCCCATGCATCCTTGGCAACAGTGCAGTTCTTGATCAGTTTGAAGATGTTCTTGTCCACACCATTGAACAAGGCATTCAATGCTTTGGAGTTGCCTTGAGCAAGCTTATCATCTTCGTCATCCCATTCTTCTTCGGGTTTTAGCTCATCAGTAATCTTCCCATCCTTGTCTTTGGTCTTTGGTGGATCCCACCCTTTGACCCCAGACTTCCAAGCTTTACCATCCATATACTTGATAAATTCCACCATGCGCACTTTCCAATGTTCATAATTGGAACCATCAAGTATGGGTGGTCTATTTAAAATTCCTCCTTCTTTATCCATTGAACCAGAAAGTATCGTCCCTGAATCTCACCCAGATACAGAGCATGATGCCTGCTCTGATACCAATTGAAATTCTGGTAAAGTAGATCACTAAGATGTCGGACAGGATGTCGTGACACTTGATCTCTACTTTTCACACAAGGATAATAAGGAGCAGAATACAAACAACAGAAAGCAAAAAGACACACAAGAATTGTTAACCCAGTTTGATGAACAACAACACATACGTCTGGGGGCTACCAAGCCAGGAATGAAATCCACTAAGCAGTATTAGTTCTAAGCTAAACTCCACCGTTTACAACTTGTCACCTAATCACTGCCCTTGCTATATTTCTACCTAAGACACTCCTAGGTATGAGACCATTCTCAATTCCCTTTCAATCACAACAGTGACTGAACAATTACAACTCAATAAAACTGTCCAACTCAGGTATTCACGCAATACAAGAGAGGCTCACAAAAGTACAAACCCTAGTATTCACTAAGAGCTGTGTATCTTCTCTGCTTATTCTAGGTTAAATCCATCCTATTTATAACAATAAAGAAGACTGGATTTGGGCTTCAGGATCGCAGCAATACAACTCCACAGAATCTGCACCTTATTATTCTCTAGAATAGTTTCTTCAATCCTAAGTTTTCTAAAGTGTCTCCACACTTAGAAACTACATCTTCCATTTAGAATCAGAATCTTTGATTCCTCAATCGTGGACGCCACCTAGGAAAAATAAACATTCCCATAAAAATTGGAAACCAAATAACAGTTATCCCAAACTGTAACAGACAAAGATGTCGAATCAACAGATAAGACATCTTGTCTAACATCTTACTCCTCAGCTAGTTCAGCATGTTAGGACATCTTGTCCAACATCTTTCTGTTAAGTTAGTTTTACCAAAATTGATGCCAACCTCAAAGGCTTGGACTCATCAATAGGCAAGGAAATTTTAGAGGATCAAGAAGGAACAAAGGTCGTGCTGACTCATCATCCAGACAAAAGAAGCAGAGTTCTGGAAAAAAAGTCATCTGTTATGAGTGTAATGAGTCAGGTCATTACAAGAACGAGTGTCCAAAGCTTAAGAAAGACAACAAGCCTAAGAAGAACTTCTCCAAAGCCAAGAAGGGACTCATGGCAACTTGGGATGACTCTGATTCTGAAGAAGAGGATTCTGATGAAAAACAGGCAAATGTTGCGCTAGTGGCAACAACAATTGACGCTGAAGTCTCTGGAGAACCAGAAGACAAAATGCTATCAGAACCAGAATCAGACTCAGACTCCGAATCAGAGGTATTATCTAAACTCTCTCGTTGTGAATTAGAGTTATGTCTTTCAGAAATGCTGGAAAAATATCAAACTCTTCAAAGTAAATACAAGGATCTTAAAAAATCCCATGTAATTGCTTCTAAAGCTAGAGATAAGCTTGAGCAGAATAATTCTTCTCTAAGTGAAAATATTTTCTCTTTAAAAAATAGTAACTATGCTTTGAAAAGAAAAATTTCCAAACTAGAAGAAGAATTAGTCTCTAATGTCTCTGACACTAGTTGTGTCAACAAGTATGATAGAGCATTCCAGTACTTTCTGGCTAAAAGCATAGATAGAAGAAAAATAGCTTCCATGATCTATAGAGTTAGCAGAAATGGCAAAAAAGGTTTGGGGTATACAAAAACATTTGAAATTGACGAAAGTCAGCCTGTACAACCAAAGCCTCTTTATGACCATTTTGTACCTTCTGGCACTGAGCTTGATTGTTCTGAGCTTGCACAAAAACCCCCTCCGACGCAGAAATCTATTTCTAAACCTAAATATCATGCACAAATTCCACTTGATTATCCTGTTGTACATAAACCTAAGGTACCTAAGGATAAGATAATTTATGTTGCAGATATCCTTAGCAGCTCAGTTGAAACACCAATCATGGTACCTGGATAGTGGTTGCTCGCGACACATAACGAGAAGAAGGCATATGTTCCAAAGTCTGGAACTTAAGCTTGGAGGCTTCGTTGGTTTCAGAGGAAACCAGAAGGCTAAAATCATTGGCTCTGGAACTGTTGGTAATGGTAAACTTCCTTCTATTACTGATGTTCTTCTGGTCGATGATTTGATGCATAACTTATTGTCAATTAGTTAACTTAGTGACAATGGTTATGAAATCATTTTTAATTAAAAGTCCTGTAAGGCTTTCAGTCAGAAAGATGGCTCAATCCTTTTTATCGAAAAGAGGAAAAACAACATTGACAAGATTAGCCTTTCTGATCTCTGTGAACAGAATGTCAAATGCTTAATGTCTGTTAATGAGGAGAAATGGGTATGGCATAGACGTTTGGGCCATGTTAGCACGAGGAGGATTTCTCAGCTAAATAAGCTTGAACTAGTCAAAGGCTTACCAAATCTGAAGAATTCTTAAGATGCTCTTTGTGAAGCATGTCAGAAAGGAAAGTTCTTTAAAACTTCCTTCAAAGCAAAAAATGTTGTGTCCACCTCTAGACCGTTAGAACTTCTACACATTGATTTGTTTAGACCAGTGAAAACTGCTTTAATCAGTGGAAAGAAGTATGGATTAGTTATCGTTGATGACTATAGTCGTTGGACATGGGTAAAATTCTTGAAACACAAAGATGAGTCACATTCTGTGTTCTCTACCTTTTGCTCACAAGTGCAAACAAAGAAGCATTGCAAAATAGTCAGAGTCAGAAGTGATCATGGTGGAGAATTCGAGAACAGATACTTTGAGAATCTTTTTGATTCCCATGGCATTTCCCATGATATCTCCTATCCCAGAACTCCATAACAAAATGGAGTGGTGGAAAGGAAGAATAGGACTTTGCAATAAATGGCTCATACCATGATCCAAGAAACTGACATGGCTAAGCACTTCTGGGCAGAGGCAGTAAATACAACATGTTATATTCAGAATAGGATTTCTATCAGACCTATTCTGGATAAGACTCCTTATGAATTGTGGAAGAATAAAAAACCCAACATCTCGTATTTTCATCCCTTTGGCTATATTTGTTTTATGTTGAACACTAAAGAGAATCATGGCAAGTTTGACTCCAAAGCTCAAAAGTGTTTACTGTTAGGATACTCTGAATGCTCTAAAGGCTACAGAATCTATAACACAGAAACACGAATTGTTGAGGAATCAATTCATGTCAGATTCGATGATAAGCTTGACCCTGAAAAGTTAAATCTAATTGAAAAGTTTGCAGATTTGAAGATTACTTTATCAGAATCCAAGGAGGAAGATTCTAAAGAAGGAGACAAAGATGCAGAAACTACAGAATCAGATACAACCTTACCAGAAACAACTAATAGTCCATCCCATCAGAAGAAGAATAGACTAAAGACTTATCATTCTGAAGAATTGATTCTGGGAGACAAAGCTGATCCAGTCAGAACTCATTTTTCATTCAAACCTTCTGAAGAAACTCTTCTGGGTTTGGTGTATCTGATAGAGCCAGCATCAGTTGATGAAGCTCTTATGGAGAATGAGTGGATTCTGGACATGCAAGAAGATCTGAATCAATTCACCAGAAACAATGTTTGGGATATTGTTCAGAAACCAAAAAGGTGTCCGCGTCATTGGAACAAAGTGGGTATTCAGAAACAAGTTAGATGAGAAAGGTGAGGTCGTAAGAAATAAAGCATGACTGGTAGCACAAGGTTATAATCAGCAAGAAGGGATAGACTATACAGAAACCTTTGCACCAGTTGCCAGGTTAGAATCTATTCGTCTTTTAATTTCCTTTGCAGTAAATCATGACATAACTTTATATCAAAGGGATGTAAAGAGCGCATTCTTAAACATGTATATTTCTGAAGAAGTGTATGTGCATCAACCTCCTGGTTTTGAAAGTTTTGAAAACCTAGATTTTGTTTTCAAACTTAAAAAATCGTTATATGGTTTGAAACAGGCTCTCAGAGCTTGGTATGAAAGGCTAAGTAACTTTCTTTTGGAAAATGACTTTACCAGAGGAAAAGTGGATACAACACTCTTTTGCAAAACCTTTAAGAATGACATTTTGGTTGTGCAATCTTACGTTGATGATATTATATTTGGTTCTGCTAATACTTCCTTGTGCAAGGAATTTTATAAGTTAATGCAGGCAGAATTTGAAATGAGTCTAATGGGAGAACTCAGATTCTTTCTGGGAATTCAAATTGATCAACGTCCAAAAAGAACGTACATTCATCAGAGCAAATATGCAAGAGAACTTCTGAAGAAGTTTAATATGTCAGAAAGTAAACCTGTAAAGACTCCTATGCATCCGACATGCATTCTAGAGAACGAAGAAGTAAGTAAAAAGGTTTGTCAGAAGCTCTATCATGGTATGATAAGCTCTCTTTTGTATCTGGCTACTTCTCATCCAGATATTCTATTCAGTGTATGTTTTTGTGCTCGTTTCCAATCAGATCCAAGGGAAACTCACTTAACAGTTGTTAAGAGAATCCTAAGGTATCTAAAAGGAACAACTAACCTTGGCTTGATGTATAAGAAAACGCCAGAGTTCAAGCTTTCTGGTTATTGTGATGCAGATTATGCTGGAGACAGATTATAAAGGAAAAGTACTTCTGGAAACTGTCAGTTTTTGGGTAACAACCTCGTCTCCTGGGCCTGCAAAAGACAATCAACTATTGCACTTTCAACTGTAGAAGCAGAATATATCTCAGCGTCACTGTGCAGTACTCAGATACTCTGGATGAATAATCAACTAGAAGATTTTCAGATACACGAGAGTAATATTCCTATCTTTTGTGATAATACTTCTGCTATTTGTTTATCCAAGAATCCTAGTTTACATTCTAGGGCTAAACATATTGAAATAAAATATCACTTTTTACGTGACTATGTTCAGAAGGGTATTTTCAGTTAAAATTTGTGGATACAGACCACCAGTGGGCTGATATTTTCACAAAACCCCTTGCCGAGGATAGATTCGTATTCATTCTGGAAAATCTATTTATAAAACCATACTTCTGTTAATATTTTAACATTAAAATTTCTGAAAAAAGATTTTGACGTTAAGCAATTTCTTATTTATTTAATGTCTTTCTGTTAACGATACTTCTACATGTTAGAAGATGTCTTGATCAGAAACTTGTATAGTCAGATACCTCTTGGAATTCTTGGCTTTGGGAACATCAAACGTGTTCTCTTAAACAGACGGCTGTGATTTTCTTGTGACACTTGTCCAAAATCGAATCATATCTTACTGTTGAAGAGGCACCTCGAGCGTTGTGATTTCGTGAGACTAGGTTTCAAATAATTACTCCTTATTATTCCCTATTATTGTTGTAATCATGATTTGACGCATTGGGTTTGGTAACTTACTTGAGAATAGATTAAATCTTTACGCCTTCCCTTATTACTGTGCATTCATTAAGATGTGTGTAAGACAAAGATTTCTTGAAACTAAGCACTTCTATTCTCAACCTTTATTCCTTGTCAGATTCTTTCCTTCCAATTTTAAGTATACATTTATTCGTATTTATTCACTGATGTCAAGATTTGAATAACATATACCTAATCTGTGACCTTTTGGAGACTGCTATTCTCTTTCCCCATTCTTTGATAACTTTTTCTCTCACCCTGCTCTTGTTCTACGTCACTTGTCTTGGAAATGATGAATTTTCGTTTCAGTTCATCTCAACTTAATTGCTATTTATTGCTGATACATTTCTTCTCTATATATTTCAAACTTCTCCTCACTTCTCTTCCTCAGTCCTTCAACTTGTTTATCCTTCCTATCCTGTTTTTAACACTATTTCTTTCAAAACTTTTCTTGGCAATGAAGAAGTCATGGAAATCATCTCTGAGAAAAGACCTAACCTCCCTAGACTCAGAGACTCAGGTTTATACATATCTATCAGTATGCAGATTCAAGGGTGGTCTGGATACTACACAATCTTGCATGGACTTATCTTTCGTGTCCTTGTGAAGGAATTATGGAAATATGCAAGGATTGGAGAAGATAACAACTCTATCTGGTCTTCTGTTTTTGGTGTTCCGTTCATCATAACACCTACCTCCATCGCTCAAGCCATCAACAATGTTCAATTTGGAGTAACTGTTGAAGAATTTCATCTATCCTACTCATTTGTTGAAGAACTCATTGGCATTCATGATGTCTCTTTAAACAGATATGAACCTTACAATCCTGAAGGACTCCTTCTCACCGATAAAATATGGTTTCAACTCCTGCTAACCAACTTTTGACCCCGAGGAGTGGCCAAAATGCTTTGTCTCATGATGATAGACTATTTATCTACTTCATGATGTACAATGTTCGGGTCAACCTACCTCAAACTATCTTCAATCATCTGAAGTACTGTGTTGAAATATCCAGAAATCAGCATAAGTCCTTCATTCCCTATGGAAGAATTCTGTCTGAGCTGTTCTTCAAGGCTGAAATCATTAGATTAGCCAGAATACTTGGACCAGAAAGTGCTATGGTTGAAGAAAGATGTGAAAGGGTTGATAAGGTAGAGGGCTTTTGATGGTTGGTGAGCGGGTGTTCTTGTTGGTCTTTCAGAATTTGTTCTCTCTTTTGATGCCTTTGATTAATCGTTTTGCTTGTCTGTCTGTCTATTATTTTTAATGGTTGTCTTGTTCTGCTTCTTGCTCATGTACCTGTGCCTCTAGCATTTTTAATCAATGAAAATTATCTTTTATTGCTTCTGTTTCATCTTATTGTATTTCTTTATGATTGCTAGCAAAAGGGGAGAAGTATTGATTTTAGTATACCTAATTTTCTCTTGAATCAAACCCAATACTCCAAATGTTTGCGCTAACCATTATTTACCTTTTTTTTTATGACAAAAAGGGGGAGTATTAATGGAAAATTATTTTGATAAAAATATCTTGTCTATGAATCATAGTTCTGACATTCTAACATTTTAAATGCACACAATTTTTCTTAGAATGTTTTTCAGGAACAATATTAAAATTTTGGCAATCAGGCTCTGATTTAACCAACCAGACTCTATTACATAGTCAGACTCCATTACCATTATAATCAGGCTATGCTACTCTGGATCTGATAAGATCTTTATAATCAGGATCTGGTATCCCAAATCTGATAAGATATTTTTAAGTCTTAGATTCAGGGGGAGCTTGATAAAGGGAAGTTAATTCTAAACTTATCTCTGTCATTACCTATTGATTATCTTCGCACAAAATTGTTTCATCAAAATACATTGTTTTGTAATTATAAAAAAGGGGGAGATTGTTAGAACAAGATTTGGTTCTGCCGGATATCTCTAAGTTTTGATAATAACAAAGTAATATTTATGTGAGAACAATTTTGGTACTCTAACGTTTGTTTTTCTGAAGGATTAATAAACAGGCTCTGACTCTGATAGAGAAAGCCCTAATTCTGATAGAGACCATGTGCAACGTCACTCTGATTTGACCAAAAGTCACTTCTGCGTAATAAAAGTAAGTCTGCTTCTGATTTACTCACATTCAGAAAGATTCTAAGAAGACAATATATTACTGCTGCAATGCTCTCTTGGATTTTGCCTCTGAGCGTGACTCTGATGATTTACTTCTGAAGGAATTCTAGCTTCTTAAGTCATTATCTTCTGAAGACTAAGTGCTGAAGACTATGAAGATAAGGTTCTGCTGAACAACGTTCTGAAGACTCTGAAGACTTGAGTTTCTAAAGACTAAGTGTTGAAGACTCTGAAGACAAGGTTCTGCTGAACAACGTTCTGAAGACTTAAGTTTTTGATGACCAAGGGTTTTGAAGACTGAGTGCTAAAGACTCTGAAGACAAGGTTCTGGTGAATAAGTTCTGAAGACACTGAAGACTCAAGACTCTAAAGACCCAGTGATCAACTCTTCTACTCATGCTTCAATCATCTCTATTCAGAAGCCCCTGATGTACAGAAGATAAGATCAAACGTTAACGAGGGAAAATAGTACATAGTATGTATCAAACACGTTCCTTTCCACTACCAGTCCACTACCATGATTTGGTGGTTTAAAGGATAACTTTTGTGTACGATTTTCATCCACGTGTAACAACATTATTTCAAGTTGCCAGCTATCTCAAGGATATTCCTGATCTGCCCTCCAACGGATTTCTTACTGGTTATATAAGGACTTGATCACTTGAAGAAAACATAGATACAAATATACATGTGCGAGACAATGAACCAAGAACAGTAAAGCACCAATACAATGCAAGAAACATTGTTCATAACATATAAATTTTCTTTAAGTTATTTGAGCTATTCATAGTGTTTATATCTGCTTGTGTAAAAGCAATTCATTGTAAACATTAAATTTTTTCAAACATTTGTTTGTATTCCTTAAGGGACCAGTTAGGTCAAAATCCTTAAGAAGAGACGGTTAGCCTTGTGCTTGTTAGTCACCAGCAGTTGCTAGTGCAGTGTAATCAGTTGATTATAGTGGATTAAGTCCTTGTGTATAAGGCGAAATCACCTTAGCGGGTGGGCTGGATTAACTTGATAGTTTTCAAGTGAACCAGGATATATCGTGTGTCTTTCTCTCTTGTTAGTTTCTTTGTGATCTTTGTTTGAGTTTCACAAAAAGCTTTCATTTTTGAAAACCCAATTCAAACCCCCCCTTTCTTGTGTTTTCTCACACCTTCACAGGATTGCGAGATCTTGGCGAGCACCTTTTTTTATTTTTCCTCTGAACTATTAAGCTCTAATTTCCTCATTGCATTATGAGGATATGTAGGCATGAAGGCCCTAATCCTCTGCGAGCACACTAATTATAAACCTTTTTTCCCCTTTCGCAAGTAATCTTTAGATAGTAACACCCATCCGAGCAAAGAACAAGCAAAATAGTTCCCGTCGAGTACGAAGGATGTGAGGGATGCTATTACCTTCCCTCATAAACTGACTCCCTTACCTGTTTCTATTCCCCATAGGTTTTATCGATATTTTCCCTTTCCTTTTGGAATAAATAAAGTTCAGTGGTGACTCTGTTGTATCATCGAGTGTGCGATGCGCTCAGGTATTTTTCACACTACGACAACTGGCGAGTATGGTGGGGACTTAATTGCTCCTGTAAGAGAGAGTCTATCCTAGTCTTGTTTGCTTCCTTGTTTTTTTAGGTGTTTATCTTTATCAATTTATTTGCTTTATCTTTATTTACTCTATTGCATTCTTTATCACTTTCATATATTATATTCTGGATGTATATGTTGTATTCTTAATGTGGGATGGGTTTCATGATACTATTGAGTGATAAGCCCACTACTCAGGCTCGGAGAAAACACCTAATATAAGATGATGGTCACATAGCATTGACTTGTTGGACGTAGTTGTCTTTACAGGTTAATGCGAAGACCTCTCCTAGAGTGGATTTGATGACTTCTTGGCAAATGTACCGAAAATGTCGCAGTAATAAAAAAGATCAAACCCACAAGGACTGTGTTCGAACTGAAGAATTATTTGTGAAATATTAAATAAAAATAATAAAAATGGGTTTTGCAAGTTTCAGTGCAAAAAGAAATTAGACGAGAAAACTAGGTCACGAAAGCTGTCAGGTTGTGTTTTAGAATCCCCTTGTCCCCTCTTGTTAATGTATGATACCTTGTATGAATTAATTTTATCCTTATAATTTTACGGCGAATTAACAAAACTGTTATAGCTAGTCCCCCACGAAATAAGTCACTAACAACTACTCGAAGCTTTCTATCCCTAGTCCGCCAGTGTAAATAGTGTTAGGTGATGTACATACCGTTAGTTCCATGTGCCAGTACTTGAGGTCTGTTATCGTTATTCAACCAGCTTAAGTAGAATAGTTTTTCTAGGTCCAATACATAAGTTATGGGTCAGGATTCCCTATGTATCTAACAACAAATTAATAGAGTATCTCAAATAAGAAACGTTAATCATAAGAAACAACTGAATAAAATTATAATTTAAAAGATTCATACAAAGTCAAACCACCATATAATGCCAACAAGATTGAATAAAGTTCATCACAACACAACCTAACCTAGGAGAAGTTATCTGCACATAGTGAAGATTACAATATCAATTGAATAAAGATGAATAACATATGAATTCCCTTGAAGGATTGACCTTCAATGGCTTCCAATTCTCTCAAAATCACCCTATGATGCTATAAAATTGTGCTGCCACTGCCGAATTTCGTAACCCCTGTAAAAGTGTAGAAAATCCCCTTTTAAAGATGTTAGAATGCATCAGAAAAAGCCATTATCGGGTGTATTATGAAAGCATCGCGCGTGCGATGAAACATTTGCTTCTCTAACCCGCACACAATAGCACGCGATGCTGTGCGTGATTATTCTAGTAGTTGCTTGTTTGTTTACCCATTTTCACCAGAATTTTCACTAAGTCTCATTCCTCCATACTTGACTATTTTTCACTCATTCTTGGGTCATTCATCATCATTTTGGCTCCTCTTTTTCTCGTTTTCCCCAATTCTTTGACTGATTACATGTAATTACGGACTGTCATCAAGATTTCTCAGGAAGTATTGTTAGCTCGTAAGTTACTTTGCGATGACGACAATGCTTTCAAGAGGGATTTGTGACTCTAGGGACCTTAAGTAAACCCGTGGCTTTTGAAGTCGAGGGTTGACCTCGCTCAGAGTAGATCCCATTGGGAGGATCATTGCTTACAAGTTATTTTTGATCTTATGAGGGTATTCTCAAGACAGATCTTTGACTTTAAGAATCTTCATATAGCCTTAGCACCCACCTGTGAGGGGGAATGAGTTTCATTTTTTTGTAGGAAAACTTAAAACCCCTACCTCTAGAATCATTTACAGACTATTCAGAATCTATTGAACCTTTAACCTGCATTATTGCATCATCGTATGTATGCTGAACTTTTGACCCTAAATTATTGCACCATCAAACCTTTGAACCAATGGATGCTGCATATCTATTTGCATTCCATCTATTTGGGAAAAAACATATGCATACATTCATGCATGCAAACCAGAAAAAACTCACTTTTTTCCCTTCCTCAGCCAAAAATACGACGACTCTCCGACACCAATATCTTATAAGGGCTAACAGACAGAAGATCATGGTTGATATGGAACAAGAACACGCTACCTACAAGGAGACTTTGGATCAATTCCAAGGTTAGATGAATCAGTTTCAAGGCAAGGTGGATTCCATTATGGAGTACCTTCGTACTCAAAAGGAAGGTACCATGTCTGCTGCCGTCGTGACTCCCGCTGAGGCCACTGTGCAACCTGTCTCCAACCACTTGGGTTTGACTTCTGGGCCTAATGGTAACACTGCTGCTTATCCCTAGGGCATGCCCCATAATTTTGTTCCTTTAACTGCTAATGGAGGTTCCTTTATGCCATATCAATCGTTTCCCATATCCCCATGTCAATGGGAAATCTGATGCTCATCCTTTGAGTATGCTTCCCCAACTTTCTCCTCCGGTTACCAACTTTGACACTGATGAAACTCTGTGCCTGCAAATAATGAGGCACCTGCTGAAAATGAGCCTGAGTATAGGGGCTCTCCTATTCATTTTCAGATTCTTACTCATCCTGCTCAACATGTTGATCAATATCCACATCAAGGTTTTCAACCTAGAATGCCTCCTGCTTATCCCAGGGCATCTTCTGCTGTTGTTGTACCTCCACCTGCTTATTATTATAGGGCATCCTATACTCTGTACGGGGGACAATTTGGTCAGACTGCTAACCAGATGGTTAATCCTAGACTGATGTAACCACCTCATATATTTCCTCAATTTGCCTATCTGCCAGTTCCTATTCAAATTACCCTGCAAGTTGCTCAACTTCCTAATTTTTAAGCCTATCTACAAGGACAAGTTGTTAATCAGAATATTCCTGATGCAATCTAGAGCAAGCCTAGTGAATATCAATCTCTAGAGGAGCGTATATGGTCCATTGAGGGATTTTTTTTACCTATGGTATAAACGCCAAGGAGATGTGTCTAGTAGCAAACATGGTTCTTCCAGATCTACCAAAATACAAGGGGTTGAGTTGTTTGAGAAGTCATGTCATCATGTACTGTAGTAAAATGGCTTCCCATATTGATAATGATGTATTCCTCATACATTGCTTTCAAGACAGCCTCTTTGGGGCTTCTCTTGATTGACATATGGGGCTCGAACGTAGCAAAATCTGATCCTGAAGGGATTTGTCTGAAGCATTCCTGAAATAGTATAAATATAATCTGGACATGGCTACCACCAAAATACAGTTGCAGAACCAGACCCAGAGGACAAATGAAACTTTCAAAAATTATGCTCAGAGGTGGCATGAGATGGACTCACGTGTCCAACCTGCATGGTTAGACAGTTAACTAGTTGATATTTTTATGGGTACCCTTCAGGGTTTGTATTTTTTGAAAATAGTTGGTAGTTAGTTTTCCAACTTTGCTGATGTTGTGATTATTGGAGAGCGAATTAAAAATGGGTTGAAGATAGGACCTCCTCGGTCCCTTAGCCCCACCTAACTACATGTTCTTACCTTGCCCTGTACTTTCATACAATGGCGAATGAACCTCCTCGGTCCCTTCGCCCCAGCTCCTAGGTAACTCAGGTACTTAATCATAATTGTTGACTACTTCAAAAAATAGATTAAGGCCGAAGCACTGGCAAAATTCATAGCGGTAAACATTCTGAATTTTTTCAAGAGAAACATATTGGCACAGTTCGAAGTTTCTTAATTTGTCGTGACCGATAATGGGACACAATTCGTAGATGGTAAATTTCAAAGACTGATGGAGGTACTGAGGATCAAGTAACACTTTTCGTCAGTTGAACACTCCCAAACCAACGAACAAGCGGAAGCCACCAACTGAGTATTGGTTAGAGGATTATAAAAAGGCTAGAGGAAGCCAAGGGAAAATGGGTAGGTGAACTGCCGCATGTGCTATGAGCATATTGCACGACCCCTAATCTATAACATGGAAAACTCCATATCGACTTACATACGAGATAGAGGCAGTTATCCAGGTAGAAATCGAAGAATTTACATGGATAACAGCTAACCCTCTTTCTGGTGTGACAAACAATGCCGCCCTTAGAAAATAGGTAGATATTTTGGAAGAAAAAATACTTAGGGCTGCTTTGATGAGTACGATCGTCCAATAAACCACGGATGCCAAATACAACCACCACGTATGATAAAGGGAATTTAAGTTGGGGGATCTAATTCTACGGAGAGCTGACATCAGGGGCAACAATGCTCAGGATGTTAAGCTAGCAGCAAATTAGGAAGGGCCTTGTAGACTAAAAGAAAGCATTGGTGATGAGCATATCCATTAGAATCGCTAGAAGGAAAACAAATACCGAGAACATAGAATGTCTCAAACTTAAACGATATTATAGTTAAAAATAAGTATAAAAGCTTTGCTTGTATAAACCCTGCCTATATGGAGCTCACAAATGTTTTTAATAAAATCATTCTCTGTTATACTTCTCCTACCTGTTTTGTTTGTCCATTTTCCCCTTTAGGGTAGGAGAGCCCCAACGTCCAAGGGTGATGTCGAAGATGCTTTGCACATCCGACTACATCAATTAATACCCCTAGCACCTAACACACCTATAAGAGTTTAGAGGAGCTGTCAGAGACGCTTTGCATGTTCAACTATAATAACCAATTCCCCCAAGGGTGGTATTGGAGACATTTTGCATGTCCGAATACACCCCATTTGTTAAAGAAATACACACTTTTATGCGTAGCTGTAACACCCCCACCTTTAGATCTATAAAATCCAGGGAAGAGTGTGGTGAATCCTAGAGATGTCCACCTCGATCTGATTCATACCCCAGGGACAGGTACAGGGATCCTCTTCCCTTGGCTGGGAATGATCCTATGTGACGTGGAGCGTTGTACAAATACATAGGCATGACCGCATCTCACCAGATGAAGGCAAAGTGCAAATAGGCAGAAATTCTAAATACAATAAGGTTTTTAAAAAAATACAAAACAACCACATAACATTATACGGACAAGTATTTGGTATAACAATACATGATAAAGTAATCAAATAAGGCAGAAGGAAGCACACTGATAAAGACTCCCCATTTAAAAATTCCCCTGGAGCTAAAAATTCCAATTGATACAAGACACTATGACAGACACCCAATCTTCAATGAATCAATATTAGGATATTGGGCTTCTAAAGCAATCAACTGACCCTGAAGAGCTTCCTTTCTTTCCAATATATTTTTCTCCCATCCGGATAACTCTTCCACAACACCACATATAACGATGGATATGATTTTCGCTTTAACTACACCCTGGAAATCATCATCATCCATATTCTTAAGTTGATCTTCAAGGCTCTCCACCTACTCATCTAGCTCAGTTGAAGATTCGTAGAGACACATTTCTTCAAACAACACATACCCATGCTGTACGTGCCATTGTAGTTTAAGAAAATATTTCTCAAGACTCACCTTCTTTGTCTCAACAAAGCCACGTTGAGCCTTCAATAAATACACCTCTTGGGCAGAAAAGAGGAAGTTAAAAACTCTTTAGGGTCAACAGTGAACTGGTTAAGGAGAGACAACATCCTCATCACACAAGTATCTATCTCCTTTGCCATTTCAAGTCGATCATAGTGAGATAGTCAACCAATGAAAGCGAGATCTCCAGTAGGAACAATGGTTTTTAATCTCTCAGCTTGTTGAAGAAAATGATCTGTCAACTAAGAAGGAAAACAAGAAGGAGCACATTCTGATCCTCCGTCTGCATAACCCACATGGTGAACCTTTGCTCATTTATTCCCCTTTACCCTATCTTTATTGGGGGAAACTATGCTAATCCTGACACGTTTCTTCTTAGGCCGGTCCTTAGAAGGGGTTGTGATAATCGAGATAACCATAGACTCTAACAGGATCGAATTTTTCTTGTGTTTATCTAAAAAGGAGGAAACAATAAAAAGTTGTAATTAAACATATTGGTATATTCACAAATAAAGGGAAGCATACAACTTACCAAACACCTCTTTTTTCTCCCATGCGGAGCCGACCTTTGTTATTTCCTTGCATGGTATCAGATAATCAGAAAATAAAACCATAACCTCCTTCATCTCCTTAATCGTGTCCTTGAGGGAATCACGAGGTACCCAATAACTTTTGGCACATTAAGAGAAATGTTCTGAGGACCAAAATCGTTGTCGCCGTTCTGTGTACCTTGGTCATCCATCAAAAGTAGAAGAAATGATGCAAAACTCCTTGTGGGCCAGAAGAGTAAGGGGTTTGGCCAAAAAGTAATTAGAATTACAATATTTACAATTGTCGATGTAAACCTTGAAAACTCGGTTTTAGACACGGAAAAGGGAAACAAGCTTGTGGCTAGGGGTGGAAATAGGCTAGGTCGAGCTAGGCTTTGCAAAGCCTAAGTTTGGCTGCCCAAAAAACTGAAGCCTAAGCCTGGCCTGTAGCCTGTCATATGCTTATTTTTAGGCCTGAGCCTGAAATTTTCGAAGGCCTGGTTAGCCGGTTAGCCTACATAAAATCCTATTTATTTTATACATGTGTAAATAAGCAATTCAAATAATGTTTAAATAGACTAACAAATTAAAAGACCAATGAGACTAAAAGTTTGTTTGCATTGACTTATTTTAACTTACCTATTAGCAAAAGTTTTGTGAGACTATTTGTTTAAGAGAACTTATGAAAATAACTTATGACATTGGTTATTATAATTTGATTAGGACCATTGGTGATGACGTCCCAAACACCCATATCAACCGAGTTCATATAGATACACATACAAGCTTTCCAATAGCCATATTTTCACTGGTAATGATGGACGCTCTATTGTAAGCCCCTTTAGGTTTGGTAGCCATTTTCTAATAAGCGGACATTGAAGCACATAAATAATTAGAGCTCATGATACCACTTGTTAGACAAAGGCAACTTATCTCGAGGGGGGGTAAATAGATCCCAAGTAAAAAAAAACTTTACAAAAAAATGTTTTGAAAATTTTAACGGCTAGCGGAAATAACCCTAATCGAATTGTCTAAATTGAACCGCTATCGAAAAGCCCGGATATGCATATATAGAATCAAGTTATGATAATTATCATACCCTAATTTTTACCCATAAGATTCCACCTATAATATTCTTTTGCATCTCATTGCAATCACAAACATGGTTTCTCCTTGCTCTCATTTCTAGGGTTTTGCCCTTGTATATGAGATCACCAAACACTCATTTTATTTCTTTTGCTTTTATTTGCTTATGTTTACTAACCCTATTCAAAATCTAAAAATATGTGCCTGTTGTTTCACTTTTCTTGTTGTTAGAGCTCAGGTGTTGCAAGTTTGAATCATGGTTGAATCAAGGCTACCAGGGTAATTGTGTATGCAGTGGTGATTAAGATTCAATTGAGTTTGACCTAATTTTAGTCAAACAAGAAGTGTGCTTCATTATCAAGTTATTCATGCTGTGTAAATTCATTATGCTTCATGGTTGATGATCATCATAATCCAGTTCATTTTTCAGTTAGGGTTTGTGCAATGTATTAAAGTCCATATATCAATTCACAGTCCTCTGGTTTCAAGACACTTTCTTGCTCACTTTGTTCATAGTGAAGGCTTTGGTTTATTAGTATTCAAGTGGCCAGGTTCAAATGGATTTACTGATTCAGGGTCCCAGGTTATTCCAAGTTCAAGGTTAATTCAAGATTTATTTTGATTCAGCGATCTAGTTCATTCAAAGTTCAAGGTTTATTCATGTTTGACATTATTTCTCAATTATTGGTTCATGATAGATGGTATTTTTTTCAAGGATCGATTCAAGTTTTATTTCAATTTAAGAGAAAATCCAAGAAGGGTGGAATCTTGGTTTTGTGAGATTTTTTTGGAAGATTCAAATGTAATTGTCATGATTTTTTAAGTAAAGAATCAAGTTCAAGGAGTTTTATGGCCAAGTCCTCAAGCATAATGCAAGAATTCAAGAATCAAAATGGAGTTACAAAATGATATCAATTCATAGTCTACATATTTTCCAATTTACTCAAAAGTCAATTCATACAAAAAAGAGTTATGCAAAACATAATATGGATCATCGAGTGTACAAAATATGAAGGCCCATGATAAATTCACCAATTACAAACAAATGCCAAAAAATAGAAGAAATGGAGCCCATGAAGAAAAGCCCCACGAACATGAAGCTACTACCATGAGCTACCACTTCATGAAGCCATTTCCAAGCTGCAACGCCAAGCCTTCAACGCCCACTCCATGCTACTTCATGCTACTTCATGTTGTTAGACGATTGGCTTTGATCTAGAGGGGGTGAATATATCACAAATTTTACAACCAAAAACTTTTGGAAATAATATGCTTTCAAAATATAGTGCAGCGGAAAAATGGCCCGGATCGAATCGTCTAACCGAAACTACTATCGAAAAGCAATATATGTATCGTAAACCAAACGGAGTGATAATGAACGTAAATGTTCAATAAAAATCAAGCTATGAATCAATTAAATGCAATGCTAATCGTAACTTGTATATCTAATGAACCAAAACACAATCAAAATACGCACAATCAATTTATCGAACACTTGATGTGCAATCGATCACAAGTGGAAATATAGTTTATTTGTTGATGTTTAAAACCTATCACAATCAAAGTGATTGTGATTATATCAACAAAAGCACTTTTAAAAAGTTAATAGAAAACAATTTCCAATCGAATTGATCAAACAACGATGAACTCGATAAATTGTGAAATCAACAATAAAAGATATATATATATATATATATATATATATATATATATATATATATATATATATATATATATATATATTTATATGTATACATACATATATATATATATATATATATATATATATATATATATATAGAGAGAGAGAGAGAGAGAGAGAGAGAGACCAAGATTTGTTTAGGCAGTTCCCCAATTGGCCTCGCTATGGGTACGCCTGTCCTTAATTCAAATTTGAATTGAGATAGTTCTATTAACCTTTTCCTTGCAAAAACGTTTATACAAGAAATGAAGAATGCAAACCCAAAAACCGTATTGTTTTGTGTTGATTCTTCTATCTCTAACCCTTGACCAAAGCTTGATCAAGTGACCAACAATACGGCTACAATCCTCCTATTATCCCGAGCCCGCAACATGTTAAAACCCAAATTCCCGAACACAACTCACTGTCTCGCGCTACTCCCTTTCAAGGAAACCACCTTGTCCCAAGGCTTTCACTCGGTCGAATATGTGTTGACGTGATCTTGTCCAAAACCTTCAAATCAACCTGATCTTGAAGGAAAACCCCACCTTGGTTTTCTTATTTGAAATACACAAAGTTCCCAACCCAATATTCTCGGTTACACCAAACCTAATTGGACGTTACCAACCCTAATCTAGATGGTCACCCAATCGAAAAATAATTATGTGTAGTTCAATTGTGTGTATGCATAGAAGAAGGGATGAAGATGATGGACAACTTTGTAGTCTGGTTTCATTTAGGTTTTATTCACTAGGAAACCTTGCCTATAAGAAAATGCATGCATGAGTATATATAGGTATGTGAAGAAAATAGGCAAAAGGATGCAAGACAAATAAGATGCAAAAATAATTTTTCAAGTTTTAAATTGCATAGTGTCATACCCCAAATTTTGACCACTAAGATTTTCCATCATTGTGTAAGTCATCATCACAATATGGATGGACCATCATACCTCATTAGTCTCCCCAAAGATGGGTGAGCATCCACTACAATCAAACTTAGGGTTTCAAGCCCCATCAAAGCTCTTAGACAAAGGATCAATCAAGGAATGACATGATCTTCAACTTGTCTGAACCTCTGAAACATCCACATTGGATCAAGAGGACTCCCACATCAAGAATCAACAACAAGGTTACAACATTCCACGTGGATCAAGCCTCAAGATCGCCAGTGTCACCAAATTAGGGTTTTGGTCGACCAGGGCCTCCAGATGGAAATTTTCCTCTGGGCATGAGCCAATGCTTTAAAGCACAACCCAAAATACTCTATGGGACCTCTTGGACCCAATAATCAAGTCAATTTAGCCTCAGGGGATGCATTCATAAAAAATCAGGAATTAGGGTTTCTTGACCTAATTAAACCCTAAGTTGACTTTTGACACAAAACATGAGCCAAGACCTCAAGACATGATTTGAGGGACCATAATACACTAAATTGATCCATTTGCAACAATGGATTGATCCAAGGAGCTTGATTCACAAGTTTCAAGTTCATCAGAACCACAATTAGGGTTTCGCGGAAAAAGTCAACTGTGTCTTTGACTTTTGACCAGGACATGCTCCCAAAACTTGGGTCATGATTCATTACACCCTATAATACCTATAAAATCAATCCATCGAGTTTGATTTAGGTCAAGGACTTGATTTCATAGAGGATCGCACCGTTTGGAATTCATCTGATAAAAACTCAACTGTGCCCAAAAGTCAAAGTTTGACTTTTTGATTTTTTGATCAATTTTGGTTCCCTAACCCTAAAATGATGATAATGTGTGATTGGAATCATAATTCATCAAGAAAATCAAGAAAAGTGGGATAACTTGTAAAAGGGGTAACCATAAAAAACTTAGAAATTTTCTAAGTTATGGAACAAAGTGGCTAGGGTACCAACTTCCAAGGATCATAACTTGAGATCCAACAACCATTTTCGCTGATCCAAAGATGGATTTGTTGCTCTCATGGCATACTTTAAAAGTGTCAACTACACATCATTCCAATTCCTCATGGATTTCAAGTTATGGAGTGACCAAAATGACAAAAACATGAAAATGCCACTTTTTCCAACACTTAGTGAAATTTTCACTAAGTCAGAATCTGTTTCACTTTTTTCAAAATCTAAGGGAATTTTTCACTTGGATCCAAAAAGTGTCAAGACAAACTATGATCACCCACACGTTGTATCATATGAGATCTTTCCAAAATGGCCAAGAACTCCATCAAATCCCATTTGAGCTAAGAGTTATGACAATGGCAATATGCCTTGCTGCAACTGTCATGGCAAGGCAGATTTGTGCATTTTGATCGATTTGATCAAATTGTGCAAATGACAAACAAGTTTATCCATCTGAACACCTCAGGAGGAGACCAAGGAGGAACAAACACTAATCCATAAGCCTCCCAAGTCTTTGGAACCAAAAGTAGCATGCCAAACCTAGAAATGCCTAAAAAGGGGACAAGACTCCAATTTTGTTTTGGAGCATTCAATGGATGCACCAAGGTGGCATGAACTAAGCCTTTTCCAACTAAATGAGTCAAGGATGATCTCTAAACTAGGGAACCAAAGGCATGTGCTCTAACCTCTAGTCAATGGCTAGAGGAGACTTAAGATTCCAAAGGGATGCAATTGGACAATGATCTGCTGCAGTTGTCATTCACTATTGCTTGCAAAACAAACTTGCTCTACTATAAATATAGCTCATTTGTGCTCAGTTTAAGTACACCAAAGCCATCAAACTGATGCTTTCCTCAAAATCTCTTCTTTCACTCCAAAATTGCCTTCCAAAGCAAGTCACTATCGGGTTTTGAGTTTGAGAGCCATTCCAACCAAACCAATCACACACACACCTCATAAACGTCATATAGAAGTGATCCAAACACTTAAACCACATCTGGAACACCAATTTAACAAAATCACCAGCCAATTGCTCAATGTTTTAACCAAGTTATAGTTGAGATGCCATGAAGTGATCCAGCCATTTCCAATCAAGTCCAAGCATTCAACCACACTCCATATGGTGTAGGGAAGCTGTTCAGATCGTCACAACTCATCTGTAACACCTCCAACTCAAAAATCAAATTGCACTTGCTGTCACGACCTTCAAGTAAGCCTAAACTTGGTCATCTCTTAATCTATGCATATTTCCTCAGAAAATACTTTTGCCAAATGTTCATAATCATGCATAGAATGTTTCCCCTCAATTAATTACTTTGTTTGAATCGTGTATCAAAATTCTCAGCCTTCATGCAAATTGTAGGGTTCTTGAGGTTTTGTCTTGATTTCTTATTCCATGCTTAAAATAAATGAAATTAAAGACCATAGACATGATCGTGAGGTGAAAACGAGCAAATTGATATGTGGATTGTGTGATTTCATCAAGTATTCAGTGAGATTGGATAGAAAATGCAAATCTGAGCAAAACTCCCTTCGCGCGTGTTCTTGGCCCATGTTCTTGGCGCCTTTTTCACAAATTTGAATATTTGAATTTTGTGATTTTATTTAATTGATTCAAAAATTAATTTCTCTCTGAGTTTTAATGATTTTGAGTTGATTCTTTTTTTAATAATTCAAAAAAATGTTAAAATATTTTATTTTACCAAAAATTCCCAAAAATATTATTTATTTCATATACTTGATATTTTTGCAAAGAATTAATTTTTTATTTGTTTTTTAACATTTAAAATATTTTTTCCTCCTTGATTTTCCAAATTTAATTGGTTTCCAATCATTTTGCGGATATAAACATGATTTTTGAAACATTGATCCAAGATCGCCACTCATTTTTCACTTGTTTTCATTACTTTTTATTAATTTTTTAACAAAATTAATTCATTTTTAAACAAAATTAGGGTTTTGATTAATTCAACCCTCATCAATCATTTTCAAACACTCATGGGCCTCTAATAGAGTGTAAGACCCAATCCCCTTTTAACCAAAACAATTTTGGGCCTCAGATATTCTATAAGTCCCTCTGCGTTAAAAGAAAAATCTCGGCGTAATCGCCAGTTCAAAATAAAAACTTTGTGGGCCTACCCTCGTGTTATAAGCCCCATTTATTTTCTTTAAATCTCTTTGGGCCTCTAATAGAGTGTAAGACCCAACCCTTTTTTGAAACCAAAATGATCTGGGCCTCAGATGTTGTATAAGACCCACTGTGTTTTCAAAAACCTCGGCACGATCGACGTTTTCAAAAAAATAACCCTGGGCTTCTTCTTGAGTTATAAGTCTCATCTCTTGTACAAAAATAAATCTTTGGGCCTCTAATAGAGTGTAAGACTCATCTCCTTGTAAATAAAAACTTTTTGGGCCTCACACATTGTATAAGTTCCTCTGTACAATTTTTAAGACAACGGTGCGATCATCGTTAAAACTTGGGATTCTCCTTGAGCTGTAAGCCCCAACCATCTTTTCAAAACACTTTCCCCTTTGATTTTGAATTCCAATCTATGTTGTTATCAAAACTTTCTTTAATTTCTTTGTTGAACAACTAACAAAACAACATGGAAGCTCTACAATGGGTAAGTGTTTATCCGCTTTCATTTACCGCTTACATATGTATATAAATGTATTGTGGGGCTGTTTCGCTGTAAGTCTCCTTTCACATCCTTTTACATACTTGTCATATATCAACTGTATATATACTAGTATAGTTATTTAGAGTTTTCCCCGGCAACTACGTCTAGAACTAGGTAAAGCCCCGTTGGTCACTCCTGAATACAAACAAAACTAGACCCTCCATAGGATTCCAGATACAGTCTTCCCTTCTCTTGGGGTTAAACAATATGGAACAAAGAGAAAGGCAGTATTCTCGGTGAACCTTTTCTCAGATTGTCACCCTTAAAAATTATCAAAGAAACTCTAACTCCCCAGAGATGATATTTTCTCCGTGAATGGCATCTCTTGAGTTTCTTCCAAATTCTCGAACTTTCCTGGAATGATCTCTTCTCTGTGAATTACATTTCTTGAACTTCTCTTTGTTTGGGGACCCTCAGGCTTCCTAAAAACATCCCCGCCTCCTCTTAGGCGTTGTACAAGGACCCTTCGGATTCTTAGAAGTTCTCATGTCTTCTCTTGGACTTAATACAAGGACCTTGATGACCTCTTAAAGGTATAAGACAGAACTTAGTCATCCTTTGCTAGAGCAGTCTTTCCCGCGTCAAAACTCCGACCATTTTAGGGTTAATACTCATCCCTTAATGCATGTGCCTCCTCTTGGGCATTGTACAAAAGATGAAACTCTGGACTTGGACAGTCTAAAACTCTTGAGTCTCAAAGACATTCTCAAGTTCCTTTCAAACATAGGAATAAACACCGATCACTCTGGATCAGTCTCCAGCAGAAACCCGGTCTCTCTCATGAGAGTTCCCCACACTTGGACCCGCTTAAGGATCTCAATAATCCTCAGCAGTAAGTCAGCCTCCTCTTGGGCTTTGCACAAATGAATCTCCCAGCGGAGCTAACCTTTTCAGACTCTCTTTTTGAGTCAACCACTTTTAGCCTCCGTCTCGGGCTTTGTACAAGACAGATAAAAACACTCTCTTATTGAGTATAAAAGACTCTCTTGTTGAGTCAATCTCCTTTTAGCCTCAATCTCGGGCTTCGTACGAGACAGCAAAACACTCTCTTGTTGAGTATAAAAGACTCTCTTGTTGAGTCAATCTCCTCTTAGCCTTAATCTCGGGCTTTGTATGAGACAGCAAATCACTCTCTTGTTGAGTATAAAAGACTCTCTTGTTGAGTCAATCAATCTTCAGACTCTCTTGTTGAGTCAATCACCTGTTCAAGACTCTCTTGTTGAGTCAACCTTTTTTAGCCTCTGTCTTGGGCTTTATACAAGACAGATAAAAGTACTCTCTTGTTGAGTCAGACCCTTTCAGCCTCCATCTTTTGCTTTATACAAGATACATTATCCCCAACGGAGTCAAAATCCCTTTTAGCCTCAATCTTGAGCTTTGTACAAGACAGAAAGAACATTTTCCCCAGAAAAGTCAAACTTCTAGCCTCCTCTTAGGCTTTGAATAAAGAAATCCCCGGTTGATTCAATCAACCTTTTAACATCAAATTTGTGCTTCGCTCACAACATACAAACACCAACAATTCCTCTTTAGAGATGACAAATTCTCTCTCAGCCAAAACCCTTTAGCTTCACATCTTGGGCTTTGAACAAGATACAAACCACCTTTAGCTTCATGTCTTGGGCTTTGAACAAGACACCAAAACATCTCTTTCCTCCCATAGAATAGGAGGAACTACGATCGCTCTGATTTCCCTATTTCATTGAACGGGAATACGTAGGCATAAGATTGCAAAATCTTAGCGAGCATACTAATCAAAAACTCAAAAAGCATCAGACCTAACACATTACCAAAAGCCTCGCAAATAGTCCAGAAACTATTTTTAAGCAAATAACCTAAGACAGACCCCCCTTTTGATAGCATTTGTAAACCAACAGTTTTGAGTGTTTAACCTCAGTATGCAAGCAGGGTTAATTGGAGTCATCTATTTCCCTTCCTTAATTAGCTTCACAGGATAAAAATTTAATTGAACTGTAGTACCAAAGCGATGGTGATTCGAAACCACAAAAATCGTGCTACAGAAGAATGGCGACCACACTGGGAGGTATTTATCTCTTGCAGTCTTATAGTGGGAGGCATTTCTCTCTCACAGTCTTAGGTAGAAAGCCTTAAATTCACCGAGTACCACAGAAATGGCGACTCTGATGGGGAGTCATTGTCTGTATAGGATCATAAGACTAGAGGTCTAGGATGTTAGGACAAATATATATACTGCTTTTCCTAATTGATATCCGTGTTTACTTTTCTGCTAATGGGAATGCGTGTGATGCCGCATCTGGAAAGATTGAGTATACACCTAAGATAAGTGATGGCACTAGACGGGTAATCTTATGGGGAGTGAATCCCAGATAAGAGGTCCCGGTCGACCATCGAATCAGTGGAGATGCCCTTTGTGGATTAAATGCCTATACGACTTCGGTTGTTGAAAGCAGATTGTTCGATTGGGTTATCTGAGAAGCTGAGGATTTTAGTCGACTGAAACCATTTTGTAGTGCGGAAGCTATCGGAAATAGTTGTCACGCGATACTACCCTCATTTGAAACTACTCTAAGATACTACACCTCGCTGGCTATCCGTTTGCTGTCGTTATCCCAAGAGGGGTTAGTGATTTTGAGGACAGGTACAAAAAATCAACAGTATAAACCTTTGGGGATGGGTAAAGCCTTAACTTCATGACACCGACCCTTTGACCCCATGTTTTTTCTATTTTTTGTGTGCTGCATTCATGCATTCATTTCATAAAGAAAATTTAAACAAAGAAAAATCTTCTCTTCTAGTCTCTCTTTTTCAAATTAAACTAAGACAATGATTGCAAATGTCAGATAAAGAGATTGCTAATGGATTTCGGTAGATGGAAGACTCACAAGTACACCTTCAAGGTTCCAAAACTAGAGAATTTAAAAGGTCTGGCGAGGATGATAACCAACCCTGAGGCTTTCAAAGCTAAGTATGGAGGAATGCTATCTCTGTTAAGGGTTCATGTAATTGAAGGAATCCTGGCTACACTAATCCAGTTCTACGATCCGGTCTATCACTATTTCACATTCCCGGATTATCAGCTAGCACCAACACTGGAGGAGTACTCTCACTTGACTGATTTACCCATTACTGACCAAGCTCCCTTTTCTGGACTGGAAGAAATTCCAAAGGATCAAACCATTGCAAGAGCAATCTATTTGGATGAGTCAGAAGTCAGGACTCACATGATCATTAAGGGTGGTATCCAGGGTTTTCCAGCCCAGTTCTTGATAAAGAAAGCTTTGTACTTTGCTAGTATAGGGAACGTGGCCGCTTTCGAAAGCATCTTTGTTTTGCTCACCTACGGGTTATTTTTGTTTCCCAACATCGATAACTTTGTAGATATCGATGCCATTAAGGTTTTTCTGATTAGAAACCATGTACCGACCTTGCTCGCAGATGCTTATCATTCTGTACACCTAAGGAATTTATACAGTGGAGGAATGATCACATGATGTGTACCCCTGCTGTACAAATGGTTCATTTCTCATTTGCCAAAGTCTGCTGCATTTTGGGATCAAAAGAATACTTTACGTTGGTCACAGAGAATCATGTCTCTTACCAACTCTGACATTGATTGGTACAATCGAATCTATGACGAGCACTAAAGACAGAAATAGTGCATGCCTAGCAACACATTCACAAGAAAGGACGAGAGTCTCTAGGAAAACCAGACTGTATCTCTTTGGAGCCTTATCTCCACTGGGTACAAACTAGAGCTCTCAAGCTGAGGATGCCTTACCCTCGTCAAGAAGTTCTTCCATTAAGGGACCTTGTCCCTTACTTTATGTCTGATACGGAAAAACTTCAGGTGACTCTCAACAAAGTTCAACAGGAGAAGAAGTCTTGGAAGAACAAGTACCATATTTTCAATGTGGAGTGCAAGAAAATACAGCAGCTATTAAAAGAAAAAGATGCTCTGATTGATATTTTAGAGCAACATGCTGTAGAAAATCAGGATGACCAAAGGAATTTGCTCGCTCCTTTCTCTTGGCAAAGAAATGATAACCCGACAACGGCTAAAGAGCCCCGGTCAAAGAAAAGGAAAGTACCAGAACCAGCACCTGAGCTCTCCTCAGAGAGGACTCAGGGTTCATTAGCTTAAACATTTCCTTTTACAGCACTATGTAAATTACTGTATTTCCATTTCGCAATATTTGAATTCAATAAAACGAGGTTATCCCCACTGTTTGATATTTGCAATCTAATTGTCGAAGTTTATTTTGATTAAACAAAAAAAAAGATTAATTATTAATTAATATAATCATTGCATATCATTCATCATGCTCACGTAACGCATTCTTCTTACCTACGAATCTCACGTTTGCGTCTCGATTCTAGAGTCTAACTGTCTCACTCGTATAATACTCGGGTCAATCGACAGAAAAAGATGGATGATCTTGAGGAAGAAAACAGAGAGTTGAGGGAAGAGATCGACACTCTGAAAGAGGATCTGAGAAAGCTTCACAATGATATGCAAGCTCTGGCAGCAGCCCAGATACAACAACAAAGGATCGTGATCTCAGAGATCACATCTACACCCATAGTGGAAAAGTATGACCCTCGGTATACCATGCCTAAAGATCGTCCCTGGGGGCATGCCTATTAACTATATCCCGGAAGGATATGTTTCGCCGATCACTGAAGATCACGGAACCGCGGCAGGAGCCTCTGGGCCTGAAGGTTACAAACTTTGGGAAAGCGAAGATGCCCGGGGCATGACAGCAACTCCTGAAGGTTACAAACTTCGGGAGAGGGAAGGACCTAGAGTCACCGCCATGATGACTATGCCACCACCCGTGGTACACACTGTCCCGAAAGGACAGATTCCACAGATACCTTCTGGTGGAAACGAAAGTATGTTCGACAGAATGAATGAGTTCCAGGAACAGTTCCTAGAGATACATAAAGATCTGCAAGCCCTTCGCAATCAGGATCTATTTGGAAAGGACGCCTCAGACCTTTGTTTGGTCCTTAAAGTGAAAGTTCCGCACAAATTCAAAGTTCCCGAATTTGAAAAGTACAAGGGTAACTCTTGCCCTCAAAGCCATTTGGTGATGTACGCTCCGCGAATGTCAACTCAGACAAAGAACCAAGAGCTACTGATTCATTATTTTCACGATAGTTTAACCGGTGTCGCACTCAAATGGTGCATGGGTTTAAATCGCACTAAGATCGGCACTTTTAGAGATCTTGGCGCTGCCTTCGTTCAACAATATAAGTATAACCTGGACATGGCACCGGACAGAGATCAACTCAGAGCCATGTCACAGAAGGACAAGGAATCCTTTAAGGAGTACGCTCAGAGATGGCGTGAAATTGCCGCCCAGATTTGTCCACCTCTTGAGATAAAAGAGATGACAAAGATCTTCTTAAAGACCTTGAGCTCATTCTACTACGACCGAATGGTCGCCAGTGCGCCCAGTGACTTTACTGAAATGGTAGGCATGGGAGTTCGTCTTGAGGAAGCAGTCCGAGAAGGACGTTTAGTTAAAGACGCTGGATCATCAAGTAGTACAAAATGATACGGTAGTGCTCTCCCTAAGAAAAATAACATGATATTGGGAATATCTCTCTCGGAAAGCAAAGGCAACGGTACCAACCAGTAGCAGCTATAACTCTTACTATCAACTCTACGCCTGTTCCTATGTATCAACCTCAGGTTACTCAGAGCCAACCGAATCAACAGCAATATCAGCAAAGGACACAACAACCTCTTCAGCAGGCTCGTACTCCATATAACAACAACCGAACAACACGACCACCAGGGTTCGACCCTATACCAATGTTGTACGCAGAACTGTTTCCGCTACTACTGGTCAAGGTGCATGACCAAACCAGGGCTTCTCTTACGATTCCGGAAAATCCTCCTTTTTGGTTCAAAATGGATCAGACTTTTCCTTACCATCAAGGAGGACCGGGGCATAACATAGAAAACTGTCTCAGTTTCAAATCCGAGGTGTAAAAGCTTGTTAGGAGCGGGGTCTTATCCTTCAATGATACAAATCCAAATGTTCAGATGAACCCGTTGCCTCAACACAAGAAAGCTGCAGTAAATTTGATAGAGGGAGAGTCTAACAACAACTATCAAATTCATGATGTACTCTTATTGAGGACCAAGCTGCCAAGATTCATCGCAGACAAAGCGGGTATGGTCATATACCATCTCATAAATATCACCAGTGTGATATCTGCTCTAAAAACAATCAAGGATGTTTTGTGGTGCAATCAGCTCTGCAGAAACAATTGGATCTCGGGTGGATCCAAGAGCATCGAGTTCGTGGGATCAACATGACTTATTCAAATTCCAACATCATTCAGAACCATGACATCCATGCGATGAATGTCAACTTAGTGGCAATGCACTCAAGGCAAAGCCAGTATCATAATCTGCCGAGGCACGATTACAATTCATGCCTGACTTGCTCGGTAAACAAACAAGGATGCTCTTTTGTACAAGAGGCCCTCCAGCGTCAGATGGACCTTGGGTGGATCCAGGACTACCATGATAAAAATCCTTATCAGATCAACATGATTCATATCTTCGATATTCGTTTGATGAATACCAGCTTGGTGGAGTTACACGCCAAGCAAGTCCAACTCGGTCTTCTCACTTCACATGATTATCTGAGCTGTAAAGTATGTTGTGAGAGTGACCAAGGGTACTCTCTCGTTCAAAGAACTTTACAACACTTGTTAAACCATTGGTGGCTTCCGATCTATCTAGACGAAGACACACAACAAATCAGTGTAACAAACAGGAACCCTACTAGACATCAAAGTCAGGATGTCCGATCTATAGAAATAGACCTAGTGAGGTTACATTGCATTCAAAGTGGACGTGGCCAGGTGCCACCACACAACTATGAGCGCTGTAGAGTCTGCTCGGAAAATAATCAAGGATGTTACCTCGTGCGAGCAGCCTTTCAAAGTCAGTTGGCTCCCAAAGAGATTCGACCATGTCCAAGTTTTGGATCAATCAACTGGACGCCAGACTATTTCACTGATCAGATTAAGGATGTTGCTGTGATCTATGATCGCGAAAGGACCAAATATGTTTGTACCATCATCCCTCTACTTGACAAATCAAAGGTTCTTAGCCAGGAATTGATTGAAGTTACTTACGACAGTCAGAGAAATCAGAAGGCTCCTGTAGTTATCTATCTGCCAGGACTAGTACCGTATGAATCAACTAAGGCTATCCCTTACAAATACGATGCAACAATAGTTGAGAATGGAAAGGAAATTCCATTACCCTCCGTCGTGAATATTGCGGACATCAGTCGAGTAACACGGAGCGGTCGAATCTTCAACCGAGGAGTTGGAGAACCTAACAGAGAAAAGGAACCTCAAATAGAAGTTCCCAATCCACCAGTCGGTCAATCCAGTGATCCCGACCTTTCAAAGAACGATGATGAGATGCTGAAGCTCATCCAAAGGAGTGAATACAACATTGTTGATCAGCTGTTACAAACTCCTTCAAAGATTTCTGTGTTATCTCTTTTACTCAGTTCTGAAGCCCACAGAGAGACTCTACAGAAAGTCTTAGAGCAGGCCTTTGTGGAACAGGATGTGTCGATAAGGCAATTCGACAGTATTGTCTCTAACATCACTTCTTGTAATAACTTGGGGTTTAGCGATGAGGAATTGCCAGAAGAAGGCAAAAGCCACAACATGGCGCTCAATATCACAGTCAACTGCCAGGACAATGCCTTAGCCAGCGTACAGGTAGATATCAGATCATCTCTCAACGTTATGCCGAAGTTTACTCTAATGCGACTATCATTCAAAGGATCTCCGATGAGAGGCAGTGAGGTCGTCGTCAAAGCATTTGACGGATCCCCAAAAATAGTTATCGGCGAAGTCGACCTTCCCATAACTATCAGTCCTTACACTTTCCTAGTCACTTTCCAGGTCATGGACATCCGAGCAACATACAACTTTTTGTTGGGAAGACCTTGGATACACCAGGCTGGGGCAGTCACTTCGACACTTCACCCAAAGCTGAAGTTTGTCAAGAATGACCAACTCGTCACGGTCTGTGGAGAGCAAGACTTGATCGTGAGTAACTTATCATTGTCCACTTGTGTAGAACCATAAGAGGTTGTTGGAACCCAGTTCCAAGCACTTTCGGTAAGAAGTGAGAATCAATTAGAGAAGGGAACATCAATATCCTCGTACAAAGATGCTCTCAAGGTGATCAAAAGTAACAATGCAAAGGGATGGGGACAAATTGTCATTCCTACTGATAATAAAACAAAGAAGGGTCTTGGTTTTTCTGCAATCTGTACCCAGACAGCTGCTAACGCTGAAAGTCTTCGTCCCATTCAGAACTTCTTCCATAGTGGAGGTTTCCTTCATCCAGTGTCTCAAGAAGTACATACCATCAACGAGGGAGATTCCTCCGACACAGATGAGGAATGGAAGTCCTATCTTAACGAGAACGGTTATATGTCTCAGGAAGAAGTGCCTACACCATTTTGCTATCCCGCACAGAGTCTGAGATTTATACCAAGGTCAAACGTCAAAATAATATACGGAGATTATGATCCGGAAGGATGCCGTGCTCCACCAAACTCATTAGAGGAAGACACTCTGATGAAAGACAACTTTGACCACGACTATTATGGCCCGATGGATGGTCTTCCTATCTGGCAGCCGTACCCAGGAGACTTGGGGCAAGAAAATCAGCTGAGCATCATTGGAAAAAATACCTGCGTCCCCACCATGTCATGGGATTAACACTCAGGTCATTTAGAAAATATCCAGTGCGACGATGAATTTGAAAAGTTTACAGGACTAGAATTCACTAACTATGCTTTTCCCGAGGTCAACGTCATCGAGAGAGATGACTCCTCTAGTTCCAAAGAAGTGTGGGACACCTTAGGACAACCGAGTGACAAGTACGACTTCTTGGTCAAGTACACCGCTCCTGAAAGCTCTCGTATCAGGCTCAAGGATATCCAGCCAACTGGATGGGGAGATTTACCTGAGAGCATAAATACTATACAAAATACAACTGAAGAATCCTCCTACGACAACTCTGCCTGGGAGACAGATTCCAACGATCCTGCTCCACCAGAAATCAGCGTTATTTCTGAAAACAAATCAAGGAAGGTACCAGACTTTGTGATTCACCGAGGAGTTCGCCGCAAATGGGTTGCAGTCGATGTCCTGAAGATCGTCCATAAGTCTAAGTAATTGCCGTCTTTTGTAGCGAGCGATTTTGGACGTGGTTCTTAAGCACTGGTCGCTCTCTGCGGTTGAGTTTACTACAGGTCAATTCATTTTTTATCCTATTGAAGCTGATGAAGGAAGGGAAATAGATGTCTCCAATTAACCCTGCTTTGCATACTGAGTTTAAACAGCGGTCTGTTAGGTTACGAATGCTATCAATGTGGGGGGCCTTTGTACTGGTTATTTGTATTTTCGCCAATACTGCTTTCTTTCTTTCTGGGATTTTCCGGCGGGGAACAAGGATTAGGATGTTAGGACTGATGCTTTTTTGATAGATATGTGAGAGTATGAGATTTAGGGTTTTTGTTTAGTGTGTTCGCTAAGATCTTTTCTTTCAATCTTATGCCTACGTATTCCTGTTTACCGAAACAGGGAAATCAGAGCGTTCGTAGTTCCTCCTATTCTATGGGAGGAAATGGTGTTTTGGTGTCTTGTTCAAAGCCCAAGACGTGAAGCGAAAGGTGGTTTGTATCTTGTTCAAAGCCCAAGATGTGAAGCTGAAGGGTTGGTGTTTAGAGAGAATTTGTCATCTCTAAAGAGGGGGTTGTATGTCACAACTGTTTATAAAGGAGAATTACTTTAACCGGGATACGTGGATCCTAGCAATGCCATAATTTCCTTTAAAGGGGATTTTAACCTGAAGGAGAAGACTTTAACTCAGTGTAGAGCAATGCCATCTTTCCTTGGGAATTTTTCATGCTAAAAGAGGGACAGTGGCATGGATGTAGATGATCCAGAGGCTTACAGCTTACAGCAATTAGATGAAGGGGAAGGAGTTGTTGATGTTTGTGTACTGTGAACGAGGCACAACTTTGATGCTAAAAGGTTGATTGGATCAACCAGTGGTTTTCTTATTCAAAGCCTAAGAGGAGGCTATATGTGTCTCGTACAAAGCCCGAGAGAGAGGCTAAAAGATTTTGACTCAGCGAGGGAATCCTTTGGTATCTCGTATAAAGCCCGAGATAGAGGCTATTTGACTCAACAAGAGAGTTTTTGTATCTCGTACAAAGCCCGAGATAGAGGCGAAAATTTGTTTGGCTCAATAAGAACCTTTTTGTATCTCGTATAAAGCCCGAGATGGAGGAGAAAAGGGTGATCGACTCAACGAGGGAGTCTCTTATGTGTCTCGTACAAAGCCCGAGAGAGAGGCTAAAAGGTTTGCTATCTCAGTTAAGTGACAAGTCCAGTATACTGATTTTGAAAGAGAAAATCAGTTCTTATATGAGTAACATTGTACTCATGGATTTGATCTGAGGATCGGGATATTTCCTGTTCTTTAAGGAAGTGGGAAATCCGAAGGGTATTGAGACTATCCGAGTCTTCGGGTTTTCTTCCTATTTAACGAAGTGGTCACTTGAGAATGTCTTTGAGACTCAAGGAAAATAGACTGTCCATGTCCAGAGTTTCATCTTTTGTACTATGCTTTGAGAAACAGTAGTAGACTCTTTGAAAGGACTGTTCTATGCAGATGACTAAGTTCTGTTCCTATACCTCTAGGAGGTCGTCGGGACAATTTGTACAAAGCCCAAGAGGAGGCTGGAAACTTTTAAGAAGCCGAGAGGTCCTTGTATGAAGCCCAAGAGGAGGCTATCATTCCCGGACAAAGAGATCATTATACGAAACCTAAGAGGAGGCTGTGAATACTTCTAAGAAGCCGGCGGGTCCTTGTACTAAGCCCAAGAGGAGGCGGGGTTGCTTTTAAGAAGCCCGTGGGTCCTTGTACGATGCCCAAGAGGAGGCCGATGCTTTTAAGAAGCCCGTGGGTCCCCAAACCCCGAGAAATTCAAGGCAAGCTATTCACAAGGAATAGATCAAGTCAGGAAAGTTCGAGAATTTGGAAGAAACTCAAAGATGCCATTCACGGAGAATACATTCATCTCTGGGAGTAGAGTTTCTTGACAATTCCTAATGAGGATAGCCGAAGAGAAGACTGTATCTGGTGATCCTATTGGGGATCTAGGTGTCTATTTCTATGAATAAACGAAACGGCGTCACCTAGTTCTAGACGTAGTTGTCGGGGAAACTCTAAATATCTATACTATTATTACACAGTTAATATGAGTTTATGAAAGAAGACTTACAGCGAAACAGCCCCACAATACAGTTATATGTATATGAAAGCGGTAAATGAAAGCGTATAAACACTTACTCGGTTGTAGAGCTTCCATGTTGTTTGGTTAGTTGTTCAACAAAGAAAGATTGAAAACAATAGTATATTTCAAAATCAAAGGAGAAAGTTCTTTGAAAAAGAAAGATTTGGGGCTTACAGCTCAAGGAGAGGCCCAAAGTTTGTTTTTCAACGGATGATGATCGCGTCGAACTTTTTGAAATACAACAGGACTTATACAATAAGTGAGGCCCAAAATAGGTTGTATTTACAAAGGGTTGGGTCTTACACTCTATTAGAGGCCCAAAAGATGTTTTGAAAGAAAAGAAATGAGTCTTACTACTCGAGGGTAGGCCCAATGGTTAATTTTTTTAACGGGCGACGATCGCGCCGAATTTTTGAAATACAACGAGACTTATACCATAAGTGAGGCCCAAAATAGGTTGTATTTACAAAGGGTTGGGTCTTACACTCTATTAGAGGCCCAAAAAGTTTGAAAATGATTTATGAGGGTTGAATTAATCTAAGAACCCTAATTTATTTCCAAAATGTATTTTAATTGAATAAAAATTCAATTAAAATGATCAAAAATTGTTTAACATGTGGGAAACAAATTATGATCTTGGATTAATGCTTCAAAAATTAAGTATTGACCTACAAAATAATTAGAAAGCATTAAAAGTTGCAAAATCAAGAGGAAAAAATTATTTTAAATGTTAAAAACAATTAAAACATTAATTCTTTGCAAAAATATCAATTATATGAAATAAATAATATTTTTGGGATTTTTTGGTAAAATAAAATATTTTAACATTTTTGTGAATTATTAAAAAAAGAATAAACTCAAAATCATTAAAACTCAGAGAGAAATTAATTTTTGAATCAATTAAACAAAATCACAAAATTCAAATATTCAAATGTTGGAAAATGGCGCCAAGAACAAAGGCAAGAACACGCGCATTTTTCTGGGTTTCCCAGATTTGCATTTTCCATCCAATCTCACTGAATACGTAATCATATCATGCAATCCACATACCAATCAACTCGTTTCAACCTCACGATCATGTCTATAGCATTTAATTTCATTTAAATTAAACATAAAACAAGAAATTACGAAGAAACCTCAAGATCCCTAATTTCTGCATGAAGGCTAGGATTTTTGATACACGATTCAAACAATGCAATTAATTAAGGGGAAACATTCCATGCATGATTATGAACATATGGCCAAATTATTGTGCAGCAAAAATTGTGTGGATCATAGAGTTAGAAGAGCTCCTGCTTACCACTTGCAGCTGGTGATCGTGATTTGTGTAGGAGGTGTTACATTTGTGTTTTGATGATCTGAACAGCTTCCCTACACCCTACGGAGTGTGTTTGAATGCTTGGATTTGATGGAAATTGGCTGGATCACTTCATGGCATCTCAATTGCACCTTGGTTAAAACCTTGAGCAATTGACTGGTGATTCTGAGAAATCACTGTTCCAGTTGTTGTTTAAGTGTTTGATCAGCTCATATGTGATGTATATGAGGTGTGTGAGTGATTGGTTTGGTTGGAAAAGCTCTCAAACTCAAAACCCGATAGTTACCTTGCTAAGAAAGGCATTTTTGCCAAGAGAAAGAGATTTTGAGAAAGGCAAGTGTTGTAGGCCTTTGGTGTACTTAAACTGAACATAATTGAGCTCTATTTATAGGAGAGCAAGTTTGTTTTACAAGGAATAGTGAATGGCACCTACTGAGTAGGTTTGGCCAATGTTGGCAAATGAAAATCCAAGTCTCCTCTAGCTATTGACTAGAGGTTAGGGCATAGAGCTTTGGTTCCCTTGGTCTTGGATAAGTCTTGACTGAATTCAGTTGAGAATGGCTCAGTCCATGCCACCTTGGTGTATGCATTGAATGCTCCAATCCAAAATTGGAGTCTTGTCCCTATTTTGGCCATTCTAGGTTTAACATGTTATTTCTTGTTCCATGGACTTTGGAGGCTTGGCTCAGTGATTGTCCCCTTTAGATTCAATCCTCAGATGTGTCCAAGTGGATAGGAGCATTTGAATTTGGCTGATTTTGGCAAATCGAGCAAAAGTGCAAATTCTGCCTTGCCTTGACAGATTTCAACAAGGCAACTTGCCAATGTCATATCTCATGGTGTATGTTGAATTTGGTAATGTTCTTGGCCATTTTGGAAAGCCCTTGCATGACACAACAACTGTTTGAACATGTTTGGTTTTGATCTCTTTTGAATCCAAGTGAAAAATTCCCCTACATTTGGCAAAAAGTGAAGTGAAATCTGACTTAGTGGAATTTTCACTAAGTGTTGGAACAAAGTGACTTTTCTTGATTTTGATCACTCCATAACTCAAAATCCATGAGGAATTTGGACATAGGTCAGTATGAAGCTTTTGTAGAGGGTAATGTGATCTACAAATCAAACTTTGAATGGGGCACAATGGCCTTGTGGTTTAGGAGTTATGGTCCTCCAAAGTTGGTGCATTAGTGGTTACTTTTTCCATAACTTAGAAAAATTTCTAAGTTTTTATGGTTACCCCTTTTACAAGTTATCCCACTTTCTTTGATTTTTCTTGATGAATGATGATTCAAATCATACATTAACATCATTTTAGGGTTAAAAATCCATTTTAGTGAAAAATCTCAAAAAGTCAAAGTTGACTTTTGTGCACAGTTGACTTTTTATCAGATGAATTCCAAACTGTGCAATTCTTCATAAAATCATGTCCTTGACCTAAATCAAACTTGATGGACATGTTCCATGGGTGTCATAGGGTATATTAAATCATGTCTTAGGGCTTGGGAGCATGTCCTGGTCAAAAGCCAAAGCTACAGTTGACTTTTCCCGCAAAACCCTAACTGTGGTCCAGATGGAATTGAGACTTGTTGCTCAAGCTTCTTGGATTAATCCATTGTTCCAAATGGATCAATTTGGTATATTAGAGACCCTAAAATCCTCTCTTGAGGTCCTGGCTTATGATTTGTCCCAAAAGTCAACTTAGGGGTGAATTAGGTCAAGAAACCCTAATTCCTGATTTTTGATGTATGCATCCCTTGAAGAAAAATTGACTTGATGATTGGGTCCATGAGGTTCCATGGAGTATATTAGGTTATGTTTTGGATCATTGGCTTGTGCCCAGATGAAAAATTTCATCTGGAGGCCCTGGTCGACCAAAACCCTAATTTGGTGACACTGTCGATCTTGAGACTTGATCCACCTAGAAGGGAGCAGCCTTGTGCTTAATCCTTGAAGTGGGAGTCCTCTTGATCCATTGTAGATTCTTGGGAGGTTAGACAAGTTGAAGATCAAGTCATTCCTTGATTAATCCTTTGTCTAAGGCTCAAAGAGGGCTTGAAACCCTAAGTTCTGATTGTAGTGAATGCTCAACAACCCTTGAGGAGATTGATGAGGCATAAAGGTACATCCATATTGTGATAATGATTTGCACAATGATGGGAATCTTAGTGGTCAAAATTTGGGGTATGACAGATGCCCCTATTTAATCTTCTTGGACCCGAAGGTGTGAATGACGAAAGTATTCGGGCATTCGGGGTGCAAGAGGATTAAATATCGGAATACCCGAAATTTTGATGGCTATGAATGGCATCTTGCGCATTCGTCTTCTTTTGCTAAGCAATGATTCTTAGAAAAGGTAAACTTCCCCTCGGTCCTGGTTTCCTACCAAGGAACTGGTCTCAGTTTTCTTTTGAGATGAACTTCCCCTCGATCCTGGTTTCCTACCAAGGAACTGGTCTTAGTTTCTGATTTAAACTTCCCCTCGATCCTGGTTTCCTACCAAGGAACTGGTCTTAGTTTCTGATTTGAACTTCCCCTCGATCCTGGTTGCCTACCAAGGAGCTGGTCTTAGTTTCTGATTTGAACTTCCCCTCGATCCTGGTTTCCTACCAAGGAACTGGTCTTAGTTTCTTTTGTCAATAAACTTTATTGACAAGGGACGCTATTTGTAGCGGTTTTCCTCAAACTTCTCGCCGAATTTTCCTGGGGAGATGCTATTTGACGGAAAAACTTTTGACGTCAGACTTGCTGGGGGACCCAATCGTCTGAGTTGTAGAGGTGTACAAACTTCTCTGTTGGAGATGCCATTTGATGACTCTATCTGGGGAAAGCGAGTCTCTTGAGAGACTATTTCCACTTGGGGATATTGCATCATACTTTTCTCGGGATCTTCCCGGAGAAATGCCATATGATGGGATCCAATTTTGAGGTGCCGATGACCTTTTCATCAGCGGTTTTTTTGGAGGAATACTTACGTACTTCCGAATCTCTGATTAAGAGGCTTTCTCTAAGGATTTTCCTTAATCCGGGAAAGCAAGGGTATCATATTCAATGGCGAAGAGTGACATTCGTTGAAGGTTCTCTGGTCTTTCAGAGGTTCAAGTTATCAAAGTGGTCAATTGCCAACTCTGATCTAAAGATACACTGGAGACAAGTTTGATCGGTCATAATATTTCCTGACGAGGCAAGAACTGGCAAACTCGATCGAGAGGACGGTTATCACGGCAGGATAAGACCGACTCAAGTGATAGTGATGCAATATGAAATGTGAATGCACATCAATAATGCATGATACATGTATGTTTATGCTGACAAAACTGACGCGACATACAAACTAAAAGATGAACATGACTGGATACTCGGCCACAGCGGGGCGAAGAAGTACCGTTGGTTCAGAATAGCAATTCCACCTTGCTTAGGAGAGATAGTCCCTGCTGGGAGCTATGTTGGTCGGGCTTAGGAGATGAGAACTCGGCCGAGGGTATCAGACGGGAAAACCGCATCTGATACCATTGATCCTTTATTCAGGCGCACTGGCTTAGAAGGAGTACTTTTATTCTTCACTTTGAAGTTCAAACGCCTTTGGAGACGCAACTGATGTTCTTTCGATGTTCAACAGTCAAAAGAAATGGCATCTTTATTTTAAAAGCAGAAAAAGTTTTAATAAGTAAATTCATTTTTGTTTCATTTCAAGAATCGTTAATTAAGTTAAAACATCATTCTATAAAGCTAAAACAAGTAAGAATTATAAACAAAAGCACAAGGGCTCAAAGTTTATTGATAAGATGGAGATCAGCCAAACGCGTGATTCCAAAGAGTATTTACAAAGTTCAAAAAATGGTAATTTACAGGGAAAAGGGCTACGTTGAAACATAACAACCACTATCCTTCTACCAACTTTAAATTCGGGGCATCCTGAGTTTCTGTCGAAGATGACCGTGACTGGAGTTTTCCTCTGATGGATGATGTAACTGTTGATAAGGGACTTGCCTCTATTGAACATAGTTACTTGCTGTTATCCCTAATTTTTTCCTGGATTGTACTTTGATGTTTCCAATCCACCGGGATGATTTTTTTTTCATGTCTCTAACTTTTTCCTGGATCGCCCTTTCGGGTTTTCAATCCACCGAGACGTTTATTTTAGGCGAAGTATTTCTTGACTACATCAACATTCGTGGGGTAGGCAAATTCCTCTCCGTCCATGGTTGCAAGTCTCAAGGCACCGCTTGAGAAAGCTTTCATGACCACATAGGGGCCATCATAATTCGGGGTCCATTTGCCCCGAGAATCAGTGAGAAATGATTGTATCTTCTTGAGCACAAGGTCTCCTTTCCTGAAGACGCGAGGTCTGACCTTTTTGTCGAACGCCTTCTTTATTCTTTGCTGATACAATTGACCATGGCATAGTGCCGTGATTCGCTTTTCTTCGATCAGATTCAGTTCGTCGTGTCGGATTTTACACCATTCAGCTTCGGTGAGCTTGGCTTCCATCAATACTCGGATTGACGGGATTTCTACTTCTATGGGGAGCACTGCTTCCATGCCATATACTAGAGAGAAAGGGGTAGCCCCAGTTGAAGTGCGGACAGATGTACGATAACCGTTAAGAGCAAAGGGTAGCATCTCGTGCCAGTCTTTGTAGGTTACAACCATCTTTTGAACAATCCTCTTGATGTTCTTGTTAGTCGCTTCTACCGCTCCGTTCATCTTAGGTCGGTAGGGAGATGAGTTATGGTGTTCGATCTTGAACTCTGCACACAACTCTTTCATCATCTTATTGTTGAAGTTAGATCCATTATCAGTAATGATCTGGCTTGGAACACCATAACGGCATATGAGATTGTTTTTGATAAATCGGACCACCACTTGTCGGGTTACATTAGCGTACGACGCTGCTTCGACCCACTTGGTGAAATAGTCAATGGCTACCAGGATGAACCGATGTCCATTTGAAGCCTTAGGTTCGATCAAGCCAATCATGTCGATTCCCCATATGGAAAAAGGCCACGGGGAAGAGAGAACTTTGAGATGCGATGGCGGTACAAGAATTTTGTCGGAGTATATCTGACACTTGTGACACCTCCTCATGTACTTGTAGCAGTCGGATTCCATGGTCAACCAGTAATACCCTGCTCTCAGAATTTTTCTTGCCATTGTGTGTCCGTTAGCATGAGTGTCAAAGGACCCTTCATGAATTTCTTTTATCAGCATTTCTGCTTCTGGTCTGTCTACGCATCGGAGCAAGACCATGTCGAAATTTCTCTTATAGAGTGTATCACCGCTCAAAAAGAAGTTTCCAGCCAATCTTCTGAGGGTTTTTCTGTCTTTCCTGGATGCCCCAGGTGGGTACTCTTGTTTCTGAAGGAAGCATTTGATATCGTGATACCAAGGTCTGTCGTCTATGACTGCTTCAATCGTGAAGACATAAGCGGGCCGTTCAGGGCGCATTATGTCGATCTTAGGTATGTCATTCCATTGAGCTACACTAATCATAGAAGAGAGAGTGGCTAATGCATCAGCCATGTGATTCTCCTCTCGAGGGATGTGATTAAACTCAACTCTGTTGAAGAAGGGTAACAACCTTCTTGCATAGTCTTTGTAAGGAATCAGTCCTGATTGGTATGTGTTCCAATCTCCTTTTATCTGATTGATAACCAAGGCTGAGTCGCCGTATACGTCCAAGTTTTTGATCCTTAAATCAATCGCTTCTTCGAGACCCATAATACAAGCTTCGTATTCGGCCTCGTTGTTCGTACATTTGAACGTAAGTCTGGCAGTGAAAGGAATGTGTGTACCCTGAGGGGTAACAATGATTGCCCTAATTCTGTTTTCGTAATGATTGACTGCTCTGTCAAAGATAAGTCCCCATTGGGAACCTGATTCTGGCCCTTCACTGGGTAACGGTTCATCACAGTCTTTCATTTTTAGATACATGACATCTTCGTCTGGGAAATCAAACCCGATTGATTCTTGATCGTCAATCGGTTGATGAGCCAAATGATAAGCTAAAATACTCCCCTTAACGACTTTCTGAGCGTGGTACTCTATGTCATATTCTGATAACAACATCTGCCAACGGGCAATCCTTCCCGTGAGAGCAGGCTTTTCAAAGACGTACTTGATTGGATCCATCTCGGAGACCAACCAAGTAGTATGACGAATCATGTATTGGCGAAGACGTTTGGCTGCCCAAGCCAAAGCGCAACAAGTTTTCTCGAGCATCGTGTACCGAGTCTCGCAATCGGTGAATTTCTTGCTCAGATAGTAAATGGCAGACTCTTTCCTTTTGGTTTCATCTTGTTGGCCAAGTACACATCCCATTGAGTCCTCTAGGACTGTGAGGTAAATGATCAGTGGTCTTCCTTCCACTGGAGGTGATAGAATCAGAGGATTCAACAGATATTCCTTGATACTGTCGAAGGCGGTTTGGCAATCTTCTGACCAAACGCAATCCTGGTTCATTTTGAGTAATTTGAAAATCGGCGCACAAGTCGCGGTCATAAGGAATATGAATCTGAAGATGTAGTTCAAACGTCCCAGGAATCCTCTGACTTGTTTTTCAGTTTTTGGAGAAGGCATTTCTTGAATGGCCTTGACCTTGTCAGGATCAACCTCAATTCCTTTCTGGCTGACGATGAACCCTAAGAGTTTCCCTGAACAAGCACCGAAGGTGCACTTGTTGGGATTCAAGCGGAGTTTGTACTTTCGCAAACGCTCGAACAATTTTGACAGGTGGGTCACATGCTCCTCTTTTGTCTTAGATTTTGCAATCATGTCATCGACATATACCTCTATCTCTTTGTGTATCATGTCATGAAACAGAGTAGTCATGGCCCTTTGATAGGTTGCCCCGACATTCTTCAAACTGAACGACATTACCTTGTAACAAAAGGTACCCCATGGGGTAATGAACGAAGTTTTCTCCATGTCTTTCGGCGCCATTTTGATTTGGTTATAGCCCGAGAATCCATCCATGAAGGAGAAAACTTTGAACTTTGTTGTACGGTCAACCAGCATGTCAATGTGTGGTAAAGGAAAGTCGTCCTTTGGACTTGCCTTGTTCAGATCCCTGTAATCTACACACATTCTGACCTTTCCATCCTTTTTGGGAACAGGTACGATGTTGGCTAACCATTGAGGATATTCAGATGTAGCGAGGAAACCTGCGTCGATCTGTTTTTGTACCTCCTCTTTGATTTTGATGGCCATGTTCGGGTGAGTGCGTCTCAACCTTTGTTTTACTGGCGGATATTCCGATCTCAACGGTAAATGATGTTCCATGATGATGGTATCCAACCCTGGCATATCCTGATAGGACCAAGCAAATACATCAGGGAATTCTTTGAGAAGCTTTATCAAACTCTCTTTGGCAGTTGGACTGAGCAGTGCTCCAATCCTGATTTCTTTTTTCTCTTTTTCCGAACCCAAGTTTACCGTTTCCAACGGTTCTTTGTGAGGTTCAATGGACCTTTCCTCTTGTCTGAGTAATCGGGAGATCTCTTCTGGAATTTCGTTGTCAACTTCTTCTTCAGCCCCAAATACCGGGAATTCAAAGTCGGGAGAAGGCATCAGATCGTATGTTTCAACGGGATGTAAAACAAGCAATCTGCATGACGTGATGATTTGTGTTTAGAAGAGATAGAGAAAATGCAAGTGTGTGCAGTGTTTTATTTCTTTTACTGCTTGTTTTTTTATTATGGATTGTTTTTTAGGATTACCATTTCCTGAGAAAAGCAAAAAGAGAAAATAGCAATAAATGCGGAAATTACAAAACGACGTTATTTTATTAATGAACAAGTCGATTCTTGAAACTACAGCCCTATAAAACAAAACTCTGTCGCTTCGGGCAAAGCGAAGAGGGAAATTTACAAAAAGCGAGCCCTATCAAAACATTTGTTTCACCTGGGCAGGGTGAAAGATTAAAGATGGCAATTACTTTGACTGGTGAACGATCTTCGGAGCATCGACGGCAATCCATTGGCGGCGAACTCCTCGGTGAATCACAAAGTCTGGCACCTTCCTTGATTTGTCTTCAGAAACAATGCTGATTTCTGGTGGAGTAGGATTATTGGAATCTGTCTCCCAGGCAGAGTTGTCGTAGGAGAATTCCTCAGTTGTATTTTGCATAGCATTTGTGCTCTCAGCTGTATCTCCCCATCCAGTTGACTGGATATCTTCGAGCCTGATACGAGAGCTTTCAGGAGCGGTGTACTTGACCATGAAGTCGTATTTTCCACTCGGTTGTCCCAAGGTGTCCCACACTTCTTTAGAACTGGAGGAGTCATCTCTCTCGATGACGTTGACCTTGAGAAAAGCATAGTTGATGAATTCCAACCCTGCAAACGTTGCAAATTCATCGTCATGTTGAGTAGTTTCTGAATGACCTGAGTGTTGATCCCATGACATGGCGGGGACACATGTATTCTCTTTAATGATGCTCAGCTGAGCTTCGTTGTTCGGCTGACTTTCTGGCCCCAAGTTTCCTGGGTAAGGTTGCCACATTGGCAGACCATCCATCGGGCCATAGTAGTTGTGGTCAAAGTTGTCTTTCATCAGAGTGTCTTCCTCTAATGAATTTGGCGGAGCACGACATCCTTCCGGATCACAATCTCCAAATATCATTTCGACATCTGACCGTGGTATAAATCTCGGACTCTGTGCGGGATAGTAAAATGGTATAGGCACCTCTTCCTTAGACATATAACCGTCCTCGTTAAGGTAGGACTTCCATTCTTCATCTGTGTCCGAGGGATCTTCCTCATTGATAGCATGTACTGCTTGAGACACTGGGTGGAGGAAACCTCCACTGTGGAAGAAGTTTTGAAGGGGATGAGGACTTTCATCGCTGGCAGCTGTCTGGGTACAGGTTGCAGAAAAACCAAGACCCTTCTTTGTTTTATTGTCAGTAGGAATGACAAGCTGTCCCCATCCCGTTGTATCGGTACTCTCAACCGCTTTGATAGCATCTTTGTATGAGGAAATCGAGGTTCCTCCTTGGGATTGATTGTCCTTGCTCACCGACAGTGCTTGGAGCTGAGTTCCAATAACCTCCTCGGGTTCTATACCAGCAAATGATGATAAGCTACTCACGAGCAAGGCTTGTTCCCCACAGACTGTGACAAGTTGATCGTTCTGAACGAACTTTAGCTTTTGATGGAGAGTCGAAGTGACAGCTCCAGCCTGATGTATCCAAGGTCTTCCTAATAAACAACTGTACGTTGCCCGGATGTCCATGACCTGGAAAGTGACTTGGAAAGTGTGAGGACCAATAGTTATGGGAAGGTCAACTTCGCCGATAACCGTTTTTCTGGATCCATCGAATACTTTGACGACGACCTCGCTGATTCTCATCGGAGGGCCTTTGAATGATAATTGCATCAAAGTTGACTTCGGCATAACATTCAGGGCTGACCCTGTGTCTACTAGTATGCTGGCTAAAGCATCGTCCTTGCAGTTGACTGTGATATTGAGTGCCATGTTATGACGGCGACCCTCTTCGGGTAATTCCTCATCACTAAATCCCAAATTATTGCAAGAAGTGATATTAGAGACAATACTATCGAACTGTCTGATTGTTACATCCTGTTCCACAAAGGCCTGCTCTAAGACTTTCTGTAGAGCCTCCCTGTGGGCTTCTGAACTGAGTAACAGTGATAATACTGAGATCTTTGAAGGAGTCTGTAACAGCTGATCAACAATGTTGTATTCACTCCTTTGAATGAGCTTCAGCATCTCATCTTTGTTCTTTGAAAGGTCGGGATTACTGGATTGACCGACTGGTGGATTAAGAACTTCTGTCTGAGGTTCCTTTTCTTTGTTAGGTTCTCCAACTCCTCTGTTGAAGATTCGACCGCTCCGTGTTACACGACTGATGTCTGTAATATTCACGACGGAGGGTAATGGAATTTCCTTTCCATTCTCGACTATTGTTGCACCATATTTGTAAGGGATAACCTTAGTTGATTCATATGGTAGTGGTCCCGGTAGATAGATGACTATGGGAACCTTCTGATTTTTCTGACCATCATAAGTAATCTCGATCCATTCCCGATTGGGAACTTTTGACTCGTCAAGCAGAGGGATGATGGCACAAACATCTCTAGTCCTCTGATGATCAGAGATGACGACAACGTCCTCAATTTGATCGGCAAGGTAGTCCGGCGACCAGCTGATGGGTCCGGAACCCGGATATGGACGAATCTCTCCACGTTCCACCTGACCCTGGAGAGCTGCTCTCACAAGGTAACACCCTTGGTTATTTTCTGAACAGACTCCACAATGTTCATAATTGTGTGGTGGCACCTGACCACGCCCACTTTGAATACAGTGTAACCTCACTAGGTTAGCTTCCACAGATCGGACATCCTGACTCTGACGTTGAGTAGGATTCCTGTTATTGATACTAATTTGCTGAGTATCTTCATCCATATAAATTGGCATCCACCAGTGATTTAACAAGTGCTGAAGTGCCTCCTGGACAAGGGTACAACCCCGATCATTTTCGCAACCCGCTTTACAGCTTTGATAGTCATGTGAGATCAGGAATCCGAGTCGGACCTGCTCAGCATGTAACTCTACCAGGTTGGTATTCATCACACGAATATCAAAAATTTGAACCATGTTGATCTGATAGGGATTCCTATCATGGTAGTCTTGGATCCATCCAAGATCTATCTGACGTTGGAGGGCCTCTTGTATGAAAGAGCATCCCTGTTTGTTTACCGAGCAAGTCAGACAAGAACTGTAATCGTGCCGCGGCAGATTATGGTATTGGCTTTGCCTTGAGTGCATTGCCACCAAATTGACATTCATCGCACGGATATTGTGGTTTTGAATGACATTAGAATTCGTATAGACCATGTTAACTTCACGAACTCGGTGTTCTTGGATCCATCCGAGATCCATCTGTTCCTGTAGAGCTGCTTGCACTACCGAACATCCCTGATTGCTTTTAGAGCAGACATCACATTGATGATAATCATGAGGTGGCACATGGCCATATCCACTCTGTCTACAATGCATCTTGACCAGATTGGTCTTCAACAAGAGTACATCGTGAATTTGATAGACATTGTTAGATTCTTTCTCAATCAGGTTGACTGCAGCTTTCTCATGTTGAGGCAGCGGGTTCGTGAGAACATTAGGATTCGTATCTTTGAAAGATAAGAGCCCGCTCCTAACAAGCTTTTGCACGTCAGATTTGAAATTGAGACAATTTTCTATGTTATGCCCCGATCCTCCTTGATGATAAGGGCATGTCTGATCCACCTTAAACCAAAAAGGCAGATTTTCCGGTACTGTAAGAGGAGACTTTGTCTGGATGTGCCCCTTAGCCAGTAGTAACGGAAATAGTTCTGCATACAACATGGGTATAGGATCAAACCCTGGTGGCCGCGTTGTACGGTTGTTGTTATATGGAGGACGAGCCTGCATAAGAGGCTGTTGTGTCCTTTGTTGATTAGGTTGGCTCTACGCAACCTGAGGTTGATACGTAGGAATAGGCGCAGGGTTGATAACAGGAGTTACAACTGTTACTGGTTGATAACGTCGCCTTTGCTTTTCGAGAGAGATATTCCCAATATCTTGCTCTTTTTTCTTAGGGAGAACACTACCGTATTTTTTAGTACCGCTCGTCGATCCAGCATCTTTTACCAAACGTCCTTGTCGGACGGCTTCCTCAAGATGTACGCCCATGCCCACCATCTCGGTGAAATCACTGGGTGCACTAGCAACCATTCGGTCATAGTAAAATGAGCTCAAGGTCTTTAAGAAGATCTTTGTCATCTCTTTTTCCTCAAGAGGTGGACAAATCTGAGCGGCAATTTCGCGCCATCTCTGGGCGTACTCCTTAAAGGTTTCTTTGTCCTTTTGTGACATTGATCTGAGTTGAACTCTGTCGGGTGCCATGTCTAAATTGTATTTGTATTGTTGGTCGAAGGCAGTGCCAAGATCTCTGAATGTGCTAATCGTAGCACTGTTTAAACCCATGTACCATTTTAATGTGGCACCAGTTAAACTATCCTGGAAGTAGTGAATCAGTAGGTCCTGATTCTCCATCTGAGCTGACATTCGCCGAGCGTACATCACCAGATGGCTTTGAGGGCAAGAGTTACCCTTGTATTTTTCAAAGTCGGGCACTTGAAATTTGTGCGGGACTTTCACATTGGGGACCAAGCAGAGGTCTGTGGCGTCCTTTCCAAATAGATCCTGACCGCGAATGGCTTGCAGTTCCTTCTACATTTCCAAGAACTGTTCCTGGAATTCATCCATTCGGTCAAACATAGTTTCCTTTTTACCAGAAGGTATTGGTGGAATCTGTCCTTCCGTGACAGTGTGCACCACAGGGGGTGGTACCGTGACTACGGCAGTGAATCTTGGCGCTTCCCGAAGTTTGTAACCTTCAGGAGTCTTCAGTATGCCCCTGGCATCTTCGCTTTCCCGAAGTTTGTAACCTTCAGGCCCAGCGGATTCTGTTATGATTCCCTGATCCTCAGCGATCGGCGGAACATATCCTTCCGGGATCTCTGAGGTGATCTCTGAGATCACAGTTCTTTGTAGCTGAGCTTCTGCCATGGCTTGCATGTCGTTACGAAGCTTTCTCATATCCTCTCTCAGAGCGTCGATCTCTTCCTTCAACTCTCTGTTTTCTTCCTCAAGATCATCCATCTTTTTCTGACGATTGACCCGAGTATTATACGAATGAGACAGTTTGACTCTAGAATCGAGACACAAATGTGAGATTCGTAGGTAAGAAGAATACGCGATGTGAGAATGATGAATGCAATGATTATATTAATTGTTTTTTTGTTTAATTAAAATAAACTTCAACAATTAGATTGCAAATATCAAATAGTGGGGAAACCCCTTTTTATTGAAATTCAAAGATTGCGGAAATGGAAATACAGTAGATTACAAAGTGCAGAAACAGAAACCTAAGCTAAGGGGTCCCGAGTCCTCTCTTAAGAAAAACCGGGTACTGATTCTGGTATCTTCCTTTTCTTTGACCGGGGCTCTTGAGTCGTTGTCGGGTCGTCATTCCTTTTCCAAGTGAAAGGAGCGAGCAAATTCCTTTGGTCATCTTGATTCTCTACAGCATGTTGCTCCAAAATTTTAATCAGAGCATCTTTCTCTTTTAGTAGCTGTTGTATTTTGATGCACTCTACGTTGAGGGTTCGGTACTTGTTCTTCCAAGACCTCTTCTCCCGTTGAACTTTGTTGAGAGTAACCTGAAGCTTTTCAGTTTCAGTCATGAAGTACATGACAGATTCCTTCGGCGGAAGAATTCCATAACGCGGATAAGGCATATTTAGCTTGAGAGCTCTAGTTTGTACCCAATGGAGATAAGGCTCCACCGAGACACAATATGGTTTTCCCAGAGACTCTCGTCCTTTCTTATGAACATGCTTCCAAGCATGCACTATTTCCATCTTTAGTGCTCTGTCACTTTCTCCTTCCTTGAAGAAAAGACCTTCCAGATGAGCATTACACGGGACATGCCTCATTGGGTATCTAAACTGACGACGAACCAATATCGGATGATAGTTGATTCCTCCTTTACTTCCTAAAAGGGGTACGTTGGGAAAGTTTCCATAACGATCAATGATCCTCATTCCATCATAAATCCTATTACACCAATTAATGTCAGAGTTGGTAAGAGACATGATTTTCTGCGACCAGCGCAAGACACTCTTATGATCCCAAAAAGCAGCAGACTTAGGCAAATGGGAGATAAACCATTTGTAGAGCAAAGGTACACAACATGTGATCTCCCCTCTGCTGTACAAATTTCCTAAGTGTACAGAATGATACGCATCTGCGAGCAAATTCGCCACAGGGTTTCCAATGAGAAAAACCTTAATAGCGTTGATATCGACGAAGTTATTGATGTTGGGCAATAAAAATAACCCGTAGGTGAGCAAGACAAAGATGCTTTCAAAAGCAGTCCCGTTCCCGATACTGGCGAAGTACAGGGCTTTCTTTGTCAAGAACTGGGCTGGAAAACCTTGTATGCCACCCTTGGTAGTCATGTGAGTCCTGACCTCAGACTCGTCCAAATGAATTGCTCTTGTAATGGTCTGAATCTTTGGAATTTCTTCCAGTCCGGAAAATGGAGCTCGATCAGTGATATGTAAATCGATCAGATGAGAATACTCCTCCAGCGTTGGTGCTAGCTGGTAATTCGAGAATGTGAAACAGTGATAAACTGGATCGTAGAATTGAACGAGCACGTCCATGATTCCCTCAATCACATGGACTCTTAATAGTGGTAGCAGACCTCCGTGTTTGGCTCTGAAAGCCTCTTGGTTTGTGATCATCCCTGCTAACCTTCTCAAATCCTCTAGCTTTGGAACCTTGAAGGTATACTTATGAGTTCTCCTTCTACCGAAATCCATTAGCGCAATCTTTTTCTCTGATATTTGCAATCTCAGTCTTAGTTTATTTTGAAAAACAGAGAGACTAGAAGAGAAATTCTTTTGTGTTTTAATGTTTTTTTAAATGAATGTATGAATGCAGCACACAAAAACATAGAAAAAACATGGGGTCAGAGGGTCGTTGTCATGAAGTCAAGGCTCTACCCATCCCCAAAGGTTTATACTAGGGTGATTTTTGTACCTGTACTCGTTATCATCAGCTCCTACTAGGAAAGCAAAACAACAAGCGGATCGCCAGCGAGTTGTAAAGCAATCTTAGAGTAAGTGCCAATCACCGAGAATAGATCACCAGCCTCAAATGAGGGTAGTATCGCGTGACAACTATTTCCGATAGTTTCCGCACTACAAAAGGGTTGGCTCCTCAGCTTCTCAGACATCACAATCGGCCCATTGCCTAAGAGAGGGAATGGGTTGCATTGGTCAGCCACCACTGAGGTTGATGGTCGACCTCGTCGCCATCACTTATCTTAAGTGTATACTCAATCTTTCCACATGCGGCATCACACGCATTCCCATTAGCAGAAAAATAAACATGTATAGCAATTAGGAAAAGCAGTATATATATTTGTCCTAATCATCCTAGACTTTTAAAGCTACGAATCTTAAGTTCCTGACAGAAAATGGCTCCCCGAAGGTAGCCCTAATCTGTGGTATTCACACAAGTGAAGAGAAAAAGAAAAAGAGGTAAGCCCCACGGTGGGCGCCACTTTTCTGTGGCGGCCACCGCCATGAAAAAGATTTGTCCAAGGTTTTCCCCTTAAACGTTAAGAAAGAATGAGAGGCCCCACGGTGGGCGCCACTTTTCTGTGGCGGCCACCGCCATGAAAAAGATTTGTCCAAAGTTTTCCCATTAAATGTTAAGAAAGAATGAGAGGCCCCATGGTGGGCGCCGCTTTTCTGTAGCGAGGGATTTTGGACGTGGTTCTTAAGCACTGGTCGCTCTCTGCGGTTGAGTTTACTACAGGTCGATTCATTTTTTATCCTATTGATGCTGATGAAGGAAGGGAAATAGATGTCTCCAATTAACCCTGCTTTGCATACTGAGTTTAAACAGCGGTCTGTTAGGTTACGAATGCTATCAATGTGGGGGGCCTTTGTACTGGTTATTTGTATTTTCGCCAATACTGCTTTCTTTCTTTCTAGGATTTTCCGGCGAGGAACAAGGATTAGGATGTTAGGACTGATGCTTTTTTGATAGATATGTGAGAGTATGGGATTTTGAGTTTTTGTTTAGTGTGCTCGCTAAGATCTTTTCTTTTAATCTTATGCCTACGTATTCCCGTTTACCGAAACAGGGAAATCAGAGCGTTCGTAGTTCCTCCTATTCTATGGGGGGGAAATGGTGTTTTGGTGTCTTGTTCAAAGCCCAAGACGTGAAGCGAAAGGTGGTTTGTATCTTGTTCAAAGCCCAAGATGTGAAGCTGAAGGGTTGGTGTTTAGAGAGAATTTGTCATCTCTAAAGAGGGGGTTGTATGTCACAACTGTTTATAAAGGAGAATTACTTTAACCGGGATACGCGGATCCTAGCAATGCCATAATTTCCTTTAAAGGGGATTTTAACCTGAAGGAGAAGACTTTAACTCAGTGTAGAGCAATGCCATCTTTCCTAAGGAATTTTTCATGCTAAAAGAGGGACAGTGGCATGGATGTAGATGATCCAGAGGCTTACCGCTTACAGCAATTAGATGAAGGGGAAGGAGTTGTTGATGTTTGTGTACTGTGAACGAGGCACAACTTTGATGCTAAAGGTTGATTGGATCAACCAGTGGTTTTCTTATTCAAAGCCTAAGAGGAGGCTATATGTGTCTCGTACAAAGCCCGAGAGAGAGGCTAAAAGATTTTGACTCAGCGAGGGAATCCTTTGGTATCTCGTATAAAGCCCAAGATAGAGGCTATTTGACTCAACAAGAGAGTTTTTGTATCTCGTACAAAGCCTGAGATGGAGGCAAAAATTTGTTTGGCTCAATAAGAACCTTTTTGTATCTCGTATAAAGCCCGAGATGAAGGCGAAAAGGGTGATCGACTCAACGAGGGAGTCTCTTATGTGTCTCGTACAAAGCCCGAGAGAGAGGCTAAAAGGTTTGCTATCTCAGTTAAGTGACAGGTCCAGTATACTGATTTTGAAAGAGAAAATCAGTTCTTATATGAGTAACACTGTACTCATGGATTTGATCTGAGGATCGGGATATTTCCTGTTCTTTAAGGAAGTGGGAAATCCGAAGGGTATTGAGACTATCTGAGTCTACGGGTTTTCTTCCTATTTAACAAAGTGGTCACTTGAGAATGTCTTTGAGACTAAAGGAAAATAGACTGTCCATGTCCAGAGTTTCATCTTTTGTACTATGCTTTGAGAAACAATAGTAGACTCTTTGAAAGGACTGTTCTATGCAGATGACTAAGTTCTGTTCCTATACCTCTAGGAGGTCGTCGGACAATTTGTACAAAGCCCAAGAGGAGGCTGGAAACTTTTAAGAAGCCGAGAGGTCCTTGTATGAAGCCCAAGAGGAGGGTATCATTCCCGGAGGAAGATATCATTATACGAAGCCTAAGAGGAGGCTGTGAATACTTCTAAGAAGCCGGAGGGTCCTTGTACTAAGCCCAAGAGGAGGCGGGGTTGCTTTTAGGAAGCCTGTGGGTCCTTGTACGATGCCCAAGAGGAGGCCGATGCTTTTAAGAAGCCCGTGGGTCCCCAAACCCCGAGAAATTCAAGGCAAGCTATTCACAAGGAATAGATTAAGTCAGGAAAGTTCGAGAATTTGGAAGAAACTCAAAGATGCAATTCACGGAGAATACATTCATCTCTAGGAGTAGAGTTTCTTGACAATTCCTAATGAGGACAGCCAAAGAGAAGACTGTATCTGGTGATCCTATTGGGGATCTAGGTGTCTATTTCTACGAATAAACGAAACGGTGTCACCTAGTTCTAGACGTAGTTGCCGGGGAAACTCTAAATATCTATACTATTATTACACAGTTGATATGAGTTTATGAAAGAAGACTTACAGCGAAACAGCCCCACAATACAGTTATATGTATATGAAAGCGGTAAATGAAAGCGTATAAACACTTACTCGGTTGTAGAGCTTCCATGTTGTTTGGTTAGTTGTTCAACAAAGAAAGATTGAAAACAATAGTATATTTCAAAATCAAAGGAGAAAGTTCTTTGAAAAAGAAAGATTTGGGGCTTACAGCTCAAGGAGAGGCCCAAAGTTTGTTTTTCAACGGATGATGATCGCGTCGAACTTTTTGAAATACAACAAGACTTATACAATAAGTGAGGCCCAAAATAGGTTGTATTTACAAAGGGTTGGGTCTTACACTCTATTAGAGGCCCAAAAGATGTTTTAAAAGAAAAGAAATGGGTCTTACTACTCGAGGGTAGGCCCAATGGTTAATTTTTTTAACGGACGACGATCGCGCTGAATTCTTGAAATACAACGGGACTTATACAATAAGTGAGGCCCAAAATAGGTTGCATTTACAAAGGGTTGGGTCTTACACTCTATTAGAGGCCCAAAAAGTTTGAAAATGATTTATGAGGGTTGAATTAATCCAAGAACCCTAATTTATTTCCAAAATGTATTTTAATTGAATAAAAATTCAATTAAAATGATAAAAAATTGTTTAACATGTGGGAAACAAATTATGATCTTGGATTAATGCTTCAAAAATTAAGTATTGACCTACAAAATAATTAAAAAGCATTAAAAGTTGCAAAATCAAGAGGAAAAAAAATATTTTAAATGTTAAAAACAATTAAAACAATAATTCTTTGCAAAAATATCAATTATATGAAATAAATAATATTTTTGGGATTTTTTGGTAAAATAAAATATTTTAACATTTTTGTGAATTATTAAAAAAAGAATCAACTCAAAATCATTAAAACTCAGAGAGAAATTAATTTTTGAATCAATTAAACAAAATCACAAAATTCAAATATTCAAATGTTGGAAAATGGCGCCAAGAACAAAGGCAAGAACACGCGCGTTTTTCTGGGTTTCCCAGATTTGCATTTTCCATCCAATCTCACTGAATACGTAATCATATCATGCAATCCACATACCAATCAACTCGTTTCAACCTTACGATCATGTCTATAGCATTTAATTTCATTTAAATTACACATAAAACAAGAAATCACGAAGAAACCTCAAGAACCCTAATTTCTGCATGAAGGCTAGGATTTTTGATACACGATTCAAACAATGCAATTAATTGAGGGGAAACATTCCATGCATGATTATGAACATATGGCCAAATTATTGTGCAGCAAAAATTGTGTGGATCATAGAGTTAGAAGAGCTCATGCTTACCACTTGCAGCTGGTGATCGTAATTTGTGTAGGAGGTGTTACAGTTGCGTTGTGATGATCTGAACAACTTCCCTACACCCTATGGAGTGTGTTTGAATGCTTGGATTTGATGGAAATTGGCTGGATCACTTCATGGCATCTCAACTGCACCTTGGTTAAAACCTTGAGCAATTGACTGGTGATTCTGAGAAATCAGTGTTCCAGTTGTTGTTTAAGTGTTTGATAAGCTTATATGTGATGTATATGAGGTGTGTGAGTGACTGGTTTGGTTGGAAAAGCTCTCAAACTCAAAACCCGATAGTTACCTTGCTAAGAAAGGAATTTTTGCCAAGAGAAAGAGATTTTGAGAAAGGAAAGTGTTGTAGGCCTTTGGTGTACTTAAACTGAACACAATTGAGCTCTATTTATAGTAGAGCAAGTTTGTTTTGCAAGGAATAGTGAATGGGAACTGCTGAGTAGGTTTGGCCAATGTTGGCAAATGAAAATCCAAGTCTCCTCTAGCCATTGACTAGAGGTTAGGGCACAGAGCTTTGGTTCCCTTGGTCTTGGATAAGTCTTGACTGAATTCAGTTGAGAATGGTTCAGTCCATGCCACCTTGGTGTATGCATTGAATGCTCCAATCCAAAATTGGAGTCTTGTCCCTATTTTGGCCATTCTAGGTTCAACATGCTATTTCTTGTTCCATGGACTTTGGAGGCTTGGCTTAGTAATTGTCCCCTTTAGATTCAATCCTCAGATGTGTCCAAGTGGATAGGAGCATTTGAATTTGGCTGATTTTGGCAAATCGAGCAAAAGTACAAATTTTGCCTTGCCTTGACAGATTTCAACAAGGCAACTTGCCAATGTCATATCTCATGGTGTAAGTTGAATTTGGTAATGTTCTTGACCATTTTGGAAAGCCCTTGCATGACACAACAACTTTTTGAACATGTTTGGTTTTGATCTCTTTTGAATCCAAGTGAAAAATCCCCCTACATTTGGCAAAAAGTGAAGTGAAATCTGACTTAGTGGAATTTTCACTAAGTGTTGGAACAAAGTGACTTTTCTTGATTTTGATCACTCCATAACTCAAAATCCATGAGGAATTTGGACATAGGTCAGTATGAAGCTTTTGTAGAGGGTAATGTGATCTACAAATCAAGCTTTGAATGGGGCACAATGGCCTTGTGGTTTTGGAGTTATGGTCCTCCAAAGTTGGTGCATTAGTGGTACTTTTTCCATAACTTAGAAAAATTTCTAAGTTTTTATGGTTACCCCTTTTACAAGTTATCCCACTTTCTTTGATTTTTCTTGATGAATGATGATTCAAATCATACATTAACATCATTTTAGGGTTAAAAATCCATTTTAGTGAAAAATCTCAAAAAGTCAAAGTTGACTTTTGTGCACAGTTAACTTTTTATCAGATGAATTCCAAACTGTGCAATTCTTCATAAAATCATGTCCTTGACCTAAATCAAACTTGATGGACATGTTCCATGGGTGTCATAGGGTATATTAAATCATGTCTTAGGGCTTGGGAGCATGTCCTGGTCAAAAGTCAAAGCTACAGTTGACTTTTCCCACAAAACCCTAACTGTGGTCCAGATGGAATTGAGACTTGTTGCTCAAGCTTCTTGGATTAATCCATTGTTCCAAATCGATCAATTTGGTATATTAGAGACCCTCAAATCCTCTCTTGAGGTCCTGGCTTATGATTTGTCCCAAAAGTCAACTTAGGGGTGAATTAGGTCAAGAAACCCTAATTCCTGATTTTTTATATATGCATCCCTTGAAGCAAAATTGAATTGATGATTGGGTCCATGAGGTTCCATGGAGTATATTAGGTTATGTTTTGGATCATTGGCTTGTGCCCAGATGAAAAATTTCATCTGGAGGCCCTGGTCGACCAAAACCCTAATTTGGTGACACTGTCAATCTTGAGACTTGATCCACCTAGAAGGGAGCAGCCTTGTGCTTAATCCTTGAAGTGGGAGACCTCTTGATCCATTGTAGATTCTTGGGAGGTTAGACAAGTTGAAGATCAAGTCATTCCTTGATTGATCCTTTGTCTAAGGCTCAAAGAGGGCTTGAAACCCTAAGTTCTGATTGTAGTGAATGCTCAACAACCCTTGAGGAGATTGATGAGGCATAAAGGTACATCCATATTGTGATAATGATTTGCACAATGATGGGAATCTTAGTGGTCAAAATTTAGGGTATGACATCTTTATCTTAACCTTTCACCCTGCCCAGGTGAGACAGCTGTTTTGATAGGGCTGACTTTTCTGTAAATCCCTCTTTGCCTTGCCCAAAGCGACTGAGTTTTGTTTTATAGGGCTGTAGTTTCAAGAATCGACAAGATCATAAATAAATAAATGTTGTTCTGTAATTTCTGCATTTATTGCTGTTTTCTCTTTTCTTTTTGCAGAAAATGGTAATCCTAAAAAACAACAAATAATAAAAACAAGCATTTTTCAAAAAAATTGCACTGCACCGCACTCTTACATTCTCTCTATCTCTTCTAAACACAAATCATCACGTCATGCAGATTGCTTGTTTTAAACCCCATTGAAACATACGATCCAATGCCTTTTCCCAACTTTGAATTCCCGGTATTTGAGGCTGAAGAAGAAGATGACGAAGAAATTCCAGAGGAGATCTCCCGATTACTCAGACAAGAGGAAAGGTCCATTGAACCTTACAAAGAGCCGCTGGAAATAGTGAACTTGGGTTCAGAAGAAGAGAGAAAAGAAGTCAAGTTTGGGGCACTGCTCAGTCCAACTGTCAAAGGAAGTTTGATAAAGCTTCTCAAAGAGTTTCCCGATGTATTCGCTTGGTCCTATCAGGACATGCCAGGATTGGACACCAGCATCGTGGAACATTATCTACCATTAAGATCGGAATGTCCGTCGGTAAAACAAAGGTTGAGATGGACTCATCCAGACATGGCCATCAAAATCAAGGAGGAAGTACAGAAACAGATCGACGCGGGTTTCCTCGCCACGTCAGAATATCCTTAATGGCTAACCCACATAGTACCAGTCCCGAAAAAGGACGAAAAGGTTAGAATATGTGTAGACTACAGGGATCTGAACGAAGCCAGTCCAAAGGATGACTTTCCCTTACCGCACATTGACATGCTGGTAGACAGTACAGCAAAGTTCAAAGTCTTCTCCTTTATGGGTGGATTCTCGGGCTATAATCAGACAAAAATGGCGTTGAAAGACATGGATAAAACTTCGTTCATTACCCCATGGGGCACCTTTTGTTACAAGGTAATGCCGTTCGGTTTGAAAAAAGTCGGGGAAACCTATCAAAAGGCCATGACTACTCTGTTTCATGACATGATACACAAAGAAATCGAGGTATATGTCGATGACATGATTTCCAAATCTATAATAGAGGAGGAGCATGTGACCCACCTGTCAAAACTATTTGAGTGGTTGAGAAAGTACAAGCTCTGCTCGAATCCCAATAAGTGCACATTTGGTGTTCGCTCAGGGAAACTGCTAGGGTTCATCGTCAGCCAGAAAGGAATTGAGGTTAATCCTGACAAGGTCAAGGCCATTCAATAAATGCCTTCTCCGCGGATTGAAAAACAAGTCAGGGGATTCCTGGGACGTCTGAATTACCTTTCCATATTTACATTCCTCATGACCGCGACGTGTTCGCCAATCTTCAAATTACTCAAAAAGAATCAGGACTGCGTTTGCACAGAAGACTGCCAAACTGCCTTCGACAGTATCAAGGAATACCTGTTGAACCCACCGATTCTATCACCTCCAGTGGAAGGAAGACCACTGATCATCTACCTAACAGTCTTGGAAGACTCAATGGGTTGTGTACTTGTCCAACAAGACGAAACCAAAAGGGAAGAGTCTGCCATTTACTATTTGAACAAGAAATTCACCGACTGTGAGACTCGGTACAATATGCTTGAGAAAACTTGCTGTGCTCTGGCTTGGGCAGCCAAACGTCTTTGCCAGTATATGATTCGTCATGCTACTTGGTTAATCTCCAAAATGGAACCAATCAAGTACGTCTTTGAAAAACCTGCCCTCACGGGAAGGATAGCCTGTTGGCAGATGTTGTTATCAGAATAAGACATCGAGTACCACGCTCAGAAAGCCGTTAAAGGAAGTATTTTAGCCGATCATTTGGCTCATCAACCGATTGACGATCAAGAATCAGTTGGATTTGACTTCCCAGACGAAGATGTTATGTATCTAAAAATGAAAGATTGCGATGAACTGCTACCTAGTGAAGGGCCAGAACCAGGTTCCCAATGGGGACTTATCTTTGACGGTGCTATCAATCATTATGGAAATGGAATTGGGGCAATCATCATAACACCTCCGGGTACGCACATTCCTTTCACCGCCCGACTTACGTTCAAGTGCACAAACAACGAGGTCGAATACGAAGCTTGTATCATGGGTCTCGAAGAAGCGATCGACTTAAGGATCAAAAACTTGTATGTATATGGTGACTCAGCCCTGGTTATCAATCAGATCAAAGGGGATTGGAACACATACCAATCAGGACTGATTCCTTACAAAGACTATGCAAGAAGGTTGTTACCATTCTTCAATAGAATCGAGTTTCATCACATCCCTCGTGAGGAGAATCACATGGATGATGCATTAGCCACTTTCTCTTCCATGATTAGTGTATGTCAATGGAATGACATACCTAAGATCGACATAATGCGCCTTGAACGGCCCGCTTACATCTTCGCGATTGAAGCAGTCCTAGACGATAAACCTTGGTATCACGATATCAAATGCTTCCTTCCGAAACAAAAGTACCCTCCTGGGGCATTCAAAAAGGACCGAAAGACTCTCAGAAGGCTAGCAGGCAGCTTCTTTCTGAGCGATGATACACTCTATAAGAGAAACTTTGACATGGTCTTGCTCCGATGTGTAGACAGACCAGAAGCAAACATGTTGATAAAAGAAATACACCAAGGGTCCTTTGGCACTCATGCCAACGGACACACAATGGCGAGAAAAATTCTGAGAGCCGGGTACTATTAGTTGACCATGGAATCCGACTGCTATAAGTACACGAGGAAGTGTCACAAGTGTCAGATATACTCAGACAAAATCTATGTACCGCCAACGCATCTCAAAGTTCACTCTTCCCCATGGCCTTTTTCCATATGGGGAATTGACATGATCGAACACAAAGCTTCGAATGAACATCGGTTCATTTTGGTAGCCATTGACTACTTCACCAAGTGGGTCGAAACCGCGTCATTCGCCAATTTAACCCGACAGGTGGTGGTCTGCTTTATAAAAAATAATCTCATCTGTCGTTATGGTGTTCCGAACCAGATCATTACTGATAATGGATCTAACTTGAACAACAAGATGATGAAGAGTTGTGCGCAGAGTTCAAGATCGAACACCAGAACTCATGTCCCTACCGACCTAAGATGAACGGAGCGGTAGAAGCGGCTAACAAGAAATCAAGAAGATTGTTTAGAAGATGGTTGTAACCTACAAAGACTGGCACGAGATGTTACCCTTTGCTCTTCATGGTTATCGAACATCTGTCTGCACTTCAACTGGGGCAACCCATTTCTCTCTAGTATATGGCATGGAAGCAGTGCTCCCCATAGAAGTAGAGATCCCATCAATCCGGGTATTGATGGAAGCTAAGCTAACAGAAGCTGAATGGTGTCAAAGTCGACACGACGAATTGAATCTGATCGAAGAAAAACAAATAGTGGCACTATGCCATGGTCAGTTGTATCAGCAAAGGATGAAGAAGGCGTTTGACAAAAAGGTTCTACCTCGCGTCTTCAGGAAAGAAGACCTTGTGCTAAAAAAGATACAATCATTTCTGACTGATTCTCGGGGCAAGTGGACTCCGAATTATGACGGCCCCTATGTGGTCAAGAAAGATTTCTCAGGCGACGCCTTAAGACTCGCAACCATGGGCGGAGAGGAATTTTCCTACCCCACAAATGTTGATGTAGTCAAGAAATACTTTGCCTAAATAAAAAAAATGTCTCGTTGGATTGAAAACCCGAAAGGGCGATCCAGGCAAAAATTAGAGACATAAGCAAAAATCATCCCGGTGGATTGGAAATCTCAAAGTACAATCCAGGCAAAAGTTAGGGATTAATGGCAAGTAACTACGTCCAACAAAGGGGCAAATCCCTCAGCGGCAGTTACACCATCCATCAGAGAAAACACCAGTCAAGGTCATCTTCGACGGAAGCTCAGGATGCCCGGAATTCAAAGTTGGTAGAAGGATAGTGGTCATTATGTTTCAATGTAGCCCTTTTCCCTTAAATTACCATTTTCTAACTTTGTAAATACTCCATGGAATCACACGCTTGGCTGATTTCCATCCTATCAATAAAATTTGAGCCCTAGTGCTTTTGTTTGCAATTCTCATTTGTTTTAGCTTTACAGAATGACGTTTTAATGTGATCAACGATTCTTGAAATAAAACAAAAATGAATTTACTTGTAAAAATTTGTCTGCTTTCAAAATAAAGATGGCAATTTCTTTTGACTGTTGAACATCGAAAGAACGTCGATCGCTTCTCCAGAAGTAATCGAACTTCAAAGTGCATAATCAAAGTACTCCTTCTAAACCAGTGCGCCTGTATGAAGGATCAGCTATGTCAGAGACCATGTTTCATCTGACATCCCCGGCAGAGTTCTTATCTCCTAAGCCCGACCAACGGTTGTTCCCCATAGGGACTACCTCTCATAAGCAAGGAAGAATTGCTACTTTTGGACCAGTGATACTTTTCATCCCCTACAGTGGTCGAGTATCCAGTCGTGTTCATCCACTAGTTTGTATGTCGCGTCAGTTTTGTCAGCATATACATACATACATCCTGTATTATTGATTCATACATGTTCATATGGCATCACTATCACTCTGGTCATTCTTATCCCCAAGTGATAAAAATCCTCATGTCAATTGAGTTATCAGTTCTTTCCTCGTCAGGAAGTGAATCATCCAAGCAATCTCTCTCCAGTTTGTTTCTGGATTGGAGACGGTCCTCGACCACTTTGATAACTTGAACCTCTGAAAGGCAAGAAGACCTTCGACAAACATCACTCTTCGCCATCGAAGATGATATCTTCGCTTTCCCGGATTAAGGAAAATCCCCATAGAAAGCCTCTAAATCAAAGATTCGGCAATACAGCAGTTCTCCTTCAAAAAATTCGCTGACAGGAAAGTCATCAGTATCTCAGGATTGGATTACATCACATGTCATTCCTCCGAGAAGATCTCGAGGAAAAGTATGATGTAATACCCCCAAATAGGAAACAGTCTCTCAAGAGACTCGTTTTCCCCATTAGAGTCAACAAATGGCATCTCCGACAGAGAAGTTTGTGTACCTCTATAACTCAGACGAATGGGTTTCCCCCAGCAAGTCTGACATCAAAACCTTTTTTCCAACAAATGGCATCTCCCCAGGAAAATTCGGCGAGAAGTTTGAGAAAAACTGCTACGAATAGCGTCCCTTGTCAAGAAAGTTTATTGACAAAAGAAACTAAGACCAGTTCCTTGGTAGGAAACCAGGATTGAGGGGAAGTTTATTTCAGAAACTGAGACCAGTTCCTTGGTAGGAAAACAAGATCGAGGGGAAGTTTATTTCAGAAACTGAGACCAATTCCTTGGTAGGAAACCTGGATCGAGGGGAAGTTTACATCAGAAACAGAGACCAGTTCCTTGGTAGGAAACCAAGATCGAGGGGAAGTTTTACCTTTTCTAAGTATCATTGCTTGGCAAAAGAATATGGATGAGCAGACTTCTATTCATAACCACCATCAAAATTTCAGGTATTCCAATATTTAATCCTCTTGCAGCCCGAATGCCCGAATACCTTCGCCATTCACACCTTCGGGTCCAAGAAGATTAAATAGGGGCATCTGTCATACCCCAAATTTTGACCACTAAGATTTCCCATCATTGTGCAATTCATCATCACAATATGGATGGACCATCATACCTCATTAGTCTCCCCAAAGATGGGTGAGCATCCACTACAATCAAACTTAGGGTTTCAAGCCCCCTCAGAGCTCTTAGACAAAGGATCAATCAAGGAATGACATGATCTTCAACTTGTCTGAACCTCTCAAACATCCACAATGGATCAAGAGGACTCCCACATCAATAATCAAGCACAAGGTTGCAACATTCCACGTGGATCAACCCTCAAGATCGCCAGTGTCACCAAATTAGGGTTTTCGTCGACCAGGGCCTCCAGATGGAAATTTTCCTCTAGGCATGAGCCAATTCTTCAAAGCACAACCCAAAATACTCTAAGGGACCTCTTGGACCAAATCATCAAGTCAATTTAGCCTCAGGGGATGCATTCATAAAAATCAGGAATTAGGGTTTCTTGACCTAATTCACCCCTAAGTTGACTTTTGACACAAAACATGAGCCAAGACCTCAAGACATGATTTGAGGGACCCTAATACACTACATTGATCCATTTGCAACAATGGATTGATCCAAGGAGCTTGATTCACAAGTTTCAAGTTCATCAGAACCACAGTTAGGGATTCGCGGAAAAAGTCAACTGTGTCTTTGACTTTTGACCAGGACATGCTCCCAAACCTTGGGACATGATTCATTACACCCTATAACACCTATGAAATCAATCCATCAAGTTTGATTTAGGTCAAGGACTTAATTTCATAGAGGATCGCACAGTTTGGAATTCATCTGATAAAAAGTCAACTGTGCCCAAAAGTCAAAGTTTGACTTTTTGATTTTTTGATCAATTATGGTTCCCTAACCCTAAAATGATGATAATGTGTGATTGGAATCATCATTCATCAAGAAAAATCAAGAAAAGTGGGATAACTTGTAAAAGGGGTAACCATAAAAAACTTAGAAATTTTCTAAGTTATGGAACAAAGTGGCTAGGGTACCAACTTCCCAGGATCATAACTTAAGATCCAACCAACCATTTTGGCTGATCCAAAGATTGATTTATAGCTCTCATGACATACTTTAAAAGTGTCAACTACACCTCATTCCAATTCCTCATGGATTTCATGTTATGGAGTGGCCAAAATGACAAAAACATGAAAATGCCACTTTTTCCAACACTTAGTGAAATTTTCACTAAGTCAGAATCTGTTTCACTTTTTTCAAAATGTAAGGGCATTTTTCACTTGGATCCAAAAAGTGTCAAGACAAACTATGATCACCCACATGTTGTATCATATGAGAGCTTTCCAAAATGGCCAATAACTTCATCAAATCCCATTTGAGCTAAGAGTTATGACAATGACAATATGCCTTGCTGCAACTTTCATGGCAAGGCAGATTTGTGCATTTTGCTCGATTTGATCAAATTGTGCAAATGCCAAATAAGTTTATCCATCTGAACACCTCAGGGGGAGACCAAGGAAGAACAAACACTGATCCATAAGCCTCCCAAGTCTTTGGAACCAAAAGTAGCATGCCAAACCTAGAAATGCCTAAAAAGGGGACAAGACTCCAATTTTGTTTTGGAGCATTCAATGGATGCACCAAGGTGGCATGAGCTGAGCCTTTTCCAACTGAATGAGTCAAGGATGATCTCTGAACTAGGGAACCAAAGGCCTATGCTCTAACCTCTAGTCAATGGCTAGAGGAGACTTAAGATTCCAAAGTGATGCAATTGGACAATGATCTGCTGCAGTTGCCATTCACTATTGCTTGCAAAACAAACTTGCTATACTATAAATAGAGCTCATTTGTGCTCAGTTTAAGTGCACCAAAGCCATCAAACTGATGCTTTCCTCAAAATCTCTTCTTTCACTCCAAAATTGCCTTCCAAAGCAAGTCACTATCGGGTTTTGAGTTTGAGAGTCATTCCGACCAAACCAATCACACACACATACCTCATAAACATCATATAGAAGTGATCCAAACACTTAAACCACATCTGGAACACCAATTTCACAAAATCACCAGCCAATTGCTCAATGTTTTAACCAAGTTGCAGTTGAGATGCCATGAAGTGATCTCGCAATTTCCAATCAAGTCCAAGCATTCAAACACACTCCATATGGTGTAGGGAAGCTGTTCAGATCATCACAACTCATCTGTAACTCCTCCAACTCAAAAATTAAATTGCACTTGCTGTCACGACCGTCAAGTAAGCCTAAACTTAGTCATCTCTTAATCTATGCATATTTCCTCGCACAATACTTTTGCCAAATGTTCATAATCATGCATAGAATGTTTCCCCTCAATTAATTGCTTTGTTTGAATCATGTATCAAAATTCTCAGCCTTCATGCAAATTTTAGGGTTCTTGAGGTTTTGTCTTGATTTCTTATTCCATGCTTAAAATAAATGAAATTAAAGGCCATAGACATGATCGTGAGATGAAAACGATCATATTGATATGAGGATTGTGTGATTTCATCAAGTATTCAGTGAGATTGGATAGAAAATGTAAATCTGAGAAAAACTCCCTTCGCGCGTGTTCTTGGCCCATGTTCTTGGCGCCTTTTTCACAAATTTGAATATTTGAATTTTGTGATTTTATTTAATTGATTCAAAAATTCATTTCTCTCTGAGTTTTAATGATTTTGAGTTGATTCTTTTTTTAATAATTCACAAAAATGTTAAAATATTTTATTTTGCCAAAAATTCCCAAAAATATTATTTATTTCATATACTTGATATTTTTCCAAAGAATTAATTTTTTATTTGTTTTTTAACATTTAAAATATTTTTCCTCCTTTATTTTCCAAATTTAATTGGTTTCCAATCATTTTTTTGATATAAACATAATTTTTGAAATATTGATCGAAGGTCACCACTCATTTTTCACATGTTTTCATTACTTTTTATTAATTTTTTAACAAAATAAATTCTTTTTTAAACAAAATTAGGGTTTTGATTAATTCAACCCTCATCAATCATTTTCAAACACTCATGGGCCTCTAATAGAGTGTAAGACCCAATCCCCTTTTAACCAAAACAATTTTGGGCCTCAGATATTGTATAAGTCCCTCTGCGTTAAAAGAAAAATCTCAGCGCAATCGCCAGTTCAAAATAAAAACTTTTTGGGCCTACCCTCGTGTTATAAGCCCTATTTCTTTTCTTTAAATCTCTTTGGGCCTCTAATAGAGTGTAAGACCCAACCCTTTTTTGAAACCAAAATGATCTGGGCCTCAGATGTTGTATAAGACCCACTGTGTTTTCAAAAACCTCGGCACGATCGCCGTTTTCAAACAAATAACCCTGGGCTTCTCCTTGAGTTATAAGTCCCATCTCTTGTACAAAAATAAATCTTTGGGCCTCTAATAGAGTGTAAGACCCATCCCCTTGTACATAAAAACTTTTTGGGCCTCACACATTGTATAAGTCTCTCTGTACAGTTTTTAAGACAACGATGCGATCATCGTTAAAACTTGGGCCTCTCCTTGAGCTGTAAGCCCCAACCATCTTTTCCACTTTCCCCTTTGATTTTGAATTCCAATCTATGTTGTTATCAAAACTTTCTTTAATTTATTTGTTGAACAAATAGAAAAACAGCATGGAAGCTCTACAACGGGTAAGTGTTTATCCGCTTTCATTTACCGCTTTCATATGTATATAACTGTATTGTGGGGCTGTTTCACTGTAAGTCTCCTTTCACATCCTTTTATATACTTGTCATATATCAACTGTATATATACTAGTATAGTTATTTAGAGTTTTCCCCGGCAACTACGTCTAGAACTAGGTAAAGCCCCGTTGGTCACTCCTGAATACAAACAAAACTAGATCCCCCATAGGATTCCAGATACAGTATTCCCTTCTCTTGGGGTTAAACAATGTGGAACAAAGAGAAAGGTAGTATTCTCAGTGAACCTTTTCTCAGACTGTCACCCTTAGAAATTGTCAAAGAAACTCTAACTCCCTAGAGATGATCTTTTCTCCGTGAATGGTATCTCTTGAGTTTCTTCCAAATTCTCGAACTTTCCTGGAATGATCTCTTCTCTGTGAATTGCATTTCTTTAACTTCTCTTGGTTTGCGGACCCACAGGCTTCCTAAAAGCATCCCCGCCTCCTCTTGGGCGTTCTACAAGGACCCTTCGGCATCTTAGAAGTTCGCGTGCCTTCTCTTGGGCTTAATACAAGGACCCTGACGACCTCTTAAAGGTATAAGACAAAACTTAGTCATCCTTTGCAAGAGCAGTCTTTCCCGCGTCAAAACTCCGACCATTTTAGGGTTGATACTCATCCCTTAATGCCCATGCCTCCTCTTGGACAATGTACTAAAGATAAAACTCTAGACTTGGACAGTCTAAAACTCTTGAGTCTCAAAGACATTCTCAAGTTCCTTTCAAACAAGGAAAAAACGCCGATCACTCTGGATCAGTCTCCAGCAGAAACCCGGTCTCTCTCATGAGAGTTCCCCACACTTGGACCCGCTTAAGGATCTCAATAATCCTCAGCAGTAAGTCAGCTTCCTCTTGAGCTTTGCACAAATGATTCTCCCCAGCGGAGCTAACCTTTTCAGATTCTCTTGTTGAGTTAACCACTTTTAGCCTCCGTCTTGGCCTTATACAAGACAGATACAAACACTCTCTTGTTGAGTATAAAAGACTCTCTTGTTGAGTCAATCTCCTTTTAGCCTCAATCTCGGGCTTCGTACGAGACATCAAATCACTCTCTTGTTAAGTATAAAAGACTCTCTTGTTAAGTAAATCAATCTTCAGACTCTCTTGTTGAGTCAATCACCTGTTCAAGACTCTCTTGTCGAGACAACCTTTTTTAGCCTCTGTCTTGGCCTTTATACAAGACATATAAAATTACTCTCTTGTTGAGTCAGACCCTTTCAGCCTCCATCTTGGGCTTTATACAAGATACATTATCCCCAACGGAGTCAAAATCCCTTTTATCCTCAATCTTGGGCTTTGTACAAGACAGAAAGAACATTTTCCCCAAAAAAGTAAAACTTCTAGCCTCCTCTTAGGCTTTGAATAAAGAAATCCCCGGTTGAGTCAATCAACCTTTTAGCATCAAATTTGTGCTTCGCTCACAGCATACAAACACCAACAATTCCTCTTTAGAGATGATAAATTATCTCTCAGTCAAAACCCTTTAGCTTCACATCCTGGGCTTTGAACAAGGTACAAACCACCTTTAGCTTCATGTCTTGGGCTTTTAACAAGACACCAAAACATCTCTTTCCTCCCATAGAATAGGAGGAACTACGATCGCTCTGATTTCACTGTTTCATTGAACGGGAATACGTAGGCATAAGATTGTGAAATCTTAGCGAGCATACTAATCAAAAACTCAAAAAGCATCAGACCTAACACCTTACCAAAAACCTCGTAAATAGTCCAGACACTGTTTTTTTAAGTAAATAACCTAAGACAGACCCCCCTTTTGATAACATCTGTAAACCAACAGTTTTGACTGTTTAACCTCAGTATGCAAGCAGGGTTATTAGAGACATCTATTTCCCTTCTTTAATCAGCTTCACAGGATAAAAAATGTATCGAACTGTAGTACCAAAGTGATAGTGATTCGAAACCACAAAAATCGCGCTACACATAGGTCGGCCTATGAAGGTGTTCAGGCCGGCCTGTGAGGCGACCTGAGATGCGACTTGTGGGCAGAACCTACAGGCTTCATTCTTGGAGCGTGGGAGCCGATCTAAAATACGGATATGTCAACCTATACTGAAGCTGAGGCTTCCATGGTTAGTCTGATCACGTATAGGCCGACTTATGTTGTTGTTTTGACACATAAACATGAATTTTGGTGTGTATGACATGCCTAAGACCAGTAACTTGTTTAGAGACTCTTTTTATGCTTCCTAAGGCTAAGGGGACAAATGAGCATATAAACGTGGGTTGATATCGTCCAATATACAAAAAAAGAACTACAATATACTACCTTCCTTGTTTGACATCATTCAAAACCCATTTGAATTTGTAGTTAACACTCACATACTCCCCCTTTTTTATGATGACAAACGTATATGATGTAGTCGTATCCTGTTACGCTTATTATCTTGGTACACGGTACAACTCCCCCTGAATGTATGCATTGTTCTTTATAGGTCCCCTTAAGTGTATGCATATACCATGCATAACCCTCTTAATTATCTTCTTCCCCTTTGACAACATCAAAAAGAAAGAAAAACAAACAATCTGTTAGAAGCATCATATAGATGCACATCTCACATATTACAAATACTACACAGAGGCAATTGCAAAGAAAAAGATATGCATTTGTTATTTCTTTGATTTTGTGGTTGGCATTTATTTTGCTAAACCTATTCTAGCAGCAAGATGTTGAAACAAGATGTTCTAATATTCTGCATTAAACATGTCGGATAAAGATGTCTCATCCTGGATCATAGGACATCGTGTCTGATTTTGGTTTTAAAGGAAGATTCTGTTGTTGGTATTTGTTACTGAATATTCTGTGAATATTTAGTTATCCTATGTGGCATCCAAAGTATTTTGGGTTGAGATTTTTTGTGTTGGTTTTTGGATTTTCACCATTTTCAAAATATGGAGACATATTAGGAAACTTTGGATTGAAGACCTATTTTCTTGGAGTTTTTATTGCAGAATTGTGTGCAGTCTCTGTGCTGCGTTTTGAAGCCTAATCCAGTCCAGATTTAATGCTATATATTGACTGGTGTAAACCTAGTTTAGGTGTGGAACTTACGTGTGTTTTGTTAGGGTTTTTGAGTGTTATTTGTGAGCCTAACTGGTATCATTCTGATAACAGTACAAGGACTAGTTTTGTGTTGTAAGTTCTGTCAGTTACTCATAAGCTTTTAAGCATTGAGTTTCTTGTGTGTCAATTCTCATAAGCTTTGAAGTATTGAGAATTGTGTGTTTTGAAAGTGTGGCTTTCGTTTTGTTACTTGTGCTGAAAGGAACCAGTCACGGTTTGTGATTGAAGAGGGATTTGAGGAGGGCCTCATACCTAGGTGAGTCTTAGGTAGAAGTCATAGGAAGGGTAGTGATTAAGTGAGCAGATTATAACCGGGTGTGGTTGCTGTATGATCTGTGAATTGATACTATCGTATATTGATTTCGTCCCTGGCTTGGTAGCCCCCAGAGTAGGATTGTTGATCCGAACTGGGTAAACATATCACTGTGTTCTTTACTTTCTGCACTGTTATTATTATTGTTATCTTGTTCATTGTGTTGGATATCCGTGTCTCAACTTCTGTGTAGGACATCTGATATCTGTGCCAGAATTTCAATTGGCATCAAGAGCCTGCACCCTTGTTTGGTTCTGGGTGAGATTCAGGGAAGGTACTTTCTGATGCAATGGACAAGGATGGAGGATTTTTGAACAAACCACCTCTGCTTGATGGTTCCAACTATGACTACTGGAAACCAAGGATGGTAGCATTCATCAAATCCATGGATGATCAAGCATGGAAAGTTGTTATCAAAGGATGGGAACCCCCAAAGGTTAGAGATGGAGAAGGTAATCCTACTGATGTGGCGAAGGAAGAGGAAGACTGGGATGATGCAAACTACAAAGGGTCCTTGGGAAATTCCAAAGCCATGAATGCACTGTTTAATGGTGTTAATAAGAATATCTCCAGGTTGATTGAACATTGCACCATTGCAAAAGAGGCGTGGCAGGTCTTGAAGGTTGCTCATGAAGGGACTTCAAAGGTGAAGATGTCAAAACTTCAGCTTCTCACTACCAAGTTTGAGAATTTGAAGATGAAGGAAGATGAGAGCATTCATGATTTTCACATGAACATTATTGAGATAGCTAATGCTTCAAGTGCCCTAGGTGAAAAGATGTCTGATAGCAAACTGGTCAGAAAAATCCTCAGATCTCTACCTAAGAGATTTGACATGAATGTGACTGCTATAGAGGAAGCTCAGGACATAGATAAGATGAAAGTGGATGAACTTGTGGGTTCACTTCAAACATTTGAATTGGGGATCAGTGAAAAGTCTGAAAAGAAGAAGAGTATAGCTTTTGTGTCAAATGCTGGTGATTCAGACGATGAAGGTAACTTGGTCAGAGATGAAGGGGTGTCTAAAGATCTGGTATTGCTTGGAAAACAATTTAACAAAGTGTTGAAAAGGATGGACTGGAAGTCAAGAGAAAATGTTCAGAACAAGTCACTCGACATCAGTAAAAACCAGGATGGAGGCAGAAGGTCCAGAACTGAAGAAGACTCCAATCAAGGGAAGAGAGTTCAGTGTTTTGAATGTGAGGGATTTGGGCACATAAAAACTGAGTGTCCCACGTATCTCAAAAGGCAAAAGAAGGGCTTATCTGTGTCTTGGTCAGAAGGAGAGTCTGAGAGTGATCTTGAAGAAGAATCAGCAAAATTGGTGACAACCTTGACTGGAATCTGTAAATTTGATGGAGAAACAACTTGTGAGTCTGATTCTGACAAAGAATCTTATATTGGAGAACTCACCAAGCAGGAAGTTATCACTGGGTTCTCAGAGTTGTGTATCAAGAATGAAGAGAGGTGCCAGATAATATTAGAACAGAAGGTTCTGATAGCTCAACTAGAAGCTGAGAAGGAAGAACATCTATAAATCATTGCTGATCTTAAAGAGGAGGTTGTATGGAAAAAGTCAAAACTTGACAATATGACCAAATCTATAAGAATGTTGAACAATGGTTCCACGCAGCTGGATGAGATTCTTCAGACTGGAAAAAATGCTGGGAATGTACAAGGTCTTGGTTTTAACAATCAAGCAGAGAACTACAAGAAGTCTGTATTAAAGTTTGTTCCTAAAAAAATAAAGCAAGAGGAGGAGATGTCAAATCACATGTTTCAACATCAGCTGAAACATCAGAAAATAGTATGTAGTTCAAAGTATAAACCATGGAGATGTCATTACTGTGGAAAGATTGGTCACTTAAAGTCCTTTTGCTACAATTTGCATGGTTATCCCAAAACTGCTCATCAACAAAATAAAGGACAGAATTGGGCTAAAGTAAAGAAAAGATGGACTCCTAGAAATATGATGGCTGGTTTCATAGCACATACCTCTCTCAGAGCATCTGCAAGGGAAGATTGGTACTTTGACAGTGGTTGTTCAAGACACATGACTGGTGTGAAGAAATTTTTGTCAGATATCAAGCCTCACTCTACCAATTATGTCACTTTTGGGGATGGATCAAAAGGTGAAATAAAAGGTGTTGGAAAGCTAGACTACATAGGACAACCAAATCTGGATCGTGTTCTATTTGTCAAAGGGCTGGCTGCAAATTTGATCAGTATAAGCCAACTGTGTGATCCAGGACTCAAAGTAAATTTCACAAAATCTGAATGCCTAGTAACCAATGAAGAAAATGAAGTTGTCATGAAGGGAACCAGGTCTAAGGATAACTGCTATCTGTGGAATCCTCAAGAATCAGAAAGTTTGTCTACCTGTTTGATGTCAAAGGAAGATGAAACCAAACTATGGCATCAGAAATTCGGTCACTTACATTTGAAAGGGATGAAGAAAGTTCTGTCAAGTGAGGCTGTTAGAGGTATTCCCAAGCTAAAGATTGATGAGGATAGAATATGTGGTGAATGTCAAGTTGGGAAGCAAACAAGGATGTCACACAAAAAGCTTCAACATCTTACCACAACTTCTAGAGTTCTGGAGCTGCTTCACATGGACTTAATGGGACCTATGCAGGTTAAAAGTCTTGGTGGGAAGAAGTATGCCTATGTTGTCGTTGATGATTACTCTATATTCACTTGGATAAGCTTTATCAGAGAGAAGTCTGAAGTATTTGCAGCTTTCAAAGAATTGTGTCAAAGGATTCAACGAGAAAAGGATTGTGGTGTTGTTCGAATCAGAAGGGACCATGGGAAAGAATTTGAAGATAGCAGGTTTGAAGAGTTTTGTTTATCTGAAGGAATCACTCATGAATTCTCATCACCAATCACTCCTCAGCAAAATGGTGGTGGAACGCAAGAATATGACTATTCAAGAGTGTGCAAGGGTCATGATTCATGCCAAAAAGCTTCCATATCATTTTTGGGCTGAAGCCATGAATACCGCTTGCTATATACACAATAGGGTGACTATCAGATCAGGTACTTCTGTTACTCTTTATGAGCTATGGAAAGGTAGAAAGCCAAATGTGAAATATTTCCATGTTTTTGGGAGTAAGTGCTATATCTTGGCGGATCGTGAGCAGAGGCGAAAGATGGATCCTAAGAGTGAGGAAGGGATATTTTTGGGATACTCTACAAACAGTAAAGCATATAGGGTATTTAATTCCAGAACTAAGGTGATGATGGAATCCATAAATGTGGTGGTTGATGACTCTGGCAAAGATGAAGATGTCCCAGATGATGTTGGAACATGCTTTCCCATGAACAATGAAATCTCACAAGACACTGAGTCCGTAGAAGATAATGCTCAAGAGACCGACACTAGACCTGAGAATGAAGAGGTAGAGGATGCTAACAGGTGACCCTCTATGAGGGTTCAGAAGGATCACCCTAAGGAGTTGATTATTGGAAATCTGAATGAAGGTGTAAGAACCAGATCGAGGGAGGTCAAATGTTTGTTTTGTTTCAAAGCTTGAACCAAAGAATGTTAAAGAGGCTTTGACAAATGAGTTCTGGATAAGTGCTATGCAGGATGAGCTTTGTCAATTCAAGAGGAATGAAGTCTGGGAACTGGTACCACGACCAGCAGGAATAAATGTGATTGGAACAAAGTGGGTTTATCAGAATAAGTCTGATGAACAAGGAGTTGTTACCAGAAACAAAGCCAGACTAGTTGCTCAAGGATACACACAGATTGAAGGAGTAGATTTTTATGAAACATTTGCTCATGTTGCTTGCTTGGAATCCATCAGATTGTTGCTAGGAGTGGCATGTTTTTTGAAATTCAAATTGTTTCAAATGGATGTCAAGAGTGCCTTTCTGAATGGCTATTTTAATGAGGAAGTTTATGTTGAGCAGCCTAAAGGGTTTGTGGATCCAAATTTTCCTTATCATGTCTTCAAGCTAAAGAAGGCTTTGTATGGTTTGAAACAAGCTCCAAGAGCTTGGTATGAAAGGCTGACTGAGTTCTTAGTCAAACATAGATACAGGAAGGGTGGTATTGATAAAACACTCTTTGTCAAGGAGAAGGATGGGAAACTAATGATTGCTCAGATATATGTAGATTATATTGTGTTTGGTGGGATGTCGGATGAAATGGTCCAACATTTTGTCAACCAAATGCAATCTGAATTTGAAATGAGCTTGGTAGGTGAATTGACTTACTTCCTTGGATTGCAAGTCAAGCAGATGGAAGATTCCATTTTTATTTGTCAGAGCAAATATGCGAGGAATATTGTGAAGAAGTTTGGATTGGATAATGCCAAGCACAAGAGAACTCCTGCTCCTACTCACTTGAAGTTATCCAAAGATGAAAAGGGAGTGAATGTTGAACAGAGTTTATACAGAAGCATGATTGGCAGTCTGTTGTATCTCACAGCAAGTAGGCCAGACATAACCTTTGCAGTTGGTGTATGTGCAAGATACCAAGCAGAACCCAAGGTCAGTCACATCAATCAAGTTAAGAGAATTCTTAAGTATGTGAGTGGTACATGTGATTATGGGTTGTTGTACTCCCACGACTCAAGTTCCATTTTAGTAGGATATTGTGATGCTGATTGGGCTGGAAGTGCTGATGATAGGAAGAGTACCTCTGGAGGTTTTTTCTTTTTGGGAAATAATCTTATTTCATGGTTTAGTAAGAAGCAGAATTATGTATCTCTTTCTACTGCTGAAGCTGAGTACATAGCAGTTGGAAGTAGTTGTGCTCAACTAGTGTGGATGAAGCAAATGCTATCTGAGTATAATGTCACACAAGATGTCATGACATTATTTTGTGACAACCTGAGTGCTATTAATATTTCTAAAAATCCTATTCAACATAGCAGGACTAAGCACATTGATATCAGGCATCACTTCATCAGAGAACTTGTGGAGGACAAAGTCATAACTCTTGAGCATGTTAGCACAGAAAATCAGCTTGCTGACATATTTACCAAGGCTCTGGATTCAGTTCAGTTTGAAAACCTGAGGAGTAGACTTGGGGTTTGTATTCATGAAGAACTATAGCAATTAATGTTCTTTCTGGCTGCCAGACTAAAAAGAATAAAGGTAATTATGGTAGTGCAGCTTGTACAGGTGTTTATGAAGGGAAAGATGCTGAAGTTTGTGCATGACATTTGGTCATGTGATATTGTGTGCATCTACTTTCTGATGCTGTTTATTCTAGTTTATGACTTGACCATTTCTCAAAATTAATAACTGTTCTACTTGCCTTTGTCATATTTATGGCTAAAAAGGGGGAGTAGTGTGCTTGTGGTGTGCTTGTACTTTGTGGTATGCTTGTGCTGGTGCTGCTAGTGTGCTTGTGGTGTGCTTGTGCTTTGTGGTATACTTGTGCTGGTGCTGCAGTTGAGAGGGAGAATGTTGAATGTTGTTGTGTTGCTGCAGTTGAGGGGGGGTTTTTTTTGTGTGTTTTTCGCTGCTGTCTCTGATATTGTTGTTTTGTTTGTGTTATCTTTGCAAGATTGTTTGGTGTGTAGTTTTAGCCAAAATAAGCCAAAGGGGGAGATTGTTATTTCTTTGATTTTGTGGTTGACATTTATTTTGCTAAAACTATTCTAGCAGCAAGATGTTGAAACAAGATGTTCTAATATTCTGCATTAAACATGTCGGGTAAAGATGTCCCATCCTGGATCATAGGACACCACGTCTGATTTTGGTTTTAAAGGAAGATTCTGTTGTTGGCATTTGTTACTGAATATTCTGTGAATATTTAGTTATCCTATGTGGCATCCAAAGTATTTTGGGTTGAGTTTTTTTGTGTTGGTTTTCGGATTTTCACCATTTTCTAAATATGGAGACATATTAGGAAACTTTGGATTGAAGACCTATTTTCTTGGAGTTTTTATTGAAAAATTGTGTGCAGTCTCTTTGCTGCGTTTGAAGCCCAATCCAGTCCAAATTTAATGTTATATATTGACTGGTGTAAACCTAGTTTAGGTGTGGAACTTACGTGTGTTTTGTTAGGGTTTTTGAGTGTTATTTGTGAGCCTAACTGGTATCATTCTGATAACAGTACAAGGACTGGTTTTGTGTTGTAAGTTCTGTCAGTTACTCATAAGCTTTTAAGCATTGAGTTTCTTGTGTATCAATTCTCATAAGCTTTGAAGTATTGAGAATTGTGTGTTTTGAAAGTATGGCTTTCGTTTTGTTACTTGTGTTGAAAGGAACCAGTCACGGTTTGTGATTGAAGAGGGATATGAGGAGGGCCTCATACCTAGGTGAGTCTTAGGTAGAAGTCATAGGAAGGGTAGTGATTAAGTGAGCGGATTGTAACCGGGTGTGGTTGCTGTATGATCTGTGAATTGATACTATCGTATATTGATTTCGTCCCTGGCTTGGTAGCCTCCAGAGTAGGATTGTTGATCTGAACTGGGTAAACATATCACTGTGTTCTTTACTTTCTGCACTGTTATTATTATTGTTATCTTGTTCATTATGTTGGATATCCGTGTCTCAACTTCTGTGTAGGACATCTGATATATGTGCCAGAATTTCAGCATTCACATACAATACATATGTAAATAGCACAAGCATAATAATTAACGACAAAAATATCCATAAGAAATACACAAGTCAATACTTAGTACAACAAAGGAGACGCTTAAAACGTTGTTCTAACCATCAAGATGTAGCAATAAAACAACCATAATTAAGAAATGCAATAGATGACATAAAAGACACAACCAAACAAAGAGACGCCAGATAACACCACATCATAAAATCCAGTAAATTCCTTTCGCGTCCTTTTAGCCTTGGTCTTGCATTGAATGTGCCAATCTCACATAGCTCGCGATAAAATCTATCATAATGATCTCCATCCATTTCCTGGCTATGAATAATGTGATTCGACCGTTCCATCTCAGCAGTGTGATTCTCATAAATAGTGTTACATAAATTCGCGAGACTTTCTGTTGTATAGGCAACAAAAGAGTGAAAATCAGCATCTGAGTAGCCATGTTCTCCCGCATTAGACGGAACTGCTCCGACTATGCAGTATATCTCTCATCTTGTTGTACCTGCATGTTTTTCAGCATGGTAATGATAGCAGCATTGTCACTAGGACCAACATAAGGACCACCAGCATGACCAACTCCTTTATCCGCATCCTGCATGGTTGCATCACCATCTAGAGCACCATGAGGAATCTTATTTGGTTGCTCATTCTCCATCTGATTTCCTCCAGCCTCGTCAACAAACCATGTTTGGATCATCAAAGTTAAAGATCTTCCTACCATTCCTAAGAAGATAGTATGCTCGATGCTCAATGTCCCGAAAATAACTCATGTTTGTGAGAGTCCGTTGTGAGAACTCTTGAGAGGTACTTGATCAGTCACCATTTCTACTATGTTTCTGTCACTTATTCGGCATCAATCCATAAAATCGGTAGCACTTTGTTTGTTTTTTCATCGTTTTTCAATTCAATTTTACTTGTCGTATTTTATTCTCGCATTTTATGATTTGTTGTTTTATTTCAATTACGTTGCATTTTATGCTTTGGTTTGGTAGTTTTCAATGGTTTCAGGTCTGAGTGGAAAAGCCCAAAGGACTCGTGTGAAGAAAATAGAAGTTCCGGGGATTTAGAAGAGTTTTTGGAATGAAGCAGAGGATGCCTGGACCTAAAATTCAACAAACATGGAAAAATATTGGGCAACCAAGTTCCTTGTCTGTACTATGTTTTAGTTCTCTTCACTAGCTTTCCGGCGATTCGAACGGGGACCAAAATAGACTTACGAATCAAAAGTTATGATCGAAACAATTTCGGTTATAAAATCCAGCAAGCTGACACGGCCGGCAGTGTTGGCTGACACGGCCCGTGTCAGCTTTGACGCTGATGTTATGAATTTTTCCATATTTTCTTCCTATATTAAGTTGTGGGGGCACTTTGGGTATTTCCAATCGATCTGGGTGAATTGTGACTTTTTAGACTAGTTTTTGGAAGAAGAATAGACACTTTTGACTTTACGAACAAAAATTTACGATAGTTTGATGCGATCAAGGAGATTGGGAGAAGGGGATTGATCATGAGCGAAAGCGATTGAAGAATCAATTTACGCCGATCAATTTGTAATGTCTTTCTTTAATCTTATTGTTGTTTTTATTTTGAATATTATGAGAGGCTAAACCCCCCAATGCTAGGGGAGTGTCCCTGAATTCTGATGTAATGAACCTTTGTTGAATTATTTGATGAGATTATGTTTTCTTGCCTTAATCTTTTGTTATGCAAATTATTTAACATTTATCGATCGGTTAAATTGGGAACGATTTACGATTAGGGATTTGGCCTGAAAAACCAATCTATTGATTTTGCATAATAACATTACGGTAGATATTGCCTAGGAATGGGGATATCCTGTAGTGACTTATAAAACTTTGTCAGAACTATTGTTTGATGTTTTTCCTTAACCGCTAAGGAATTAGGGTCAAGGGAGAATATCAAAGGTTTTTCGGTTAAGGAATTTAATAAAAATATTTGAGGGTTAGTAAAATTAAGGTCTTGAGGCATGTCTCTTTTATGATAATTCAGGGTTCTTACTAAGCAATTTATACACCTTCCCTAGCATGTTTCATCATATTCGTAAAAAGCACTTTTTCTAGTTCTATTTATTTTATATTTTTATTATAATTACTGTCTACCCAAACAAACCCCAAAAGTACTTTTTGTTTAATTGAAATAGCATCTGCACTTATAATTGCACGCAGTCCTCGAGAGATCGACTCTGGGGATAACCCCAATTATTACTACATCGTTAAATAGTACACTTGCTATGTACCGATCAAGTTTTTGGAGCCGTTGTCGGGGACTGCCAAATTTTAAGTGCTTGTGTTAGTTCAATTGGAATTTTGTCACTCTGTGACTAAAATTTTTAATTTTATTTTTCTGTTATTTTTATTATTACTATTATCTGTCTAACCTGTATATGCGAGGTAATCCCTCAGCAGAATTTTCTTTTGACGCAGAACCCAAAAGATCATTGCACGCTAGACGCCGTCAAGCCAATCAAGAAAGACTGGCAGAGTCAATTTCAGGAACGGTAATTTCAGATCAAGAAAAAGAAGAATGAATTTCAGTTCATTCAGAGCAATCAGATTCAGGTTCAGAAACAGGTACAGACTCAGAGTCTGAAACAATTATTATGGCTAACAATCCACCAGCAGAAAGACTTTTGGGCGATTACGGTGGGGTAAATGCACCGGCTAGTAGGTTAACAATTGTGAACCAACCGGTGAATGTGCCGAATTTCCAGCTGCATCCTAGCACCATCACTCAACTTGAGAGGAGACCTTTCACCGGAAATGTTAATAAAGATGCCAATAAACATCTGCAGAGATTTCTGACTATGAGCACCACTCTCAAGATTGAGGGGCACACCGAGGAAGCGAAAAAGTTAAGAATGTTTCCTTTCACTCTGGCAGAAGAGGCTGAAGAGTGGTTCTACTCGTTACCTGCTGGGAGTATTACCACTTGGGAAAAGATGGAGAAGGCGTTTCTGAATGAGTATTTTTCGGCATCTGTTTATATCCAAAAAATATATGATATTGTAAACTTTAAACAGAAGGACAAAGAATCTCTCGGAGACGCATACAAGAGGTTCAAGAAGGTTTTGGTAGCCTGACTCACAACATGGATCAAACTGAGCAGATGCATGCGTTCGTTAATGGCCTACGAATGAAAACTAAGCAACTTATTGATACAGCTGCTGGTGGATCATCCAACTTCACCACCGCAACTGGTATCAAGAAAATTATTGAAGCTATTGAAGCCAACGAACATTTAGAGTTATATGATCGAAGTGTGAGTAAATTTGAGGGTGTGTTTAATTTGAAGTTGAATAATCAGGTTGTGAAGGTAGAAGATCAGATTGTTGTGGAAGTTGAAAGAAGGTTAAAGGCTATGAAAGTGGGTACTCAAAGTGTGGCACAAGTTCAAATTGGTCAACCCGTGAGTTGTGAGATTTGTAGTGGACCTCATTATACTGCACATTATGTTGCGACTCCACAACAAATTGAAGAGATAAAATTCCTGAAGCAGAATAATCCCTACGCTCAAACTTATAGTCCAGGGTGGAAGAATCATCCTAACTTCTCCTGGAAAGATCAGAATCAACAACAATACCACAGCAGCAACAAGCTCCCCAAAAAGTACAATGGGAGATTGCCATTGAGAAGATGGAAGCTCATAACCTGCAATTTCAGGAAGAGACCCGGAATAGCTATAGGAATACCACAGCCTCCATAAAAAATCTTGAAGTTCAGATGAGCCAGATAGCTCAACAACTAGCATATTCCCAAACACCAGGTGCCTTACCGAGTGCAACAGTGACAAACCCAAGAGATAACCAGAATGTGAATGCCATCATGACTGGAAGTGGTGAGTCAAGTGAGAATTACGGAGAGAAAAGAAAAGAAGCGGTCAAACCTAAGATCAAGTTACCGTACCCCTCAAGAGCGACAAAGAATGAGACACAAGAAAAAGACTTTGAGAAATTCAGCTCATTGTTCCAAAAGTTAGAGATTAATATGCCCTTCTTTGAAGCACTTGAACAAATGCCTCTATACAAGAAATTCATGAAGGAGGTCATTGGGAAAAAGAAACCCAGTGAAGACGAGGTAAAGAGTCTAATTGAGGAGAGTAGTGGGGAATCACAAGGTAGGAGAATTCCAATCAAACGGAAAGATCCTAGTTCTGTATCAATTCCCTGTACCATAAAGGACAGAACTTTTAAGAGAGTCTTGATTGATTCGGGTGCTAGCGTGAGTCTCATGCCCCTCTCGATTTTCAAAAAGCTGGGTATAAAGAAAATAAGTGAAACGGGGACAAATCTGAAGTTTGCCGACCTCACAACCAAGCGGTCATACGGGCTAGCAGAAGATGTGCTTGTGATAATTTATAACTTCACCTATCCAATAGACTTTGAGATCATTGATTTACCTGAGGATGAGGAGTCGACCATCATACTGGGTCGACCCTTCTAGATGACTAGTCGGTGCAGTGTGGATATTGAAGCTGGTACTCTAACCTTGAAATATTTTGAGGAGGAAAGAACCTTGAAAGTGTTGGAACTCGAGAAGCAAGGTCAAGAGGATAACAATCACCCCTCAGTTGGAATGATCTGAACAGTGGAAAAAAGCAAAAGCTCAAAACCACTTCTTGAAAAAGTCTCTGGAATAATCCATCAGGTTGCAGCATCTGAGTCATCTTTTACGCCTAGCAAGACTCCAACATCCAGTCAAGAAGTTAATAAGAGGAAGAAGCATCAAAGAAAAAAGAGAAAAAAACATCAAAGGATGAATGTGGAAGTTGGTTGTGAGTTAAATCACAATGTTGTTCTTAGTCCTGAATCTGACCGGTGCTCTGTTGCGGAAAGGTCAAGTAACAAAAGCAACAAAACGTGTAAGCTGAAGTACCCTCCTTAGCAATGGGGAGTGACCCGTCAAGCCATGCGATGTTAAACGAAGCGCTTCGTGGGAGGCAACCCACGGGTTTTATTTCTTAGAGTTTCTGTTGTGTTTCAAGTTTAATTAGGTACACTCACAGTCTTCTACTGTAAAAAAAAAATTTACAGTAAGCTGACACGGCCCCCGTGTCCGCTGATACGGCCAGCGTCAGCCCTACTGTAGCGAAAAAAAATTTACAGTAGGTTGACACGCCCCCCGTGTCAGCTGACACGGCCCATGTCAGCCCTACTGTAGCGAAAAAAAATTAAAAAAAAATTCTCTTTCTTTGTCCCTCCGCATTGAGGCTATGTGAGTTCTCCTCTCTAGCTTGTTCTAAAACATTGAGGTCAATGTTTAGTTCAAGTGTGGGGGGTTTTTATTGCTTTCAGTATTTTTATTTATGTTATTTCATCTTCGTACCGTTGATTGGTGTGTTTTGTATTTCGTGTGTTACAGATTGAAGGTATTCGTGTCGGATGAATGAGGAGACTTATAGTTAGTGGATGAAAAGGCACAACCCATACTTGCTCTCCAGGAAACCCCCGAAAGTTGGTGCTACTGAGGTGGATGATTGGACGCAACTTTCCAACACTGGACTGATACGGGAATACTGTGCACCTGAGACGGAAATGATGCGACATTACACTAGAGGTACCTTGGAATTTGTCAGTATGCCAAACATGGTGAGGATCATAAAAAGCCAAACACCTTATCATCATGAGAGTTCGTCAGGTATGTCTCTGTCACTCTTAGTTTGCATACTCGTCTGTTGGAGTTTCAATGCACACATATACACACTGAGGCACTTGTTTGTTTTTAACCCTGAGCCTTTCCACCCTACCCTTTTATGTTATCCTTCGTTAACCCCCTCGAGCCTTCTTCCTTTTGTTTGTTTATTAACCGCATAATTAAACCATGACCCCAAACACTCCCTCACCCTGCTCAGATAAATGTTGTTGATTTTTGATCTGTGAAAAATTCTAAGTTTGGGGTTGAGATACCTTTAAGAACTAGGTAAGTGCAAAAAGAAAAAAAAAAGAAAGAAAGAAAATTCAGGAAAAAGAAAAAAAAGAGAAAAGAAAGAAAGAAAAAAAAAGAAAGAAAGAAAATTCAGGAAAAAGAAAAAAAAGAGAAAAGAAAGAAAGAAAAAAAAAGAGAAGTAGAATAAAGCACTTACCTAGAGGAGGATTTAGTTTGAAGAAGTCAAAAAGTAAGCTCAAAGAAATAATTGAGTGTAAACTAAAGAATCCTAGTAAAATGGTGTCCGATACCCTTGATTGTGAAACAGAACAAATACCATAGTGATTAGAATGACGACACTGAGTCTGAGCTAAAAACCAATCGTTTTTCCGTTTTGTTTGTTTATCCCTCCTTGTCCCTAAGCCCCGTTACAACCATAAAAGCCCTCAAAAAGTGTGTGTTGTGTGCGTTTGAGATGAAAATAGATGTTGTTCAAGCTTATGAGTTGACTTTGCATGCTATGATTATTAAGTGTAAACACTGTAACTCGAGAGATTTTGTGAGAGTGTGAAAAGCTGACAGGTAAAGAGTTACTTTGATGTGGAAGTGTAGCGGACCGTCAAAATTCAGGTAAGAAGGAAATGTTGAAAGAAAAGTGGAAAGATAGTTGCGAAAGATCTCAGCGGTGTTGTGGTAAGATAATTTTGATTAATTCGGGGGTGACCTTTCTGATGTCTCGAGCATTACTTGAGGACAAGCAATGAGATAAGTTTGGGGTTGTGATCGGTCACCATTTCTACTATGTTTCTGTCACTTATTCGGCACTCAATCCATAAAATCGGTAGCACTTTGTTTGTCTTTTTATTGTTTTTCAATTCAATTTTACTTGTCGTATTTTATTCTCTCATTTTATGATTTTTTGTTTTATTTCAATTACGTTGCATTTTATGCTTTGGTTTGGTAGTTTTCAATGGCTTCAGGTCTGAGTGGAAAAGCCCAAAGGACTCGTGCGAAGAAAATGGAAGTTCCGGGGATTTAGAAGAGTTTTTGGAATGAAGCAGAGGATGCCTGGACCTAAAATTCAGCAAACATTGAAAAATATTGGGCAACCAAGTTCCTTGTTTGTACTATGTTGTAGTTCTCTTCACTAGGTTTCCGGTGCTTCGAACGGGGACCAAAACAGACTTACGGATCAAAAGTTATGATCGAAATAATTTCGGTTATAAAATCCAGCAAGCTGACACGGCCGGCAGTGTTGGCTGACACGGCCCGTGTCAGCTTTGACGCTGATGTTCTGAATTTTTCCATATTTTCTCCCTATATTAAGTTGTGGGGGCACTTTGGGTATTTCCAATCGATCTGGGTGAATTGTGACTTTTTAGACTAGTTTTTGGAAGAAGAATAGACACTTTTGACTTTACGAACAAAAATTTACGATAGTTTGATGCGATCAAGGAGATTAGGAGAAAGGGGTTGTTCATGAGCGGAAGCGATTGAAGAAGAAATTTACTCCGATCAATTTGTAATGTCTTTCTTTAATCTTATTGTTATTTTTATTTTGAATATTATGAGAGGCTAAACCCCCCAATGCTATGGGGGTGTCCCTGAATTCTGATGTAATGAACCTTTGTTGAATTATTTGATGAGATTATGTTTTCTTGCCTTAATCTTTTGTTATGCAAATTATTTAATATTTATCGATCGGTTAAATTGGGAATGATTTACGATTAGGGATTTGGCCTGAAAAACCAATCTATTGATTTTGCATAATAACATTACGGTAGATATTGCCTAGGAATGGGGATATCCTGTAGTGACTTATAAAACTTTGTCAGAACTATTGCTTGATGTTTTTCCTTGACCGCTAAGGAATTAGGGTCAAGGGAGAATATCAAAGGTTTTTCGGTTAAGGAATTTAAGAAAAATATTTGAGGGTTAGTAAAATTAAGGTCTTGAGGCATGTCTCTTTTATGATAATTCAGGGTTCTTACTAAGCAATTTATACACCTTCCCTAGCATGTTTCATCATATTCGTAAAAAACAATTTTTCTAGTTCTATTTATTTTATATTTTTATTATAATTACTGTCTACCCAAACAAACCCCAAAAGTACTTTTTGTTTAATTGAAATAGCATCTGTACTTATAATTGCACGCAGTCCTCGAGAGATCGACTCTGGGGATAACCCCAATTATTACTACATCGTTAAATAGTACACTTGCTATTTACCGATCAGTACTCAATGATTTGTAGATAATATTTTTCACACCGATATCGAAATGCTTTAAAATTTTTGCAATCATGGACGAATAACATAAAGAAGTACCTTTGTTGCAAGATCGAACAGAAAATATACGATCCACAAAGTAATGTGGCCAACTAATTTTGACCTTGTTCAGCAAGACGTACACAAGATGAATTTCAGCAAAGTCAACTCTTGAAAATCCACCATTCTTCGGTGCAAAACATGAGACACAATCCATAGCAAAATTCGAGGCAACATCTTGAATTAACCCGTGGAAATAGGGTCATAGCAGTTTGTAGCATGAGGAGTCTTAAGCATCTCATTCAAGTGAACACTCCAATCGAAATCTTTATGCTTGTTCGAGTCGGTAATCACTTCATCAGTCATTTCTTCATTAAATTCTTCATCAATGTCTAGATCACCTAGCGTAATGCCAAACAAGGTACTCCATATTTCACTTGTGAAATGATACACTTTGTTACCCATGGAGAATCAGAAGCTTGCACTATCTTGTTTGTGTATCCCATAATAGAATACGCAAATGAGACCCTCATTGTAATCTTGAGTCAATTGAAGAAAATAGTCTATGTCTTGATGCTCAACACGAGCCATAACTTTGGGTAGAGCCAAACCTTCAACCCTCTTCTTTTTTCATCTGTATTGCCTAACGACTAGGCGAGACACAAGCTTTAGGTCAAAATCATTCTCATATTTCTTTGAAACCAAGGATAGTGGATTCTCATAGGAAAAAGTGGATGAGGAGGCCTTGCCTTTGCCTTTGGAAGCATTCTTTGACTTTGAGGCCATTGGATTTGTGAGAAACAACTTGCACACAAGGTGTTTGTGAAAGTGTTTAAATGAAACTTGTGAGAGAATGAGTGATACAACAACACCCACACACTCAAATAAAAGGAACAACAACAAATTAACACTAATATGCAACAACAAATACCAAACAATGGAGAAATTTTTGAATTTGGATGATAATGGATAAGTTTGGGATATTTGAACAAAAGAGGCTAAAAGATGATGAATTTATGTAGGAAAATACTAGATTTGATGATTAAGGACATATTTGTGATGTTAGATTGATGTCAAAATCAAGAATTTTGGCGTGTTTGGGTTTTTTGAGTGATTTTGGAATAGTGGGTAACTTGGTGCATGCAAGAACAAGAGTGAAAATGATGAGAAATGCCCCAAACAGCACTTCAGAGTCGACCTGGGATCACATGTGTCGACCTATCCATGCAATAGGTCACATACTAAAGCTATCAACAATTTTTTTTTTAAAAATGACATGAGCTGACCTGAAATAACATAGGTCGTCCTGTACAGAAGCATTTCAGGCAAATTCAAAACTTGACTTGCATAGGTCGACCTGTACCAGATTGTGTCGACCTAAAGACTTCAAAATTTCACTATGATTTGATTTAATTGACTTTAGGCGACTTTGAGAGACTTGTAATGACTCATGAATAAAAGTTTTATGAGATGCACATGAACATGATCAAATTTTATGGATTGTTTGCTTGACAGATGCAACACACAAAAAAAATGTAAGCATGACTTGGTTCAAGATGAAAATGAATCATGATGGCATTTATGTATGGTTATTATAACCTTGTAAAATGTAACATACAACAGTCACATTTGATATTTTTGGAAGTAAAATCATATCACAAAAATCACACATAGTTCATCACATGTTCTTATGAAATAAACATGTAAAAGAAACACTTACATACATAACAAGAAATAGGATTGAAATGATATTACCTCACCGTGCACAAGACGGAGGATGCACAAGCATTCCATGATGAACTTTCGAACGAAAGTTGAAATAAATGAAATATGTGCCACGAAACAAACAAGACCATAATATTCTTACCACTTTCCTCCAAGAGGATCATTAGAGGTTTTCCAAGTCAAAAGAAGATAGTCCACTGCAGCTGGACTTTCAACCTTCCCCTTTTCACAATTGTTATCTTCTTCTTTATCATGTTCCACTGTTTTAGGCTGATAAATTCCTTTTTCGGTTTCTTTTAGAGTGTCTTGTAGAGATATACCTATATTGTGAAGAGAAGCACCTATCCATAAATTTCTTGGATAAAACATTACTAGTAATCATTCACACGCTTTTACCATTAAAAAAACACATAGAGTTAACTTAGTTGGTAACATAATCCGCCTTGTTGATCACATAGATCAAAACAATAAGGACATGTTACCGTGTTGTGCCTTGATGCTCTACAAACAAGATCCCATATTCTCTCCATAAACTAAAGACATTTTTTGCATGATTAACAACTTGTGCTAGGTACCCAATCTTCATTGAGTCTTTGGGGATTAGTAAAACCTTGATTGCATTTAGGGATCCATTGAAAGACATCATTAGAAACATGGAGTTTCCTAACTCTGCACTTTGAAATGGTGTGTCCCTTTTTGCAACAGTAGTGACAATACAAGTTTAGAGAAGATAACCTTTTGCTAATTGGTTCCTTTTTAATGTAATTATACCTTCGATATGGATTGTGATCTGGTAAGTCATAATTGGAAGTATCTATAGCAAAAGTAACCTTGGGTTGCAAAGCCTTATAAAGTTTAGCTTTAAGAGTCCTTGACTCCTTTAGCCAAATGTGACATGTTTCACAACCAAAATTCCACAAAGATCTAGGGTCCTCATTGTCATACCCCAAATTTTGACCACTAAGATTTCCCATCATTGTGCAAATCATCATCACAATATGGATGAACCATCAGTCTCCCCAAAGATGGGCGAGCACTCACTACAAACAATAATTAGGGTTTCAAGCCCTCTTTGAGCCTTAGACAAAGGATCAATCAAGGGATGACATGATCTTCAACTTGTCTAACCTCTCAAACATCCACAATGGATCAAGAGGACTCCCACATCAAGAACCAAGCACAATGTTGCAGCATTCCAGGTGGATTAAGACTTAAGGTCGCCAGTGTCACCAAATTAAGGTTTGGTCGACCAGGGCCTCCAGATGGAAATTTACCTCTGGACATGAGCCAATGCTTCAAAGCATAACCTAAGATGCTCCAAGGGACATCATGAACCCAATCATCAAGTCTATTTAACCTCAGGGGATACATTCACAAAAGATCAGGAATTAGGGTTTCTTGACCTAATTCACCCCTAAGTTGACTTTTGGGACAAAACACGAGCCAAGACCTCAAGACATGATTTGAGGGTCTCTAATAAACCACATTGATCCATTTGCAACAATGGATTGATCCAAGAAGCTTGATCAACAAGTTTCAAATTCATCAGAACCACAATTAGGGTTTCGCAAAAAAAGTCAACAGTGCCTTTGACTTTTGACCAAGACATGCTCCCAAACCCTAGGACATGATTCAATACACCCTACAACACCTATGAAATCAATCCATCAAGTTTGATTTAGGTCAAGGACTTGATTTCATAGAGGATCACACAGTTTGGAATTCATCTGATAAAAAGTCAACTGTGCACAAAAGTCAACTTTGACTTTTTGAGATTTTTCACAATTATGGTTCTTTGACCCTAAAATGATGCTATTGTGTGATTGGAATCATCATTCATCAAGAAAAATCAAGAAAAGTGGGATAACTTGTAAAAGGGGTAACCATAAAAAACTTAGAAATTTTTCTAAGTTATCGAACAAAGTGGCTAGGGTACCAACTTTGGAGGATCATAACTCCTAAACCACAAGGCCATTTTCCCCATCCAAAGCTGGATTTGTAGCTCTCATGGTACTCTACAAAAGCTTCAAACATAACTCATTCCAATTCCTTATGGATTTTAAGTTATGGAATGATCAAAATCACAAAAAGTGAAAATGTCACTTTTTTCCAACACTTAGTGAAATTTTCACTAAGTCAGAATCTGCCTTCACTTTTTTCCAAATGTAAGGGCATTTTTCACTTGGATCCAATAGGTATCAAAACTAATTATGATCAAACACTTGTTGTATCATATAAGGGATTTCCAAAATGGCCAAGAACTCCATCAAATTCAACTTGAGCCATGAGATATGACAATGGCAACATGCCTTGCTGAAAACTGTCAAAGCAAGGCACATTTGTGCATTTCGCTAGATTTTCCAAATTTGTGCAAATGACAAGCACACTTATCCATCTGAACACCTCAAGGGGGGACCAAGGAGGAACCAACTCTGATCCCAAGCCTCTCAAGTCCTTGGAACTAAAAATAGCATGCCAAACCTATAAATCCCTAAAGAGGGGACAAGACTCCAATTTTGTTTTGGAGCATTCAATGGATGCACCAAGGTGGCATGGACTGAGCCATTTCCAATTGAATTCAGTCAAGACTTATCCAAGACCAAGGGAACCAGCAGCCTGTGCCCTAACCTCTAGTCAATGACTAGAAGAGACTTGGATTCTCATTGATCAACATTGGCCAAACCTATGCAGCAGTTGCCATTCACTATTCCTTGCAAAACTAACTTGCTCTACTATAAATAGAGCTCATTTGTGATCAGTTTGAGTACACCAAAGCCATCAAATAGATGCTTTCCTCAAAATCTCCTTCTTCACTCCAAAATTTCCTTCCAAAGCAAGTCATTATCGGGTTTTGAGTTTGAGAGCTATTCCAACTAAACCAATCACACACATACCTCATAAACATCATATAGAAGTGATCCAAACACTCACATAACATCTGGAAAACCAGATTCTCAAAATCACCAGCCAACTGCTCAAGGTTTTAACCAAGTTGCAGTTGGGATACCATCTTCAGTTCCAGCTTGTTTCAAACCATTCCAAGCACTCAGGCACACTCCATAACACCTAGGGAAGCTGTCCATATCCTTGGAACCAAGTTGTAACACCTCTAACACAAAACACGTTCACCAGCTGCAAGAGGTAAGCATGAGCTCTTCTAACTCTATGATCCATACATTTTTTGCTGCACAATAATTTGGCCATATGTTCATAATCATGCATAGAGTGTTTTCCCTCAATCAATTGCTTTGTTTGAATCGTGTATGGAATTTCTAAACCTTCATGCAAATTTTAGGGTTCTTGAGGTTTCTCTTTGATTTCTTATTCCATGGTTAAAATAAATGAAATTAAACACCATAGACATGATCGTGAGGTGAAAACGAGTTGATTGATATGTAGATTGCATGATATCATCAAGTATTCAGTGAGATTGGATAGAAAACGCAAATCTGCAGAAACAGAGGGTTGTGCGTGTTCTTGCCATGTTCTTGGCGCCATTTTTGAACATTTGAATATTTGAATTTTGTGATTTTATTTAATTGATTCAAAAATTAATTTCTCTCTGAGTTTTAATGATTTTGAGTTGATTCTTTTTTTAATAATTCACAAAAATATTAAAATATTTTATTTTCCCAAAAAAATCCCAAAAATATTATTTATTTCATATACTTGATATTTTTGTAAAGAATTAATATTTTAATTGTTTTTGACATTTAAAATATTTTCTCCCTCTTGATTTTTCAAATTTTAGGGATTTTCAATTATTTTGTGAATAGAAACATAATTTTTGAGACAATAATCCAAGATCACAATTTGTTTCCACACATGTTTAACAATTTTGATCATTTTAATTGCATTTTTATTCAATTAAAATATATTTTGAAAACAAATTAGGGTTTTGATCAATTTAACCCTCATCAAATCTTTTTTCAAAAACTTTGGGCCTCTAATAGAGTGTAAGACCCAACCCCTTTGAAAACCAAACATTTTTGGGCCTCAGTCATTGTGTAAGACCCACTGCGTTTTCAAAAATCTTGGCGCGATCGCCATCTCAAAACGAAAATCATCTGGGCCTACCCTCTTGTTATAAGTCCCATTTCCTTTCTTTAAAACACATTGGGCCTCTAGTAGAGTGTAAGACCCAACCCCTTTTGAAAACCTTTTTGGGCCTCAGTGTATTGTATAAGTCCCGATCCCATCAAAAACTTCGGCGCGATCGTCGCCTTTTTGACAAAAAAACCTTGGGCCTCTCCTTGAGTTGTAAGCCCCATCTTTTCTTTTAAAATCATTTTTGGGCCTCTAAAAGATTGTAAGACCCAAGCCCCTTTTAACCAAAACTTTTTGGGCCTCAATGCATTTTATAAGAATCAGTATGGTAAAGAAATCTCGGCGCGATCGCCAATTCAAAAATAAAACCATCTGGGCCTACCCTCGTGTTATAAGCCCCATTCCTTTTCTTTAAACACCTTTAGGCCTCTTGAGAGAGTGTAAGACCCATCCTTTTGTACATAAAACCTTTTTGGGCCTCAGTCACTTGTATAAGTCACTGTACAAATTCAACAGTGCAATCAATGATAAAACTTTGGGCCTCTCCTTGAGCTGTAAGCCCCAACAACCTTTTCAAAGCACTTTCTCCTTTGATTTTGAATATAATATTGTTATCAAAGCTTTCTTTGTTGAACAAACTAACAAAACAGCATGGAAGCTCTACAACCGAGTAAGTCTTTACCCGCTTTCTTTATCCGCTTTCATATATATAACTGTATTATGGGGCTGCTCACTGTAAGTCTTCTTTCAAAAACTTTTATATACTTGTCAAATATCAACTGTGTAATACTAGTATAGTTATTTAGAGTTTTCCCCGGCAACTACGTCTAGCACTAGGTAAAGCCCTGTTGGTCACTCTTAAATACAAACAAAACTAGATCCCCATAGGATTACCAGACACAGTCATCCCTCCTATTGGGGTTAAACAATATGGAGACGTGAAAGGCAGCATTCTCTGTGAACCCTTTCTCAGACTATCACCCTTAGAAATTGTCAAAGAGACTCTACTTCCCAGGGATGATCTTTTCTCTGTGAATGGCATCTCTTGAGTTTCTTCCAAATTCTCGGACTTTCCTGGCTTGATCTATTCTCGGTGAATGGCATGTCTTGAACTTCTCGGGGTTTGGGGACCCACAAGCTTCTTAAAAGCATCCCCGCCTCCTCTTGGGCGTTGTACAAGGACCCTTCGGCTTCTTAAAAGCTCTCATGCCTTCTCTTGGGCTTAGTACAAGGACCCAGAGATCTCTACAGGTATAGGAACAGAACCTAGTCATCAATTTGCTAGAGCTGTCTTTCTGAGTCAAGTGTCAGACCAGTTAACAAGTTGACCTTCATCCCTTAATATACCCGCCTTCTCTTGGGCATCAAACAAAGATCATTCACTACCTGAGAATCAATTTCTCAAAACACTAGTAGACTTGGGCAGTCTCAATACCCTTTGGATTTCCCATTTCCTTAGAGAACAGGAAATAACCCTGATCCTCTGATTAGTGCCAAGGCACAACCTTACCTTCAATATTCATAAGAACTTATTTTCTCTTTTATCCAACATACGGGACCTGTCACTAAACTTAAACAGTCACCAGCACGATAGCCTCCTCTTGGGCTTTGTGCAATGATTCTCCCCAGCGGAGCTAACCTTTTCACATTCTCTTGTTGAGTATAAAAGACTCTCTTGTTGGGTCAAACCTGTTTAGCCTCCATCTCGGGCTTCGTACGAGATACCAAATCACTCTCTTGTTGAGTATAAAAGACTCTCTTGTTGGGTCAAACCCTTTTAGCCTCTCTCTCGGGCTTCGTACGAGACACATAAAAGCACTCTCTTGTTGAGTATAAAAGACTCTCTTGTTGAGTCACTTCCCTCTCCGCCTCCATCTCGGGCTTCGTACGAGATATAAAAGCACTCTCTTGTTGAGTCAGTCACTTGTTAGCACTCTCTTGTTGAGTCAACCCTTTTAGCCTCTCTCTCGGGCTTCGTACGAGACACATAAAAACACCCTCTTGTTGGGTTAATAGCCTCCTCTTAGGATTTATATAAGGAAACCCTGGTTGAGTCAATCAACCTTTTAGCATCAAAATTTGTGCCTTGTTCACAGTATACAAACATCAACAACTCCTTTTCCTTCATCTAATTGCTGTAAGTGGCAAGCCTCTGGATTATTTACATCCACGCCACTGTCCTTCTTTTAGCATGAGAAATTCCTAAGGAAAGATGGCATTGCTCTAAACTGAGTTAAAGTCTTCTCCTTCAGGTTAAAAATACCCTATAAAGGAAATTATGGCATTGCTGGATTCACACATCCTAGTTAAAGTAATTCTCCTTTATAACCAGTCACCCAACAATTGTGACAAACAAACAAAATATCCCCTTTTAGAGATGACAAATTCTCTCTAAAGTCAAACCCCTTTAGCTTCACATCTTGGGCTTCGAACAAGATACAAATAGACCCTTCAGCTTCACATCTTGGGCTTTGAACAAGATACAAACCACCTTTAGCTTCACGTCTTGGGCTTTGAACAAGAAACCAAAACAACCTTTTTTTTCCTCCCATAGAATAGAAGGAACTACGATCGCTCTGATTTCCCTGTTTCGTTAAACGGGAATACGTAGGCATAAGATTAGAAAAATATTAGCGAGCATACTAATCAAAAACCCAAAATCCCGTACCTTCATACATCAATAAAAAAGCATCAGTCCTAACATCCTACCAATAGCCCAGACACTGTTTTTTTTTAACAAAATAACCGAAGAGAGACCCAAAATCTTTATAGCATTTGTAAACCAACAATCATCTGTTCAAACTCAGTATGCAAGCAGGGTTAATTGGAGACATCTATTTCCCTACCTTCATCAGCTTCAATAGGATAAAAAATGAATCGAACTGTAGTACCCCAAAGCGATAGTGCTTTGCAACCACGCAAAAAAACTCGCGCTACAGAAAAATGGCGACTCTGCTGGGGATTTTACATCATATCTCTTAGGTAAAAACCTTAAAAAATGCCACAGCAGAAGGGCGACCACAGTAGGAGATATTCTTGCTTGCTTTCCCAGGAGGAAACCCTGAATTCGCATCACAGAAATGACAGCTCTGCTGAGGAGTCATTGTCTGTATAGGATCATAAGACTAGAGGTCTAGGATGATTAAGACAAATATATATACTGCTTTTCCTAATTGATATCTGTGTTTATTTTTCTACTAATGGGAATGCGTGTGATGCGGCATGTGGAAAGATTGAGTATACACCTAAGATAGGTGATGGTAATGTGGGTAATCTTGCTGGGAGTGAATTCCAGTTAAGAGCCCCCGATCGACCATTAAACTCAGTGGAGACTCCCTTTGCAGATACATTGCCTATACGACTTCGGTTGTTGAAAGTAGTGTGGTTGACTAGGTTATCTAAGAAGCTGAGGTTTTTAGTAGACTTAAGCCATTTTGTAGTGCGGAAGCTATCGGAAATAGTTGTCACGCGATACTGCCCTCATCTAAGATCACTCTAGGATACATTAGCTCGCTGGCGATCCGCTTGCTGTTGTTATCCCAGAGGGGTCAATGATTTTGCGGACAGGTACAAAAAATCACCAGTATAAACCTTGGGGGGGGGGGGGGGGGTAGAGCCTTGACTTCATGACATCGACCCTTTGACCCCATGTTTTTTCTATGTTTTTGTGTGCTACATTCATACATTCATTTAAAAAAATATATAAAAACATTAAAAAAAAAAAGAATCTTCTCTTCTAGTCTCTCTTTTTCAAACTAAACTAAGACAATGATTGCAAATGTCAGATAAGGAGATTGCGCTAATGGATTTCGGTAGAAGGAAAACTCATAAGTACACCTTCAAGGTTCCAAAGTTAGAGGATTTGAGAGGTTTGGCAAGAATGATTAACAACCACGAGGCTTTCAGAGCCAAGTATGGAGGACTGCTGTCCTTGTTAAGGGTTCATGTAATCGAAGGAATCCTGTCCACGCTAATCCAGTTCTACGATCCGGTTTATCACTGTTTCACATTCCCGGATTATCAGCTAGCACCAACGCTGGAGAATATTCTCACTTGACTGATCTGCATATCACTGATCAAGCTCCCTTTTCTGGACTGAAAGAAATTCCAAAGGATCAAACCATTGCAAGAGCAATCTATTTGGACGAGTCAGAAGTCAGGACTCACATGACCACTAAGGGTGGAATCCAAGGTTTGCCAGCCCAATTCTTGATAAAGAACGCTCTATACTTTGCTAGTATAGGGAACGTGGCCGCTTTCGAGAGCATCTTTGTTTTGGTCACCTACGGATTATTTTTGTTTCCCAACATTGATAACTTTGTAGATATCAACGCCATTAAGATTTTCCTGATCGGAAACCCCGTACCGACCTTACTCGTAGATGTGTATCATTCGGTACACTTAAGGAATTTGTATAATGGACGAATGATCACATGTTGTGTACCAGTGCTATAAAAATGGTTCACTTCCCATTTGCCCAAGTCTGCTGCATTTTGGGATCAAAAGAATAATTTACGTTGGTCGCAGAGAGTCATGTCTCTTACCAACTCTGACATCGATTGGTACAATCAAATCTATGACGGGATCAGAATCATTGACCGTTGTGGAAATTTCCCAAATGTACCCCTTATAGGAACTAAGGGGGGAATCAACTATCATCCAGTGTTAGTTCGTCATCAATTTGGATACCCGATGAGGCATGTCCCGCGAAATGCTCATCTGGAAGGTCTTTTCTTCAAGGAAGTAGAAAATGACAGGGCACTAAAGACGGAAATAGTGCACGCCTGGAAACACGTTCATAGGAAAGGACGAGAGTCTCTAGGAAAACCAGACTGTGTCTCGATGGAGCCTTATCTCCATTGGGTACAAACTAGAGCTCTCAAGCTGAGGATGCCTTACCCTCGTCAGGAGGTTCTTCCATTAAGGGACTCTGCCCTTTATTTCATGTCTGAGACGGAAAAACTTCAGGTTACTCTCAGCAAAGTTCAACAGGAGAAGAGGTCTTGGAGGAATAAGTATCGTATTCTCAATGTGGAGTGTAAGAAAATACAGCAACTATTAAGAGAAAAATATGCACTGATCGAGATTTTAGAGCAACATGCTGTAGAAAATTAGGATGACCAAAGGAATTTGCTCGCTCCTTTCACTTGGCAAAGGAATGACAACCCGACAACGACCCGAGAGCCCCAGTCAAAGAAAAGGAAAGCACCCGAACCAGCACCTGAGCTCTCTTCAGAGAGGACTCAGGATCCATTAATTTAGATTTCCTTTTCCAGCACTTTGTAATCTACTGTATTTCCATTTCCGCAATCCTTTGAATTCGATAAAACGGGGTTTCCCCACTGTTTGGTATTTGCAATCCAATTGTTGAAGTATACTTTGAATAAACAAACATAATTAATAATCATTGCATTCATCATTCTCATAAACGCATTCTTCTTACCTACGAATCTCACGTTTGTGCCTCGATTCTAGAGTCAAACTGTCTCATTCGTACAATACTCGGGCCAATCGTCAGAAAAAGATGGATGATCTCGAGGAAGAGAACCGAGAGTTGAGGGAAGAGATCGACACTCTGAAAGAGGATCTGAGAAAGCTTCATGACAACATGCAAGCTCTAGCAGAAGCTCAAATGCAACAACAAAGGACTGTGATCTCAGAAATCACATCAACGCCCATAGTGGAGAAGTATGATCCTAGGTACAGAATGCCGAAAGATCGTCCCTGGGGCAATGCCTATCAACTATATCCCGGAAGGATATGTTCCGCCGATCGCTGAGGATCAGGGAACCGCAGCAGGAACCGCTGGGCCTGAAGGTTACAAACTTCGGGAAAGCGAAGATGCCAGAGGCATGGTAGCAACTCCTGAAGGTTACAAACTTCGGGAGGCACCGAGAGTCTCGGCCATAATGACTATACCACCACCCGTGGTACACACTGTCCCAGAAGGACAGATTCCACAGATACCTTCTGGTGGAAACGACAGCATGTTCGACAGAATGAATGAGTTCCAGGAACAATTCCTGGAGATGCAGAAAGAACTACAGGCCCTTCGCGGTCAGGATCTATTTGAAAAGAACGCCACGGACATCTGCTTGGTCCCTAATGTGAAAGTTCCACACAAGTTCCAAGTGCCCGACTTTGAAAAGTACAAGGGTAACTCTTGCCCTCAAAGCCACTTGGTGATGTACGCTCGGCGAATGTCAGCTCAAACAAAGAACCAGGAGCTACTAATTCATTACTTTCAGGATAGTTTAACCGGTGCCGCATTAAAATGGTACATGGGTTTAAACCGCGCTACGATTGGCACGTTCAGAGATCGTGGCGCTGCTTTCGTTCAATAATATAAATACAATTTGGACATGGCACCGGACAGAGATCAACTCAGATCGATGTCACAAAAGGACAAGGAAACCTTTAAGGAGTACGCTCAGAGATGGCGTGAAATTTCCGCCCAGATTTGTCCACCTCTTGAGGAAAAAGAGATGACAAAGATCTTCTTAAAAACCTTGAGCTCGTTTTATTACGACAGAATGGTCGCCAGTGTGCCCAGTGACTTCACCGAGATGGTGGGCATGGGGGTTCGTCTTGAGGAAGAAGTCCGGGAAGGATGTTTAGTAAAAGATGCTGGATCATCAAGCAGTACAAAACGATATGGTAGTGCTCTCCCTAAGAAAAAAGAGCAGGATATATTGGGAATATCTCTCTCGGAAAGCAAAGGCGACGATATCAACCAGTAGCAGCTATAACTCCTACTATCAATCCCGCGCCTGTTCTTACGTATCAACCTCAGGTTGCTCAGAGCCAACCGAATCAACAACAACTTCAGCAAAGGACACAACAGTCTCTTCAGCAGACTCGTCCTCCATATAACAACAACCGTACAACGTGACCACCGGGGTTTGACCCTATACCCATGTTGTACGCGGAGCTGTTTCCATTATTACTGGTCAAGGGGCATGTCCAAACCAAGTCTCCTCTTACAGTACCAGAAAATCCGCCTTTTTTGTTCAAAACGGATCAGACTTGCCCTTATCATCAAGGAGGACTAGGGCATAACATAGAAAACTATCTCAATTTCAAATCCGACGTACAAAAGCTTGTTAGGAGCAGGGTCTTATCTTTCAAGGATATGAATCCGAATGTTCTCACAAACCCGCTGCCTCAACACGAGAAAGCTACAGTCAATTTGATAGAGGGAGAGTCTAAAAACATCTATCAAATTCATGATGTACTCTTATTAAGGGCCAACTTGGTCAAGATGCATTGTAGACAGAGCGGATATGGCCATGTGCCACCTCATAACTATCACCAGTTTGATATCTGCTCTAAGAATAATCAGGGATGTTCTGTGGTGCAATCAGCTCTACAGGAATAATTGGATCTCGGATAGATCCAAGAGCATCGAGTTCGTGGAGTCAACATGACCTATATGAATTCCAACATCATTTAGAACCACGACATCCGTGCAATGAATGTCAACTTGGTGGCGATGCACTCAAGGTAAAGCCAGTATCATAATCTTCCATGGCACGATTATAGTTCCTGTCTAACTTGCTCGGTAAACAAACAGGGATGCTCTTTTGTACAAGAGTCTCTCCAGCGTCAGATGGATCTTGGATGGATCCAGGACTACCATAATAGAAATCCTTACCAGATCAACATTATTCAAATCTTTGATATTCGTCTGATGAATACCAGCTTGGTGGAGTTACATGACAGGCAGGTCCAACTCGGTTTTCTCGCTTCACATAATTATCAGAACTGTAAAGGATGTTGTGAGAGTAACCAAGGGTACGCTCTCATTCAGAGAAGTTTACAACACTTATTAAACTACTGGTGGCTTCCAATCTATCTGGATGAAGACACGCAATAAATTAGTGTGCTTAATGGAAACCCTACTCGGCGTCAAAGTCAGGATGTTCGATCTATGGAAACAAACCTGGTAAGGTTGCACTGCATTCAAAGCGGCCGTGGCCAGGTGACACCACACAACTATGAACATTGTAGAGTCTGCTCGGAGAATAACCAAGGATGCTACCTTGTGCGGGTAGCCCTTCAAGGTCAATTGGATCGTAAAGAAATTCACCCGTGTCCGAGTCTCGAGCCAATCAACTGGACACCAGACTACTTCGCGGATCAAATCAGAGACGTTGTCATAATCTCTGATCATCAACATAACAAGGATGTTTGTACCATCATCCCTCTACTGGACGAATCAAAGGTTCTTAGCCAGGAACTGATTGAAGTTACTTACGACAGTCAGAAAAATCAGAAGGCTCCTGTAGTTATCTATCTGTCGGGACCATTACCGTATGAATCAGCTAAGGTGATCCCTTACAAATACGGTGCAACAATAATTGAGAATGGAAAGGAAATTCCATTACCCTCCGTCATGAATATTGCAGACATCAGTCGAGTAACACGGAGCGGTCGAATCTTCAATCGAGGAGTTGGAGAACCTCACAAAGAAAAGGAACTTTAGACAGAAGCTCCTGATCCACCAGTCGGTCAATCCAGTAATCCCGACCTTTCGAAAAACAATGATGAAATGTTGAAGCTCATCCAAAGGAGTGAATACAACATTGTTGATCAACTGTTATAAACTCCTTCAAAGATCTTAGTGCTATCACTTTTACTCAGTTCCGAAGCCCACAGAGAGGCTCTACAAAAAGTCTTAGAGCAGGCCTTTGTGGAACAGGATGTGTCAATACGACAATTCGATAGCATCATCTCTAACATCACTTCGTGCAACAACTTAGGATTCAGTGATGAAGATTTGCCAGAGGGGGGCAAAACCCACAACATGGCGCTCAATATCACAATTAACTGCCTGGACGATGCTTTAGCCAGCGTACTGGTAGACACAAGATCGACCATCAACGTTATGCCGAAGTCTAGTTTAATGCGACTATCATTCAAAGGACCCCATATGAGGGGCAGTGAGGTCATCGTCAAAGCATTTGACGGGTCTCAGAAAGCAGTTATCGGCGAAGTAGACCTTCCCATAACTATCAGTCCTCACACTTTCCTAATCACTTTCCAGGTCATGGACATCCGGGAAACATACAGGTGCTTATTAGGCAGACCTTGGATACACCAGGCTGGGGCAGTCACTTCGACGCTTCACCAGAAACTGAAGTTCGTCAAGAACGATCAACTCATCACGGTCTGGGGGGAGCAAGCATTGCTTGTGAGTAACTTGTCATTATCTACTTGTGTAGAACCCGAGGAGGTTGTTGGAACTCAGTTCCAACCACTTTCGGTGAACACGGAGAATCAGTCAGAGAAAGGAACCTCGATTTCCTCATGCAAAGATGCTCTCGAAGTAATCGAGAATAACAACGCAAAAGGATGGGGAAAGCTTGTCATTCCTACTGATAATAAAACAAAGAAGGGTCTTGGTTTTTCTGCGACCTGTACCCAGACAGCTGCTAACGATGAAAGTCTTCATCCCATTCAGGACTTCTTCCACAGTGGAGGTTTCCTTCACCCAGTGCCTCAAACAGTCCATACTATCAACGAGGGAGATTCCTCCGATACGGATGAGGAATGGAAGTCCTATCTTAACGAGGACGGTAATATGTCTCAGGAAGAGGTGCCTACGCCCTTTTGCTATCCCGCACAGAGTCCGAGATTTATACCGAGGTCAGATGTCAAAATGATATATGGAGATTGTGATCCTGAAGGATGTCGTGCTCCACCAAACTCATTAGAGGAGGACACTCTGATGAAGGACAACTTTGACCACGACTATTATGGCCCAATGGAAGGTCGGCCTATCTGGCAGTCGTACCCAAGTGACTTGGGGCGAGAAAATCATCCCAACAATGAAAATCAACTGAGCATCATTGAACAGAATACCTGCGTCCCCACCATGTCAAGGGATCAACACTCAGGGCATTCTGAAAATATCCAGCCCGACAATGTATTGGCAAAGCTTGCCGAACTAGAATTCATCAACTATGCTTTTCCTGAGGTCAACGTCATTGAAAGAGATGACTCCTCCAGTTCCAAAGAAGTGTGGGACACCTTGGGACAACCAAGTGGAAAATTTGACTTCATGGTCAAGTACACCGCTCCCGAAAGCTCTCGTATCAGGCTCGAAGATATCCAGCCAACTAGATGGGGAGATATACTTGAGAGCACAAATACTATGCAAAATACAACAGAGGAATCCTCCTACGACAACTCTGCCTGGGAGACAGATTCCAATGATCCTGCTCCACCAGAAATCAGCATCATTTCTGAAGACAAATCAAGGAAAGTACCAGACTTTGTGATTCACCGAGGAGTTCGCGGCCAATGGGTTGCTGTCGATGTTCCGAAGATTGTTCATAAGTCAAAGTAATTGCTGTCTTTAACCTTTCACCCTGCCTAGGTGAAACGGATGTTTTGATAGGGCTCACTTTCTGTAAATATCCCTATTCGCTTCGCCCAAAGCGACAGAGTTTTGTTTTATAGGGCTGTAGTTTCAAGAATCGACTTGTTCATAAATAAAATAACGTTGTTCTGTAATCTCCGCATTAATTGCTATTTTCTCTTTTCGCTTTTCTCAGAAAATGGTAATCCTAAAAAATAATTCAAAATAAACAAGCAGTTTTTCAAAAAAAATAATACACTGCACACACTTGCATTTTCTCGATCTCTTCTAAACACAAATCATCACGTCATGTAGATTGCTTATTTTAAACCCCGTTGAAACATACGATCCGATGCCTTCTCCTGACTTTGAGTTCCCGGTATTTGGGGCTGAAGAAGAAGTTGACGACGAAATTACAGAAGAGATCTCCCGACTACTCAAACAAGAGGAAAGGTCCATTAAACCTCACAAAGAGCCGTTGGAAACGATCAACGTGGGTTCAAAAAAAGAGAGAAAAGAAATCAGGATTGGGGCACTACTCAGTCCAACTACCAAAGAAAGTTTGATAAAGCTTCTCAAAGAATTTCCCGATGTGTTTCCTTGGTCCTATCAGGATATGCCAGGGTTGGATACCAGCATCGTGGAACATCATCTACCGTTAAGGTCAGAATGTCCGCTAGTAAAACAAAGATTGGGACGGACTCACCCGGACATGGCCATTAAAATCAAGGAGGAAGTACAGAAACAGATTGACGTGGGTTTCCTCGCCACGTCAGAATATCCTCAATGGTTAGCCAATATCGTACCCGTTCCAAAAAAGGACGGAAAAGTCAGAATGTGTGTCGATTACAGAGATCTAAACAAGGCTAGTCCAAAGGACAACTTTTCGTTACCACACATTGACATGCTGGTTGACAGTACATCAAAGTTCAAAATTTTCTCCTTCATGGATGGATTCTTGGGCTATAATCGAATCAAAATGGCGCCAAAAGACATGGAGAAAACTTCGTTCATTACCCCATGGGGCACCTTTTGTTATAAGGTAATGCCGTTCGGATTGAAGAACGCCGGGGCAACCTATCAAAGGGCCATGACTACTCTGTTTCATGACATGATACATAAGGAAATCAAGGTATACGTCGATGACATAATTGCCAAATCAAAGACAGAAGAGGAGCATGTGATCCACTTGTCAAAACTATTCGAGCGGTTGAGAAAGTACAAACTCTGCTTGAATCCCAACAAATGCACCTTCGGTGTCCGTTCAGGGAAACTTTTAGGGTTCATCGTCAGCCAAAAAGGAATTGAGGTTGATCCTGACAAGGTTAAGGCCATTCAAGAAATGCCTTCTCCGAAAACTGAAAAATAAGTCAGAGGATTCCTGGGACGTTTGAACTACATTTCCAGATTCATATTCCTCATGACCGCGACATGTGCACCGATCTTTAAATTACTCAAAAAGAACCAGGACTGCGTTTGGATAGAGGACTGTCAAATTGCCTTTGACAATATTAAGGAATACCTATTAAACCCACCGATTCTATCACCTCCAGTGGAAGGACGACCACTAATCATCTACCTCACAATCCTAGAGGACTCAATGGGTTGTGTGCTTGGCCAACAAGACGAAATGAAAAGGAAAGAGTCTGCCATCTACTATTTGAGCAAGAAATTCACTGACTGTGAAACTCGGTATACTATGCTTGAGAAAACTTGCTGTGTTTTGGCTTGGGTAGCCAAACATCTTCGCCAGTATATGATTCATCACACTACTTGGTTAGTCTCCGAAATGGATCCAATCAAGTATGTATTTGAAAAACCTGCTCTCACAGGAAGAATCGCCCATTGACAGATGTTGTTATCAGAATATGACATCGAGTACCACGCTCAGAAAGCCGTTAGAGGGAGTATTGTAGCTGATCATTTGGCTCATCAACCGATTGACGATCAGGAATCAGTCGGATTTGACTTCCCAAACGAAGATGTCATGTATCTAAAAATGAAAGACTACGATGAACCACTACCCAGTGAAGGGCCAGAACCAGGTTCCCAATGGGGACTTATCTTTGACGGAGTTGTCAATCATTATGGAAATGGAATTCGGGCAATCATCATAACACCTCAGGGTACCCACATTCCTTTCACTGCCAGACTTACATTCAAGTGCACAAACAACGAGGCCGAATACGAAGCTTGTATTATGGGTCTCGAAGAAGCGATCGACTTAAGGATAAAAAACTTGGATGTATATGGCGACTTAGCCCTGGTTATCAATCAAATCAAAGGAGATTGGAACACATACCAATCTGGATTGATTCCTTACGATGATTATGCAAGAAGGTTGTTACCTTTCTTCAACAAAATCGAGTTTCATCATATCCCTCGTGAAGAGAATCACATGGCTGATGCCTTAGCCACCTTTTCTTCCATGATTAGCGTAGGTCAATGGAACGACTTACCTAAGATCGACATAATGCGCCTTGAAAGGCCCGCTTACATCTTCGCGATCGAAGCAGTCATAGACGACAAACCTTGGTGTCACGATATCAAATGCTTCCTTCAGAAACAAGAGTACCCACCTGGGGCACTAAGGAAAGACAGAAAATCCCTCAAAAGGCTGGCAGGCAGTTTCTTTCTGAGCGGTGATACACTCTATAAGAGGAACTTTGACATGGTCTTGCTCCGATGTGTAGACAGACCAGAAGCAAACATGCTGATGAAAGAAATTCATGAAGGATCCTTTGGCACTCATGCCAACGGACACACAATGGCGAGAAAAATTCTAAGAGTAGGGTACTACTGGTTGACCATGGAATCTGATTGCTACAAGTACATGAGGAGGTGTCACAAGTGTCAGATATACTCCGATAAAATCCATGTGCCGCCAACCCATCTCAAAGTTCTTTCTTCCCCGTGGCCTTTTTCCATATGGGGAATCGACATGATCGGCATGATCGAACCTAAGGCTTCGAACGGACATCGGTTCATCATGGTAGCCATTGATTACTTCACCAAGTGGGTCGAAGCAGCGTCCTACACTAATGTTACCCGACAAGTGGTGGTCTGATTTATCAAAAACAATATCATCTGCCGTTATGGTGTTCCAAGCCAGATCATTACAGATAATGGATCTAACTTGAACAACAAGATGATGAAAGAGTTGTGCGCAGAGTTCAAGATCGAACACCATAACTCATCGCCCTACCGACCCAAGATGAACGAAGCAGTAGAAGCGGCGAACAAGAACATCAAGAAGATTGTTCAAAAGATGGTCGTAACCTACAAAGATTGGCACGAGATGCTACCCTTTGCTCTTCACGGTTATCGCACATCTGTCCGCACTTCAATAGGGGCAAGCCCTTTCTCTCTAGTATATGGCATGGAAGCAGTGCTCCCCATAGAAGTAGAGATCCCATCAATCCGGGTATTGATGGAAGCTAAGCTAACAGAGGCTGAATGGTATCAAAATCGACACAATGAACTCAACCTGATCGAAGAGAAATGAATAACGGCACTATGCCACGGTTAGTTGTATCAACAGAGGATGAAGAAGGCGTTTGACAAAAAGGTTCGACCTCGCATCTTCTGGAAAGGAGACCTTGTGCTAAAAAAGATACAATCATTTCTCACTGATTCTCGAGGCAAATGGACTCCGAATTATGATGGCCCCTACGTGGTCAAGAAAGCTTTCTCAGGCGGTGCCTTGAGACCTGCAACCTTGGACGGAGAGGAATTTGCCTACCCCACAAATGTCGATGTAGTCAAGAAATACTTCGCCTAAATAAAAAAAAAAGCGTCTCGGTGGATTGAAAACCCGAAAGGGTGGTCCAGGCAAAAATTAGAGACATAATCAAAAAAATCATCCCGGTGGATTGGAAATCTCAAAGTACGATCCAGGCAAAAATTAGGGATTCATGGCAAGTAACTACGTCTGATCAGTTCAACTCCTCAGCGGTAACGCCATCCATCAGAAGAAAAACTCCAACATGGTCATCTTCGACAGAAGCTCAGGATGCCCCGAATTCAAATTTGGTAGAAGGATAATGGTCGTGTGTTTCAATGTAACCCTTTTCCCTTAAATTACCATTTTCTAACTTTGTAAATACTCTATGGAATCACGCATTTGGCTGATTTCCATCCTATCAATAAAATTTGAGCCTTTGTGCTTTTGTTTACAATTCTTATTTGTTTTAACTTTACAGAACGACGTTTTAATATGATTAACGATTCTTGAAATAAAACAAAAATGAATTTACTTGTCAAAATTTTTCCGCTTTTCGAAATAAAATATGGCAATTTCTTTTGACTGTTGAACATCCAAAGAACATCAATCGCTTCTCCAAAGATGGTTGAGCTTCAAAGTGCAGAATCAAAGTACTCCTTCTAAACCAGTGCGCCTGAACGAAGGATCAGTTATGTCAGATGCGAGTACTCCATCTGACATCTTCGACTGAGTTCTTATCTCCTAAGCCTGATCAACGGTTGTTTCCCCATAGGGACTATCTCTCCTAAGCAAGGCAGAATTGCTATTTTGAACCAAATGGTGCTTCTTCGTCCCCAGCAGTGGCCAAGTATCCAGCCGTGTTCATCTATTAGTCCGTATGTCGCATCAGTTTCGTCAGCATATACATGCATACATCATGCATTATTGATTCATACATGTTTATATTGCATCATTATCACTCTAGTCGGTCTTGTCCCCTAGTGATAAACGTCTTTTCCATTGAGTTGTCAGTTCTTTCCTCGTTAGGAAGTGAATCATCTAAGAAACCTCTCTCCAGTTTATCTCTGGATTAGAGACGGTCTTCGACCACTTTGATAACTTGAACCTCTGAGAAAACCATAGAAACTTTCGACAAATGTCACTCTTCGCCATTGAAGATGATATCTTCGCTTTCCCAGATTAAGGAAAATCCCCAGAGAAAGCCTCACAACTAAAGACTTTCGTCAACACATTGATTTTGCTCTCCGGAGAGTCGGTGTTAATAAAGTCATCAACACCTCAAAATTGGGGTACATTGTATGGAATTTCTCCGAGAAGATCTCTGAGAAAAGTATGATGTAACATCCCCAAGCGAAAGCAGTCTCTCAAGAGACTCGTTTTCCCCAGATAGAGTCAACAAATGGCATCTTCAACAGAGAAGTTTGTACCCCTCTACAATTCAGACAGATGGGTTCCCCAACAAGTCTGACATCAAAAGTTTTTCTATCAAATGGCATCTCCCCTGGAAAATTCGGCGAGAAGTTTAAGGAAAACCGCTACGCATAGCGTCCCTTGTCAATAAAGTTTATTGACAAAAGAAACTAAGACCACTTCCTCGGTAGGAAACCAGGATCGAGGGGAAGTTTACATCAGAAACTGAGACCGGTTCCTCGGTAGGAAACCAGGATCGAGGGGAAGTTTATAAAAGAAACTTATACCAGTTCCTTGGTAGGAAACCAGGATCGAGGGGAAGTTTACATCAGAAACTGAGACCAGTTCCTTGGTAGGAAACCAGGATCGAGGGGAAGTTTTTACCTTTTCTAAGCATCATCTCTTAGCAAAAGGAGATGAATGAGCGAACTACCATTCATAAACACCATCAAAATTTCGGGTATTCCGATATTTAATCCTCTTGCACCCCGAATGCCCAAATACCTTCGCCATTCACACCTTCAGGTCCAAGAAGATTAAATAGGGTCATCTGTCATACCCCAAATTTTGATCACTAAGATTTCCCATCATTGTGCAAATCATCATCACAATATGGATGAACCATCAGTCTCCCCAAAGATGGGCGAGCACTCACTACAAACAATAATTAGGGTTTCAAGCCCTCTTTGAGCCTTAAACAAAGGATCAATAAAGGGATGACATGATCTTCAACTTGTCTAACCTCTCAAACATCCACAATGGATCAAGAGGCTCCCACATCAAGAACCAAGCACAATGTTGCAGCATTCCAGGTGGACTAAGCCTTAAGGTCGTCAGTGTCATCAAATTAGGGTTTAGTCTACCAGGGCCTCCAGATGGAAATTTTCCTATGGGCATGAGCCAATGCTTCAAATCATAACCTAAGATGCTCCAAGGGACATCATGAACCCAATCATCAAGTCAATTTAACCTCAGGGGATGCATTCACAAAAGATCAGGAATTAGGGTTTCTTGACCTAATTCACCCCTAAGTTGACTTTTGGGACAAAACATGAGCCAAGACCTCAAGACATGATTTAAGGGTCTCTAATAAACCATATTGATCCATTTGTAACAATGGATTGATCCAAGAAGCTTGATCAACAAGTTTTAAATTCATCAGAACCACAATTAGGGTTTCGCGGAAAAAGTCAACAGTGCCTTTGACTTTTAACCAAGACATGCTCCCAAACCCTAGGACATGATTCAATACAACCTATAACACCTATGAAATTAATCCATCAAGTTTGATTTAGGTCAAGGATTTGATTTCATAGAGGATCGCACAGTTTGGAATTCATCTGATAAAAAGTCAACTGTGCACAAAAGTCAACTTTAACTTTTTGAGATTTTTCACAATTATGGTTCTTTGACCCTAAAATGATGTTATTGTGTGATTGAAATCATCATTCATCAAGAAAAATCAAGATAAGTGGGATAACTTGTAAAAGGGGTAACCATAAAAAACTTAGAAATTTTTCTAAGTTATGGAACAAAGTGGCTAGGTTACCAACTTTGGAGGATCATAACTCCTAAACCACAAGGCCATTTTTCCCCATCCAAAGCTGGATTTGTAGCTCTCATGGCACTCTTTAAAAGCTTCAAACATAACTCATTCCAATTCCTCATGGATTTTAAGTTATGGAATGATCAAAATCACAAAAAGTGAAAATGTCACTTTTTTCCAACACTTAGTGAAATTTTCACAAAGTTAGAATCTGCCTTCATTTTTTTCCAAATGTAGGGGCATTTTTCACTTGGATCCAAAAGGTATCAAAACCAATTATGATTAAACAGTTGTTGTATCATATGAGGGCTTTCCAAAATGGCCAAGAACTCCATCAAATTCAACTTGAGCCATGAGATATGACAATGGCAACATGCCTTGCTGAAAACTGTCAAAGCAAGGCAGATTTGTGCATTTTGCTCGATTTGCCAAATTTGTGCAAATGACAAACACACTTATCCATCTGAACACCTCAAAGGGAGACCAAGGAGGAACCAACTCTAATCCCAAGCCTCCCAAGTCCTTGGAACTAAAAATAGCATGCCAAACCTAGAAAAAAGAGGGGACAAGACTCCAATTTTGTTTTGGAGCATTCAATGGATGCACCAAGGTGGCATGAACTGAGCCATTTCCAACTGAATTCAGTCAAGACTTATCCAAGACCAAGGGAACCAGCAGCCTGTGCCCGAACCTCTAGTCAATGGCTAGAGGAGACTTGGATTCTCATTGATCAACATTGGCCAAACCTATGCAGCAGTTGCCATTCACTATTCCTTGCAAAACAAACTTGCTCTACTATAAATAGAGCTCATTTGTGATCAGTTTGAGTACACCAAAGCCATCAAACAGATGCTTTCCTCAAAATCTCCTTCTTCACTCCAAAATTTCCTTCCAAAGCAAGTCATTATCGGGTTTTGAGTTTGAGAGATATTCCAACCAAACCAATCACACACATACCTCATAAACATCATATAGAAGTGATCCAAACACTCACATAACATTTGGAACACCAGATTCTCAAAATCACCAGCCAACTGCTCAAGGTTTTAACCAATTTGCAGTTGGGATACCATCTTCAGTTCCAGCTTGTTTCAAACCATTCCAAGCACTCAGGCACACTCCATATCACCTAGGGAAGCTGTCCATATCCTTGGAACCAAGTTGTAACACCTCTAACACAAAACACGTTCACCAGCTGCAAGAGGTAAGCATGAGCTCTTCTAACTCTATGATCCATGCATTTTTTGTTGCACAATAATTTGGCCATATGTTCATAATCATGCATATAGTGTTTTCCCTCAATCAATTGCTTTGTTTGAATCGTGTATGGAATTTCTGAACCTTCATGCAAATTTTAGGGTTCTTGAGGTTTCTCTTTGATTTCTTATTCCATGGTTAAAATAAATGAAATTAAAGACCATAGACATGATCGTGAGGTGAAAACGAGTAGATTGATATGTAGATTGCATGATATCATCAAGTATTCAGTGAGATTGGATAGAAAACGCAAATCTGCAGAAACAGAGGATGGCACGTGTTCTTGCCATGTTCTTGGCGCCATTTTTGAACATTTGAATATTTGAATTTTGTGATTTTATTTAATTGATTCAAAAATTAATTTCTCTCTGAGTTTTAATGATTTTGAGTTGATTCTTTTTTTAATAATTCACAAAAATATTAAAATATTTTATTTTCCCAAAAAATCCCAAAAATATTATTTATTTCATATACTTGATATTTTTGTAAAGAATTAATATTTTAATTATTTTTGACATTTAAAATATTTTCTCCCTCTTGATTTTTCAAATTTTAGTGATTTCCAATCATTTTGTGAATAGAAACATAATTTTTGAAACAATAATCCAAGATCACAATTTGTTTCCACACATGTTTAACAATTTTGATCATTTTAATTGAATTTTTATACAATTAAAATATATTTTGAAAACAATTTAGGGTTTTGATCAATTCAACCCTCATCAAATCTTTTTTCAAACACTTTGGGCCTCTAATAGAGTGTAAGACCCAACCCCTTTGAAAACCAAACATTTTTGGGCCTTAGTCATTGTATAAGACACACTGCGTTTTCAAAAATCTCGGCGGGATTGCCATCTCAAAACGAAAATCATCTGGGCCTACCCTCATGTTATAAGTCCTATTTCCTTTCTTTAAAACACATTGGGCCTCTAGTAGAGTGTAAGACCAAACCCCTTTTGAAAACCTTTTTGGGCCTCAGTGTATTGTATAAGTCCCGATCCCATTAAAAAGTTCGACGCGATCGTCGCCTTTTTAACAAAAAAACCTTGGGCCTCTCCTTGAGTTATAAGCCCCATCTTTTCTTTTAAAATCATTTTGGGCCTCTAAAAGAGTGTAAGACCCAACCCCCTTTTAACCAAAACTTTTTGGGCTTCAATGCATTGTATAAGACCCAGTACGGTAAAGAAATCTCGGCGCGGTCGCCAATTAAAAAATAAAACCTTCTGGGCCTACCCTCGTGTTATAAGCCCCATTCCTTTTCTTTAAACACCTTTGGGCCTCTTGAGAGAGTGTAAGACCCATCCCTTTGTACATAAAACCTTTTTGGGCCTCAGTCACTTGTATAAGTCCCTGTACAAATTCAACAGTGCAATCAATGATAAAACCTTGGGCCTCTCCTTGAGCTGTAAGCCCCAACAACCTTTTCAAAGCACTTTCTCCTTTGATTTTGAATATAATATTGTTATCAAAGCTTTCTTTGTTGAATAAACTAACAAAACAGCATGGAAGCTCTACAACCGAGTAAGTGTTTACCCGCTTTCTTTATCCACTTTCATATATATAACTGTATTGTGGGGCTGCTCACTGTAAGTCTTCTTTCACAAACTTTTATATACTTGTCAAATATCCACTGTGTAATACTAGTATAGTTATTTAGAGTTTTCCCCGGCAACTACGTCTAGCACTAGGTAAAGCCCTGTTGGTCACTCTTAAATACAAACAAAACTCAATCCCAATAGGATTACCAGACACAGTCTTCCCTCCTCTTGGGGTTAAACAATATGGAGATGTGAAATGCAGCATTCTCTGTGAACCCTTTCTCAGACTGTCACCCTTAGAAATTGTCAAAGATACTCTACTCCCCAGGGAAGATCTTTTCTCCGTGAATGGCATCTCTTGAGTTCCTTCCAAATTCTCGGACTTTCCTGGCTTGATCTATTCTCAGTGAATGGCATGTCTTGAACTTCTCGGGGTTTGGGGACCCACAGGCTTCTTAAAAGCATCCCTGCCTCCTCTTGGACGTTGTACAAGGACCCTTCGGCTTCTTAAAAGCTCTCATGCCTTCTCTTGGGCTTTGTACAAGGACCCAGAGACCTCTACAGGTATAGGAACAGAACCTAGTCATCAATTTGCTAGAGCTGTCTTTCTGAGTCAAGTGTCAGACCAGTTAACGGGTTGACCTTCATCCCTTAATATACCTGCCTTCTCTTGGGCATCATACAAAGATCATTCACTACCTGAGAATCAATTTCTCAAAACACCAGTAGACTTGGGTAGTCTCAATACCCTTTGGATTTCCCATTTCCTTAGAGAACAGGAAATAACCCTGATCCTCTGATCAGTGCCAAGGCACAACCTTACCTTCAATCTTCATAAGAACTGATTTTCTCTTTTATCCAACATACGGGACCTGTCACTAAACTGAAATAGTCACCAGCACGATAGCATCCTCTTGGGCTTTGTGCAATGATTCTCCCCAGCGGAGCTAACCTTTTCACACTCTCTTGTTGAGTATAAAAGACTCTCTTGTTAGGTCAAACCTGTTTAGCCTCCATCTCGGGCTTCGTACGAGATACCAAATCACTATCTTGTTGAGTATAAAAGACTCTCTTGTTGGGTCAAACCCTTTTAGCCTCTCTCTCAGGCTTCGTACGAGACACATAAAAGCACTCTCTTGTTGAGTATAAAAGACTCTCTTGTTGAGTCACTTCCCTCTCCGCCTCCATCTCGGGCTTCGTACGAGATGTAAAAGCACTCTCTTGTTGAGTCAGTCACTTGTTAGCACTCTCTTGTTGAGTCAACCCTTTTAGACTCTCTCCCGGGCTTCGTACGAGACACATAAAAACACCCTCTTGCTGGGTCAATAGCCTCCTCTTAGGCTTTGTATAAGGAAACTCCGGTTGAGTCAATCAGCCTTTTAGCATCAAAATATGTGCCTCGTTCACAGTATACAAACATCAACAACTCCTTTTCCTTCATCTGATTGCTGTAAGCGGCAAGCCTCTGGATTATTTACATCCACCCCACTGTCCTTCTTTTAGCATGAGAAATTCCTAAGGAAAGATGACATTGCTCTAAACTGAGTTAAAGTCTTCTCCTTCAGGTTAAAAATCCCCTATAAAGGAAATTATGGCATTGCTGGATTCACACATCCCAGTTAAAGTAATTCTCCTTTATAACCAGTCACCCAACAGTTGTGACAAACAAACAAAATATCCCCTTTTAGAGATGACAAATTCTCTCTAAAGTCAAACCCCTTTAGCTTCACATCTTGAGCTTCGAACAAGATACAAATAGACCCTTCAGCTTCACATCTTGGGCTTTGAACAAGATACAAACCACCTTTAGCTTCACGTCTTGGGCTTTGAACAAGACACCAAAACAACCTTTTTTTCCTCCCATAGAATAGGAGGAACTACGATCGCTCTGATTTCCCTGTTTCGTTAAACGGGAATACGTAGGCATAAGATTGGAAAAATCTTAGCGAGCATACTAATCAAAAACCCAAAATCCTGTACCTTCATACATCAATAAAAAAGCATCAGTCCTAACATCCTACCAATAGCCTAGACACTATTTTTTTTTAACAAAATAACCTAAGAGAGACCCAAAATCTTTATAGCATCTGTAAACCAACAGTCATCTGTTCAAACTCAGTATGCAAGCAGGGTTAATTGGAGACATCTATTTCCCTTCCTTCATCGGCTTCAATAGGATAAAAAATGAATCGAATTGTATTACCCCAAAGCGATAGTGCTTCGCAACCACGCAAAAAAACTCGCGCTACACTCATTGTTAGAGCAAGATTTGGTTCTGCATCTATTCCTTTAAGTTTTAATGATAACAAGGTAGTATTTGTGTGAGAACAATTTTGGTATTCTAAAGGTTTGTTATTATGTAGCTTTAACAACCATTTTTGAATATGACAAAGTGACGTGCAATGTCATCAGTTTCTGAACTTTATGTTCCAAAGTGCGCTTCTGCACTGATTCACTTCTAAGAACCTTCTGAGAAGACACCATGTTGTTGCTGTAATATTCTCTTGGTTTCTGCTTCAGGATGTAACTCTGATTATCAAACTTTTGAAGAAAGGCAAACTTCTGAAGTTTCCCTGCTAAAGATTCTGAAGATCTCAAGTCAGACGTTTATGTTATCAAGGTTTTGATTGATGATTATGAGGGTTCTGATTTCAAGCTATGTGACTCTTCTATTCATGCTTCATCAACTTTTCATCAGAAGCCAATGAAGTTGAAGATAAGGATAAAGGATACGTGATCAAAATAGTACACAGTACAAAACAAAATTGTTCCTCCACTACCTGATTTTGTGGGCGAAAGGACGGTACTATTTTTCACACATGTCACTATTCCACTAGTGGACAACTACATTTTCTTATTCCTGATTTGCTCTCCAACAGTTCCTTTTTCATGCTATATATATGGGACTTAGAGACTTGAAGAAAGTTGCCATACAATAATAAGATTGTTTCTACGTGAAAAGCTTTCAACTTTGTGCAAACTTTTCTTTGAGTATTTTCTGTATTTCATTTGTATAATTCTTCTTGTGTAGAAACACTTTGTAAAAACACATTTTTATTCAAGTTGTTTTTTTGTAGTTCCTTGAGGGACCGGTTAGGTCAGTATCCTTGAGAAGACATTGACGGTTTATCTTTGTGATTTGTTAGTCACCAGCTGCAGCTAGTGCATTTGTAATCAGTTTATCATACCCCAAATTTTGACCACCAAGATTTCCCATCATTTTGCAAATCATCATCACAATATGGATGTACTTTCATGCCTCATCAATCTCCTCAAAGATGGTTAAGCATTCACTACAATCAAGAATTAGGGCTTTGAGCCCTCTCAAAGCACTTAGACAAAGGGTCAATCAAGGAATGGCATGATCTTCAACTGGTATAACCTCTCAAACACCCATAAGGGATCAAGAGGACTCCCACATCAAGAATCAAGCACAAGGTTGCAACATTCCAAGTGGATCAAGCTTCAAGATCGCCAGTGTCACCAAATTAGGGTTTTGGTCGACCAAGGCCTCCAAATGAAAATTTTCCTCTAGGCATGAGCCATTGCTTCAAAGCACAACCTAAGATACTCCAAGGGACCTCATGGACCCCATTATCAAGTCAATTTAGCCTCAGGGGATGCATTCATAAAAAATCAGGAATTAGGGTTTCTTGACCTAATTCACCCATAAGTTGACTTTTGGGATAATGCCTGAGCCAAGACCTCAAGAGATGATTTGAGGGCCTCAAATACACCACATTGATCCATTTACAACAATGGATTGATCCAAGAAGCTTGATTCATAAGTTTCAATTTCATTTGGACCATAATTAGGGTTTTGAGGAAAAAGTCAACTGTATCTTTGACTTTTGACCAAGACATGCTCCCAAACCTTGGGACATGATTCAATACACCCTATAACACCTAAAGAATCCATCCATTAGGTTTGATTTAGGTCAAGGACTTTATTTCACAAAGGATCGCACAGTTTGGATTTCATCCGATAAAAAGTCAAGTGTGCACAAAATCAAGTTTGACTTTTTGGAATTTTCCACAAATATGATTCCCCTAAGTCAAAAATAATGTTAATGTATGGTATTGATCATCATTCATTAATAAAAATCAAGAAAAGTGAGGTTTCTTGCAAAAGGGGCAACCTTGAGAAACCAAAATTTTTCTAAGTTATGGAACAAAAGTGGTTTTGGTACCAACTTTGCAAGGTCATAACTCCTAAACCACAAGGCCTTTTTCTCCCATTCAAAGCTCAAATGAAATTCCATATGACATACTTTAAAAGTGTCAACTACAAGAGATTCCAAATCCTCATGGATTTTAAGTTATGGACTGATCAAAATGACAAAAATGAAGAAAATGGCACTTTTCCAACACTTAGTGAAAATCTGCCTAAGTTACCAGCCTTGGACATCAATGTTCATGAGGATTTTTCAATGGGATCCAAATAGTTTCAAAACAAACTATAATCACACATGTTTTGTATCATATGAGGGCTCTCTAAAAAGCACAAGAGCCTCCCATAACTCAACCTGAGCAGGGAGATATGATTCCCTCAAAATCACCATTTCCAACTTTCTTGTACAAGGCAGATTTTGGCATTTTGCTCGATTTGGCAAATTTGGACAACTCCAAGCCTTGTCATCCATTTGGACACATCAGAGGATGAAATCAAAAGGGAATGATCTGATCCCCAAGCCTCCCAAGTCCAAGAATCTACACATAGCCATAACAAACCTAAAAAGGCTAAAAAGCGCAAAAGACTCCAATTTTGTTTCCAAGCATTTAATGGATGCATCAAGGTGGCATAGATTGACACATTCCTAACTGAATGAGTCAAGAATCAACTCTGAATCAAAGAACCATAGGCCTGTGCCCTAACCTCAAGTCAATGGCTAGAGGAGACTTGAGATTCCATTTGATCCGCATTGGCCACAGATCTGCTACAGTTTCCACACACTATTGCTGCCAAAACAAACTTGCTCTACTATAAATAAAGCTAATTTGTGCTCAGTTTGAGTACACCAAAGCACTACAACTGATGATTTCCTCAAAATCGCTTTCTTTAGGCCAAAATGCCTTCTTTTCCAAGTAATCTCTGAGTTTTTGAGTTAGAGAGCAATTCCACCATAGCTCATGATCCAAACACATCTAATATGTCATATCTAAGTTGTCCAAACACTCACTTGTGATATGAAACACCAAAATCAGAAAGTTAACCTCCAAAACCTCAAAAATTGACTTTTCTGCATTTTTCAAGCCATGACTTGAGTCAGTCACTTCCAAAACCAAACCAGGCCTCAAACACACTCCAAATATCATCCTCAAACTGTCCCAATTGGTTTCCCTAATCTGGAACACCATGTGAGAGAGTTGCTATATTGGTCACCTTTGCCCCTTTTGCAAGAAAAGGCCTATACTTGTTCCTGAGGATTCCTGTAACACCCCAAATTTGTAAGAATATTTATTTAATTTATTTAAATATAATATTCGCGATTTTTGGCGAATTCTGGTGTTTTGGGCATTGTGTGGAATTTTGGTTATTTAATCAAATAATAGTATATAATATGGAATGTATTAGTATTATTATTAATTTAAATAATATTAGAGGAATTAAGGGTAAGCTGGACTTTTGAGGAGGATTAGTGAGGGTATTATGGGAAAAGCCCATTTAGAGGCCCAAAGGTTAAGTTTAACAAAAAAGGAGGAATTGAGAAGAATAGGATTCATTTTTGTGTTAGACCATGAAAAGAAGGAAAGAAGGCGAGAGCTCTAAGGAAAAAGGGAAAAGCGAGGATTCGAGAAGGTTTCCAAAGACTCAATAGAGAAAGCTCTAAATCGACAATCTAAGGTTTGTGGAGTATTACCTTTCATTGTTTTCAAGACAAAGATTCGATGTGTTTTAAAGTGGATTTTGAGGGTTTTGGGGTTTTTGAAGGGCTTATGAGCTATTGATGATTTAGGGGTATTTTTGAGGATCGATGATGGATTATTAAGGGTTGATTTAATTCGGGTAAAAATAAGCCTTCGAGGCTAAACCTTTTTTATGATATGTGGGATCTTGTATGAGAAAGGGATTTATGGGGTTTATGGGAACCTTGAGAGTTTGTGAAGGTTTAGGTGATTTTGAGTTAGGATAGTGGAATTAATCGACCTAAATGTCGTAAGTTATACGCCTTTGATTTGCCATGATGCCTTAGGGATGTTTTGGGGATGTTTTGGTGAATTGAGGTTGAATTCGTAAGGTGTTTTGGGTCTGTTATGCTACTGATGTGTAGCAGCGTTTTCCAGAAATCGCGAGTTCGCAAAGTGAATAATTCCTTCGCAAGACGAACACTCGCCCAGGCTCGCAAGGCGAGCAGCGCAGCAAATGTGCGATGACTTTGTTTGAAGATACTGAGATGAAATATTAAATGATGTAAAGTTCGCAAAGCGAACGTACCAGCGAATTGCTTCGTACAACGAATGAGTGTAGCGAGGAAGACAGAGTGAAGGGGGGATTCCTCTCGTTTTGTGTGGGAGTTGGGCGATTCACTGGAGCTTGCAAAGTGAACATCCCAGCGAATGAGTTCGCACGGCAAACTCTGCAGAGAACGCCTGCTGTTCGCGAATTTTGTTTTATGATGCTGTGCTGTCTTGATGTTTTGATGCTGTGATTTTTCTAATGATTTACCATGATGTTATTGATCATTATGAGATGATGATTTCATGATGTTTTGAGGGAATATTTGATGATATGATTTACTGTGATGTATATTTATGATTATGAGTTGTTTATATCTGATGTAGGATGATTAAGTGATGATATGAATTACCACGAGTGTATTGATGATTATGAGCTATTTATACCTGATGTTTGATGATTAAATACTGATGTGAATTATCATGAGCTATATTAATGATTATAAGATGATGATGCGTGGTGTTTTGATGAAAAATGACGATATGACGAATATGAGATTATGATGAATGATGATGCACGTGATGACTTTTATTGATAATGATGGTTATGACGTGGTGCATCATGCATTCATAGCACATTTTGGTGAGGATGTTAGGACTTCGGTCCAGTGATGATGATGTTAGACTTTGGTCTATTGTGGCTTCCATCCCATTGTGTGGATGTGAAGTGGTTTATGACGTGCTCCGGTTCTTGTGTGGAACCGATCCTAATGACGGGGATCTTTGGAGGGTGATGGCCTAAGTGTCCATCGACTATGACGAATGGTACCACATGCATGAGTATTTTTGTGCATTGCATTTATGTGGCGGTATTGATGTGATTTTATGATGTTGTGACTATTGATCCTTTGTGATGACTCTGATGATGTTGTTTTTGATGATGATGCCATTTTATGCATATCTTGTTTTTATATTAATTATAATGAATTGTGATTATTCACCCTGCCTATTTGAATGTTGCCTCCACGTGGGTAACGTGCAGGTGATCAGGATTAGCCGTGGGTGCCTTTGAGGACTTTTGGAGTTTATTTTTCTTTTGGTCGATGTAGAGGGTCTTGCTCTGATAGTGTAACATTGGGTTGGGTCGTTGAGTCGAACCATGTTGAATTGTTATCTTGTTGTTATTTGATGACTATGGTTTTATTTTAAAAACCCTCTCGTGGGATTTTTGTGGTTATGGTGGTTCAGCTGCCCTTTGATGGCTTTTTTTTATTTATTTTGAGGAAAACCTGTTGTTCACGGAGCAATTTTGTTGATTTGAATTTATTGAGAAGTGTGCACCCTTGAGGTGATTCTGATATTGTGTTTAATCTACTGTAATATTTGTGGGGTAGAAAAGGGTGTTACATTAGTGGTATCAGAGCAGATCGGTCCATCCAGCCAGGTTGTCTAATGTTGTCTATTCCCTAGTGTGCGACATATGTGTGAAAACACTGTCGATGCTTGTTTTGTTTTCCATTTTCAGGTTGGGAATGAACAAGTGGGGGAGAAGATGGTGCTTCTCCAAGATGCTTCAATCTTGGAAAATGGCTAAGTGTGGTGTTAGACGCTACGATGGTTTGGTAGGATAGTTTATACCGCCTCATGATAGTCGGCTGCTATTGAAAAATTGAGAAACTGATCACCCTTAATCTCTTGTTGATAATAGACGGGATCATGTTATGTGCGCAGTGAATTGTTTGAAGTTAAGCCAAGTGCTTACAGATGGTTTTGATGAGTCGATGTAGGATGGTACCGACACGTTTATGTTGAGGGTAATTTTGAGTATTAGTGAATGTGGAGAAGTTGGATTTTTGCCTTTTGTTTGTGAAATTTCGGAAGTGTTTCCTGATGGCGTAAGTGATTGGCCTCCAGAGCATGAGGCAGAGGTTGCGGCGGATTTGATACCAGGTATGAGTCCGGTGTCAATGGTTCCTTACCAGATGTTTGCATCTGAGTTAGGAGAATTGAAGAAACAATTGGAAGAGTTGCTTGGGATGAAGTTTGTTCGACCGAGTGTTTCTCTGTGGGATGCTATGAAAAATGGTACTATGAAATGGTGTGTGGATTATAGATAGTTGAATAAAGTAACGATCAAGAATAAGTATCCACTTCCGAGGATTGATGATTTAATGGATTAATTGGTAGGTGTCTGTATGTTTAGCAAGATTGATTTGAGGTCTGGTTATCATCAGATTCGTGTTAAGCCTGATGATATTCCGAAGACAGCTTTCAGGACGAGGTATGATGATTATGAGTATGTTGTGATGTCGGTTGGCGGATCTAATGTACCTGGTGTTCGTGGAGTATATGAATCGGATTTTTCATGAGTATTTGGATAAGTTTGTGGTGGTATTTATTGACGATATTCTGAGGACTGTGTTACAAGTGTTGAAAGAGAAGAAGTTGTATGTGAAACTGTCGAAGTGTGAGTTTTGGTTGAAGGAAGTGGTTTTTCTTGGCCATGTGATTTCAAGTGGTGGAATTGCTGTAGCTCCTTCTAAGATTGATGTTGTGTTACAGTAAGAGACTCTGGAGTCTGCTACTGAGATCCGAAGTTTTCTGGGATTGGCGGGTTATTACAGCAAGTTTATCGAAGGTTTTTCTAAGTTGGCATTACCTTTGACTCAGTTGACTCGAAAGAGTCAAGCTTTTGGTGTGGGATGTAGCTTGTGAAGAGATTTTTGTAGAATTGAAGGAGAGGTTGACGACCGCTCCAGTGTTGATTTTGCCTAATCCGAGCGAATCTTTGGTGGTGTATTGTGATGCGTCGAAGATGGGTCTAGTTGAAGTGTTGATGCAGAATAGACAAGTTGTTGCTTATACTTCGAGACATTGAGAGTTCATGAAAGGAATTATCCTACGCATGACTTAGAGTTGGCCGTTGTGGTGTTGTGTTGGAAATTTGGAGACTTATCTGTTTGGCTCTAAATTTGAAGTGTTCGGTGATCATGAGGATTTGAAGTACTTGTTCGATTAGAAAGAATTAAATATGAGGCAGAGAAGGTGGTTTGAGCTGTTGAAGGATTTCAATTTTGATTTGAGCTATCATTCGGGCAAAACAAATGTAGTGGCTGATGCATTGAGCAGGAAGTCATTACATATGTCGATGCTTATGGTGAAAGAATTGGAATTAATTGAGCAATTCTGAGACTTGAGTTTGGTGTGTGAAGAGACTCCTGAAAGTGTGAAGTTGGGAATGTTGAAGTTGACTACTGGCATTCTGGAAGAGATCAGAGTGGGAAAATAATCGGACTTGAGGTTAGTTGACCAGTTGATTTTGAGCAACCAAGGTAACGAAGGAGAATTCCGGATCGACGAGGATGGTATAGATTAACTAAATTGGCTCATTTCTTGCCGATGAGGATTAATCATTCTATGCAGAGTATAGCCAAGATGTACATTGAGGAGATTGTGAAGTTGCATGGGATACCTTCGAGCATTGTGTCGGATAGAGATACAAGATTTACATCTAGATTCTGGAAGAGTTTGCAAGATGCTTTGGGTACTAAGTTGAGGGTGAGTTCTGCCTATCATCCACAGACGGACGGACAGACATAAATGATTGTCTAATTCTTAGATGATTTACTGAGGGTTTGTGTGTTAGATCACAGAGGATCTTGGGATAACCATTTACCGTTGATTGAGTTCACTTACAATAACAGTTTTCATGCTAGTGTTGGAATGACGCCCTATAAAGCTTTGTATGGGAGAAGGTGTAGGACTCCTTTGTGTTGGTATGAGTCGGGCGAGAGTGTTGTACTTGGACCTGAGATTGTGCAAGAGACGACCAAGAAGATTAAGACGATCCAAGAAAGGATGAGAGCATCGCAGAGTCGCCAGAAGAGCTACCATGATAAGAGAAGGAAGACACTTGAATTCCAAGAGGGAGGTCACGTGTTTTTTTAAGGGTGACGCCAGTGACTGGTGTGGGTCGAGCTTTGAAGTCTAGGAAGCTCACTACACGTTTTGTTGGTCCATATCAAATTTTACAAAGGATAGGAGACGTAGCCTATCGAATTGCTTTACCGCCATCACTTGCGAATTTGCATGACGTGTTCCATGTGTCTTAGTTGAGGAAGTACATTCCTGATCCGTCGCATGTGATTCAGATGGATGGTGTACAAGTGAGGGATAACCTGATGCTGAAAGCTTTACCTGTGTAGATTGACGGTCGAGAGATGAAGCAACTGTGGGGTAAAGGCATAACTTTGGTGAAGGTGTTGTGGGGCGGACAGCTGGCGAAAGTTGGACTTGGGAACGTGAAGATCAGATGAGGGAGTCGTATCCGACTCTATTTCCTTTAGGTAATTTTCGAGGGCGAAAATTCTTTAAGTGGGGGAGAGTTGTAACACCCCAAATTTGTAAGAATATTTATTTAATTTATTTAAATATAATATTCGCGATTTTTGGCGAATTCTGGTGTTTTGGGCATTGTGTGGAATTTTGTGGAGTTTTGGTTATTTAATCAAATAATACTATATAATATGGAATATATTAGTATTATTATTAATTTAAAAATATTAGAGGAATTAAGGGTAAGATGGACTTTTGAGGAGGATTAGTGAGGGTATTATGGGAAAAGCCCATTTAGAGGCCCAAAGGTTAAGTTTAACCAAAAAGGAGGAATTGAGAATATTAGGATTCATTTTTGTGTTAGACCGTGAAAAGAAGGAAAGAAGGCGAGAGCTCTGAGGAAAAAGGGAAAGGCAAGGATTCGAGAAGGTTTCCAAAGACTCAATAGAGAAAGTTCTGAATCAACAATCTAAGGTATGGGGAGTATTACCTTTCATTGTTTGCAATATAGAGATTCGATGTGTTTTAAAGTGGATTTTGAGGGTTTTGGGGTTTTTGAAAGGTTTATGAGTTATTGGTGATTTAGGGGTATTTCTGAGGATCGATGATGGATTATTAAGGGTTGAATTGATTCGGGTAAAAATAAGCCTTCGAGGCTAAACCTTTTTGATGATATGTGGGATCTTGTATGAAAAAGGGATTTATGGGGTTTATGGGAATCTTGAGAGTTTGTGAAGGTTTAGGTGATTTTGAGTTAGGATAGTGGAATTAATCGACCTAAATGTCGTAAGTTATACGCCTTTGATTTGCCATGATGCCTTAGGGATGTTTTGGGTGAACTGAGGTTGAATTCGTAAGGTGTTTTGGGTCTGTTATGCTACTGATGTGTAGCAGCGATTTCCTGAAATCGCGAGTTCGTAAAGTGAACAATTCCTTCGCAAGGCGAACACTCGCCCAGCTCGCAAGGCTAGCAGTGTAGCGAATGCGCGATGACTTTGTTTGATGATACTGAGATGAAATATTAAATGACGTAAAGTTCGCAAAGCGAACGTCCCAGCAAATTGCTTCGTACAACGAATGAGTGTAGCGAGGGAGACAGAGTGAAGGGGGGATTCCTCGGGTTTTGTGTGGGAGTTGGGGGATTCGCTGGAGCTCACAAAGCGAACACCCAGTGAATGAGTTCGCACGAAAAACTCTGCAGCAAATGACTGCTATTTGCGAATTTTGTTTTATGATGTTGTGTTGTTTTGATGTTTTGATGCTGTGATTTTTCTGACGATTTACCATGATGTTATTGATGATTATGAGATGATGATTTCATGATGTTTTGAGGGAATATTTGATGATATGATTTACTGTGATGTATATTGATGATTATGAGCTGTTTATATATGATGTAGGATGATTAAGTGATGATATGAATTACCACGAGTGTATTGATGATTATGAGCTGTTTATACCTGATGTTTGATGATTAAATACTGATGTGAATTATCATGAGCTATATTGATGATTATAAGAGGATGATGCATGATGTTTTGATGAATAAATGACGATATGACGAATATGAGATTATGATGAATGATGATGCACGTGATTACTTTTATTGATGATGATGATTATGACATTGTGCATCATGCATTCATAGAATATTTTGGTGAGGATGTTAGGAATTCGGTCCAGTGATGATGATGTTAGACTTCCGTCTATTGTAGCTTCCATCCCATTGTGTGGATGCGAAGTGGTTTATGACGTGCTCCGGTTCTTGTGTGGAACCGATCCTAATGACTGGGATCTTTGGAGGGTGATGGCCTAAGTGTCCGTCGACTGTGACGATTGGTACCACATGCATGAGTCTTGTTGTGCATTGCATTTATGTGGCATTATTGATGTGATTTTATGATGTTGTGACTGTTGATCCCTGTGATGACTCTGATGATGCACTACTAGAAAATTCGCTTTTAGTGACCGAAAAATTTCGGTCACTCTAGTGACCAAATTAGCCACCAAAATTAAACATCGTGTTAGTAAAATTTTAAAAGTCACTAAATCGGTCACTAAATAAAATTAGCCACCAAATTAGCGACTGATATTTTGTGACCATAATTTTCAGTCTCAAATAATCACTTTTATATAAATGAATTCATAAAAAAATTCAGTGACCGAAATTTCGGTCACTAATAATTTTTTGTTTTTTTTTTAATTATTAAGTTGCTTCCCTCTCAATTTTCTCCTTTTATTCATTTTTTTTTAATTTTTCGTCAAAATTTTACATTTTTATTGTTTTAACAAATAAAACATATATTTATATAAATAATTAACTCATACAAATTTATTAATTTAGATAAAATATAATTTTAATAAAATCTTTTTAAATAGTATTTGAAAGTTCTATTTCATTAATATTATATACATTTCAAATGTAAATTATACAATAAAAACCAAATGGCTTAGTGGACACCCGAAAACCTCACAAAGGAAAGTGCATTGGTTCGATTCCTACTAGAGACAAAAAATTTATTTTATTTTAAAATCGGTCACTAAAATTGGTCATTAATTTCAGTCGTTAAAATCGATCACTAATTTCAGTCACTAAATTCGTCTCTAAAGGTTAACGACTAGCACTTTTCTAACCGAAATTTGGTAGTCGCATTATTGGTCGCTAAACGTTTTAGTGACCGATTTTTAGGCTTTTTCGGTCTCTAATTCGGTCACTAAACGCGAATTTTTTAGTAGTGATGTTGTTTCTGATGATGATGCCATTTTATGCATATCTTATTTTTATATTGATTATAATGAATTGTGATTACTCACCCTACCTGTTTGAATGTTGTCTCCACGTGGGTAACGTGCAGGTGATCAGGATTAGTCGTGGATGTCTTAGAGGACTTTTGGAGTTTATTTTGCTTTTGGTCGATGTAGAGGGTCTTGCTCTGATAGTGTAACATCGGGTTGGATCGTTGAGTCGAACCATGTTGAATTGTTATCTTGTTGTTATTTGATGACTATGGTTTTATTTTAAAAACCCTCTTGTGGGATTTTTGTGGTTATGTGGTTCTGTTGCCCTTTGATGGCTTTTTTTATTTATTTATTTTGAGGAAAACCCGTTGTTCACGGAGCAATGTTGTTGATTTGAATTTATTGAGAAGTGTACACCCTTTGAGGTGATTCTGATTTTACTCTGATATTGTGTTTAATCTGCTGCAATATTTGTGTGGTAGAAAAGGGTGTTACAAGGAACTTGGCAGATAACACAAGAAGCTTCAAGAGGTAAGTGCATCACAACTTGAACTCTTTAAATCATGCATTGCTTTGAGGTCCATTGATCATGGACCTCTCATACATATCATATGTGTTGTGTTTGAACCAATTTATCATGATATTATTGCCTATACCATGAGATAGCATAAAACATGCAAAATTTGGCCTATTTTGAAATCACTATCGGATTTTAAAATGGAAACATTTTCTGAAAATTCCAAGGGCACCATTGGATTCCTCATGAAATTCTAGGTCAGATGCACCTAAATTTTGTCCCAATCCATGGAGATATGAGAAAGTTAGAGTCTTCACGCAAATTGCCAAAACTAGGCCTTGCCTTGGGCAACGGCCAGACATGGCGCCTTGGCCAGGCCTAGAAACTTGGCACCCCATATATGTTCATGGGGTGGTTTTGATACACGGATGTATCACCACCCCAGTGGTAGCGTGCATGTGTGTTTGGCTTGATGGTCGTGGGTTCAACACCCACCCAGACCATTTTGTTCACTTCGCCATATTTTGATATTTTTTCTATTTTTATGGTTTTTGTTAATTAATTCTAAAATTAATTTCTCTCTCAATTTTAATTATTTTTTATTGGTTCTTTTTTTGAAAATTCCCAAAAATGTTAAAATATTTTATTCCATAAAAATTTCACAAAAATATTATTTATTTCATATATTTAGTATTTTTGTAAAGAATTATGTTTTTGTAAGTTCCTGGATTGGCTGGAATTTTGGTAAAACAACAAGGTGTTCAATGCTGATGTCATGGTGTTGATGTTGCAGCATTGAGTCTTAGTACTGGGCTGTACTAAGTTGTGAAGGTTAACTATGTTTGATGTCATGGGCTTGATGTCATAACATTGCACTTAACACTAGGCTGTGTTAAGGTTGCTAGTTGCTGAAGTGGATGTCTGATGTCACATAGGTGATGTTGTAACATCAGACCTGCAGAACTGAAGCTAATGACAGCATGGGCTTGTTGTTATTAGGGTCGCGTATTAGCTGGAATTGTGGAGAGTGTTGACTCGTTGGATGAGAATATCTTGGGCTAGATATTTTCTGTTACATGGGAGATTTGATTGCAGGTTTGTTGGAGAATTAAAAGGTGGAAGATTTAAAAAGATTTTGGGGATAAAATCTATTTTAAAAGATTCAGTTTTTAATTAACAAATCTGATCAAATATTGTGACAAATCCAATCCAAATTCAAGGAGCTATATAAAGCGCACAAGACCAAGGAAGAAGGTACAGAAAATAGATTGAAGATCAAGAGCTGGAGGCTTAGAGTCTAGGGTTTGTTTAGAGTACTTGTAATCACACTATTCTAGGTTTGAATAGGTGTTGAATTTTCTGTCCTCTCTAGAAGCTGTGAAGCAATAGAGAGTTATTGATTGATCGAAGCTAGGAAGCAAGATCAAGGGATCTCAAAGAGGTTGTTCTTTGAGTGTTTTAGGGGATTGAGTAGTGTTCTCATATCTAAGTGGGTTCTTAGGTAGAAAGTCACTAGTAGAGTATAAGTTTAGGAGATTGTCAACTGGTGTGTTGAGTCTGTAAATTATATCTACAAGTAGTGAATTTCATCCCTGGCTTGGTAGCCCCCAGACGTAGGTAGTTAGACCGAACTGGGTAAACAATTTTCCTGTTGCTTATTCTGTCCATTATTGCAGAGTGTGTTGTTGTGACATCGCACCTTAACATCACACGTCTGGTACCAGAATTTCAATTGGTATCAGAGCAGGCATCCTGTCTGTCTCTGGGTGAGATCTAGGGAAGTTACTTTCTGGTGAAAGATGGACAAAGAGGTTGGAGGATTCGTCAACAGACCCCCTATATTGGATGGCTCAAACTATGAGTATTGGAAGCCTAGAATGACTACTTTTTTAAAGTCATTAGACAGCAGAGCTTGGAAGGCTGTCATTAAAGAGTGGAAAGCTCCAGAGGTATGTGAGAAAGATGAGGCTGGCAAGGATAAAGAAGGCACCTCAAAGCCTAAGCCTGAAGAAGAATGGACCAAGGAAGAAGATGAGCTTGCCCTTGGGAATTCAAAAGCCCTAAATGCTATCTTCAATGGGGTTGACAAGAACATATTCAGGCTTATCAACTCATGTGAAACTGCTAAGGCTGCTTGGGATATTTTGAAGGCTACTCATGAAGGCACATCTAGAGTTAAGATGTCTAAACTTCAGCTTCTAACATCTAAGTTTGAAAGCTTGAAGATGAAGGAAGATGAGACTATTCATGACTTCCACATGAGTGTTCTTGAGCTGTCAAATGCATCCAGTGCTCTCGGTGAGAAGATGACAGAAGAGAAGCTGGTGAGAAAGATTATTAGGTCCCTCCCTAAGAAGTATAAGATGAAGGTAACAGCCATTGAAGAATCTCAAGACATCAGTAAGATGAGAGTTGATGAGCTTATTGGATCTCTTCAAACATTTGAACTTGGACTGAATGAGGAAGAACCAGAAAAGAAGCCTAAGAGTATAGCTTTAGTCTCCACTCCTGCAGCAGCTAAAGATGATGAGTCCTAGGAGGATCTGCCTCAGGCTATAGTTATGTTAGGAAGACAGTTCAATAAAGTGTTCATGAAGATGAACTATAGACCTAGTGTCAAGAACATCTCGTCTGACATCAGCAAGTCAAAAGAGAAAGATGAAGAGAAGATTGCACAAGATAAAGGAGTTCAGTGCTTTGAATGTGAAGGGTATGGACATGTCAAGAAAGAGTGTCCCACATTCTTGAAAAAGCAGAATAAAGGCTTGACAATTTCCTGGTCTGACACTGATAGCAAAGATGAAAGTGAGTCAGCAAAGCATGTTACAGCTTTGACAGGAATTGTTGAATCTGATGATGATAGTGATGGAGAAGTCACCTATGATGAGCTAGCTTCAACCTACAAGGAGTTGTGTTTAAAGAGTGCTGAAGTTTGTCAAGAAAACAAGTGCCACAAGGAACAGATTGCTCAACTTGAGAATGAAAAATCTGATCTGGAATATGAAGTTGTTCTAGTGAGATCCCAACTTGATCAGATGACAAAATCTGTTAGGATGCTGAACAGTGGTACAACCACTCTTGACAAGATACTCCAGTCAGAACAGGTTGCTGGAAACAAAGCTGGGATAGGATATGTGGCCGAAGACAAGGGTACCTCAGAAGCAAGTACTTTAGGTCTAAAGAAGGAAGAGTCACAAACTGTGCCTCAACATCAGCCAAAGAGGCAGAATCTTACTCCCAAGGAAGCTGATGTTTCACAACCTAAGAAGATTGAGAAAAAGACTGGTCATAATCAGAAGAGAAAGTAGCCTCAAGGTGCTAGACAGTATATGCCCCCCAATATCATAGGAGCATGGAAGCTGCAAGGGTCAAGCAGACCAGGTCACATCCGATGTCTCAACATCAGGAAAACTGGTATGGACCTGGCCTCAACAATGTTGTGCCGTATAATTATGGAAGAAGAAAGCCTCATCACCATGGGAGACAGCCTAGAAGACAGCATCCTCAGGTGTCTCAACATCAGGGGTATGGTTACACTAATGCTGTGTCTCATTATGGAAGGAGAAAGTCTCACCATCATGGGAGACAATCCAGAAAATAGCATTCTCAGCCTTCTTATGGAAGAAGATATCAGCATAATAAAAGGCAGGCTAGTTATGGCAGGAGGAGACCACATTATGGATGGCAGCCTAAGCAATCTCATCATGGCAGAAGATTCAGAGATGAAAGGGTGAGATGTTATTACTGTGGAAGGTTTGGACATATGCAGTACTCTTGCTACAAGCTGCATGGATACCCTCAGCCTCAAAACAGATGGAGGGAGGATAGGCCCAAAGTTGTTAAACAATGGGTACCTAAGGAGAAAGTGAAGTGCTTATTGGCTCACATGGCTGACAAGGAGTTTAAAGAAGATACATGGTATTTTGACAGTGGGTGTTCCAAGCACATGTCTGGATGTAGATCCATGTTTGCTGAATGTAGACCGTGTCCTTCTCTTGAAGTGGTGTTTGGTAAAGGGAATAACGAAGTTGTAGAAGGTATTGGAAAAGTAAGAGGACCTGAACTTGACAATGTCTATCTTGTCAATGGTTTGAATGCTAATCTGATAAGCATCAGCCAATTATGTGATGAAGGTTATTTAATCAGCTACACCAAAGACAAATGTGTTGTAACGAATGAGAAGGGTGAGGCTGTAATGACTGGTGCAAGATCCAAAGACAATTGTTATCAGTGGATTCCTCAAACTGAAAGCCAGTCTGGTGATGATAAAGAAGATATCAGGTGTAGACATCAGAATGATGAAGGTTCCCTCAAGTTGATGAAGGTCAGAAGAAAAGATGATCTGAAATTAGTCAAGGGCAAATGTTACACACCAGTCCTAACCATTGATGGAAGGATTAAAGGTTCTCAGGAGCTGAATAGAGCAACATCTCTCGAGAGGAAAGATGCTGATGTCTTGACATCTGAACAAATCATCAGTGGTCTGACTGTGAGTAAGTCTAAAAGGCTAGAGATTGAAGAACTCACTGAAGTTATGGGAGATACCAGTGGTAACTATAAAAAATTCTATCATCAAGATCTGAAGAAGATCGATGTCTCAAAAGAAAACCTCCCCTGGATGAATAGCTCTATGTCAAAAGATACATATGTCAGAGCAGATGCTGAAACATCTCAAGACAAGAAGAGTATTTCTAGCCTCAAGAAGGATGATGAGCAAAGTGCAAAAATGATTCAGAATAGACTAGAGTCTAAGACTGATCCCAATATGAAAATTGACATCCAGAGGACCTCTGATATTGGGTCTATCAGATCCTGGATTAAAATGTCAAGAATAAATACACATCCTCTAGGATGGAATCATGTTGGTCAAAAGATACAAACTGATCTTGGAAGACTAAGAAGAATAAAGAGGGGCAAAATCAGATTAGTTCTCAGATCTAAGAAGAAGAACAGTCGTAGATCAGTGTTATGTGGAAAGAACTCATGCTATCAACTCTTGTGGAAGAAACGACTGGTGGGCAATCACCATGTCAAGAAAGATGTTACAACATTGCAAAATGTTACTCATCAATGGGATGATGAGCAAGTTGATAGAAAAGATCTGGTTAAATACTCAGATTATTTGGTAAATAAAGAGAAATTAGATGATGAGTTCATGTATGCTAACCAATTTGAGAGCTTAAAATTGGGGAGCGTATTACTTCAAAATTAATTGAAAGATGTTTTATGGTGCAGTTGGCCTATAAGATAATGGTTATTCAACTGCAGATAGTATGGTACATAAAATAGTCTGTTCAATTTTTTAGTGTAGTCTCTCTAAGAAACTCATCTTGGTGCTCTGGTTCTGTTTAATGCAGTACAAATTTCAGCAGTTTAGAATAGTACTGTAAAGTGTTTGGCATGGCAACTGAAAAATCTAAAAATAGGATTTTTATTCAATAGTTGAAAATACAAGATTAGACTTCATCCTCATGCCAATCTCCTGCATCTAGAAAAGCCTTCCAATCTGCATCCCATTCATCTTCTGAAGGCTGTTGTTGAGCAGAATGGTTCTTACCAGGCTTCATAGTGGTCACTGAAGTCCTGCCAGTTTTTGTTGCTCCTGTAGAAGGACCTGATGTCGTTTGAGATTTGATCTTCTTCTTCAAAGGGTCTGGTTGTGTATCCTCATGCTCGAGGTTCTTGGTTGGTTCTTTGGAGCTTGATTGACTCATGCTTTATTGGTGTGTTGTGCTGAGCATAGGAGAAAGAGTGGTTTTATAATGGTTTGTTCAAATGCTTGGGTTGTATCGCCCGACCAGTCAAGGGGTTGGAAGTTGTTTTTGACTATGTCATTAATAATGTCAGAACATTGTGCTTGGAGACTACATAGGTCTTGTTGCTACTGACAGTGGGACCAGTATTATGTCACCTTGTAGGGCATTTGATTTGGGATAGTTGTCTAATTATGGCTAAAAAGGGGGAGATAGTAGCTGCTAGTAAAGAATTCATAGCATTGAAGAGTGCAGAGTGCAGCAAAGCAGACATCAAGGGGGAGATGTGCTGCACATTGTGAGCTACTGAACAACTGTGATGCTGGTTCAAGTTTCTGAGGGGGAGCACCAATTGGCTGTTGTCAATAATGAAGATGGTGCTGCAGCAGATCAAGTAATGAAGACTATATGAAGATTGTCAAACTGCTGCAAGATAAAGTTTCAAAATATTGAAGATATTCCGCTGCTGAAGTCTCTGAAGATGCAGAGATTGTTTTAGCCAAAATTAGCCAAAGGGGGAGATTGTAAGTTCCTGGATTGGCTGGAATTTTGGTAAAACAACAAGGTGTTCAATGCTGATGTCATGGTGTTGATGTTGCAGCATTGAGTCTTAGTACTAGGCTGTACTAAGTTGTGAAGGTTAACTATGTTTGATGTCATGGGCTTGATGTCATAACATTGCACTTAACACTGGGCTGTGTTAAGGTTGCTAGTTGCTGAAGTGGATGTCCGATGTCACATAGGTGATGTTGTAACATCAGACCTGCAGAACTGAAGCTAATGACAGCATGGGCTTGTTGTTATTAGGGTCGCGTATTAGCTAGAATTGTGGAGAGTGTTGACTCATTGGATGAGAATATCTTGGGCTAGATATTTTCTGTTACATGGGAGATTTGATTGCAGGTTTGTTGGAGAATTAAAAGGTGGAAGATTTAAAAAGATTTTGGGGATAAAATCTGTTTTAAAAGATTCAGTTTTTAATTAACAAATCTGATCAAATATTGTGACAAATCCAATCCAAATTCAAGGAGCTATATAAAGCGCACAAGACCAAGGAAGAAGGTACAGAAAACAGATTGAAGATCAAGAGCTGGAGGCTTAGAGTCTAGGGTTTGTTTAGAGTACTTGTAATCACACTATTCTAGGTTTGAATAGGTGTTGAATTTTCTGTCCTCTCTAGAAGCTGTGAAGCAATAGAGAGTTATTGATTGATCGAAGCTAGGAAGCAAGATCAAGGGATCTCAAAGAGGTTGTTCTTTGAGTGTTTTAGGGGATTGAGTAGTGTTCTCATATCTAAGTGGGTTCTTAGGTAGAAAGTCACTAGTAGAGTATAAGTTTAGGAGATTGTCAACTGGTGTGTTGAGTCTGTAAATTATATCTACAAGTAGTGAATTTCATCCCTGGCTTGGTAGCCCCCAGACGTAGGTAGTTAGACCGAACTAGGTAAACAATTTTCCTGTTGCTTATTCTGTCCATTATTGCAGAGTGTGTTGTTGTGACATCGCACCTTAACATCACACGTCTGGTACCAGAATTTCAGTTTTATTTGTTGTTTTAACACTTAAAATATTTCTTTCTCTTGATTTTACAAATTCAAATAATTTTCAAATCATTCTATGAATGAAACATGATTTTTCAAACATTAATCCAAGATCACAACTTGTTTTTCACACAGGTTTGATAATTTTGATCATTTTAATTGAATTTTTATTCAATTAAAATCCATTTTAAAATCAAATTAGGGTTTTGATTATGTTCACCCTCACAAATCTTTTTTAAAACACTTTGGGCCTCTAATAAAGTGTAAGATCCAACCCCCTTTGTACATAAATAATTTTGGGCCTCATTTGTTGTATAAGTCCCAATACAATTTTCAAAACGACGGTGCGATCACTGTCTTTCCATGGGCCTCTCCTTGAGTTGTAAGACCCATCCCTTGTACAAAAATAAACTTTTGGGCCTCTAATAGAGTGTAAGACCCAATCCTTGTTGTACATAAATCTTTTTAGGCCTTAGTCATTGTATAAGTCCCACTGTGTTTTCAAAATCTCGGCGCGATCGTCACCTTTTAAACAAAAATCATTTGGGCCTAGCCTTGTGTTGTAAGTCCCATTTATTTTCTTTATTCAAACTTTTGGACCTCTCTTTGAGTTATAAGACCCTTCCCTTTGTAAATAAAACCTAATTTGGGCCTCAGTCATTGTATAAGTCCCGATACAATTTTCAGATCAACGGTATGATCACTGTTTTTCACCTGGGCTTCTCCTTGAGTATAAGCCCCAATCTTCTTTTCAAAGACAACCTTCCCTTTTGATTTAGGTTCAAACTCATAGTTGTTATCAAAACTTTCTTTAATTTCTTGAACAACTAACCATACAGCTGATACAATGGAAGCTTGCTCGCCTGTAAGTTTTATCAGCTTTCTTTTACATACTTGCACATATATATAAATGTTTGTGCTGGAAGCTTGCTCACCTGGAAGTCCTCTACCCTCTTTTACATACAGTATATATTTCATCTATATATATATATGTCTGTATATTATCTGCTTAGAGTTTTCCCCGTCAATTAGGTCTAGAACTAGATAAAGCCAATGGTCACCCTTTCAACAGTCAAAACTAGTTCCCCATAGGAATTCCAGATACAATCTTGCCTTCTCTTGGGCTTATACAATATGGAACAAAGAGAAATGCATTATTCCTGGTGAAACTTTTCTCAGACTGTCACTATTAGAAAATTGTCCAAAGAAGTTCATTTCCCTAGAGAGGATTAATTCCCGGTAAAACGTCTCTTGAATTTCTTCAAACCCTAGAACTGTTCACTAAAGAAAAGATTATTCCCGGTGAAACTTTTCTTGAACTTTTCTTAAGTTTGGACCCACAGGCTTCCTAAAAGCATCCCCGCCTCTTCTTGGGCTTTGTACAAGGACCCTCTGGCTTCTTAGAAGTTCTCATGTCTTCTCTTGGGCTTAATACAAGGACCTTGAAGACCTCTTAAAGGTATAGGACAGAACTTAGTCATCCTTTGTTAGAGTAGTCTTTCTAAAGAGTCAAAACCTCAGACCAATTTTAGGGTTGATTCTCATCTCTTAAAACACCTGCCTCCTCTTGGGCATCATACAAAGATAAACTCTTCCATACCAGTAGACTTGGATAGTCTAATCCCCTCTTGGATCTCAAAGATATTCTCAAGTTCCCTACAAATACAGGAGAAACCCTAGTCATTTAAACCAATATCCAGTATAGTTGAAACCTCTATAGGTTTTCAAAACTCAATCTTTAAATTCTTACTTTAAATTTCCCCAGCCAGGGTCAGCTTTTCATCAGTATAACACTATCTCAAATTAGAACCTTAAGGCATCTGATACCTCAACTCTTCTGTAACCCTCAACAAGAGTTGATCCCCCGACTTAGACCTGCCTCTGGATCTGAATAATCCTTAGCAGAAGCCAGCCTCCTCTTAGGCTTTGTATAATGATTTTCCTCAGCAGAATTAGCCCCAAAACACTCTCTTGTTGAGTTAACCTTTTTCAGCCTCAATCTTGGGCTTTGTACAAGACACACAAAACACTCTCTTGTTGAGTTAACCCTTTTACAGCCTCAATCTTGGGCTTTGTACAAGACAAACAAAGCACTCTCTTGTTAAGTAAATCACCTTTCCACACTCTCTTGTTGAGTCAATGGTGCAAAACATAAACACTCTCTTGTTGAGTCATTCTTTTTAGCCTCAATCTTGGGCTTTGTACAAGACATATATAAACTTTCTCCAACAAAATCAAAATCTTCATAACCGTCTCTTAAGCCCTGGATAAATATTTCCCCAGCAGAGTCAATTCCTCCCAGCCTTCTTTTAGGCTTTGAGAATTAATATCCCTAAGCGGAGCCAATCCTCTTTTCAGCCTCAATCTTGGGTTTTGTACAAGACACCCATAAATATCCTCTCACTAGTAGAGTCGACATCGTTCAGCCTCAATCTTGGGCTTTGTACAAGACACTGTATAAATATCTTTAGCTGAGTCATTCAAATATCCTTTAGCCTTAATCTTAGGCTTTATACAAGACACATATAAATTTCCCTAAGCAGAGTCAATCCTCTTTTTAGCCTCAATCTTGGGCTTTGTACAAGATAAATCATACTCTCCAGCAGAGTGAGTCTCTTTTAAGCCTCAATCTTGGGCTTTGTATAAGACAGATAAAACCTCTCACTAATAGAGTCAAAATCCTCTTTAGCCTCAATCTTGGGCTTTGTACAAGATAGACAAAATATTCCCCCGGAAAGTCAACTTCCAGCCTCCTCTTAGGCTTTATATAATGATATTCCCCATAAGGAGTCAATCTCTTTTTAGCCTCAATCTTGGGCTTTGTACAAGACAGATAAACACTCTCTTGTTGAGTCAGTCTTTTCTAGCCTCCTCTTAGGCTTTGTATAAGGACTTCCATAGTGGAGTCAATCAATCTCTTAGCTTCAACCTTGGGCTTTGATTAAGGCACACAAAAATCAACATCCCCTCAGAGGAAATCAAAGTCTCTCTGCAGGAAGACATTTCTCTGTGTTATCACACATCAAAACAAACAAATCAAACAAACCTTAATCCCAGATAACTGCTGTAAGTGGCACACTTATTGATTCAAAAATTCAAGCTGTCATCCATCTCTTATCCTGGTAAAAATCCTCTTTTTCATCTAATTGCTGTAAGCGGCAAGCCTCTGGATTATTTACATCCACGCCACTGTCCTTCTCTTAGTATGGAAAACTCCTAAGGAAAAATGGCATTGCTTAACACTGAGTTAAAGTTTTCCCCTTCAGGACAAATCCCTATAAAGGAAATTATGGCATTGCTGGATTCACATATCCCAGTTAAAGTAATTCTCCTTTATAATCAGTCACCCAACAGTTGTGATAAACAGACAAGATGTCTCCCTTTAGAGATGACAAATTCTCTCTCAGTCAAACCTTTTAGCTTCAATCTTGGGCTTTGAACAAGACACAAATAACCTTTTTGCTTCAATCTTGGGCTTTGAACAAGATACCAAAACATCATCTTTTTCCTCCCATAGAATAGGAGGAACTACGATTGCTCTGATTTCCCTGTTTCTTTAAATGGGAATACGTAGGCATAAGATTGCAAAATCTTAGCGAGCACACCAATCAAAAACTTTATGTCTAGTACCTTCACTCATCAAAAACATCGGCAAGCCCGAAATCAACAAAAAACTCTCTCTCTCAAATATTCCCAAAGAAGAAACTTTCCGAACCCACAGCAGATAAACACCATCAAGTATAAAAGCAGAACCTATTGCTAACAACCTGTGGATAACCACATATAGGATGGGTAATTGACAACTCTCCATTGTATAACCTGACCCCGAACTCCCCGAATCTCTTAAGTGTTTGTTCAGTTAAACATTTGTGTGCAAGGTTAGTTTTAGATAGCTTCCCTTTCCCTTCCAGCTTCACAGGATAAATAAGAAATTAGAAAGTAGCACCCCACTCCTACCATTGCGGTGAGGAGAAACCCATGGCGATAAGGTGGTCGCGTCACCGACAAAAATCGCACGCTACAGGAAAATGGCGACCCTGCTGGGGAGTGCCATTAGGATCTGTTTTACCTTAGTCATCATTCGTCCCCATTTTCCAACAGGAAAATGGCGACTCTGCTGGGGAGAGCCATTAGGATATGTTTTACCTTAGTCATCATTCGTCCCCATTTTCCATCAGGAAAATGGCGACTCTGCTGGGGAGTACCATTAGGATCTGTTTTACCTTAGTCATCATTCGTCCCCATTTTCCAACAGGAAAATGGCGACTCTGCTGGGGAGTCATTTTGTCTATCTAGGACTAGGATTAGAATTCCTAAGAGGTCTAGGTTGCTAGAAATCATACTATATTATATATATACTGCTTTTCCTACTTGATATTCGTGTTTATTTTTCTGTCAATGCGAATGCAAGTGATGTTGCATGTGGAAAGTTTGAGAGAACCCTAAGATAGGTGATGGAATAGACGGGTGGTCTTACAGGGAGTGATTCCCGAATAAGCGATCCTGGTAGACCATCAAATAATACCCTTTGCGGATTCAATGTTGAATGACTTCGTCGTGAAAGCAGATTGTCCCAATGTGGTATCCGTGAAACTGAGGATTTAGTAGACATTGACCATGTGGCCATTTGGTAGTGCGGTAGCTATCAGAAATAGTTGACACACGATACTACACTCAATTGAGATTACCCTAGGATGCTACAGCTCGCTCGGGTGAACCAGCCTGCTGTTGTTATCCCTAGGGGGGTCAATGATTTTGGGAACTTTTGGCCCATTCTACAGGTACAAAAATTCACCAGAATACAACCTTTGGGGATGGGTAGAACCATGACTCCATGCTCGTGACGTTGAACCCTTGAACCCATGTTTTTTCAATGTTTTTGTGTGTTACATTCATGCATTCATTTAAAAAACTCTTAAACAAAGAAAAAATCTGCTTTTCTCTTCTCTCTTTTTTCAAATTAATCTAAAATAATAATTGCAAATATCAGAGAAGGATTGCGTTATGGATTTCGGTAGAAGAAAGACGCACAAGTACGCCTTCAAGGCTCCAAAACTAGAGGATTTAAGGGGGTTGGCAAGGATGATCACCAACCCTGATGCTTTCAGAGCTAAGTACGGAAGACTGCTGTCTCTGTTAAGGGTCCATGTAGTTGAAGGAATCCTGTTTAAGCTGATTCAGTTCTACGATCCGGTTTATCACTGTTTCACATTCCCGAATTATCAACTAGCACCGACGCTAGAAGAGTACTCTCACCTGACTGATTTACCCATCACTGACCAAGCTCCATTTTCTGGACTGGAAGAAATTCCAAAGGATCAAACCATTGCAAGAGCAATCTATTTGGACAAGTCAAAAGTCAGGACTCACATGACCACTAAGGCCGGAATCCAAGGTTTACCGGCCAAGTTTTTGGTAGAGAAAGCCCTATACTTTGCCAGTGTAGGAAATGTTACTGCTTTCGAAGATATCTTTGTTCTACTCACATACGGGTTGTTCCTTTTTCCCAACATTGATAACTTCGTCGATACCAATGCCATTAAGATATTTCTAATTAGAAACCCTGTACCAACCTTGCTCATAAATGCTTATCATTCTGCACACTTAAAGAATCTGTACAGCGGAGGAATGATCATATGCTGTGTACCCCTGCTTTACAAGTGGTTCACTTCCCATTTACCCAAGTCTGCTGCTTTTTGGGACCGTACGAGTGCTCTACGTTGGTCACAGAGAATTATGTCTCTTACCAACTTTGACATATATTGGTACAATCGGATTTATGAGGGGATAAAGATCATCGACCATTGTGGAAATTTCCCTAATGTACCCCTCATAGGAACTAAAGGAGGAATCAACTATCATCCAATTTTAGTTCGCAATCAACTCGGATACCCGATGAAGCATGTCCCGCGTAATGTTCATCTGGAAGGTCTTTTCTTCAAGGAAGGAGAAAATGACTGAGCACTAAAGAAAGAAATAGTGCATGCCTGGCAACATATTCACAGGAAAGGAAGAGAGTCTCTAGGAAAACCAGATTGTATCTCCGTGGAACCTTATCTCCACTGGGTACAAACTAGAGCTCTCAAGCTGAGGATGCCTTACCCTCGTCAAGAAGTTCTTCTGTTAAAGGAATTTGTCCTTTATTTTATGTCTGATACGGAAAAACTCCAGGTCACTCTCAACAAAGTTCAACGGGAAAAGAACTCTTGGAAGAACAAATATTGCATTCTCAATGTAGAGTGTACCAAAATTCAGGAACTTTTAAAAGAAAAGGATGCTCTGATTAGGATATTAGAGCAACATATTATAGACAGTCAGGAAGACCGAAGAAATTTGCTCGCTCATTTCACTTGGCAAAGCACTGGCAACCCGACAACAGCTGAAGAGCCCCGGTCAAAGAAAAGGAAAATACCAGAACCAACATCTGAGTTCTCCTCAGAGAGGACTCGGGATCCATAAGTTCAGACATTTCTTTTACAGTACTTTGTAAAATACTATATTTCCCTTTCTGTAATCTTTCAAATTCAATGAAACGGGGTCTCCCCAGTGTATTATATTTGCAATCTATTTGTTGAAGTCTATTTTTTATTAAAGTAAAAACAAAAAAATTAATATATATCATTGCATATCATTCATCATTCTCATATAACGCATTCTTCTTACCTTCGAATCTCACGTATGTGTCACGATTCTAGAGTCAAACTGTCTCATTCGTACAATACTCGGGCCAATCGACAAAATAAAATGGACGATCTCGAGGAAGAGAACAGTGAGCTGAGAGAAGAAATCGACGCTCTGAAAGAAGATCTAAAAAAACTTCACAGTGACATGCAATCCCTGGCAACAGCTCTGAGACAACAACAAAGGACTGTGATCTCGGAGATCACATATACGCCCATAGTAGAGACGTATGATCCTCGGTATAACATGCGTAAAGATCGCCCCTGGAGCATGCCTATCAACTTTGTCCCTGAAGGATACATCCCACCGGTCACTGAAGACCCAGAAACTGCAGCAGGAGCCGTTGGGCCTGAGGGTTACAAACTTCAGGAAAGCGAAGATGCAAGAGTGATGACAGCAACACCTGAAGGTTACAAACTTCGGGGCATGGAATCACCAAGAGTCACTGCCATAATGACTATACCATAACCAGTGGTACACACTATCCCGGAAGGACAGATTCCACAAGTAATCTCTGATGGAAACGAAGACATGTACGACAGGATGAATGAGTTCCAGGAGCAATTCCTGGAGATGTAGAAGTAATCTCTGATGGACCGTCATACCTCATTAGTCTCCCCAAAGATGGGTGAGCATCCACTACAGTCGGACTTAGGGTTTCAAGCCCTCTCAGAGCTCTTAGACAAAGGATCAATCAAGGAATGACATGATCTTCAACTTGTCTAAACCTATCAAACATCCAAAATGTATCAAGAGTACTCCCACATCAAGAATCAAGCACAAGGTTGCAACATTCCAAGTGGATCAAGCCTCAAGATCGCCAGTGTCACCAAATTAGGGTTTTGGTCGACCAAGGCCTCCAGATGGAAATTTTCCTCTGGGAATGAGCCAATGCTCCAAATCATAACCCAAAATACTCTAAGGGACATCATAAACCCAATCATCAAGTCAATTTAGCCTCAGGGGATCCATTCATAAAAAATAGGAATTAGGGTTTCTTGACCTAATTCACCCCTAAAGTTGACTTTTGGGACAAAACATGAGCCAAGGCCTCAAGACATGATTTGAGGGACCCTAATACACTACATTGATCCATTTTCAACAATGGATTGATCCAATAAGTTTGATTCACAAGTTTCAAGTTAATCAGAACCACAGTTAAGGTTTCACGGAAAAAAGTCAACTGTGCCTTTGACTTTTGACCAGGACATGCTCCCAAACCTTGGGACATGATTCAATACACCCTATAACACCTATGAAATTAATCCATCAAGTTTTATTTAGTTCAAGGACTTGATTTCATAGAGGATCACACAGTTTGGAATTCATCTAATAAAAAGTCAACTGTGCCCAAAAGTCAAAAGTTTGACTTTTTGATTTTTTGATCAATTATGGTTCCCTAACCCTAAAATGATGATAATGTGTGATTGGAATCATCATTCATCAAGAAAAATCAAGAAAAGTGGGATAACTTGGAAAAGGGGTAACCATAAAAAACTTAGAAATTTTCTAAGTTATGGAACAAAGTGGCTAGGGTACCAACTTCCAAGGATCATAATTTGAGATCCAAGCAACCATTTTGGCTGATCCAAAGATGGATTTGTAGCTCTCATGGCATACTTAAAAAGTGTCAACTACACCTCACTCCAATTCTTCATGGATTTTTAGTTATGGAGTAACCAAAATGACAAAAACATGAAAATGCCACTTTTTCCAACACTTAGTGAAATTTTCACTAAGTCAGAATCTGTTTCCCTTTTTTCAAAATGTAAGGGCATTTTTCACTTAGATCCAAAAAGTTTCAAGATAAACTATGATCACTCACCTGTTGTATCATATGAGAGCTTTCCAAAATGGCTAAGAACTCCATCAAACCCCATTTGAGCTAAGAGTTATGACAATGGCAATATGTCGTGCTGCAACTGTCATGGCAAGGCAGATTTGTGCATTTTGCTCGATTTGATCAAATTGTGCAAATGACAAACAAGTTTATCCATCTGAACACCTCATAGGGAGACCAAGGAGGAACAAACACTGATCCATAAGCCTCCTAAGTCTTTGGAACCAAAAGTAGCATGCCAAACCGTGAAATGCCTAAAAGGGGCCAAGACTCCAATTTTGTTTTGGAGCATTTAATGGATGCACCAAGGTGGCATGAACTAAGCCTTTTCCAACTGAATGAGTCAAGGATGATCTCTGAACTAGGGAACCAAAGGCCTGTGCTCTAACCTCTAGTCAATGGCTAGAGGAGACTTAAGATTCCAAAGTGATGCAATTGGACAATGAGCTCCTGCAGTTGCCATTCACTATTTCTTGTAAAACAAACTTGCTCTACTATAAATAGAGCTCATTTGTGCTCAGTTTAAGGACACCAAAGCCATCAAACTGATGCTTTCCTCAAAATCTCTTATTTCACTCCAAAATTGCCTTCCAAAGCAAGTCACTATCGGGTTTTGAGTTTGAGAGCCATTCCAACCAAACCAATCACACACACACACACACACCTCATAAACATCATATAGAAGTGATCCAAACACTTAAACAACATCTGGAACACCAATTTCACAAAATCACCAGCCAATTGCTCAAGGTTTTAACCAAGTTGCAGCTGAGGTGCTATACTTTATTCCAGTCCATATCCAATCACTCCAAGCATTCAGACACATTCCATATGGTGTAGGGAAGTGTCATACCCCAAATTTTAACAAATAAGATTCCCATCATTGTGCAAATAATCATCACAATATGGATGAACCATCATACCTCATTAGTCTCCCCAAAGATGGGCGAGCATCCACTACAATCAAACTTAGGGTTTCAAGCCCTCTCAGAGCTCTTAGACAAAGGATCAATCAAGAAATGACATGATCTTCAACTTGTCTAAACCTCTCAAACATCCACAATGGATCAACAGGACTCCCACATCTAGGATCAAGCACAAGGCTGCAATATTCCAAGTGGATTAAGCCTCAAGATCGCCAGTGTCACCAAATTAGGGTTTTGGTCGACCAGGGCCTCCAGATGGAATTTTTCCTCTGGGCATGAGCCAATGCTTCAAAGCATAACCCAAAATTCTCTAAGGTACATCATGGACCCAACCATCAAGTTAATTTAGCCTCAGGGGATGCATTCATCAAAAATCAGGAATTAGGGTTTCTTGACCTAATTCACCCCTAAGTTGACTTTTGGGACAAAACATGAGCCAATACCTAAAGACATGATTTGAGGGTCCCTAATACACTACATTGATCCATTTACAACAATGTATTGATCCAAGAAGCTTGATTCACAAGTTTCAAGTTCATTAGAACCACAGTTAGGGTTTCGCGGAAAAAAAGTCAACTGTGCCTTTGACTTTTGACAAGGACATGCTCCCAAACCTTGGGACATGATTCATTACACCCTATAACACCTATGAAATTAATCCATCAAGTTTTATTTAGGTCAAGGACTTAATTTCATAGAGGATCGCACAGTTTGGAATTCATCTGATTAAAAGTCAACTAGGCCCAAAAGTCAAAGTTTGACTTTTTGATTTTTTGATCAATTATGGTTCCCTAACCCTAAAATGATGATAATGTGTGATTGGAGTCATCATTCATCAATAAAAACCAATAAAAGTGAGATAACTTGTAAAAGGGGTAACCATAAAAAACTTAGAAATTTTCTAAGTTATGGAACAAAGTGGCTAGGGTACCAACTTCCAAGGATCATAACTTGAGATCCAAGCAACCATTTGGGCTGATCCAAAGATGGATTTGTAGCTCTCATGGCATACTTTAAAAGTGTCAAATACACCTCATTCCAATTCAGCATGGATTTTGAGTTATGGTTGGATCAAAATGGTTGAAAACATGAAATGTCACTTTTTCCAACACTTAGTGAAATTTTCACTAAGTCAGAATCTGTTTCACTTTTTCCAAAATGTAAGGGCATTTTTCACTTGGATCCAAAAAGTGTCAAGACAAACTATGATCACACATATGTTGTATCATATGAGAGATTTCCAAAATGGCCAAGAACCCCATGAAACTCCACTTAAGCCATGAGATATGACAATGGCAATGTGCCTTGCTGCAAACTATCATGGCAAGGCAGATTTATGCATTTTGCTCGATTTGAACAATTTGTGCAAATGACAAACAAGTTTATACATCTGAACACCTCAGGGGGAGACCAAGGATGGACAAACACCGATCCATAAGCCTCCCAAGTCTTTGGAACTAAAAATAGCATGACAAACCTAAAAAACCCTAAAGAGGGGACAAGACTCCAATTTTGTTTTGGAGCATTCAATGGATGCACCAAGGTGGCATGAACTGAGCCATTTCCAACTAAATGAGTCAAGGATGATCTCTGAACTAGGGAACCAGCAGCCTGTGCTCTAACCTCTAGTCAATGGCTAGAGGAGACTTGGATTCCTATTGATCAACATTTGCCAAACCTCTGCTGCAGTTGCCATTCCCTATTCCTTGCAAAACAAACTTGATCTACTCTAAATAGAGCTCATTTGTGCTCAGTTTAAGTACACCAAAGCCATCAAATAGATGCTTTCCTCAAAATTACCTTCTCACTTCCAAATTTTCCTTCCAAAGTAAGTCACTATCGGGTTTTGAGTTTGAGAGCCATTCCAACCAAACCAATCACACACACACACCTCATAAACATCATATAGAAGTGATCCAAACACTTAAACAACAACTGTAACACTGATTTCTCAGAATCACCAGCCAGTTGCTCAAGGTTTTAACCAAGATGCAGCTAAGATGCCATGAAGTGATCCAACCATTTCCAATCAAGTCCAAGCATTCAAACACACTCCATATGGTGTAGGGAAGCTGTTCAGATCATCACAACTCATCTGTAACACCTCCGACTCAAAAATCACATTGCTCTTGTGTTGCACCCCAAAAGTTGCCCTCCTTACCTTTTACTAACTAGCTTATGTTTCATTTCATTCTTTGCATTATCATGTATGCATATCATTAGCATGGGGTCAAGGTGCTTGAAACAGTTCAAGAAGATCCTATCTAGTCTACTACATCATCAGGGGTTCACAGGTGGCAAGGGATTTCAAGTGGATTACTCCCTCCTAACCAGTGCATGAATTAGTGTTTTGAGATTCTTGGGTTTATTGCTCCAATAGGCAAGCTCCTTGGGTTTCTATCATCAGCAAATGGCATATCTTATCTTTGTTGGAGAGGATACACATCATATTCAGAGGAATTTGGATTTGGAGACTGTGTTATTTCCTTCTAGACTGAGGGTACCAAACTAGGGTTTGCTATAAAGTCAGTTTATTTCTGATTTTTTGGGTAAGACTTGGTTCCATGGTATTCCTTGGGTCCATGAGTACCTGGGAGTGGAAGGTTGTCCATCAGTTTGATTCAGGAGAAGTTCAATTGGCCAATGGATTGAAAATCAGTTAACTTGGTCAAAAAGTCAACTGTGGTCAACACAAAGTCAAACCTCAGGATTTTTGGTCAACATCAATATTATGGGGTGAAATTCATCATTTTATCAAGGGTTGATCATGATTCATCAAGGAAACCTCAGAATCATCAAGAATCGGGAGTTACTAAATTAGGGTTTTTGTAGGAAAAGTCAACTGTACTTTGACCAGGCCTAACTTCCACATACTTCATAAATAATTCCTCAAACAAATTCCATCTTGAAGGAAATTTAATTCCCTACAACTTTGTGTCTCACAAGCCAAGTCCAGAAATGCTTCATTTGGGAGATATGAGCCAAGACATTATAGGTCATTTTGAAAGTCAACAAAAGTCAACCTTTTTCAAAAGCTCATAACTTGAACATGGAAGATCAAATTGATATGGGACCAAAAGGGTTGGTTAGAGGACATCTTGAGGTTTCTAAAAAGTATTAGTTTGCATTAAGGAGCTAAAAATTGAAGGAGTTATGCTTAGTCAAATTTGGGCAATTTTGAGGAGGTGCACAAAGCAAACTATGCCTAAAATCCAAATTTTGACAAATGGGCCAGAAGTTTCTTAAACCAAACTCAAACATAAAGCCATGCACGACCCAAAGAGCTTATATTTGATTTTTCCTCATTTTATTTTATTTTTTATGGGATTTAATTAGTTAAAATTCAATATTAAATGAAATAATTCAAAAATAATTAAGCAATGGATTATCCAGGCCCAACTTATGGTCAGAAGAAAACCCTAGTCCTTATAAGTCAATTCATGCTAGGTTTGAAGGGGGGAGACGTGACATTTAGAAGATTGGAGCATTTGAACCCAAAAGCTTTATTTCAACAAAACTCACGATCCACAAGGAGTTTCTTCAAAGTTCTTCCACAAACCTTCTCCTGGGGATTTCTAGAGTGCAAATCAACCACCATTCGCAGCCAAGAGCAAGGTTTGAAGGTATGCCATCTCAGGTTTGAAGGATTTTGAAGGATCCTAAAACTCCAATTTTTTACGTGAATATTGTTGTGTTTTCATCACTGATCATTCTGATATAATTATTTTTAATTATGGATGCATGTATGGCTTGCTATGTTGATTTAAAGTTGTGCCCTAATGGTTTTTTATTCGTTTTTTATTATACATTAACAATTTGTGATTTTTAAGGCCATATTTGGATTCCTCGCGAAATTCTGGGTCGGATAATGTACCCATACGCATTTTCTGGGCAGGTTGGGTGGTTGCAGGTGGCGGCCGGCGGTGGAGCTCCGGCGACGGTGTGGTGGTCCGGCGAAGGAAAGGTTTGGAGGTAGGAGACACAATCCTCACCGTCCATTGTTGGATCGCACGGCTCACATATTGCCACATGTCACTGGTTTTATGTTTTTATTTTAATAATTGTGTGTATGCTATCCTATGCGTTCTACCATGCATCCTATCATCACGACCCTTTATTTTCCTTGTATTTTGATCACACGGCCAGGTCTTTGACAGCATATAAATGAAACATGTGCGACGCACATGGGGGGGAGTATGATGGTCCAGTTTTTTTATTTTTTTTCCTTGCTGATGGGCGGACTGCTATATGCACCCCCGTCTCCGGCCCAATTCCAATCTCAACGTACTTCCCTTACTCACTGCACCCCCCAGGTTTATTTTTTATTTTTTATTTTTATTTATTTTTATTTTTTTTATACGGACTCATCCCTTGGGCCTTCGCTACTCACACCCCCAACCTCAGGCCCAATCATTATTTCAACATGTTTTCCTACTTAACACACCCCCACGTTGTATTTCATATTTTATTTTATTTTCAATTATTATCTCATTTTCATTTCTAATTTTTAAAAATGGAAAATTGCATTTAAAAATCCCTATAAAATTAATATATCATCTTTATTATGTTATAAAATTTTTACAATTTTTTTTTTATTTTTTTTTTATTTTTATCATTTAAATTAATTGTTTCATTAAACTTCTTTTTAAGTACACATCTCATGCATGCATAAATCTCTTTATTTTCATTCTCATCATCTATAAAACATTTTTCACTCGTTCTTTTTGCATTCATTCACTAATATTTTAAATTGCATAAAAATATTTTTCTTTCATTTTTAAATATTTTTCATGTCGCATTTAGATCCTTCTCTTTGGCACATTGAACCATATCCCTTACTTGAGTTTGGTGTGATTATTTGAATGGCTAACATTTTGGATTTTTGCAGGGACCTTTCATATGTTGTTTGCCTCTGGTTAAGGAACCCCAATGCTTAATTTGGGAATTTTAGGAATTACTTTGCTAATTATTTGATTTGTTTTCTCTTGAGATTCTCTTGCAGGCGCATCTTTGACCCTATATGATTATTTGTTTGAAAAGGCACTTGTGCCATTTGCTTTGGGGCTGTTTCTTTGTTTCTTTGATTCATGTTTGGATGATAATCATTTTTGTTTGCCTTTGTTTGATTTTCATTGACCTCATTTCACTTATTTATATCTGTTTCTCACTAACCTTTTATGCAGGGACTAAGGTAAGTTCTTTAAGGGTATGGATAAGTATCCATGGTCACCCTTACTTTTTCCTTCCCTCATCTTCTTCCTTTAGGATTTAGGTTGTCTTCAAACCTCACTAACCCTAGGTCACCCATGCATGATAACTTTAGGATTCATAGTTTCCCCTTAGAGTTACCCTTGTGTCTTCTCTCTTCTCATCTCGAATTTCTTTAAAACACTTAATAATAATAAGGTGTATTGCGCACGAGCCTTAAGTATGGGGAATGAGAAATGAGGGGCTTCCTCTCATCTTTCTAGAGTGTTTAGCGAGCGTCCTGTCTTGGGACGATGCGTTAAGTATTCGCCCCTGTGCCCTAGACTTTGGTGCAATGCAGCTTAGGAACTAACTTAAGCTACTTCTGTCCTAAAAAATACAAACCAACTTCAAAACCTTTTCGTCCTTTGGGATCGTCAAACTAAAGGATATTTTCAAAAAACGGCACGTTACCTTCCGTCTGAGTCGCAAACAGGCATCGACCCTAACTGTCGGACGCGAACTTAACGTCGCTCATAAAAAACACAAAAAGAACTTGGTCCGAACTACGTTGACTCTGAATTCCCCATTGCACAAAGGGGGTACGTAGGCCTAGGACGTCGACGTCCTACCGAGTCAGTCTTTGTCTTTCCCTCTCCGTTTTAGTACAGCCCTAAATGATAGTATGACTCACCCTTAGAATAGACAACAAGCGTGGATCCCATCGAGTACGATGGATGCGTGGGGTGCTAGCACCTTCCCCTCGCGTAACTGACTCCCGAACCCAGGTTATGGTTGCGATGACCATTCCTTTCCCCCTTCCTAAGGTTTATGCGGTGTTCCCTTTCCCTCTCTTGGGATAAATTTACACGGCTGGCGACTCTGTTTTTTCCGCGCCACTCTCGCGTTTGTACCTGGATGAAAATCCTGGGAGCGACATCTTGCTGTCACGACCTTCAAGTAAGCCTAAACTTGGTCATCGCTTAATCTATGCCTATTTCCTCGCACAATACTTTTGCCAAATATTCATAATCATGCATAGAATGTTTCCCCTCAATTAATTGCTTTGTTTAAATCATGTATCAAAATTCTTAGCCTTCATGAAAATTTTAAGGTTCTTGAGGTTTTGTCTTGATTTCTTGTTCCATGCTTAAAATAAATGAAATTATAGACCATAGACATGATCGTGAGGTGAAAACTAGCAGATTGATATGTGGATTGTGTGATTTCATCAAGTATTCAGTGAGATTGGATAGAAAATGCAAATCAAGCCAAACTCAGAACACGCGCGTGTTCTTGCCATGTTCTTGGCGCCTTTTCACAAATTCAAATATTTGAATTTTGTGATTTTATTTAATTGATTCAAAAATTAATTTCTCTCTGAGTTTTAATGATTTTAAGTTGATTCTTTTTTTAATAATTCACAAAAATGTTAAAATATTTTATTTTGCCAAAAATACCCAAAAATATTATTTATTTCATATACTTGATATTTTTGCAAAGAATTAATCTTTTATTTGTTTTTTAACATTTAAAATATTTTTTCCTCCTTGATTTTCCAAATTTAATTGGTTTCCAATCATTTTGTGGATATAAACATAATTTTTAAAACATTAATCCAAGATCACAACTTGTTTTTCACACATGTTTGATAATTTTGATCATTTTAATTAAATTTTTATTTAATTAAAATACCTTTTGAAATTAATTTAGGGTTTTGATCTTAATCGCCCTAAACAAATTTTTTTCAAACTCTTTGGGCCTCTAATAGAGTGTAAGACCCAACCCTCTTTTTTTTCCAAAATATTTTGGGCCTCAGTGTATTGTGTAAGTCCCGATACTGTCAAAAAGTTCGGCACGATCGTCGCCTTTTTAACAAAAATCTTTGGGCTTCTCCTTGAGCTATGAGACCCATCTTTATTCATTTTCAAAATCTTTGGGTCTCTATTAGAGTGTAAGACCCATCCCCTTTGTAAATACATCACTTTTTGGGCCTCAGTCATTGTATAAGTCCCACTGTATTTTCAAAAACAACGGCGCGATCGTCGCCTTTTTAACAAAACCAATTGGGCCTCTCCTCGAGCTATAAGTCTCATTCCTTTTCAAAAACAAAAACTTTGGGCCTCTAATAGAGTGTAAGACCCAATCCCCTTTTAACCAAAACCTTTTTGGGCCTCAGACATGTATAAGTCTCTCTGCGTTAAAAGAAAAATCTCGACGCAATCGCCAGTTCAAAAATCAAATCATCTGGGCCTACCCTCGTGTTGTAAGCCCCATTTCTTTTCTTTTCAAAATATTTGGGCCTCTAATAGAGTGTAAGACCCATCCCCTTGTACGTAAAAACTTTTTGGGCCTCACATATTGTATAAGTCCCTCTGTACAGTTTTTAAAACAACGGTGCGATCATCGTTAAAACTTGGGCCTCTCCTTGAGCTGTAAGCCCCAACAATCTTTTCAAAGCACTTTCTCCTTTGATTTTGAATTAAAATATATGTTGTCATCAAAACTTTCTTTAATTTCTTTGTTGAACAACTAACTAAACAACATGCAAGCTCTACAACGGGTAAGTGTTTATCCGCTTTCATTTACCGCTTTCATATGTATATAAACTGTATTGCGGGTCTGTTTCACTGTAAGACTTCTTTCACATCCTTTTATATACTTGTCACATATCCACTGTGTAATACTAGTATAGTTATTTAGAGTTTTCCCCGGCAACTACGTCTAGAACTAGGTAAAGCCATGTTGGTCACTCTCAAATACAAACAAAACTAGATCCCCCGTAGGATTCCAGATACAGTCTTCCCTCCTCTTGGGGTTAAACAATATGGAACAAAGAGAAAGGCAGTATTCTCGGTGAACCTTTTCTCAGACTGTCACCCTTAGAAATTGTCAAAGAAACTCTAACTCCCCAGAGATGATCTTTTCTCCGTGAATGGTGTAGCGAGCGATTTTTGGACGTGGTTCTTAAGCACTGGTCGCTCTCTGCGGTTGAGTTTTAACTACAGGTCGATTCATTTTTTATCCTATTGTGAGCTGAATAAGTAAGGGAAATAGATGTCTCCAATTAACCCTGCTTTGCATACTGAGTTTAAACAGCGGTCTGTTAGGTTACGGATGTGATGTGGTCGTGGAGCCTTTGTACTGGTTATTTGTATTTTCGCCAATACTGCTTTCTTTCTCTCTGGGATTTTCTAGCGGGGAACAAGGTTTAGGATGTTAGGACTGATGCTTTTTGATAGATATGTGAGAGTATGGGATTTAGGGTTTTTGTTTAGTGTGCTCGCTAAGATCTTTTCTTTCGACCTTATGCCTACGTATTCCCGTTTACCGAAACAGAGAAATCAGAGCGTTCGTAGTTCCTCCTATTCTATGGGAGGAAATGGGTGTTTTGGTGTCTTGTTCAAAGCCCAAGACGTGAAGCGAAAGGTAGTTTGTATCTTGTTCAAAGCCCAAGATGTGAAGCTAAAAGGGTGTTGACTTTAGAGAGAATTTGTCATCTCTAAAGAGGGGGTTGTATGTCACAACTGTTTATAAAGGAGAATTACTTTAACCGGGATATGCGGATCCTAGCAATGCCATAATTTCCTAAGAAGGGGTTTTTTAACCTGAAGGAGAAGACTTTAACTCAGTGTAGAGCAATGCTATCTTTCCTTAGGAATTTCTCATGCTAAAAGATGGACAGTGGCATGGATGTAGATGATCCAGAGGCTTGCCGCTTACAACGATTAGATGAAGAGGAAGGAGTTGTTGATGTTTGTGTACTGTGAACGAGGCATAGCTTTGATGCTAAAAGGTTGATTGGATCAACCAGTGGTTTTCTTATACAAAGCCTAAGAGGAGGCTATTATGTGTCTCGTACAAAGCCCGAGAGAGAGGCTAAAAGGTTTTGACTCAACGAAGGAATCTTTTGGTATCTCGTATAAAGCCTGAGATGGAAGCTATTTGTGTCTCGTACAAAGCCCGAGAGAGAGGCTAAACTTTGTTTGACTCCGCTGGGGAGAATCCTTTGGTGTCTTGTATAAAGCCCGAGATGGAGGCTATTTGACTCAACAAGGGAGTTTTTGTATCTCGTACAAAGCCCGAGAGAGAGGCTAAACGTTGTTTGACTCTGCTGGGGAGAATCATTTGTACAAAGCCCAAGAGGAGGCTATGGTGACTGTTTCAGTTGAGTGACAGGTCCAGTATACTGATTTTGAAAGAGAAAATCAGTTCTTATATGAGCAATACTGTACTCAAGGATTTGATTCGAGGATCCGGGTTATTCCTGTTCTTTAAGGAAGTGGGAAATCCGAAGGGTATTGAGACTGTCCGAGTCTACGGGTTTTCTTCCTATTTAACAAAGGGGTCACTTGAGAATATCTTTGAGACTCAAGGATATTGGACTGTCCGTGTCCAGAGTTTTATCTTTTGTATTATGCTTTGAGAAACAGTAGTAGACTCTTTGAAAGGACTGTTCTATGCAGATGACTAAGTTCTGTTCCTATACCTCTAGGAGGTCTTCGGGACAATTTGTACGAAGCCCAAGAGGAGGCTGGAAGCTTTTAAGAAGCCGATCGGTCCTTGTATGAAGCCCAAGAGGAGGCTATCATTCCCGGAGGAAGAATCATTATACGAAGCCTAAGAGGAGGCTGTCAATACTTCTAAGAAGCCGACGGGTCCTTGTACTAAGCCCAAGAGGAGGCGGGGTTGCTTTTAGGAAGCCAGTGGGTCCTTGTACAATGCCCAAGAGGAGGCCGATGCTTTTAAGAAGCCCGTGGGTCCCCAAACCCCGAGAAATTCAAGGCAAGCTATTCACAAGGAATAGATCAAATCAGGAAAGTTCGAGAATTTGGAAGAAACTCAAAGATGCCATTCACGGAGAATACATTCATCTTTGGGAGTAGAGTTTCTTGACAATTCCTAATGAGGACAGCCGAAGAGAAGACTATATCTGGTGATCCTATTTGGGGATCTAGGTGTCTATTTCTACGAATAAACGAAACGGCGTCACCTAGTTCTAGACGTAGTTGCAGGGGAAACTCGAAATATCTATACTATTATTACACAGTTGATATGAGTTTATGAAAGAAGACTTACAGCGAAACAGCCCCACAATACAGTTATATGTATATGAAAGCGGTAAATGAAAGCAATAACCACTTACTCGGTTGTAGAGCTTCCATGCTGTTTGGTTAGTTCTTCAACAAAGATAAATTGAAAACAACAGTATATTTCAAAATCAAAGGAGAAAGTGCTTTGAAAAAGAAAGATTTGGGGCTTACAGTTCAAGGAGAGGCCCAAGGTTTTATCAGTGAGTGCACTGTTTAAATTTGTACAGAAGGACTTATACAAGTGACTGAGGCCCAAAAAGGTTTTCTGTACAAAGGGATAGGTCTTACACTCTCTCAAGAGGCCCAAAAAGTTTAAAGAAAAAGAGTGGGGCTTATAACACGAGGGTAGGCCCAGATGATTTTTCCGTTTGAAATGGCGATCGCGCTGAGGTTTTCTTTTAACGCAGAGGGACTTATACAATAAGTGAGGCCCAAAATGGTTTTGGTTAAAAGGGGATTGGGTCTTACACTCTATTCGAGGCCCAAAAGTTTTGAATGGGTCTTATAGCTCAAGGAGAGGCCCAAGGTTTATTTTTCAAAAGGCGACGATCGCGCCATTTATTTTTGACGGTATCGGGACTTATACAATACACTGAGGCCCAAAAATGGTTTGGTCAAAAAAGGATTGGGTCTTACACTCTATTAGAGGCCCAAAGAGTTTGAAAGAAAAGAAATGGGTCTTACTACTCAAGGGTAGGCCCAAAGTTATTTTTCAAAAGGGCGACGATCGCGCCGTTTGTTTTTGACGGTATCGGGACTTATACAATACTGAGGCCCAAAAATGATTTGGTCAAAAAAAGGATTGGGTCTTACACTCTATTAGAGGCCCAAAGAGTTTTGAAAATGACTTATGAGGGTTGAATTAATCCAAAAACCCTAATTTGTTTTCAAAAATGTATTTAATTGAATAAAAATTCAATTAAAATGATCAAAATTGTTTAACATATGGAAAAAAAATTGTGATCTTGGATTAATGCTTCAAAAATTAAGTATTGACCTACAAAATAATTAGAAAGCATTAAAAGTTGCAAAATCAAGGTGGAAAAAATATTTTAAATGTTAGAAAAAATTAAAGCATTAATTCTTTGCAAAAATATCAATTAGATAAAATAAATAATATTTTTGGGATTTTTTTGGGAAAATAAAATATTTAAACATTTTTGTGAATTATTAAAAAAAGAATCAACTCAAAATCATTAAAACTCAGAGAGAAATTAATTTTTGAATCAATTAAACAAAAATCACAAAATTCAAATATTTGAATTTCTGAAAATGGCGCCAAGAACATGCCCAAGAACACGCGCGTTTTCAGTTTTGCCCAGATTTGAATTTTCCATCCAATCTCACTGAATACTTAATCATATCATGCAATCCACATACCAATCAACTCGTTTCAACCTCACGATCATGTTTATAGCATTTAATTTCATTTAAATTAAACGTAAAACATGAAATCACGAAGAAACCTCAAGAACCCTAATTTCTGCATGAAGGCTAGGATTTTTGATACACGATTCAAACAAAGCAATTAATTGAGGGAAAACATTCCATGCATGATTATGAACATATGGCTAAATTATTGTGTAGCAAAAGTTGTGTGGATCATAGAGTTAGAAGAGCTCATGCTTACCACTTGCAGCTGGTGATCGTGATTTGTGTAGGAGGTGTTACAGTTGTGTTGTGATGATCTGAACAGCTTCCCTAGGTGCTATGGAGTGTGTTTGAATGCTTGGACTTGATGGAAATTGGCTGGATCACTTCATGGCATCTCAACTGCACCTTGGTTAAAACCTTGAGCAATTGACTGGTGATTCTGAGAAATCAGTGTTCCAGTTGTTGTTTAAGTGTTTGATTAGCTCATATGTGATGTATATGAGGTGTGTGAGTGATTGGTTTGATTGGAAAAGCTCTCAAACTCAAAACCCGATAGTTACCTTTCTAAGAAAGGCATTTTTGCCAAGAGAAAGAGATTTTGAGAAAGGCAAGTGTTGTAGGCCTTTGGTGTACTTAAACTAAACACAATTGAGCTCTATTTATAGTAGATCAAGTTTGTTTTGGGATCCACAGTGAATGGCAACTGCAGCAGGTGTTTGTTCAATGTTGGCCAATGGAAATGCAAGTCACCTCTAGCCATTGACTAGAGGTTAGGGCACAGAGCTTTGGTTCCCTTGGTCTTGGATAAGTCTTGACTGATTTCAGATGAGAATGGCTCAGTCCATGCCACCTTGATGCTTCCATTGAATGCTTCAATCCAAATTTGGAGTCTTGTCCCTATTTTGGCCATTCTATGTTCAACATGCTATTTCTTGTTCCATGGACTTTGGAGGCTTGGCTCAGTGATTGTCCCCTTTAGATTCTATCCTCAGAGGTGTCCAAGTGGATAGGAGCATTTGAATTTGGCTGATTTTGGCAAATCGAGCAAAATTGCAAATTCTGCCTTGCCTTGACAGATTTCAGCAACGCAACTTGCCAATGTCATATCTCATGGTGTAAGTTGAATTTGGTAATGTTCTTGACCATTTTGGAAAGCCCTTGCATGACACAACAACTGTTTGAACATGTTTGGTTTTGATCTCTTTTGAATCCAAGTGAAAAATCCCCCTACATTTGGCAAAAAGTGAGGCAAAATCTGACTTAGTGAAATTTTCACTAAGTGTTGGAACAAAGTGTGATTTCTTGATTTTGATCACTCCATAACTCAAAATCCATGAGGAATTTGGACATAGATCAGTATGAAGCTTTTGTAGAGGGTAATTTGATCTACAAATCAAGCTTTGAATGGGGCACAATGGCCTTGTGGTTTAGGAGTTATGGTCCTCCAAAGTTGGTGCATTAGTGGTACTTTTTCCATAACTTATAAATTTTTCTAAGTTTTATGGTTACCCCTTTTACAAGTTATCCCACTTTCTTTGATTTTTCTTGATGAATGATGATTCCAATCATACATTAACATCATTTTAGGGTTAAAAATCCATTTTGGTGAAAAATCTCAAAAAGTCAAAGTTGACTTTTGTGCACAGTTGACTCTTTATCAGATGAATTCCAAACTGTGCAATTCTTCAGGAAATCATGTCCTTGACCTAAATCAAACTTGATGGACATGTTCCATGGGTGTTATAGGGTATATTGATTCATGTCATAGGGCTTGGGAGCATGTCCAGGTCAAAAGTCAAAGTTACAGTTGACTTTTCTTGCGAAACCCTAACTGTGGTGTAGATGAAATTGAGACTTGTTGCTCAAGCTTCTTGGATTAATCCATTGTTCCAAATGGATCAATTTAGTTCATTAGAGACCCTCAAATCATGTCTTGAGGTCCTGGCTTATGATTTGTCTCAAAAGTCAACTTAGGGGTGAATTAGGTCAAGAAACCCTAATTCCTAATTTTTTATTAATGCATCCCCTGAGGCAAAATTGACTTGATGCTTGGGCCCATGAGGTTCCATGGAGTATATTAGGTTAGGTTTTGGATCGTTGGCTTGTGCCCAGATGAAAAATTTCCATCTGGAGGCCCTGGTCGACCAAAACCCTAATTTGGTGACACTATCGATCTTGAGACTTGATCCGCCTAGAAGGGAGTAGCCTTGTGCTTAATCCTTGAAGTGGAAGTCCTTTTGATCCATTGTAGATTCTTGGTAGGTTAGACAAGTTGAAGATCATGTCATTTCTTGATTGATCCTTTGTCTAAGAACTCTGAGAGGGCTTGAAACCCTAATTCTGATTGTAGTGAATGCTCAATAACCCTTAAGGAGATTGATGAGGCATGAAGGTACATCCATATTGTGATGATGATTTGTACAATGATGGGAATCTTAGTGGTCAAAATTTGGGGTATGACAGATGCCCCTATTTAATCTTTTTGGACCCGAAGGTGTGAATGACGAAGGTATTCAGGCATTCGGGGTGCAAGAGGATTTAATATCGGAATACCCGAAATTTTGATGGCTATGAATGGCCGCTTGCGCATTCATCTTCTTCTGCTAAGCAATGATGCTTAGAAAAGGTAAACTTCCCCTCGATTCTGGTTTCTTACCAAGGAACTGGTCTTAGTTTCCGAAATAAACTTCCCCTCGATCCTGGTTTCCTACCAAGGAACTGGTCTTAGTTTCTGAAATAAACTTCCCCTCGATCCTGGTTTCCTACCAAGGAACTGGTCTTAGTTTCCTTTAATAAACTTCCCCTCGATCCTGGTTTCCTACCAAGGAACTGGTCTTAGTTTCCTTTGCCAATAAACTTAATTGACAAGGGACGCTATGCGTAGCGGTTTCCCTCAAAATTCTCGCCGAATTTTCCTAGTGAGATGCCATTTGACGGAAAAAGTTGACGTCAGACTTGCTGGGGAACCCAATCGTTTGAGTTGTAGAGGTGTACAAACTTCTCTGTTGGAGATGCCATTTGTTGACTCTATCTGGGGAAAGCGAGTCTCTTGAGAGACTGTTTCCGCTTGGGGATATTGTATCATACTTTTCTCGGGATCTTCCCGGAGAAATGCCGAATCTCCGATTTAGGAGGCTTTCTCTCGGGATTTTCTTTAATCCGGGAAAGCAAGGATATCATCTTTAATGGCGAAGAGTGACATCTGTTGAAGGTTCTCTGATGTTTCAGAGGTTCAAGTTATCAAAGTGGTCAAATGCCGACTCTGATCTAAAGATACACTGGAGACGAGTTTGATCGGTCATAATATTTCCTGACGAGGCAAGAACTGGCAAACTCGATGGAGAGGACGGTTATCACGGCAGGATAAGACCGACTCAAGTGATAGTGATGCAATATGAAATGTGAATGCACATCAAAAATGCATGATACATGTATGTTTATGCTGATAAAACTGACGCGACATACAAACTAAAAGATGAACATGACTGGATACTCGGCCACAGTGGGGCGAAGAAGTACCGCTGGTTCAGAATAGCAATTCCACCTTGCTTAGGAGAGATAGTCCCTGCTGGGAGCTATGTTGGTCGGGTTTAGGAGATGAGAACTCGGCCGAGGGTATCAGACGGGAAAACCGCATCTGATACCGTTGATCCTTTATTCAGGCGCACTGGCTTAGAAGGAGTACTTTAATTCTGCACTTTGAAGTTCAAACGCCTTTGGAGACGCAACCGATGTTCTTTCGATGTTCAACAGTCAAAAGAAATTGCCATCTTTATTTTAAAAGCAGAAAAAGTTTTAACAAGTAAATTCATTTTTGTTTCATTTCAAGAATCGTTAATTAAGTTAAAATGTCATTCTGTAAAGCTAAAACAAATGAGAATTACAAACAAAAGCACAAGGGCTCAAATTTTATTGATAAGATGGAGATCAGCCAAACGCGTGATTCCAAAGAGTATTTACAAAGTTCAAAAAATGGTAATTTACAGGGAAAAGGGCTACGTTGAAACATAACGACCATTATCCTTCTACCAACTTTGAATTCAGGGCATCCTGAGCTTCTGTCGAAGATGACCTTGACTGGAGTTTTCCTCCGATGGATGATGTAACTATTGCTGCTGAGGGACTTGCCTCTGTTGAACATAGTTACTTGCCATTATCCCTAACTTTTGCCTGGATTGTACTTTGATGTTTCCAATCCACCGGGATGATTTTTTTTTATGTCTCTAACTTTTGCCTGGACCGCCCTTTCGGGTTTTCAATCCACCGAGATGTTTTTTTTTTTTTTAGTTTAGGCGAAGTATTTCTTGACTACATCAACATTCGTGGGGTAGGAAAATTCCTCTCCGTCCATGGTTGCAAGTCTCAAGGCACCGCCTGAGAAAACTTCTGTGACCACATAGGGGCCATCATAATTCGGAGTCCATTTGCCTCACGAATCAGTGAGAAAATATTGTATCTTCTTGAGCACGAGGTCTCCTTTCCTGAAGACGCGAGGTCTGACCTTTTTGTCAAACGCCTTCTTCATTCTTTGCTGATATAACTGACCGTGACATAAAGCTGTCATTCTCTTTTCTTCGATCAGATTCAGTTCATCGTGTCGACTTTGACACCATTCAGCTTTGATGAGCTTAGCTTCCATCAATACCCAGATTGACGGGATTTCTACTTCTATGGGGAGCACTGCTTCCATGCCATATACTAGAGAGAAAGGGGTAGCCCCTGTTGAAGTTCGGACAGATGTACGATAACCGTGAAGAGCAAAGGGTAGCATCTCGTGCCAGTCTTTGTAGGTTACAACCATCTTCTGAACGATCCTCTTGATGTTCTTGTTAGCCGCTTCTACCGCTCCATTCATCTTGGATCGGTAGGGAGATGAGTTATGGTGTTCAATCTTGAACTCTACGCACAACTCTTTCATCATCTTGTTGTTCAAGTTGGATCCATTATCAGTAATGATCTAGCTTGGAACACCATAACGACATATGATATTGTTTTTGATAAATTAGACCACGACTTGTCGGGTTACATTGGCGTATGACGCTGCTTCGACCCACTTGGTGAAATAGTCAATGGCTACCAGGATGAACCGATGTCCGTTTGAAGCCTTAGGTTCAATCAAGCCAATTATGTCGATTCCCCATATGGAAAAAGGCCACGGGGAAGAAAGAACTTTGAGATGCAATGGCGGTACATGAATTTTGTCAGAGTATATCTGACACTTGTGACACCTCCTCATGTACTTGTAGCAATCGGATTCCATGGTCAACCAGTAGTACCCTGCTCTCAGAATTTTTCTCGCCATTGTGTGTCCATTGGCATGAGTGCCAAAGGATCCTTCATGAATTTCTTTCATCAGTATGTCTGCTTCTGGTCTGTCGACGCATCGAAGCAAGACCATGTCGAAATTTCTCTTATAGAGCGTGTCACCGCTCAGGAAGAAGTTTCCAGCCAATCTTCTGAGGGTTTTTCTATCTTTCCTGGATGTCCCAGGTGGGTACTCTTGTTTCTAAAGGAAGCATTTGATATCGTGATACCAAGGTTTGTCATCTATGACTGCTTCAATCACGAAGATGTAGGCGGGCCGTTCAAGGCGCATAACGTCAATCTTAGGTAGGTCATTCCATCGACCTACACTAATCATAGAAGAGAGAGTGGCTAATGCATCGGCCATGTGATTCTCACCACGAGGGATGTGATGAAACTCAACTCTGTTGAAGAAGGGCAACAACCTTCTTGCATAATCTTTGTAAGGAATCAATCCTGATTGGTATGTGTTCCAATCTCCTGTGATCTGATTGATAACCAAGGCTGAATCTCCGTATACGTCCAAGTTTTTGATCCTTAAATCAATCGCTTCTTCGAGACCCATAATACAAGCTTCGTATTCGGCCTCGTTGTTCGTACATTTGAACGTAAGTCTGGAAGTGAAAGGAATGTGGGTACCCTGAGGGGTAACAATGATTGCCCCAATTCCGTTTCCATAATGATTAACTGCTTTGTCAAAGATAAGTCCCCACTGGGAACCTGGTTCTGGCCCTTCACTGGGTAACGGTTCATCGCAATCTTTCATTTTTAGATACATGACATCTTCGTCTAGAAAGTCAAACCCGATTGATTCTTGATCGTCAATCGGTTGATGAGCCAAATGATCGGCTAAAATACTCCCCTTAACGGCTTTCTGAGCGTGGTACTCTATGTCATATTCTGATAATAACATCTGCCAACGAGCAATCCTTCCCGTGAGAGCAGGCTTTTCAAAGACGTACTTGATTAGATCCATCTAAGATACCAACCAAGTAGTATGGCGAATCATGTACTGGCGTACACGTTTGGCTGCCCAAGCCAAAGCGCAACAAGTTTTCTCAAGCATCGTGTACCGAGTTTCGCAGTCAGTGAATTTCTTGCTTAGATAGTAAATGGCAGACTCTTTCCTTTTGGTTTCGTCTTGTTGGCCAAGTACACATCCCATTGAGTCCTCTAGGACCGTGAGGTAAATGATTAGTGGTTTTCCTTCCACTGGAGGTGATAGAATCGGAAGATTCAACAGATATTCCTTGATACTGTCGAAGGCAGTTTGGCAGTCTTCTGACCAAACGCAATCCTGGTTCTTTTTCAGTAGTTTGAAAATCGGCGCGCATGTCGCGGTCATAAGGAATATGAATCTGGAGATGTAGTTCAAACGTCCCAGGAATCCTCTGACTTGTTTTTCAGTTTTCAGAGAAGGCATTTCTTGAATGGCCTTGACCTTGTCAGGATCAACCTCAATTCCTTTCTGGCTGACGAAGAACCCTAAGAGTTCCCCTGAACGGACACCGAACGTGCACTTGTTGGGATTCAAGCGGAGTTTGTACTTTTGCAAACGCTCGAACAATTTTGACAGGTGGGTCACATGCTCCTCTTCTGTCTTAGATTTTGCAATCATGTCATCGATATACACCTCGATTTCCTTGTGTATCATGTCATGAAACAGAGTAGTCATGGCCCTTTGATAGGTTGCCCCGACATTCTTTAAACCGAACGGCATTACCTTGTAACAAAAGGTACCCCAGGGGGTAATGAACGATGTTTTCTCCATGTCTTTCGGCGCCATTTTGATCTGGTTATAGCCCGAGAATCCATCCATGAAGGAGAAAACTTTAAACTTTGCTGTACTGTCAACCAGCATGTCAATGTGTGGTAAAGGAAAGTCGTCCTTTGGACTAGCCTTGTTTAGATCTCTGTAATCGACACACATTCTGACCTTTCCATCCTTTTTGGGAACGGGTACGATGTTGGCTAACCATTGAGGATATTCAGATGTAGCGAGGAAACCCGCGTCAATCTGTTTCTTTACCTCCTCTTTGATTTTGATGGCCATGTCCGGGTGAGTGCGTCTCAACCTTTGCTTTACTGGTGGACATTCCGATCTCAACGGTAAGTGATGTTCCACAATGCTGGTATCCAACCCTAGCATATCCTGATAGGACCAAGCGAATACATCGAGGAATTCTTTGAGAAGCTTTATCAAACCCTCTCTGGCAGTTGGACTGAGCAGTGCCCCAATCCTAATTTCTTTATTCTCTTTTTCCGAACCCAAGTTTACCGTTTCCAACGGCTCTTTGTGAGGTTCAATGGACCTTTCCTCTTGTCTGAGTAATCGGGAGATCTCTTCTGGAATTTCGTTGTCAACTTCTTCTTCAGCCCCAAATACCGGGAACTCAAAGTCGGTAGAAGTCATCAGATCGTATGTTTCAACGGGGTGTAAAACAAGCAATCTGCATGACGTGATGATTCATGTTTAGAAGAGATAGAGAAAATGCAAGTGTGTGCAGTGTTTTATTTTACTGCTTGTTTTTATTTTTATTATGGATTGTTTTTTTAGGATTACCATTTTCTGAAAAAGCAAAAAGAGAAAACAACAATTAATGCGGAAATTACAGAACGACGTTATTTTATTAATGAACAAGTCGAATCTTGAAACTACAGCCCTATAAAACAAAATCTGTCGCTTCGGGCAAAGCGAAGAGGGAAATTTACAGAAAGCGAGCCCTATCAAAACATCTGTTTCACCTGGGCAGGGTGAAAGGTTTAAAGATGGCAATTACTTTGACTGGTGAATGACCTTCGGAACATCGACGGCAACCCATTGGCGGCAAACTCCTCGGTGAATCACAAAGTCTGGCACCTTCCTTGATTTGTATTCAGAAATGACGCTGATTTCTGGTGGAGTAGGATCATTGGAATCTGACTCCCAGGAAGAATTGTCGTAGGAGAATTCCTCTGTTGTATTTTGCATAGCATTTGTGCTCTCAGCTGTATCTCCCCATCCAGTTGACTGGATATCTTCGAGCCTGATACGAGAGCTTTCGGGAGCGGTGTACTTGACCATATAGTCGTATTTTCCACTCGGTTGTCCCAAGGTGTCCCACACTTCTTTTGAACTGGAGGAGTCATCTCTCTCGATGACGTTGACCTCGGGAAAAGCATAGTTGATAAATTCAAGTCCTGCAAACGTTGCAAATTCATCGTCATGTTGAGTAGTTTGTGTATGACCTGAGTGTTGATCCCATGACATGGTGGGGACACAGGCATTCTGTTCAATGATGCTCAACTGAGTTTCATTACTCGGCTGACTTTCTGGCCCCAAGTTTCCTGGGTAAGGTTGCCACATTGGCAGACCATCCATCGGGCCATAGTAGTTGTAGTCAAAGTTGTCTTTCATCAGAGAGTCTTCCTCTAATGAATTTGGCGGAGCACGACATCCTTCCGGATCACAATCTCCATATATCATTTCGACATATGACCGTGGTATAAATCTCGGACTCTCTGTAGGAAAGCAAAATGGAGTTTGCATTTCGTTCTGAGACATATAACCGTCCTCGTTAAGGTAGGACTTCCATTTTTCCTCTGTGTCAGAGGGATCTTCCTCATTGATAGCATGGACTGCTTGAGTCACTGGTTGGAGGAAGCCTCCACTGTGGAAGAAGTTTTGAAGGGGATGAAGACTTTCATCGTTGGCAGCTATCCGGGTACAGGTTGTAGAAAAACCAAGACCCTTCTTTGTTTTATTGTCAATAGGAATGACAAGATGTCCCCATCCCGTTGTATCGGTACTCTCAACCGCTTTGATAGCATCTTTGTATGAGGAAATCGAGGTTCCTCCTTGGGATTAATTGTCCTTGCTCACCGACAGTGCTTGGAACTGAGTTCCAATAACCTCCTCGGGTTCTAGACCAGCAGATGATGACAAGTTGCTTACAAACAAGGTTTGTTCCCCATAAACCGTGACAAGTTGATCATTCTTGACGAACTTTAGCTTTTGGTGGAGGGTCGAAGTAACCGCTCCAGCCTGATGTATCCAAGGTCTTCCTAATAAACAACTGTACGTTGCCCGGATGTCCATGAGCTGGAAAGTGACTTGGAAAGTATGAGGACCAATAGTTATGGGAAGATCAACTTCGCCGATAACTGTTTTCTGGATCCGTCGAATGCTTTGGCGACGACCTCGCTAATTCTCATCGGAGGGCCTTTGAATGATAATTGCATCAAAGTAGACTTCGGCATAACATTCAGGGCTAACCCTGTGTCTACCAGTACGCTGGCTAAAGCATCGTCCTGGCAGTTAACTGTGATATTGAGCGCCATGTTATGACGGCGACCCTCTTCAGGTAATTCCTCATCACTAAATCCTAAATTATTATAGGAAGTGATGTTAGAGACAATACTATCGAATTGTCTGATTGTTACATCCTGTTCCACAAAGGCTTGCTCCAAGACTTTCTGTAGAGCCTCCCTGTGCGCTTCTGAACTGAGTAATAGTGATAATATCGAGATCTTTGAAGGAGTCTGTAAAAGTTGATCAACAATGTTGTATTCACTCCTTTGGATGAGCTTAAGCATCTCATCATTGTTTTTCGAAAGGTTGGGATTATTGGATTGACCGACTGATGGATCGGGAGCTTCTGTCTGAAGTTCCTTTTCCTTGTTAGGTTCTCCAACTCCTCGTTGAAGATTCGACCGCTCTGTGTTACACGATTGATGTCTGCAATATTCACAACGGAGGGTAATGGAATTTCCTTTCCATTTTCAACTATTGTTTCACCGTATTTGTAAGGGATCGCCTTAGCTGATTCATACGGTAATGGTCCCGGTAGATAGATGACTATGGGAACCTTCTAGTTTTTCTGACCATCATAAGTAATATCGATCCGTTCCCGGTTGGGAACTTTAGATTCGTCAAGTAGAGGGATGATGGCAAAAACATCCCTGGTCTGGTGATGACCAGAGATTGTGACAACATCCTCAACTTGATCGGCAAGGTAGTTTAGCGTCCAGTTGATGGGTTCAGAACCTGGATATGTATGAATCTCTCCATGATCCACCTGACCCTGAAGAGCTGCTCTCACAAGGTAACACCCTTGGTTGCTTTCCGAACAGACGCTACAACGGTCATAATTGTGTGGAGGCACCTGACCACGCCCACTTTGAATACAATGTAACCTTACTAGGTTAGCTTCCACAAATTGGACATCCTGACTCTGACGTCGAGTAGGATTCCTGTTATTGATACTAATCTGCTGAGTATCTTCATCCATATAAATTGGCATCCACCAGTGATTTAACAAGTGCTGAAGTGCCTCCTGGACAAGGGTACAACCTCAATCATTTTCGCAACCTGCTTTACAGCTGTGATAGTCGTGTGATATTAAGAATCCGAGTCGGACCTGCTCAGCATGTAACTCTACCAGGTTGGTATTCATCACGCGAATATCAAAGATCTGAACCATGTTGATCTGATAAGGGTTACTATCATGGTAGTCTTGGATCCAATCAAGATCCATCTGACGCTGGAGGGCCTCTTGTATGAAAGAGCATCCCTGTTTGTTTACTGAGCAAGTCAGACAGGAACTATAATCGTGTCGTGGCAGATTATGATATTGGCTTTGCCTTGAGTGCATCGCCACCAAGTTGACATTCATTGTACGGATATCGTGGTTCTGAATGATGTTAGAATTCGTGTAGACCATGTTAACTCCACAAACTCGGTGCTCTTGGATCCATCCGAGATCCATCTGTTCCTGTAGAGCTGCTTGCACCTCAGAACATCCCTGATTGTCTTTAGAGCAGATATCACACTGGTGATAGTTATGAGGTGGCACATGGCCATGTCCACTCTGTCTACAATGCATCTTGACCAGATTGGTCTTCAACAAGAGTACATAGTGAATATGATAGACATTGTTAGACTCTCCTTCTATCAAATTGACTGCAGCCTTCTCGTGTTGAGGCAGCGGGTTCGTAAGAACATTAGGATTCGTATCTTTGAAAGATAAGAGCCCGCTCCTAACAAGCTTTTGCACGTCGGATTTGAAATTGAGACAATTCTCTATATTATGCCCCGATCCTCCTTGATGATAAGGGCATGTTTGATCCACCTTAAACCAAAAAGGCGGATTTTCCGGTACAGTAAGAGGAGACTTAGTCTGGATGTGCCCCTTAGCCAGTAGTAATGGAAATAGTTCTGCATACAACATGGGTATAGGATCAAACCCTGATGGCCGTGTTGTACGGTTGTTGTTATATGGAGGACGAGCCTGTTGAAGAGGTTGTTGTGTCCTTTGTTGGTTAGGTTGGCTCTACGCAACCTGGGGTTGATACATAGGAATAGGCGCAGGGCCGATAGCAGGAGTTACAGCTGCTACTGGTTGATAACGTCGCCTTTGCTTTTCGAGAGAGATATTCCCAATATCTTGCTCTTTTTTCTTAGGGAGAGCACTACCGTATTTTTTAGTACCGCTCGTCGATCCAGTGTCTTTTACCAAACGTCCTTCTCGGACGGCTTCCTCAAGACGTACGCCCATGCCCACCATCTCGGTGAAATCACTGGGTGCACTGGCAACCATCCGGTCATAGTAAAATGAGCTTAAGGTCTTTAAGAAGATCTTTGTCATCTCTTTTTCCTCAAGAGGTGGACAAATTTGGGCGGAAATTTCACGCCACTTTTGAGCGTACTCCTTAAAGGTTTCCTTGTCCTTTTGCGACATCGATCTGAGTTGATCTCTATCGGGTGCCATGTCCAAATTGTATTTGTATTGTTGGACGAAGGCAGTGCCAAGATCTCTGAATGTGCTGATCGTGACACGGTTTAAACCCATGTACCATTTTAATGCGGCACCGGTTAAACTATCCTGGAAGTAGTGAATCAGTAGGTCCTGATTCTCCATTTGAGCTGACATCCGCCGAGTGTACATCACCAAGTGACTTTGAGGGCAAGAGTTACCCTTGTATTTTTCAAAGTCAGGCACTTGGAATTTGTGCGGAACTTTCACATTGGGGACCAGACAAAGGTCTGCGGCGTCCTTTCCAAAAAGATCCTGACTGCGAATGGCTTGCAGTTCCTTCTGCATTTCCAAGAACTGTTCCTGGAATTCCTCCATTCGGTCAAACATAGTTTCCTTTTTACCAGCAGGTATCTGTGGAATCTGTCCTTCCGGGACAGTGTGCACCACAGGGGGTGGTACCGTGACTACGGCAGTGAATCTTGGAGTTTCCCGAAGTTTGTAACCTTTAGGAGTCTTCAGTATGCCCCTGGCATCTTCGCTTTCCCGAAGTTTGTAACCTTCAGGCCCAGCGGCATCTGCTATGATTCCTTGATCTTTAGTGATCGGCGGAACATATCCTTCCGGGATATAGTTTGCAGGCATGCCCCAAGGACGATCTTTCGGTATTTGATACCTAGGATCATACTTCTCCACTATGGGCATTGAGGTGATCTCTGAGATCACAGTTCTTTGTAGCTGAGCTTCTGCCATGGCTTGCATGTCGTTACGAAGCTTTCTCATATCCTCTCTCAGAGCGTCGATCTCTCCCTTCAACTCTCTGTTTTCTTCCTCAAGATCATCCATCTTTTTCTGACGATTGGCCCGAGTATTATACGAATGAGACAATTTGACTCTAGAATCGAGACACAAACGTGAGATTCGTAGGTAAGGAGAATACGCGACGTGAGAATGATGAAATGCAATGATTATATTAATTGTTTTCTTTGGTTTAATCAAAATAAACTTCGACAATTAGATTGCAAATATCAAACTGTGGGGAAACCCCTTTTTATTGAAATTCAAAGGATTACAGAAATGGAAATACAATAGATTACAAGGTGCAGAAACAGAAACCTAAGCTAATGGGTCCCGAGTCCTCTCTAAAGAGAAACCGGGTGCTGATTCTGGTACTTTCCTTTTCTTTGACTGGGGCTCTTGGGCCGTTGTCGGGTTGTCATTCCTTTGCCAGGCGAAAGGAGCGAGCAAATTCCTTTGGTCATCTTGATTCTCTACAGCATGTTGCTCCAAAATTTCAATCAGAGCATCTTTCTCTTTCAGTAGTTGCTGTATTTTGATGCACTCTACGTTGAGGGTGCGGTACTTTTTCTTCCAAGACCTTCTCTCCTTTTGAACTTTGTTGAGAGTAACCTGGAGCTTTTTAGTTTCCATCATGAAATACATGACAGATTCCCTCGGCGGAAGAATTCCGTAATGAGGATAAGGCATTTTTAGCTTGAGAGCTCTAGTTTGTACCCAGTGGAGATAAGGCTCCACCGAGACACAGTCCAGTTTTCCCAGAGACTCTCGTCCTTTCTTATGAACATGCTTCCAAGCATGCACTATTTCCATCTTTAGTGCTCTGTCGTTTTCTCCTTCCTTGAAGAAAAGACCTTCCAGATGAGCGTTCCACGGAACATGCCTCATCGGGTATCCAAATTGACGAAGAACCAATACCGGATGGTAGTTGATTCCCCCTTTAGTTCCTATGAGGGGTACGTTGGGAAAGTTTCCACAATGATCAATGATCCTGATTCTATCATAGATCCTATTACACCAATCTATGTCAGAGTTGGTAAGAGACATGATCTTCTGCGACCAACGTAAGGCACTCTTGCAATCCCAAAAAGAAGTAGACTTGGGAAAATGGGAGATAAACCATTTGTAGAGCAAAGGTACACAACACGTGATCTCCCTTCCGCTGTACAAATTTCCTAAGTGTACAGAATGATACGCATCTGCGAGCAAAGTCGGCACAGGGTTTCCAATGAGAAAAACCTTAATAGCGTTGATATCGACGAAGTTATTAATGTTGGGAAACAAAAATAACCCGTAGGTGAGTAAAACAAAGATGCTTTCAAAAGCAGTCACGTTCCCTATACTAGCGAAGTACAGAGCTTTCTTTGTCAAGAACTGGGCTGGCAAACCTTGTATGCCACCCTTAGTAGTCATGTGAGTCCTGACCTCAGACTCGTCCAAATGAATTGCTCTTGCAATGGTCTGATCCTTTGAAATTTCTTCCAGTCCAGAAAATGGAGCTCGATCAGTGATGTGTAAATCAATCATATGAGAATACTCCTCCAGCGTTGGTGCTAGCTGGTAATCCGGGAATGTGAAACAGTGATAAACCGGATCGTAGAATTGGACGAGCGCGTCCATGATTCCCTCAATCACATGGACTCTTAGCAGAGGTAGCAGACCTCCATACTTGGCTCTGAAAGCCTCTTGGTTTGTGATCATTCTCGCTAACCTCCTCAAATCCTCTAGCTTTGGAACCTTGAAGGTGTAATTATGAGTTCTCCTTCTACCGAAATCCATTAGCGCAATCCTTTTCTCTGATATTTGCAATCACAGTCTTAGTTTAATTTGAAAAACAGAGAGACTAGAAGAGAAAATTTTTTTTTGAATGTTTTAATGTTTTTTAAATGAATGCATGAATGCAGCACACAAAAACATAGAAAAAACATGGGGTCAAAGGGTCGTTGTCATGAAGTCAATGCTCTACCCATCCCCAAAGGTTTATACTAGGGTGATTTTTGTACCTGTACTCATTATCATCAGCTCCTCCCAGGAAAGCAAAATAACAAGCGGATCGCCAGCGAGTTGTGGATCAATCTTAGAGTAAGTGCCATTCACCGAGAATAGATCACCAGCCTCAAATGAGGGTAGTATCGCATGACAACTATTTCCAATAACTTCTGCACTACGAAAGGGTTTGGCTCCTCAGCTTCTCAGACTTAACAATCGGCCCATTGTCTAGGTGAGAGAATGGGTTGCATTGGTCAGCCTCCACTGAGGTTGATGGTCGACCTTGTCGCCATCACTTATCTTAAGTGTATACTCGATCTTTCCACATACGGCATCACCCGTATTCCCATTAGCAGAAAAATAAACATGTATAGAAATTAGGAAAAGCAGTATATATATTTGTCCTAAACATCCTAAACCTTTAAAGCTATGAATCCTAAGTTCCTGACAGAAATGGGTTCCCCAGCGGAGGCCCCAATCTGTGGTATTCACACAAGAGATGAAAAGGAAGACCGTGCCTAGATCTAACTTTGAAAAGCCCCACGGTGGGCGCCATTTTTCTGTAGCGAGCAATTTTTGGACGTGGTTCTTAAGCACTGGTCGCTCTCTGCGGTTGAGTTTTAACTACAGGTCAATTCATTTTTTATCCTATTGTGAGCTGAATAAGGAAGGGAAATAGATGTCTCCAATTAACCCTGCTTTGCATACTGAGTTTAAATAGCGATCTGTTAGGTTACGGATGCGATGTGGTCGTGGGGCCTTTGTACTGGTTATTTGTATTTTCGCCAATACTGCTTTCTTTCTCTCTGGGATTTTCTAGCGGGGAACAAGGATTAGGATGTTAGGACTGATGCTTTTTGATAGATATGTGAGAGTATGGGATTTAGGGTTTTTGTTTAGTGTGCTCGCTAAGATCTTTTCTTTCGATCTTATGCCTACGTATTCCCGTTTACCGAAACAGGGAAATCAGAGCGTTCGTAGTTCCTCCTATTCTATGGGAGGAAATGGGTGTTTTGGTGTCTTGTTCAAAGCCCAAGACGTGAAGCGAAAGGTAGTTTGTATCTTGTTCAAAGCCCAAGATGTGAAGCTAAAAGGGTGTTGACTTTAGAGAGAATTTGTCATCTCTAAAGAGGGGGTTGTATGTCACAACTGTTTATAAAGGAGAATTACTTTAACCGGGATACGCGGATCCTAGCAATGCCATAATTTCCTAAGAAGGGGTTTTTTAACCTGAAGGAGAAGACTTTAACCCAGTGTAGAGCAATGCTATCTTTCCTTAGGAATTTCTCATGCTAAAAGATGGACAGTGGCATGGATGTAGATGATCCAGAGGCTTGCCGCTTACAACGATTAGATGAAGAGGAAGGAGTTGTTGATGTTTGTGTACTGTGAACGAGGCATAGCTTTGATGCTAAAAGGTTGATTGGATCAACCAGTGGTTTTCTTATACAAAGCCTAAGAGGAGGCTATTATGTGTCTCGTACAAAGCCCGAGAGAGAGGCTAAAAGGTTTTGACTCAACGAAGGAATCTTTTGGTATCTCGTATAAAGCCTGAGATGGAAGCTATTTGTGTCTCGTACAAAGCCCGAGAGAGAGGCTAAACTTTGTTTGACTCCGCTGGGGAGAATCCTTTGGTGTCTCGTATAAAGCCCGAGATGGAGGCTATTTGACTCAACAAGGGAGTTTGTGTATCTCGTACAAAGCCCGAGAGAGAGGCTAGAATTTGTTTGGCTCAATAAGAACCTTTTTGTATCTCGTATAAAGCCTGAGATGGAGGCGAAAGAGGTGATTGACTCAACGAGGGTGTCTCTTATGTGTCTCGTACAAAGCCCGAGAGAGAGGCTAAACGTTGTTTGACTCCGCTGGGGAGAATCATTTGTACAAAGCCCAAGAGGAGGCTATGGTGACTGTTTCAGTTGAGTGATAGGTCCAGTATACTGATTTTGAAAGAGAAAATCAGTTATTATATGAGCAATACTGTACTCAATGATTTGATTCGAGGATCCGGGTTATTCCTGTTCTTTAAGGAAGTGGGAAATCCGAAGGGTATTGAGACTATCCGAGTCTACGGGTTTTCTTCCTATTTAACGAAGGGGTCGCTTGAGAATATCTTTGAGACTCAAGGATATTGGACTGTCCGTGTCCAGAGTTTTATCTTTTGTATTATGCTTTGAGAAACAGTAGTAGACTCTTTGAAAGGACTGTTCTATGCAGATGACTAAGTTCTGTTCCTATACCTCTAGGAGGTCGTCGGGACAATTTGTACGAAGCCCAAGAGGAGGCTGGAAGCTTTTAAGAAGCCGATCGGTCCTTGTATGAAGCCCAAGAGGAGGCTATCATTCTCGGAGGAAGAATCATTATACGAAGCCTAAGAGGAGGCTGTAAATACTTCTAAGAAGCCGACGGGTCCTTGTACTAAGCCCAAGAGGAGGCGGGGTTGCTTTTAGGAAGCCTGTGGGTCCTTGTACAATGCCCAAGAGGAGGCCGATGCTTTTAAGAAACCCGTGGGTCCCCAAACCCTGAGAAATTCAAGGCAAGCTATTCACAAGGAATAGATCAAGTCAGGAAAGTTCGAGAATTTGGAAGAAACTCAAAGATGCCATTCACGGAGAATACATTCATATTTGGGAGTAGAGTTTCTTGACAATTCCTAATGAGGACAGCCGAAGAGAAGACTGTATCTGGTGATCCTATTTGGGGATCTAGGTGTCTATTTCTACGAATAAACGAAACGACGTCACCTAGTTTTAGACGTAGTTGCCGGGGAAACTCAAAATATCTATACTATTATTACACATTTGATATGAGTTTATGAAAGAAGACTTACAGCGAAATAGCCCCACAATACAATTATATGTATATGAAAGCAGTAAATGAAAGCAATAACCACTTACTCGGTTGTAGAGCTTCCATGCTGTTTGGTTAGTTGTTCAACAAAGACAAATTGAAAACAACAGTATATTTCAAAATCAAAGGAGAAAGTGCTTTGAAAAAGAAAGATTTGGGGCTTACAGTTCAAGGAGAGACCCAAGGTTTTATTAGTGAGCGCACTGTTTAAATTTATACAGAGGGACTTATACAAGTGACTGAGGCCCAAAAAGGTTTTCTGTACAAAGGGATGGGTCTTACACTCTCTCAAGAGGCCCAAAAAGTTTAAAGAAAAAGAGTGGGGCTTATAACACGAGGGTAGGCCCAGATGATTTTTCCGTTTGAAATGGCGATCGCGCCGAGGTTTTCTTTTAACGCAGAGGGACTTATACAATAAGTGAGGCCCAAAATGCTTTTGGTTAAAAGGGGATTGGGTCTTACACTCTATTAGAGGCCCAAAAGTTTTGAATGAGTCTTATAGCTCAAGGAGAGGCCCAAGGTTTGTTTTTCAAAAGGCGACGATCGCGCCGTTTATTTTTGATGGTATCGGGACTTATACAATACACTGAGGCCCAAAAATGGTTTGGTCAAAAAAGGATTGGGTCTTACATTCTATTAGAGGCCCAAAGAGTTTGAAAGAAAAGAAATGGGTCTTACTACTCAAGGGTAGGCCCAAAGTTATTTTTCAAAAAGACGACGATCGCGCCGTTTATTTTTTATGGTATCGGGACTTATACAATACTGAGGCCCAAAAATGATTTGGTCAAAAAAAGGATTGGGTCTTACACTCTATTAGAGGCCCAAAGAGTTTTGAAAATGACTTATGAGGGTTGAATTAATCCAAAAACCCTAATTTGTTTTCAAAAATGTATTTAATTGAATAAAAATTCAATTAAAATGATCAAAATTGTTTAACATATGGAAAAAAAATTGTGATCTTGGATTAAGGCTTCAACAATTAAGTATTGACCTACAAAATAATTAGAAAGCATTAAAAGTTGCAAAATCAAGGTGGAAAAAATATTTTAAATGTTAGAAACAATTAAAGCATTAATTCTTTGCAAAAATATCAATTATATAAAATAAATAATATTTTTGGGATTTTTTTGGGAAAATAAAATATTTAAACATTTTTGTGAATTATTAAAAAAAAGAATCAACTCAAAATCATTAAAACTCAGAGAGAAATTAATTTTTGAATCAATTAAACAAAAATCACAAAATTCAAATATTTGAATTTCTGAAAATGGCGCCAAGAACATGCCCAAGAACACGCGCGTTTTCAATTTTGCCCAGATTTGCATTTTCCATCCAATCTCACTGAATACTTAATCATATCATGCAATCCACATACCAATCAACTCGTTTCAACCTCACGATCATGTCTATAGCATTTAATTTCATTTAAATTAAACGTAAAACATGAAATCACGAAGAAACCTCAAGAACCCTAATTTCTGCATGAAGGCTAGGATTTTTGATACACGATTCAAACAAAGCAATTAATTGAGGGAAAACATTCCATGCATGATTATGAACATATGGCCAAATTATTGTGCAGCAAAAGTTGTGTGGATCATAGAGTTAGAAGAGCTCATGCTTACCACTTGCAGCTGGTGATCATGATTTGTGTAGGAGGTGTTACAGTTGTGTTGTGATGATCTGAACAGCTTCCCTAGGTGCTATGGAGTGTGTTTGAATGCTTGGACTTGATGGAAATTGGTTGGATCACTTCATGGCATCTCAACTGCACCTTGGTTAAAACCTTGAGCAATTGACTGGTGATTCTGAGAAATCAGTGTTCCAGTTGTTGATTAAGTGTTTGATCAGCTCATATGTGATGTATATGAGGTGTGTGAGTGATTGGTTTGATTGGAAAAGCTCTCAAACTCAAAACCCGATAGTTACCTTGCTAAGAAAGGCATTTTTGCCAAGAGACAGAGATTTTGAGAAAGGCAAGTGTTGTAGGCCTTTGGTGTACTTAAACTGAACACAATTGAGCTCTATTTATAGTAGAGCAAGTTTATTTTGGGATCCACATTGAATGGCAACTGCAGCAGGTGTTTGTTCAATGTTGGCCAATGGAAATGCAAGTCTCCTCTAGCCATTGACTAGAGGTTAGGGCACAGAGCTTTGGTTCCCTTGGTCTTGGATAAGTCTTGACTGATTTCAGATGAGAATGGCTCAGTCCATGCCACCTTGATGCTTCCATTGAATGCTTCAATTCAAATTTGGAGTCTTGTCCTTATTTTGGCCATTCTAGGTTCAACATGTTATTTCTTGTTCCATGGACTTTGGAGGCTTGGCTTAGTGATTGTCCCCTTTAGATTCAATCCTCAGAGGTGTCCAAGTGGATAGGAGCATTTGAATTTGGCTGATTTTGGAAAATCGAGCAAAATTGCAAATTCTGCCTTGCCTTGACAGATTTCAGCAAGGCAACTTGCCAATGTCATATCTCATGGTGTAAGTTGAATTTGGTAATGTTCTTGACCATTTTGGAAAGCCCTTGCATGACACAACAACTATTTGAACATGTTTGGTTTTGATCTATTTTGAATCCAAGTGAAAAATCCCCCTACATTTGGCAAAAAGTGAGGCAAAATCTGACTTAGTGAAATTTTCACCAAGTGTTGGAACAAAGTGTGATTTCTTGATTTTGATCACTCCATAACTCAAAATCCATGAGGAATTTGGACATAGATCAGTATGAAGATTTTGTAGAGGGTAATGTGATCTACAAATCAAGCTTTGAATGGGGCACAATGGCCTTGTGGTTTAGGAGTTATGGTTCTCCAAAGTTGGTGCATTAGTGGTACTTTTTCCCTAACTTAGAAATTTTTCTAAGTTTTATGGTTACCCCTTTTACAAGTTATCCCACTTTCTTTGATTTTTCTTGATGAATGATGATTCCAATCATACATTAACATCATTTTAGGGTTAAAAATCCATTTTGGTGAAAAATCTCAAAAAGTCAAAGTTGACTTTTGTGCACAGTTGACTTTTTATCAGATGAATTCCAAACTGTGCAATTCTTCAGGAAATCATGTCCTTGACCTAAATCAAACTTGATGGACATGTTCCATGGGTGTTATAGGGCATATTGATTCATGTCCTAGGGCTTGGGAGCATGTCCAGGTCAAAAGTCAAAGTTACAGTTGACTTTTCTCGCGAAACCCTAACTGTGGTGCAGATGAAATTGAGACTTGTTGCTCAAGCTTCTTGGATTAATCCATTGTTCCAAATGGATCAATTTAGTTCATTAGAGACTCTCAAATCATGTCTTGAGGTCCTGGCTTATGATTTGTCCCAAAAGACAACTTAGGGGTGAATTAGGTCAAGAAACCCTAATTCCTGATTTTTGATGAATGCATCCCCTGAGGCAAAATTGACTTGATTCTTGGGCCCATGAGGTTCCATGGAGTATATTTGGTTAGGTTTTGGACCATTGGCTTGTGCCCAGATGAAAAATTTCCATCTGGAGGCCCTGGTCGACCAAAACCCTAATTTGGTGACACTGTCGATCTTGAGACTTGATCCACCTAGAAGGGAGCAGCCTTGTGCTTAATCCTTGAAGTGGGAGTCCTTTTAATCCATTGTAGATTCTTGGGAGGTTAGACAAGTTGAATATCATGTCATTTCTTGATTGATCCTTTGTCTAAGAACTCTGAGAGGGCTTGAAACCCTAATTCTGATTGTAGTGAATGCTCAACAACCCTTGAGGAGATTGATGAGGCATGAAGGTACATCCATATTGTGATGATGATTTGCACAATGATGGGAATCTTAGAGGTCAAAATTTGGGGTATGACAAATGGCATCTCTTGAGTTTCTTCCAAATCCTGGAACTTTCCTGGAATGATCTCTTCTCGGTGAATTGCATTTCTTGAACTTCTCTTGGTTTGGGGACCCACAGGCTTCCTAAAAGCATCCCCGCCTCCTCTTGGGCATTGTTCAAGGACCATTCGGCTTCTTAGAAGTTCTCATGCCTTCTCTTGGGCTTAATACAAGGACCCTGACGACCTCTCAAAGGTATAAGACAGAACTTAGTCATCCTTTGCTAGAGCAGTCTTTCCAGCGTCAAAACTCCGACCATTTTAGGGTTGATACTCATCCCTTAATGCTCGTGCCTCCTCTTAGGCATGGCAAAAGATAAAACTCTAAACTTGGACAGTCTAAAGTTCTTGAGTCTCAAAGACATTCTCAAGTTCCTTTCAAACATAGGAAGAAACACCGATCACTCTGAAACCCAGTCTCTCTCATGAGAGTTCCCCACACTTGGACCCGCTTCAGGATCTCCATAATCCTCAGCAGTAAGACAACCTCCTCTTGGACTTTGTACAAATGATTCTCCCCAGCGGAGCTAACCTTTTTAGACTCTCTTGTTGGGTCAGTCAACTTTTAGCCTCCGTCTCGGGCTTCGTACGAGATAGAAAAACACTCTCTTGTTGAGTATAAAAGACTCTCTTGTTGAGTCAACTTTTACCCTCCATCTCGAGCTTAGTACGAGATAGAAAAACACTCTCTTGTTGAGTATAAAAGATTCTCTTATTGAGTCAACTTTTAGCCTCCGTCTTGGGCTTTGTACAAGACAGATAGTAAAACACTCTCTTACTGAGTATAAAAGACTCTCTTGTTGAGTCAAACCCTTTTTAGCCTCCGTCTTGGGCTTTGTACAAGACATATAAAACTCTCTCTTGTTGAGTATAAAAGACTCTCTTGTTGAGTCAATCTCCTCTTAGCCTCAATCTCGGGCTTCGTACGAGACCACAAATCACTCTCTTGTTGAGTATAAAAGACTCTCTTACTGAGTCAATCAACCTTCAGACTCTCTTGTTGAGTCAACCTTTTTAGCCTCCGTCTTGGGCTTTATACATGATAGATAAAAGTACTCTCTTGTTGAGTCAAACCCTTTCAGCCTCCATCTTGGGCTTTATAAAAGATACATTCTCCCCAACGGAGTCGAAATCCCTTTTAGCCTCAATCTTGGGCTTTGTACAAGACAGAAAGAACATTTTCCTCCGGAAAAGTCGGACTTCTAGCCTCCTCTTAGGCTTTGTATAAAGAAAACTCCGGTTGAGTCAATCAACCTTTTAGCATCAAATTTGTTCCATGCTCACAGTATACAAACATCAACAACTCCTCTTTAGAGATGACAAAGTCTCTCTCCCCCAAAACCCTTTAGCTTCACATCTTGGGCTTTGAACAATATACAAACCACCTTTAGCTTCATGTCTTGGGCTTTGAACAAGACACCAAAACAATCTCTTTCTTCCCATAGAATAGGAGGAACTACGATCGCTCTGATTTCCCTGTTTCGGGAATACGTAGGCATAAGATTGCAAAAATCTTAGCGAGCATACTAGTCAAAAACCCAAAATCCTGTACCTTTATACATCAATCGAAAAGCATCAGACCTAACACCTTACCAATAGCCTAGACACTGTTTTTAAGCAAATAACCCTAAAGAAGAACCCCCTCTATTTTGATAGCATCTGTAAACCAATAGTTTTGACTATTCAACCTCAGTTTGCAAGCAGGGTTAATTGGAGACATCTATTTCCCTTCCTTAATCAGCTTCACAGGATAAAAAATGAATCGAACTATAGTACCAAAGTGATAGTGATTCGAAACCACAAAAATCGCGCTACAGAAAAATGGCGACCATAGTGGGAGGCATTCTTTTTGGCCTCTTTTAGGGTGAAAACTTTAAATTCACCAAGTGTCACAGAAATGACGACTCTGCTAGGGAGTCATTGTCTGTATAGGATCATAAGACTAGAGGTCTAGGATGTTAGGACAAATATATATACTGCTTTTCCTAATTGATATCCGTGTTTATTTTTCTGCTAATGGGAATGCGTGTGATGCCGCATCTGGAAAGATTGAGTATACACCTAAGATAAGTGATGGCATTATACTGGTAATGTTACGGGGAGTGAATCCAATATAAGAGGTCCTGGTCGACCATCAAATCAGTGGAGATTCCCTTTGCGGATTTAATGCCTATACGAATCTGGTTGTTGAAAGTAGATTGTTCCATTGGGTTATCCGAGAAGCTGAGGATTTTAGTAGACTTAAACCATTTTGTAGTGTGGAAGCTATTGGAAATAGTTGTCACGCGATACTACCCTCATTTGAGATTACTCTAAAGATGAACCAGCTCGCTTGGTGATCCGCTTGCTGTCGTCATCCGATGAGGGATCAGTGATTTTGAGAACAGGTACAAAAAATCACCAGTATAAACCTTTGGGGATGGGTAGAGTCTTAACTTCATGACACCGACCCTTTGACCCCATGTTTTTCTATGTTTTTGTGTGCTGCATTCATGCATTCATTTCATAAAAAAAATATTAAAAAACAAAGAAAAATCTTCTCTTTTAGTCTCTCTTTTTCAAATTAAACTAAGACAATGATTGCAAATGTCAGATAAAGAGATTGTTAATGGATTTCGGTAGAAGGAAAACTCATAAGTATACCTTCAAGGTTCCAAAACTAGAGGATTTAAGAGGTCTGGCAAGGATGATAACCAACCCTGAGGCTTTCAGAGCTAAGTATAGAGGACTGCTGTCCTTGTTAAGGGTCCATGTAATTGAAGGAATCTTGTCCACACTAATCCAGTTCTACGATCCATTCTATCACTGTTTCATATTCCCAGATTATCAACTAGCACCAACACTGGAGGAGTACTCTCACCTGACTGATTTATATATCACTGACCAAGCTCCCTTTTCTGGACTGGAAGAAATTCCAAAGGATCAAACCATTGCAAGAGCAATCTATTTGGATGAGTCAGAAGTCAGGACTCACATGATCATTAAGGGTGGAATCCAGGGTTTTCCAGCCCAGTTCTTAATCAAGAGAGCTCCGTACTTTTCTAGTATAGGGAACGTGGCCGCTTTTGAAAGCATCTTTGTTTTGCTTACCTACTGGTTATTTTTGTTTCCCAACATTGATAACTTCGTTGATATCAACGCCATTAAGATTTTTCTGATTGGAAACCCTGTATTGACCTTGCTCGCAGATGCTTATCATTCTGTACACTTAAGGAATTTGTACAATGGAGGAATGATCACATTCTGTGTACCCCTGCTGTACAAATGGTTCACTTCCTATTTTCCAAAGTCTGCTGCATTTTGGGATCAAAAGAATACTTTATGTTGGTCGCAGAGAATCATGTCTCTTACCAACTCTGACATCGATTGGTACAATCAAATCTATGACGGGATCAGAATCATCGACCGCTGTGGAAATTTTCCAAATGTACCCCTTATAGGAACTAAGGGAGGAATCAACTATCATCCAGTTTTAGTTCGTCGTCAATTTGGATACTCGATGAGGCATGTCCCGCGTAATGCTCATCTGGAAGGTCTTTTCTTCAAGGAAGGAGAAAATGACAGAGCACTAAAGACAGAAATAGTGCATGCCTGGAAACACGTTCATAGGAAAGGGAGTCTCTAGGAAAACCAGACTGTGTCTCGGTGGAAACTTATCTCCGCTGGGTACAAACTAGAGCTCTCAAGCTGAGGATGTCTTACCCTCATCAGGAAGTTCTTCCGTTAAGGGACCCCGTCCTTTACTTTATGTCCGATACGGAAAAACTTCAGGTTACTCTCAACAAAGTTCAGTAGGAGAAGAGGTCTTGGAGGAACAAGTACCGTATTCTCAATGTGGAGTGTAAGAAAATACATCAACTATTGAAAGATAAAGATGCTCTGATCGAGATTTTAGAGCAACATGCTGTAGAAAATCAGGATGACCAGAGGAATTTGCTCGCTCCTTTCACTTGGCAAAGGAATGACGACCCGACAACGGCTCAAGAGCCCCGGTCAAAGAAAAGGAAAGTAACAGAACCAGCACCTGAGCTCGCTTCAGAGAGGACTCAGGACCCATAAGTTTAGATTTCCTTTTGTAGCACTATGTAAATTACTGTATTTCCATTCTGCAATCTTTGAATTCAATAAAATGGGGTTTCCCCACTATTTGATATTTGCAATCCAATTGTCGAAGTTTACTTTGAATAAACAAAAATAAAATATATACAATTAATATAGTCATTGCATATCATTCATAACACATTCTTCTTACCTACGAATCTCACGTTTGCGTCTCGATTCTAGAGTCAAACTGTCTCATTCATACAATACTCGGGCCAATCGACAGAAAAAGATGGATGATCTCGAAGAAGAGAACAGAAAGTTAAGGGAAGAGATTGACACTCTGAAAGAGGATGTGAGAAAGCTTCACAACGATATGCAAGCACTGGCAGAAGCTCAGATGCAACAACAAAGGACTGTGATCTCAGAGATCACATCAACGCCCATAGTGGAAAAGTATGATCCTAGGTACAAAATGCCGAAAGATCGTCCCTGGGGCATGCCTATTAACTATATCCCGGAAGGATATGTTCCGCCAATCACTGAAGATTAGGGAACCGCAGCAGGAGCCGCCGGGCCTGAAGGTTACAAACTTCGGGAAAGCGAAGATGCTCGGGGCGTGACAGTAACTCCTGAAGGTTACAAACTTCGAGAGAGGGAAGGACCTAGAGTCACTGCCATGATGACTATACCACCATCTGTGGTACACACTGTCCCGGAAGGACAAATCCCACCGATACCTTCTGGTGGAAACAAAAGTATGTTCGATAGAATGAATGAGTTCCAGGAATAGTTCTTGGAAATGCAGAAAGAACTACAAGCCCTTCGCGGTCAGGATCTATTTGGAAAAGATGCTGCAAATGTTTGTTTGGTCCCCAATGTGAAAGTTCCGCATAAATTCAAAGTGCCCGAATTTGAAAAGTACAGGGGTAACTCTTGCCCTCAAAGCCATTTCGTGATATAAGCTCGGAGGATGTCAACTCAGACAGAGAACAACCAGCTACTGATCCAATATTTTCAGGATAGTTTAACCGGTTCCGCACTCAAATGGTACATGGGTTTAAACCGCACTAAGATCAGCACTTTCAGAGATCTTGGCGCTGCCTTCGTTCAACAATATAAGTATAACCTAGACATGGCACCAGACAGAGATCAACTCAGAGCCATGTCGTAGAAGGACAAGGAAACCTTTAAGGAATATGCTCAGAGATGGCATGAAATCGCCGCCCAAATTTATCCGCCTCTTGAGGAAAAAGAGATGACAAAGATTTTCTTAAAGACCTTGAGCTCATTTTACTACGACAGAATGGTTGCTAGTACGCCCAATGACTTCACCGAGATGGTGGGCATGGGAGTTCGTCTTGAGGAAGTAGTCCGAGAAAGACGTTTAGTTAAAGACGTTGGATCATCAAGTAGTACAAAACGATACGGTAGTGCTCTCCCTAAGAAAAAAGAGCAGGATATTGGGAATATCTCTCTCGAAAAGCAGAGGCGATGGCACCAACCAGTAGTAGCCGTAACTCCTTCTATCAACCCTGCGCCTATTCCTACGTATCAACCTCAGGTTGCTCAGAGCCAACCGATTCAACAACAATTTCAGCAAAGGACACAACAACCTCTTCAGCAGGCTCGTCCTCCATATAACAACAATCATACGACACGACCTCCCGGGTTCGACCCTATACCAATGTTGTACGCAGAATTGTTTCCACTCTTAATGGTCAAGGGGCATGTCCAAACCAGATCTCCTCTTACAATACCGGAAAATCCGCCTTTTTGGTTCAAAGCAGATCAGACTTGCCCTTACCATCAAGGAGGACCGGGGCATAACAAAGAAAACTGTCTCAGTTTCAAATCCGATGTGCAAAAGCTTGTTAGGAGCGGGGTCTTATCCTTCAAGGATACGAATCCTAATGTTCTCACGAACCCGTTGCCTCAACACGAGAAAGCTGCGGTAAATTTGATAGAGGGAGAGTCTAACAACAGCTATCAAATTCATGATGTACTCTTATTAAGGGACAACTTGGTCAAGATACATTGTAGACAGAGTGGATACAGCCATGTGCCACCTCATAAATATCACCAGTGTGATATCTGCTCTAAAAACAATCAAGGATGTTCTGTGGTGCAATCAGCTCTACAGGAACAATTGGATCTCGGGTGGATCCGAGAGCATTGAGTTCGTGGAGTTAACATGACTTATACAAGTTCCAACATCATTAAGAACCACGACATATGTGCAATGAATGTTAACTTGGTGGAAATGCACTCAAGGCAAAGCCAACATCATAATCTGCCACGACATGATTACAATTCCTGTCTGACTTGCTCGGTAAATAAATAGGGATGCTCTTTCGTACAAGAGGCCCTCCAGCGTCAGATAGATCTTGGATGGATTCAGGATTACCGCGATGGAAATCAGTATCAAGTGAATATGATTCAAATCTTCGATACTCGTTTGATGAATACCAACTTGGTGGAGTTACACACTACACAAGTCCAGCTCGGTTTCCTGACTTCGAATAATTATCAGAACTGTAAAGTATGTCTTGAGAGTAACCAAGGGTGCACTCTTGTTCAAAGAACTTTACAACACTTGTTAAACCACTGGTGGCTTCCGATCTATAAGAATGAAGACACGCAACAAATCAGTGTGACAAACGGAAACCCTACTAGGCATCAAAGTCAGGATGTCCGATCTATGGAAATAGACATGGTAAGGTTACACTGCATTCAAAATGGACGTGGGCAGGTGCCACCGCATAACTACGAGCGCTGTAGAGTCTGCTCGGAAAATAATCAAGGATGTGACCTCGTGCGAGCAGCACTTCAAAGTCAGTTGGCTCCCAGGGAGATTCAACCTTGTCCAAGTTCTGGATCAATCTGTTGGACGCCAGACTATTTCCCTGATCAGATTAAGGATGTTTACGTGATCTCTGATCGCGAAGGGACCAAAGATGTTTGTACCATTATCTCTCTACTTGACGAATCGAAGGTTCTTAACCAGGAATTGATTGAAGTTACTTACGACAGTCAAAAAAATCAGAAGGCTCCTGTAATTATCTATCTACCGGGACCGTTACCGTATGAATCAACTAAGGCGATCCCTTACAAATACGATGCAACAACAATTGAGAATGGAAAGGAAATTCCATTACCCTCCGTCGTGAATATTGCAGACATCAGTCGAGTAACACGGAGCGGTCGAATCTTCAACAAAGGAGTTGGAGAACCTAACAGAGAAAAGGAACCTCACAGAGAAGTTCCTAATCCACCAGTCGGTCAATCCAGTGATCCCAACCTTTCAAAGATCGATGATGAGATGCTGAAGCTCATCCAGAGGAGTGAATACAACATTGTTGATCAGGTGTTACAAACTCCTTCAAAGATCTCAGTGTTATCGCTTTTGCTCAGTTCCGAAGCCCACAGAGAGGCTCTACAGAAATTCATAAAACAAGCCTTTATGGAACAGGATGTGTCAATACGACAGTTTGACAGTATCGTCTCTAACATCACTTTCTGCAACAACTTGGGGTTTAGCGATGAGGAATTTCCAGAAGAAGGCAAAAGCCACAACATGGCGCTCAATATCACAGTCAACTGCCAGGACGATGCTTTAGCCAGCGTACTGGTAGACACCAGATCGGCTCTTAACGTCATGCCGAAGTTCACTCTAATGCGACTATCATTAAAAGGATCTCCGATGAGAGGCAGTGAGGTCGTCGTCAAAGCATTTTACGGGTCCATAAAAATAGTTATCGGCGAAGTCGACCTTCCCATAACTATCGGTCCTCACACTTTCCTAGTCACTTTCCAGGTCATGGACATCTGGGCAACATACAGTTGCTTATTAGGAAGACCTTGGATACACCAGGTTGGGGCAGTCACTTCGACACTTCACCAGAAGCTGAAGTTCGTCAAGAATGACCAACTCGTCACGGTCTGTGGAGAACAAGCCTTGATCGTGAGTAACCTTTCATTGTCCACTTGTGTAGAACCCGAGGAGGTTATTGGAACTCAGTTCCAAGCCCTTTCGGTGAGAAATGAGAATTAATCAGAAAAAGGAACATCGATTTCCTTATACAAAGATGCTCTCAAAGTAATCGAGAGTAATAATGCCAAGGGATGGGGACAGCTTGTCATTCCTACTGATAATAAAACAAAGAAGGGTCTTGGTTTTTCTGCAACCTGTACCTAGAAAGCTGCTAACGATGAAAGTCTTCATCCCATTCAGAACTTCTTCCATAGTAGAGGTTTCCTTCACCCAGTGTCTCAAGAAGTACATACCATCAACGAGGGAGATTCCTCCGATACAGATGAGGAATGTGTAGCGCGAATTTTTACGTCGTTGCGAAACACTATCGCTTTGGGGTACTACAGTTCGATTCATTTTTTATCCTATTGAAGCTGATGAAGGAAGGGAAATAGGTGTCTCCAATTAACCCTGCTTGCCAACTGAGTCTAAACAGATGACTGTTGGTTTACAGATGCTATTAAGATTGTGGGTCTCTCTTAGGTTATTTTGTTAAAAAATAGTGTCTAGGCTATTGGTAAGATGTTAGGACTGATGCTTTTTGATTGATGTATGAAGGTACGAGATTTTGGGTTTTTGATTAGAATGCTCACTAAGATTTTTCCAATCTTATGCCTACGTATTCCCGTTTAACGAAACAGGGAAATCAGAGCGATCGTAGTTCCTCCTATTCTATGGGAGGAAAAAAAAGGTTGTTTTGGTGTCTTGTTCAAAGCCCAAGACGTGAAGCTAAATGGTTTGTATCATGTTCAAAGCCCAAGATGTGAAGCTGAAGGGTCTATTTGTATCTTGTTCGAAGCCCAAGATGTGAAGCAGAAGGGTTTTGACTTTAGAGAGAATTTGTCATCTCTAAAGGGGGTCTGTTTGTCACAACTGTTGGGTGACTGATTATAAAGGAGAATTACTTTAACTGGGATATGTGAATCCAGCAATGCCATAATTTCCTTTATAGGGGATTTTTAACCTGAAGGAGAAAACTTTAACTCAGTGTAGAGCAATGCCATCTTTCCTTAGGAATTTCTCATGCTAAAAGAGGGACAGTGGCGTGGATGTAAATAATCCAGAGGCTTGCCGCTTACAACAATTAGATGAAGGAAAAGGTGCTGTTGATGTTTGTATACTGTGAACGAGGCACAGATTTTGATGCTAACAGGTTGATTGGCTCAACCGGGGTTTTCTTATACAAAGCCTAAGAGGAGGCTATTGACCCAACAAGAGGGTGTTTTTATGTGTCTCGTACAAAGCCCGAGGGAGAGGCTAAAAGGGGTTGACTCAACAAGAGAGTGCTAACAAGTGACTGACTCAACAAGAGAGTGCTTTTATATGTGTCTTGTACGAAGCCTAAGACGGATGCTAAAAGGGTTTGACTCCACATGAGCGTCTTTTATACTCAACAAGAGAGTGGTTTTGTATCACGTACGAAGCTCGAGATGGAGGCTAAAGGGTTTGGCTCAACAAGAGAGTCTTTTATACTCAACAAGAGAGCGAGTTTGTATCTCGTACGAAGCCCGAGATGGAGGCTGAGAGGGAAGTGACTCAACAAGAGAGTCTTTTGTACTCAACAAGAGAGTGATTTTGTATCTCGTACGAAGCCCGAGATGGAGGCTAAACATGTTTGACTCAACAAGAGAGTCTTTTATACTCAACAAGAGAGTGTTTTAGTATCTCGTACGAAGCCCGAGATGGAGGCTAAACAGGTTTGACTCAACAAGAAAGTCTTTTATACTCAACAAGAGAGTGTGAAAAGGTTAGCTCCGTTGGGGAAAATCATTGTACAAAGCCCAAGAGGAGGCTATTGTGCTGGTGTCTGTTTCAGTTTAGTGACAGGTCCAATATGTTGGATAAAAGAGAAAATCAGTTCTTATGAAGGGAACGATTAAAGGTATTGTTGTGCTTTGGGATTGATTAGAGGATCGGGGTTATTTCCTGTTCTTTAAGAAAATGGGAAATCCAAAGGGTATTGAGACTGTCCAAGTCTACTGGTGTTTTGAGAAATCGATTCTCAGGTAGCGAATGATCTTTGTATGATGCCCAAGAGAAGGCTGGTATGTTAAGGGATAAGGGTCAACCCATTAACAGGTCTGACACTTGACTCAGAAAGACAGCTCTAGTAAATTGATAACTAGGTTCTATTCCTATACCTGTAGAGGTCTCTGGGTCCTTGTACTAAGTCCAAGAGAAGGCATGAGAGCTTTTAAGAAGCTGAAGGGTCCTTGTACAACGCCCAAGAGGAGGTGGGGATGCTTTTAAGAAGCCTGTGGGTCCCCAAACCCCGAGAAGTTCAAGACATGCCATTCACCGAGAATAGATCAAGCCAGGAAAGTTCGAGAATTTGGAAGAAACTCAAGAGATGTCATTCACAGAGAAAAGATCATCTCTGGGGAGTTAGAGTTTCTTTGACAATTTCTAAGGGTGTCAGTCTGAGAAAGGGTTCACAGAGAATGCTGCCTTTCACGTCTCCATATTATTTAACCCCAAGAGGAGGGAAGACTGTGTCAGGTAATCCTATGGGGATCTAGTTTTGTTTGTATTTAAGAGTGACCAACAGGGCTTTACCTAGTGCTAGACGTAGTTGCCGGGGAAAACTCTAAATAACTATACTAGTATTACACAGTTGATATTTGACAAGTATATAAAAGTTTGTGAAAGAAGACTTACAGTGAGCAGCCCCACAATAAAGTTATATATATATATATGAAAGCGGATAAAGAAAGCGGGTAAACACTTACTCGGTTGTAGAGCTTCCATGTTGTTTGGTTAGTTTGTTCAACAAAGAAAGCTTTGATAACAATATTATATTCAAAATCAAAGGAGAAAGTGCATTGAAAAGATTGTTGGGGCTTACAGCTCAAGGAGACGCCCAAGGTTTTATCAGTGATTGCACTGTTGTTTTGTACAGGGACTTATACAAGTGACTGAGGCCCAAAAAGGTTTTCTGTACAAAGGGATGGGACTTACACTCTCTCAAGAGGCCCAAAGAGTTTAAGGAAAAGAAATGGGGCTTATAACACGACCAGATGATTTTTATTTTTGAACTGGCGATCGCGCCGAGGTTTCTTTAACATACTGGGTCTTATACAATGCATTGAGGCCCAAAAATTTTGGTAAAAAAAGGGGTTGGGTCTTACACTCTATTAGAGGCCCAATGATTTATTTTTGTACAAGTGCTGGGGCTTACAGCTCAAGGAGAGGCCCAGATGATTTTGCTAAAAACGACGACGATCGCGCCGTTGTTTTTGAAAATACAGTGGGATTTATACAATGACTGAGGCCCAAAAAGTGGTGTATTTACAAAGGGGTTGGGTCTTACACTCTAATAGAGGCCCAAAGTGTTTGAAAAAGTTTGATGAGGGTTGAATTAATAAAAAACCCTAATTTGTTTTCAAAATGTATTTTAATTGAATAAAAATTCAATCAAAATGATCAAAATTGTTAAACATGTGTGGAAACAAATTGTGATCTTGGATTAATGTTTCAAAAATCATGTTTCTATCCACAAAATGGTTGGAAATCACTAAAATTTGAAAAATCAAGAGGGAGAAAATATTTTAAATGTCAAAAACAATTAAAATATTAATTCTTTACAAAAATATCAAGTATATGAAATAATTAATATTTTTGGGATTTTTTGGGAAAATAAAATATTTTAACATTTTTGTGAATTATTAAAAAAAGATTCAACTCAAAATCATTAAAATTCAGAGAGAAATTAATTTTTTAATCAATTAAATAAAATCACAAAATTCAAATATTTGAATTTTCAAAAAGGGCGCCAAGAACATGGCAAGAACACGCGCCACCCTCTGTTTCTGCAGATTTGCGTTTTCTATCCAATCTCACTGAATACTTGATGATAACATGCAATCTACATATCAATCTACTCGTTTTCACCTAACGATCATGTCTATGGTATTTAATTTCATTTATTTTAAGCATGGAATAAGAAATCAAAGAGAAACCTCAAGAACCCTAAAACTTCCATGAAGGCTCAGAAATTCCATACACGATTCAAACAAAGCAATTGATTGAGGGTAAATACTCTATGCATGATTATGAACATATGGCCAAATTATTGTGCAGCAAAAAATGCATAGATCATAGACTTAGAAGAGCTCATGCTTACCTCTTGCAGTTGGTGATCGTGTTTTGTGTTAGAGGTGTTACAGCTTGGTTCCAAGGATATGGACACCTTCCCTAGGTGCTATGGAGTGTGTCTGGGTGCTTGGAGTGGATTGAAACGAGCTGGAACTTAATTTGGCACCTCAACTGCAAATCTGTCAAAGGCTTGTGTAGATGGCTGGTGATTTTGAGAATCTGGTGTTCCAGATGTTATGTGAGTGTTTGTATCACCTCTATATGATGTTTATGAGGTGTGTGTGTGATTGGTTTGGTTGGAATAGCTCTCAAACTCAAAACCCGATAGTGACTTGCTTTGGAAGGCAATTTTGGAGGTAAGGAAGAGATTTTGAGGAAAGCATCTGTTTGATGGCTTTGGTGTACTCAAACTGAACACAATTGAGCTCTATTTATAGTAGAGCAAGTTTGTTTTGCAAGGAATAGTGAACAGCAACTGCTGCATAGGTTTGGCCAATGTTATTCAATGAGAATCCAAGTCTCCTCTAGCCATTGACTAGAGGTTAGGGCACAGGCTGCTGGTTCCCTTGGTCTTGGATAAGTCTTGACTAAATTCAGTTGGAAATGGCTCAGTCCATGCCACCTTGGTGCATCCATTGAATGCTCCAAAACAAAATTGGAGTCTTGTCCCCTCTTTAGGGATTTCTAGGTTTGGCATGCTATTTTTAGTTCCAAGGACTTGGGAGCCTTGGGATCAGAGTTGGTTCCTCCTTGGTCTCCCCTTGAGGTGTTCAGATGGATAAGTGTGTTTGTCATTTGCACAAATTTGGCAAATCGAGGAAAATGCACAAATCTTCCTTGCTTTGACAATTTTCAGCAAGGTATATTGCCATTGTCATAACTCATGGCTCAAGTTGAGTTTGGTGAAGTTCTTGGTCATTTTGGAAAGCCCTCATATGATACAACAACTGTTTGATCATAATTGGTTTTGATACTTTTTGTATCCAAGTGAAAAATGCCCTTACATTTTGAAAAAAGTAAGACAGATTCTGACTTAGTGAAAATTTCACTAAGTGTTGGAAAAAAGTGACTTTTCACTTTTTGTGATTTTGATCATTCCATAACTTAAAATCCATGAGGAATTGGAATGAGTTATGTTTGAAGCTTTTGTAGAGGGTCATGAGAGCTACAAATCCAGCTTTGAATGGGGAAAAATGGCCTTGTGGTTTAGGAGTTATGATTCTCCAAAGTTGGTACCCTAGCCACTTTGTTCCATAACTTAGAAAATTTCTAAGTTTTTATGGTTATCCCTTTTACAAGTTATCCCACTTTTCTTGATTTTTCTTGATGAATGATGATTCTAATCACACATTAACATCATTTTAGGGTTAAGGAACCATAATTGTGAAAAATATTAAAAAGTCAAAGTTGACTTTTGTGCATAGTTGACTTTTTGTCAGATGAATTCCAGACTGTGCGATCCTCTATGAAATCAAGTCCTTGACCTAAATCAAACTTGATGGATTGATTTCATAGGTGTTATAAGGTGTATTGAATCATGTCCTAGGGTTTGGGAGCATGTCCTGGTCAAAAGTCAAAGGTGCGGTTGACTTTTTCATCAAAACCCTAATTGTGGTTCAGATGAAACTGAAACTTGGTGATCAAGCTTCTTGGATCAATCCATTATTGCAAATGGATCAATGTAGTTTATTAGAGACCCTCAAATCCTCTCTTGAGGTCTTGTCTCATGATTTGTCTCAAAAGTCAACTTAGGGATGAATTAGGTCAAGAAACCCTAATTCCTGATTTTTAGTGAATGCATCCCCTGAGGCCAAATTGACTTGATGATTGGGTTCATGAGATCCCATGGAGTATTTCAAGTTATGCTTTGAAGCATTGGCTCATTCCCAGAGGAAAATTTCCATCTAGAGGCCCTGGTCGATCAAACCCTAATTTGGTGACACTGGCGATCTTGAGGCTTTATCCACCTGGAATGCTGCAACATTGTGCTTGATTCTTGCTGTGGGAGTCCTCTTGATCCATTGTGGATGTTTGAGAGGTTATACAAGTTGAAGATCATGTCAATTCCTTGATTGATCCTTTGTCTAAGGCTCAAAGAGGGCCTGAAACCCTAAGTTTGATTGTAGTGAATGCTCACCCATCTTTGGGGAGACTGATGAGGCATAATGGTACATCCATATTATGATGAGGATTTGCCCAATGATGGGAAATCTTAGTGGTCAAAATTTGGGGTATGACAGATGCCCCTATTTAATCTTCTTGGACCCGAAGGTGTGAATGGCGAAGGTATTCGGGCATTCGAGGTGCAAGAGGATTAAATATCAGAATACCCAAAATTTTGATGGTGATTATGAATGGCTCTTTGCTCATCCATCTTCTTTTGCTAAGCAATAATGCTTAGAAAAGGTAAACTTCCCCTCGATCCTGGTCTTTGTACCAAGGAACTGGTCTCAGTTTCTGAAATAAACTTCCCCTCGATCCTAGTTTCCTGCCAAGGAACTGGTTTAAGTTTCTGATGTAAACTTCCCCTCGATCCTGGTTTCCTACCAAGGAACTGGTCTAAGTTTCTGATATAAACTTCCCCTCGATCCTGGTTTCCTACCAAGGAACTGGTCTCAGTTTCTGAAATAAACTTCCCCTCGATCCTGGTTTCCTACCAAGGAACTGGTCTAAGTTTTTGATGTAAACTTCCCCTCGATCCTGGTTTCCTACCAAGGAACTGGTCTAAGTTTCTGATGTAAACTTCCCCTCGATCCTGGTTTCCTACCAAGGAACTGGTCTCAATTTCTTTTGTCAATAAACTTTATTGACAAGGGACGCTATGTGTAGCAGTTTTCCTCAAACTTCTCGCCGAAATTTCCTGGGGAGATGCCATTTGATGGAAAAAGATTTGATGTCAGACTTGCTGGGGACCCCATTTGTCTGAGTTGTAGAGGTGTACAAACTTCTCTGTCGGAGACGCCATTTGTTGATTCTACTGGAGAAAACGAGTCTCTTGAGAGACTGCTTTCGGCCTGGGGATACTACATCGTACTTTTCTTCTAGATCTTCTCAGAGAAAAGCCATACAATATACCCCAATTTTGAGGTGCTGATGACTTCATTAACATTGACTTTCTAGAGAGAAAAATCAATGTGTTGCTGAGAGTCTGTAGTTTGAGAGGCTTTCTCTTGGGTATTTTCCTTAATCCGGGAAAGCGAAGACATCATCTTCAATAGCGAAGAGTGACGTTTGTCGAAAGTTTCTCTGGTTTCCTCAGAGGTTCAAGTTATCAAAGTGGTCAAGGACCGTCTCTAATCCAGAGATAAACGGGAGAGAGATTACTTAGATGATTCACTTCCTGATGAGGAAAGATCTGACAACTCGATTGAGAGGACTTTTATCACTAGGGGATAAGATCGATTGGAGTGATAGTGATGTGATATGAATATGCATGTAAAATAATAATGCATGATGCATGTATGTATATGTTGAAAAAACTGACACGATATACAGACTAGTTGATGAACACGACTCGATACTCGGCCATAGTGGGAGATAAAAAGTATTGCTGGTTCAAGATAGCAATTATGCCTTGCTTAGGAGAAGTAGTCCCTGTGGGGGAACAACCGTTGGTTGGGCTTAGGAGATGAGAACTCGGCCGAAGATGTCAGATGGAGTATTCACATCTGACATAACTGATCCTTCGTTCAGGCGCACTGGTTTAGAAGGAGTACTTTGATTCTGCACTTTGAAGCTCAACCATCTTTGGATAAGCGATTGATGTTTTTTTGATGTTCAACAGTCAAAAGAAATTGCCATCTTTATTTTAAAAGCAGAAAAGTTTGACAAGTAAATTCGTTTTGTTTCGTTTCAAGAATCGGTAATCATATTAAAATGTCGTTCTGTAAAGCTAAAACAAATAAGAATTGCAAACAAAAGCACAAGGGCTCAAATTTTATTGATAGGATGGAAATCAGCCAAACGCGTGATTCCATAGAGTATTTACAAAGTTTAGAAAATGGTAATTTAAGGGAAAAAGGGCTACATTGAAACATAACGACCATTATCCTTCTACCAACTTTGAATTCGGGATATCCTGAGCTTTTGTCGAAGATGACCTTGACTAGAGTTTTCTTTCGATGGATGGTGTAACTGCTGCTGAGGGATTTGCCCCTGTTGGACGTAGTTACTTGCCATTATCCCTAACTTTTGTCTGGATTGTACTTTGAGATTTCCAATCCACCGGGATGATTTTTTTTATTTATGTCTCTAATTTTTGCCTGGACCGCCCTTTCGGGTTTTCAATCCACCGAGACGTTTTTTTTTAGTTTAGGCGAAGTATTTCTTGACTACGTCAACATTTGTGGGGTAGGAAAACTCTTCTCCATCCATGTTTGCAAGTCTCAAGGCACTGCCTGAGAAAGCTTTCTTGACCACATAGGGGCCGTCATAATTCGGAGTCCATTTTCCCCGAGAGTCAGTGAGAAAGGATTGTATCTTTTTTAGCACAAGGTCTCCTTTCCTGAAGATGCGAGGTCGAACCTTTTTGTCAAACGCCCTCTTCATTCTCTGTTGATACAACTGACTGTGGCATAGTGCCGTTATTCGTTTTTCTTCGATCAGATTCAGTTCATCGTGTCTGCTTTGACACCACTCAGCTTTTGTTAGCTTAGCTTCCATCATTACCCAGATTGATGGGATCTCTACTTCTATGGGAAGCACTGCCTCCATGCCATATACTAGAGAGAAAGGGGTTGCCCTGTTGAAGTGCGGACAGATGTGTGATAACCGTGAAGAGCATAGGGTAGCATCTCATGCCAATCTTTGTAGGTTACAACCATCTTCTGAACAATCTTCTTGATGTTCTTGTTAGCCGCTTCTACCGCTCCATTCATCTTAGGTCGGTAGGGAGATGAGTTATGGTGTTCGATCTTGAACTCTGCGCACAACTCTTTCATCATCTTATTATTCAAGTTAGATCCATTGTCCGTAATGATCTGGCTAGGAACACCATAACGGCACATGAGATTGTTTTTGATAAGGCGGACTACCACTTTTCGGGTTACATTAGCGTGTGACGCTGCTTCGACCCACTTGGTGAAGTAGTCAATGGCTACCAGGATGAACCGATGTCCGTTCGAAGCCTTAGGTTCGATCATGCCTATCATGTCGATTCCCCATATGGAAAAAGGCCATGGTGAAGAGAGAACTTTGAGATGTGTTGGCGGTACATGGATTTTGTCTGAGTATATCTGACACTTGTGACACTTCCTCATGTACTTGTAGCAGTCGGATTCCATGGTCAACCAGTAGTACCCTGCTCTTAGAATTTTTCTCGCCGTTGCGTGTCCGTTGGTATGAGTGCCAAAGGATCCTTCGTGAATTTCTTTTATCAGCATGTTTGCTTCTGGTCTGTCTACGCATCGGAGCAAGACCATGTCAAAGTTCCTCTTATAGAGTGTATCACTGCTCAGGAAGAAGATGCCTGCCAGCCTTCTGAGGGTCTTTCTGTCCTTTCTGGATGCCCCAGGTGGGTACTCTTGTTTCTGAAGGAAGCATTTGATATCGTGATACCAAGGTTTGTTGTCTATGACTGCTTCAATCGTGAATATGTAAGCGGCCCGTTCAAGGCGTATTATGTCGATCTTAGATAAGTCGTTCCATTGACCTACACTAATCATGGAAGAGAGAGTGGCTAATGCATCAGCCATGTGATTCTCCTCACGTGGGATATGATGAAACTCGATTCTGTTGAAGAAAGGTAACAACCTTCTTGCATAATCTTTATAAGGAATTAATCCATATTGGTATGTGTTCCAATCTCCTTTGATCTGATTGACGACCAAAGTTGAGTCGCCATATACATCCAAGTTCTTAATCCTCAAATCAATCGCTTCTTCGAGACCCATAACAAGCTTCGTATTCGGCCTCGTTGTTTGTGCACTTGAAAGTAAGTCTGGCAGTGAAAGGAATGTGAGTACCCTGAGGTGTTATGATGATTGCCCCAATTCTGTTTTCGTAATGATTGACAGCTCCGTCAAAGATTAGTCCCCATTGGGAACTTGGTTTTGGCCCTTCACTGGGTAGTGGTTCATCGTAGTCTTTCATTTTTAGATACATGACATCTTCGTCTGAGAATTCAAACCCGATTGATTCCTGATCATCAATCGGTTAATGAGCCAAATTATCAGCTAAAATACTTCCCTTAACGGCTTTTTGAGCATGGTATTCGATGTCATATTCTGATAACAACATTTGCCAACGGGCAATCCTTCCCATGAGAGCAAGTTTTTCAAAGACGTACTTGATTGGATCCATTTCAGAGATTAACCATGTAGTGTGATGAATCATGTACTGGCGAAGACGTTTGGCTGCCCAAGCCAAAGAGCAACAAGTTTTCTCAAGCATAGTGTACCGAGTCTCGCAGTCGGTGAATTTCTTGCTCAAATAGTATATGGCAGACTCTTTTCTTTTTGTTTCGTCTTGTTGACCAATCACACAACCCATTGAGTCCTCTAGGACTGTGAGGTAGATGATCAGTGGTCTTCCTTCCACTGGAGGTGATAGAATCGGCGGATTCCACAGGTATTCCTTGATACCGTCGAAGGCGGTTTGGCAATCTTTTGTCCAAACGCAGTCCTGATTCTTTTTTAGTAATTTGAAAATTGGCGCACATGTCGCGGTCATGAGGAATATGAATCTGGAGATGTAGTTCAAACGTCCCAGGAATCCTCTGACTTGTTTTTTATTTTTCGGAGAAGGCATTTCTTGAATGGCCTTGACCTTGTCAGGATCAACCTCAATTCCTTTTTGGCTGACGATGAACCCTAAAAGTTTCCCTGAACGGACACCGAAGGTGCACTTGTTGGGATTCAAGCATAGTTTGTACTTTCTCAACCGCTCGAATAGTTTTGACAGGTGGGTCACATGCTCCTCTTCTGTCTTAGATTTGGAAATCATGTCATCGACATATACCTCGATTTCCTTGTGTATCATGTCATGAAACAGAGTAGTCATGACCCTTTGATTGGTTGCCCCAGCGTTCTTCAAACCGAACGACATTACCTTGTAACAAAAGGTACCCAATGGGGTAATGAAAGAAGTTTTCTCCATGTCTTTCGGCGCCATTTTTATCTGATTATAGCCTGAGAATCCATCCATGAAGGAGAAAACTTTGAACTTTGTTGTACTGTCAACCAGCATGTCAATGTGTGGTAAAGGAAAGTCGTCCTTTGGACTAGCCTTGTTTAGATCTCTGTAATCGACACACATTCTGACTTTTCCGTCCTTTTTTGGAACGGGTACGATGTTGGCTAACCATTGAGGATATTCTGACGTGGCGAGGAAACCCGCGTCAATATGTTTTTGTACCTCCTCTTTGATTTTGACGACCATGTCCGGGTGAGTCCGTCTCAACCTCTATTTTACTGGTGGACATTCTGACCTTAACGGTAGATGATGTTCCACGATGCTGGTATCCAACCCTGGCATATCCTGATAGGACCAAGCGAACACATCGGGAAATTCTCTAAGAAGCTTTGTCAAACTCTCTTTGGCAGTTGGACTGAGCAGTGCCCTAATCCTGATTTCTTTTCTCTCTTTTTCCGAACCCATGTTGATCGTTTCCAACGGCACTTTGTGAGGTTTAATGAACCTTTCCTCTTGTCGGAGTAATCGGGAGATCTCTTCTGGAATTTCGTTGTCAACTTCTTCTTCAGCCCCAAATACCGGGGACTCAAAGTTGGGAGAAGGCATCAGATCGTATGTTTCAACGGGGTTTAAAACAAGCAATCTGCATGACGTGATGATTGTTTTTTAGAAGAGATAGAGAGAATGCAAGTGTGTGCAGTGTATTTTTTTTTTTTGAAAAACTGCTTGTTCATTTTGAATTATTTTTCAGGATTACCATTTTTTGAGAAAAGCGAAAAGAGAAAACATCAATTAATGTGGAGATCACAAAACGACGTTATTTTATTTATGAACAAGTCGATTCTTAAAACTACAGCCCTATAAAACAAAACTCTATCGCTTTGGGCGAAGCGAAGAGGAAAATTTACAGAAAGTGAGCCCTATCAAAACATCTGTTTCACCTGGGCAGGGTGAAAGGTTAAAGATGGAAATTACTTTGACTTATGAACAATCGTCGGAACATCGACATCAACCCATTGGCGGTGAACTCCTCGGTGAATCACAAAGTCTGGTACTTTCCTTGATTTGTCTTCAGAAATAACGCTGATTTCTGGCGGAGCAGGATCATTGGAATCTGTCTCCCAGGCAGAGTTGTCGTAGGAGGATTCCTCAGTTGTATTTTGCATAGTATTTGTGCTCTCAGGCAAATCTCCCCATCCAGTAGGCTGGATGTCTTCAAACCTGATACGAGAGCTTTTGGGAGCGGTGTATTTGACCATGAAGTCAAATTTTCTACTTGGTTGTCCTAAGGTGTCCCACTCTTCTTTGGAACTGGAGGAGTCATCTCTCTCGATGACGTTGACCTCGGGAAAAGCATAGTTGATGAATTCTAGTCTGGCAAACTTTGTGAATTCATCGTCGTGCTGGATAGGTTCTGAATACCCTGAGTGTTGATCCCATGACATGGTGGGGACGTAGGTATTCTTTTCAATGACGCTCAGCTGATTTTCATTGTTCGACTGATTTTCTCGCCCCAATTCTCCTGGGTACGGCTGCCAGATAGGCAGGCCATCCATTGCGCCATAATAGTCGTGGTCAAAGTTGTCCTTCATCAGAGTGTCCTCCTCTAATGAGTTTGGTAGAGCACGACATCCTTCCGGATCACAATCTCCGTATCTCATTTCGACATCTGACCTCGGTATAAATCTCGGACTCTGTGCGGGATAGCAAAAGGGCATAAACACCTCTTCCTGAGACAGATAACCATCCTCATTGAGATAGGACTTCCAATCCTCATCCGTATCGGAGGGATCTCCCTCGTTGATGGTATGGACTTTTTGAGGCACTGGGTGAAGGAAACCTCCACTGTGGAAGAAGTCCTGAATGGGATGAAGACTTTCATCGTTAGCAGCTGTCTGGGTGCAGGTTGCAGAAAAACCAAGACCCTTCTTTGTTTTGTTATCGGTAGGAATGACAAGTTATCCCCATCCTTTTGCGTTGTTACTCTCGATCACTTCGAGAGCATCTCAGTATGAGGAAATTGAGGTTCCTTTCTCTGATTGATTCTTATTGCGCATCGAAAGTGCTTGGAACTGAGTCCCAACAACCTCCTCGGGTTCTATACAAGTAGATAATGACAAGTTACTCACGAGCAAGGCTTGTTCTCCACAGACCGTGACGAGTTGATCGTTCTTGACGAACTTCAGTTTCTGGTGCAGCGATGAAGTGACTGCCCAGCCTAGTGTATCCAAGGTCTTCCTAATAAATAGTTGTACGCTGCCCGGACGTCCATGACCTGGAAAGTGTGAGGACCAATAGTTATGGGAAGGTCGACTTCGCCGATAACTGCTTTTCGAGATCCATCAAAGGCTTTGACGATGACCTCACTGCTCCATGTTACTCGACTGATGTCTGCAATATTCATGAAGGAGGGTAATGGAATTTCCTTTCCATTCTCAATTATGGTTGCACCGTATTTGTAAGGGGTCGCCTTAGCTGATTCAGACGGTAACGGTCCCGGTAGATAGATAACTACATGAGCCTTCTGATTTTTCTGACTGTCGTAAGTAACTTCAATCAGTTCCTGGCTAAGAACCTTTGATTCATCCAGTAGAGGGATGATGGTACAAACATACTTGTTTTGTTGATGATCAGAGATTATGACAACGTCTCTGATTTAATCAGTGAAGTAGTCTGGCGTCCAGTTGATTGGCTCGGGACTCGGACACGAGTGAATCTCTTTACGATCCAACTGACCTTGAAGGGCTGCCCGCACAAGGTAGCATCCTTGGTTATTCTCTAAGCAGACTCTACATCGTTCATAGTTGTGTGGTGGCACCTGGCCACGTCCGCTTTGAATGCAGTGTAACCTCACTAGGTCTATTTCCATAGATCGAACATCCTGACTTTGACGCCGAGTAGGGTTTCCATTAAGCACATTGATTTGTTGTGTGTCTTCATCCAGATAGATTGGAAGCCCCCAGTGGTTTAACAAGTGTTGTAAAGTTCTCTGAATGAGAGCCCACCCTTGGTTACTCTCACAACATCCTTTACAGTTCTGATAATCATGTGAAGTGAGAAAACCGAGTTGGACCTGCCTGGCATGTAACTCCACCAAGCTGGTATTCATCAGACGAATATCAAAGATTTTAATCATGTTAATCTGATAAGGATTTCTATCATGGTAGTCCTGGATCCATCCAAGATCCATCTGACGCTGGAGGGCCTCTTATACAAAAGAGCATCCCTGTTTGTTTACCGAGCAAGTCAGACAGGAATTATAATTGTGTCGCGGCAAATTATGATATTGGCTTTGTCTTGAGTGCATCGCCACCAAGTTGTCATTCATTGTACGGACGTCGTGGTTCTGAATGATGTTGGAATTCGTATAGGTCATGTTAACCCCCCGAACTCGGTGTTCTTGGATCCATCCGAGATCCAATTGTTCCTGTAGAGCTGATTGCACCACAGAACATCCTTGATTGTTTTTAGAGCAGATATCACACTGGTGATAATTATGAGGTGGCACATGGCCATATCCGCTCTGTCTACAATGCATCTTGACCAAGTTGGCCCTTAATAAGAGTACATCATGAATTTGATAGATGTTGTTAGACTCTCCTTCTATCAAATTAATTGCAGCTTTCTCATGTTAAGGCAGCAGGTTCGTGAGAACATTCGGATTCATATCTTTGAAAGATAAGACCCCGCTCCTAACAAGCTTTTGTACATCGGATTTGAAACTGAGACAGTTTTCTATGTTATGCCCTGGTCCTCCTTGATGGTAAGGACAAGTCTGATCCACTTTGAACCAAAAAGACGGATTTTCTGGTACTGTAAGAGGAGACTTGGTTTGGACGTGCCCCTTGACCAGTAGTAATGGAAGTAGTTCCACGTACAACATGGGTATAGGGTCAAACCCTGGTGGTCGCGTTGTACGGTTGTTGTTGTATTAAGGACGAGCCTGCTGAAGAGACTGTTGTGCCCTTTGCTGAAGTTATTGTTGATTAGGTTGACTCAGAGCAACCTGAGGTTGATACGTAGGAACAGGCGTGGGATTGATAGCAGGAGTTACAGCTGCTACTGGTTGATATCGTCGCCTTTGCTTTCCGAGAGAGATATTCCCGATATCCTGCTTTTTTTCTTAGGGAGAGCACTACCGTATCGTTTTGTACTACTCGATGATCCAGTGTCTTTAACCAAACGTCCTTCCCGGACTGCTTCCTCAAGACGAACTCCCATGCCCACCATCTCGGTGAAGTCACTGGGCGCACTAGCGACCATTCTGTCGTAGTAAAATGAGCTCAAGGTTTTTAAGAAGATCTTTATCATCTCCTTTTCCTCCAGAGGTGGAGAAATCTAAGTGGCGATTTCATGCCATCTCTGAGCGTACTCCTTAAAGGTTTCCTTGTCCTTTTGTGACATTGATCTAAGTTGATCTCTGTCCGGTGCCATGTCCAAATTGTATTTATATTGTTGAACGTAAGCAGCGCCAAGATCTCTGAACGTGCCGATCGTAGCGCGGTTTAAACCCATGTACCATTTGAGTGCGGCACCGATTAAACTATCCTGAAAGTAGTGAATCAGTAGTTCCTGGTTCTTTGTCTGAGTTGACATTCGCCGAGCGTACATCACTAAATGGCTTTGAGGGCAAGAGTTACCCTTGTACTTTTCAAAGTCGGGAACTTAGAACTTGTGTGGAACTTTCACATTGGGGACCAGGCAGAGGTCTGCGGCATCCTTTCCAAATAGATCCTGACCGCGAAGGGCCTGCAGTTCTTTCTGCATCTCCAGGAATTGTTCCGGGAATTCATTCATTCTGTCGATCATGCTGTCGTTTCCATCATAGGGTATCTGTGGAATCTGTCCTTCCGGGACAGTGTGTACCACGGGTGGTGGTATAGTCATTATGGCCGAGACTCTCAGTGCCTCCCGAAGTTTGTAACCTTCAGGAGTTGCTGTCATGCCCCTGGCATCTTCGCTTTCCTGAAGTTTGTAACCTTCAGGCCCAGCGGTTCCTGCTGCAGCTCCATGATCCTCAGCGATCGGCGGAATATACCCTTCCAGGATATAGTTAATAGGCATGATCCAGGGACGATCTTTCGGAATTTTGTACCTAGGATCATACTTCTCCACTACGGGCGTTGATGTGATTTCTGAGATCAGAGTACTTTGTTGTTGCATCTGAGCTTCTGCTAGAGCTTGCATGTCGTTATGAAGCTTTCTCAGATCCTCTTTCAGAGTGTCGATCTCTTCTCTCAACTCTCTGTTCTCTTCCTCGAGATCATCCATATTTTTCTGACGATTGGTCCGAGTATTGTACGAATGAGACAGTTTGACTCTAGAATCGAGACGCAAACGTGAGATTCGTAGGTAAGAAGAATGCATTTATGAGAATGATGAATGCAATGATTATTAATTATTTTTGTTTATTCAAAGTAAACTTCGACAATTGGATTGCAAATATCAAACAGTGGGGAAACCCCGTTTTATTAAATTCAAAGGATTGCGGAAATGGAAATACAGTAGATTACAAAGTGCTGAAAAAGGAAATCTAAACTAATGGATCCTGAGTCCTCTCTGAAGAGAGCTCAGGTGCTGGTTCTGGCGCTTTCCTTTTCTTTGACTGGGGCTCTAGGGCCGTTGTCGGGTTGTCATTCCTTTGCCAAGTGAAAGGAGCGAGCAAATTCCTTTGGTCATCCTGATTTTCTACAGCATGTTGCTCTAAAATCTCAATCGGAGCATCCTTTTCTTTTAACAGATGCTGTATTTTCTTACACTCAACATTGAGAATACGGTACTTGTTCCTCCAAGACCTCTTCTCCTGCTGAACTTTTCTGAGAGTGACCTGAAGTTTTTCCGTCTCAGACATGAAATAAAGGGAAAAGTCCCTTAATGGAAGAACTTCCTGACGAGGGTAAGGCATCCTCAGCTTGAGAGCTCTAGTTTGTACCCAGTGGAGATAAGGCTCCACCGAGACACAGTCTAGTTTTCTTAGAGACTCTCGTCATTTCCTATGAACGTGTTTCCAAGCATGCATTATTTCTGTCTTTAGTGCCCTGTCATTTTCTCCTTCCTTGAAGAAAAGACCTTCCAGATGAGTGTTACGCGGGACATGCCTCATCGGGTATCCAAATTGACGACGAACTAACACTGGATGATAGTTTATTCCCCCATTAGTTCCTATAAGGGGTACATTTGGGAAATTTCCACAACAGTCAATGATCCTGATCCCGTCGTAGATTCGATTGTACCAATCGATGTCAGAGTTGGTAAGAGACATGATTCTCTGCGACCAACGTAAAGTATTTTTTTGATCCCAAAATGCAGCAAACTTGGGCAAATGGGAAGTGAACCATTTGTATAGCAGGGGTACACAACACGTGATCATTCCTCCGCTGTATAAATTCATTAAGTGTACCGAATGATACGCATCTGCGAGTAAGGTTGGTACAGGGTTTTCGATCAGGAAAATCTTAATGGCATTGACATCAACGAAGTTATCAATGTTGGGAAACAAAAATAACCCGTAGTTGAGCAAAACAAATATGCTCTCGAAACCGGCCACGTTCCCTATACTCGCAAAATATAGGGCTTTCTTTATCAAGAACTGGGCTGGCAAACCCTGGATGCCACCCTTAGTGGTCATGTGAGTCCTGACTTCTGACTCGTCCAAATAAATTGCTCTTGCAATGGTCTGATCCTTTGGAATTTCTTCCAGTCCAGAAAAGGGAGCTTGATCAGTAATATGTAAATCAGTCAGGTGAGAATACTCCTCCAGCGTTGGTACAAGCTGAAAATTCGGGAATGTGAAACAGTGATAGACCGGATCGTAGAACTGGATTAGTGTGGACAGGATTCCTTCGATTACATGGACCCTTAATAGAGACAGCAGTCCTCCATACTTGGCTCTGAAAGCCTCGTGGTTGGTGATCATTCTCGCCAAACCTCTTAAATCCTCTAACTTTGGAACCTTGAAGGTGTACTTATGAGTTTTCCTTTTACCAAAATCCATTAGCGCAATCTCCTTTCTCTGATATTTGCAATCATTGTCTTAGTTTAATTTGATAAAGAGAGACTAGAAGAGAAGATTTTCTTTGTTTTAATGTTTTTTAAATGAATGCATGAATGCAGCACACAAAAACATAGAAAAAACATGGGGTCAAAGGGTCGGTGTCATGAAGTCAAGGCTCAACCCCCCCCCCCCCCCCCCAAAGGTTTATACTGGTGATTTTTTGTACCTGTCCGCAAAATCATTGACCCCTCTAGGATAACAACATCAAGTGGATCGCCAGCAAACTGATGTATCCTAGAGTGATCTCAGATGAGGGTAGTATCGCGTGAGAACTATTTTCGATAGCTTCCGCACTTCAAAATGGCTTAAGTCTACTAAAAACCTCAGCTTCTCAGATAACCCAGTCGACCACACTACTTTCAACAACCGAAGTCGTATAGGCAATGTATCTGCAAAGGGAGTCTCCACTGAGTTTGATGGCCGATCGGGGGCTCTTAACTGGAATTCACTCCCAATAAGATTACCCGCATTGCCATCACCTATCTTAGGTGTATACTCAATCTTTCCACATGCGGCATCACACACATTCCCATTAGCAGAAAAATAAACACAAATATCAATTAGGAAAAGCAGTATATATATTTGTCTTAATCATCCTAGACCTCTAGTCTTATGATCCTATACAGACAATGACTCCCCAGCAGAGTTTGTCATTTCTGTGACATGAATTTAGGGTTTCATCCCTTGGGAAAGCAAGAAAGAATGCCTCCCACTGTGGTCGCCACTCTGCTGTGGCACTTTTTAAGGTTTCTACCTAAGAGATGGGAAGAGAACAAGATCTCTATGATCCCCAGTGGAGTCGTCATTTTTCTGTAGCGCGAATTTTTGCGTGGTTGCGAAACACTATCGCTTTGGGGTACTACAGTTCGATTCATTTTTTATCCTATTGAAGCTGATGAAGGAAGGGAAATAGATGTCTCTAATTAACCCTGCTTGCAAACTGAGTTTAAACAGATGACTGTTGGTTTACAGATGCTATAAAGATTGGGGGTCTCTCTTAGGTTATTTTTTTAAGAAACAGTGTCTAGGCTATTGGTAAGATGTTAGGACTGATGCTTTTCGATTGATGTATGAAGGTACGGGATTTTGGATTTTTGATTAGTATGCTCGCTAAAATTTTTCCAATCTTATGCCTACGTATTCCCGTTTAACAAAATAGGGAAATCAGAGCGATCGTAGTTCCTCCTATTCTATGGGAGGAAAAAAAAGTTGTTTAAGTGTCTTGTTCAAAGCCTAAGACGTGAAGCTAAACGGTTTGTATCTTGTTCAAAGCCCAAGATGTGAAGCTGAAGGGTCTATTTGTATCTTGTTCGAAGCCCAAGATGTGAAGCTGAAGGGTTTTGACTTTAGAGAGAATTTGTCATCTCTAAAGGGGGTCTGTTTGTCACAAATGTTGGGTGACGGATTATAAAGGAGAATTACTTTAACTAGGATATGTGAATCCAGCAATGCCATAATTTCCTTTATAGGGGATTTTTAACCTGAAGGAGAAAACTTTAACTCAGTGTAGAGCAATGCCATCTTTACTTAGGAATTTCTCATGCTAAAAGAGGGACAGTGGCGTGGATGTAAATAATCCAGAGGCTTGCCGCTTACAGCAATTAGATGAAGGAAAAGGAGTTGTTGATGTTTGTATATTGTGAACGAGGCACAGATTTTGATGTTAACAGGTTGATTGGCTCAACCGGGGTTTTCTTATACAAAGCCTATGAGGAGGCTATTGACCCAACAAGAGGGTGTTTTTATGTGTCTCGTATGAAGCCCGAGGGAGAGGCTAAAAGGGGTTGACTCAACAAGAGAGTGCTAACAAGTGACTGACTCAACAAGAGAGTGCTTTTATATGTGCCTTGTACGAAGCCCAAGACGGAGGCTAAAAGGGTTTGACTCCACATGAGGGTCTTTTATACTCAACAAGAGAGTGGTTTTGTATCTCGTACGAAGCCCGAGATGGAGGCTAAAGGGTTTTACTCAACAAGAGAGTCTTTTATACTCAACAAGAGAGCGATTTTGTATCTCGTACGAAGCCCGAGATGGAGGCTGAGAGGGAAGTGACTCAACAAGAGAGTCTTTTATACTCAACAAGAGAGTGATTTTGTATCTCGTACGAAGCCCGAGATGGAGGCTAAACAGGTTTGACTCAACAAGAGAGTCTTTTATACTCAACAAGAGAGTGTTTTAGTATCTCGTACGAAGCCCGAGATAGAGGCTAAACAGGTTTGACTTAACAAGAGAGTCTTTTATACTCAACAAGAGAGTGTGAAAAGGTTAGCTCCGCTGGAGAGAATCATTGTACAAAGCCCAAGAGGAGGTTATTGTGCTGGTAACTGTTTCAGTTTAGTGACAGGTCCAGTATATTGGATAAAAGAGAAAATTAGTTCTTATGAAGGGAACGATTAAAGGTATTGTTGTGCTTTGGGATTGATTAGAGGATCGGGGTTATTTCCTGTTCTTTAAGGAAATGGGAAATCCAAAGGGTATTGAGACTCTCCAAGTCAACTGGTGTTTTGAGAAATCGATTCTCAGGTAGTGAATGATCTTTGTATGATGCCCAAGAGAAGGCTGGTATGTTAAGGGATGAGGGTCAACCCATTAACAGGTCTGACACTTGACTAAGAAAGACAGCTCTAGCAAATTGGTGACTAGGTTCTGTTCCTATACCTGTAGAGGTCTCTGGGTCTTTGTACTAAGCCCAAGAGAAGGCATGAGAGCTTTTAAGAAGCCGAAGAGTCCTTGTACAATGCCCAAGAGGAGGCGGGGATGCTTTTAAGAAGCCTGTGGGTCCCCAAACCCCGAGAAGTTCAAGACATGCCATTCACCGAGAATTTGGAAGAAAGTCAAGAGATGCCATTCACAGAGAAAAGATCATCTCTGGGGAGTTAGAGTTTCTTTGACAATTTCTAAGGGTGACAGTCTGAGAAAGGGTTCACAAAGAATGCTGCCTTTCACGTCTCCATATTGTTTAACCCGAAGAGGAGGGAAGATTGTGTCTGGTAATCCTATGGGGATCTAGTTTTGTTTGTATTTAAGAGTGACCAACAGGGCTTTACCTAAGGCTAGACGTAGTTGCCGGGGAAAACTCTAAATAACTATACTAGTATTACACAGTTGATATTTGACAAGTATATGAAAGTTTGTGAAAGAAGACTTACAGTGAGTAGCCCCACAATACAGTTATATATATATATGAAAGCGGATAAAGAACGTGGGTAAACACTTACTCGGTTGTAGGGCTTCCATGTTGTTTAGTTAGTTTGTTCAACAAAGAAAGCTTTGATAACAATATTATATTCAAAATCAAAGGAGAAAGTGCTTTGAAAAGATTGTTGAGGCTTACAGCTCAAGGAGAGACCCAAGGTTTTATCAGTGATTGCACTGTTGTTTTGTACAGGGACTTATACAAGTGACTGAGGCCCAAAAAGGTTTTCTGTACAAAGGGATGGGTCTTACACTCTCTCAAGAGGCCCAAAGAGTTTAAGGAAAAGAAATGGGGCTTATAACACGAGGGTAGGCCCAGATGATTTTGATTTTTGAACTGGCAATCCCGCCGAGGTTTCTTTAACATACTGGGTCTTATACAATGCATTGAGGCCCAAAAAGTTTTGGTTAAAAAGGGGGGTCGGGTCTTACACTCTATTAGAGGCCCAATGATTTATTTTTGTACAAGTGGTAGGGCTTACAGCTCAAGGAGAGGCCCAGATGATTTTGCTAAAAAAGGCGACAATCGCGTCGTTGTTTTTGAAAATACAGTGGAACTTATACAATGACTGAGGCCCAAAAAGTGGTGTATTTACAAAGGGGTTGGGTCTTACACTCTAATAGAGGCCCAAATTGTTTGAAAAAGTTTGATGAGGGTTGAATTAATCAAAAACCCTAATTTGTTTTCAAAATGTATTTTAATTGAATAAAAATTCAATCAAAATGATCAAAATTGTTAAACATGTGTGGAAACAAATTGTGATCTTGGATTAATGTTTCAAAAATCATGTTTCTATCCACAAAATGGTTGGAAATCACTAAAATTTGAAAAATCAAGAGGGAGGAAATATTTTAAATGTCAAAAAACAATTAAAATATTAATTCTTTACAAAAATATCAAGTATATGAAATAAATAATATTTTTGGGAATTTTTGGGAAAATAAAATATTTTAACATTTTTGTGAATTATTAAAAAAAGAATCAACTCATAATCATTAAAATTCAGAGAGAAATTAATTTTTGAATCAATTAAATAAAATTACAAAATTCAAATATTTGAATTTTCAAAAAGGGCGCCAAGAACATGGCAAGAACACGCGCCACCCTCTGTTTATGTAGATTTGCGTTTTCTATCCAATCTCACTGAATACTTGTTGATAACATGCAATCTACATATCAATCTACTCATTTTCACCTCACGATCATGTCTATGGTCTTTAATTTCATTTATTTTAAGCATGGAATAAGAAATCAAAGAGAAGCCTCAGGAACCCTAAAACTTGCATGAAGGCTCAGAAATTCCATACACGATTCAAATTATTGTGCAGCAAAAAAGGCATGGATCATAGAGTTAGAAGAGCTCATGCTTACCTCTTGCAGCTAGTGATCGTGTTTTGTGTTAGAGGTGTTACAACTTGGTTCCAAGGATATGGATAGCTTCCCTACGTGCTTTAGAGTGTGTCTGGGTGCTTGGAGTGGATTGAATCGAGCTGGAACTTGATTTGGCACCTCAACTGCAAATCTGTCAAAGGCTTGTGCAGATGGCTGGTGATTTTGAGAATCTGGTGTTCCGGATGTTATGTGAGTGTTTGGATCACCTCTATATGATGTTTATGAGGTGTGTGTGTGATTGGTTTGGTTGGAATAGCTCTCAAACTCAAAACCCGATAGTGACTTGCTTTGGAAGGCAATTTTGGAGTGAAGGAAGAGATTTTGAGGAAAGCATCTGTTTGATGGCTTTGGTGTACTCAAACTGAACACAATTGAGCTCTATTTATAGTAGAGCAAGTTTGTTTTGCAAGGAATAGTGAATGGCAACTGCTGCATAGGTTTGGCCAATGTTGATCAATGAGAATCCAAGTCTCCTCTAGCCATTGACTAGAGGTTAGGGCACAGGCTGCTGGTTCCCTTGGTCTTGGATAAGTCTTGACTGAATTCAGTTGGAAATGGCTCAGTCTATGCCACCGTGGCGCATCCATTGAATGCTCCAAAACAAAATTGGAGTCTTGTCCCCTCTTTAGGGATTTATAGGTTTGGCATGCTATTTTTAGTTCCAAGGACTTGGGAGGCTTGGGATCAGAGTTGGTTCCTCCTTGGTCTCCCCTTGAGGTGTTCAGATGGATAAGTGTGTTTGTCATTTGCACAAATTTGGCAAATCGAGAAAATGCACAAATCTGCCTTGCTTTGACAATTTTCAGCAAGGCATATTGCCATTGTCATATCTCATGGCTCAAGTTGAGTTTGGTGAAATCTTGGTCATGTTGGAAAGCCCTCATATGATACAACAACTGTTTGATCATAATTGGTTTTGATACTTTTTGGATCCAAGTGAAAAATGCCCTTACATTTTGGAAAAAGTAAGACAGATTCTGACTTAGTGAAAATTTCACTCAGTGTTGGAAAAAAGTGACATTTTCACTTTTTGTGATTTTGATCAATCCATAACTTAAAATCCATGAGGAATTGGAATGATTTATGTTTGAAGCTTTTGTAGAGGGTCATGAGAGCTACAAATCCAACTTTGAATGGGGAAAAATGGCCTTGTGGCTTAGGAGTTATGATTCTCCAAAGTTGGTACCCTAGCCACTTTGTTCCATAACTTAGAAAATTTCTAAGTTTTTATGGTTACCCCTTTTACAAGTTATCCCACTTTTCTTGAATTTTCTTGATGAATGATGATTCCAATCACACATTAACATCATTTTAGGGTTAAGGAACCATAATTGTGAAAAATCTCAAAAAGTCAAAGTTGACTTTTGTGCACAGTTGACTTTTTGTCAGATGAATTCCAGACTGTGCGATCCTCTATGAAATCAAGTCCTTGACCTAAATCAAACTTGATGGATTGATTTCATAGGTGTTATAGGGTGTATTGAATCATGTCCTAGGGTTTGGGAGCATGTCCTGGTCAAAAGTCAAAGGTGCAGTTGACTTTTTCATCAAAACCCTAATTATGGTTCAGATGAAACTGAAACTTGGTGATCAAGCTTCTTGGATCAATCCATTGTTGTAAATGGATCAATGTAGTTTATTAGAGACCCTCAAATCCTCTCTTGAGGTCTTGGCTCATGATTTGTCCCAAAAGTCAACTTAGGGATGAATTAGGTCAAGAAACCCTAATTCGTGATTTTTAGTGAATGCATCCCCTGAGGCCGAATTGACTTGATGATTGGGTTCATGAGATCCCATGGAGTATTTCAAGTTATGCTTTGAAGCATTGGCTCATGCCCAGAGGAAAATTTCCATCTGGAGGCCCTGGTCGACCAAACCCTAATTTGGTGACACTGGCAATCTTGAGGCTTAATCCACCTGGAATGCTGCAACATTGTGCTTGATTCTTGCTGCGGGAGTCCTCTTGATCCATTGTGGATGTTTGAGAGGTTAGACAAGTTGAAGATCATGTCAATTCCTTGATTGATCCTTTGTCTAAGGCTCAAAGAGGGCCTGAAACCCTAAGTTTGATTGTAGTGAATGCTCACCCATCATTGGGGAGACTGATGAGGCATAATGGTCCATCCATATTGTGATGAGGATTTGCCCAATGATGGGAAATCTTAGTGGTCAAAATTTGGGGTATGACAGATGCCCCTATTTAATCTTCTTGGACCCGAAGGTGTGAATGGCGAAGGTATTCGGGCATTCGGGGTGCAAGAGGATTAAATATCAGAATACCTAAAATTTTGATGGTGATTATGAATGGCTCTTTGCTCATCCATCTTCTTTTGCTAAGCAATAATGCTTAGAAAAGGTAAACTTCCCCTCGATCCTGGTCTTTGTACCAAGGAACTGGTCTCAGCTTCTAAAATAAACTTCCCCTCGATCCTGGTTTCCTACCAAGGAACTGGTCTAAGTTTCTAAAATAAACTTCCCCTCGATCCTGGTTTCCTACCAAGGAACTGGTCTCAGTTTCTGAAATAAACTTCCCCTCGATCCTGGTTTCCTACCAAGGAACTGGTCTAAGTTTATGATGTAAACTTCCCCTCGATCCTGGTTTCCTACCAAGGAACTGGTCTAATTTTCTGATATAAACTTCCCCTCGACCCTGGTTTTCCTACCAAGGAACTGGTCTCAGTTTCTGAAATAAACTTCCCCTCGATCCTGGTTTCCTACTGTAGCGAGCGATTTTGGACGCGGTTCTTAAGCGCTGGTCGCTTTCTGCGGTTTGAGCTTTAACTACAGGTCGATTCATTTTTTATCCTATTGTGAGCTGAATAAGGAAGGGAAAAAGATGTCTCCAATTAACCATGCTTTGCATACTGAGTTTAAACAGCGGTCTGTTAGGTTACGAATGTTATCAATGTGGGGGGCCTTTGTACTGGTTATTTGTATTTTCGCCAATACTATTTTCTTTCTTTTTACCTGGGCAGACGGTTTCTGGCGGGGAACAAGGATTAGGATGTTAGGACTGATGCTTTTGAATTACTGCTTTTGATTGACGGAGATATGGGATTTGGGTTTTTTTGTTGATTGCGCTCGCTAAGATCTTTTCTTTCGATCTTATGCCTACGTATTCCCGTTTACCGAAACAGGGAAATCAGAGCATTCGTAGTTCCTCCTATTCTATGGGAGGAAATTGGTTTTTGGTGTCTTGTTCAAAGCCCAAGACGTGAAGCGAAAGGTAGTTTGTATCTTGTTCAAAGCCCAAGATGTGAAGCTGAAAGGTCTATTTGTGTCTTGTTCAAAGCCCAAGACGTGAAGCTGAAAGGCTTTGACTTTAGAGAGAATTTGTCATCTCTAAAGAGGGGAGAAGGAGAATTACTATAACTGGGATACGCGGATTCGAGCAATGCCATAATTTCCGAAGAAAGGGTTTTAACCTGAAGGAGAAGACTTTAACTCAGTGTAGAGCAATGCCATCTTTCCTTAGGAGTTTCTCATGCTAAAAGAGGGACAGTGGCGTGGATATAGATGATCCAGAGGCTTGTCGCTTACAGCGATTAGATGAAGGGAAAGAAGTTGTTGATGTTTGTGTACTGTGAACGAGGCACAGCTTCGATGCTAAAAGGTTAATTGGATCAACCAGTGGTTTTCTTATACAAAGCCTAAGAGGAGGCTAATTTCTGCTAGGAAAATCATTATACAAAGCCTAAGAGGAGGCTAATTTCCGCTAGGAAAATCATTATACAAAGCCTAAGAGGAGGCTATTTTGTGTCTCGTACAAAGCCCGAGAGAGAGGCTAAAAGTTTTTGACCCGACGATAGAGTCTTTGTGTCTCGTACGAAGCCCGAGATGGAGGCTATTGTTTGTTTGACTCAACAGGAGAATCTTTTATACTCAACAAGAGAGTGTTTTTGTATCTCGTACAAAGCCCGAGATGGAGGCTAAAATTTTTGACTCAACAAGAGAGTCTCTGTATCTCGTACGAAGCCCGAGATGGAGGCTACAAGGTTTGACTCAACAAGAGAGTCTTTGTATCTCGTACAAAGCCCGAGATGGAGGCTAAAGCGTTGTTTGACTCCGCTAGGGAGAGTTATTGTACAAACCCCAAGAGGAGGCTATGTCAGTTAAGTGACAGGTCCAGTATACTGATTTTGAAAGAGAAAATCAGTTCTTATATGAGCATCACTGTACTCATGGGTTGGATCTGAGGATCGGGGTGGTCTCATTTTCTTTGAGGAAACTGGAAATCCAAAGGGTGTTGAGACTGTCCGAGTCTGCGGGTTTCCTTCCTATTTAACGAAGGGGTCACTTGAGAATGTCTTTTGAGACTCAAGGAAGTTAGACTGTCCGTGTCTAGAGTTTTATCTTTGGTACTATACTTTGAGAAACAGTAGTAGACTCTACGAAAGGACTGTTCTATGAGGATGACTAGGTTTTGTTCCTATACCTCTAGGAGGTCGTCGGGATAATTTGTACGAAGCCCAAGAGGAGGCTGGAAACTTTTAAGAAGCTGACGGGTCCTTGTACGAAGCCCAAGAGGAGGCTATCATTCCCGGAGGAAGAGATCATTATACGAAGCCTAAAAGGAGGCTGTGAATACTTTTAAGAAGCCGTAGTGTCCTTGAATAATGCCCAAGAGGAGGCCGATGCTTTTAAGAAGCCCGTGGGTCTATCATCTCCTTTCCATTAGGAGAGATAACTCTTTTAAAGATAAAAACCACTGGTAAACGTGCGAGGTTTACTACCCAACGACTTCTAGCTTTTAAAGATGGTTCCTTAGTTAAGGTCCAAGATTATGACCGTAGTGGGTACCCAAACCCCGAGACATTCAAGGCAAGCTATCCACAAGGAATAGATCAAGTCTGGAAAGTTCGAGGATTTGGAAGAAACTCAAAGATGCCATTCACGGAGAATACATTCATCTTAGGGAGTAGAGCTTCTTGACGATTCCTAAGGAGGATAGCCGAAGAGAAGACTGTATCTGGTGCTCCTATTGGGGATCTAGACGTCTATTTCTATGAATAAATGAAACGGCGTCACCTAGTTCTAGACGTAGTTGCCGGGGAAACTCGAAATATCTATACTATTATTACGCAGTAGATATGAGTTTATGAAAGGAGACTTACAGTGAGCAGCCCCACAATACAGTTATATATATATATGAAAGCAATAAACGAAAGCGATAACCACTTACTCGGTTGGAGTGCTTCCATGCTGTTTGGTTAGTTGTTCAACAAAGAAAGATTGAAAACAACAGTATATTCAAAATCAAAGGAGAAAGTGCTTTGAAAAAGAAAGGTTTGGGGCTTACAGCTCAAGGAGAGGCCCAGGGTTTTATCAGTGAGCGCACTGTTTGACTTCGTACAGCGGGGCTTATACAAGTGACTGGGGCCCAAAAAGGTTTTCTGTACAAAGGGATGGGTCTTACACTCTCTCAAGAGGCCCAAAAAGGTTTAAAGAAAAGAGTGGGGCTTATAACACGAGGGTAGGCCCAAATGATTTTTCGTTTAAAAATGGCGATCGCGCCGAGGTTTTCTTTTAACGCAGAGGGACTTATACAATAAGTGAGGCCCAAAATGTTTTGGTTAAAAGGGGGATTGGGTCTTACACTCTAATAGAGGCCCAAAGTGTTTTGAATGGGTCTTATAGCTCAAGGAGAGGCCCAGATGATTTTTATTTTTAAACGGGCGACGATCGCGCCGTTTACTTGTACAGAGGGACTTATACAATGAGTGAGGCCCAAAAAGTTTTTGTACAAGGGGGGATGGGTCTTACACTCTCTCAAGAGGCCCAAAGAGTTTTGAAAATGATTTATGAGGGTTGAATTAATCCAAAACCCTAATTTGTTTTCAAAATGTATTTAATTGAATAAAAATTCAATTAAAATGATCAAAAATTGTTTAACACATGGAAAACAAATTGTGATCTTGGATTAATGCTTCAAAAATTAAGTATTGACCTACAAAATAATTAGAAAGCATTAAAAGTTGCAAAATCAATGTAGAAAAAATATTTAAAATGCCAAAAACAATCAAAATATTAATTCTTTGCAAAAATATCAATTATATGAAATAAATAATATTTTTGGGATTTTTTGATAAAATAAAATATTTTAACATTTTTGTGAATTATTAAAAAAGGAATCAACTCAAAATCATTAAAACTCAGAGAGAAATTAATTTTTGAATCAATTAAATAAAATCACAAAATTCAAATATTTGAATTTCTAAAAATGGCGCCAAGAACAAGCTGAAGAACACGTGCGTGTTCTTGGTTTCTCAGATTTGCATTTTCTATCAAATCTCCATGAATACGTAATCATATCATGCAATCCACATATCATTATGCTCGTCTCAACCTCACGATCATGTCTATGTACTTTAATTTCATTTAAATTAAACATACAACAAGAAATCACGAAGAGACCTCAAGAACCCTAATTTCTGCATGAAGGCTAGGATTTTTGATACACGATTCAAACAATGCAATTAATTGAGGGAAAACATTCCATGCATGATTATGAACATATGGCCAAATTATTGTGCGAGGAAATATGCATAGATTGAGAGATGACCAAGCATGTGCTTACCTCCAAGCCGTGACAGCAAGTTCAAAGTGATTTTTGATTTGGAGGTGTTACAGATTATAGCGAGCGATTTTGGACGCGGTTCTTAAGCGCTGGTCGCTCTCTGCGGTTTGAGCTTTAAACTACAGGTCGATTCATTTTTATCCTATTGTGAGCTGAATAAGGAAGGGAAATAGATGTCTCTAATTAACCCTGCTTGCATACTGAGTTTAAACAACGGTCTGTTAGGTTACGGATGCTATCAATGTGGGGGGGCTTTTGTACTGGTTATTCGTATTTCGCCAATACAGGTTCTTTCTTTCTAGGGCTTTCTAGCGGGGAACAAAGATTAGGATATTAGGACTGGTGCTTTTGAATTACTGCTTTTGATTGATGGAGATATGGGATTTGGGTTTTTTGTTGATTGCGCTCGCTAAGATCTTTTCTTTCGATCTTATGCCTACGTATTCCCGTTTACCGAAACAGGGAAATCAGAGCGTTCGTAGTTCCTCCTATTCTATGGGAGGAAATGGTTGTTTTTGGTGTCTTGTTTAAAGCCCAAGACGTGAAGCGAAAGGTAATTTGTATCTTATTCAAAGCCCAAGATGTGAAGCTGAAAGGTCTATTTGTGTCTTGTTCAAAGCCCAAGACGTGAAGCGAAAGACCTCGACTTTAGAGAGAATTTGTCATATCTAAAGAGGGGGAAGGAGAATTACTTTAACTGGGATACGTGGATCCGAGCAATGCCATAATTTCTGAAGAAAGGGTTTTAACCTGAAGGAGAAGACTTTAACTCAGTGTAGAGCAATGCCATCTTTCCTTAGGAATTTCTCATGCTAAAAGAGGGACAGTGGCATGGATATAGATGATCCAGAGGCTTGCCGCTTACAGCGATTAGACGAAGGGAAAGGAGTTGTTGATGTTTGTGTACTGTGAACGAGGCACAACTTTGATGCTAAAAGGTTAATTGGATTAACCAGTGGTTTTCTTATACAAAGCCTAAGAGGAGGCTATTTTGTGTCTCGTACAAAGCCCGAGAGAGAGGCTAAAAGTTTTTGACCCGACGATGGAGTCTTTTGGGTATCTCGTATAAAGCCCGAGATGGAGGCTATTGTTTGTTTGGCTCAATAAGAACCTTTTTGTATCTCGTACAAAGCCCGAGATGGAGGCGAAAAGGGATGATTGACTCAACGAGGGAGTCTTTGTGTCTCGTACAAAGCCCGAGATAGAGGCTAAAAGTTTGACTCAACAAGAGAGTCTTTGATACTCAACAAGAGAGTGTTTTTGTATCTCGTACGAAGCCCGAGATGGAGGCTAAAGGTTTGTTTCAGCTGAGTGACAGATCCAATATACTGATTTTAAAAGAGAAAATCAGTTCTTATATGAGCAACACTGTACTCAGGGATTTGATTTGAGGACCAGGGATATTTCCTTCTCTTTGAGGAAACGGGAAATCCAAAGGGTATTGAGACTGTTCGAGTCTGCGAGTTTCCTTCCTATTTAACGAAGGGGTCACTTGAGAATGTCTTTGAGACTCAAGGAAGCCAGACTGTCCAAGTCTAGAGTTTTTTTCTTTGGTAATATGCTTTGAGAAACAGTAGTAGACTCTATGAAAGGACTGTTCTATGAGGATGACTAGGTTCTGTTCCTATACCTCTAGGAGGTCATCGGAACAATTTGTACGAAGCCCAAGAGGAGGCTGGAAATTTTTAAGAAGCCGACGGGTCCTTGTACTAAGCCCAAGAGGAGGCTATCATTCCCGAAGGAAGAGATCATTATACGAAGCCTAAGAGGAGGCTGTGAATACTTCTAAGAAGCCGTAGTGTCCTTGAATAATGCCCAAGAGGAGGCCGATGCTTTTAAGAAGCACGTGGGTCTATCATCTCCTTTCCATTAGGAGAGATAACTCTTTTAAAGATAAAAACCACTGGTAAACGTGCGAGGTTTACTATCCAGCGACGTTTAGGTTTTAAAGAGGGTTCCTTAGTTAAGGTCCAAGATTATGACCGTAGTGGGTACCCAAACCCCGAGACATTCAAGGCATGCTATCCACAAGGAATAGATCAAGTCAGAAAAGTTCGAGAATTTGGAAGAAACTCAAAGATGCCATTCACGGAGAATACATTCATCTTGGGGAGTAGAGCTTCTTGACGATTCCTAAGGAGGACAACCGAAGAGAAGACTGTATCTGGTGCTCCTATTGGGGATCTAGGCGTCTATTTCTACTAATAAATGAAACGGCGTCACCTAGTTCTAGACGTAGTTGCCGGGGAAACTCGAAATATCTATACTATTATTACACAGTAGATATGAGTTTATGAAAGGAGACTTACAGTGAGCAGCCCCACAATACAGTTTATAATATGAAAGCAGTAAATGAAAGCGATAACCACTTACTCGGTTGTAGTGCTTCCTTGCTGTTTGGTTAGCTGTTCAACAAAGAAAGATTGAAAACAATAGTATATTCAAAATCAAAGGAGAAAGTTCTTTGAAAAAGAAAGATTTGGGGCTTACAGCTCAAGGAGAGGCCCAGGGTTTTATCAGTGAGCGCACTGTTTGACTTTATACGACGGGACTTATACAAGTGACTGGGGCCCAAAAAATGGTTTTCTGTACAAAGGGATGGGTCTTACACTCTCTCAAGAGGCCCAAAAAAGGTTTAAAGAAAAGAGTGAGGCTTATAACACGAGGGTATGCCCAAATGATTTTTCGTTTAAAAATGGCGATCGCGCCGAGGTTTTCTTTTAACGCAGAGGGACTTATACAATAAGTGAGGCCCAAAATGTTTTGGTTAAAAGGGGGATTGGGTCTTACACTCTAATAGAGGCCCAAAGTGTTTTGAATGGGTCTTATAGCTCAAGAAGAGGCCCAGATGATTTTTTTATTTTTAAACGGGCGACGATTGCGCCGTTTACTTGTACAGAGGGACTTATACAATGAGTGAGGCCTAAAACATTTTTGTACAAGGGGGGATGGGTCTTACACTCTCTCAAGAGGCCCAAAAAGTTTTGAAAGAAAAATAAATGGGTCTTACTACTCGAGGGTAGGCCCAAATGATTTTTGAAAAGGCGACGATCGCGCCGTTTGTTTTTTGACGGTATCGGGACTTATACAATAAGTGAGGCCCAAAAATGATTTGGTCAAAAAAAAAAGAATTGGGTCTTACACTCTAATAGAGGCCCAAAGTGTTTTGAAAATGATTTATGAGGGTTGAATTAGTCCAAAACCCTAATTTGTTTTCAAAATGTATTTAATTGAATAAAAATTCAATTAAAATGATCAAAAATTGTTTAACACATGGAAAACAAATTGTGATCTTGGATTAATGCTTCAAAAATTAAGTATTGACCTACAAAATAATTAGAAAGCATTAAAAGTTGCAAAATCAATGTAGAAAAAATATTTAAAATGCCAAAAACAATCAAAATATTAATTCTTTGCAAAAATATCAATTATATGAAATAAATAATATTTTTGGGATTTTTTGTGAAAATAAAATATTTTAACATTTTTCTGAATTATTAAAAAAAGAATCAACTCAAAATCATTAAAACTCATAGAGAAATTAATTTTTGAATCAATTAAACAAAATCACAAAATTCAAATATTTGAATTTATGAAAAACGGCGCCAAGAGCAGCTGAAGAACACGCGCGTGTTCTTGGTTTCTCAGATTTGCATTTTCTATCCAATCTCCATGAATACGTAATCATATCATGCAATCCACATATCATTATGCTCGCCTCAACCTCACGATCATGTCTATGTACTTTAATTTCATTTAAATTAAACATACAACAAGAAATCACGAAGAGACCTCAAGAACCCTAATTTCTGCATGAAGGCTAGGATTTTTGATACACGATTTAAACAATGCAATTAATTGAGGGAAAACATTCCATGCATGATTATGAACATATGGCCAAATTATTGTGCGAGGAAATATGCATAGATTGAGAGATGACCAAGCATGTGCTTACCTCCAAGTCGTGACAGCAAGAGCAGATGTGATTTTGAGTTGGAGGTGTTACAGATGAATGGTGATGACCTGGACAGCTTCCCTACACCATATGGAGTGTGTTTGAACACTTGGATTGAAATGAAATGGACTGGATCAGTTTATGGCATCCCAGCTGCAACTTCACTTTAAACTTGTGTGGATGGCAAGTGATTTTGAGATTTTGATGTTCCAGGTGTTATGTGAGTGTTTGATCAGCTCATATGTGATGTATGTGAGGTGTGTGAGTGATTGGTTTGATTGGAAAAGCTCTCAAACTCAAAACCCGATAGCTACCTTGCTAAGAAAGGCATTTTTGCCAAGAGAAAGAGATTTTGAGGAAAGCATCTGTTAGATGGCTTTGGTGTACTCAAACTGACCACAATTGAGCTCTATTTATAGTAGAGCAAGTTTGTTTTGCAAGGAATAGTGAATGGCAGCTGGTAAGTAGGTTTGGCCAATGTTGGCAAATGAAAATCCAAGTCTCCTCTAGCCATTGACTAGAGGTTAGGGCACAGAGCTTTGGTCCCCTTGGTCTTGGATAAGTCTTGACTGATTTCAGATGAGAATGGCTCAGTCCATGCCACCTTGATGGTTCCATTGAATGCCTCATTCCAAATTTGAAGTCTTGTCCCTACTTTGGCAACTCTAGGTTCAACATGCTATTCCTTGTTCCTTGGACCTTTGAGGCTTGGCTCAATGATTGTCCCATTTAGATTTAATCCTCTGAGGTGTCCAAGTGTATTGGAGCAATTGAATTTGGCTGATTTTGGCAAATCGACCAAAGTTGCAAATTCTGCCTTGCCTTGACAGATTTCAGCAAGGCAACTTGGCAATGTTGTATCTCATGGTGTAGGTTGAATTTGGCAATGTTCTTGGCCATTTTGGAAAGCTCTTACATGATACAACAACTGTTTGAACAAGTTTGGTTTTGATCTCTTTTGATTCCAAGTGAAAAATCCCCCTACATTTGGCAAAAAGTGAGGTCAAATCTGACTTAGTGAAAATTGCACTAAGTGTTGGAAAAAGTGACATTTTCACTTTTCAGCCACTTTGATCACTCCATAACTCAAAATCCTTAATGAATTGGAATGACTTGTAGTTGAAGTTTTTGTAGGTGATAATGAGGGATACAAATCCATCTTTGGATGAGAAAAAATGGCCTTGTGGTTTAGGAGTCATGGTCCTCCAAAGTTGGTACCTTTGCCACTTTATTTTTAACTTAGAAAAATTTCTAAGTTTTATGGTTACCCCTTTTACAAGTTATCTCACTTTTCTTGATTTTTCTTGATGAATGATGATTCAAATCATACATTAACATCATTTTAGGGTTAAAAATCCATTTTGGTGAAAAATCTCAAAAAGTCAAAGTTGACTTTTGTGCACAGTTGACTTTTTATCAGATGAATTCCAAACTGTGCAATTCTTCAGGAAATCATGTCCTTGACCTAAATTAAACTTGATGGACATGTTCCATGGGTGTCATAGGGTATATTCAATCATGTATTAGGGTTTGGGAGCATGTCTTGGTCAAAAGTCAAAGTTACAGTTGACTTTTCTCTTAAAACCCTAATTGTGGTGCAGATGAAATTGAGACTTGTTGCTCAAGCTTCTTGGATCAATCCATTGTTCCAAATGGATCAATATAGTTCATTAGAGACCCTCAAACTCGCTCTTGAGGTCTTGGCTCATGATTTGTCCCAAAAGTTAACTTAGGGGTGAATTAGGTCAAGAAACCCTAATTCCTGATTTTTGATGAATGCGTCCCCTGAGGCAAAATTGACTTGATGCATGGGTTCATGAGGTTCCATGAAGTATATTAGGTTATGTTTTGGATCATTGCCTTATGCCCAGATGAAAATTTCCATCTGGAGGCCCTGGTCGACCAAAACCCTAATTTGGTGACACTGTCGATCTTGAGACTTGATCCACCTAGAAGGGAGCAGCCTTGTGCTTAATCCTTGAAGTGGGAGTCCTTTTTGATCCATTGTGGATGTTTGAGAGATTAGACAAGTTGAAGATCATGTCATTTCTTGATTGATCCTTTGTCTAAGCACTCAGAGAGGGCTTGAAACCCTAATTTGGATTATAGTGGATGCTCACCCATCTTTGGGGAGACTGATGAAGCATAAAGGTACATCCATATTGTGATGATGATTTTCAAAATGATGGGAAATATAAGTGGTCAAAATTTGGGGTATTACAGATGCCCCTATTTAATCTTCTTGGACCCGAAGGTGTGAATGACGAAGGTATTCGAGCATTCGGGGTGCAAGAGGATTAAATATCGGAATATCCAAAATTTTGATGGTGGTTATGAATGGTAGCTTACGCATTCATCTTTTTTAGCTAAGCAATGATGCTTAGAAAAGGTAAGCTTCCCCTCGATCCTGGTCTTCAGCCAAGGAACTGGTCTTGGTTTCTTTTGAACTTCCCCTCGTTCTTGGTTTCCTACCAAGAACTGGTCTCAGTCTCTGAAATGAACTTCCCCTCGTTCCTGGTATCCTACCAAGAAACTGGTCTAAGTTTCTGATTTGAACTTCCCCTCGATCCTGGTTTCTTACCAAGGAACTGGTCTCGGTTTCTTTTGGTCAATAAACTTTACTGACAAGGGACGCTATTCATAGCGGCTTTCCTTCAAACTTCTCGCCGAATTTTCCTGGGGAGATGCCATTTGAGTGGAAAAAGTTTTGATGTCAGACTTGCTGGGGAACCCATTCGTCTGAATTGTAGAGGTACACAAACTTCTCTGTTTTGGAGATGCCCTTTGTCGATTCTACTAGGGAAAGCGAGTCTCTTGAGAGACTGTTTTCGTTTAGGATCTTTCATCATACTTTTCTCGGGATCTTCCCGGAGAAACGCCATATGATGGGGTCCAATTTTGAGGTGCCAATGACCTTTTCATCAGTGGTTTTTCAGAGCAAAACTGACGTGCTGTCGAATCTCTGATCACGAGGCTTTCTCTGGGGATTTTCCTTAATCCGGGAAAGCAAGGATATCATCTTCAATGGCGAAGAGTGATGCTTATTGAAAGTTTTTCTCTGGCTTTTCAGAGGTTCAAGTTATCAAAGTGGCCAAGTGCCGACTCTGATCTAAAGATACATTGGTGGCGAGATTGTGCAGACGCAACACTTCCTGACGAGGAAAGAACTGACAAACTCGATTGAGAAAACTGTCTATCACTAGGGGACAAGACCGGCTAGAGTGATAACGATGCAATATGAAATGTAAATGCAAATCAAAATGCATGAAGTACGTATGTATATGCTTAAAAAACAGACGCGACATACAGACTAATGGATGAACACAATTGGATACTCGGCCATCGCGGGGCGAAGAAGTACCGTTGGTTCAGAATAACAATTCCACCTTGCTTAGGAGAGATAATCCCTGTTGGGAGCTATGTTGGTCGGGCTTAGGAGATGAGAACTCGGTCGAGGATGTCAGACGAAACAAGGTCTCTGACACAGTTGATCCCTTCATTCCGGCGAACTGGTTTAGAAGGAGTACTTTGATTCTGCACTTTGAAGTTCGCTTACTTCGGGAGAAGCGATCGATGTTCTTCTGATGTTCAACAGTCAAAAGAAATGCCATCTTTAATTTAAAAGCAGAAAAATTTTAACAAGTAAATTCATTTTCGTTTTATTTCAAGAATCGCTGATTAAGTCTAAACAACGTCGTTCTGTAAAGCTAAAACAAGTTAAGAATTACAAACAAAAGCACAAGGGCTCAAATTTTATTGATAAGATGGAGATCAGCCAAACGCGTGATTCCAAAGAGTATATACAAAGTTAGAAAATGGTAATTTACAAGGAAAAAGGGCTACGTTGAAACATAACGACCACTATCATTCTACCAACTTTGAGTTCGGGACATCCTGAGCTTCCGTCGAAGATGACCTTGACTGGAGATTTCCTCCGATAGATGATGCTGTAACTGCTGCTGAGGGACTTGCCTCTGTTGAACATAGTTACTTGCCATTATCCCTAATTTTTGCCTGGATTGTACTATGAGATTTCCAATCCATCGGGATGATTTTTTTTCATGTCTCTAACTTTTACCTGGACCGCCCTTTCGGGTTTTCAATCCACCGAGACGTTTTTTTTTTAGGCGAAGTATTTCTTGACTACATCAACATTCGTGGGGTAGGCAAATTCCTCTCCGTCCATGGTTGCAAGTCTCAAGGCGCCGCCTGAGAAAGCTTTCGTGACCACATAGGGGCCATCATAATTTGGGGTCCATTTGCCCCGAGAATCAGTGAGAAATGATTGTATCTTCTTGAGCACGAGGTCTCCTTTTCTGAAAACACGAGGTCGGACCTTTTTGTCGAACGCCCTCTTCATTCTCTGTTGATACAACTGACCGTGGCATAGTGCCGTGATTCTCTTTTCTTCGATCAGGTTCAGTTCGTCGTGTCGACTTTGACACCATTCAGCTTCGGTGAGCTGAGCTTCCATCAATACCCGGATTGATGGGATCTCTACTTCGATGGGGGAACACTGCCTCCATGCCATATACTAGAGAGAAAGGGGTTGCCCCTGTTGAAGTGCGGACAGATGTACGATAACCATGAAGAGCAAAGGGTAGCATCTCGTGCCAATATTTGTAGGTTACAACCATCTTTTGAACAATCTTCTTGATGTTCTTGTTAGCCGCTTCTACCGCTTCGTTCATCTTGGGTCGGTAGGGAGATGAGTTATGGTGTTCGATCTTGAACTCAGCACACAACTCTTTCATCATCTTATTGTTCAAGTTAGATCCATTATCAGTAATGATCTAGCATGGAACACCATAACGGCAGATGATATTGTTTTTGATAAATCGGACCACCACTTGTCGGGTTACATTGGCGAATGACGCTGCTTCGACCCACTTGGTGAAATAATCAATGGCTACCAGGATGAACCGATGTCCGTTTAAAGCCTTGGGCTCAATCATACCAATCATGTCGATTCCCCATATCGAGAAAGGCCACGGGGAAGAAAGAACTTTGAGATGTGATGGCGGTACATGAATTTTGTCGGAGTATATCTGACACTTGTGACACCTCCTCATGTACTTGTAGCAGTCGGATTCCATGGTCAACCAATAATACCCGGCCCTGAGAATTATTTTCGCCATTGTGTGTCCGTTGGCATGAGTGCCAAAGGATCCTTCATGAATTTCTTTCATGAGCATGTCTGCTTCTGGCCTGTCGACACATCGGAGCAAGACCATGTCAAAATCTCTCTTATAAAGAGTGTCACCGCTCAGGAAGAAGTTTCCAGCCAATCTTCTGAGGGTTTTCCTGTCTTTTCTGAGTGCCCCAGATGGGTACTCTTGTTTCTGAAGGAAGCATTTGATATCGTGATACCAAGGTCTGTCGTTTATGACTGCTTCAATCGCGAAGATGTAAGCGGGCCGTTCAAGGCGCATTATGTCGATCTTAGGTATGTCATTCCATCAACCTACACTAATCATGGAAGAGAGAGTGGCTAATGCATCAGCCATGTGATTCTCATCACGAGGGATATGATGAAAGTCGACTCTGTTGAAGATGGGTAACAACCTTCTTGCATAGTCTTTGTAATGAATCAATCCTGATTGGTATGTGTTCCAATCTCCTTTTATCTGGTTAATAACCAAGGCTGAATCGCCGTATACGTCCAAGTTTTTAATCCTTAAATCAATCGCTTCTTCAAGACCCATGATACATGCTTCGTATTCGGCCTCGTTGTTCGTACATTTGAACGTAAGTCTGGCAGTGAAAGGAATGTGGATACCCTAAGGGGTAACAATGATTGCCCTAATTCCGTTTCCATAATGATTGACTGCTCCGTCAAAGATAAGTCCCCACTGGGAACCTGGTTCTGGCCCTTCACTGGGTAGCGGTTCATCGCAATCTTTAATCTTTAGATACATGACATCTTCGTCTGGGAAGTCAAACCCGATTGATTCTTGATCGTCAATCGGTTGATGAGCCAAATGATCGGCTAAAATACTTCCTTTAATGGCTTTCTGAGCATGGTACTCTATGTCATATTCTGATAGTAACATCTGCCAACGGGCAATCCTTCCCGTGAGAGCAGGTTTTTCGAAAACGTACTTGATTGGATCCATTTCGGAGACCAACCAAGTAGTATGACGAATCATGTACTGGCGAAGACGTTTGGCTGCCCAAGCCAAACCGCAGCAAGTTTTCTCAAGCATCGTGTACCGAGTTTCACAGTCGGTGAATTTCTTGCTTAGATAGTAAATGGCAGACTCTTTCCTTTTAGTTTCGTCTTGTTGGCCAAGTACACATCCCATTGAGTCCTCTAGGACTGTGAGGTAAATGATCAGTGGTCTTCCTTCCACTGGAGGTGATAGAATCGGAGGATTCAACAGATATCCCTTGATACTGTCGAAGGCGGTTTGGCAATCTTCTAACCAAACGCAATCCTGGTTCTTTTTCAGTAATTTGAAAATTGGCGCACACATGGCGGTCATAAGGAATATGAATTTGGAGATGTAGTTCAAACGTCCCAAGAATCCTCTGACTTGTTTTTCAGTTTTCGGAGAAGGCATTTCTTGAATGGCCTTGACCTTGTCAGGATCAACCTCAATTCCTTTCTGGCTGACGATGAACCCTAGTAATTTCCCCGAACGGACACCGAAGGTGCACTTGTTAGGATTCAAGCGGAGCTTGAATTTTCTTAGACGTTCGAACAATTTTGACAGATGTTCAACGTGCTCATCCTTTGTTCTTGATTTTGCAATTAAATCATCGACATATACCTCGATTTCCTTGTGTATCATGTCATGAAACAGAGTAGTCATGGCCCTTTGATAGGTTGCCCCGGCATTCTTCAAACCGAACGACATTACCTTGTAACAAAAGGAACCCCATGGGGTAATGAACGAAGTTTTCTCCATGTCTTTCGGCGCCATTTTGATCTGGTTATAGCCCGAGAATCCATCCATGAAGGAGAATACTTTGAACTTTGCTGTGCTGTCAACCATCCTGTCAATGTGTGGTAAAGGAAAGTCGTCCTTGGGACTTGCCTTGTTTAGATCTCTGTAATCAACACACATTCTGACCTTTCCATCCTTTTTGGGAACGGGTACGATGTTGGCTAACCATTGAGGATATCCAGATGTAGCAAGGAAACCCGCGTCAATCTGTTTCTGTACCTCCTCTTTGATTTTGATGGCCATGTCCGGGTGAGTGCGTCTCAACCTTTGCTTTACTGGAGGACATTCCGATCTTAACGGTAAGCGATGTTCCACGATGCTGGTATCCAACCCTGGCATATCCTGATAGGACCAAGCGAATACATCGGGAAATTCTTTGAGAAGCTTTATCAAACCCTCTTTGGTAGTTGGACTGAGCAGTGCTCCGATCCTGATTTCTTTTCTCTCTTTTTCTGAACCCAAGTTTACCGTTTCCAACGGCTCTTTGTGAGGTTCAATGGACCTTTCCTCTTGTCTGAGTAGTCGGGAGATCTCTTCTGGAATTTCGTCGTCATTTTCTTCTTCAGCCTCGAATACCGGGAACTCAAAGTTGGAAGAAGGCATCGGATCGTATGTTTCAACGGGGTATAAAACAAGCAATCTGCATGACGTGATGATTCGTGTTTAGAAGAGATAGAGAAAATGAAAGTGTGTGCAGTGTTTTAATTTTACTGCTTGTTTTTATTATTGAATGTTTTTTAGGATTACCATTTTCTGAAAAAGCAAAAAGAGAAAACAACAATTAATGCGAAAATTACAGAACGACGTTATTTTATTAATGAACAAGTCGAATCTTGAAACTACAGCCCTATAAAACAAAACTCTGTCGCTTTGGGCAAAGCGAAGAGGGAAATTTACAGAAAGCGAGCCCTATCAAAACATCCGTTTCACCTGGGCAGGGTGAAAGGTTAAAGATGGCAATTACTTTGACTGATGAACGACCTTTGGAACCTCGACGGTAACCCATTGGCAGCGAACTCCTCGGTGAATCACAAAGTCTGGCACCTTCCTTGATTTGTCTTCAGAAATGACGCTGATTTCTGGTGGAGCAGGATCATTGGAATCTGTTTCCCAGGCAGAATTGTCGTAGGAGGATTCCTCTGTTGCATTTTGCATAGCATTGGAGCTCTCGGCTGTATCTCCCCATCCAGTTGACTGGATATCTTCGAGCCTGATACGAGAGCTTTCGGGAGCAGTGTACTTGACCATAAGGTCGTATTTTCCACTTGGTTGTCCCAGAGTGTCCCAAACTTCTTTGGAACTGGAGAAGTCATCCCTCTCGATGACGTTGACCTCAGGAAAAGCATAGTTGATGAATTCTAGTCCTACAAACGTTGCGAATTCATCTTCATGTTGAGTAGTTTCTGAATGACCTGAGTGTTGATCCCATGACATGGTGGGGACACAGGTATTCTGTTCAATGATGCTCAGCTGAGTTTCATTACTCAGCTTACTTTCTGGCCCCAAGTCTCCTGGGTAAGGCTGCCACATTGGCAGGCCATCCATCGGGCCATAGTAATTGTGATCAAAGTCTTCTTTCATCAGAGTGTCTTCCTCTAATGAATTTTGCGGAGCACGGCATCCTTCCGGATCATAATCTCCGTAGATCATTTCGACATCTGATCTTGGTATAAATCTCGGACTTTCTGTAGGAAAGCAAAAAGGCATAGGCACCTCTTCCCGAGACATATAGCCGTCCTTGTTAAGGTAGGACTTCCATTCTTCATCTGTGTCAGAGGGATCTTCCTCATTGATAGCATGAACTGTCTGAGACACTGGGTGAAGGAAACCTCCACTGTGGAAGAAGTTTTGAAGGGGATGAAGACTTTCATCGTTGACGGCTGTCTGAGTACAGGTCACAGAAAAACCAAGACCCTTCTTTGTTTTATTGTCAGTGGGAATGACAAGCCGTCCCCATCCTGTCGTATCGGTACTCTCGACCGCTTTGATAGCATATTTGTATGAAGAAATTGAAGTTCCTTCTTTGGATTGATTGTCCTTGCTCATCGATAGTGCTTGGAACTGAGTTCCAATAACCTCCTCGGGTTCTACACAAGTAGATGATGATAAGTTGCTCACAAGCAAGGCTTGTTCCCCACAAACCGTGACAAGTTGATCGTTCTTGACGAACTTTAGCTTTTGGTGGAGGGTTGAAGTAACCGCTCCAGCCTGATGTATCCAAGGTCTTCCTAATAAACAACTGTATGTTGCCCGGATGTCCATGACCTAGAAAGTGATTTGGAAAGTGTGAGGACCAATAGTTATGGGAAGATCAACTTCGCCGATAACTGTTTTTCTGGATCCGTCGAATGCTTTGACGACGACCTCGCTGACTCTCATCGGAGGGCCCTTAAATGATAATTGCGTCAAAGTGGACTTCGGCATAACATTCAGGGATGACCCTGTGTCTACCAGTACATTGGCTAAAGCATCGCCCTGGCAGTTAACTGTAATGTTGAGCGCCATGTTATGACGACGACCCTCTTCAGGTAATTCCTCATCACTAAATCCCAAATTATTGCAGGAAGTGATGTTAGAGACAATACTATCGAACTGTCTAATTGTTACATCCTGTTCCACAAAGGCTTGCTCCAAGACTTTCTGTAGAGCCTCTCTGTGTGCTTCTGAACTGAGTAACAGTGATAATACTGAGATCTTTGAAGGAGTCTGTAACAGTTGATCAAAAATGTTATATTCACTCCTTTGGATGAGCTTTAGCATCTCATCTTTGTCTTTTGAAAAGTCAGGATTACTAGATTGACCGACTGGTGGATCAGGAATTTCTGCCTGAAGTTCCTTTTCTTTGTTGGATTCTCCAACCCCTCGGTTGAAGATTCGACCGCTCCGTGTTACACGACTGATGTCTGCAATGTTCACGACAGAGGGTAATGGAATTTCCTTTCCATTTTCAATTGTTGTTGCACCGTATTTGTAAGGGATTGCCTTAGCTAATTCATACGGTAGTGGTCCCGGTAGATAGATGACTATGGGAACCTTCTGATTTTTCTGATCATCATAAGTAACCTTGATCCGTTCCCGGTTGGGAACTCTAGATTCGTCAAGTAGATGGATGATGGCAAAAACATCCCTGGTCCTGTGATGACCAGAGATCGTGACAACATCCTTAACTTGCTCGGCAAGGTAGTTCGGCGACTAAATGATGGGTCCTGAACCTGGATATGGACGAATTTTTCCATGATCGACCTGACCCTGAAGAGCTGCTCTCACAAGGTAACACCCTTGGTTACTTTCCGAACAGACGCCGCAACTGTCATAGTTGTGTGGTGGCACCTGGCCACGCCCGCTTTGAATACAATGTAACCTTACTAGGTTACCTCTCATTGATCGGACATCCTGACTTTGACGACGAGTAGGATTCCTGTGACTGATACTAACTTGCTGAGTATCTTCGTCCATATAGATTGGCATCCACCAATGATTTAACAAGTGCTGAAGTGCCTCCTGGACAAGGGTACAACCTCGATCGTTTTCGCAACCCGCTTTACAGCTTTGATAGTCATGTGATATTAAGAATCCGAGTCGGACCTGCTCAGTATGTAACTCTACCAGGTTGGTATTCATTACGCGGATGTCGAAAATCTGAACCCTATTGATTTGATAGGTATTCCTATCATGGTAGTCTTGGATCCATCCAAGATCCATCTGACGCTGGAGGGCCTCTTGTATGAAAGAGCATCCCTATTTGTTTACCGAGCAAATCAGACAGGAACTGTAATCGTGCCGCGGCAGATTATGATACTGGCTTTGCCTTGAGTGCATTGCCACCAAGTTGTCATTCATCGCACTGATGTCGTGGTTTTGAATGACGTTGGAATTCGTGTAAACCATGTTAACTCCACGAACTCGGTGCTCTTGGATCCATCCGAGATCCATCTGTTCCTGTAGAGCTGCTTGCGCTACAGAACATCCCTGGTTATCTTTAGAGCAGATATCACACTGGTGATAATTATGAGGTGGCACATGGCCATATCCACTCTGTCTACAATGCATCTTGACCAGATTGGTCCCCAATAAGAGTACATCGTGAATTTGGTAGACATTGTTAGTCTCTTTCTCAATCAGATTGACTGCAGTTTTCTCATGTTGAGGCAGCGGGTTCGTAAGAACATTAGGATTTGTATCTTTGAAAGATAAGAGCCCGCTCCTAACAAGCTTTTGCACGTCGGATTTGAAATTGAGGCAAGTCTCAATGTTATGCCCTGAACCTCCTTGATGATAAGGACATGTTTGATCCGCTTTAAACCAAAAAGGCGGATTTTCCGGAACTGAAAGGGGAGACTTAGTCTGAATGTGCCCCTTAGCCAGCAGTAACGGAAACAGCTCTGCGTATGTCACGGGTATAGGATCAAATCCTGGTGGCCGTGTTGTGCGGTTGTTGTTATATGGAGGACGAGCCTGCTGAAGAGGCTGTTGTGTCCTTTGTTAATCAGGTTGGCTCTGCGCAACCTGAGGTTGATACATAGGAATAGGCGCGGGGCCGATAGCAGGAGTAACAGCTGCTACTGGCTGATAACGTCGCCTTTGCTTTCCGAGAGAGATATTCCCAATATCTTGCTCTTTTTTCTTAGGGAGAGCACCACCATATTTTTTAGTACCGCTCGTCGATCCAGTGTCTTTTACCAAATGTCCTTCTCGGACGGCTTCCTCAAGACGTACACCCATGCCGACCATCTCGGTGAAATCACTGGGCGCACTGGCAACCATTCGGTCATAGTAAAATGAGCTTAAGGTCTTTAAGAAGATTTTTGTCATCTCTTTTTCCTCTAGAGGTGGACAAATTTGAGCGGCAATTTCACGCCACCTTTGAGCATACTCCTTAAAGGTTTCCTTGTCCTTTTGTGACATTGATCTGAGTTGATCTCTGTCGGGTGCCATGTCCAAATTGTACTTGTATTGTTGGACGAAGGCAGTGCCAAGATCTCTGAATGTGCTGATCGTGGCACGGTTTAAACCCATGTACCATTTGAGTGCGGCACCGGTTAAACTATCCTGAAAGTAGTGAATCAGCAGGTCCTGATTCTCCGTCTGAGCTGACATCCGCCGAGCGTACATCACCAGATGGCTCTGAGGGCAAGAGTTACCCTTGTATTTTTCAAAGTCGGGCACTTGGAACTTGTGCGGGACTTTCACGTTTGGGACCAAGCAGAGGTCTGCGGCGTCCTTTCCAAATAGATCCTGACCGCGAATGGCTTGCAGCTCTTTCTGCATTTCCAAGAACTGCTCCTGGAATTCATCCATTCTGTCAAACATAGTTTCCTTCTTACCAGAAGGTGTCTGTGGAATCTGTCCTTCCGGGACAGTGTGCACCACAGGGGGTGGTACCGTGACTACGACAGTGAGTCTTGGCGCTTCCCGAAGTTTGTAACCTTCAGGAGTCTTCAGTATGCCCCAGGCATCTTCGCTTTCCCGAAGTTTGTAACCTTCAGGCCCAGCGGCTTCTGTTACGATTCCCTGATCTTCAGTGATCGGCGGAACATATCCTTCCGGGATATAGTTAACAGGCATGCCCCAAGGACGATCTTTCGGCATCTGATACCTAGGATCATACTTTTCTATGATGGGCGTTGAGGTGATCTCTGAGATCACAGTTCTTTGTAGCTAAGCTTCTGCCCTGGCTTGCATGTCGTTACGAAGCTTTCTCATATCCTCTCTCAGAGCGTCGATCTCTTCTTTCAACTCTCTGTTTTCTTCCTCAAGATCATCCATCTTTTTCTGACGATTGGCCCGAGTATTATACGAATGAGACAGTTTGACTCTAGAATCGAGACACAAACGTAAGATTCGTAGGGAAGAAGAATACGCGATGTGAGAATGATGAATGCAATGATTATATTAATTTTTGTTTTTTTTTGTTTAATCAAAATAAACTTCGACAATTAGATTGCAAATATCAAACTGTGGGGAAACCCCTTTTTATTGAAATTCAAAGGATTACAGAAATGGAAATACAGTAGATTACAAAGTGCAGAAACAGAAACCTAAGCTAATGGGTCCCGAGTCCTCTCTGAAGAGAAATCGGGTGCTGATTCTGGTATCTTCCTTTTCTTTGACCGGGGCGCTTGGGCCGTTGTCGGGTTGTCATTCCTTTGCCAAGTGAAAGGAGTGAGCAAATTCCTTTGGTCATCTTGATTTTCTACAGCATGCTGCTCCAAAATTTCAATCAGAGCATCTTTCTCTTTCAATAATTGCTGTATTTGGATACACTCTATGTCGAGGGTGCGGTACTTGTTCTTCCAAGATCTTCTCTCCTTTTGAACTTTGTTGAGAGTAACCTGAAGCTTTACAGTTTCCGTCATGAAGTACATGACAGTTCCCCTCGGTGGAAGAATTCCGTAACGAGGATAAGGCATCTTTAGCTTGAGAGCTCTAGTTTGTACCCAATGGAGATAAGGCTCCACCGAGACACAGTCCGGTTTTCCCAGAGACTCTCGTCCTTTCTTATGAACCTGTTTCCAAGCTTGCACTATTTCCATCTTCAGTGCTCTGTCATTTTCTCCTTCTTTGAAGAAAAGACCTTCCAGATGAACACCCAGTGGGATGTGTCTCATTGGGTATCCAAATTGACGAAGAACCAATATCGGATGATAGTTGATTCCTCCTTTAGTTCCTATGAGGGGTACGCTGGGGAAGTTTCCACAACAGTCGATGATTCTGATTCCCTCATAAATCCTATTACACCAATCTATATCGGAATTGGTGAGAGACATGATCTTCTGCGACCAACGTAAGACACTCTTGCAATCCCAAAAAGCAGCAGACTTGGGCAAGTGCGAGATAAACCATTTAAATAGCAAAGGTACACAGCATGTGATCTCCCCTCCGCTGTATAAATTTCCCAAGTGTACTGAATGATACGCATCTGCGAGCAAAGTCAGCACAGGGTTTCCAATGAGAAAAACCTTAATAGCGTTGATATCGACGAAGTTATTGATGTTGGGAAACAAAAATAACCCGTAGGTGAGCAAGACAAAGATGCTTTCAAAAACAGTCCCGTTCCCTATACTAGCGAAGTACAGAGCTTTCTTTGTCAAGAACTGGGCTGGCAAACCTTGGATGCCACCCATAGTAATCATGTGAGTCCTGACCTCAGACTCGTCCAAATGAATTGCTATTGCAATAGTCTGATTCTTTGGAATTTCTTCCAGTCCAGAAAATGGAGCTCGATCAGTGATATGTAAATCAGTCCGATGAGAATACTCCTCCAGCGTTGGTGATAGCTGGTAATCCGGGAATGTGAAACAGTGATAAACCGGATCGTAGAACTGAATGAGCGCGTCCATGATTCCCTTAATCACATGGACTCTTAACAGTGGTAGCAAACCACCGTGCTTGGCTCTGAAAGCCTCTGGGTTAGCGATCATCCTTGCTAACTTTCTCAAATCCCCTAGTTTTGGAACCTTGAAGGTATACTGGTGAGTTCTCCTTCTACCGAAATCCATTAGCGTAATCCTTTTCTCTGATATTTGCAATCACAATCTTAGTTTAATTTGAAAAACAGAGAGACTAGAAGAGAAAGTTTTTTGAATGTTTTAATGTTTTATTAAATGAATGCATGAATGCATCACACAAAAACATAGAAAAAACATGGGGTCAAAGGGTCGTTGTCATGAAGTCAAAGCTCTACCCATCCCCAAAGGTTTATACTAGGCTGATTTTTGTACTTGTACTCATTATCATCAGCTCCTCTCAGGAAGGCAGACAACAAGCGGATCGCCAGCGAGTTGTGTGCAATCTTAGAGTAAGTGCCATTCACCGAGAATAGATCACCAGCCTCAAATGAGGGTAGTATCGCGTAACAACTATTTCCGATAGTTTCCGCACTACGAAAAAGGTTGGCTTTTCTTAAGTGTATACTCAATCTCACTACATGCGGCATCACACACATTCCCAGTAGCAGAAAAATAAACACATATATCAATTAGGAAAAGCAGTATATATATTTGTCCTAATCATCCTAGACTTATAAAGCTAAGAATCCTAAGTTCCTGACAAAAATGGGTTCCCCGGCGGAAGCCCCAATCTGTGGTTCCCTGCCTAAGAGATGGACCAGCATAGGTAAATCTTTCTCTTCGGTAGAGTTCCCATTTTCCGTAGAAAACGGGGATGATGCCCTAAGGCAGAAAAGGAGACTCCCCAGTAGAGTCGCCATTTGTGTAATTTTTCACACAAGAGAAATAGAAAGAAAGGAACCGGCCCCACGGTGGGCGCCACTTTTCTGTAGCGAGCGATTTTGGACGCGGTTCTTAAGCGCCGGTCGCTCTCTGCGGTTTGAGCTTTAAACTACAGGTCGATTCATTTTTTATCCTATTGTGAGCTGAATAAGGAAGGGAAATAGATGTCTCCAATTAACCCTGCTTGCATACTGAGTTTAAACAGCGGTCTGTTAGGTTACGGATGCTATCAATGTGGGGGGGCTTTTGTACTGGTTATTCGTATTTCGCCAATACAGGTTCTTTCTTTCTAGGGCTTTCTAGCGGGGAACAAAGATTAGGATGTTAGGACTGGTGCTTTTGAATTACTGCTTTTGATTGATGGAGATATGGGATTTGGGTTTTTTGTTGATTGCGCTCGCTAAGATCTTTTCTTTCGATCTTATGCCTACGTATTCCCGTTTACCGAAACATGGAAATCAGAGCGTTCGTAGTTCCTCCTCTTCTATGGGAGGAAATGGTTGTTTTTGGTGTCTTGTTTAAAGCCCAAGACGTGAAGCGAAAGGTAATTTGTATCTTGTTCAAAGCCCAAGATGTGAAGCTAAAAGGTCTATTTGTGTCTTGTTCAAAGCCCAAGACGTGAAGCGAAAGACCTCGACTTTAGAGAGAATTTGTCATCTCTAAAGAGGGGGAAGGAGAATTACTTTAACTGGGATACGCGGATCCGAGCAATGCCATAATTTCCGAAGAAAGGGTTTTAACCTGAAGGAGAAGACTTTAACTCAGTGTAGAGCAATGCCATCTTTCCTTAGGAATTTCTCATGCTAAAAGACGGATAGTGGCATGGATATAGATGATCCAGAGGCTTGCCGCTTACAGCGATTAGACGAAGGGAAAGGAGTTGTTGATGTTTGTGTACTGTGAACGAGGCACAGCTTTGATGCTAAAAGGTTAATTGGATTAACCAGTGGTTTTCTTATACAAAGCCTAAGAGGAGGCTAATTTCCGCTAGGAAAATCATTATACAAAGCCTAAGAGGAGGCTATTTTGTGTCTCGTACAAAGCCCGAGAGAGAGGCTAAAAGTTTTTGACCCGACGATGGAGTCTTTTGGGAATCTCGTATAAAGCCCGAGATGGAGGCTATTGTTTGTTTGGCTCAATAAGAACCTTTTTGTATCTCGTACAAAGCCCGAGATGGAGGCGAAAAGGGATGATTGACTCAACGAGGGAGTCTTTGTGTCTCGTACGAAGCCCGAGATAGAGGCTAAAAGTTTGACTCAACAAGAGAGTCTTTGATACTCAACAAGAGAGTGTTTTTGTATCTCGTACGAAGCCCGAGATGGAGGCTAAAGGTTTGTTTCAGTTGAGTGACAGATCCAATATACTGTTTTAAAAGAGAAAATCAGTTCTTATATGAGCAACACTGTACTCAGGGATTTGATTTGAGGATCAGGGATATTTCCTTCTCTTTGAGGAAACGGGAAATCCAAAGGGTATTGAGACTGTTCGAGTCTGCGGGTTTCCTTCCTATTTAACGAAGGGGTCACTTGAGAATGTCTTTGAGACTCAAGGAAGCTAAACTGTCCAAGTCTAGAGTTTTTTTCTTTGGTACTATGCTTTGAGAAACAGTAGTAGACTCTATGAAAGGACTGTTCTATGAGGATGACTAGGTTCTGTTCCTATACCTCTAGGAGGTCGTCGGGACAATTTGTACGAAGCCCAAGAGGAGGCTGGAAACTTTTAAGAAGCCGACGGGTCCTTGTACTAAGCCCAAGAGGAGGTTATCATTCCCGAAGGAAGAGATCATTATACGAAGCCTAAGAGGAGGCTGTGAATACTTCTAAGAAGCTGTAGTGTCCTTGAATAATGCCCAAGAGGAGGCCGATGCTTTTAAGAAGCCCGTGGGTCTATCATCTCCTTTCCATTAGGAGAGATAACTCTTTTAAAGATAAAAACCACTGGTAAACATGCGAGGTTTACTATCCAGCGACTTTTAGCTTTTAAAGAGGGTTCCTTAGTTAAGGTCCAAGATTATGACCGTAGTGGGTACCCAAACCCCGAGGCATTCAAGGCATGCTATCCACAAGGAATAGATCAAGTCAGGAAAGTTTGAGAATTTGGAAGAAACTCAAAGATGCCATTCACGGAGAATACATTCATCTTGGGGAGTAAAGCTTCTTGACGATTCCTTAGGAGGACAGCCGAAGAGAAGACTGTATCTGGTGCTCCTATTGGGGATCTAGGCGTCTATTTCTACTAATAAATGAAACGGCGTCACCTAGTTCTAGACGTAGTTGCCGGGGAAACTCGAAATATCTATACTATTATTACACAGTAGATATGAGTTTATGAAAGGAGACTTACAGTGAGCAGCCCCACAATACAGTTTATAATATGAAAGCAGTAAATGAAAGCGATAACCACTTACTCGGTTGTAGTGCTTCCATGCTGTTTGGTTAGTTGTTCAACAAAGAAAGATTGAAAACAACAGTATATTCAAAATCAAAGGAGAAAGTGCTTTGAAAAAGAAAGATTTGGGGCTTACAGCTCAAGGAGAGGCCCAGGATTTTATCAGTGAGCGCACTGTTTGACTTTGTACTGCGGGACTTATACAAGTGACTGGGGCCCAAAAAATGGTTTTCTGTACAAAGGGATGGGTCTTACACTCTCTCAAGAGGCCCAAAAAAGGTTTAAAGAAAAGAGTGGGGCTTATAACACGAGGGTATGCCCAAATGATTTTTCGTTTAAAAATGGCGATCGCGCCGAGGTTTTCTTTTAACGCAGAGGGACTTATACAATAAGTGAGGCCCAAAATGTTTTGGTTAAAAGGGGGATTGGGTCTTACACTCTAATAGAGGCCCAAAGTGTTTTGAATGGGTCTTATAGCTCAAGGAGAGGCCCAGATGATTTTTTTATTTTTAAACGGGCGACGATCGCGCCGTTTACTTGTACAGAGGGACTTATACAATGAGTGAGGCCCAAAAAGTTTTTGTACAAAGGGGATGGGTCTTACACTCTCTCAAGAGGCCCAAAAAGTTTTGAAAGAAAAATAAATGGGTCTTACTACTCGTGGGTAGGCCCAAATGATTTTTGAAAAGGCGACGATCGCGTCGTTTGTTTTTTGACGGTATCGGGACTTATACAATAAGTGAGGCCCAAAAATGATTTGGTCAAAAAAAAGGATTGGGTCTTACACTCTAATAGAGGCCCAAAGTGTTTTGAAAATGATTTATGAGGGTTGAATTAATCCAAAACCCTAATTTGTTTTCAAAATGTATTTAATTGAATAAAAATTCAATTAAAATGATCAAAAATTGTTTAACACATGGAAAACAAATTGTGATCTTGGATTAATGCTTCAAAAATTAAGTATTGACCTACAAAATAATTAGAAAGCATTAAAAGTTGCAAAATCAATGTAGAAAAAATATTTAAAATGCCAAAAATAATCAAAATATTAATTCTTTGCAAAAATATCAATTATATGAAATAAATAATATTTTTGGGATTTTTTGTGAAAATAAAATATTTTAACATTTTTGTGAATTATTAAAAAAAGAATCAACTCAAAATCATTACAACTCAGAGAGAAATTAATTTTTGAATCAATTAAACAAAATCACAAAATTCAAATATTTGAATTTATGAAAAACGGCGCAAAGAACAGCTGAAGAACACGCGCGTGTTCTTGGTTTCTCAGATTTGCATTTTCTATCCAATCTCCATGAATACGTAATCATATCATGCAATCCACATATCATTATGCTCGCCTCAACCTCACGATCATGTCTATGTACTTTAATTTCATTTAAATTAAACATACAACAAGAAATCACGAAGAGACCTCAAGAACCCTAATTTTTGCATGAAGGCTAGGATTTTTGATACACGATTCAAACAATGCAATTAATTGAGGGAAAACATTCCATGCATGATTATGAACATATGGCCAAATTATTGTGCGAGGAAATATGCATAGATTGAGAGATGACCAAGCATGTGCTTACCTCCAAGTCGTGACAGCAAGAGCAGATGTGATTTTGAGTTGGAGGTGTTACAGATGAGTGGTGATGATCTGGACAGCTTCCCTACACCATATGGAGTGTGTTTGAACACTTGGATTGAATTGAAATGGACTGGATCAGTTTATGGCATCCCAGCTGCAACGTCACTTCAAACTTGTGTGGATGGCAAGTGATTTTGAGATTTTGATGTTCCAGGTGTTATGTGAGTGTTTGATCAGCTCATATGTGATGTATGTGAGGTGTGTGAGTGATTGGTTTGATTGGAAAAGCTCTCAAACTCAAAACCCGATAGCTACCTTGCTAAGAAAGACATTTTTGCCAAGAGAAAGAGATTTTGAGGAAAACATCTGTTAGATGGCTTTGGTGTACTCAAACTGACCACAATTGAGCTCTATTTATAGTAGAGCAAGTTTGTTTTGCAAGGAATAGTGAATGGCAGCTGGTAAGTAGGTTTGGCCAATGTTGGCAAATGAAAATCCAAGTCTCCTCTAGCCATTGACTAGAGGTTAGGGCACAGAGCTTTGGTCCCCTTGGTCTTGGATAAGTCTTGACTGATTTCAGATGAGAATGGCTCAGTCCATGCCACCTTGATGGTTCCATTGAATGCCTCATTCCAAATTTGAAGTCTTGTCCCTACTTTGGCAACTCTAGGTTCAACATGCTATTCCTTGTTCCTTGGACCTTGGAGGCTTGGCTCAGTGATTGTCCCCTTTAGATTCAATCCTCTGAGGTGTCCAAGTGGATTGGAGCAATTGAATTTGGCTTATTTTGGCAAATCGACCAAAGTTGCAAATTCTGCCTTGCCTTGACAGATTTCAGCAAGGCAACTTGGCAATGTTGTATCTCATGGTGTAGGTTGAATTTGGCAATGTTCTTGGCCATTTTGGAAAGCTCTTACATGATACAACAACTGTTTGAACAAGTTTGGTTTTGATCTCTTTTGATTCCAAGTGAAAAATCCCCCTACATTTGGCAAAAAGTGAGGTCAAATCTGACTTAGTGAAAATTGCACTAAGTGTTGGAAAAAGTGACATTTTCACTTTTCAGCCACTTTGATCACTCCATAACTCAAAATCCTTAATGAATTGGAATGACTTGTAGTTGAAGTTTTTGTAGGTGATAATGAGGGCTACAAATCCATCTTTGGATGAGAAAAAATGGGTTTGTGGTTTAGGAGTTATGGTCCTCCAAAGTTGGTACCTTTGCCACTTTATTTTTAACTTAGAAAAATTTCTAAGTTTTATGGTTACCCCTTTTACAAGTTATCTCACTTTTCTTGATTTTTCTTGATGAATGATGATTCAAATCATACATTAACATCATTTTAGGGTTAAAAATCCATTTTGGTGAAAAATCTCAAAAAGTCAAAGTTGACTTTTGTGCACAGTTGACTTTTTATTAGATGAATTCCAAACTGTGCAATTCTTCAGGAAATCATGTCCTTGACCTAAATCAAACTTGATGGACATGTTCCATGGGTGTCATAGGGTATATTCAATCATGTATTAGGGTTTGGGAGCATGTCTTGGTCAAAAGTCAAAGTTACAGTTGACTTTTCTCTTAAAACCCTAATTGTGGTGCAGATGAAATTGAGACTTGTTGCTCAAGCTTCTTGGATCAATCCATTGTTCCAAATGGATCAATATAGTTCATTAGAGACCTTCAAACTCTCTCTTGAGGTCTTGGCTCATGATTTGTCCCAAAAGTCAACTTAGGGGTGAATTAGGTCAAGAAACCCTAATTCCTGATTTTTGATGAATGCATCCCCTGAGGCAAAATTGACTTGATGCATGGGTTCATGAGGTTCCATGAAGTATATTAGGTTATGTTTTGGATCATTGCCTTATGCCCAGATGAAAATTTCCATCTGGAGGCCCTGGTCGACCAAAACCCTAATTTGGTGACACTGTCGATCTTGAGACTTGATCCACCTAGAAGGGAGCAGCCTTGTGCTTAATCCTTGAAGTGGGAGTCCTTTTTGATCCATTGTGGATGTTTGAGAGATTAGACAAGTTGAAGATCATGTCATTTCTTGATTGATCCTTTGTCTAAGCACTCAGAGAGGGCTTGAAACCCTAATTTTGATTATAGTGGATGCTCACCCATCTTTGGGGAGACTGATGAAGCATAAAGGTACATCCATATTGTGATGATGATTTTCACAATGATGGGAAATATAAGTGGTCAAAATTTGGGGTATTACACAGATGAGTGGTGATGATCTAAATAGCTTCCCTACACCCTATGGATTGTGTTTGGATGGTTGGACTTGATTGAAATTGGCTGGATCATTTTGTGGTACCTTAGCTGCACTTTGGTTAAAACCTTGAGCAACCAGTTGGTGATTTCATGAAATTGATGTTTCAGAAGTAATCTAAGTGTTTGATCAGCTCATATGTGATGTATGTGAGTTGTGTGAGTGATTGGTTTGATTGGAATTGCTCTCAAACTCAAAACCCGATAGTGACTTGCCTTAGAAGGTAAAATTGGAGTGAAAGAAGAGATTTTGAGGAAAGCATCTGTTAGATGGCTTTGGTGTACTCAAACTGACCACAATTGAGCTCTATTTATAGTAGAGCAAGTTTGTTTTGCAAGGAATAGTGCATGGCAGCTGGTAAGTAGGTTTGGCCAATGTTGGCAAATGAAAATCCAAGTCTCCTCTAGCCATTGACTAGAGGTTAGGGCACAGAGCTTTGGTCCCCTTGGTCTTGGATAAGTCTTGACTGATTTCAGATGAGAATGGCTCAGTCCATGCCACCTTGATTTTTCCATTGAATGCCTCATTCCAAATTTGAAGTCTTGTCCCTATTTTGGCCATTCTAGGTTCAACATGCTATTTCTTGTTCCATGGACTTTGGAGGCTTGGCTCAGTGATTGTCCCCTTTAGATTCAATCCTCTGAGGTGTCCAAGTGGATAGGAGCAATTGAATTTGGCTGATTTTGGCAAATCGACCAAAGTTGTAAATTCTGCCTTGCCTTGACAGATTTCAGCAAGGCAACTTGGCAATGTTGTATCTCATGGTGTAGGTTGAATTTGGCAATGTTCTTGGCCATTTTGGAAAGCTCTTACATGATACAACAACTTTTTGAACAAGTTTGGTTTTGATCTCTTTTGATTCCAAGTGAAAAATCCCCCTACATTTGGCAAAAAGTGAGGCAAAATCTGACTTAGTGAAAATTTCACTAAGTGTTGGAAAAAGTGACTTTTTCACTTTTCAGCCACTTTGATCACTCCATAACTCAAAATCCTTAATGAATTGGAATGACTTGTAGTTGAAGTTTTTGTAGGTGATAATGAGGGCTACAAATCCATCTTTGGATGAGAAAAAATGGGCTTGTGGTTTAGGAGTTATGGTCCTTCAAAGTTGGTACCCTTGCCACTTTATTTTTAACTTAGAAAAATTTCTAAGTTTTATGGTTACCCGTTTTACAAGTTATCTCACTTTTCTTGATTTTTCTTGATGAATGATGATTCAAATCATACATTAACATCATTTTAGGGTTAAAAATCCATTTTGGTGAAAAATCTCAAAAAGTCAAAGTTGACTTTTGTGCACAGTTGACTTTTTATCAGATGAATTCCAAACTGTGCAATTCTTCAGGAAATCATGTCCTTGACCTAAATCAAACTTGATGGACATGTTCCATGGGTGTCATAGGGTATATTCAATCATGTATTAGGGTTTGGGAGCATGTCCTGGTCAAAAGTCAAAGTTACAGTTGACTTTTCCCTTAAAACCCTAATTGTGGTGCAGATGAAATTGAGACTTGTTGCTCAAACTTCTTGGATCAATCCATTGTTACAAATGGATCAATATGGTATATTAGAGACCCTCAAATCCTCTCTTGTGGTCTTGGCTCATGGTTTGTCCCAAAAGTCAACTTAGGGGTGAATTAGGTCAAGCAACCCTAATTCCTGATTTTTGATGAATGCATCCCTTGAGGCAAAATTGACTTGATGCATGGGTTCATGAGGTTCCATGAAGTATATTAGGTTATGTTTTGGATCATTGCCTTGTGCCCAGATGAAAATTTCCATCTGGAGGCCCTGGTCGACCAAAACCCTAATTTGGTGACACTGTCGATCTTGAGACTTGATCCACCTAGAAGGGAGCAGCCTTGTGCTTAATCCTTGAAGTGGGAATCCTTTTTGATCCATTGTGGATGTTTAAGAGATTATACAAGTTGAAAATCATGTCATTTCTTGATTGAGCCTTTGTCTAAAGCTCAGAGAGGGCTTGAAACCCTAATTTTTATTGTAATGGATGCTCACCCATCTTTGGGGAGACTGATGAAGCATGATGGTTCATCCATATTGTGATGATGATTTTCACAATGATGGGGAATCTAAGTGGTCAAAATTTGGGGTATGACAGATGCCCCTATTTAATCTTCTTGGACCCGAAGGTGTGAATGATGAAGGGATTCGGGCATTCGGGGTGCAAGAGGATTAAATATCAGAATACCCAAAATTTTGATGGTGGTTATGAATGGTAGCTTACGCATTCATCTTCTTTAGCTAAGCAATGATGCTTAGAAAAGGTAAACTTCCCCTCGATCCTGGTTTCCTACCAAGGAACTGGTCTCAGTCTCTTTTGAAATAAACTTCCCCTCGATCCTGGTTTCCTACCAAGGAACTGGTCTTGGTTTCTTTTGAACTTCCCCACGTTCTTGGTTTCCTACCAAGAACTGGTCTCAGTCTCTGAAATGAACTTCCCCTCGATCCTGGTTTCCTACCAAGGAACTGGTCTTAGTTTCTTTTGTCAACTTCCCCTCGATCCTGGTTTCCTACCAAGGAACTGGTCTTAGTTTCTTTTGTCAATAAACTTTATTGACAAGGGACGCTATGTGTAGCGGTTTTCCTTCAAACTTCTCGCCGAATTTTCCTGGGGAGACGCCATTTGAGTAGAACATGTTTTGTTGTCAGACTTGCTGGGGACCCCAGTAGTCTGAGTTGTAGAGTTGTACAAACTTCTCCGTTGGAGACGCCATTTGTTTCTACTGGGGAAAGCGAGTCTCTTGAGAGACTGTTTTCATTTGGGATCTTTCATCATACTTTTCTCGGGATCTTCCCGGAGAAACGCCATATGATGGGATCCAATTTTGAGGTGCCAATGACCCTTTCATCAGTGGTTTTTCGGAGCAAAACTGGTGTGCTGTCGAATCTCTGATCACGGGGCTTTCTTTGTGGATTTTCCTTAATCCGGGAAAGCAAGGATATCATCTTCAATGGCGAAGAGTGATGTTTATTGAAAGTTTTCTCTGGCTTTTCAGAGGTTCAAGTTATCAAAGTGGTCAAGGACCAACTTCTTTCCAGAATTAAACCGGAAGCGAGGTTGTTCAGACACAGTATTTCCTGATGAGGCAAGAACTGACAACTCGATTGAGAGGACTTCTACCACTAGGGGACAAGACCGACTAGAGTGATAGTGATGCAATATGAAATGTAAATGCAAATAAAAAATGCATGATGTATGTATGTATATGCTGACAAAACAGACGCGACATACAGACTAATGGATGAACACAATTGGATACTCGGCCATCGCGGGGCGAAGAAGTACCGTTGATTCAAAATTGAAATTCCACCTTGCTTAGGAGAGATAGTACCGTTGGGAGCTATGTTGATCGGGCTTAGGAGATGAGAACTCGGCCGAGGATGTCAGACGAAACATGGTCTCTGACATTGCTGATCCTTCATTCAGGCGTACAGGTCTAGAAGGAGTACTTTGATTCTGCACTTTGAAGTTCGCTTACTTCGGGAGAAGCGATCGATGTTCTTCTGATGTTCAACAGTCAAAAGAAATGCCATCTTTAATTTAAAAGCAGAAAAAGTTTAACAAGTAAATTTATTTTTGTTTTATTTCAAGAATCGCTGATTAAGTTTAAACAACGTCGTTCTGTAAAGCTAAAATAAGTAAAGAATTACAAACAAAAGCACAAGGGCTCAAATTTTATTGATAAGATGGAGATCAGCCAAACGCGTGATTCCAAAGAGTATATACAAAGTTAGAAAATGGTAATTTACAGGGAAAAGGGCTACGTTGAAACATAACGACCACTATCCTTCTACCAACTTTGAGTTCGGGACATCCTGAGCTTCCGTCGAAGATGACCTTTGACTAGAGATTTCCTCCGATAAATGATGCAACTGCTGCTGAGGGACTTGCCTCTGTTGAACATAGTTACTTGCCATTATCCCTAACTTTTGCCTGGATTGTACTATGAGATTTCCAATCCATCGGGATGATTTTTTTCATGTCTCTAACTTTTGCCTGGACCGCCCTTTCGGGTTTTCAATCCATCGAGACGGTTTTTTTTTTTTTTTTTTTTAGGCGAAGTATTTCTTGACTACATCAACATTCGTGGGGTAGGCAAATTCCTCTCCGTCCATGGTTGCAAGTCTCAAGGCGCCGCCTGAGAAAGCTTTCGTGACCACATAGGGGCCATCATAATTTGGGGTCCATTTGCCCCGAGAATCAGTGAGAAATGATTGTATCTTCTTGAGCACAAGGTCTCCTTTCCTGAAGACACGAGGTCAGACCTTTTTGTCGAATGCCCTCTTCATTCTCTGTTGATACAACTGACCGTGGCATAGTACCGTGATTCGCTTCTCTTCGATCAGGTTCAGGTCGTCGTGTCGACTTTGACACCATTCAGCTTCGGTGAGCTTCGCTTCCATCAATACCCGGATTGATGGGATCTCTACTTCTATGGGGAGCACTGCCTCCATGCCATATACTAGAGAGAAAGGGGTTGCCCCTGTTGAAGTACGGATAGATGTGCGATAACCATGAAGAGCAAAGGGTAGCATTTCGTGCCAATCTTTATAGGTTACAACCATCTTTTGAACAATCTTCTTGATGTTCTTGTTAGCCGCTTCTACCGCTCCGTTCATCTTGGGTCGGTAGGGAGATGAGTTATGGTGTTCGATATTGAACTCTGCACACAACTCTTTCATCATCTTATTGTTCAAGTTAGATCCATTATCAGTAATGATCTCGCTTGGAACACCATAACGGCAGATGATATTGTTTTTGATAAATCGGACCACCACTTGTCGGGTTACATTGGCGAATGACGCCGCTTCGACCCACTTGGTGAAGTAGTCAATGGCTACTAGAATGAACCGATGTCCGTTTGAAGCCTTAGGTTCAATCATGCCAATCATGTCGATTCCCCATATGGAAAATGGCCACGGGGAAGAAAGAATTTTGAGATGTGATGGCGGTACATGAATTTTGTCGGAGTATATCTGACACTTGTGACACCTCCTCATGTACTTGTAGCAGTCGGATTCCATGGTCAACCAATAATACCCGGCCCTGAGAATTTTTCTCGCCATTGTGTGTCCGTTGGCATGAGTGCCAAAGGATCCTTCGTGAATTTCTTTCATGAGCATGTCTGCTTCTGGTCTGTCGACGCATCGGAGCAAGACCATGTAAAAATTTCTCTTATAAAGAGTGTCACCGCTCAGGAAGAAGTTTCCAGCCAATCTTCTGAGGGTTTTCCTGTCTTTTCTGAGTGCCCCAGATGGGTACTCTTGTTTCTGAAGGAAGCATTTGATATCGTGATACCAAGGTCTGTCGTCTATGACTGCTTCAATTGCGAAGATGTAAGTGGGCCGTTCAAGGCGCATGATGTCGATCTTAGGTATGTCATTCCATCGACCTACACTAATCATGGAAGAGAGAGTGGCTAATGCATCAGCCATGTGATTCTCATCACGAGGGATGTGATGAAAGTCGACTCTGTTGAAGAAGGGTAACAACCTCCTTGCATAGTCTTTGTAAGGAATCAATCCTGATTGGTATGTGTTCCAATCTCCTTTTATCTGGTTAATAACCAGGGTTGAATCGCCGTATACGTCCAAGTTTTTGATCCTTAAGTCAATCGCTTCTTCGAGACCCATGATACATGCTTCGTATTTGGCCTCGTTGTTCGTACATTTGAACGTAAGTCTGGCAGTGAAAGGAATGTGGGAACCCTGAGGGGTAACAATGATTGCCCCAATTCCGTTTCCATAATGATTGACTGCTCCGTCAAAGATAAGTCCCCACTGGGAACCTGGTTCTGGCCCTTCACTGGGTAGCGGTTCATCGCAATCTTTCATCTTTAGATACATGACATCTTCGTCTGGGAAGTCAAACCCGGTTGATTCTTGATCGTCAATCGGTTGATGAGCCAAATGATCGGCTAAAATACTTCCTTTAACGGCTTTCTGAGCATGGTACTCTATGTCATATTCTGATAGTAACATCTGCCAACGGACAATCCTTCCCGTGAGAGCAGGTTTTTCGAAAACGTACTTGATTGGATCCATTTCGGAGACCAACCAAGTAGTATGACGAATCATGTACTGGCGAAGACGTTTGGCTGCCCAAGCCAAAGCGCAACAAGTTTTCTCAAGCATCGTGTACCGAGTCTCGCAGTCGGTGAACTTCTTGCTCAAATAGTAAATGGCAGACTCTTTTCGTTTAGTTTCGTCTTGTTGGCCAAGTACACATCCCATCGAGTCCTCTAGGACTGTGAGGTAAATGATCAGTGGTCTTCCTTCCACTGGAGGTGATAGAATCGGAGGATTCAACAGATATTCCTTGATACTGTCGAAGGCGGTTTGGCAATCTTCTGACCAAACGCAATCCTGGTTCTTTTTGAGTAATTTGAAAATCGCCGCACACGTGGCGGTCATGAGGAATATGAATCTGGAGATGTAGTTCAAACGTCCCAGGAATCCTCTGACTTGTTTTTCAGTTTTCGGAGAAGGCATTTCTTGAATGGCCTTGACCTTGTCAGGATCAACTTCAATTCCTTTCTAGCTGACGATGAACCCCAGTAATTTCCCCGAACGGACACCGAAGGTGCACTTGTTGGGATTCAAGCGGAGCTTGAATTTTCTTAGACGTTCAAACAATTTTGACAGATGTTCAACGTGCTCATCCTCTGTTCTTGATTTTGCAATCAAATCATCGACATATACCTCGATTTCTTTGTGTATCATGTCATGAAACAGAGTAGTCATGGCCCTTTGACAGGTGGCCCCGACATTCTTCAAACCGAACGGCATTACCTTGTAACAAAAGGTGCCCCATGGGGTAATGAACGAAGTTTTCTCCATGTCTTTCGGCGCCATTTTGATCTGGTTATAGCCCGAGAATCCATCCATGAAGGAGAATACTTTGAACTTTGCTGTGCTGTGAACCAGCATGTCAATGTGTGGTAAAGGAAAGTCGTCCTTTGGACTTGCCTTGTTCAGATCTCTGTAATCAACACACATTCTGACCTTTCCATCCTTTTTGGGAACGGGTACGATGTTGGCTAACCATTGAGGATATTCAGATGTAGCAAGGAAACCCGCGTCAATCTGTTTCTGTACCTCCTCTTTGATTTTGATAGCCATGTCCGGGTGAGTCCGTCTCAACCTTTGCTTTACTGGCGGATATTCTGATCTCAACGGTAAGTGATGTTCCACGATGCTGGTATCCAACCCTGGCATATCCTGATAGGACCAAGCGAATACATCAGGAAATTCTTTGAGAAGCTTTATCAAACCCTCTCTGGCAGTTGGACTGAGCAGTGCTCCGATCCTGATTTCTTTTCTCTCTTGCTCTGAACCCAAGTTTACCGTTTCCAACGGCTCTTTATGAGGTTCGATGGACCTTTCTTCTTGTCTGAGTAGTCGGGAGATCTCTTCTGGAATTTGGTCGTCATTTTCTTCTTTAGCCTCGAATACCGGGAACTCAAAGTTGGGAGAAGGCATCGGATCGTATGTTTCAACGGGGTATAAAACAAGCAATCTGCATGACGTGATGATTCGTGTTTAGAAGAGATAGAGAAAATGTAAGTGTGTGCAGTGTTTTGATTTTACTGCTTGTTTTTATTATTGAATGTTTTTTAGGATTACCATTTTCTGAAAAAGCAAAAAGAGAAAACAACAATTAATGCGGAAATTACAGAACGACGTTATTTTATTAATGAACAAGTCGAATCTTGAAACTACAGCCCTATAAAACAAAACTCTGTCGCTTTGGGCAAAGCGAAGAGGGAAATTTACAGAAAGCGAGCCCTATCAAAACATCCATTTCACCTGGGCAGGGTGAAAGGCTTAAAGATGGCATTTACTTTGACTGATGAACGACCTTCGGAACCTCGACAGCAACCCACTGGCGGCGAACTCCTCGGTGAATCACAAAGTCTGGCACCTTCCTTGATTGGTCTTCAGAAATGACACTGATTTCTGGTGGAGCAGGATCATTAGAATCTGTCTCCCAGGCAGAATTTTCGTAGGAGAATTCCTCTGTTGCATTTTGTATAGCATTTGTGCTCTTAGGTACATCTCCCCATCCAGTCGGCTGGATGTCTTCGAGCCTGATACGAGAGCTCTCGGGAGCGGTGTACTTGACCATATAGTCGTATTTTCCACTTGGTTCTCCCAGAGTGTCCCAAACTTCTTTGGAACTGGAGGAGTCATCTCTCTCAATGATGTTGACCTCGGGAAAAGCATAGTTGATGAATTCAAGTCCTGCGAACGTTGCGAATTCATCTTCATGTTGAGTAGTTTCTGAATAACCTGAGTGTTGATCCCATGACATGGTGGGGACACAGGTATTCTGTTCAATGACGGCCAGCTGATTTTCATTGTTCGGCTGACTTTCTTGCCCCAAGTTTCCTGGGTAAGGCTGCCACATTGGCAGACCATCCATTGGGCCATAGTAATTGTGGTCAAAGTTGTCTTTCATCAGAGTGTCCTCCTCTAATGAATTTGGCAGAGCACGGCATCCTTCCGGATCACAATCTCCGTAGATCATTTCGACATCTGATCTTGGTATAAATCTTGGACTTTCTATAGGAAAGCAAAAAGGCATAGGCACCTCTTCCTGAGACATATAACCGTCCTCATTAAGATAGGACTTCCACTCTTCATCTGCGTCAGATGGATCTTCCTCATTGATAGCATGAACTGTCTGAGACACTGGGTGAAGAAAACCTCCACCGTGGAAGAAGTTTTGAAGGGGATGAAGACTTTCATCGTTGGCGGCTGTCTGGGTACAGGTTGCAGAAAAACCAAGACCCTTCTTTGTTTTATTGTCAATAGGAATGACAAGCCGTCCCCATCCTTTTGTATCGGTACTCTCGACCGCTTTGATAGCATCTTTGTATGAAGAAATTGAAGTTCCTTCTTTGAACTAATTGTCCTTGCTCACCGATAGTGCTTGGAACTGAGGTCCAATAACCTCCCCGGGTTCCACACAAGTAGATGATGATAAGTTGCTCACAAGCAAGGCTTGTTCCCCATAAACCGTGACAAGTTGATCGTTCTTGACGAACTTTAGCTTTTGGTGGAGGGTTGAAGTAACCGCTCCAGCCTGATGTATCCAAGGTCTTCCTAATAAACAACTGTACGTTTCCCGGATGTCCATGACCTGGAAAGTGATTTGGAAAGTGTGAGGACCAATAGTTATGGGAAGATCAACTTCGCCGATAACCGTTTTTCTGGATCCGTCGAATGCTTTGACGACGACCTCGCTGACTCTCATCGGAGGGCCCTTGAATGATAATTGCATCAAGGTGGACTTTGGCATAACATTCAGGGTTGACCCTGTGTCTACCAGTACGTTGGCTAAAGCATCGTCCTGGCAGTTGACTGTGATATTGAGCGCCATGTCATGACGGCGACCCTCTTCAGGTAATTCCTCATCACTAAATCCCAAATTATTACAGGAAGTGATGTTAGAGACAATGCTATCGAATTGTCTGATTGTTACATCCTGTTCCACAAAGGCTTGCTCCAAGACTTTCTGTAGAGCCTCTCTGTGTGCTTCTGAACTGAGTAACAGTGATAATACTGAGATCTTTGAAGGAGTCTGTAATAGTTGATCAACAATGTTGTATTCACTCCTTTGGATGAGCTTCAGCATCTCATCTTTGTCTTTTGAAAAGTCTAGATTACTAGATTGACCGACTGGTGGATCAGGAATTTCTGCCTGAAGTTCCTTTTCTTTGTTGGATTCTCCAACCCCTCGGTTGAAGATTCGACCGCCCCGTGTTACACGACTGATGTCTGCGATATTCACGACGGAGGGTAATGGAATTTCCTTTCCATTCTCGATTATTGTTGCACCGTATTTGTAAGGGATTGCCTTAGCTGATTTATACGGTAGTGGCCCCAGCAGATAGATGACTATGGGAACCTTCTGATTTTTCTGACCATCATAAGTAACCTTGATCCGTTCCCGGTTAGGAACTCTAGATTCGTCAAGTAGAGGGATGATGGCAAAAACATCCCTGGTCCTGTGATGACCAGAGATCGTGACAACATCCTCAACTTGCTCGGCAAGGTAGTTCGGCGACCAAATGATGGGTCCTGAACCTGGATATGGACGAATTTCTCCATGATCGACCTGACCCTGAAGAGCTGCTCTCACAAGGTAACACCCTTGGTTACTTTCCGAACAGATGCTACAACTGTCATAGTTGTGTGGTGGCACCTGGCCACGCCCACTTTGAATGCAATGTAACCTCACTAGGTTATCTTCCATTGATCGAACATCCTGACTTTGACGACGAGTAGGATTCCTGTGATTGATACTAATCTGCTGAGTATCTTCGTCCATATAGATTGGCATCCACCAGTGATTTAACAAGTGTTGAAGTGCCTCCTGGACAAGGGTACAACCTCGATCGTTTTTGCAACCCGCTTTACAATTTTGATAATCATGTGATATTAAGAATCCAAGTCAGACCTGCTCAGCATGTAACTCTACCAGGTTGGTATTCATCACGCGAATGTCAAAGATCTGAACCATGTTGATTTGATAGGAGTTCCTATCATGGTAGTCTTGGATCCATCCAAGATCCATCTGATGCTGGAGGGCCTCTTGTATGAAAGAGCATCCCTGTTTGTTTACCGAGCAAATCAGACAGGAACTGTAATCGTGCCGCGGCAGATTATGATACTGGCTTTGCCTGGAGTGCATCGCCACCAAGTTGACATTCATTGCACAGATGTCGTGGTTTTGAATGACGTTGGAATTCGTGTAAACCATGTTAACTCCACAAACTCGGTGCTCTTGGATCCACCAGAGATCCATCTGTTCCTGTAGAGCTGCTTGCACTACAGAACATCCTTGGTTGTCTTTAGAGCAGATATCACACTGGTGATAATTATGAGGTGGCACATGGCCATATCCACTCTGTCTACAATGCATCTTGACCAGGTTGGTTTTCAACAAGAGTACATCGCGAATTTGATAGACATCGTTAGTCTCTCCTTCTATCAAATTGACTGCAGCCTTCTCGTGTTGAGGCAGCGGGTTCGTAAGAACATTAGGATTCGTATCTTTGAAAGATAAGAGCCCGCTCCTAACAAGCTTTTGCACGTCGGATTTGAAATTGAGACAAGTCTCAATGTTATGCCCTGAACCTCCTTGATGATAAGGGCATGTTTGATCTGCTTTAAACCAAAAAGGCGGATTTTCTGGAACCGAAAGGGGAGACTTAGTCTGGACGTGCCCCTTAGCCAGTAGTAACGGAAACAGCTCTGCGTACGTTACAGGTATAGGATCAAATCCTGGTGGCCGTGTTGTACGGTTGTTGTTATATGGAGGACGAGCCTGCTGAAGAGGCTGTTGTGTCCTTTGTTGGTCAGGTTGGCTCTGCGCAACCTGAGGTTGATACGTAGGAATAGGCGTAGGGCCGATAGCAGGAGTTACAGCTGCTACTGGTTGATAACGTCGCCTTTGCTTTCCGAGAGAGATATTCCCAATATCTTGCTCTTTTTTCTTAGGGAGAGCACTACCATATTTTTTAGTACCGCTCGTTGATCCAGTGTCTTTTACCAAACGTCCTTCTCGGACGGCTTCCTCAAGACGTACGCCCATGCCGACCATTTCGGTGAAATCACTGGGCGCACTGGCAATCATTCGGTCATAGTAAAATGAGCTTAAGGTCTTTAAGAAGATTTTTGTCATCTCTTTTTCCTCAAGAGGTGGACAAATTTGAGCGGCAATTTCACGCCACCTTTGAGCATACTCCTTAAAGGTTTCCTTGTCCTTTTGTGACATTGATCTGAGTTGATCTCTGTCGGGTGCCATGTCCAAATTGTACTTGTATTGTTGGACGAAGGCAATACCAAGATCTCTGAATGTACTGATCGTAGTACGGTTTAAACCCATGTACCATTTGAGTGCGGCACCGGTTAAACTATCCTGAAAGTAGTGAATTAGTAGGTCCTGATTCTCCGTCTGAGCTGACATCCGCCGAGCGTACATCACCAGATGGCTCTGAGGGCAAGAGTTACCCTTGTATTTTTCAAAGTCGGGCACTTGGAACTTGTGCGGGGCTTTCACATTTGGGACCAAGCAGAGGTCTGCGGCGTCCTTTCCAAATAGATCCTGACCGCGGATGGCTTGCAGCTCTTTCTGCATTTCCAAGAATTTCTCCTGGAATTCATCCATTCGGTCAAACATAGTTTCCTTCTTACCAGAAGGTGTCTGTGGAATCTGTCCTTCCTGGACAGTGTGCACCACAGGGGGTGGTACCGTGACTACGGCAGTAAGTCTTGGCGCCTCCCGAAGTTTGTAACCTTCAGGAGTCTTGAGTATGCCCCTGGCATCTTCGCTTTCCCAAAGTTTGTAACCTTCAGGCCCAGCGGCTTCTGTTGCGGTTCCCTGATCTTCAGTGATCGGCGGAACATATCCTTCCGGGATATAGTTAACAGGCATGCCCCAAGGACGATCTTTCGGCATCTGATACCTAGGATCATACTTTTCTATGATGGGTGTTGAGGTGATCTCTGAGATCACAGTTCTTTGTAGCTGAGCTTCTGCCATGGCTTGCATGTCGTTACGAAGCTTTCTCATATCATCTCTCAGAGCGTCGATCTCTTCTTTCAACTCTCTGTTTTCTTCCTCAAGATCATCCATCTTTTTCTGACGATTGGCCCGAGTATTGTACGAATGAGACAGTTTGACTCTAGAATCGAGACACAAACGTGAGATTCGTAGGGAAGAAGAATACGCGATGTGAGAATGATGAATGCAATGATTATATTAATTATTTTTTGTTTTAATCAAAATAAACTTCGACAATTAGATTGCAAATATCAAACAGTGGGGAAACCCCTTTTTATTGAATTCCAAAGGATTACAGAAATGGAAATACAGTAGATTACAAAGTGCAGAAACAGAAACCTAAACTAATGGGTCCCGAGTCCTCTTCTTTGACCGGGGCGCTTGGGCCGTTGTCGGGTTGTCATTCCTTTTCCAGGTGAAAGGAGCGAGCAAATTCCTTTGGTTATCTTGATTCTCTACAGCATGCTGCTCCAAAATTTCAATCAGAGCATCTTTCTCTTTTAGTAATTGCTGTATTTGGATACACTCTACGTCGAGGGTGCGGTACTTGTTCTTCCAAGACCTTCTTTCCTTTTGAACTTTGTTGAGAGTAACCTGAAGCCTTTCAGTTTCCGTCATGAAGTACATGACAGTTTCCCTCGGTGGAAGAATTCTGTAACGAGGATAAGGCATCTTTAGCTTGAGAGCTCTAGTTTGTACCCAATGGAGATAAGGCTCCACCGAGACACAGTCCGGTTTTCCCAGAGACTCTTGTCCTTTCTTATGAACATGTTTCCAAGCTTGCACTATTTCCATCTTTAGTGCTCTGTCACTTTCTCCTTCTTTGAAGAAAAGACCTTCCAGATGAACACCTAGTGGGATGTGTCTCATCGGGTATCCAAATTGACGAAGAACTAATATCGGATGATAGTTGATTCCTCCTTTAGTTCCTATGAGGGGTACCCTGGGGAAGTTTCCACAACGGTCAATGATTCTAATTCCCTCATAAATCCTATTACACCAATCTATATCAGAGTTGGTAAGAGACATGATCTTCTGCGACCAACGTAAGACACTCTTGCAATCCCAAAAAATAGCAGACTTGGGCAAGTGAGAGATAAACCATTTGTAAAGCAAAGGTACACAGCATGTGATCTCTCCTCCGCTATACAAATTTCCCAAGTGTACAGAATGATACGCATCTGCAAGCAAAGTCGGCACAGGGTTTCCAATGAGAAAAACCTTAATAGCGTTGATATCGACGAAGTTATTGATGTTGGGAAACAAAAATAACCCGTAGGTGAGCAAGACAAAGATGCTTTCAAAAGCAGTCTCGTTCCCTATACTAGCGAAGTATAGAGCCTTTTTTGTCAAGAACTGGGCTGGCAAACCTTGGATGCCACCCTTAGTGGTCATGTGAGTCCTGACCTCAGACTCGTCCAAATGAATTGCTATTGCAATAGTCTGATTCTTTGGAATTTTTTCCAGTCCAGAAAATGGAGCTCGATCAATGATATGTAAATCAGTCAGATAAGAATACTCCTCCAGCGTTGGTGATAGCTGGTAATCCGGGAATGTGAAACAGTGATAAACCAGATCGTAGAATTGAATGAGCGCGTCCATGATCCCCTTAATCACATGGACTCTTAACAGTGGTAGCAAACCACCGTGCTTGGCTCTGAAAGCCTCTGGGTTAACGATCATCCTTGCTAACCTTCTCAAATCAGCTAGCTTTGGAACCTTGAAGGTATAATAGCGAGTTCTCCTTCTACCAAAATCCATTAATGCAATCTTTTTCTCTAATATTTGCAATCACAGTCTTAGTTTAATTTGAAAAACAGAGAGACTAGAAGAGAAGTTTTTTTTTGAATGTTTTAATGTTTTATTAAATGAATGCATGAATGCAGCACACAAAAACATAGAAAAAACATGGGGTCTGAGGGTCGTTGTCATGAAGTCAAGGCTCTACCCATCCCCAAAGGTTTATGCTAGGGTGATTTTTGTACCTGTACTCATTATCATCAGTTCCTCCCAGGAAAGCAAGACAACAAGCTGATCGCCAGCGAGTTGTAGAGCAATCTTAGAGTAAGTGCCATTCACCGAGAATAGATCACCAGCCTCAAATGAGGGTAGTATCGCGTAACAACTATTTCCGATAGTTTCCGCACTACGAAAGGGTCTGGCTCCTCAGCTTCTCAGACTTAACAACCGGCCCATTGGCTAGAAGAGTGAATGGGTTGCGTTGGTCAGCCTCCACTGAGGTTGATGGTCGACCCCGTCGCCATCACTTATCTTAAGTGTATACTCATTCTCACCACATGCGGCATCACACGCATTCCCATTAGCAGAAAAATAAACACGTATAGCAATTAGGAAAAGCAGTATATATATTTGTTCTAATCATCCTAGACTTATAAAGCTATGATTCCTAAGTTCCTGACAGAAATGAGTTCCCCAGCGGAAGCCCCAATCTGTGGTATTCACACAAGTGAAGAGAAGGAAGACCGTGCCTAGATCTAACTTTGAAAGGCCCTACGGTGGGCGCCACTTTTCTGTAGCGAGCGATTTTGGACGCGGTTCTTAAGCCATGGTCGCTCTCTGCGATTTGAGCTTTAACTACAGGTCGATTCATTTTTTATCCTATTGTGAGCTGAATAAGGAAGGGAAATAGATGTCTCCAATTAACCCTGCTTTGCATACTGAGTTTAAACAGCGGTCTGTTAGGTTACGGATGCTATCAATGTGGGGGGCCTTTGTACTGGTTATTTGTATTTTCGCCAATACTGTTTTCTTTCTTTTTACCTGGGCAGACGGTTTCTGGCGGGGAACAAGGATTAGGATGTTAGGACTGATGCTTTTGAATTACTGCTTTTGATTGACGGAGATATGGGATTTGGGTTTTTTTGTTGATTGCGCTCGCTAAGATCTTTTCTTTTGATCTTATGCCTACGTATTCCCGTTTACCGAAACAGGGAAATCTGAGCGTTCGTAGTTCCTCCTATTCTATGGGAGGAAATTGGTTTTTGGTGTCTTGTTCAAAGCCCAAGACGTGAAGCGAAAGGTAGTTTGTATCTTGTTCAAAGCCTAAGATGTGAAGCTGAAAGGTCTATTTGTGTCTTGTTCAAAGCCCAAGACGTGAAGCTGAAAGGCCTCGACTTTAGAGAGAATTTGTCATCTCTAAAGAGGGGAGAAGGAGAATTACTTTAACTGGGATACGCGGATCCGAGCAATGCCATAATTTCCGAAGAAAGGGTTTTAGCATGAAGGAGAAGACTTTAACTCAGTGTAGAGCAATGCCATCTTTCCTTAGGAATTTCTCATGCTAAAAGAGGGACAGTGGCATGGATATAGATGATCCAGAGGCTTACCGCTTACAGCGATTAGATGAAGGGAAAAAAGTTGTTGATGTTTGTGTACTGTGAACGAGGCACAACTTCGATGCTAAAAGGTTAATTGGATCAACCAGTGGTTTTCTTATACAAAGCCTAAGAGGAGGCTAATTTCCGCTAGGAAAATCATTATACAAAGCCTAAGAGGAGGCTAATTTCCGCTAGGAAAATCATTATACAAAGCCTAAGAGGAGGCTATTTTGTGTCTCGTACAAAGCCCGAGAGAGAGGCTAAAAGTTTTTGACCCGACGATAGAGTCTTTGTGTCTCGTACGAAGCCCGAGATGGAGGCTATTGTTTGTTTGACTCAACAGGAGAATCTTTTATACTCAACAAGAGAGTGTTTTTGTATCTCGTACGAAGTCTGAGATGGAGGCTAAAAGTTTTGACTCAACAAGAGAGTCTATGTATCTCGTACGAAGCCCGAGATGGAGGCTACAAGGTTTGACTCAACAAGAGAGTCTTTGTATCTCGTACAAAGCCCGAGATGGAGGCTAAAGCGTTGTTTGACTCCGCTAGGGAGAGTCATTGTACAAAGCCCAAGAGGAGGCTATGTCAGTTAAGTGACAGGTCCAGTATACTGATTTTGAAAGAGAAAATCAGTTCTTATATGAGCATCACTGTACTCATGGGATAGATCTGAGGATCGGGGTGGTCTCCTATTCTTTGAGGAAACTGGAAATCCAAAGGGTGTTGAGACTGTCCGAGTCTGTGGGTTTCCTTTCTATTTAACGAAGGGGTCACTTGAGAATGTCTTTTGAGACTCAAGGAAGTTAGACTGTCCGTGTCTAGAGTTTTATCTTTGGTACTATGCTTTGAGAAACAGTAGTAGACTCTACGAAAGGACTGTTCTATGAGGATGACTAGGTTCTGTTCCTATACCTCTAGGAGGTCGTCGGGACAATTTGTACGAAGCCAAAGAGGAGGCTGGAAACTTTTAAGAAGCCGACGGGTCCTTGTACGAAGCCCAAGAGGAGGCTATCATTCCCGGAGGAAGAGATCATTATACGAAGCCTAAGAGGAGGCTGTGAATACTTTTAAGAAGCCGTAGTGTCCTTGAATAATGCCCAAGAGGAGGCCGATGCTTTTAAGAAGCTTGTGGGTCTATCATCTCCTTTCCATTAGGAGAGATAACTCTTTTAAAGATAAAAACCCCTTGTAAACGTGCGAGGTTTACTACCCAGCGACTTCTAGCTTTTAAAGAGGGTTCCTTAGTTAAGGTCCAAGATTATGACCGTAGTGGGTACCCAAACCCCGAGACATTCAAGGCAAGCTATCCACAAGGAATAGATCAAGTCAGGAAAGTTCGAGGATTTGGAAGAAACTCAAAGATGCCATTCACGGAGAATACATTCATCTTGGGGAGTAGAGCTTCTTGACGATTCCTAAGGAGGACAGCCGAAGAGAAGACTGTATCTGGTGCTCCTATTGGGGATCTAGGCGTCTATTTCAATGAATAAATGAAACGGCGTCACCTAGTTCTAGACGTAGTTGCCGGGGAAACTCGAAATATCTATACTATTATTACGCAGTAGATATGAGTTTATGAAAGGAGACTTACAGTGAGCAGCCCCACAATACAGTTATATATATATGAAAGCAGTAAACGAAAGCGATAACCACTTACTCGGTTGGAGTGCTTCCATGCTGTTTGGTCAGTTGTTCAACAAAGAAAGATTGAAAACAACAGTATATTCAAAATCAAAGGAGAAAGTGCTTTGAAAAAGAAAGGTTTGGGGCTTACAGCTCAAGGAGAGGCCCAGGGTTTTATCAGTGAGCGCACTGTTTGACTTCGTACAGCGGGACTTATACAAGTGACTTGGGCCCAAAAAGGTTTTCTGTACAAAGGGATGGGTCTTACACTCTCTCAAGAGGCCCAAAAAGGTTTAAAGAAAAGAGTGGGGCTTATAACACGAGGGTAGGCCCAAATGATTTTTCGTTTAAAAATGGGGATCGCGCCGAGGTTTTCTTTTAACGCAGAGGAACTTATACAATAAGTGAGGCCCAAAATGTTTTGGTTAAAAGGGGGATTGGGTCTTACACTCTAATAGAGGCCCAAAGTGTTTTGAATGGGTCTTATAGCTCAAGGAGAGGCCCAGATGATTTTTATTTTTAAACGGGCGACGATCACGCCGTTTACTTGTACAGAGGGACTTATACAATGAGTGAGGCCCAAAAAGTTTTTGTACAAGGGGGGATGGGTCTTACACTCTCTCAAGAGGCCCAAAGAGTTTTGAAAATGATTTATGAGGGTTGAATTAATCCAAAACCCTAATTTGTTTTCAAAATGTATTTAATTGAATAAAAATTCAATTAAAATGATCAAAAATTGTGATCTTGGATTAATGCTTCAAAAATTAAGTATTGACCTACAAAATAATTAGAAAGCATTAAAAGTTGCAAAATCAATGTAGAAAAAATATTTAAAATGCCAAAAACAATTAAAATATTAATTCTTTGGAAAAATATCAATTATATGAAATAAATAATATTTTTGGGATTTTTTGATAAAATAAAATATTTTAACATTTTTGTGAATTATTAAAAAAGGAATCAACTCAAAATCATTAAAACTTAGAGAGAAATTAATTTTTGAATCAATTAAATAAAATCACAAAATTCAAATATTTGAATTTCTAAAAATGGCGCCAAGAACAAGCTGAAGAACACGCGCGTGTTCTTGGTTTCTCAAATTTGCATTTTCTATCCAATCTCCATGAATACGTAATCATATCATGCAATCCACATATCATTATGCTCGTCTCAACCTCACGATCATGTCTATGTACTTTAATTTCATTTAAATTAAACATACAACAAGAAATCACGAAGAGACCTCAAGAACCCTAATTTCTGCATGAAGGCTAGGATTTTTGATACACGATTCAAACAATGCAATTAATTGAGGGAAAACATTCCATGCATGATTATGAACATATGGCCAAATTATTGTGCGAGGAAATATGCATAGATTGAGAGATGACCAAGCATGTGCTTACCTCCAAGCCGTGACAGCAAGTTCAAAGTGATTTTTGATTTGGAGGTGTTACAGATGAGTGGTGATGATCTGAACAGCTTCCCTACACCCTATGGATTGTGTTTGGATGGTTGGACTTGATTGAAATTGGCTGGATCATTTTGTGGTACCTCAGCTGCACTTGGGTTAAAACCTTGAGCAACCAGCTGGTGATTTCATGAAATTGATGTTTCAGAAGTAATCTAAGTGTTTGATCAGCTCATATGTGATGTATGTGAGGTGTGTGAGTGATTGGTTTGACTGGAATTGCTCTCAAACTCAAAACCCGATAGTGACTTGCCTTAGAAGGCAAAATTGGAGTGAAAGAAGATATTTTGAGGAAAGCATCTGTTAGATGGCTTTGGTGTACTCAAACTGACCACAATTGAGCTCTATTTATAGTAGAGCAAGTTTGTTTTGTAAGGAATAGTGCATGGCAGCTGGTAAGTAGGTTTGGCCAATGTTGGCAAATGAAAATCCAAGTCTCCTATAGCCATTGACTAGAGGTTAGGGCATAGAGCTTTGGTCCCCTTGGTCTTGGATAAGTCTTGACTGATTTCAGTGAGAATGGCTCAGTCCATGCCACCTTGATGGTTCCATTGAATGCCTCATTCCAAATTTGAAGTCTTGTCCCTATTTTGGCCATTCTAGGTTCAACATGCTATTTCTTGTTCCATGGACTTTGGAGGTTGGCTCAGTGATTGTCCCCTTTAGATTCAATCCTCTGAGGTGTCCAAGTGGATAGGAGCAATTGAATTTGGCTGATTTTGGCAAATCGACCAAAGTTGCAAATTCTGCCTTGCCTTAACAGATTTCAGCAAGGCAACTTGGCAATGTTGTATCTCATGGTGTAGGTTGAATTTGGCAATGTTCTTGGCCATTTTGGAAAGCTCTTACATGATACAACAACTGTTTGAACAAGTTTGGTTTTGATCTCTTTTGATTCCAAGTGAAAAATCCCCCTACATTTGGCAAAAAGTGAGGCAAAATCTGACATAGTGAAAATTTCACTAAGTGTTGGAAAAAGTGACTTTTTCACTTTTCAGCCACTTTGATCACTCCATAACTCAAAATCCTTAATGAATTGGAATGACTTGTAGTTGAAGTTTTTGTAGGTGATAATGAGGGCTACAAATCCATCTTTGGATGAGAAAAAATGGCCTTGTGGTTTAGGAGTTATGGTCCTTCAAAGTTGGTACCCTTGCCACTTTATTTTTAACTTAGAAAAATTTCTAAGTTTTATGGTTACCCCTTTTACAAGTTATCTCACTTTTCTTGATTTTTCTTGATGAATGATGATTCAAATCATACATTAACATCATTTTAGGGTTAAAAATCCATTTTGGTGAAAAATCTCAAAAAGTCAAAGTTGACTTTTGTGCACAGTTGACTTTTTATCAGATGAATTCCAAACTGTGCAATTCTTCAGGAAATCATGTCCTTGACCTAAATCAAACTTGATGGACATGTTCCATGGGTGTCATAGGGTATATTCAATCATGTATTAGGGTTTGGGAGCATGTCCTAGTCAAAAGTCAAAGTTACAGTTGACTTTTCCCTTAAAACCCTAATTGTGGTGCAGATGAAATTGAGACTTGTTGCTCAAACTTCTTGGATCAATCCATTGTTACAAATGGATCAATATGGTATATTAGAGACCCTTAAATCCTCTCTTGAGGTTTTGGCTCATGGTTTGTCCCAAAAGTCAACTTAGGGGTGAATTAGGTCAAGAAACCCTAATTCCTGATTTTTGATGAATGCATCCCTTGAGGCAAAATTGACTTGATGCATGGGTTCATGAGGTTCCATGAAGTATATTAGGTTATGTTTTGGATCATTGTCTTGTTCCCAGATGAAAATTTCCATCTGGAGGCCCTGGTCGACCAAAACCCTAATTTGGTGACACTGTCGATCTTGAGACTTGATCCACCTAGAAGGGAGCAGCCTTGTGCTTAATCCTTGAAGTGGGAGTCCTTTTTGATCCATTGTGGATGTTTAAGAGATTAGACAAGTTGAAAATCATGTCATTTCTTGATTGAGCCTTTGTCTAAAGCTCAGAGAGGGCTTGAAACCCTAATTTTTATTGTAGTGGATGCTCACCCATCTTTGGGGAGACTGATGAAGCATGATGGTTCATCCATATTGTGATGATGATTTTCACAATGATGGGGAATCTAAGTGGTCAAAATTTGGGGTATGACACCTACCAAGGAACTAGTCTAAGTTTCTGATGTAAACTTCCCCTCGATCCTGGTTTCCTACCAAGGAACTGGTCTAAGTTTCTGATGTAAACTTCCCCTCGATCCTGGTTTCCTACCAAGGAACTGGTCTCAGTTTCTTTTGTCAATAAACTTTATTGACAAGGGACACTATGTGTAGCGGTTTTCCTCAAACTTCTTGCCGAATTTTCCTGGGGAGATACCATTTGATGGAAAAAGATTTTATGTCAGACTTGCTGGGGACCCCATCTATCTGATTTGTAGAGGTGTACAAACTTCTCTATCGGAGACGCCATTTGTTGATTCTACTGGGGAAAACGAGTCTCTTGAGAGACTGCTTTCGGCCTGGGGATACTACATCGTACTTTTCTTTGAGATCTTCTCGGAGAAATGCCATACAATGTACCCCAATTTTGAGGTGCTGATGACTTCATTAACATTGAATTTCTGGAGAGAAAAATCAATGTGTTGCTGAGAGTCTGTAGTTTGAGAGGCTTTCTCTTGGGGATTTTCCTTAATCCGGGAAAGCGAAGACATCATCTTTAATGGCGAAGAGTGACGTTTGTCGAAAGTTTCTCTGGTTTCCTCAGAGGTTCAAGTTATCAAAGTGGTCAAGGACCGTCTCTAATCCAGAGATAAATGGGAGAGAGATTACTTAGATGATTCACTTCCTGATGAGGAAAGATCTGACAACTCAATTGAGAGGACTTTTATCACTAGGGGATAAGATCGACCGGAGTGATAGTGATGTGATATGAATATGCATGTAAAATAACAATGCATGATGTATGTATGTATATGTTGACAAAACTGACACGATATACAGACTAGTAGATGAACACGACTGGATACTCGGCCACAGTGGGAGATAAAAAGTATCGCTGGTTCAAGATAGCAATTCTCCCTTGCTTAGGAGAAGTAGTCCCTGTGGGGGAACAACCGTTGGTCGGGCTTAGGAGATGAGAACTCGACCGAAGATGTCAGATGGAGTATTCGTATCTGACATAACTGATCCTTCGTTCAGGCGCACTGGTTTAGAAGGAGTACTTTGATTCTGCACTTTGAAGCTCAACCATCTTTGGAGAAGCGATTGATGTTCTTTTGATGTTCAAAAGTCAAAAGGAATTGCCATCTTTATTTTAAAAGTAGAAAAGTTTGACAAGTAAATTCATTTTGTTTCATTTCAAGAATCGATAATCATATTAAAATGTCGTTCTGTAAAGCTAAAACAAATAAGAATTGCAAACAAAAGCACAAGGGCTCAAATTTTATTGATATGATGGAAATTAGCCAAACGCGTGATTCCATAGAGTATTTACAAAGTTTAGAAAATGGTAATTTAAGGGAAAAGGGCTAAATTGAAACATAACGACCACTATCCTTCTACCAACTTTGAATCTGGGACATCCTGAGCTTCTGTCGAAGATGACCTTGACTGGAGTTTTCTTTCGATGGATGGTGTGACTGCTGCTGAGGGATTTGCCCCTGTTGGACGTAGTTACTTGTCATTATCCCTAACTTTTGTCTGGATTGTACTTTGAGATTTCCAATCCAACGGGATGATATTTTTTTTGTTTATGTCTCTAATTTTTGCCTGGACCGCCCTTTCGGGTTTTCAATCTACCGAGACATTTTTTTTTAGTTTAGGCGAAGTATTTCTTGACTACGTCAACATTTGTGGGGTAGGCAAACTCTTCTCCATCCATGGTTGCAAGTCTCAAGGCGCCGCCTGAGAAAACTTTCTTGACCACATAGGGGCCGTCATAATTCGGAGTCCATTTGCCCCGAGAGTCAGTGAGAAATGATTGTATCCTTTTGAGCACAAGGTCTCCTTTCCTGAAGACGTGAGGTCGAACCTTTTTGTCAAACGCCCTCTTTATTCTCTGTTGATACAACTGACCGTGGCATAGTTCCATTATTCGCTTTTCTTCGATCAGATTCAGTTCATCGTGTCTGCTTTGACACCACTCATCTTCTGTTAGCTTAGCTTCCATCAATACCCAGATTGATGGGATCTCTACTTCTATGGGAAGCACTGCCTCCATGCCATATACTAGAGAGAAAGGGGTTTCCCCTGTTGAAGTGCGGACAGATGTGCGATAACCGTGAAGAGCATAGGGTAGCATCTCGTGCCAATATTTGTAGGTTACAACCATCTTCTGAATAATCTTCTTGATGTTCTTGTTAGCCGCTTCTTCCGCTCCATTCATCTTAGGTCGGTAGGGAGATGAGTTATGGTGTTTGATCTTGAACTCTGCGCACAACTCTTTCATCATCTTATTGTTCAAGTTAGATCCATTGTCCGTAATGATCTGGCTAGGAACACCATAACGGCATATGAGATTGTTTTTGATAAAGTGGACTACCACTTGTCGGGTTACATTAGCGTATGACGCTGATTCGACCCACTTGGTGAAGTAGTCAATGGCTACCAGGATGAACCGATGTCCGTTCGAAGCCTTAGGTTCGATCATGCCGATCATGTCGATTCCCCATATGGAAAAAGGCCATGGTGAAGAGAGAACTATGAGATGCGTTGGCGGTACATGGATTTTGTCTGAGTATATCTGACACTTGTGACACTTCCTCATGTACTTGTAGCAGTCGGATTCCATGGTCAACCAGTAGTACCATGCTCTTAGAATTTTTCTCGCCATTGTGTGTCTGTTGGCATGAGTGCCAAAGGATCCTTCATGAATTTCTTTTATCAGCATGTTTGCTTCTGGTCTGTCTACGTATCAGAGCAAGACCATGTCAAAGTTCCTCTTATAGAGTGTATCACTGCTTAGGAAGAAGCTGCCTGCCAGCCTTCTGAGGGTCTTTCTGTCTTTTCTGGATGCCCCAGGTGGGTACTCTTGTTTCTGAAGGAAGCATTTGATATCGTGATACCAAGGTTTGTCGTCTATGAATGCTTCAATCGTGAAGATGTAAGCGGGCCGTTCAAGGCGAATTATGTCGATCTTAGGTAATTCGTTCCATTGACCTACACTAATCATGGAAGAGAGAGTGGCTAATTCATCAGCCATATGATTCTCCTCACGCGGGATATGATGAAACTCGATTCTGTTGAAGAAAGGTAACAACCTTCTTGCATAATCTTTGTAAGGAATCAATCCGGATTGGTATGTGTTCCAATCTCCTTTGATCTGATTGATGACCAAAGCTGAGTCGCCATATACATCCAAGTTCTTAATCCTCAAATCAATCGCTTCTTCGAGACCCATAATACAAGCTTCGTATTCGGCCTCGTTGTTTGTGCACTTGAATGTAAGTCTGGCAGTGAAAGGAATGTGGGTAACCTAAGGTGTTATGATGATTGCCCCAATTCCATTTCCGTAATGATTGAAAGCTCCGCCAAAGATTAGTCCCCATTGGGAACCTGGTTCTGGCCCTTCACTGGGTAGCGGTTCATCGTAGTCTTTCATTTTTAGATACATGGCATCTTCGTCTGGGAAGTCAAACCCGGTTGATTCTTGATCGTCAATCGGTTGATGAGCCAAATGATCGGCTAAAATACTTCCCTTAACGGCTTTCTGAGCGTGGTATTTGATGTCATATTCTGATAACAACATCTGCCAACGGGCAATCCTTCCCGTGAGAGCAGGTTTTCAAAGACGTACTTGATTGGATCCATTTCAGAGATCAACCAAGTAGTGTGACGAATCATGTACTGGCGAAGACGTTTGGATGCCCAAGCCAAAGCGCAACAAGTTTTCTCAAGCATAGTGTACCGAGTCTCGCAGTCGGTGAAGTTCTTGCTCAAATAGTAGATGGCAGACTCTTTTCTTTTTGTTTCATCTTGTTGACCAATCACACAACCCATTGAGTCCTCTAGAACTGTGAGGTAGATGATCAGTGGTCTTCCTTCCACTGGAGGTGATAGAATCGGCGGATTTAACAGGTATTCCTTGATACTGTCGAAGGCGGTTTGGCAATCTTCTGTCCAAACGCAGTCCTGATTCTTTTTCAGTAATTTGAAAATTGGTGCACATGTCGCGGTCATGAGAAATATGAATCTGGAGATGTAGTTCAAACGTCCCAGGAATCCCCTGACTTGTTTTTCAGTTTTTGGAGAAGGCATTTCTTGAATGTCCTTGACCTTGTCAGGATCAACCTCAATTCCTTTTTGGCTGACGATGAACCCTAAAAGTTTTCCTGAACGGACACCGAAGGTGCACTTGTTGGGATTCAAGCGGAGTTTGTACTTTCTCAACCGCTCGAATAGTTTTGATAGGTGGGTCACATGCTCATCTTCTGTCTTAGATTTGGCAATCATGTCATCGACATATACCTCGATTTCCTTGTGTATCATGTCATGAAACAGAGTAGTCATGGCCCTTTGATAGGTTTCCCCGGCGTTCTTCAAACCGAACGGCATTACCTTGTAACAAAAGGTACCCATGGGGTAATGAAGGAAGTTTTCTCCATGTCTTTCGGCGCCATTTTTATCTGATTATAGCCCGAGAATCCATCCATGAAGGAGAAAACTTTGAACTTTGCTGTACTATCAACCAGCATGTCAATGTGTGGTAAAGGAAAGTCGTCCTTTGGACTAGCCTTGTTTAGATCTCTGTAATCAACACACATTCTGACTTTTCCGTCCTTTTTTGGAACGGGTACGATGTTGGCTAAACATTGAGGATATTCTGACGTGGCAAGGAAACCCGCGCCAATCTATTTTTGTACCTCCTCTATGATTTTGACGGCCATGTCCGGTGAGTCCGTCTCAACCTCTGTTTTACTGGCGGACATTCTGACCTTAACGGTAGATGATGTTCCACGATGCTGGTATCCAACCCTGGCATATCCTGATAGGACCAAGCAAACACATCGGGAAATTCTCTGAGAAGCTTTGTCAAACTCTCTTTGGCAGTTGGACTGAGCAGTGCCCCAATCCTGATTTCTTTTCTCTCTTTTTCCGAACCCACGTTGATCATTTCCAACGGCTCTTTGTGAGGTTTAATGGACCTTTCCTCTTGTCGGAGTAATCGGGAGATCTCTTATGGAATTTCGTTGTCAACTTCTTCTTCAGCCCCAAATACCGGGGACTCAAAGTCGGGAGAAGGCATCGGATCGTATGTTTCAACGGGGTTTAAAACAAGCAATCTGCATGACGTGATGATTGTTTTATAGAAGAGATAGAGAGAATGCAAGTGTGTGCAGTGTATTTTTTTTTTGAAAAACTGCTTGTTTATTTTGAATTCTTTTTTAGGATTACCATTTTTTGAGAAAAACGAAAAGAGAAAACATCAATTAATGCGGAGATCACAAAACGATGTTATTTTATTTATGAACAAGTCGATTCTTGAAACTACAGCCCTATAAAACAAAACTCTGTCGCTTTGGGTGAAGCGAAGAGGGAAATTTACAGAAAGTGAGCCCTATCAAAATATCTGTTTCACCTGGGCAGGGTGAAAGGTTAAAGACGGCAATTACTTTGACTTATGAACAATCGTCGGAACATCGACAGCAACCCATTGGCGGCGAACTCCTCGGTGAATCACAAAGTCTGGTACTTTCCTTGATTTGTCTTCAGAAATAACGCTGATTTCTGGCGGAGCAGGATCATTGGAATCTGTCTCCCAGGCAGAGTTGTCGTAGGAGGATTCCTCAGTTGTATTTTGCATAGTATTTGTACTCTTAGGCAAATCTCCCAATCCAGTAGGCTGGATGTCTTCAAACCTGATACGAGAGCTTTTGGGAGCGGTGTATTTGACCATGAAGTCAAATTTTCTACTTGGTTGTCCTAAGGTGTCCCACTCTTCTTTGGAACTGGAGGAGTCATCTCTCTCGATGACGTTGACCTCGGGAAAAGCATAGTTGATGAATTCTAGTCTGGCGAACTTTGTGAATTCATCGTCGTGCTGGATAGGTTCTGAATACCCTGAGTGTTGATCCCATGACATGGTGGGGACGCAGGTATTATTTTCAATGACGCTCAGCTGATTTTCATTGTTCGGCTGATTTTCTCTCCCCAAGTCTCCTGGGTACGGCTGCCAGATAGGCAGGCCATCCATTGGGCCATAATAGTTGTGGTCAAAGTTGTCCTTCATCAGAGTGTCCTCCTCTAATGAGTTCGGTAGAGCACGACATCCTTCCAGATCACAATCTCCGTATCTCATTTCGACATCTGACCTCGGTATAAAACTCGAACTCTGTGCGGGATAGCAAAAGGTCATAGGTACCTCTTCCTGAGACATATAACTGTCCTCGTTGAGATAGGACTTCCAATCCTCGTCCGTATCAGAGGGATCTCCCTCGTTGATGGTATGGACTATTTGAGGCATTGGGTGAAGGAAACCTCCACTGTGGAAGAAGTCCTGAATGGGAAGAAGACTTTCATCGTTAGCAGCTGTCTGGGTGCAGGTTGCAGAAAAACCAAGACCTTTCTTTGTTTTGTTATCGGTAGGAATTACAAGCTGTCCCCATCCTTTTGCGTTGTTACTCTCGATCACTTCGAGAGCATCTCTGTATGAGGAAATCGAGGTTCCTTTCTCTGATTGATTCTTATTGCTCACCGAAAGTGCTTGGAACTGACTCCCAACAACCTCCTCGGGTTCTATACAACACAGACCGTGACAAGTTGATCGTTCTTGACGAACTTCAGTTTCTGGTGCAGCGTTGAAGTGACTGCCCCAGCCTGGTGTATCCAAGGTCTTCCTAATAAACAGTTGTACACTGCCCGGACGTCCATGACCTGGAAAGTGATTAGGAATGTGTGAGGACCAATAATTATGGGAAGGTCGACTTCGCCGATAACTGCTTTCCGAGATCCGTCAAAGGCTTTGACGATGACCTCACTGCCCCTCATCGGGGACCCTTTGAATGATAGTCGCATTAAAGTGGACTTTGGCATAACGTTGATGGTCGATCCTGTGTCTACCAATACGCTGGCTAAAGCATCGTCCTGGAAGTTAACTGTGATATTGAGCGCCATGTTATGACTTTTACCTTCCTCTGGCAAATCCTCATCACTGAATCCTAAGTTGTTGCAGGAAGTGATGTTAGAGATGATGCTATCGAACTGTCGTATTGACACATCCTGTTCCACAAAGGCCTGCTCTAATACTTTCTGTAGAGCCTCTTTGTGGGCTTCGGAACTGAGTAAAAGTGATAGCACTGAGATCTTTGAAGGAGTTTGTAACAACTGATCAACAATGTTGTATTCACTCCTTTGGATGAGCTTCAGCATCTCATCATTGTTTTTCGAAAGGTCGGGATTACTGGATTGACCGACTGGTGGATCAGGAGCTTCTGTCGGAAGTTCCTTTTCTTTGTTAAGTTCTTCAACTCCTCGGTTGAAGATTCAACCGCTCCGTGTTACTCGACTGATGTCTGCAATATTCACGACAGAGGGTAATGGAATTTCCTTTCCATTCTCAATTATGGTTGCACCGTATTTGTAAGGGATCGCCTTAGCTGATTCATACGGTAACTGTCCCGGTAGATAGATAACTACAGGAGCCTTCTGATTTTTCTGACTGTCGTAAGTAACTTCAATCAGTTCCTGGCTAAGAACCTTTGATTTGTCCAGTAGAGGGATGATGGTACAAACATCCTTGTTCTGTTGATGATCAGAGATTATGACAGCGTCTCTGATTTGATCAGCGAAGTAGTCCGGCGTCCAGTTGATTGGCTCGGGACTCTGACACGTGTGAAACTCTTTACGATCCAACTGACCTTGAAGGGCTGCCCGCACAAGGTAGCATCCCTGGTTATTCTCCGAGCAGACTCTACAGCGTTCATAGTTGTGTGGTGGCACCTGGCCACGTCCGCTTTGAATGCAGTGTAACCTCACTAGGTCTATTTCCATAGATCGGACATCCTGACTTTGACGCCGAGTGGGGTTTCCATTAAGCACACTGATTTGTTGCGTGTCTTCATCCAGATAGATTGGAAGCCACCAGTGGTTTAACAAGTGTTGTAAAGTTCTATAAACGAGAGCCCACCCTTGGTTACTCTCACAACATCCTTTACAGTTCTGATAATCATGTGATGTGTGAAAACTGAGTTGGACCTGCCTGGCATGTAACTCCACCAAGCTGGTATTCATCAGACGAATATCAAATATTTGAATCATGTTGATCTGATAAGGATTTCTATCATGGTAGTCTTAGATCCATCAAAGATCCATCTGACGCTGGAGGGCCTCTTGTACAAAATAGCATCCCTGTTTGTTTACCAAGCAAGTCAGACAGGAATTATAATCGTGTCGCGGCAGATTATGATACTGGCTTTGCCTTGAGTGCATCGCCACCAAGTTGACATTCATTGTAAGGACGTCGTGGTTTTGAATAATGTTGGAATTCGTATAGGTCATGTTGACCCCCCGAACTCGGTGTTCTTGGATCCATTAGAGATCCAATTGTTCCTGTAGAGATGCTTGTACCACAGAACATACTTGATTGTTTTTAGAGCAGATATCACACTGGTGATAATTATGAGGTGGCACATGGCCATATCTGCTCTGTCTACAATGCATCTTGACCAAGTTGGTCCTTAATAAGAGTACATCATGAATTTGATAGATGTTTTTAGACTCTCCTTCTATCAAATTAACTGCAGCCTTCTCATGTTGAGGCAGCGGGTTCGTGAGAACATTCAGATTCGTATCTTTGAAAGATAAGACCCCGCTCCTAACAAGCTTTTGTACATCGGATTTGAAACTGAGACAGTTTTCTATGTTATGCCCTGGTCCTCCTTGATGGTAAGTACAAGTCTATCCCGCTTTGAACCAAAAAGACGGATTTTCTGGTACTGTAAGAGGAGACTTGGTTTGGACGTGCCCCTTGACCAGTAGTAATGGAAGCAGTTCTGCGTACAACATGGGTATAGGGTCAAACCCTGGTGGTCGCGTTGTACGGTTGTTGTTGTACTGAGGACGAGCCTGCTGAAGAGACTGTTGTGCCCTTTGCTGAAGTTGCTGTTGATTAGGTTGACTCTGAGCAACCTGAGGTTGATACGTAGGAATAGGCGTGGGATTGATAGTAGGAGTTACAGCTGCTACTGGTTGATATCGTCGCCTTTGCTTTCCGAGAGAGATATTCCCGATATCCTGCTCTTTTTTCTTAGGGAGAGCACTACCGTATCGTTTTGTACTACTCGATGATCCAGCGTCTTTAACCAAACGTCCTTCCCGGACCGCTTCCTCAAGACGAACTCCCATGCCCACCATCTCGGTGAAGTCATTGGGCGCACTGGCGACCATTATGTCGTAGTAAAATGAGCTCAAGGTTTTTAAGAAGATCTTTGTCATCTCCTTTTCCTCTAGAGGTGGAGAAATCTGAGCGGCGATTTCAAGCCATCTCTGAGGGTACTCCTTAAAGGTTTCCTTGTGCTTTTGTGACATTGATCTGAGTTGATCTTTGTCCGGTGCCATGTCCAAATTGTAGTTATATTGTTGAACAAAAGCAACGCCAAGATCTCTGAACGTGCCGATCGTAGCGCGGTTTAAACCCATGTACCATTTGAGTGTGGCACCGGTTAAACTATCCTGAAAGTAGTGAATCAGTAGCTCCTGGTTCTTCGTCTGAGCTGACATTCGCCGAGCGTACATCACTAAATGGCTTTGAGGGCAAGTGTTACCCTTGTACTTTTCAAAGTCGGGCACTTGGAACTTGTGTGAAACTTTCACATTGGGGACCAAGCAGAGGTCCACAGCGTCCTTTCCAAATAGATCCTGACCGCGAAGGGCCTGCAATTCTTTCTGCATCTCCATGAATTGTTCCTAGAATTCATTCATTCTGTCGATCATGCTGTCGTTTCCACCAAAGGGTATCTGTGGAATCTGTCCTTCCGGGATAGTGTGTACCACGGGTGGTGGTATAGTCATTATGGCCGAGACTCTCGGTGCCTCCCAAAGTTTGTAACCTTCAGGAGTTGCTTTCATGCCCCTGGCATCTTCGCTTTCCCGAAGTTTGTAACCTTCAGGCCCAGCGGTTCCTGCTGCGGTTCCCTGATCCTCAGCGATCGGCGGAATATACCCTTCCGGGATATAGTTAATAGGCATGCCCCAGGGACGATCTTTCGGCATTTTGTACCTAGGATCATACTTCTCCACTATGGGCGTTGATGTGATTTCTGAGATCACAGTACTTTGTTGTTGCATCTGAGCTTCTGCTAGAGCTTGCATGTCGTTATGAAGCTTTCTCAGATCCTCTTTTAGAGTGTCGATCTCTTCTCTCAACTCTCTGTTGTCTTCCTCGAGATCATCCATCTTTTTATGACGATTGGCCCGAGTATTGTACGAATGAGACAGTTTGACTCTAGAATCGAGACGCAAACGTGAGATTCGTAGGTAAGAAAAATGCTTTTATGAGAATGATGAATGCAATGATTATTAATTATTTTTGTTTATTCAAAGTAAACTTCGACAATTGGATTGCAAATATCAAACAGTAGGGAAACCCCGTTTTATTAAATTCCAAGGATTTCGAAAATGGAAATACAGTAGATTACAAAGTGCTGAAAAAGGAAATCTAAACTAATGGATCCTGAGTCCTCTCTAAAGAGAGCTCAGGTGCTGGTTCTGGCGCTTTCCTTTTCTTTGACCGGGGCTCTAGGGCCGTTGTCGGGTTGTCATTCCTTTTCCAAGTGAAAGGAGCGAGCAAATTCCTTTGGTCATCCTGATTTTCTACAGCATGTTGCTCTAAAATCTCAATCAGAGCATCCTTTTCTTTTAACAGTTGTTGTATTTTCTTACACTCCACATTGAGAATACGGTACTTGTTCCTCCAAGACCTCTTCTCCTGCTGAACTTTGCTAACAGTGACCTGAAGTTTTTCCGTCTTAGACATGAAATAAAGAGCAGAGTCCCTTAATGGAAGAACTTCCTGACGAGGGTAAGGCATCCTCAGCTTGAGAGCTCTAGTTTGTACCCAGTGGAGATAAGGCTCCACCTAGACACAGTCTGGTTTTCCTAGACACTCTCGTCCTTTCCTATGAACGTGTTTCCAAGCATGCATTATTTCTGTCTTTAGTGCCCTGTCATTTTCTCCTTCCTTGAAGAAAATACCTTCCAGATGAGCGTTACGCGGGACATGCCTCATCGGGTATCCAAATTGACGACGAACTAACACTGGATGATAGTTGATTCCCCCCTTAGTTCCTATAAGGGGTACATTTGGGAAATTTCCACAACGATCAATGATCCTAATCCCGATGAGATTCGATTGTACCAATCGATGTCAGAGTTGGTAAGAGACATGATTCTCTGCGACCAACGTAAAGTATTTTTTTGATCCCAAAATGCAGCAAACTTGGGAAAATGGGAAGTGAACCATTTGTATAGCAGGGGTACACAGCACGTGATCATTCCTCTGCTATATAAATTCCTTAAGTGTACCGAATGATACGCATCTGCGAGTAAAGTTGGTACAGGGTTTCCGATCAGGAAAATCTTAATGGCGTTGACATCTACGAAGTTATCAATGTTGGGAAACAAAAATAACCCGTAAGTGAGCAAAACAAAGATGCTCTCGAAAGCGGCCACGTTCTCTATACTAGCAAAATATAGGGCTTTCTTTATCAAGAACTGGGCTGGTAAACCCTGGATGCCACCCTTAGTGGTCATGTGAGTCCTGACTTCTGACTCGTCCAAATAAATTGTTCTTGCAATGGTCTGATCCTTTGGAATTTCTTCCAATCCAGAAAAGGGAGCTTGATCAGTAATAGGTAAATCAGTCAGGTGAGAATACTCCTCTAGCGTTGGTGCAAGCTGATAATCCTGGAATGTGAAACAGTGATAGACCGGATCATAGAACTGGATTAGTGTGGACAGGATTCCTTCGATTACATGGACCCTTAATAGAGACAGCAGTCCTCCATACTTGGCTCTGAAAGCCTCGTGGTTGGTGATCATTCTCGCCAAACCTCTTAAATCCTCTAACTTTGGAACCTTGAAGGTGTACTTATGAGTTTTCCTTCTACCGAAATCCATTAGCGCAATCTCCTTTCTCTGATATTTGCAATCATTGTCTTAGTTTAATTTGAAAAAGAGAGACTAGAAGAGAAGATTTTCTTTGTTTTAATGTTTTTTAAATGAATGCAGAATGCAGCACACAAAAACATAGAAAAAAACACGGGGTCAAAGGGTCGGTGTCATGAAGTCAAGGCTCTACCGCCCCCCCCCCCCCCAAGGTTTATACTGGTGATTTTTTGTACCTGTCCGCAAAATCATTGACCCCTCTGGGATAACAACAGTAAGCGGATCGCCAGCGAGCTGATGTATCCTAGAGTGATCTCAGATGAGGGTAGTATCACGTGACAACTATTTCCGATAGCTTCCGCACTACAAAATGGCTTAAGTATACTAAAAACCTCAGCTTCTCAGATAACCCAGTCGACCGCACTACTTTCAACAACCGAAGTCGTATAGGCAATGTATCTGCAAAGGGAGTCTCCACTGAGTTTGATGGTCGATCGGGGGCTCTTAACTGGAATTCACTCCCAGTAAGATTACCCGCATTGCCATCACCTATCTTAGGTGTATACTCAATCTTTCCACATGCGGCATCACACGTATTCCCATTAGCAGAAAAATAAACACATATATCAATTAGGAAAAGCAGTATATATATTTGTCTTAATCATCCTAGACCTCTAGTCTTATGATCGTATACAGACAATGACTCTCCAGCAGAGTTTGTCATTTCTGTGACATGAATTTAGGGTTTCATCCCTTGGGAAAGCAAGAAAGAATGCCTCCCACTGTGGTCGCCACTCTGCTGTGGCACTTTTTAAGGTTTCTACCTAAGAGATGGGAAGAGAACAAGATCTCTATGATCCCCAGTGGAGTCGCCATTTTTCTGTAGCGCGAATTTTTGCGTGGTTGCGAAACACTATCGCTTTGGGGTACTACAGTTCGATTCATTTTTTATCCTATTGAAGCTGATGAAGGAAGGGAAATAGATGTCTCCAATTAACCCTGCTTGTAAACTGAGTTTAAACAGATGACTGTTGGTTTACAGATGCTATTAAGATTGTGGGTCTCTCTTAGGTTATTTTGTTAAAAAACAGGGTCTAGGCTATTGGTAAGATGTTAGGACTGATGCTTTTCGATTGATGTATGAAGGTACGGGATTTTGGGTTTTTGATTAGTATGCTCGCTAAGATTTTTCCAATCCTATGCCTACGTATTCCCGTTTAACGAAACAGGGAAATCAGAGCGATCGTAGTTCCTCCTATTCTATGGGAGGAAAAAAAGATTGTTTTGGTGTCTTATTCAAAGCCCAAGATGTGAATTTAAAAGGTTTGTATCTTGTTCAAAGCCCAAGATGTGAAGCTGAAGGGTCTATTTGTATCTTGTTCGAAGCCCAAGATGTGAAGCTGAAGGGTTTTGACTTTAGAGAGAATTTGTCATCTCTAAAGGGGGTTTGTTTGTCACAATTGTTGGGTGACTGATTATAAAGGAGAATTACTTTAACTAGGATATGTGAATCCAGCAATGCCATAATTTCCTTTATAGGGGATTTTTAACCTGAAGGAGAAAACTTTAACTCAGTGTAGAGCAATGCCATCTTTCCTTAGGAATTTCTCATGCTAAAAGAGGGACAGTGGCGTGGATGTAAATAATCCAGAGGCTTGCCGCTTACAGCAATTAGATGAAGGAAAAGGAGTTGTTGATGTTTGTATACTGTGAACGAGGCACAGATTTTGATGCTAATAGGTTGATTGGCTCAACCGGGGTTTTCTTATACAAAGCCTAAGAGGAAGCTATTGACCCAACAAGAGGGTGTTTTTATGTGTCTCGTACGAAGCCCGAGGGAGAGGCTAAAAGGGGTTGACTCAACAAGAGAGTGCTAACAAGTGACTGACTCAACAAGAGAGTGCTTTTATATGTGTCTTGTACGAAGCCCAAGATGGAGGCTAAAAGGTTTTGACTCCACATGAGGGTCTTTTATACTCAACAAGAGAGTGGTTTTGTATCTCGTACGAAGCCCGAGATGGAGGCTAAAGGTTTTGACTCAACAAGAGAGTCTTTTATACTCAACAAGAGAGCGATTTTGTATCTCGTACGAAGCCCGAGATAGAGGCTGAGAGGGAAGTGACTCAACAACAGAGTTTTTTATACTCAACAAGAGAGTGATTTTGTATCTCCTACGAAGCCCGAGATGGAGGCTAAACAGGTTTGACTCAACAAGAGAGTCTTTTATACTCAACAAGAGAGTGTTTTAGTATCTCGTACGAAGCCCGAGATGGAGGCTAAACAGGTTTGACTCAACAAGAGAGTCTTTTATACTCAACAAGAGAGTGTGAAAAGGTTAGCTCCGCTGGGGAGAATCATTGTACAAAGCCCAATAGGAGGCTATTGTGCTGGTGACTGTTTCAGTTTAGTGACAGGTCCAGTATGTTGGATAAAAGAGAAAATCAGTTCTTATGAAGGGAACGATTAAAGGTATTGTTCTGCTTTGGGATTGATCAGAGGATCGGGGTTATTTCCTGTTCTTTAAGGAAATGGGAAATCCAAAGGGTATTGAGACTGTCCAAGTCTATTGGTGTTTTGAGAAATCGATTCTCAGGTAGTGAATGTTCTTTGTATGATGCCCAAGAGAAGGCTGGTATGTTAAGGGATGAGGGTCAACCCATTAACAGGTCTGACACTTGACTCAGAAAGACAGCTCTAGCAAATTGATGACTAGGTTCTATTCCTATACCTGTAGAGGTCTCTGGGTCCTTGTACTAAGCCCAAGAGAAGGTATGAGAGCTTTTAAGAAGCCGAAGGGTCCTTGTACAATGCCCAAGAGGAGGCGGGGATGCTTTTAAGAAGCTTGTGGGTCCCCAAACCCCGAGAAGTTCAAGACATGCCATTCACCGAGAATAGATCAATCCAGGAAAGTCCGAGAATTTGGAAGAAACTCAAGAGATGTCATTCACGGAGAAAAGATCATCTCTGGGGAGTTAGAGTTTCTTTGACAATTTCTAAGGGTGACAGTCTGAGAAAGGGTTCACAGAGAATGCTGCCTTTCACGTCTCTATATTGTTTAACCCCAAAAGGAGGGAAGACTGTGTCTAGTAATCCTATGGGGATCTAGTTTTGTTTGTATTTAAGAGTGACCAACAGGACTTTACCTAGTGCTAGACGTAGTTGCCGGGGAAAACTCTAAATAACTATACTAGTATTACATAGTTGATATTTGACAAGTATATGAAAGTTTGTGAAAGAAGACTTACAATGAGCAGCCCCACAATACAGTTATATATATATATATATATATATGAAAGCGGATAAAGAAAGCGAGTAAACACTTGCTCGCTTGTAGAGCTTCAATGCTGTTTGGTTAGTTCGTTCAACAAAGAAAGCTTTGATAACAATATTATATTCAAAATCAAAGGAGAAAGTGCTTTGAAAAGATTGTTGGGGCTTACAGCTCAAGGAGAGGCCCAAGGTTTTATCAGTGATTGCACTGTTGTTTTGTACAGGGACTTATACAAGTCACTGAAGCCCAAAAAGGTTTTCTGTACAAAGGGATGGGTCTTACACTCTCTCAAGAGGCCCAAAGAGTTTAAGGAAAAGAAATGGGGCTTATAACAAGAGGGTAGGCCCAGATGATTTTGATTTTTGAACTGGCGATCGCGCCGAGGTTTCTTTAACATATTGGGTCTTATACAATGCATTGAGGCCCAAAAAGTTTTGGTTAAAAAAGGGGTTGGGTCTTACACTCTATTAGAGGCCCAATGATTTATTTTTGTACAAGTGATGGGGCTTACAGCTCAAGGAGATGCCCAGATGATTTTGCTAAAAAAGGCGACGATCGCGCCGTTGTTTTTGAAAATACAGTGGCACTTATACAATGACTGAGGCCCAAAAAGTGGTGTATTTACAAAGGGGTTTGGTCTTACACTCTAATAGAGGCCCAAAGTGTTTGAAAAAGTTTGATGAGGGTTGAATTAATCAAAAACCCTAATTTGTTTTCAAAATGTATTTTAATTGAATAAAAATTCAATCAAAATGATCAAAATTGTTAAACATGTGTGGAAACAAATTGTGATCTTGGATTAATGTTTCAAAAATCATGTTTCTATCCACAAAATGGTTGGAAATAACTAAAATTTGAAAAATCAAGAGGGAGAAAATATTTTAAATGTCAAAAAACAATTAAAATATTAATTCTTTACAAAAATATCAAGTATATGAAATAAATAATATTTTTGGGATTTTTTGGGAAAATAAAATATTTTAACATTTTTGTGAATTATTAAAAAAAATAATCAACTCAAAATCATTAAAATTCAGAGAAAAATTAATTTTTGAATCAATTAAATAAAATCACAAAATTCAAATATTTGAATTTTCAAAAAGGGCGCCAAGACACATGGCAAGAACACGAGCCACCCTCTGTTTCTGCAGATTTGCGTTTTCTATCCAATCTTACTGAATACTTGATAATAACATGTAATCTACATATCAATCTACTCATTTTCACCTCACGATCATGTCTATGGTCTTTAATTTCATTTATTTTAAGCATGGAATAAGAAATCAAAGAGAAACCTCAAGAACCCTAAAACTTGCATGAAGGCTTAGAAATTCCATACACGATTCAAACAAAGCAATTGATTGAGGGTAAATACTCTATGCATGATTATGAACATATGGCCAAATTATTGTGCAGCAAAAAATGCATGGATCATAGAGTTAGAAGAGCTCATGCTTACCTCTTGCAGCTGGTGATCGTGTTTTGTGTTAGAGGTGTGTTGTACCCCAAATTTTACCCTTAGATCCATTGATATTTTGCATGTCATATTAGGTCAATCATGTTGCATAGCTAACCCTTTTGTCAGGTTTTGATTGTTCTTGTTTCATTTGTGAATCAGGTTTTATTTTAAGAAGATTCAAGAGGTGATTAATCAAGATTTTGGATGGAGCCTTGGATCAAGCAAGTCTCTCATCTCAAAGAGATATCTCCATAACCCTCTCCATGATCTTCTCCATAACCAAATATCTATCCATTTTATCTACCCTCAATTGTCATTTTTTTAATTCCTAACCAATTTCAATAGTCATTTATTAACCATTTTTATCCAATTTTATCTCTATTTTCCAATATCCATTTTCTCCTAAACCATAACCATTTCAATTACCAAATTCACCTATTATTTATTTTTCTAACCATTTATTTTTATAACAAAGAATAGAAAACCAAACCTACAAATATTTGATCTTCAAGCCCATTACAATAGGCCCATCGTGACACAAAAATATGTTACAAGCCATATGGAAATGAAACTCATTTGGCTGAGGACCAATGGGAAATAAGCAATGTGCTTTGACTTTTCAACTCTACCTCTCTGACCAATGAAGAGACGACGTGTGGCTAGCAAAGAAGCAAAACAATCCAAAGTTTGTTCTTCTCCTTTGTCGTGTTTGCAAATTTCAGAAGAGAAGAGGAAATTCAAATACAAGTATATCAAATTCATCCAAAATCATTTCACGACCCAATCCCTTGGCGCGTTTTTATTCATTTTTGAATTCTTCAAAACACTTCCCGTTTAAGCTTCCAATGGTTTGGTTCATTAAAAGTGATTCTGAAGGATTACTTGTTTCAGCATACGGACTGTGTTCACCTGCAGATGCCCTTGCGCAATCCCAATCTTTACCTCATCTGATACCCTCTCGTATGACAACGGATAAGGAGCTCTTAAGCAATGCACGAAGTCATGAAATTGGCCCTGCAACCTCTGAGGTTTTGTGCAGCAGAGAAGCGCATTTGTCTCCAAGAAGTGGACCAATATTTGAATTTGAAAAGAGTCGTTGCAAACCCTAGTGATTCACTCAGCATACCAAGTGTTTGCTCTTTGGTCTCAATGAAGCAAGGCCCATTTGCTCAGCCTATAAAAGAAGCTCACTTCAACACTTCAAGACACCAACAAATTTTCACAAATACTCAAATAATCTATGAGTCTCAAGTTTCACGAGCAAGAATGAGGAGGAAGGTTACTTTGAAGCTTTGCTGGTTCAAAAAGTAGAGAGTTCAACACACTTGAAGGTGCAGTGGACATTACTCCACTTGGTAACTACTCTTTTCCTTTCAATATTCATGCTTAACTGATATCAACATATCATATTTATCATAATTGTTGTAATGTGGTTATGTTGTTTTCACTCATCAATGATATGCTATTGTGTACCTGAATCTGTTTAATTGTTGTCCATGGCTTGATATCATGAAGTAGGTTGATTCTATTTGATTTTGCTGATGTGTTGAGATAAACATTTACACTGCCTTGGCTCTATTTATTATATCTGAGATATTATTGTAATAGTAATGCTTTTGTTCTGTTCATCAGCTGGTTGTAAGTTTATATGGTTTCTATTACACTTGGATGCATAGAAGGGCTAGCAAGCCTATGGTTGTTCTTGATGTTTGGATGGTATCATGAAAAGAGTTGATATCTTTGAGTTGTAGTGCAATACTTATTACTGAGATGCTCTTGTGTTTTAGGTTGATGAACATATCTATATTTGCTTGTCACCGTGTGTGATATTTGATCGGATGTTGCTGAGTTGCTTTCATTAAATACCTCTGTTATTCTTTTCCTGTCATCTTAATGTATGATTAGTTTGTGTGCTCAAACTCATAGCTATGTTTTGTGTCCAAATCTTTGTTATTGTTGATGCTTGTTATATTAAGGCTGACACTTTTGTTATGCATACTCTGCCATGACATGATCCTTTGACTTATGCTTGATGTTTGGTTCTGAAATGTTTGGTGTTGACCTGTTTGACTTAAAATCTGTTGCTAATTTTCAAGTTAAGTTTTAATGTTCTAACCATGTGCTTGTAAACACTTCACCACCTGTTTTGATTTGTGCATTATCCCACGACTTATCTGTTGGTATGCCTAAGATTGATTCATCTAAAACTACTGTCTTGTTATAACTAAATAACTAAATGTGCTCTGAATGTTTACTTGCTGCTATGTCATAGGATCAGAGATCTTTTACCAAGCATGCTTATCTTTGTTATACCAGTTTTGATACATAATGTACCATCTTTGTTTTGCTGCTTCTGTGATTTGTGACCAACTTGTAAACCTAGGATCAATGTTGAGACATGATTTGCTATGTTTGAAATTTGTGTTGTCCATACACCACTGGTGCCAGTATGTTGTACTTATGTGTGCAAGCCTTTAAAGTGTTCAAATGTGTTTGCTAATATGCTTATCTCATAATGATGCATGCCTTTTCTCATGAAATGCCATGAGCCTAAGTTTTCCACCATCATGTTATTAAATGCAAACTTTCCTTGACATTGTGTTTAATTGGTGTACCTATAATCTGGCTGTGATGCATGAGCTTTTCCTATGCCTTGTATGCTATCTATCCTGAAGTTGCCTGCTGCCTTGTTTAAAAAATCACAATGTATCATGACATGTGAATCTTGGTATTTGATAAGTATGCTAGCATTAGTGCATTTAATCCTTGAGCTTATTTCCTGTGAATCATAACTGCTCAAATGACATGTTGTTTGTCTCCACTGACTGTTTGTATTGTTGATATTTTATTTGTTGTCATCACTCCTATTAACACTCATATTAACATGACTGAGTTGCTGCTGAACATGGAAATCATGCTATTAAAAATGACTGCATCATGTTTGACCGTGTTTGTCAATGTATCATCAGGCTGTTTTCATCTGATACTTTGAGCAAATGATGTAGTTTTTGTTTCTTCCTGCTTTCTTGCACTTTGATCATTTAACCATATGACACATGTATGCTAGTTCTAGAACAATTTGTGCTTTCCTTCATTTAGCATGTCAAGTCTTGAAATATTTTTCTAATCATGAAATTCAATATGTTGCCATCATGAATGTTGTTTTAGTTGCATCCAAGTTCTGTACTTTCATGGATTTCAATGAATGTGTCATATGTTTGATTGAACCTTTGTGCAATACATGTTTGATAACCTTTTTTTTTGGATCTGTCATACCCTATGTTCAAAGCTTTGATGTGAGTTTGAATTTCCAAATAATAGCTTGCTTGAATACTCGGTTTATGTAGTTGACATTGCTTGGTATTTCACTATTTGGTAACTCATATATGTTAAGGTTTTAATCATATGTTCCCGTTCTTTCTAATTGACAACTGTTGGAATAATCCTTGGCATGGCGTGTTGTTGGAGCTGATTGCTATTTGAGTTGGTTTGTTTTGTTCTTTTGGTTTAGTGCACGCGTGAGAATTGATATATTTTTTTAGTTGAGTTTGTTACCGGATGTAACAGCCATCCCAGTGGCAAGCACACACTATCACGCGCCCTTTAACCCTTAGGACTGGGGTTCGAATCCCCCTCGCCCCAGTCCTTTTGTTTTATTTTTTGATTTTGCTTCTCTTCCCATATATACATGTGTTATCATTACTTGTTCAAGGCGCGCGCATGGCACGGTTGGTAATGTTTTAGGCTTGTGCACGCAGGGTCCTGGGTTCAATCCCTAAGAATGTCATTTCCTTCCTTTTTACTACTTTGTCGTTTTATTCATTTTCAAGTTTATGCTTAATTTCAAACTTTCATAACTTATTCATTTTTCATCCTTTTTCTTCCATTCTTTTTGCTAAATGCTTCTAATTGAATTTACTTGTTGAGCATAAAAAGAAATTGTTGAAACTATTTAATCTTGATGCATTTATTCATGATAATATTGGAAGCACCTTTTAGGGTTTTATTGCACTTCTTTATTCATTTTGCTATGTTATCTTTGTTCACCTTGTTTGAGCATTGTCTAAAATATATGATTCTAACCTTCCATGATTTTATGAACCTTGTTTCATCTTATTATCTTGTTTATGTTTCTTTTACATCATCATTTTGAATTCATATAACTTGTTACTTCTTAGTAATTTTAAAACTATTATCCTTTCCCCCATTCCAAAGGGAGGTCATCCTAAATTGACTGTTGAGTCACTAAACAACCACCCCACCTTATCCTTTTAAGTTTATCCCATTTCTTGGCCTTATGAGAGCCATGAAATCATAACTTAGAAATAGGTTATAGTTTTGAACTCTATGTGATTCTCACCATCATGAGAACTCACTTTCCCCCTATAACTTAGATTTAGAGAGCTATCGTGAACTCTAAAATGAGCTTACACTCATTTCCCCTTGGAACTTTGGCCATAGTCAATGGTTCCTTCTTCACCCTTAGATCGGTGGACTACGAATACTTTGATTCCACTCCCGTTAGGATACGTAGGCGCAAGGCACGATACCTTGTCGAGTATACTTAGATACTAACCCCTAGGGTTTCAACCTTTAGCATAACACCCTTAGCAAACGAGTGAGAGATAACAAGCTAAAATAAGAGGTTCCCGTAGAGTACTACGGACGTTTAGGATGCTAATACCTTCCCTAGGCGTAACCAACCCCCGAACCTTAGATCTCCGCCCTTTAGGTTTTTTTCGATCTTGAACCTTTCCTTTGGATAAATCAAAGTCGGTGGTGAATTCAAAGAAATGTGATGCAAGTTAATTAATAGCTTGTTATTCGATTCTCATCGCAACAGAAATGGCGACTTCACTGGGGAATTCTTTATCTTTGAGGGTTAAGCCCACTTTGGTTTTGTTTGTTTTATTTATGCTTGTTTGCTATATTTGTATATATCTGTTTGACTGCCTATATATATGCTTTGCTTGAGATCTTTTGTTGACTTGGTTCTTGAGTGGTGAGATAAATCCTAATCCAGATTTGAGTGTACTTATGATAGGACGATGGTATATTCAAGGAGGCTTTGAGGGAGTCGATTCCTGAAAAAGTTGACTTGAGACACCATCACTCAGTTGAGTCCCTCTTGAGAGTTTAGTCATGTTGAATGAGTCTATTCGTGAAAATGTGCTACTCTCGACCTAGGAGCCCTTGATATTGAGAACCGTAGTTACCAAACCCCACTTGGCCTTTTAGGATGTAGTGCGGTGACCATGATAGAGTCTATTTCTGAATTGGTTGTCACGTGATACTACACTCAGATGAGATCCTCTTGAGAATTTTATTGATTACCAAGTCATTTGGGAAGTCGTTAAAATCCGAAAGATGAGTTGCCGACTCTGGGAACTTCTTAGAACCCTGTTCAGCAGATGGAAACCAATAGTATATACCAATGGGAAGGGTGAACCCTGGCTCCATGCTTAAACCTTCCCCTTTGTTTGTGCTTTGTGTGTCTTTGTGTGTGCTTTGCATTCATACATCATAAGCATTCATGTTGCATCTGTTTTATGGAACTCAGATTTCTTTTTGTGAATATCAGAGGGATATCATGGATAGCTCTAGAAGAAACACCATCAAATACACTTTCAAGAGTCCAAAATTGGATGACCTGAGGAGATTGGGAGATTTGCTAACAGACCCTGAAGGATTCATAGACAGATATGGGAAATTGTGGGTTTTGTTGAAGAAAAACATTGATGAAGGACTTCTTTAAACTCTGCTCCAGTTTTATGATCCAAAGTATCACTGTTTCACGTTTCCTGACTATCAACTCTTACCCACCCTTGAGGAATACTCTCAGATAATTGGTTTCCCTATCAAGGATGAGTCCTCGTTTCCTATCTTCGAGAAGGATCCTAAAGAGGAAGAAATAGCCAAGAAAACTCATCTGGAGTTAGTTGACATCAAAAGCAATTTAATTTCTAAGGGAGGAATTTTTGGGTTAACTGCTAAGTTTTTGTTTGAAAAGGCTCGTTATTTTGCTAAACACTCCAACCGGGATGCTTTTGAGGCTGTTTTTGCACTGCTCATCTATGGATTGTTCTTGTTTCCAAACATTGACAATTTCGTGGATCTGAATGCAATCAAAATCTTCTTGAAACAGAATCCTGTACCTACCCTGCTTGCTGAAGCTTATCATTCAGTCCATACAAGAAACGCTCATGGAAATGGACAGATTACTTGCTGTGTCCTCATATTGTATAGATGGTTTATTTCGCATCTACCAAAGATGGGCGCATTCTGGGATTCCAAGAAAGGATGGTGGTCTCAGAGGATTATGGCACTCTCCCATGCAGACATTGACTGGTATAATCGGGTGTATGATGGAATCCTGATTATAGATAGCTGTGGAAACTATGGCAACGTGCCTCTTCTTGGCATTAAAGGTGGAATCAGCTACAACCTTGTATTGGCACGACGCCAATTAGGGTATCCTTTGGAAGATAAACCTCTCAGTATTCATGTGGAAAACATCTACTTTGAAACATATGACAAGAATAAAGAACAGAAGAAGTTGATCTTGAACGCTTGGGGTAGCAAGCGTAAAAGAGGAAGAAGTTCTTTGGGAAGACCTAATTGTGTGTCATTGGAACCCTATCTCCAATGGGTCCGAAGAAGAGCCATAGAGTTAAAGATGCATTACAAAAGGCAAGAACCAATTGCTTTGAAGAAAGAGCCTGTTTTATACTTTATGTCAAGAGAAGAAGGGCTGGAGATTTCTTTAAGACAAGCCCAACGGTCAGAGGAAGCCTGGAAGCTCAAATATCAAGTGGTTGTTGAAGAAAACCTGGAACTCCAGAAACAACTACAGACCAAGAATGAAGAGTTACTTTCATACACGAAGAGAAAAGCCCTGGAAGATCCAAGCTCCTCTAACACTCAGCCGCCTGCTTGGAAATCCATCATCAACAACCTTGTTGCAGAAAGGGACGAAATGGAGGAAGAAATCAGAAGACTCAACACGAGACTCTTAGGAGAGTTTCCTTAGGACTTTCTAGCTTTTATTTAGCTTCATGTTTAGGGCTTTTTAAAAGTGTATCAGCTCTTTGTAGCACCTCAAAATTTGCCCTTTTGTTTTTGACTCTAACTGGCTTATGTTTCTCTGCATTTCTTGCATTAGCATTTGTGCATTTGCATGTTTCTTTGAGCATGGGATCAGGGCATTTTCTTCAGCAGTACAAGATGTTCTCAGCACCAGTTTGATCTTTATCAGCAGTCGAGGTCAAGCATTTAATTCTCAAGGTCTTTTTGAGCATTTATTTTTGCTCATTAAGTGGTTTGAAGATCAACAGTTCCAGCAGTCAAATTTTGATCAGTAATTCAGCACCGAACAGCCATCTCAGCAATTTAATCGGGGCTCAGAAAATATTTCACAACATGTTTCAAGTGCACTCAAGCAGTGAGGCCCAAAGACAAGTTTCAGAGTTGTATTGTGGTTCAGAACAGGTGGAATCACGTCCGTCTCCATTTTCTCTCCTTTTGGCGCCAAGCAGAAAATTCAAATTTCTCTTGCGTTAACCGGTTAACGCATATGGTTAACCGGTTAACCATTGCGAATTTTTCCCAAATACTTCATTTTCAGCACTGCAGAATTTTCAAGTCATTTTAGTGGTCATGTGCATTGCTTGTGCCTACATGGGAAGGATCTAGAACAGCTTCTTTTCATCATTTTCAACCAAAATTTTCCATTTCCACTTATTAATTTCCACCCCAATTCCACATTTCATTTCCTAACCCATTTTCACCTCATTTTCCACTCACTCCAAACCCAAGCCAAATTCCCAAGCTAGAGGTTATTTAAGCTCACTCATTCCAAACCTCTAAGGACCTAGATCATTTTTCACTCTCCAATTTTCAGAATTCCTTCAATTCTCTCAACTTTTCTCTCATTCTCCAAAACCCTCACTCAAAGTTTCATCATCTAAGTTCATCAAATTTCACCTTGGAATTTGTTGATCTTGAAACTAAACCACCATCCATTCACCAATTCTTGAAAGAATCTTGGATTTGCTACTGATTTGGAGTGTGGAATCACTTTTGGAGCAACTTTTCATTATTTGAGTGGTTCTAGCTTGGATCTTGAAGTTCATCATATAGATCTTTGGATTTCTTGCTTCGATCATCAATTTTCGTCCTCAACATTCACCAAGGTAAACCTCAGCCTTGTAGGTTGGTTTTCCCTAGATCTATAATTGATTTTGGTTGATCATAGCTTTTGCAATGTAGATCCATTGATTTCATGTGTTGTTGATGTTTTTGGTTGAGGTTGATCATGAATGTTGATGATTTGAATGTAAATGGTGTTTGATTGTTGTTCATGAGCTTAATTTCGTGCATGAGTGATTGTATGATCATTTGGAAATAATTGGATAAGTGCTTTTGCTGCTGGAAGTGATTTTTCAAATTAATTTTTGCTGCTGTAACAGGGTTAACCGGTTAACGCATATGGTTAACCGGTTAACCAGTGTATTTTTGTTGTTTCCTGCTGATTTTTGATCCGTTAACCGGTTAACGTATATGGTTAACCGGTTAACGCTGTTGTAGAGAGGACTTTTTGTGCATTTTTTAGCATGTTTCGATCCCGTTTCGCTTTTGATCTTCATGGATTGATATGACACATGTTTGGGGACTGTTTTGATGTTGTTGCATTTCACACCATTGCATGTTCACATTTATCGACACGCGACTTGTTGAATTTCATCGTTTATGTGTATGCTTGCTTTGTTGAACGCTTGATGCTATGAGCACATATACACACTCACTTGTCGATTATGTTCATTGTGTATTGCTGCTGGGTTGACGATGATTGTGTGTATTTGTTTGCATCCAATTTCATGGTGTGTATATTTGTTTGCATCCAATTTCATGATGTGCATACTTGTTTCATTTGATCACATGCTATATGTTGCATTCTTCCATGATAATTTCAAGGTTATTTCAATATAATGCGTGGTTGGTTTATGATCATGATTCATTGAAAGATGTTGTTTGTTTGATGCACGTTTGCTCTACTTTGATTGTGTCGTGTTCAAATATGGTGCATGTTGTTCTGATTTCACATCTGAGTTGTGCATAAAGGGCTGTCATATGTGTTGTCTATGTGTGCATGTATGTTGTTTGGCCTTTCTACACCTGTTTTCATGCTGAATTTCATGCTGTTGAATGCTTTTTGGTGTATGTGCTTATTTTTTCATTGCTGTTTTGAAGCAAGTGGGTTGTTGTAGGTGTTGTGCTTTCTCTTTTTACTCATTTCACTCCCTTGGATCTCAAGACTTGTTTAAGTCTTGGATTCTTTTCCCCTTAGAGCTACCTAGTCCAACTTAATTTTTGATTAAGCTTGGAGTAGGATTAGCATTAGGCTATAGGTAGTCGTCTTTCCTAAACCTCATTAACCATAGGACATCCATGCATGATAACATTAGGACTCTTAGTTTCCCTTTAGAGTTTCCTTTGTGTCTTCTCTCTTCTCATCTCAAAACTTCTTCAAAACACGTAATAAAAGTTAACGTGTATTGCGCTTGAGCCTTCTATGTGGGAAGTGGGGAACGAGGGGCTTCCTCTTATTCTTCTAGGATGCTTAGTGTACGTCCTGTTGGGGACGATGCACGAAGTATTCGTTCCTACGTTTAAGACTTTGGTGCAATGCAAGTTATGAATTAACTTAAAACACTTCTGTCTAAAAAACTCAAAACAAACAATGACGTCTTTCCTTCGGGAATTCTTTTCTCATCTCACTCACTCTCAGTGTACGAACGTGCTTCTACTCGTTCTCTTGCAAGACGGTAACGCGCTCGATTCAGCGAGCCTGCAACACCTGAGCTAGAACGTCAGTCGTTCCCTAAAAAACACTATCCACCCCTAGTGAGGGGAACTACGTCGCTCTGATTCTCATGCTCCCGATGAGATACGTAGGCAGTGGGGTAGGGCCCATGCGAGCACTTCTTTTATTTTCCCTACATTTGTTTCTTTTCTTTTTCATTTCTCTGTTCTTTCCGTTCCCGTTCCGTTTCCTTTCCGGTAGCAGCGGAGCTCCCGATGACGACACCCATTGATGCAGACAACAAGCGTGGATCCCATCGAGTACGATGGACGTGTTGGGTGCTGACACCTTCCCTTCGCATAACCGACTCCCGTACCCGTTTCTCTTGGTCGTGAGACCGCGTTCTTTCCCTTCTTTCAGGTTTATGCAGTGTTTCCTTTCCCTCTCTTGGGATAAATACACTTTGCTGGCGACTCTGTGTCTTCTGCGCCACTCTCGCGTTTGTACCGTTGGATGCGAATCTTTTGGGAGCGACAGATGGCGACTCTGCTGGGGACTCTGGTTGACCTCCTGCTGGTCCTTCCCCTTTAGCGAGTCGATCCTAGCGCTTGTTTTCCTGTTTTTCATTGGGTGTCTTTGTGGTGCTTGGCCTTGTTGTATATTACTGTATTGCTATTTACTGTATTTACTGTCTTATTTGCTTTACTGTATTTACAGCTTTTTACTGCATTGCATTGCATTTTATTACTGTTATACTGGATATTACAGTGCTGTGCTGGCTGTTTTTTCTGTTTGGCGGGTTGGGATGTTCTGAGAGATGAGCCCAATACCCAGGCTCGAGCATACACCTAGGTTTTAGCGTGGGCAGGCGTGACGCTCCCGTGGTGTTGGCCACGTGGGGGTGATCACGATCCCTACAATCAGACGAGGTTCTATCCAGAGCTATCTACTACTGTATGTTGATACAGGCCAGTAGTTATTCTCTGGAGGAATTGTCGACTCTGATGACCATTCCTGAGGACTCAGTTGCGGTACTCCTCCCGGGATGTGACAGTGGCAGCCCACATTCTGTGGCAAACCCATTGTACATTCTCGATTCGAGGACCCAATGCTGGGAACTTGCCATAGGATCCTTCTTTTTGAAAGAGAATCAGTGGACGACCTCTTTGATTGGCGGTAGCATTGTATCCTTCGGGCTGAATGTGCTATTGCTTCTCAAACCTCTGAAGCTGATGATCTTTCGTTTTTGGAGAATCAGTTGAGGCCTCCTCGATTGATGATGATGCCAAACCAGAAATGGTGAACGTATCATCATTTCTCGACCTGAGAGCCCGGGATACTGAACATCCTAGTACCCACATGTGAGAGGGGCGGGGTGTTTACAGGTTTGCAGGTAACCGTGACCTTCAACCTACATGATTTTCTGTTGTTATCACTGTGGTTGTTGTTGTTCTGATTTTGGTACAGAGCCTTGATTTGTTCAGTCAGCACAGTGCAGCCAGTTTATGTGGATACCTTGATCCCGTGCTCTGCATTGCATTCCATTTTTTCTGACATTCATGTTTATGCATTTTCAGGTAGTATCTAGTCTTTGATTCCAGTCAGAGGGCGTTCTTAGGGATGGACACTAAGAGGGGTAAGAAGAATATCATCATCTACAAGTTTTCGAAGATCACTCTTGGTCCTTTGAGCAGTTTACAGAGTATAGCTGGTCCAGAAGTTTTGGGAGCCTTTGAAGAGAAGTATGGTTGGATATTGTCCCTGGTTCGGAGTCTCAGTGAATATAAATATAATGGGCTACACACCTTGATGCAGTTTTATGATCCTTCCTTGAGGTGCTTTGTGATGCCAGATTATGTGTTGGTTCCTACCCTGGAAGAGTACGCCAACATGTTGAGGATTCCTGTCAAAGAGAGTGTTCCTTTCTGTAGTTCCCAAGGAAATTGTGATTTCCAAGCAATGGTTGAGGCTCTTTATTTGAGCAGATCTACCGTGGAGGCTTACTTTTCTAAGAAGTGAAAATCCCGAGGGTATCACTTGGAGTACTTGGTGAAGAGAGCTCGAGAGGAAGCTAGGGAAAATAGGTGGAGGGTTTTCAATGCAATATTAGCTCTGTGTATATATGGCATTGTGTTATTCCCTAATGAGTCTGACTTCGTCGATACGGATGCTATTCAGATATTTACAGCTCAGAATCTGGTACCAACTTTGTTAGGTGATCTCCACTACGCTCTATACAACAGGAATGAGAAAAGGCGAGGTGGTGTGGTTTGTTGTTGCGTATCTCTTTTTTACAAGTAGTTTGCCAAACGTTTACCCCAATCTAGTGCTTTTGTGGATTCGAAGACTTCTTTAGAGTGGAGTAAGCGTCTGATGGGCTTAGCTGCTAAAGACATTCTCTGGGTGGATAAGGGTTTGTTGGGGACTGATATTTTGCATAGTTGTGGCAGGTATCCTAATGTACCTTTGATCAGAAGAAAGGGAGGTATTAACTACAACCCGTGTTTGGCTATCAGGCAGTTTGCATACGCCCTAAAAGATCCTCCAGCTGGAAAAGATTTGGAAGAATCCTTGTATTTTCATATGACTGATGGTGTAGCTATTGCGCAAGAAGCTTCTCAAGCCTGGCTCAGCAGACAGAAGATAGGTAAAACTGTTTTGGGGAAACCCAATAACCAAGCTTTCGCTCCGTATGTTGAATGGGTGAAAAAGAGGGTAGAAGAGTTCTATTTGCCATTTGATCGGGCGCCTCCATTGTATCCAGAGATTGTGGAGGAAAGACTCACTGTGCCATTCAAAGAGTTCGACAAACAGCGTAAGTTGGTATCTGATCTGAGGGCAGAAAACTCTAATATGAGTAGTCAGCTACAGAGTGCTCTACATGACAACTTGGGGTTGAAGTGGAAAGTTCAAGACATGACTGCGCATCTAGAGAAAAAAGAGAAGGATTTCGCCGACAGGGCTCAGCACTTCAAGAAGGTCAGTATGGCTGCTGAATCGTCAGGCAAAGCTAAGAGAAAAAACAAGAAGCTTTTGACTAAAGCAGAAGACGAGCTGGTCATGTATCAGGATATGTGGGAGGAAGCCAAGATTGAGAATGAAGAGCTGAAGGAAGAACTCCAAGAAGTGAAAACAAGGAAAGATCGTTACTTTGCCAAGTGGAAAGAAGCACAAAAGGAAATTGAAGAGCTCAAGCTGTAAGCCGAGATCAAGAAGTCGAAGCGCGAGGATAACAACGCTGAAGAGCAGATTGCTAAGTTAAACCAGGAGATTGCAAAAAGAAACAAGTTTATCAAAGGGCTGATTAAGCAACCTGCACATCCTGACATTGTGGATCTTCTCGAAGAAGTTGAAGCTAGTCTGTTTGGAGTTGATTTTGTTGTTTATCTTTTTGGGATTACCATCAGGTTTGTTGATGGAATCACCGTTGATTATGCTTGAATCTGTCTGTAAGAGCTACTTTGTTTTCAGTAATGGAATATCTGGTTTAATTATCTGTGTTCTGGCAGTTCTGGTTTTTAGAAAGTATTTGTTCTTGTGGTTTGATCCGGTGGCATTTCTGGGTCCGGATTTATTTTTCCATAGTGTGCCTAATCCCTCGCCCATTTTTTATGGAATGGAATCAAAGCGGATATGCCCTGGAAATGTCCAAATATGTTTGTTTGCATTTGCATTTGCATAATCATAATCATTTTTGCATTGCAGGTTTTCTTGGGTTTCTCTGGTTTTCTTATGCTCTCTCTTTCTTTCAGTCAGGATTGATCAACCAACTCATCGGTATTCTACCAGGCTTAATCAGAGTAGAGTGATGGACAAAGTCCAGGCAAACATGGCAGCTATGCAAGCTCGCATCGATCAATTCATGGAGATGATGCAGGGTATGATGCAGAGTCAGAATGAATTCAGAACTCTAGTTCAGCCGTTGGTGTCACAGGTTGATGAAAATGGTCTCTTACACGGTGGTCTTCTTAATCGTGTTATTCCTCTGGGTGGAGGTGGTGCTGGTAACAACATTCCTATCCCTGGTGCTGGTGGACAGGGTGGTATTCCTTCAGTGGTTGGAGAGGGAAGTACTATTCGAGCTATCCATGGCCATCATTTTGATGATCATCAGGATGATGTGTTCTCAGTCAGGAGCTTAGATGATGCCCTTCCTGTGGTCAGTGATGAGAGGATCCGTTTAATTGAGGCGCAATTGAAAGGGGTTGTGAAACAGGATGATCTGGGAATAGATTTGGACGACCTAGGGTTGGTCCCTGATATTGTTATTCCACACAAGATTCAGATTCCTACACTGGAGAAGTATAATGGTTCTACCTGTCCGAGAACTCATATAAAGGCTTATACCAGGAAGATGGCTGCTCACGCCAAGGACGAAAAGCTAATGATGCACTTTTTCCAAGACAGCCTGTCTCGCGCGTCTTTGGAATGGTACATGGGACTGGAAAGTAGAGATGTTCGTACTTGGAGAGATTTAGCTGCTGCTTTTATCAGACATTACCAGTACAACACGGACATGGCCCCCAACAGAACTCAGCTGTTGAGCATGTCCCAGAAAAATGATGAAAGTTTCAAAGAATACGCGCAAAGGTGGCGTGAATTGGCGGCTAGGGTGCAGCCACCCATGCTGGAGAAAGAGATGTTGGATATGTTTATGGACACACTGCCTAGGCACTATTATGAGAAGCTTTTACCTTGTTCTCTAGGCAAGTTTGCATATGTGATTACTATTGGACAGAAGATAGAGGTTGGAATTAAGGCTGGAAAAGTTTCTAGTGGTGACGGATCGTCTTCCGGACAGGGAAAGAAGCCATTTGATGGTTATAAGAAGAAAGGAGAGGCCAACGCTGTATCATCTCACAGGGGAAAAGGGAAACAGCGTCAGAGCAATAATCAACAAGTAGCATCGGTAACCATCCCAGCAACGTTACCTCCACCACAGCAACAGAGGAATAATGCTAATCAGGGCCAGGCTCCACATCAGTATCAGCCAAGGCCTAAGCAGAACAGACACTTTGATACCCCACCTCTACCTTATCCGCAGTTGTTTCAGCATTTGCTACAGTTACAGCTAATCCAGAAAAGGACTCTAGCTCCTCCCACCGGTAATCCACCTCTGGGTTATAACCCTAACGCCCACTGTGACTTTCACTCTGGAGCACCCGGACACTACATTGAAGACTGTAAAGCTTTTAAGCACGCAGTTCAAGATCTTGTGGATTCCAAGGCTATCAACTTTGCCAATGATGGGCCTAATGTTGTGCAAAATCCGATGCCTGATCACAATGGACCGAGGGTGAATGCAATAATTGAGGAATTTGAAGCTTTGAATTTAATCATGGATATTGAAGAGCTGAAGACTCCGTTGGCTGTGGTTAAGAATAGGCTATTGAAAGGTGGCATTTATCCGGGTTGTGGTGAGAACTGCTCCGAATGTTTGACAAAGGTTAATGGTTGTGTTTCGTTGAAGATGGGTATTCAGAGTATGATTGATGAGGGTTGTTTACAGTTTGACAGAGGTAATCAGCAAGAAGAGGTTGTTAGTGAGAAGGTTGCTACTATCACCATTCCGTTCAAAACAATTACTATTTCTGGTACGGCAAGGCCACCTCCAGTCATTATCACAAGGGCTGGGCCCATCCCGTATGAAAGTTCTAAGGCTATTCCTTGGAATTACGGTGCAGAGGTGTTTATCAATGGACAAAAGCAAGAGTTAATGAATACTTCACCAGTGAGTTCTAGTTCAGAGGTTAAAGTTGAGACTGATGCTATAACCAGAAGTGGTAGAGTGCTTACTCCTGTTAATGATCAACCCAGTACCTCTAGGCAAGATAGGGGAAAACAGGTGATGGATGGTTCTGTTCAGACGCCAGTGGTTATTGATTCTACAATGAAGCCGGTTGATGATGCTTTTTCTGAAAATGTTGAGGAGTTTATGAGGCTCATCTGAAAAAGTGATTATAAGATCGTGGACCAGTTACATCAGACCCCGTTCAAGATCTCTATTCTGTCTTTGCTATTGTGTTCTGAAGCTCACAGGAATGCTCTTCTAAAGGTTTTGAATGCAGCCCACGTTCCTCAAGAGATTTCTGTTAACCAGCTGGAAGGGGTTGTAGCGCACGTGAATGCGGGTAATGGCCTGGGTTTTATAGATCTTGACTTGACTTCTGCTGGCAGGAATCATAACAACGCCCTGCATATTTCGATTGAGTGTCGTGGCTCACTGATGTCACATGTTTTGGTTGATATTGGTTCATCGTTGAATGTATTGCCCAAGAAGGCGTTAATGAAGTTGGATACCAGGGGACTTATTTGTACACCAAGTGACTTGGTGGTGCGGGCTTTTGATGGCTCGAAGAGATCTGTCTTTGGTGAGATCGTGCTTCCGATCAAGGTTGGGCCGGAAGTTTTTGATGTAACCTTTTATATAATGGATATTCAGCCAGCGTACAGTTGTTTATTGGGTCGTCCTTGGATCCATGGTGCAGGCGCTGTAACCTCCACTTTGCATCAAAAACTGAAATACATGGTTGATGGTCACGTAGTGACAGTGTGCGGAGAAGAAGACATAATGATCAGTCAGTTGTCAACCTTCAAATACGTGGAAGTGGACACTGAAATCCATGAGACGTTGTGTCAGGGGTTTGAAAAGGTGAAGATTTCTGAAGAGGTTGTTCAGTCTGAAACTATAGTGCAGCCTGCAGTGGCAAATCAGCATGAAGTTTCTATGTCTTCGTTTAAAGACGCCAAAGCTGTGGTTGAGGCTGGTAGCTCACAAAGGTGGGGCCAGGTGGTTGAAGTCCAGGAGAAAAGGGATACTTATGGATTGGGATACAAGCCATCCAGGAAAGATGGGGATCCTCCCAAATTCTATGGCCCAACCCGTTTCACTAGTGCCGGTGTTTTCTTCGACAGGGTTAATGCCATTGAAGAAGAAGGGGACAGTGATTGTGACATGGATAGCTGGATTCGTCCTTGCATCCCAGGAGAAAGTCTGTGCAACTGGTCTTCCGAGAGAGTCATTCAAGTGACAGGCTTCGAGTAATTGCTTTGTTTTCCTATTATGTTAATCTTGCGCTCTGCCCAAGGCGTAGTGATTTTGTTTGTAGGGCTTTAACTGTTGCATGTTTTGCTTTATCATTAATAAAGGACTTTTCACACTCAAATATTTTGATCTCTGTCTTTCTGTTTTTATTTTTTTTATGCATTAAAAACCCACATCAAAATGGCAATGTGTTTCTTTTGTTGCATCATAATAAACATACCTCATAAATCATTGCAGGTCTTTTTGTTCAGATGACACCGATCATGACTCGGCTATAGCTCGGTATGACTTTGACAATCCAATCTATCAGGCTGAAGAAGAGACTGACGAAGATTGCGAACTGCCTGAAGAGTTGGCCAGATTGTTGAAGCAAGAGGAGAGAGTCATCCTACCTCATCAGGAGGAAATTGAGATTGTGAATCTGGGAACCGAGGACGCCAGAAAGGAAGTAAGAGTAGGGGCTGCATTGGAAGACAATGTCAAGGGAAGATTAATTGAAATGCTCCGAGAGAATGTTGACATCTTCGCCTGGTCTTACCAAGACATGCCTGGGCTCGATACTGATATTGTTGTACACCGGCTACCACTCAAAGAAGGTTGTGCTCCGGTCAAGCAAAAGTTGAGAAGAACTAAACCGGAGATGTCTGTCAAGATCAAGGAAGAGGTTCAGAAACAGCTAGATGCCAGTTTTCTTGCCGTGACAAATTATCCTCCATGGGTTGCTAACATTGTGCCTGTACCTAAGAAGGATGGGAAGGTCAGGATGTGTGTTGACTACAGGGATTTGAACAGAGCAAGCCCAAAGGATGATTTCCCGCTCCCTCACATTGACGTGTTAGTTGATAATACAGCTCAGTATTCTGTGTTTTCCTTCATGGATGGCTTCTCTGGGTATAACCAAATCAAGATGGCCCCAGAGGACATGGAGAAGACTACATTCATAACACCGTGGGGAACTTTTTGCTACAAAGTGATGCCCTTTGGATTGAAAAATGCAGGGGCAACTTACCAGCGGGCGATGGTGACTCTCTTTCATGATATGATTCACAAAGAGATTGAAGTCTATGTTGATGACATGATTGCGAAGTCACAGACGGAAGAAGAACATCTGGTGAATCTTCAGAAGTTATTTGAAAGATTGAGGAAGTTCAGACTGAGGTTGAATCCAAACAAATGCACCTTTGGGGTGAGATCAAGAAAATTGCTGGGGTTCATTGTTAGTGAAAAAGGTATCGAGGTTGATCCTGCAAAGGTAAAAGCCATACAAGAAATGCCTGTGCCGAAAATAGAAAAAGAGGTTTGTGGTTTCCTGGGGAGATTAAACTACATTGCTAGGTTCATCTCGCACCTCACAGCCACGTGTGAACCAATCTTCAAGTTGCTAAGAAAAGATCAAGCGGTCAGGTGGAATGAAAATTGTCAAAAGGCGTTTGAAAAGATTAAAGAATACTTGCAAGAACCTCCGGTCCTTAAACCTCCAGTGCCAGGGCGACCTTTGATTATGTATCTCACGGTTCTTGAGAATTCAATGGGTTGTGTGCTCGGTCAACAAGACGAGTCAGGTAGAAAAGAGCATGCCATCTACTACCTGAGTAAGAAGTTTACTGATTACGAGTCGAGGTACTCGATGTTGGAGAAAACATGTTGTGCACTCGCTTGGGCCGCTAAGCGTTTAAGCCAGTATATGTTAAACCATACAACCCTTTTGATTTCGAAGATGGATCCGATCAAGTATGTGTTTGAGAAGCAAGCACTTTCTGGTAGAATAGCCCGTTGGCAGATGGTTCTGACAGAATACGATATTCAGTATGTTTCCCAGAAAGCCATTAAGGGAAGTGTTTTGTCAGAATATCTTGCCGAACAGCCAATTGAAGATTATCAACCGATGAAGTTTGAATTTCCGGATGAGCATATCATGTATCTGAAGATGAAGGATTGTGAAGAACCTTTGCCTGATGAAGGACCTGAGATTGGATCTCAGTGGAAGATGGTTTTTGATGGAGCTGTTAATTCATATGGTAACGGAATCGGGGCAATCATTACGACTCCACAGGGTTCTCATATACCCTTTACTGCCCGATTAGCATTCATATGCACCAACAATTAGGCGGAGTATGAAGCATGCATCATGGGGTTAGAAGAAGCAATTGATTTGAGGATCAAGAACCTTGATGTTTATGGTGATTCTGCGTTGGTGGTTAATCAGATTACAGGTGAATGGGAGACTCGTCAAGCAAATCTTGTTCCATATAACAACTATGCCAGAAGGTTGTTACCTTTCTTTGACAGAGTAGACTTCCATCACATTCCTCGGATAGAGAATCAGATGGCTGATGCTTTAGCTATGCTGTCATCAATGTATTGAGTGAATCTTTGGAATGAAGCTCCTTCAATCAGAATCATGCGCTTGGACATGCCTGCTTTTGTATTTGCAGTTGAAGGGGTGTCTGATGGCAAGCCTTGGTATCATGACATTAAAGTCTTCTTGAAGAGTCAGGAATACCCAGCTGGGGCATCTTCCAAGGATAAAAAGACATTGAGGAGGTTATCAGGAAACTTCTTTTTGAACAAGGATGATGTATTGTACAAGAGAAACTTTGACATGGCCTTGCTACGTTGTGTTGATGAACACGAGGCAGGCCTGTTAATGGAAGAGGTTCACGAAGGTTCCTTCGGTACTCATGCCAATGGGCATGCTATGGCAAGAAAATTGTTGAGAGCGGGGTATTATTGGATGACTATGGAGTCTGATTATTTTAAATACGCCCAGAAGTGCCATAAGTGCCAAATCTATGCGGACAAGGTGCACGTACCGCCTACTCCTCTGAATGTTTTGTCGTCACCTTGGCCTTTTGCTATGTGGGGCATTGACATGATTGGAAAAATCGAGCCGACTGCTTCGAATGGGCATCGTTTCATTCTGGTTGCCATCGATTATTTCACGAAGTGGGTGGAAGCAGCCTCGTACGCCAACGTCACCAGACAAGTGGTAGCCCGGTTTATTAAGAAGGACATCATCTGCCGGTATGGAGTCCCGGAAAGAATTATTACTGATAATGGTTCAAATTTGAACAATAAGATGATGAAGGAGCTATGCCAGAGCTTTAAGATTGAACATCACAATTCTTCTCCCTGTCGGCCGAAGATGAATGGGGCTGTTGAAGCGGCTAATAAGAACATAAAGAAGATTGTGCAGAAGATGGTAGTGACATACAAAGACTGGCATGAGATGTTGCCTTACGCTTTGCATGGTTATTGTACTTCGGTACGCACATCAACAGGGGCAACTCCTTTCTCACTGGTGTATGGTATGGAAGCAGTCCTGCCATTAGAAGTTGAGATTCCTTCCTTGAGAATTCTGACAGACGTGAAGCTTGATGAAGCTGAATGGGTGCGGTCCCGGCTGAATGAACTGAACCTCATTGAAGAGAAGAGATTGAAAGCCATTGTACATGGTCGGTTGTATCAGAGTAGGATGAAGAAAGCCTTTGATCAGAAAGTGTATCCTCGGTGTTTTCAAGCTGGTGAATTAGTTCTGAAAAGGATCATTCCTCCTCAAACAGATCACAGGGGCAAGTGGACTCCAAATTACGAAGGGCCATATGTAGTAAGACAGGTTTTCTCTGGTGGGGCCTTATTACTCTCAACTATGGATGGCGAAGATTTTACGTCCCCTGTGAACGCGGATGTAGTCAAAAAATACTTTGCATAAAAAAGACCCGCTGAACATAAAAAGAAGGTTCAGGCAAAAATGGGGCATCCTGGCGAACCATAAAAAAAAAGGGTTCGGGCAAAAATTAGGGATAAAAAGAAAAAAAGAATAAACCCGCAAGGTGGAAAACCTGAAAAGGCAACTTTGGCAAAAATGGGTATCCCGGTGGATTGAAAACCCGAAAAGGGCGATCCAGGCAAAAGTTAGGGATTTAAAAGTAAAGACTACAGTCCGTGTTCGATCTGTGATCACTATTCACACTTGGAAAATTCAAAGGAAAGGAATCAGTCCAGTCAGTCATCTTCAAAGGCCAAAGTATCTGCGGATAAACAAGTCATATGGGTTATAGCCGAGTCGAGTCATGGTGGATGTATGTTCCCCACATTGCCGACATGTGTATTTTTCTTTTACTTTTTGCGCAATTACCTCTTTTCAGGAATTGCTTCCAGATGTAAATGCCTATTTACAGGCCAATTCATTCAATAAAGTTTGCATTTCAGTCAAAGAGCTTTTGTTTTGTTTTACCTGTTTTGTTTGTGAAAATGTCTGATATTTTTTATAAAAACATTACATGCTAAAATGTTGAGCTCTGGAAAACAGTGGCAATTGCTTAGGCGACAGTCACTATGATGATAATCAAAGTAATTATTTTGCATGTAGACCTTTCTGTTGGTTTTGCAGGATGACAGGTGTGCTTCCCCAGTAAAGCTCTCCCCAACTTTGAAGTCTGATCGTCCTCAGTAGTTTATTACTCTTCCCTATCAGAGTGCAGAGGGTCATTTCCCCAGCTAAAGTTGTGTTTGATTACTCTTTTAGCAGGCAGCCAGGAGTTGATGCTTCTGCATCCCCAGCAAGAGACTGACAGGATACCTTCTTTGGGTAAAGATGTTATTTCCCCACAGAGTCTGAACACCCATTTTCCTCGGCAAGTCAGGAAGTATGTTTCTCATCAGCAACGATGTGGTCTGATCCCCCAACAGATGAGTAAGCTTGATGGTATCCCCTAGCAGAGTTGACGTCGTCAATCATCAAGTGGGCTCGCTAATAGTGGATGATATTCCCCAGCAGGGTGAAGTCGCCGATGTCTCTCAGTAGCAGGTTGAGTTCAGTAACATCGCCAAGCATGTTCAGTATTATTGACTTGTTTCCTTAGTATCGAAGATCGTTTTCCTCGGCAGAGTATAAAGAAGTAATTCCCTAAGCGGAGTCGTTGAGGATCGTCCCCCTCAGCAGGATGTAAGAGGTTTGCCCTCAGCCAGAGTGGTGGTTTGGCTCATCTTTCCTCAGCAGGTTATCCCCAAGCAGAGTTTGCTGGCTGTTGGTATACCCAGCGATTTTTGAATCCAGGTTCTGAAGTACTTAGTGATCCCCAGCGGAGGAATCTCTACTCTCAGTATCCATCCCCAATAGAGAGGGCTTTCTCTCGGAGTTTCGTCCATCTCCAGCAGAATTGGTGATTGTGATCTTCCCCAACAGGGCGAAGTTTTCCTCAACAGGATTTCCTTGACTTCGTGGCAATTTAGTTTGCCATCCTCAGTGGAGCTGCCTCGGTCTTCAGCATTTATTTTGCTGGGACGCCTCTTTTGCATTGCATAAGCATTTTCTTTGCATGGCATCCTCCCAAATGCATAGCATTTCCACTTCGTGTGGAGCATTACAGCAAAATTCAAATATATACATTCGAAGCATAAGCCAGGTTTGATAGCCTTTACCGGTTTCTTTCCCCAGCAGAAAGTAACATGATTCAGGAGATGTTGTTTAACATTACACCGCAACCAGTGGATTCGTCCTTCTTGTTGATCATTCTTATACTCCACCCGCAGAGTTGTCTGTTTAGATTTTTCTTTTCCACGGCGGAGTCATCTCTGTAGAACCGTCGATTCTACATATAGTTGTTTGAGAGTCTACCTTCGGCTTAGTCTTTCTTTGAAAGTCCACCTTCGGCTGGGTTTTTCTACCTTTTCGAGTTCGCCTTCGGCCGTCCTCGCACCCGCTGTTATCTTGTTATCCCCAGGAAAGCCCACCCTCGGCTTGGTCTTTCTTTTTCGAGCCCACCTTCGGCATGGTCTTGTATCCTTTATTTGAAAGTCTACCTTCGGCTTAGTCTTTCTTTGAAAGCCCACCTTCGGCTTGGTCTTTCTTTTTGAGCCCACCTTTGGCATGGCCTCATATCCTTTGTTTGAGAGTCTACCTTTGGCAAAGTATTTCTTTGAAAGCCCATCTTCGGCTTGGTCTTTCTTTTTGAGCCCACCTTCGGCATGGCCTCGTATCCTTTGTTTGAGAGTCTACCTTCGGCTTGGTCTTTCTTTTTAAGCCCAGCTTTGGCTTGGTTTTTCCTTTTGAGCCCACCTTCGGCATGGTCTCATATCCTTTGGTTGAAAGTCTACCTTCGGCTTGGTCTTTCTTTCTGAGCCCACCTTCGGCATGGTCTCATATCCTTTCTTTGAAAGTCCACCCTCGGCCTGGTCTTTCCTTTTCGAGCCCACCTTCGGCATGGCCTCGTATTACCTTTATATCCCCCCAGCGTAGTCTACCTTTGGATGATCTACCCTTTTCGAGTTCGTCTACGGCCGTCCTCGTAGACAACTCTTTTTCATCATCCCCACAGGTTGCAAATTTCTAGGTTCTTTTGGTATTCAATCTCCCTGTATCCCGATTGTCTGAAAGTCGTTGCTTCCATACCCTCGGATCCAAGAAGTTTGAATAGGGGCAGCTGTAGCACCTCAAAATTTGCCCTTTTGTTGTTGACTCTAACTGGCTTATGTTTCTCTGCATTTCTTGCATTAGCATTTGTGCATTTGCATGTTTCTTTGAGCATGGGATCAGGGCATTTTCTTCAGCAGTACAAGATGTTCTCAGCACCGGTTTGATCTTTATCAGCAGTCGAGGTCAAGCATTTAATTCTCAAGGTCTTTTTGAGCATTTATTTTTGCTCATTAAGTGGTTTGAAGATCAACAGTTTCGGCAGTCAAATTTTGATCAGCAATTCAGCACCGAATAGCCATCTCAGCAATTTAATCGGGGCTCAGAAAATATTTCACGGCATGTTTCAAGTGCACTCAAGTAGTGAGGCCCAAAGACAAGTTTCAGAGTCGTATTGTGGTTCAGAACAGGTGGAATCACGTCCGTCTCCATTTTCCCTCCTTTTGGCGCCAAGCAGAAAATTCAAATTTCTCTTGCGTTAACCGGTTAACGCATATGGTTAACCGGTTAACCATTGCGAATTTTGCCCAAATACTTCATTTTCAGCACTGCAGAATTTTCAAGTCATTTTAGTGGTCATGTGCATTGCTTGTGCCTACGTGGGAAGGATCTAGAACAGCTTCTTTTCATCATTTTCAACCAAAATTTTCCATTTCCACTCATTAATTTCCACCCCAATTCCACATTTCATTTCCTAACCCATTTTCACCTCATTTTTCACTCACTCCAAACCCAAGCCAAATTCCCAAGCTAGAGGTTATTTAAGCTCACTCATTCCAAACCTCTAAGGACCTAGATCATTTTTCACTCTCCAATTTTTAGAATTCCTTCAATTCTCTCAACTTTTCTCTCATTCTCCAAAACTCTCACTCAAAGTTTCATCATCTAAGTTCATCAAATTTCACCTTGGAATTTGTTGATCTTGAAACTACACCACCATCCATTCACCAATTCTTGAAAGAATCTTGGATTTGCTACTGATTTGGAGTGTGGAATCACTTTTGGAGCAGCTTTTCATTATTTGAGTGGTTCTATCTTGGATCTTGAAGTTCATCATATAGATCTTTGGATTTCTTGCTTGGATCATTAATTTTCGTCCTCAACATTCACCAAGGCAAACCTCAGCCTTGTAGGTTGGTTTTTCCTAGATCTATAATTGATTTTGGTTGATCATAGCTTTTGCAATGTAGATCCATTGATTTCATGTGTTGTTGATGTTTTTGGTTGAGGTTGATCATGAATGTTGATGATTTGAATGTAAATGGTGTTTGATTGTTGTTCATGAGCTTAATTTCGTGCATGAGTGATTGTATGATCATTTGGAAATAATTGGATAAGTGCTTTTGCTGCTGGAAGTGATTTTTCAAATTAATTTTTGCTGCTGTAACAGGGTTAACCAGTTAACGCATATGGTTAACCGGTTAACCAGTGTATTTTTGCTGTTTCCTGCTGATTTTTGATCCGTTAACCGGTTAACGTATATGATTAACCGGTTAACGCTGTTGCAGAGAGGACTTTTTGTGCATTTTTTAGCATGTTTCGATCCCGTTTCGCTTTTGATCTTCATGGATTGATATGACACATGTTTGGGGACTGTTTTGATGTTGTTGCATTTCACACCATTGCATGTTCACATTTATCGACACGCGACTTGTTGAATTTCATCGTTTATGTGTATGCTTGCTTTGTTGAACGCTTGATGCTATGAGCACATATACACACTCACTTGTCGATTATGTTCATTGTGCATTGCTGCTGGGTTGACGATGATTGTGTGTACTTGTTTGCATCCAATTTCATGATGTGTATACTTGTTTGCATCCAATTTCATGATGTGCATACTTGTTTCATTTGATCACATGCTATATGTTGCATTCTTCCATGATAATTTCATGGTTATTTCAACATAATGTGTGGTTGGTTTATGATCATGATTCATTGAAAGATGTTGTTTGTTTGATGCACGTTTGCTCTGCTTTGATTGTATCGTGTTCAAATATGGTGCATGCTGTTCTGATTTCACATCTGAGTTGTGCATAAGGGGCTGTCATATGTGCTGTCTATGTGTGCATGTATGTTGTTTGGCCTTTCTACACCTGTTTTCATGCTGAATTTCATGTTGTTGAATGCTGTTTGGTGGTGTATGTGCTTATTTTTTCATTGTTGTTTTGAAGTAAGTGGGCTGTTGTAGGTGATGTGCTTTCTCTTTTTACTCATTTCACTCCCTTGGATCTCAAGACTTGTTTAAGTCTTGGATTCTTTTCCCCTTAGAGCTACCTAGTCCAACTTAATTTTTGATTAAGCTTGGAGTAAGATTAGCATTAGGCTATAGGTAGTCGTCTCTCCTAAACCTCATTAACCATAGGACATCCATGCATGATAACATTAGGACTCTTAGTTTCCCTTTAGATTTTCCTTTGTGTCTTCTCTCTTCTCATCTCAAAACTTCTTCAAAACACGTAATAAAAGTTAACGTGTATTGCGCTTGAGCCTTCTATGTGGGAAGTGGGGAACGAGGGGCTTCCTCTCATTCTTCTAGGATACTTAGTGTACGTCCTGTTGGGAACGATGCGCAAAGTATTCGTTCCTACGTTTAAGACTTTGGTGCAATGCAAGTTATGAATTAACTTAAAACACTTCTGTCTAAAAAACTCAAAACAAACAATGACGTCTTTCCTTCGGGAATTCTTTTCTCATCTCACTCACTCTCAGTGTACGAACGTGCTTCTACTCGTTCTCTTGCAAGACGGTAATTCACTCGATTCAGTGAGCCTGCAACACCTGAGCTAGAACGTCAGCCGTTCCCTAAAAAACATTATCCACCCCTAGTGAGGGGAACTACGTCGCTCTGATTCTCATGCTCCCGATGAGATACGTAGGCAGTGGGGTAGGGCCCATGCGAGCACTTCTTTTATTTTCCCTACATTTGTTTCTTTTCTTTTTCGTTTCCCTGTTCTTTCCGTTCCCGTTCCTTTTCCTTTCCGGTAGCAGCGGAGCTCCAGATGACGACACCCTTTGATGCAGACAACAAGCGTGGATCCCATCGAGTACGATGGACGTGTTGGGTGCCGACACCTTCCCTTTGCGTAACCGACTCCCGTACCCATTTCTCTTGGTCGTGAGACCACGTTCTTTCCCTTCTTTCAGGTTTATGCAGTGTTTCCTTTCCCTCTCTTGGGATAAATACACTTTGCTGGTGACTCTGTGTCTTCTGCGCCACTCTCGCGTTTGTACCGTTGGATGCGAATATTTCAGGGGCGGCACTCTTGTAATTCACCTTTTATTTAACGAGAATGAGGTATTTTGATATCTCTTGATATTCTGCGAGTGTTTGGGTTCCATGAAACTTTGCATTGCATCTTGCATTCTCTGCTAAACTATCAAGATACTAATTTTGTTTTGCAGATTTTGTAGATATGGATGCTCCAGGGAAAAGAGTTTGGCCTTATTTCTTTGAACTACTAGAGGTGGAGCGTTTGTTGTGGTTGGGAGAGATGGTTGAAGACCAGTCAGCCTTCACTGACAGATATGGGTGTATCATTCCGCTGATGAAAACTCCAGTAACTGTAGAGCCCCTTGAAGTTTTGGTCCAGTTGTATCATCCTGCGTACCGCTGTTTCATATTCCCTGAATTCCAGTTGGTGCCAACCCTAGAGGAATTCTCAGCCATGATAGGGATTCTAGTCAGAGAAGCTCCCATATTTTCTGGGATTGAAGAAATGCCTTCCGCCAGAGACATCGCCAGAGCAACCAGAATCAGATTGTCTGACATCCAGGCTAACCTGACTAACAAAGGAGGAAAGCGCGGACTTCCTGCTCAATTCTTGCTGGAAAAGGCTCTATTCTTCAAAAATAGAGGAAGCGAGGCTTTGTTTGAATCGACCCTTACTCTGATGATATATGGTTTGTTCCTGTTCCCAAGCGCCAAGGACTTTGTGGATACCCAAGCCATTCAGATTTTTACAGTCAACAATCCGGTTCCAACTCTGCTCGCTGATGTTTACCACGCCATACAGACCAGATACACAAGAGGCTATGGGCCAATTTTCTGCTGCGTAGCCTTCTTTTACAAGTGGTTCGTCTCTTATCTGCCAAAAAATCCAATTTTCTGGGAGGTCGAAGATTGTAAGATTTGGTCCAAAAAGCTGATGGAATTGAAGCATACCGACATCGAATGGTATGATTCAACTGAAGAAGGAATTATTATAATCCATAGATGTGGGGATTGCCCCAATGTGCCTCTTATGGGAAGAAACGGTTGTATCAATTACAACCCTGTCCTTGCACACCGTCAACTGGGTCATCTGAAGGAGGGAATTCCAGATGACGAAGATATGCAGATGATGTTTTATGATGAGAGGGGAGGTTTTGAAACGAAGATGTGATTGGAGTGCGCTTGGAGCCAAATTAACAGATAGCTATGGAAAGCTGAATGTCCAGTCACAGAGGCCCACTTAGAATGGTCTCGCGACATAGCTCGTGTAATGATGAAGCCACTTCCTCACCATGAATCACCTTCAAAGACAAAGCAGAAGATGGTGGAAGCTTTAGGAGAATTGATTCTTGCAAGAGAGGAGACAAAAGAGCGTATCAGCAAATTGATGAGAGTGATTAATAGAGGAGAGGGATCATCAACCAGTGGATTCAATCCTTAGTATTGATGTTGTTATTTCTTTTGTTGCTAATGTTCCCTTTCATATTGATGTATTTCTACTTATGTACCTGGAGTATGAGGATACACTGCTCCTGATGTAATGCTCACCAGACTCTTGAATGAAGAAGTTTATTTTGTCAAAGAATCTATTGACTATATTATCTGCAAAATTTATTTGGTTTCTTGATAGTTTAGCTTGCATTTGCATTTGCATCCTCATTTGCATCATCATGTGCATTTTTCCTTGTCTTTATCTCATGTCACCGTGTTCTCTTCAGAATCGTCACACTGAATCCCAGACACAACTACAACACCCAGGCCCAAGCTCGATTTAGAATGTCAGAGATACACGGAGAAATGGACAGAGTCAACAATGAATTGAATGAAATACGAGGAGGGATGGGATAAATCCTCGAGGCTATTAATGTTATGAGAGCAAAGATGGACACCCAGGCCACTGTGGTTTCTGAAATCATCACTACAACGGTAGAACCTCCTATCATTCCTGTCATAAACCATACGTTGGGCATGCCAGATGATTTTATCCGTGCTACAGTTCCTTTAACAACACAGCAAACAGTTTCTTTGGTCAATGAAACTCTACAAGCTATTCCTACCTATGTTCCACCAGCAGTACAAACGCAAGTGCGTCCGGTTTTCCAAAACCATCACCCCTACGATTATGTTGATGTGTCAGAAGAAGGAGATGATCGACACGAGAAGTTGAGGGAGAGTGTTGAAACAATGCAGAGGAAGATGAAAGCGATGGAGTTAAGTAATGCCTTCAGTACTGATATTAAGGACATGTGTTTGGTTTCAGATTTGGTAATTCCACCAAAATTCAAGTTTCCAAATTTTGAGTTGTATTCAGGGGCCACGTGTTCCACATCTCATTTGATCATGTATTACCGAAGAATGGTTGCACATGTAAGTAACAACAAACTAATGATCCATTGTTTTCAAGACAGTTTGAAGGGTGCTGCTGCTAAGTGGTATTTAAGTCTGGACCAGTCCCAGGTCCATTGTTTCCAGGACGTGACTGATGCCTTTGTAAAACACTACAAGTACAATATAGATCTAGCCCCTGACTGAAGGAAGTTATTGAGTATGGCCCAGAACAGTACGGAGTCCTTCAAAGAATATGCACAACGGTGGAGAGAGACTGCATCTCAGGTTGAACCACCCTTGACTGAAAAAGAGCTGGCTGATTGGTTTATAGACACAGTGAAGCCTGAGTTTTATGAGAGAATGATCAGTAGTGTCAGTGCTAATTTCGCTGATATTGTTGCAATTGGCGTGAAGGTAGAGGCAGGATTAAAGAGTGGAAAGGTAATCAGTTCTCCGAGCAGTTCAACTGGCGTCAGTACTAAGAAGTCCCCTAGTCATTCTCACAAGAAGAGGGAAGGAGAGACTAATGTCGTCATAGCAGGAAAGACCCAGAGCCCTCGATGGAAGCAACCAATGTACCAGCAACAGCAGAGACCAAACTTCGCTCAGCATCCAATCTACCAAATGCAGTATGCTCAGCAATCCTACGTAGCTGCTATTACACCTACTTTCAACCACCAAGCAGCGCAGTAGGCGCCAGCGTATCAACAAACAGCTTATCAGCAATGGCCTAAAAACTAGAATTATCAACAACCGAGGCCACAGGTTCCACAGCAGAATTCTCCCCACAAAAGGCAAGGAGGAAAGCCAGTGTTTCCACCTATACCAATGTCATATACAGAGCTCTACCCTTCTTTAGTGGAGCAAGGGTTGATCGTTACTAGACCTTTGGGACAAACCGAGAAATTTATGCCTTTCTTCAACCCAAATGCGACTTGTGCTTTTCATCAAGGAGGGGCTGGTCACGACTTGGAGGGCTGTTTAGCGTTGAAGAATGTAGTGAAGGGGTTGATGGAGAAGAATATCCTTTCATTTGCTGATAATCAACCGAATGTGAAAAACAATCATTTACCTACCCATGGGGCCACTAATGCCATCGAAGATGAAAAGGATGAGGTATTAGTTTTGGATGCAACAAAGATCAAAACCCCTATCAAGGTCTTTCATGCTAAGCTGTTTAAAGCTGGGTTAGTTAAAGTTTGCCATGATGACTGTGAAGAATGTAATGTCAGTATCAAAGGCTTCCGTTTAATCCAAGATGACATTCAGTACCTGATCAATGAAGGGTTCCTACAGGTGTTAAGCAAAGAAAGGGAAAACAGAGTTGCAGCAATTGAACATGTGTTTAACCTATCGAAGCCAAGAGGGCAGGTATCCGGGTCCAACACACCTAAGTCTGGGTCTGCAGTTCCTGTATTTAGTAAGCCAGTACCAGTTTTCAACAATCCTGGAACGACTGATGCTTCCACTATTAATCATTCCAAGCAATGTAACACCCGACAACCTGTTCCATTTAGGTTCAGAGGGACCAAGGTCGTGCCATGGGTCTATGAGAATGTCATGAGTAGCAGAAGGAGAGAAGACGTGATTCCAAGGAAAGAGGTGGGAATCGCTGTTGAAGACGTAGTTCCAAGGAAAGAGGTGGGAACTACTGTTGAAGATGTGACCAATATAGTTGGAACTGGGAAGATGACACGAAGCGGTAGAGTATACACTCCTTCTTTCAAAGAAACCACACCCAGGGAAACTGCTGTCCCCACACCGTCTGGAGACAAAGGAAAGGAGGTAATTTCTCAAGAAAAAGACGAAGAGTTCCTAAGAATTATCAAGAGGAGTGATTACAAAGTTGTAGATCAGCTCCATCAGACACCATCCAAGATTTCGATCTTATCTCTGTTAGTCAATTCGCCTGTTCACAGATCAGCTTTGCAGAAGGTATTAGCTCAGGCACACGTAGCCCAAGATATAACAGATGGACAGTTTGACCATGTCGTCGCCAATATTACAGCTTGTAACACTCTCAGCTTCAGTGACGAGGAGTTACCTCGAGCCGGAAGGAATCATAATCTTACCTTACATGTATCAGTGAAATGTCAGGAGGATACGATGGCCAGAGTTCTTGTAGATACCGGTTCATCCCTGAATGTCTTACCAAAAAGAACTCTTGAGAAACTGTCTTACCAAGGAGCTATAATGAGACCCACTTCACTCATTGTCAAAGCCTTTGATGGCTCAAGAAGATCGGTAATGGGCGAGATTGAGCTACCTGTCCTGATTGGACCTCAAGTATTCAACATCCTTTTTCAAATCTTAGATATCAACTCTGCCTATAGTTGTTTGTTGGGTAGACCATGGATCCATGAGGCTGGCGCTGTAACCTCTACCTTGCATCAGAAGATAAAGTTCGTGGTCGAGGAGAAATTAGTTATTATACATGGTGAGGAAGACCTGATGGTTAGCAATCTGTCCTCGTTTCGTTACATTGAAGCGGATGAAGATGCTTTGGAAACTTCTTTCCAGGCTCTTGAAATAGCGAATGCCGTTATGCTTGATGATAAGGAACCAGTGACCTCCGGTTGTCCATCTTTTGCTTCTTTCAAAAGCATTCAATCTGCTCTACAAGAAGGAGTACCTGAAGGCTGGGGCAAGATCGTCGAAGTCCCAGAAAGAGAGAAATACCAAGGGTTGGGTTACAAACCAACTCTTAAGGGAAGAGCTGCTTCAACAAGGGGAAGACCAAGGACCATTCAAGAGGTGTTCGTCAGTGGAGGACAGCAGGTCCATGCCATTATTAAAGATGCTGAAGACGAAGATATCAATCACTTGGTGTTTCGGTGTGACGCCGCTTTAAGTATTTGGGAAGCCATTGAGATACCTACTTTGTAGCCTATGCCAGAGTAATTTGTTTGCTTTGATGTTTTCAATTCCGCAACCTTGCCCGAGGCTTTCAGATTATTTTGTATGGGCCACCGCTTTTAAATCTTATTAATCAATGAAAGTGTTTGTTTTGTTAAATTATTTGTCTCTATTCTTGTTTTCGTTTTAAGAAAAATGGCAATCTTTTCAAAACTACAAAATTTCTCCTTCTTGCGTTCATGTTTGTGCATTTTAATAAAATGAATCCCTCCATCATGCAGAGTAATTCCCAAACCTGTTGTATTCATTGACCCTACTCTCACTATCGACTTTGATTCGCCTATTTATCAAGCTGAGGAAGAAGAGGATTATGAGGTCCCCGAGGATTTGGCAGAAATGTGTGAGTATCAGTACACGGATCTCCAGCCACATGAAGAAAAAAGTTGACGTCATCAACCTTGGCACTGAAGAAAAGAGGAAAGAGGTCAAGATTGGGGCAACACTTGGGGCAGAAATCAGACAACGGCTAGTCCTGCTTTTGGAAGAATGTGTAGATGTGTTTGCTTGGTCTTATCAAGACATGCCTGGATTGGATACAGACATAGTAGTTCATAAGCTACCGCTCAAGCCTGAATGTCCACCTATGAAACAGAAGCTCCGTAGAAGTAGACCCGATATGGCTCTCCAAATCAGAGACGAGGTTAAGAAGCAATTAGATGCAGGATTCTTGGCAGTTTCAAAATATCCGGATTGGGTAGCCAACATCGTGCCAGTTATGAAGAAAAATGGTAAAGCACGAATGTACGTAGATTACAGGGATCTCAACAAAGCTAGTCCCAAGGACGATTTTCCCCTACCACACATCGACACTCTGGTGGATAATACAGCCAGGTTTGCAGTGTTCTCCTTCATGGACGGTTTCTCCGGTTACAATCAAATCAAAATGGACCCAGCTAACATGGATAAAACTACATTTATCACCCCGTGGGGAACCTACTGTTACAAAGTCATGCCCTTTGGTTTGAAGAACGCAGGGGTAACCTACCAGAGAGCTATGGTGACTTTATTCCATGACATGATCCACAAGGAAATTGAAGTATACGTGGATGATATGATTGCTAAATCCCGAAGTGAGGAGGAACATTTGGATCATCTCTTGAAGTTGTTCAAAATCTGGCCAAATGTACTTTTGGTGTCAGGTCAGGGAAGTTGCTCGGCTTTATCGTCAGTCAAAAGGGAATTGAAGTAGATCCTGACAAGGTACGAGCTATTCAAGAGATGCCACCTCCACAAACCGAATCTCAAGTGAGAGGATTCCTGGGCCGTTTGAACTACATATCCATATTCATATCCAACATGACTCCAATTTGTGAGCCGATCTTCAAACTGCTCCGCAAAGACCAGACTGTAGAGTGGAATCCTGATTGCCAACAGGCTTTTGAAAAGCTCAAGAACTATTTGCAAGAACCACCTATTCTGATTCCTCCCGTTCCTGGAAGGCCCCTCTTCATGTATATGACGGTTTTAGAAGGATCCATGGGTTGCGTGTTGGGCCAGCATGATGAAACTGGTCGCAAAGAGCACGCCATCTATTACGTGAGTAAGAAGTTCGCTGATAGCTGTAGCGAGCGATTTTGGACGCGGTTCTTAAGCGCTAGTCGCTCTCTGCGGTTTGAGCTTTAAACTACAGGTCGATTAATTTTTTATCCTATTGTGAGCTGACTAAGGAAGGGAAATAGATGTCTCCAATTAACCCTGCTTGCATACTGAGTTTAAACAGCGGTCTGTTAGGTTACGGATGCTATCAATGTGGGGGGGGGGGGGCTTTGTACTGGTTATTCGTATTTTGCCAATACGGTTCTTTCTTTTTTCTAGGCAAAGGGTTTCTGGCGGGGAATAAGGATTAGGATGTTAGGACTGATGCTTTTGAATTACTGCTTTTAATTGATGGAGATATGGGATTTGGGTTTTTTGTTGATTGCGGTCGCTAAGATCTTTTCTTTCGATCTTATGCCTACGTATTCCCGTTTACCGAAACAAGGAAATCAGAGCGTTCGTAGTTCCTCCTATTCTATGGGATGAAATGGGTGTTTTGGTGTTTTGTTCAAAGCCCAAGACGTGAAGCGAAAGGTGATTTGTATCTTGTTTAAAGCCTAAGATGTGAAGCTAAAAGACCTCGACTTTAGAGAGAATTTGTCATCTCTAAAGAAGGGAGAAGGAGAATTACTTTAACTGGGATACGCGGATCCGAGCAATGCCATAATTTCTGAAGAAAGGGTTTTAACCTGAAGGAGAAGACTTTAACTCAGTGTAGAGCAATGCCATCTTTCCTTAGGAATTTCTCATGCTAAAAGAGGGACAGTGGCATGGATGTAGATGATCCAGAGGCTTGCCGCTTACAGCGATTAGATGAAGGGAAAGGAGTTGTTGATGTTTGTGTACTATGAACGAGGCACAGCTTTGATGCTAAAAGGTTGATTGGATCAACCAGTGGTTTTCTTATACAAAGCCTAAGAGGAGGCTAATTTCCGCTAGGAAAATCATTATACAAAGCCTAAGAGGAGGCTATTTTGTGTCTCGTACAAAGTCCGAGAGAGAGGCTAAAGGTTTTTGACCCAGTGAGGCATATCGTTATACAAAGCCTAAGAGGAGGCTAGCAAAGAGTTCGACTCTTGCTTAAGGGATTTATATCTCGTACGAGGCCCGAGATGGAGGTAAAAAAAGGGGTGATTGACTCAACGAGGGAATCTTTTGTGTCTCATACAAAGCCTGAGAGAGAGGCTAAAAGGTTGTTTTGACTCCACTGGGGAGAATTTTGGTATCTCGTACGAAGCCCGAGATGGAGGCTATTGTAACTGTTTCAGTTGAGTGACAGATCCAATATACTGATTTAAAAGAGAAAATCAGTTCTTATATGAGTAACACTGTACACAGGGATTTAATTTGAGGATCAGGGATATTTCCTTTTCTTTGAGGAAACGGGAAATCCAAAGGGTATTGAGACTATCCGAGTCTGTAGGTTTCCTTCCTATTTAACGAAGGGTGCTTGAGAATGTCTTTAAGACTCAAGGAAGTTAGACTGTCCAAGTCTAGAGTTTTATCTTTTGTACTATGCTTCGAGAAACAGTAGTAGACTCTATGAAAGGACTGTTTTATGAGGATGACTAGGTTCTGTTCCTATACCTCTAGGAGGTCGTCGGGACAATTTGTACGAAGCCCAAGAGGAGGCTGGAATCTTTTAGGAAACCGACGGGTCCTTGTACGAAACCCAATAGGAGGCTATCATTCCCGGAGGAAGAGATCATTATACGAAGCCTAAGAGGAGGCTGTGAATACTTCTAAGAAGCCGTAGGGTCCTTGAATAATGCCCAAGAGGAGGCCGATGCTTTTAAGAAGCCCGTGGGTCTATCATCTCCTTTCCATTAGGAGAGATAACTCTTTTAAAGATGAAAACCACTGGTAAACGTGCGAGGTTTACTATCCAGTGAATTTTAGCTTTTAAAGAGGGTTCCTTAGTTAAGGTCCAAGATTATGACCGTAGTGGGTACCCAAACCCCGAGACATTCAAGGCAAGCTATCCACAAGGAATATATCAAGTCAGGAAAGTTCGAGAATTTGGAAGAAACTCAAAGATGCCATTCACGGAGAATACATTCATCTTGGGGAGTAGAGCTTCTTGACGATTCCTAAGGAGGACAGCCGAAGGGAAGACTGTATCTGGTGCTCCTATTGGGGATCTAGGCGTCTATTTCTACGAATAAATGAAACGGCGTCACTTAGTTCTAGACGTAGTTGCCGGGGAAACTCGAAATATCTATACTATTATTACACAGTAGATATGAGTTTATGAAAGGAGACTTACAGTGAGCAGCCCCACAATACAGTTTATAATATGAAAGCAGTAAATGAAAGAGATAACCACTTACTCGGTTGTAGTGCTTCCATGCTGTTTGGTTAGTTGTTCAACAAAGAAAGATTGAAAACAACAGTATATTCAAAATCAAAGGAGAAAGTGCTTTGAAAAAGAAAGATTTGGGGCTTACAGCTCAAGGAGAGGCCCAGGGTTTTATCAGTGAGCGCACTGTTTGAATTTGTACAGAGGGACTTATACAAGTGACTGGGGCCCAAAAAGGTTTTTTGTACAAAGGGATGGGTCTTACGCTCTCTCAAGAGGCCCAAAAAGGTTTAAAGAAAATAGAGGGGCTTATAACACGAGGGTAGGCCCAAATGATTTTTCGTTTAAAAATGGCGATCGCGCCGAGGTTTTCTTTTAACGCAGAGGGACTTATACAATAAGTGAGGCCCAAAATGTTTTGGTTAAAAGGGGATTGGGTCTTACACTCTAATAGAGGCCCAAAAGTTTTGAATGGGTCTTATAGCTCAAGGAGAGGCCCAAAAGGTTATTTTTCAAAAGGCGACGATCGCGCCATTTGTTTTTGACGGTATCGAGACTTATACAATACACTGAGGCCCAAAAAGGATTTGGTCAAAAAAGGATTGGGTCTTACACTCTATTAGAGGCCCAAAGTGTTTGAAAAATGATTTATGAGGGTTGAATTAATCCAAAACCCTAATTTGTTTCCAAAAAATGTATTTAATTGAATAAAAATTCAATTAAATTGATCAAAAATTGTTTTACACATGGGAAACAAATTGTGATCTTGGATTAATGCTTCAAAAATTAAGTATTGACCTACAAAACAAATAGAAAGCATTAAAAGTTGCAAAATCATTGTGGAAATAATATTTCAAATGTTAAAAACAATTAAAATATTAATTCTTTGCAAAAATATCAATTATATAAAATAAATAATATTTTTGGGATTTTTTTGGTAAAATAAAATATTTTAACATTTTTGTGAATTATTGCAAAAAGAACCAATCAAAAATGATAAAAATTGAAGGAGTTATTAATTTTTCAAATCATTAAAAATAATAGTATGAAAAATAATAAAATAAAAAAGTGATAAAAAGAAGTCTGGGGCGAGGGGGATTCGAACCCCAGACCTCTCGCTTGCTAATACTCACAAAACCAGCTGATGAACCGCTGGGGCGCAATGCCAATTCATTAAATATATGGCAAGTGAAAATTATATAGAGAACTTGGTTGGTTTTCTGAAAATGGCGCCATGGCCATCTCCTTCCCCGAGCTCGTGCATGAAGCACCCTATCTCACTCATCTCTCAACCATTGGACATGATTCAAACACCAAACTCGTGCGTTTTTTCACAAGGAACAAGATGGCAATACCCAATTTTATTCATTTTCAGTGTGGAGTGAAATAATCATGATGAACACAGATGAACCCTAATTTGCAAAAACAATCGTGCAAGCATGGTTATGAGGTCTATGATCAAATTTATTGAGGCAAAACAATCAGCATATGATGGTAATCAAATGGCAAAATTATCATGCGAGGAAATATGCATGGATCATGGAGTTTGAGTTTGAAGCTCACCTTGATGCAAGCTGAAATGGAACTTTGCCCAGATGGTGTTCCAGTCATGAATTGATGATCCCTACAGCTTCAATGGATGTTATGGAGTGTGTTGCAAGCTTTGGAAAACTTTGAAATTCTCTGGATCAAGCTGGAGACTTCCACCTGCAAAACTGAAGCAAAATGGCTTGGTTGAAGAGTGATTTTGAGCTGGGAGTGTTACAGATGTTGTTTAAGCACTTGGACACCTCAAATACATCATATGTGATGTGTTTGAGCAATTGGAATTGATTGCTTATGGCTGCAACTCAAAACCCGATAGTGGTTACTCAAAAACAAGAAAACTTGAAGTTCAAGAAAGAATGAGAGAAAGCAGTGCTGTAACTGGCTTTGGGGTGAGTTGAGTGATCCATTGAGACCTCTATTTATAGGTGATCAACTCTTGTCTTGGAGGAATAGTGAATGGCAGCTGGATCAGATCACATTTGCTTGGATTGGCTTGGCATAAATGCCTCTTGCACTAGGCATAACAGCTGCTCCAAATAGATCAGCTATGCCTTGACTGAAATCACATTCTTCAGATGTTTTTAATGTTGTTTAATCATAGAACTTGACTAAGGAGAGTGAGAATCTTGACAATGCACTATTCCACATAAATGCATTTTGAATTCAAGGCAAAAAGTGCCAAAGTGGATGAATTTCAAGTTGGAAGGTTCTTTGGCTTTTTGACTCAGATTTATCAGTTGGATTAGATGCAATGTGATTGGTTTGAACACAAGTGGCATGCTGATCCTCAGTCTTTGGCTCAAAATCGTGTGAGATAAGCAAACATGCAAACTGATTTTTCCAAAACAGCTTGCAGCAGCATGGATTTCTCATGGCTTGAGTTGAATCAATTCATGCTGTTGAGCCCTTTGAATTCTTAGCAACATATGCAACAACATTGATGTTTAACTTTGGGACTGATTCAGCTTGCATCTATGTGCAAAAATCCCACAAGTTTTGGTGTTTCAACAAAATTCTGTTTTAGACAGAATTTTTCTAAGTGTTGGAAAATGGTATTTTTTCACATTTTCAGCCACTTTGGCTCACTCATAGCTCAAAATTCATAAGGAATTGGAGTTAGGCCTAGTTGAAGTTTTTGTAGAGGGCAGTGAGATCTACAAATCAAGCTTTTGATGGAAAAAATTGGCCTTGTGGTTTAGGAGTTATGGTCCTCCAAAGTTGGTACCTTTGCCACTTTATTTTTAACTTAGAAATTTTTTTAAGTTTTATGGTTACCCCTTTTACAAGTTATCTCACTTTTCTTGATTTTTCTTGATGAATGATGATTCAAATCATACATTAACATCATTTTAGGGTTAAAAATCCATTTTGGTGAAAAATCTCAAAAAGTCAAAGTTGACTTTTGTGCACAGTTGACTTTTTATCAGATGAATTTCCAAACTGTGCAATTCTTCAGGAAATCATGCCCTTGACCTAAATCAAAACTTGATGGACATGTTCCATGGGTGTCATAGGGTATATTCAATCATGTATTAGGGTTTGGGAGCATGTCTCGGTCAAAAGTCAAAGTTACAGTTGACTTTTCCCTTAAAACCCTAATTGTGGTGCAGATGAAAATGAAACTTGTTGCTCAAGCTTATTGGATCAATCCATTGTTCCAAATGGATCAATATGGTGTATTAGAGACCCTCAAATCATGTCTTGAGGTCTTGGCTCATGGTTTGTCCCAAAAGTCAACTTAGGGGTGAATTAGGTCAAGAAACCCTAATTCCTGATTTTTGATGAATGCATCCCCTGAGGCAAAATTGACTTGATGCATGGGTCCATGAGGTTCCATTAAGTATATTAGGTCATGTTTTGGATCAATGCCTTGTGCCCAGATGAAAATTTTCCATCTGGAGGCCCTGGTCGACCAAAACCCTAATTTGGTGACACTGGCGATCTTGAGGCTTGATCCACCTAGAAGGGAGCATCCTTGTGCTTAATCCTTGAAGTGGGAGTCCTTTTGATCCTTTGTGGATGTTTGAGAGATTAGACAAGTTGAAGATCATGTCATTTCTTGATTGATCCTTTGTCTAAGCACTCAGAGAGGGCTTGAAACCCTAATTTTGATTGTATTGGATGCTCACCCATCTTTGGGGAGACTGATGAAGCATAAAGGTACATCCATATTGTGATGATGATTTTCACAATGATGGGAAATCTAAGTGGTCAAAATTTGGGGTATTACAGATGCCCCTATTTAATCTTCTTGGACCCGAAGGTATGAATGACGTTAGTATTCGAGCATTCGGGGTGCAAGAGGATTAAATATCGGAATATCCGAAATTTTGATGGTGGTTATGAATGGTAGCTTCCGCATTCATCTTCTTAAGCAATGATGCTTAGAAAAGGTAAACTTCCCCTCGATCCTGGTTTTCAGCCAAGGAACTGGTCTCAGTTTTCTTTTGAAATAAACCTCCCCTCGTTCTTGGTTTCCTACCAAGGAACTGGTCTTAGTTTCTGATTTAAACTTCCCCTCGATCCTGGTTTCTTACCAAGGAACTGGTCTTAGTTTCTGATTTAAACTTCCCCTCGATCCTGGTTTTCTACCAAGGAACTGGTCTTAGTTTCTGATATAAACTTCCCCTCGATCCTGGTTTTCTACCGAGGAACTGGTCTAAGTTTCTTTTGTCAATAAACTTTATTGACAAGGGACGCTATGCGTAGCGGCTTTCCTTCAAACTTCTCGCCGAATTTTCCTGGGGAGATGCCATTTGAGTGGAAAAAGTTTTGATGTCAGACTTGCTGGGGAACCCATTCGTCTGAGTTGTAGAGTTGTACAAACTTCTCTGTTGGAGACGCCATCTGTCGATTCTACTGGGGAAAGCGAGTCTCTTGAGAGACTGTTTTTGTTTGGGATCTTTCATCATACTTTTCTCGGGATCTTCCATGAGAAACGCCATATGATGGGGTCCAATTTTGTGGGGTCGATGACCTTTTCATCAGTGGTCCTTTCGGAGCAAAACTGGCATGCTGCCGAATCTCTGATCACGAGGATTTCTCTGTGGATTTTCCTTAATCCGGGAAAGCGAGGATATCATCTTCAATGGCGAAGAGTGACATTTGTTGAAGGTTCTCTGATCTTTCAGAGGTTCAAGTTATCAAAGTGGCCAAGTGCCGACTCTGATCTAAAGATACACTGGTGGCGAGATTGTGCAGACGCAACACTTCCTGACGAGGAAAGAACTGACAAACTCGATTGAGAAAACTGTTTATCACTAGGGGACAAGACCAACTCAAGTGATAGTGATGCAATACGAAATGCAAACGCAAATAAAATGCATGAAGTATGTATGTTTATGCTGACAAAATAGACGCGACATACAGACTAATGGATGAACACAATTGGATACTCGGCCATCGCGGGGCGAAGAAGTACCGTTGATTCAAAATAGCAATTCCACCTTGCTTAGGAGAGATAGTCCACGCGGGGAGCTATGTTGATCGGGCTTAGGAGATGAGAACTCGGTCGAGGCGTGTCAGACGAAACAAGGTCTCTGACACAGTTGATCCCTTCATTCAGGCATACTGGCTTAGAAGGAGTACTTTGATTCTGTAATTTGAAATTCGCTTACTTCGGGAGAAACAATCGATGTTCTTCTGATGTTCAACAGTCAAAAGAAATGCCATCTTTAATTTAAAAGCAGAAAAAGTTTTAACAAGTAAATTCATTTTTGTTTTATTTCAAGAATCACTGATTAAGTTTAAACAACATCGTTCTGTAAAGCTAAAGCAAGTTAAGAATTACAAACAAAAGCACAAAGGCTCAAATTTTATTGATAAGATGGAGATCAGGCAAACGCGTGATTCTAAAGAGTATATACAAAGTTAGAAAATGGTAATTTACAGGGAAAAGGGCTACGTTGAAACATAACGACCACTATCCTTCTACCAACTTTGAATTCGGGGCATCCTGAGCTTCTGTCGAAGATGACCTTTGACTGGAGATTTCCTCCGATAGATGATGCTGTAACTGCTGCTGAGGGACTTGCCTCTGTTGAACATAGTTACTTTGCCATTATCCCTAATTATTGCCTGGATTGTACTATGAGATTTCCAATCCATCGGGGTGATTCCTTTTTTTTCCATGTCTCTAACTTTTGCTTGGACCGCCCTTTCGGGTTTTCAATCCACCGAGACATTTTTTTTTTAGTTTAGGCGAAGTATTTCTTGACTACATCAGCATTCGTGGGGTAGGCAAATTCCTCTCCGTCCATGGTTGCAAGTCTCAAGGCGCCGCCTGAGAAAGCTTTCATGACCACATAGGGGCCATCATAATTCGGGGTCCATTTGCCCCGAGAGTCAGTGAGAAATGATTGTATCTTCTTGAGCACGAGGTCTTCTTTTCTGAAGACACGAGGTCGAACCTTTTTGTCGAACGCCCTCTTCATTCTCTGTTGATACAACTGACAGTGGCATAGTGTCGTGATTCTCTTCTCTTTGATCAGGTTCAGTTCGTCGTGTCGATTTTGACACCATTCAGCTTCGGTGAGCTGAGCTTCCATCAATACCCTGATTGACGGGATCTCTACTTCTATGGGAAGAACTGCCTCCATGCCATATACTAGAGAGAAAGGGGTAGCCCCTGTTGAAGTACGGACAGATGTGCGATAACCATGAAGAGCAAAAGGTAACATCTCGTGCCAGTCTTTATAGGTTACAACCATCTTTTGAACGATCTTCTTGATGTTCTTGTTAGCCGCTTCTACCGCTCCGTTCATCTTGGGTCGGTAGGGAGATGAGTTATGGTGTTCGATCTTGAACTCTGCACACAACTCTTTCATCATCTTATTGTTCAAGTTAGATCCATTATCAGTAATGATCTCGCTTGGAACACCATAACGGCAGATGATATTGTTTTTGATAAATTGGACCACCACTTGTCGGGTTACATTGGCGAATGACGCTGCTTCGACCCACTTGGTGAAATAGTCAATGGCTACCAGGATGAACCGATGTCCGTTTGAAGCCTTGGGCTCAATCATACCAATCATATCGATTCCCCATATGGAAAATGGCCACGGGGAAGAAAGAACTTTGAGATGTGATGGCGGTACATGAATTTTATCGGAGTATATCTGACACTTGTGACACCTCCTCATGTACTTGTAGCAGTCGGATTCCATGGTCAACCAATAATACCCGGCCCTGAGAATTTTTCTCACCATTGTGTGTCCGTTGGCATGAGTTCCAAAGGATCCTTCATGAATTTCTTTCATGAGCATGTCTGCTTCTGGTCTGTCGACACATCGGAGCAAAACCATGTCAAAATTTCTCTTATAAAGAGTGTCACCGCTCAGGAAGAAGTTTCCAGCCAATCTTCTGAGGATTTTCCTGTCTTTTCTGAGTGACCCAGATGGGTACTCTTGTTTCTGAAGGAAGCATTTGATATTGTGATACCAAGGTCTGTCGTCTATGACTGCTTCAATCGTGAAGATGTAAGCGGGCCGTTCAAGGCGCATGATGTCGATCTTAGGTATGTCATTCCATCGACCTACACTAATCATGGAAGAGAGAGTGGCTAATGCATCAGCCATGTGATTCTCATCACGAGGGATGTGATGAAAGTCGACTCTGTTGAAGAAGGGTAACAACCTCCTTGCATAGTCTTTGTAAGGAATCAATCCTGATCGGTATGTGTTCCAATCTCCTTTTATCTGGTTAATAACCAGGGCTGAATCGCCGTATACGTCCAAGTTTTTGATCCTTAAATCAATCGCTTCTTCGAGACCCATGATACATGCTTCGTATTCGGCCTCGTTGTTCGTACATTTGAACGTAAGTCTAGCAGTGAAAGGAATGTGGGAACCCTGAGGGGTAACAATGATTGCCCCAATTCCGTTTCCATAATGATTGACTGCTCCGTCAAAGATAAGTCCCCACTGGGAACCTGGTTCTGGCCCTTCACTGGGTAGCGGTTCATCGCAATCTTTCATCTTTAGATACATGACATCTTCGTCTGGGAAGTCAAACCCGATTGATTCTTGATTGTCAATCGGTTGATGAGCCAAATGATCGGCTAAAATACTTCCTTTAACGGCTTTCCGAGCATGGTACTCTATGTCATATTCTGATAGTAACATCTGCCAACGGGCAATCCTTCCCGTGAGAGCAGGTTTTTTGAAAACGTACTTGATTGGATCCATTTCGGAGACCAACCAAGTAGTATGACGAATCATGTACTGGCGAAGACGTTTGGCTGCCCAAGCCAAAGCACAGCAAGTTTTCTCAAGCATTGTGTACCGAGTCTCGCAGTCGGTGAATTTCTTGCTTAGATAGTAAATGGCAGACTCTTTCCTTTTAGTTTCGTCTTGTTGGCCAAGTACACATCCCATTGAGTCCTCTAGGACTGTGAGGTAAATGATCAGTGGTCTTCCTTCCACTGGAGGTGATAGAATCGGAGGATTCAACAGATATTCCTTGATACTGTCGAAGGCGGTTTGGCAATCTTCCGACCAAACGCAATCCTGGTTCTTTTTGAGTAATTTGAAAATCGGCGCACATGTCGCGGTCATAAGGAATATAAATCTAGAGATGTAGTTCAAACGTCCCAGGAATCCTCTGACTTGTTTTTCAGTTTTCGGAGAAGGCATTTCTTGAATGGCCTTGACCTTGTCAGGATCAACATCAATTCCTTTCTGGCTGACGATGAACCCTAGTAGTTTCCCTGAACGGACACCGAAGGTGCACTTGTTGGGACTCAAGCGGAGCTTGAATTTTCTTAGACGTTCGAACAATTTTGATAGATGTTCAACGTGCTCATTCTCTGTTCTTGATTTTGCAATCAAATCATCGACATATACCTCGATTTCTTTGTGTATCATGTCATGAAACAGAGTAGTCATGGCCCTTTAATAGGTTGCCCCGGCATTCTTCAAACCGGACGGAATTACCTTGTAACAAAAGGTACCCCATGGGGTAATGAACGAAGTTTTCTCCATGTCTTTCGGCGCCATTTTGATCTGGTTATAGCCCGAGAATCCATCCATGAAGGAGAATACTTTGAACATTGCTGTGCTGTCAATCAACATGTCAATGTGTGGTAAAGGAAAGTCGTCCTTTGGACTTGCCTTGTTTAGATCTCTGTAATCAACACACATTCTGACCCTTCCGTCCTTTTTGGGAACGGGTACGATGTTGGCTAACCATTGAGGATATTCAGATGTAGCGAGGAAACCCGCGTCGATCTGCTTCTGTACCTCCTCTTTGATTTTAATGGCCATGTCCGGGTGAGTCCGTCTCAACCTTTGCTTTACTGGCGGACATTCCGATCTTAGTGGTAAGTGATGTTCCACGATGCTGGTATCCAACCTTGGCATATCCTGATAGGACCAAGCGAATACATCGGGGAATTCTTTGAGAAGCTTTATCAAACCCTCTCTGGCGGTTGGACTGAGCAGTGCTCCGATCCTGATTCCTTTTCTCTCTTTTTCTGAACCCAAGTTTACCGTTTCCAACGGTTCTTTGTGAGGTTCAATGGACCTTTCCTCTTGTCTGAGTAGTCGGGAGGTCTCTTTTGGAATTTCGTTGTCAACTTCTTCTTCAGCCTCGAAAACCGGGAACTCAAAGTTGGGGGAAGGCATCGGATCGTGTGTTTCAACGGGGTATAAAACAAGCAATCTGCATGACGTGATGGTTCGTGTTTAGAAGAGATAGAGAAAATGCAAGTGTGTGCAGTGTTTTTGATTTACTGCTTGTTTTTATTATTGAATGTTTTTTAGGATTACCATTTTCTGAAAAAGCAAAGAGAGAAAACAACAATTAATGTGGAAATTACAGAACGACATTATTTTATTAATGAACAAGTCGAATCTTGAAACTACAGCCCTATAAAACAAAACTCTGTCGCTTTGGGCGAAGCGAAGAGGGAAATTTACAGAAAGCGAGCCCTATCAAAACATCCGTTTCACCTGGGCAGGGTGAAAGGTTAAAGATGGCAATTACTTTGACTGATGAACGACCTTCGGAACCTCGACGGCAACCCATTGGCAGCGAACTCCTCAGTGAATCACAAAGTCTGGCACCTTCCTTGATTTGTCTTCAGAAATGACGCCGATTTCTGGTGGAGCAGGATCATTGGAATCTGTCTCCCAGGCAGAATTGTCGTAGGAGGATTCCCCTGTTGCATTTTGCATAGCATTTGTGCTCTCAACTGTATCTCCCCATCCAGTTGACTGGATATCTTCGAGCCTGATACGAGAGCTTTCGGGAGCGGTGTACTTGACCATATAGTCGTATTTTCCACTCAGTTGTCCCAAAGTGTCCCAAATTTCTTTGGAACTGGAGAAGTCATCCCTCTCGATGACGCTGACCTCGGGAAAAGCATAATTGATGAATTCTAGTCCTGCAAACATTGCGAATTCATCTTCATGTTGAGTAATTTCCGAATGACCTGAGTGTTGATCCCATGACATGGTGGGGACACAGGTATTCTGTTCAATGACGCTCAGCTGAGTTTCATTACTCGGCTGACTTTATTGCCCCAAGTTTCCTGGGTAAGGCTGCCACATTGGCAGGCCATCCATCGGGCCATAGTAATTGCGATCAAAGTTTTCTTTCATCAGAGTGTCTTCCTCTAATGAATTTGGCGGAGCACGGCATCCTTCCGGATCACAATCTCCGTAGATCATTTCGACATCTGATCTTGGTATAAATCTCGGACTTTCTGTAGGAAAGAAAAAAGGCATAGGCACCTCTTCCTGAGACATATAGCCGTCCTTGTTAAGGTAGGACTTCCATTCTTCATTTGTGTCAGAGGGATCTTCCTCATTGATAGCATGAATTGTCTGAGACACTGGGTGGAGAAAACCTCCACTGTGGAAGAAGTTTTGAAGGGGATGAAGACTTTCATCGTTGGCGGCCGTCTGGGTACAGGTTGCAGAAAAACCAAGACCCTTCTTTGTTTTATTGTCAATAGGAATGACAAGCCGTCCCCATCCTGTCGTATCGGTACTCTCGACCGCTTTGATAGCATCTTTGTATGAAGAAATTGAAGTTCCTTCTTTGAATTAATCGTTCTTGCTCACCGATAGTGCTTGGAACTGAGTTCCAATAACCTCCTCGGGTTTCACACAAGTAGATGATGATAAGTTACTCACGAGCAAGGCTTGTTCCCCACAAACCGTGACAAGTTGATCGTTCTGGACGAACTTTAGCTTTTGGTGGAGGGTCGAAGTGACCGCTCCAGCCTGATGTATCCAAGGTCTTCCTAATAAACAACTGTATATTTCCCGGATGTCCATGACCTGGAAAGTGACTTGGAAAGTGTGAGGACCAATAGTTATGGGAAGATCAACTTCGCCGATAACTATTTTTCTGGATCCGTCGAATGCTTTGACGATGACCTCGCTGACTCTCATCGGAGGGCCTTTGAATGATAATTGCATCAAAGTGGACTTCGGCATAACATTCAGGGCTGACCTTGTGTCTACCAGTACGTTGGCTAAAGCATCGCCCTGGCAGTTAACTGTAATGTTGAGCGCCATGTTATGACGACGACCCCCTTCAGGTAATTCCTCATCACTAAATCCCAAATTGTTGCAGGAAGTGATGTTAGAGACGATACTATCGAACTATCTGATTGTTACATCCTGTTCCACGAAGGCTTGCTCCAAGACTTTCTGTAGAGCCTCCCTGTGGGCTTCTGAACTGAGTAACAGCGATAATACTAAGATCTTTGAAGGAGTCTGTAACAGTTGATCAACAATGTTATATTCACTCCTTTGGATCAGCTTTAGCATCTCATCCTTGTCTTCTGAACAGTCGGGATTACCAGATTGACCGACTGGTGGATCAGGAATTTCTGCCTGAAGTTCCTTTTCTTTGTTGGATTCTCCAACCCCTCGGTTGAAGATTCGACTGCTCTGTGTTACACGACTGATGTCAGCAATATTCACGACGGAGGGTAATGGAATTTCCTTTCCATTTTCAATTGTTGCTGCACCGTATTTGTAAGGGATTGCCTTAGCTGATTCATACGGTAGTGGCCCCGGTAGATAGATGACTATGGGAACCTTCTGATTTTTCTGACCATCATAAGTAACCTTGATCCGTTCCCGGTTGGGAACTCTAGATTCGTCAAGTAGAGGGATGATGGCAAAAACATCCCTGATCTGGTGATGACCAGAGATCGTGACAACATCCTCAACCTGATCGGCAAGGTAGTTCGGCGACCAAATGATGGGTCCAGAACCCGGATATGGATGAATTTATCCGTGATCGATCTGACCCTGAAGAGCTGCTCTCACAAGGTAACACCCTTGGTTACTTTCCGAACAGATGCTACAACTGTCATAGTTGTGTGGTGGCACCAGGCCACGCCCACTTTGAATACAATGTAACCTCACTAGGTTAGCTTCCACTGATCGGACATCCTGACTTTGACGACGAGTAGGATTCCTGTTATTGATACTAATCTGTTGAGTATCTTCGTCCATATAGATTGGCAGCAACCAGTGATTTAACAAGTGCTGAAGTGCCTTCTGGACAAGGGTATAACCTCGATCGTTTTCGCAACCTGCTTTACAGTTTTGGTAATCATGTGATATTAAGAATCCGAGTCGGACCTGCTCAGCATGTAACTCTACCAGGTTGGTATCCATTACGCGGATATCGAAGATCTGAACCATATTGATTTGATAGGAGTTCCTATCATGGTAGTCTTGGATCCATCCAAGATCCATCTGACGCTGGAGGGCCTCTTGTATGAAAGAGCATCCCTGTTTGTTTACCGAGCAAATCAGACAGGAACTGTAATCGTGCCGCGGCAGATTATGATACTGGCTTTGCCTTGAGTGCATCGCCACCAAGTTGATATTCATCACATGGATGTCGTGGTTTTGAATGACGTTAGAATTCGTAGAGACCATGTTAACTCCACGAACTCGGTGCTCCTGGATCCATCCAAGATCCATTTGTTCCTGTAGAGCTGATTGCACTACCGAACATCCTTGGTTATCTTTAGAGCAGATATCACACTGGTGATAGTTATGAGGTGGCACATGGCCATATCCACTCTGTCTACAATGCATCTTGACCAGATTGGTTTTCAACAAGAGTACATCGTGAATTTGATAGACATTGTTAGTCTCTTTCTCAATCAGATTGACTGCAGCTTTCTCGTGTTGAGGCAGCGGGTTCATGAGAACATTGGGATTCGTATCTTTGAAAGATAAGAGCCCGCTCCTAACAAGCTTTTGCACGTCGGATTTGAAATTGAGACAAGTCTCAATGTTATGCCATGAACCTCCTTGATGATAAGGGCATGTTTGATCCACCTTAAACCAGAAAGGCGGATTTTCTGGAACTGAAAGGGGAGACTTAGTCTGAATGTGCCCCTTAGCCAGTAGTAATGGAAACAGTTCTGCGTACGTTACAGGTATAGGATCAAATCCTGTTGGCCGTGTTGTACGGTTGTTGTTATATGGAGGACGAGCCTGCTGAAGAGGCTGTTGTGTCCTTTGTTGGTCAGGTTGGCTCTGCGCAACCTGAGGTTGATACATAGGAACAGGCGCGGGGCCGATAGCAGGAGTAACAGCTGCTACTGGCTGATAACGACGCCTTTGCTTTCCGAGAGAGATATTCCCAATATCTTGCTCTTTTTTCTTAGGGAGAGCACTACCGTATTTTTTAGTACCGCTCGTTGATCCAGTGTCTTTTACCAAACGTCCTTCTCGGACGGCTTCCTCAAGACGTACACCCATGCCGACCATTTCGGTGAAATCACTAGGTGCACTGGCAATCATTCGGTCATAGTAAAATGAGCTTAAGGTCTTTAAGAAGATTTTTGTCATCTCTTTTTCCTCAAGAGGTGGACAAATTTGAGCGGCAATTTCACGCCACCTTTGAGCATACTCCTTAAAGGTTTCCTTTTCCTTTTGCGACATTGATCTGAGTTGATCTCTGTCGGGTGCCATGTCCAAATTGTACTTGTATTGTTGGACGAAGGCAGTGCCAAGATCTCTGAAAGTACTGATCGTGGCACGGTTTAAACCCATGTACCATTTGAGTGCGGCACCGGTCAAACTATCCTGGAAGTAGTGAATCAGCAGGTCCTGATTCTCCGTCTGAGCTGACATCCGCCGAGCGTACATCACCAGATGGCTCTGAGGGCAAGAGTTACCCTTGTATTTTTCAAAGTCGGGCACTTGGAACTTGTGCGGGACTTTCACATTTGGGACCAAGCAGAGGTCTGCAGCGTCCTTCCCAAATAGATCCTGACCGCGAATGGCTTGCAGCTCTTTCTGCATTTCCAAGAACTGCTCCTGGAATTCATCCATTCTGTCAAACATAGTTTCCTTCTTACCAGAAGGTGTTGGTGGAATCTGTCCTTCCGGGACAGTGTGCACCACAGGGGGTGGTACCGTGACTATGGAAGTAAGTCTTGGCGCCTCCCGAAGTTTGTAACCTTCAGGAGTCTTCAGTATGCCCCTAGCATCTTCGCTTTCCCGAAGTTTGTAACCTTCAGGCCCAGCGGCTTCTGTTGCGATTCCCTGATCTTCAGTGATCGGCGGAACATATCCTTCCGGGATGTAGTTAACAGGCATGCCCCAAGGACGATCTTTCGGCATCTGATACCTAGGATCATACTTTTCTATGATGGGCGTTGAGGTGATCTCTGAGATCACAGTTCTTTGTAGCTGAGCTTCTGCCATGGCTTGCATGTCGTTACGAAGCTTTCTCATATCCTCTCTCAGAGTGTCGATCTCTTCTTTCAACTCTCTGTTTTCTTCCTCAAGATCATCCATCTTTTTCTGACGATTGGCCCGAGTATTATACGAATGAGACAGTTTGACTCTAGAATCGAGACACAAACGTGAGATTCGTAGGTAAGGAGAATACGCGATGTGAGAATGATGAATGTAATGATTATATTAATTGTTTTTAGGTTTAATTAAAATAAACTTCGACAATTATATTGCAAATATCAAACAGTGGGGAAACCCCTTTTTATTGAAATTCAAAGGATTACAGAAATGGAAATACAGTGGATTACAAAGTGCCGAAACAGAAACCTAAACTAATGGGTCCCGAGTCCTCTCTGAGGAGAAACCGGGTGCTGACTCTGGTACTTTCCTTTTCTTTGACCGGGGCGCTTGGGTCGTTGTCGGGTTGTCATTCCTTTGCCAGGTGAAAGGAGTGAGCAAATTCCTTTGGTCATCTTGATTCTCTACAGCATGCTGCTCCAAAATTTCAATCAGAGCATCTTTCTCTTTCAGTAATTGCTGTATTTGGATACACTCTACGTCGAGGGTGCGGTACTTGTTCTTCCAAGACCTTCTTTCCTTTTGAACTTTGTTGAGAGTAACCTGAAGCCTTTCAGTTTCCGTCATGAAGTACATGACAATTTCCCTCGGCGGAAGAATTCTGTAACGAGGATAAGGCATCTTTAGCTTGAGAGCTCTAGTTTGTACCCAATGGAGATAAGGCTCCACCGAGACACAATCCGGTTTTCCCAGAGACTCTCGTCCTTTCTTGTGAACATGTTTCCAAGCTTGCACTATTTCCATCTTTAGTGCTCTGTCGTTTTCTCCTTCTTTGAAGAAAAGACCTTCCAGATGAACACCCAGTGGGATGTGTCTCATCGGGTATCCAAATTGACGAAGAACTAATATCGGATGATAGTTGATTCCTCCTTTAGTTCCTATGAGGGGTACGCTGGGGAAGTTTCCACAACGGTCAATGATTCTGATTCCCTCATAAATCCTATTACACCAATCTATATCAGAGTTGGTGAGGGACATGATCTTCTGCGACCAACGTAAGACACTCTTGCAATCCCAAAAAGCAGCAGACTTGGGCAAGTGAGAGATAAACCATTTGTAGAGCAAAGGTACACAACATGTGATCTCCCCTCCGCTGTACAAATTTCCCAAGTGTACAAAATGATACGCATCTGCGAGCAAAGTCGGCACAGGGTTTCCAATGAGAAAAACCTTAATAGCGTTGATATCGACGAAGTTATTGATGTTGGGAAACAAAAATAACCCGTAGGTAAGCAAGACAAAGATGCTTTCAAAAGCAGTCTCGTTCCCTATACTAGCGAAGTACTGAGCTTTCTTGGTTAGGAACTGGGCTGGCAAACCTTGGATGCCACCCATAGTAATCATGTGAGTCTTGACCTCAGACTCGTCCAAATGAATTGCTCTTGCAATAGTCTGATTCTTTGGAATTTCTTCCAGTCCAGAAAATGGAGCTCGATCTGTGATATGTAAATCAGTCAGATGAGAATACTCCTCCAGCGTTGGTGCCAGCTGGTAATCCGGGAATGTGAAACAATGATAAACCGGATCGTAGAACTGAATGAGCGCGTCCATGATCCCCTTAATCACATGGACTCTTAACAGTGGTAGCAAACCACCGTGCTTGGCTCTGAAAGCCTCTGGGTTAACGATCATCCTCGCTAACTTTCTCAAATCCCCTAGTTTTGGAACCTTGAAGGTATACTGGTGAGTTCTCCTTCTACCGAAATCCATTAATGCAATCTTTTTCTCTGATATTTGCAATCACAGTCTTAGTTTAATTTGAAAAACAGAGAGATTAGAAGAGAAATTTTTTTGAATGTTTTAATGTTTTATTAAATGAATGCATGAATGCAACACACAAAAACATAGAAAAAACATGGGGTCAGAGGGTCGTTGTCATGAAGTCAAGGCTCTACCCGTCCCCAAAGGTTTATACTAGGGTGATTTTTGTACCTGTACTCATTATCATCAGCTCCTCCCAGGAAGGCAGACAACAAGCGGATCGCCAGCGAGTTGTGTGCAATCTTAGAGTAAGTGCCATTCACCGAGAATAGATCACCAGCCTCAAATGAGGGTAGTATCGCATAACAGCTATTTCCGATAGCTTCCGCACTACGAAAAAGGTTGGCTTTTCTTAAGTGTATACTCAATCTCACCACATGCGGCATCACATGCATTCCAAGTAGCAGAAAAATAAACACGTATAGCAATTAGGAAAAGCAGTATATATATTTGTCCTAATCATCCTAGACTTATAAAGCTATGAATCTTAAGTTCCTGACAGAAATGGGTTCCCCGGCAGAAGCCCCAATCTGTGGTTCCCTGCCTAAGAGATGGACCAGCATAGGTCAATCTTTCTCTTCGGCAGAGTTCCCATTTTCCGTGGAAAACGGGGATGATGCCCTAAGGCAGAAAAGGAGACTCCCCAGCAGAGTCGCCATTTTACAAGGAAAACAGACAGAAATAAAAACTGGCCCCACGGTGGGCGCCACTTTTCTGTAGCGAGCGATTTTGGACGCGGTTCTTAAGCGCTGGTCGCTCTCTGCGGTTTGAGCTTTAAACTACAGGTCGATTCATTTTTTATCCTATTGTGAGCTGACTAAGGAAGGAAAATAGATGTCTCCAATTAACCCTGCTTGCATACTGAGTTTAAACAGCGGTCTGTTAGGTTACGGATGCTATCAATGTGGGGGGGGGGGGCCTTTGTACTGGTTATTCGTATTTCGCCAATACGGTTCTTTCTTTCTTTTTTCTAGGCAAAGGGTTTCTGGCGGGGAATAAGGATTAGGATGTTAGGACTGATGCTTTTGAATTACTGCTTTTAATTGATGGAGATATGGGATTTGGGTTTTTTGTTGATTGCGCTCGCTAAGATCTTTTCTTTCGATCTTATGCCTACGTATTCCCGTTTACCGAAACAGGGAAATCAGAGCGTTCGTAGTTCCTCCTATTCTATGGGAGGAAATGGGTGTTTTGGTGTCTTGTTCAAAGCCCAAGACGTGAAGCGAAAGGTGATTTGTATCTTGTTTAAAGCCCAAGATGTGAAGCTAAAAGACCTCGACTTTAGAGAGAATTTGTCATCTCTAAAGAGGGGAGAAGGAGAATTACTTTAATTGGGATACGCGGATCCGAGCAATGCCATAATTTCCGAAGAAAGGGTTTTAACCTGAAGGAGAAGACTTTAACTCAGTGTAGAGCAATGCCATCTTTCCTTAGGAATTTCTCATGCTAAAAGAGGGACAGTGGCATGGATGTAGATGATCCAGAGGCTTGCCGCTTACAGCGATTAGATGAAGGGAAAGGAGTTGTTGATGTTTGTGTACTGTGAACGAGGCACAGCTTTGATGCTAAAAGGTTGATTGGATCAACCAGTGGTTTTCTTATACAAAGCCTAAGAGGAGGCTAATTTCCGCTAGGAAAATCATTATACAAAGCCTAAGAGGAGGCTATTTTGTGTCTCGTACAAAGCCCGAGAGAGAGGCTAAAGGTTTTTGACCCAGTGAGGCATATCGTTATACAAAGCCTAAGAGGAGGCTAGGAAAGAGTTTCACTCTTGCTTAAGGGATTTATATCCCGTACGAAGCCCGAGATGGAGGCAAAAAAAGGGGTGATTGACTCAACGAGGGAATCTTTTGTGTCTCATACAAAGCCTGAGAGAGAGGCTAAAAGGTTGTTTTGACTCCACTAGGGAGAATTTTGGTATCTCGTACGAAGCCCGAGATGGAGGCTATTGTAACTGTTTCAGTTGAGTGACAGATCCAATATACTGATTTAAAAGAGAAAATCAGTTCTTATATGAGTAACACTGTACACAGGGATTTAATTTGAGGATCAGGGATATTTCCTTTTCTTTGAGGAAACGGGAAATCCAAAGGGTATTGAGACTATCCGAGTCTGCGGGTTTCCTTCCTATTTAACGAAGGGTGCTTGAGAATGTCTTTGAGACTCAAGGAAGTTAGACTATCCAAGTCTAGAGTTTTATCTTTTGTACTATGCTTCGAGAAACAGTAGTAGACTCTATGAAAGGACTGTTCTATGAGGATGACTAGGTTCTGTTCCTATACCTCTAGGAGGTCATCGGGACAATTTGTACGAAGCCCAAGAGGAGGCTGGAATCTTTTAAGAAGCCGACGGGTCCTTGTACGAAGCCTAAGAGGAGGCTATCATTCCCGGACGAAGAGATCATTATACGAAGCCTAAGAGGAGGCTGTGAATACTTCTAAGAAGCCGTAGGGTCCTTGAATAATGCCCAAGAGGAGGCCGATGCTTTTAAGAAGCCCATGGGTCTATCATCTCCTTTCCATTAGGAGAGATAACTCTTTTAAAGATGAAAACCACTGGTAAACGTGCGAGGTTTACTATCCAGCGACTTTTAGCTTTTAAAGAGGGTTCCTTAGTTAAGGTCCAAGATTATGACCGTAGTGGGTACCCAAACCCCCGAGACATTCAAGGCAAGCTATCCACAAGGAATAGATCAAGTCAGGAAAGTTCGAGAATTTGGAAGAAACTCAAAGATGCTATTCACGGAGAATACATTCATCTTGGGGAGTAGAGCTTCTTGACGATTCCTAAGAAGGACAGCCGAAGAGAAGACTGTATCTGGTGCTCCTATTGGGGATCTAGGCGTCTATTTCTACGAATAAATGAAACGGCGTCACTTAGTTCTAGACGTAGTTGCCGGGGAAACTCGAAATATCTATACTATTATTACACAGTAGATATGAGTTTATGAAAGGAGACTTACAGTGAGCAGCCCCACAATACAGTTTATAATATGAAAGCAGTAAATGAAAGTGATAACCACTTACTCGGTTGTAGTGCTTCCATGCTGTTTGGTTAGTTGTTCAACAAAGAAAGATTGAAAACAACAGTATATTCAAAATCAAAGGAGAAAGTGCTTTGAAAATGAAAGATTTGGGGCTTACAGCTCAAGGAGAGGCCCAGGGTTTTATCAGTGAGCGCACTGTTTGAATTTGTACAGAGGGACTTATACAAGTGACTGGGGCCCAAAAAGGTTTTTTGTACAAAGGGATGGGTCTTACACTCTCTCAAGAGGCCCAAAAAGGTTTAAAGAAAAGAGAGGGGCTTATAACACGAGGGTAGGCCCAAATGATTTTTCGTTTAAAAATGGCGATCGCGCCGAGGTTTTCTTTTAACGCAGAGGGACTTATACAATAAGTGAGGCCCAAAATGTTTTGGTTAAAAGGGGATTGGGTCTTACACTCTAATAGAGGCCCAAAAGTTTTGAATGGGTCTTATAGCTCAAGGAGAGGCCCAAAAGGTTATTTTTCAAAAGGCGATGATCGCGCCGTTTGTTTTAGACGGTATCGGGACTTATACAATACACTGAGGCCCAAAAAGGATTTGGTCAAAAAAGGATTGGGTCTTACACTCTATTAGAGGCCCAAAGTGTTTGAAAAATGATTTATGAGGGTTGAATTAATCCAAAACCCTAATTTGTTTCCAAAAAATGTATTTAATTGAATAAAAATTCAATTAAATTGATCAAAAATTGTTTTACACATGGGAAACAAATTGTGATCTTGGATTAATGCTTCAAAAATTAAGTATTGACCTACAAAACAAATAGAAAACATTAAAAGTTGCAAAATCATTGTGGAAATAATATTTCAAATGTTAAAAACAATTAAAATATTAATTCTTTGCAAAAATATCAATTATATAAAATAAATAATATTTTTGGGATTTTTTTGGTAAAATAAAATATTTTAACATTTTTGTGAATTATTGCAAAAAGAACCAATCAAAAATGATAAAAATTGAAGGAGTTATTAATTTTTCAAATCATTAAAAATAATAGAATGAAAAATAATAAAATAAAAAAGTGATAAAAAGAAGTCTGGGGCGAGGGGGATTCGAACCCCAGACCTCTCGCTTGCTAATACTCACAAAACCAGCTGATGAACCGCTGGGGCGCAATGCCAATTCATTAAATATATGGCAAGTGAAAATTATATAGAGAACTTGGTTGGTTTTCTGAAAATGGCGCCATGGCCATCTCCTTCCCCGAGCTCGTGCATGAAGCACCCTATCTCACTCATCTCTCAACCATTGGACATGATTCAAACACCAAACTCGTGCGTTTTTTCACAAGGAACAAGATGGCAATACCCAATTTTATTCATTTTCAGTGTGGAGTGAAATAATCATGATGAACACAGATGAACCCTAATTTGCAAAAGCAATCGTGCAAGCATGGTTATGAGGTCTATGATCAAATTTATTGAGGCAAAACAAACAGCATATGGTGGTAATCAAATGGCAAAATTATCATGCGAGGAAATATGCATGGATCATAGAGTTTGAGTTTGAAGCTCACCTTGATGCAAGCTGAAATGGAACTTTGCCCAGATGGTATTCTAGTCGTGAATTGATGATCCCTACAGCTTCAATGGATGTTATGGAGTGTGTTGCAAGCTTTGGAAAACTTTGAAATTCTCTGGATCAAGCTGGAGACCTCCACCTGCAAAACTGAAGCAAAATGGCTTGGTTGAAGAGTGATTTTGAGCTGGGAGTGTTACAGATGTTGTTTAAGCACTTGGACACTTCAAATACATCATATGTGATGTGTTTGAGCATTTGGAATTGATTGCTTATGGCTGCAACTCAAAACCCGATAGTGGTTACTCAAAAACAAGAAAACTTGAAGTTCAAGAAAGAATGAGAGAAAGCAGTGCTGTAACTGGCTTTGGGGTGAGTTGAGTGATCCATTGAGACCTCTATTTATAGGTGATCAACTCTTGTCTTGGAGGAATAGTGAATGGCAGCTGGATCAGATCACATTTTCTTGGATTGGCTTGGCATAAATGCCTCTTGCACTAGGCATAACAGCTGCTCAAAATAGATCAGCTATGCCTTGACTGAAATCACATTCTTCAGATGTTTTTAATGTTGTTTAATCAGAGAACTTGACTGAGGAGAGTGAGAATCTTGACAATGCACTATTCCACATAAATGCATTTTGAATTCAAGGCAAAAAGTGCCAAAGTGGATGAATTTCAAGTTGGAAGGTTCTTTGGCTTTTTTACTCAGATTTATCAGTTGGATTAGATGCAATGTGATTGGTTTGAACACAAGTGGCATGCTGATCCTCAGTCTTTGGCTCAAAATCGTGTGAGATAAGCAAACATGCAAACTGATTTTTCCAAAACAGCTTGCAGCAGCATGACTTTGGGCATGGATTTCTCATGGCTTGAGTTGAATCAATTCATGCTGTTGAGCCCTTTGAATTCTTAGCAACATATGCAACAACATTGATGTTTAACTTTGGGACTGATTCAGCTTGTATCTATGTGCAAAAATCCCACAAGTTTTGGTGTTTCAACAAAATTCTGTTTTAGACAGAATTTTTCTAAGTGTTGGAAAATGGTATTTTTTCACATTTTCAGCCACTTTGGCTCACTCATAGCTCAAAATCCATAAGGAATTGGAGTTAGGCCTAGTTGAAGTTTTTGTAGAGGGCAGTGAGATCTACAAATCAAGCTTTGGATGGAAAAAATTGGCCTTGTGGTTTAGGAGTTATGGTCCTCCAAAGTTGGTACCTTTGCCACTTTATTTTTAACTTAGAAAAATTTCTAAGTTTTATGGTTACCCCTTTTACAAGTTATCTCACTTTTCTTGATTTTTCTTGATGAATGATGATTCAAATCATACATTAACATCATTTTAGGGTTAAAAATCCATTTTGGTGAAAAATCTCAAAAAGTCAAAGTTGACTTTTGTGCACAGTTGACTTTTGTGCACAGCTGACTTTTCCCATGGGTGTCATAGGGTATATTCAATCATGTATTAGGGTTTGGGAGCATGTCTCGGTCAAAAGTCAAAGTTACAGTTGACTTTTCCCTTAAAACCCTAATTGTGGTGCAGATGAAAATGAAACTTGTTGCTCAAGCTTCTTGGATCAATCCATTGTTCCAAATGGATCAATATGGTGTATTAGAGACCCTCAAATCATGTCTTGAGGTCTTGGCTCATGGTTTGTCCCAAAAGTCAACTTAGGGGTGAATTAGGTCAAGAAACCCTAATTCTTGATTTTTGATGAATGCATCCCCTGAGGCAAAATTGACTTGATGCATGGGTCCATGAGGTTCCATGAAGTATATTAGGTCATGTTTTGGATCATTGCCTTGTGCCCAGATGAAAATTTTCCATCTGGAGGCCCTGGTCGACCAAAACCCTAATTTGGTGACACTGGCGATCTTGAGGCTTGATCCACCTAGAAGGGAGCATCCTTGTGCTTAATCCTTGAAGTGGGAGTCCTTTTGATCCTTTGTAGATGTTTGAGAGATTAGACAAGTTGAAGATCATGTCATTTCTTGATTGATCCTTTGTCTAAGCACTCAGAGAGGGCTTGAAACCCTAATTTTGATTGTATTGGATGCTCACCCATCTTTGGGGAGACTGATGAAGCATAAAGGTACATCCATATTGTGATGATGATTTTCACAACGATGGGAAATCTAAGTGGTCAAAATTTGGGGTATTACAATAGCGAAAGCCGTTATTCACTGCTTGAGAAAACCTGTTGTGCTTTAGCATGGGTCGCCAAATGTTTGAGGCAGTATTTGATATGTCACACCACTTTGTTGATCTCAAAAATGGATCCAATAAAGTATATCTTTGAGAAGCCTGCTCAAACAGGAAGACTTGCCCGTTGGCATATGCTATTGTCAGAATATGATATCCAATACGTACCTCAGAAGGCTATCAAGGGAAGTGTATTATCAGAGTACCTTGCGGACCAGCCAGTGGAAAATTATGAACCTCTCAAGTTTGATTTCCCAGATGAAGACATCATGGTAGTGAATGATAGTGAAGAGCCTGGCCCTGATGAAAGCCCTGAGACCAGTTTTAGATGGAAGATGATGTTTGATAGTTCTTCCAATTTCAAAGGACATGGTATAGGTGTTGTATTGATAAACCCCGATGGTGGTTATACTCCTTTTACAGCAAGGTTGGACTTTGGATGCACGAACAATATCGCCGAGTACGAAGCATGTATTTTGGGTCTAGAAGCTGCAATTGACCTTGGAATCAATATTCTTGAAGTTATGGGTGATTCTGCTTTGGTCATTTACCAAGTCAATGGTGAATGGGAAACCAAAGATGAAAAACTCATTCCATACCGTGCTTACATCATGGAATTGATTAAGTGTTTTGATGAAATCACTTTCCGTCACGTACCTCGTACTGAAAATCACATAGCTGATTCCCTAGCTATGTTAGCTTCAATGTGGCAAGTTAGGTTTCACAATGAAGCACCTCTCATCAGTATCGAGCGCAAGACCGAACCCGCTTATTGCCAGTCAGTTGAAGAAGAGACAGATGAAAAACCATGGCTTCACGACATCATGAATTATCTGAAGACTCAAGAGTACCCCGCCAATGCTTTCAGTCTTGATAAGAAAACTTTACGAAGGTTGTCATCCAAATTCTTTCTCAGTAACAATGTACTTTACAAGAGGAATCATGACATGGTCCTGCTCAGATGTGTTGATAAACGAGAGGCAGACCTATTGATTCGCGACATTCACGAAGGAGCCTTTGGCACTCACGCCAATGGATATGCCATGGTTAAGAAAATATTGAGGGTTGGATATTATTGGTTGACTATGGAAGCTGACTGCATCCAATATGCCGGGAAGTGTCATAAGTGCCAGATCTACGCTGATAAGATGCACGTTCCTCCGACCTTGCTGAATGTTCTGTCATCCCCTTGGCCTTTCTCCATGTGGGGCATTGATATGATTGGAGTTATTGAGCCGAAAGCTTCTAATGGCCATCGTTTCATTTTAGTGGCCATTGATTATTTCACCAAGTGGGTTGAAGCTGCTTCTTTTACTAATGTGACCAAGCAAGTAGTTGCCCGTTTCATCAAGAATAACATCATTTGTCGTTATGGAATCCCTAACAAGATCATCACTGACAATGGAACAAATCTGAATAACAAAACAATGAAAGAGTTATGTGATCATTTCAAGATTAAACATCACAATTCCTCACCTTACCGTCCCAAGATGAATGGAGCTGTCGAGGCTGCTAATAAAAACATCAAGAAGATCCTGCAGAAGATGGTCAAGACTTATAAGGATTGGCACGAGATGTTACCATTTGCTTTGCACGGATACAAAACTTCGGTTCGAACCTCAACAGGGGCAACCCCTTTTTCTCCTGTGTATGGAATGGATGCAGTCCTCCCCATTGAAGTAGAGATACCATCTCTGAGAATCCTGATGGAAACTAAGCTTGACGAAGCTGAATGGGTTAGAGAAAGATATGACCAACTAAACCTCATTGACGAGAAGTGACTGACCGCTATGTGTCATGGTCATCTGTATCAGAAAAGAGTGAAGAGGGCTTTTGACAAAAAGGTCCGTGTTCGGGAATTTCGAGAAGGAGAGCTTGTACTCAAGAAGATTCTGCCATCTCAAAGGGATACTCGTGGAAAATGGGCACCCAACTACGAGGGTCCATTTATAGTAAAGACTGTAATTTCAGGAGGTTCCTTATTCCTCACAACAATGGATGGTGAACAGCTCGCACACCCTGTAAATGCTGACTCAGTACGAAAATATTACGCCTGAGAATCTAGGCCCTCTTGTCTACATCAGCAGCAAAGAATTCTAGAAGTTTTAGTCATTAGGGGGTAGTGGTCATTGAACATGATGTAATCTTTTCCCATTGCCATTTTTCAATTGTAATGATCCATGGAACTTCGCTATTGGCAAGTTACCATTCTAATGAAATCAGATTTTTGAGCCATTCTTTGTTTGTTATTTATCATTACTTTAATATTTTCCTTATTATGCAAAACTTCACTTATTTATTAATAATGATTTTAAAAGCGGAAAATGTTTTGAAAACTTTGAACTCTCTTTGTTACTAAAAGAGGATTGGCAATATTTCCCTGATTTAACGTTTCAACAATGGCTGACCACTAATACAAGGGACGTCTCACCAGTATCTTTGCAAGACGATTGTTGAAAGAAAAATTGATTCCCCAGCAAACTAAGGATGTTCTCACATTGGCTTTAAGACTGACTACCTGCTCAGATTTCAGTGTGATTCCCTGTAGTGGACACGATATCTTTCCTTTCGCTCTCCCCGGTCTGCCGTCTCTTGTTGGTGTCGTTTCTTGCATATCATTAAGCATTCGTATCATACCATAGCATTGGGCATCTTTGCATTCGGGCGTTTTTGTTTGTGTGGTCCTTTTTTCCCATATTTTTTCCTCTTTGTGGGTCTTTGGTTCTTTGTCTTTGTTTTGTTTGTGTCCGGTTTTTCACCTCTGTGCGCCAGATTTTGACCCTTTATGCAGTATTCCCCAGGAAGTCTAACCTGTAACCATTCTGTTACTTAATCACCCCATTTGGAAACCCAAAATTCCAGTAACTGCTGACACTGTTTATATCAGGTTATCGTGAACTTAAATTTCCGGTTATCATGAACCAGTTGTTTATATCAGGTTATCGTGAACCTAAATATTAGGTTATCGTGAATCAGTTGTTTATATCAGGTTATCGTGAACCTAAATTTCCAGTTATCATGAACCAGTTGTTTATATCAGGTTATCGTGAACCTAAATTTCTGATTATCATGAACCAGTTGTTTGTATCAGGTTATCGTGAACCTAAACTTCGAGTTATCGTGAACCCGTTGTTTAATATCAGGTTATCGTGAACCTAAACTTCGAGTTATCGTGAACCCGTTGTTTATATCAGGTTATCATGAACTTAAACCTCAGGTTATCGTGAACCAGTCGCTTAAGCTCAGGTCAAATATGAACCTGAACCAAAATTTCAAATCCAGCTCATATTGGTTATCCTCATAAAGCAAATTATTTGTTATCTCAACCAACCTATATGAGTACCAGAGTTCATTCTTGGCTCATTAACCTTGTTCCCATTCAAACTTCGGTTGTTTTTACTTATCTGGCGCGCAGAGTTCGTCTCTGTCTTTTCTGATTTTCCTTGAAGATCCCGTTTGAACTCTTTGGTATAAGAAATCTCCAGAAAATCTTTTCTTTGGGTGTCTATCCTTTCATTTCAAATTGATCCCCGGTGGATATCATGTCTTCTTTCTGGTTTCATGCCCAGTAAGAATGTGTCTTTTTCCCCAGTGTCGTTCGGTCACATTTGAACCTGTCGTCCATCTCCCTGGACCTTTCCCCAGTGGAGATTACCTTCCTTTTTCCATCCCCGTGTTTCCTCAGGGTCTCCCCAGTGAGTCTTTTTTGTTGGTTAGCCTGCATCCCCAACGAGTTTTCCTTGTGGATATTAACCTTCATCCTTCCCCGTAAGGCTCACTTGTGTTTGTTTGCTTTCTTTTTGTCTCTTGGTGCCCTGTTTTGTCTGCATCTTTGCACTATCATGGCATCATATCATCATATTAGTAGTATTGCATATCTTTGCATCTAAGGGCAAAATTTTTGGTTATCTATATTTAAATATCTTTCACCACGATTTCATGAGGATTTTCATCTCTCATGTCATCCGGTGAAGATATTTAAATAGGGGCAACTGTTGTACCCCAAATTTTACCCTTAGATCCATTGATCTTTTGCATGTCATATTAGGTCAATCATGTTGCATAGCTAACCCTTTTGTCAGGTTTTGTTTTTTCTTGTTTCATTTGTGAATCAGGTTTTATTTTAAGAAGATTCAAGAGGTGATTAATCAAGATTTTGGATGGAGCCTTGGATCAAGTAAGTCTCTCATCTCAAAGAGATATCTCCATAACCCTCTCCATGATCTTCTCCATAACCAAATATCTATCCATTTTATCTACCCTCAATTGTCATTTTTTTAATTCCTAACCAATTTCAATAGTCATTTATTAACCATTTTTATCCAATTTTATCTCTATTTGCCAATATCCATTTTCTCCTAAACCATAACCATTTCAATTACCAAATTCACCTATTATTTATTTTTCTAACAATTTCTTTTTATAACAAAGAATAGAAAAGCAATCCTACAAATATTTGATCTTCAAGCCCATTACAATAGGCCCATCGTGACACAAAAATATGTTACAAGCTATATGGAAATGAAACCCATTTGGCTGAGGACCAATGGGAAATAAGCAATGTGCTTTGACTTTTCAACTCTACCTCTCTGACCAATGAAGAGACGACGTGTGGCTAGCAAAGAAGCAAAACAATCCAAAGTTTGTTCTTCTCCTTTGTCGTGTTTTCAAATTGCAGAAGAGAAGAGGAAATTCAAATACAAGTATATCAAATTTATCCAAAATCGTTTCACAACCCAATCCCTTGGCGCGTTTTTATTCATTTTTGAATTCTCCAAAACACTTCCCGTTTAAGCTTCCAATGGTTTGGTTCATTAAAAGTGATTCGTAAGGAATACTTGTTTCAGCATACGGACTGTGTTCACCTGCAGATGCCCTTGCGCAATCCCAATCTTTACCTCATCTGATACCCTCTCGTATGACAACGGATAAGGAGCTCTTGAGCAATGCACGAAGTCATGAAATTGGCCCTGCAACCTCTGAGGTTTTGTGCAGCAGAGAAGCGCATTTGTCTCCAAGAAGTGGACCAATATTTGAATTTGAAAAGAGTCGTTGCAAACCCTAGTGATTCAGTCAGCATACCAAGTGTTTGCTCTTTGGTCTCAATGAAGCAAGGCCCATTTGCTCAGCCTATAAAAGGAGCTCACTTCAACACTTCAAGACACCAACAAATTTTCACAAATACTCAAATAATCTTTGAGTTTCAAGTTTCACGAGCAAGAAAGAGGAGGAAGGTTACTTTGAAGCTTTACTGGTTCAGAAAGTAGAGAGTTCAGCACACTTGAAGGTGCAGTGGACATTACTCTACTTGGTAACTACTCTTTTCCTTTTAATATTCATGCTTAACTGATATCAGCATATCATATTTCTCATAATCGTTGTAATGTGGTTATGTTGTTTTCACTCATCAATGATATACTATTGTGTACCTGAATCTGTTTAACTGTTGTCCATGGCTTGATATCATGAAGTAGGTTAATTCTATTTGCTTTTGCTGATGTGTTAAGATAAACATTTACACTGCTTTGGCTCTATTTATTATATCTGAGATATTATTGTAATGGTAATGCTTTTGTTCTGTTCATCGGCTGGTTGTAAGTTTATATGGTTTCTATTACACTTGGATGCATAGAAGGGCTAGCAAGCCTATGGTTGTTCTTGATGTTTGGATGTTATCATGAAAAGAGTTGAGATCTTTGAGTTGTAGTGCAATACTTGTTACTGAGATGCTCTTGTGTTTTAGGTTGATGAACATATCTATATTTGCTTGTCACCATGTGTGATGTTTGATCGAATGTTGCTGAGTTACTTTCATTAAATACCTCTGTTATTCTTTTCCTGTCATCTTAATGTATGATTAGTTTGTGTGCCCAAACTCATAGCTATGTTTTGTGTCCAAAGCTTTGTTAATGTTGATGCTTGTTATATTAAGGCTGACACTTTTGTTATGCATACTCTGCCATGACATGATCCTTTGACTTATGCTTGATGTTTGGTTCTGAAATGTTTGGTGTTGACCTGTTTGACTTAAAATCTGTTGCTAATTTTCAAGTTAAGTTTTGATGTTCTAACCATGTGCTTGTAAACACTTCACCACCTGTTTTGATTCGTGCATTATCCCACGAATTATCTGTTGGTATGCCTAAGATTGATTCATCTAAAACTACTGTCTTGTTAGAACTAAATAACTAAATGTGCTCTGAATGTTTACTTGCTGCTATGACATAGGATCAGAGATCTTTTACCAAGCATGCTTATCTTTGTTATACCAGTTTTGATACATAATGTACCATCTTTGTTTTGCTGCTTCTGTGATTTGTGACCAACTTGTAAACCTAGGATCAATGTTGAGACATGATTTGCTATGTTTGAAATTTGTGTTGTCCATACACCACTGGTGCCAGTATGTTGTACTTATGTGTGCAAGCCTTTAAAGTGTTCAAATGTGTTTGCTAATATGCTTATCTCATAATGATGCATGCCTTTTCTCATGAAATGCCATGAGCCTAAGTTTTCCACCATCATGTTATTAAATGCAAACTTTCCTTGACATTGTGTTTAATTGGTGTACCTATAATCTGGATGTGATGCATGAGCTTTTCCTATGCCTTGTATGCTATCTATCCTGAAGTTGCCTGCTGCCTTGTTTAAAAAATCACAATGTATCATGACATGTGAATCTTGGTATTTGATAAGTATGCTAGCATTAGTGCATTTAATCCTTGAGCTTATTGTCTGTGAATCATAACTGCTCAAATGACATGTTGTTTGTCTGCACTGACTGTTTGTATTGTTGATATTTTATTTGTTGTCATCACTCCTATTAACACTCATATTAACATGACTGAGTTGCTGCTGAACATGGAAATCATGCTATTAAAAATGACTGCATCATGTTTGACCATATTTGTCAATGTATCATCAGGCTGTTTTCATCTGATACTTTGAGCAAATGATGTAGTTTTTGTTTCTTCCTGCTTTCTTGCACTTTGATTATTTAACCATATGACACATGTGTGCTAGTTCTATAACAGTTTGTGCTTTCCTTCATTTAGCATGTCAAGTCTTGAAATATTTTGCTAATCATGAAATTCAATATGTTGCCATCATGAATGTTGTTTTGGCTGCATCCAAGTTCTGTACTTTCATGGATTTCAATGAATGTGTCATATGTTTGATTGAACCTTTGTGCAATACATGTTTGATAACCTTTTTTTTGGATCTGTCATACCCTATGTTCAAAGCTTTGATGTGTGTTTGAATTTCCAAATAAGAGCTTGCTTGAATACTCGGTTTATGTAGTTGACATTGCATGGTATTTCACTGTTTGGTAACTCATATATGTTAAGGTTTTAACCATGTGTTCCTGTTCTTTCTAATTGACAGCTGTTGGAATAATCCTTGGCATGGCGTGTTGTTGGAGCTGATTGCTATTTGAGTTGGTTTGTTTTGTTCTTTTGGTTTAGTGCACGCATGAGAATTGATATATTTTTTGAGTTGAGTTTGTTACCGGATATAACAGCCACCCCAGTGGCAAGCACACACTATCACGCACCCTTTAACCCTTAGAACTGGGGTTCGAATCCCCCTCGCTCCAGTCCTTTTGTTTTATTTTCTGATTTTGCTTCGCTTCCCATATATACATGTGTTATCATTACTTGTTCAAGGCGCGCGCATGGCACGGTTGATAATGTTTTAGGCTTGTGCACGCAGGGTCCTGGGTTCAATCCCTAAGAATGCCATTTCCTTCCTTTTTACTACTTGGTCGTTTTATTCATTTTCAAGTTTATGCTTAATTTCAAACTTTCATAACTTATTCATTTTTCATCCTTTTTCTTCCATTCCTTTTGCTAAATGCTTCTAATTGAATTTACTTGTTGAGCATAAAAATAAATTGTTGAAAATATTTAATCTTGATGCATTTATTCATGATAAGATTGGAAGCACCTTTTAGGGTTTTATTGCACTTCTTTATTCATTTTGCTATGTTATCTTTGTTCACCTTGTTTGAGCATTGTCTAAAATGTATGATTCTAACCTTGCATGATTTTATGAACCTTGTTTCATCTTATTATCTTGTTTATGTTTCTTTTACATCATCATTTTGAATTCATATAACTTGTTACTTCTTAGTAATTTTAAAACTATTATCCTTTCCCCCATTCCAAAGGGAGATCATCCTAAATTGACTCTTGAGTCACTAAACAACCACCCCACCTTATCCTTTTAAGTTTATCCCATTTCTTGGCCTTATGAGAGCCATGAAATCATAACTTAGAAATAGGTTAGAGTTTTGAACTCTATGTTATTCTCACCATCATGAGAACTCACTTTCCCCCTATAACTTAGATTTAGGGAGTTATTGTGAACTCTAAAATGAGCTTACACTCATTTCCCCTTGGAACTTTGGCCATAGTCAATGGTTCCTTCTTCACCCTTAGATCGGTGAACTACGGATACTCTGATTCCACTCCTGTCACGATACGTAGGCGCAAGGCGCGATACCTTGTCGAGTATACTTAGATACTAACCCCTAGGGTTTCAACCTTTCGCATAGCACCCTTAGCAAGCGAGTGAGACATAACAAGCTAAAACAAGAGGTTCCCGTAGAGTACTACGGACGTTTAGGATGCTAATACCTTCCCTAGGCGTAACCAACCCCCGAACCTTAGATCTCCCCCCTTTAGGTTTTTCTCGATCTTGAACCTTTCCTTTGGATAAATCAAAGTCGGTGGTGAATTCAAAGAAATGTGATGCAAGTTAATTAATAGCTTGTTATCCGATTCTCACTGCAACAAGGTGTTACAGCTTGGTTCCAAGGATATGGACAGCTTCCCTAGGTGTTATGGAGTGTGTCTGGGTGCTTGGAGTGGATTGAATCGAGCTGGAACTTGATTTGGCACCTCAACTGCAAATCTGTCAAAGGCTTGTGCAGATGGCTGGTGATTTTGAGAATCTGGTGTTCCAAATGTTATGTGAGTGTTTGGATCACCTCTATATGATGTTTATGAGGTGTGTATGTGTGATTGGTTTGGTTGGAATAGCTCTCAAACTCAAAACCCGACAGTGACTTGCTTTGGAAGGCAATTTTGGAGTGAAGGAAGAGATTTTGAGGAAAGCATCTGTTTGATGGCTTTGATGTACTCAAACTGAACACAATTGAGCTCTATTTATAGTAGAGTAAGTTTGTTTTGCAAGGAATAGTGAATGGCAACTGTTGCATAGGTTTGGCCAATGTTGATCAATGAGAATCCAAGTCTCCTCTAGCCATTGACTAGAGGTTAGGGCACAGGCTGCTGGTTCCCTTGGTCTTGAATAAGTCTTAACTGAATTCAGTTGGAAATGGCTCAGTCCATGGCACCTTGGTGCATCCATTGAATGCTCCAAAACAAAATTGGAGTCTTATCCCCTCTTTAGGGATTTCTAGGTTTGGCATGCTATTTTTAGTTCCAAGGACTTGGGAGACTTGGGATCAGAGTTGGTTCCTCCTTGGTCTCCCCTTGAGGTGTTCAGATGGATAAGTGTGTTTGTCATTTACACAAATTTGACAAATCGAGCAAAATGCACAAATCTGCCTTGCTTTGACAGTTTTCAGCAAGGCATATTGCCATTGTCATATCTCATGGCTCAAGTTGAGTTTGGTGAAGTTCTTGGTCATTTTGGAAAGCCCTCATATGATACAACAACTATTTGATCATAATTGGTTTTGATACTTTTTGGATCTAAGTGAAAAATGCCCTTACATTTTGAAAAAAGTAAGACAGATTCTGACTTAGTGAAAATTTCACTAAGTGTTGGAAAAAATGACATTTTCACTTTTTGTGATTTTGATCATTCCATAACTTAAAATCCATGAGGAATTGGAATGAGTTATTTTTAAAGCTTTTATAGAGGGTCATGAGAGCTACAAATCCAGCTTTGAATGGGGAAAAATGGCCTTGTGGTTTAGGAGTTATGATTCTCCAAAGTTGGTACCCTAGCCACTTTGTTCCATAACTTAGAAAATTTCTAAGTTTTTATGGTTACCCCTTTTACAAGTTATCCCACTTTTCTTGATTTTTCTTGATGAACGATGATTCCAATCACACATTAACATCATTTTAGGGTTAAGGAACCATAATTGTGAAAAATCTCAAAAAGTCAAAGTTGACTTTTGTGCACAGTTGATTTTTTGTCAGATGAATTCCAGACTGTGCGATCCTCTATGAAATCAAGTCCTTGACCTAAATCAAACTTGATGGATTGATTTCATAGGTGTTATAGGGTGTATTGAATCATGTCCTAGGGTCTGGGAGCATGTCCTGGTCAAAAGTCAAAGGTGCAGTTGACTTTTTCATCAAAACCCTAATTGTGGTTCAGATGAAACTGAAACTCGGTGATCAAGCTTATTGGATCAATCCATTGTTGCAAATGGATCAATGTATTTTATTAGAGACCCTCAAATCCTCTCTTGAGGTCTTGGCTCATGATTTGTCCCAAAAGTCAACTTAGGGATGAATTAGGTCAAGAAACCCTAATTCCTGATTTTTAGTGAATGCATCCCCTGAGGCCAAATTGACTTGATGATTGGGTTCATGAGATCCCATGGAGTATTTCAAGTTATGCTTTGAAATATTGGCTCATGCCCAGAGGAAAATATCCATTTGGAGGCCCTGGTCGACCAAACCCTAATTTGGTGACAATGGCGATCTTGAGGCTTAATCCACCTGGAATACTGCAACATTGTACTTGATTCTTGCTGTGGGAGTCCTCTTGATCCATTGTGGATGTTTGAGAGGTTAGACAAGTTGAAGATCATGTCAATTCCTTGATTGATCCTTTGTCTAAGGCTCAAAGAGGGTCTGAAACCCTAAGTTTGATTGTAGTGAATGCTCGCCCATCTTTGGGGAGACTGATGAGGCATAATGGTTCATCCATATTGTGATGAGGATTTTCACAATGATGGGAAATCTTAGTGGTCAAAATTTAGGGTATGACAGATGCCCCTATTTAATCTTCTTGGACCCGAAGGTGTGAATGGCAAAGGTATTCGGGCATTCGGGGTGCAAGAGGATTAAATATCAGAATACCCGAAATTTTGATGGTGATTATGAATGGCTCTTTGCTCATCCATCTTCTTTTGCTAAGCAATAATGCTTAGAAAAGGTAAACTTCCCCTTGATCCTGGTCTTTGTACCAAGGAACTAGTCTCAGCTTCTGAAATAAACTTCCCCTCGATCCTGGTTTCCTACCAAGGAACTGGTCTCATTTCTGATATAAACTTCCCCTCGATCCTGGTTTCCTACCAAGGAACTGGTCTCAGTTTTTGAAATAAACTTCCCCTCGATCCTGGTTTTCTACCAAGGAACTGGCCTAAGTTTCTGATGTAAACTTCCCCTCGATCCTGGTTTCCTACCAAGGAACTGGTCTAAGTTTCTGATATAAACTTCCCCTCGATCCTGGTTTCCTACCAAGGAACTGGTCTCAGTTTCTGAAATAAACTTCCCCTTGATCCTGGTTTCCTACCAAGGAACTGGTCTAAGTTTCTGATGTAAACTTCCCCTCGATCCTGGTTTCCTACCAAGGAATTGGTCTAAGTTTCTGATGTAAACTTCCCCTCGATCCTGGTTTCCTACCAAGGAACTGGTGTCAGTTTCTTTTGTCAATAAACTTTATTGACAAGGGACGCTATGTGTAGCGGTTTTCCTCAAACTTCTCGCCGAATTTTCCTGGGGAGATGCCATTTGATGGAAAAAGATTTTATGTCAGACTTGCTAGGGACCCCATCTGTCTGAGTTGTAGAGGTGTACAAACTTCTCTGTCGGAGACACCATTTGTTGATTCTACTGGGGAAAACGAGTCTCTTGAGAGACTGCTTTCGGCCTGGGGATACTACATCGTACTTTTCTTCGAGATCTTCTCTGAGAAATGCCATACAATGTACCCTAATTTTGAGGTGCTGATGACTTCATTAACATTGACTTTCTGGAGAGAAAAAACAATGTGTTGCTGAGAGTCTGTAGTTTGAGAGGCTTTCTCTTGGGGATTTTCCTTAATCCGGGAAAGCGAAGACAATGGCGAGAAAAATTCTGAGAGCAGGGTACTACTGGTTGACCATGGAATCTGATTGCTACAAGTACGTGAGGAGGTGTCACAAGTGTCAGATATACTCAGACAAAATCCATGTACCGCCAACGCATCTCAAAGTTCTCTCTTCCCCGTGGCCTTTTTCCATATGGGGAATTGACATGATTAGCATGATTGAACCCAAAGCTTCAAATGGACATCAGTTCATCCTGGTAGTCATTGATTACTTCACCAAGTGGGTCGAAGCAGCGTCATACGCTAATGTAACCCGACAAGTGGTGGTCCGATTTATCAAAAACAATATCATCTGCCGTTATGGTGTTCCAAACCAGATCATTACCGATAATGGATCTAACTTGAACAACAAGATGATGAAAGAGTTGTGCGCTGAGTTCAAGATCGAACACCATAACTCATCTCCCTACCGACCTAAGATGAACGGAGCGATAGAAGCGGCTAACAAGAACATCAAAAAGATCGTTCAAAAGATGGTTATAATCTATAAAGACTGGCACGAGATGTTACCCTTTGCTCTTCACGGTTATCGCACGTCTGTCCGCACTTTAACAGGGGCAACCCATTTCTCTCTAGTATATGGCATAGAAGCAGTGCTCCCCATAGAAGTAGAGATCCCATCAATCTGAGTATTAATGGAAGCTAAGCTAACAGAATCTGAATGGTGTCAAAGTCGACACGACGAACTGAACCTAATAGAAGAAAAGAGAATAGCGGCACTATGCCACGGTCAGTTGTATCAACAAAGGATGAAGAAGGTGTTTGACAAAAAGGTCCGACCTCGCGTCTTCAGAAAAGGAGACCTTGTGATCAAGAAGATAAAATCATTTCTCACTGATTCCCGGGGCAAATGGACCCCGAATTATGACGGCCCCTATGTGGTCAAGAAAACCTTATCAGGCGGCGCCTTGAGACTCGCAACCATGGACGGAGAGGAATTTTCCTAACCCACGAATATTGATGTAGTCAAGAAATACTTCACCTAAAAATAAATCGTCTCGGTGGATTGAAAACCCGAAAGGGCGGTCCAGGCAAAAATTAGAGACATAATAAAAAATCATCCCGGTGGATTGGAAATCTCAAAAGTAAAATCCAGGAAAAAGTTAGGGATTAATGGCAAGTTACTACGTCTGATCAGTCGACTCCTCAGCAGTCATGCCATCCATTAGGAAAACTCTAGTCAAGGTCATCTTCGACCGAAGCTCAGGATGTCTAGAATTCAAAGTTGGTAGAAGGATAGCGGTCGTTATGTTTCAATGCAGCCCGTTTCCCTTAAATTACCATTTTCTAACTTTGTAAATACTCCATGGAATCACGCGCTTGGCTGATTTCCATCTTATCAATAAAATTTGAGCCCTAGTGCTTTTGTTTGCAATTATCATTTGTTTTAGCTTTACAGAACGACGTTTTAACATGATTAACGATTCTTGAAATAAAACAAAACTAAATTTTACTTGTTAAAAATTTTCTGCTTTTCGAAATAAGGTGGCAATTTCTTTTGACTGTTGAACATCGAAAGAACAGCGATCGCTACTCCAGAAGTAATCGAGCTTCAAAGTGCAGAATCCAAGTACTCCTTCTAAACCAGTGCACCTGAATGAAGGATCAACTGTGTTAGAGGCCATGTTTCCTCTGACACCCCCGGCGGAGTTCTTATCTCCTAAGCCCGACCAACGGTTGTTCCCCGCAAGGACTATCTCTCCTAAGCAAGGCAGAATTGCTATTTTAAACTTAGTGGTACCTCTTCGTCCCCCGCAGTGGCCGAGTATCCAGTCATGTTCATCCATTAGTCTGTATGTCGTGTTAGTTTTGTTAGCATATACATACATACATCATGCATTATTGATTCATTGATATTCATATTGCATCACTATCACTCTAGTCGGTCTTGTTCCCAAGTGATAAAAGTCCTCTCAATCGAGTTGTCAGTTCTTTCCTCGTCAGGAAGTGAATCATCTAAACGATCTCTCCTCCAGTTTATTTCTGGATTGAAGGTGGTTCTTTGACCACTTTGATAACTTGAACCTCTGAAAAGCCAGAGAGCTTCCGACATACATCACTCTTCGCCATTGAAGATGATATCTTCGCTTTCCCGGATTAAGGAAAATTCCTAGAGAAAGCCTCTTAATTAGAGATTTGGCAGTACAAGAGTTTTTCTCTGAAAAATTCGCTGACGAAAAGGTCATCGGCACCTCAAAATTGGATCACCTCAGATGGCATTTCTCCGAGAAGATCCCGAGAAAAGTATGATGTAGTAACCCCAAGCGAAAGCAGTCTCTCAAGAGACTCGTTTTCCCCCAGTTGAGTCAACGAATGGTATCTCCAATAGAGAAGTTTGTACACCTCTACAACTCAGACAGATGGGTTCCCCAGCAAGTCTGACATCAAATCTTTTTCTATCAAATGGCATCTCCCCAGGAAAATTTGGGAGAAGTTTGAGGAAAACCACTATGAATAGCGTCCCTTGTCAAGAAAGTTTATTGACAAAGGAAACTGAGACCAGTTCCTTGGCTGAAGGCCAGGATCGAGGGGGAGTTTATATCAGAAACTGAGACCAGTTCCTTGGTAGGAAACTAGGATCGAGGGGAAGTTTATTTCTGCAACTAAGACCAGTTCCTTGGTAGGAAACCAGGATCGAGGGGAAGTTTATTGACAAAAGAAACTGAGACCAGTTCCTTGGTAGGAAACTAGGATCGAGGGGAAGTTTATTTCAGCAACTAAGACCAGTTCCTTGGTAGGAAGCCAGGATCGAGGGGAAGTTCATTATAGAAACCAAGACCAGTTCCTTGGTAGGAAACCAGGATCGAGGGGAAGTTTTACCTTTTCTAAGCATCATCGCTTACTAAAAGAAGATGAATGCGTAAGCTACCATTCATAACCACCATCAAAATTTCGGGTATTCCGATATTTAATCCTCTTGCACCCCGAATGCCCGAATACCTTCGCCATTCACACCTTCGGGTCCAAGAAGATTAAATAGGGGCATCTATCATACCCCAAATTTTGACCACTAAGATTCCCATCATTGTGCAAATCATCGTCACAATATAGATGAACCATCATACCTCATTAGTCTCCCCAAAGATGGGTGAGCATCCACTACAATCAAACTTAGGGTTTCAAGCCCTCTCAGAGCTCTTAGACAAAGGATCAATCAAGAAATTACATGATCTTCAACTTTTCTAAACCTCTCAAACATCCACAAAGGATCAAGAGGACTCCCACATCAAGGATCAGGCACAAGGCTGCAACATTCCAAGTGGATTAAGCCTCAAGATCGCCAGTGTCACCAAATTAGGGTTTTGGTCGACCAGGGCCTCCAGATGGAAATTTTCCTCTGGGCATGAGCCAATGCTTCAAATCATAACCCAAAATACTCTAAAGGGCCTCATGGACCCAATCATCAAGTCAATTTTACCTCAGGGGATGCATTCATCAAAAATCAGGAATTAGGGTTTCTTGACCTAATTCACCCTAAGTTGACTTTTGGGACAAAAAATGAGCCAAGACCTCAAGACATGATTTGAGGGACCCTAATACACTAAATTTATCCATTTGCAACAATGGATTGATCCAAGAAGCTTGATTCACAAGTTTCAAGTTCATCAGAACCACAGTTAGGGTTTCACGGAAAAAGTCAACTGTGCCTTTGACTTTTGACCAGGACATGCTCCCAAACCTTGGGACATTATTCAATACACCCTATAACACCTATGAAATCAATCCATCAAGTTTGATTTAGGTCAAGGGCTTGATTTTAGAGAGGATCGCACAGTTTGGAATTCATCTGATAAAAAGTCAATTGTGCCCAAAAGTCAAAGTTTGACTTTTTGATTTTTTGATCAATTATGGTTCCCTGACGCTAAAATGATGTTAACTTGTGATTGGAATCATCATTCATCAAGAAAAATCAAGAAAAGTGGGATAACTTGTAAAAGGAGTAACCATAAAAAACTTAGAAATTTTCTAAGTTATGTAAAAAAGTGGCTAGGGTACCAACTTCCAAGGATCATAACTTGAGATCCAAGCAACCATTTTGGCTGATCCAAAGATGGATTTGTAGCTCTCATGACATACTTTATAAGTGTCAACTACACCTCATTCCAATTCCTCATGGATTTCAAGTTATGGAGTGACCAAAATGACAAAAACATGAAAATGCCACTTTTTCCAACACTTAGTGAAATTTTCACTAAGTCAGAATCTGTTTCACTTTTTTCAAAATGTAAGGGCATTTTTCACGTAGATCCAAAAAGTGTCAAGACAAACTATGATCACACATATGTTGTATCATATGAGAGCTTTCCAAAATTGCCAAGAACTCCATCAAACCCCATTTGAGCTAAGAGTTATGACAATGGCAACATGCCTTGCTACAACTATCATGGCAAGGCAGATTTGTGCATTTTGCTCGATTTGATCAAATTGTACAAATGACAAACAAGTTTATCCATCTGAACACCTCAGGGGGAGACCAAGGAGGAACAAACACTGATCCATAAGCCTCCCAAGTCTTTGGAACCAAAAGTAGCATGCCAAACCTAGAAATGCCTAAAAGGGGGACAAGACCCCAATTTTGTTTTGGAGCATTCAATGGATGCACCAAGGTGGCATGAACTGAGCCTTTTCCAACTGAATGAGTAAAGGATGATCTCTGAACTAGGGAACCAAAGGCCTGTGCTCTAACCTCTAGTTAATGGCTAGAGGAGACTTGAGATTCCAAAATGATCCAATTGGCCAAAGGTCTGCTGCAGTTGCCATTCACTATTGCTTGCAAAACAAACTTGCTCTGCTATAAATAGAGCTCATTTGTGCTCAGTTTAAGTACACCAAAGCCATCAAACTGATGCTTTCCTCAAAATCTCTTCTTTCACTCCAAGGTTGCCTTCCAAAGCAAGTCACTATCGGGTTTTGAGTTTGATAGCCATTCCAACCAAACCAATCAGACTCACCCCTCATAAACATCATATAGAAGTGATCCAAACACTTAAACCACAACTGGAACACTGATTTCTCAGAATCACCAGCCAATTGCTCAAGGTTTTAACCAAATTGCAGTTGAGATGCCATGAAGTGATCCAGCCATTTCCAATCAAGTCCAGGCATTCAAACACACTCCATATGGTGTAGGGAAGCTGTTCAGATCATCACAACTCATCTGTAACACCTCCAACTCAAAAATCACTGTGCTCTTGCTGTCACGACCTTCAAGTAAGCCTAAACTTGGTCATCTCTTAATCTATGCATATTTCCTCACACAATACTTTTGCCAAATGTTCATAATCATGCATAGAATGTTTCCCCTCAATTAATTGCTTTGTTTGAATCGTGTATCAAAATTCTCAGCCTTCTTGCAAATTTTAGGGTTCTTAAGGTTTTGTCTTGATTTCTTATTCCATGCTTAAAATAAATGAAATTAAAGACCATAGACATGATCGTGAGGTGAAAACGAGTAGATTGATATGTGGATTGTGTGATTTCATCAAGTATTCAGTGAGATTGGTGAGAAAATGCAAATCTGCAGAAACAGAGGGGTGGCGCGTGTTCTTGGTGTGTTCTTGGCGCCATTTTTTGAATGTTTGAATATTTGAATTTTGTGATTTTATTTAATTGATTCAAAAATTAATTTCTCTCTGAGTTTTAATGATTTTGAGTTGATTCTTTTTTTAATAATTCACAAAAATGTTAAAATATTTTATTTTGCCAAAAATTCCCAAAAATATTATTTATTTCATATACTTGATATTTTTGCAAAGAATTAATCTTTTATTTGTTTTTTAACATTTAAAATATTTTTTCCTCCTTGATTTTCCAAATTTAATTAGTTTCCAATCATTTTTTGGATATAAATATGATTTTTCAAACATTAATCCAAGATCACAACTTGTTTTTCACACATGTTTGATAATTTTGGTCATTTTAATTAAATTTTTATTTAATTAAAATACATTTTGATATTAATTTAGGGCTTTGGTCTTAATCACCCTTAACAAATCATTTTCAAACACTCATGAGCCTCTAATAGAGTGTAAGACCCAACCCCTCTTGAAAACCAAAATATTTTGGGCCTCAGTGTATTGTATAAGTCCCGATACCGTCAGAAAGTTCGGCACGATCGTTGCCTTTTTAACAAAAATCTTTAGGCTTCTCCTTGAGCTATAAGACCCATCTTTATTCATTTTTAAACTTTTTGGGCCTCTAATAGAGTGTAAGACCCAATCCCCTTTTAACCAAAACCATTTCGGGCCTCAGATATTGTATAAGTCCCTCTGCGTTAAAAGAAAAATCTCGGCGTAATCGCCAGTTCAAAAATCAAATCATCTGGGCCTACCCTCGTGTTATAAGCCCCATTTCTTTTCTTTAAATTTCTTTGGGCCTCTAATAGAGTGTAAGACCCAACCCATTTATGAAACCAAAATGATTTGGGCCTCAGATGTTGTATAAGACGCACTGTGTTTTCAAAAACCTCGGCGAGATCGCCGTTTTCAAACAAATAACCCTGGGCTTATCCTTGAGCTGTAAGTCCTATATCTTGTACAAAAATAAATCTTTGAGCCTCTAATAGAGTGTAAGACCCATCCCCTTGTACATAAAAACATCTTTGGGCCTCACATATTGTATAAGTCCCTTTGTACAGTTTTCAAAACAACGGTGTGATCATCGTTAAAACTTGGCCCTCTCCTTGAGCTGTAAGCCCCAACAATCTTTTCAAAACACTTTCTCCTTTGATTTTGAATATATTATGTTATCAAAACTTTCTTTAAATTCTTTGTTGAACAACTAACAAAACAGCATGGAAGCTCTACAACGGGTAAGTGTTTATCTGCTTTCATTTACCGCTTTCATTTGTATATAACTATATTGTGGGGTTGTTTCACTGTAAGTCTTCTTTCACATCCTTTTATATACTTGTCACATATCCACTATGTAATACTAGTATAATTATTTAGAGTTTTCCCCGGCAACTACGTCTAGAACTATGTAAAGCCCTGTTGGTCACGCTTTAAATACAAACAAAACTAGATCCCCATAGGATTTCCAGATACAATCTTCCCTTCTCTTGGGGTTAAACAATATAGAACAAAGAGAAAGGCAGTATTCTCGGTGAACCTTTTCTCAGACTGTCACTCTTAGAAATTGTCAAAGAAACTCTAACTCCCCAGAGATGATATTTTCTCCGTGAATGGCATCTCTTGAGTTTCTTCCAAATTCTCAAACTTTCCTGGAATGATTTCTTCTCTGTAAATTGCATTTCTTGACCTTCTCTTGGTTTGGGGACCCACAGGCTTCCTAAAAGCATCCCCGCCTCCTCTTGGGCATTGTACAAGGACCCTTCGGCTTCTTAAAAGTTCTCATGCCTTCTCTTGGGCTTAATACAAGGACCCTGACGACCTCTTAAAAGTATAAGATAGAACTTAGTCATCCTTTGCTAGAGCAGTCTTTCCCACGTCAAAACTCCGGCCGTTGTAGGGTTAATACTCATCCCTTAATGCCCGCGCCTCCTCTTGGGCATTGTACAAAAGATGAAACTCTAGACTTGGACAGTCTAAAACTGTTGAGTCTCAAATACATTCTCAAGTTCCTTTCAAACATAGGAAAAAACACTGATCACTCTGGATCAATCTCCAGCAGAAACCCGGTCTCTCTCATGAGAGTTTCCCCCACACTTGGACACTCTTCAGGATCTCAATAATCCTCAGCAGTAAGACAGCCTCCTCTTGGGCTTTGTACAAATAACTCTCCCCAGCGGAGCTAACCTTTTCAGACTCTCTTGTTGAGTCAACCACTTTTAGCCTCCATCTTGGGCTTTGTACAAGACATATAAAAACACTCTCTTGTTGAGTATAAAAGACTCTCTTGTTGAGTCAATCTCCTTTTAGCCTCAATCTCGGGCTTCGTACGAGACAGCAAAACACTCTCTTGTTGAGTATAAAAAACTCTCTTGTTGAGTCAATCTCCTTTTAGCCTCAATCTCAGGCTTCGTACGAGACAGCAAATCACTCTCTTGTTGAGTATAAAAGACTCTCTTGTTGAGTCAATCAACCTTCAGACTCTCTTATTGAGTCAATCACCTGTTCAAGACTCTCTTGTTGAGTCAACCCTTTCTTAGCCTCTGTCTTGGGCTTTATACAGGACAGATAAAAGTACTCTCTTGTTGAGTCAAACCATTTCAGCCTCCATCTTGGGCTTTATACAAGATACATTCGCCTCAACGGAGTCAAAATCCCTTTTAGCCTCAATCTTGGGCTTTGTACAAGACTGAAAGAACATTTTCCCCGAAAAAGTCAAACTTCCCATCCCCTCTTAGGCTTTGAATAAAGAAATCCCCGGTTGAGTCAATCAATCTTTTAGCATCAAATTTGTGCTTTACTCACAGCATACAAACATCAACAATTCCTCTTTAGAGATGACAAGTTCTCTCTCAGTCAAACCTTTTAGCTTCACATCTTGGGCTTTGAACAAGATACAAATCACCTTTAGCTTCATGTCTTGGGCTTTGAACAAGACACCAAAACATCTCTTTCCTCCCATAGAATAGGAGGAACTACGATCGCTCTAATTTCCCTATTTCGTTAAACGGGAATACGTAGGCATAAGATTGCAAAATCTTAGCGAGCATACTAATCAAAAACTCAAAATCCAGTACCTCCATACATCAATCAAGAAGAATCAGACCTAACACCTTACCAAAAGCCTCGCAAATAGTCCAGACACTGTTTTTTTAAGCAAATAACCTAAGACAGACCTCCCTTTTGATAGCATCTGTAAACCAACAGTTTTGACTGTTTAACCTCAGTATGCAAGCAGGGTTAATTGGAGACATCTATTTCCCTTCCTTAATCAGCTTCACAGGATAAAAAATGAATCGAACTGTAGTACCAAAGCGATAGTGATTTGAAACCACAAAAATTGCGCTACAATAGGAATTAAAGGAGGAATCAATTATCATCCAGTTTTGGTTCGTCGTCAAGTTGGATACCCGATGAGGCATGTCTCGTGTAATGCTCATCTGGAAGGTATTTTCTTCAAGGAAGGAGAAAATGACAGAGCACTAAAGACAGAAATAGTGCATGCCTGGAAACACGTTCATAAGAAAGGAAGAGAGCCTCTAGGAAGACCAGACTGTGTCTTGGTGGAACCTTATCTCCACTGGGTACAAACTAGAGCTCTCAAACTGAGGATGCCTTACCTTCATCAGGAAGTTTTTCCATTAAGGGACCCTGTCCTTTATTTTATGTCTGATACAGAAAAACTTCAGGTTACTCTCAACAAAGTTCAACCGGAGAAGAAGTCTTAGAAAAACAAGTACCATATTCTCAATGTGGAGTGCAAGAAAATACAACAACTGTTAAATGAAAAAGATGTTATGATCGAGATTTTAGAGCAATATGCTGTAGAAAATCAAGATGACCAAAGGAATTTGCTCGCTCCTTTCACTTGGAAAAGGAATGACAACCCAACAACGGCTCAAGAGTCCCGGTCAAAGAAAAGGAAAGTACCAGAACCAGCACCTGAGCTCTCCTCAGAGAGGACTCAGGGTGCATTAGTTTAGATTTCCTTTTACAGCACTATGTAAATTACTGTATTTCCATTCCGCAATCTTTGAATTCAATAAAATAGGGTTATCCCTACTGTTTGATATTTGCATTCTAATTGTCGAAGTTTATTTTGATTAAACAAAAAAATATATAATTAATATAATCATTGCATATCATTCATCATTCTCACGTAACGCATTCTTCTTACCTACGAATCTCAAGTTTGTGTCTCGATTCTAGAGTCAAACTATCTCATTCGTACAATACTCGGGCCAATCGACAGAAAAAGATAGATGATCTCGAGGAAGAGAATAGAGAGTTGAGGGAAGAGATCGACACTCTGAAAGAGGATCTGAGAAAGCTTCATAATGACATGCAAGCTCTAGCAGAAGCTTAGATGCAACAACAAAGGACTGTGATCTCAGGGATCACATCAACGCCCATAGTGGAAAAGGATGACCCTCGGTATACCATGCCTAAGGATCGTCCCGGGGGCATGCCTATTAACTATATCCTGGAAGGATATGTTCCGCCAATCACTGAAGATCAGGGAACCGCAGCAGGAGCCGCTAGGACTAAAGGTTACAAACTTCGGGAAAGCGAAGATGCCCGGGGCATGACAGTAACTCCTGAAGGTTACAAACTTCGGGATAGGGAAGGACCTAGAGTCACTGCCATGATGACTATACCACTACCCGTGGTACACACTGTCCCGGAAGGACAGATTCCACATATACCTTCTGGTGGAAACGAAAGTATGTTTGACAGAATGAATGAGTTCCTAGAACAGTTCCTGGAGATACAGAAAGAGCTGCAAGCCCTTCGCGGTCAGGATCTATTTGGAAAAGACGTTGCAGACCTTTGTTTGGTCCCCAATGTTAAAGTTCCGCATAAGTTCAAAGTGCCCGAATTTGAAAAGTACAAGGGTAACTCTTGCCCTCAAAGCCATTCGGTGATGTACGCTCGGCGAATGTCAACTCAGACAAAGAACCAGGAGCTACTGATTCACTATTTTTAGGATAGTTTAACCGGTGCCGCACTCAAGTGGTACATGGGTTTAAACCGCACTAAGATTGGCACTTTCAGAGATCTTGGCGCTGCTTTCGTTCAACAATATAAGTATAACTTGGACATGGCACCGGACAGAGATCAACTCAGAGACATGTCACAAAAGGACAAGGAAACCTTCAAGGAATATGCTCAGAGATGGCGTGAAATTTCCGCCCAGATTTGTCCACCTCTCGAGGAAAAAGAGATGACAAAGATCTTCTTAAAGACCTTGAGCTCATTTTACTACGACAGAATGGTCGCCAGTGCGCCCAGTGACTTTACTGAAATAGTAGGCATGGGAGTTCGTCTTGAGGAAGCAGTCCGGGAAGGACGTTTAGTAAAAGACGCTGGATCATCAAGCAGTACCAAAAGATACGGTAGTGCTCTCCCTAAGAAAAAAGAGCAGGATATTGGGAATATCTCTCTCGGGAAGCAAAGGCGACGATACCAACCAGTAGCAGCTGTAACTCCTGCTATCAATCCTACGCCTGTTCCAACGTATCAACCTCAGGTTGCTCAGAGCCAAACTAATCAACAACAATATCAGCAAAGGACACAACAGCCTCTTCAGCAGGCTCGTCCTCCATATAATAACAACCGTACAACGCGACCACTAGGGTTCGACCCTATACTGATGTTGTACACAGAATTGTTTCCACTCTTACTGGTCAAGGGACACGTCCAAACCAGGTCTCCTCTTACAATACCAGAAAATCCGCCTTTTTGGTTCAAAGCAGATCAGACTTGCCCTTACCATCAAGGAGGACCAGGGCATAACATAGAAAATTGTCTCAGTTTCAAATCTGTTGTGCAAAAGCTTGTTAGGAGCGAGGTCTTATCTTTCAAAGATACGAATCTGAATTTTCTCACGAACCTGCTGCCTCAACACGAGAAAGCTGCTGTAAATTTGATAGAGGGAGAGTCTAACCACAGCTATCAAATTCATGACGTACTCTTATTGAGGGCCAACTTGGTCAAGATACATTGTAGACAGAGTGGATACGGCCATGTGCCACCTCATAACTATCACCACTGTGATATCTGCTCTTAAAATAATCAAGGATGTTCTGTGGTGCAATCAACTCTACAGGAACAATTGAATCTCGGGTGGATCCAAGAGCATCGAGTTCGTGGAGTTAACATGACTCATGCAAGTTCTAACATCATTCAGAACCACGACATCCGTGTATTGAATGTCAACTTAGTGGCAATGCACTCAAGGCAAAGCCAGTATCATAATCTGTCGTGGCACGATTACAATTCCTATCTGATTTGCTTGGTAAATAAACAGGGATGCTCTTTTCTACAAGAGGCCCTTCAGCGTCAGATGGATCTTGGGTGGATCCAGGACTACCATGATAGAAATCCTTATCAAGTTAACATGATTCAGATCTTCGATATTCGTTTGATGAATACCAGCTTGGTGGAGTTACACGCCAAGCAAGTTCAACTCAGTTTTCTCACTTCACATGATTATCTGAGCTGTAAAGTATGTTGTGAGAGTAACCAAGGGTGCACTCTCGTTCAAAGAACTTTACAACACTTGTTAAACCATTGGTGGCTTCCGATCTATCTAGACGAAGACACACAACAAATCAGTGTGACAAACAGGAACCCTACTAGACATCAAAGTCAGGATGTCCGATCTATGGAAATAGACCTAGTAAGGTTACACTGCATTCAAAGCGAATGTGGCCAGGTGCCACCACACAACTACGAGCACTGTAGAGTCTGCTCGGAAAATAATCAAGGATGTTACCTCGTGCGAGCAGCCCTTCAAAGTCAGTTGGCTCCCAAAGAGATTCGACCGTGTCCAAGTTTTGGATCAATCAACTGGATGCTAGACTATTTCGCTGATAAGATTAAGGATATTATCGTGATCTCTGATCACGAAAAGACCAAAGATGTTTGTACCATCATCCCTCTACTTGACGAATCGAAGGTTCTTAACCAGGAATTGATTGAAGTTACTTACGACAGTCAGAGAAATCAGAAGGCTCCTGTAGTTATCTATCTGCCAGGACCAGTACCGTATGAATCAAATAAGGCTATCCCTTACAAATACGGCGCAACAACAATTGAGAATGGAAAGGAAACTCCATTACCCTCCATCGTGAATATTGCAGACATCAGTCGAGTCACACGGAGTGGTCAAATCTTCAACAGAGGAGTTGGAGAACCTAACAGAGAAAAGGAACCTCATACCGAAGTTCCCGTTCAGTTAGTCGGTCAATCCAGTGATCCAGACCTTTCAAAGGACGATGATGAGATGTTGAAGCTCATCCAAAGGAGTGAATACAACATTGTTGATCAGCTATTACAAACTCCTTCAAAGATCTCTGTGTTATCTCTTTTACTCAGTTCCGAAGCCCACAGAGAGGTTCTACAGAAAGTCTTAGAGCAGGCCTTTGTGGAACAGGATGTGTCGATAAGGCAATTCAATAGTATCGTCTCTAACATCACTTCCTGCGACAACTTGTGGTTTAGAGATGAGGAATTTCCAGAAGAAGGCAAATGTCACAACATGGCGCTCAATATCACAGTCAACTGCCAGGATGATGCTTTAGCCAGCGTACTGGTAGACACCGGATCGGCTCTCAACTTTATGCCGAAGTCCACTTTGATGCGACTATCATTCAAAGGATCTCCGATGAGAGGCAGTGAAGCCGTCGTCAAAGCATTTGACGGGTCCAAAAAAATAGTTATCGGCGAAGTCGACCTTCCCATAACTATCGGTCCTCACACTTTCCTAGTCACTTTCCAAGTCATGGACATCCGAGCAACATACAGCTGTTTTTTGGGAAGACCTTGGATACACCAGGATGGGGCAGGCACTTCGACACTTCACCAAAAGCTGAAGTGCGTCAAGAATGACCAACTCGTCACGGTCTGTGGAGAACAAGTCTTGATCGTGAGTAACCTTTCATTATCCACATGTGTAGAACCCAAGGAAGTTGTTGGAACTCAGTTCCAGGCACTTTCGGTAAGCAGTGAGAATCAATTAGAGAAGGGAACATCAATATCCTCGCACAAAGATGCTCTCGAGGTGATCAAAAGTAACAATGCAAAGGGATGGGGACAACTTGTCATTCCTACTGATAATAAAACAAATAAGGGTCTTGGTTTTTCTGCAACCTGTACCCAGACAGCTGTTAACGATGAAAGTCTTCATCCCATTCAGAACTTCTTCCATAGTGGAGGTTTTCTTCACCCAGTGTCTCAAGAAGTACATACCATCAACGAGGGAGATTCCTCTGATACAGATGAAGAATGGAAATCCTATCTTAATAAGGACAGTTATATGTCTCAGGAAAAGGTGCCTACGCCACTTTGCTATCCCGCACAGAGTCCGAGATTTATACTGAGGTCAGATGTCAAAATGATATACGGAGATTGTGATCCAGAAGGATGTCGTGCTCCACCCAACTCATTAGAGGAAGACACTTTGATAAAAGACAACTTTGACCATGACTATTATGGCCCAATGGATGGCCTGCCTATCTGGCAGCCGTACCCAGGAGACTTGGGGCAAGAAAATCAACCGAACAATGAAAATCAGCTGAGCATCATTGGAAAAAATACCTGCGTACCCGCCATGTCATGGGATCAACACTCAGGTCATTCAGAAAATATCCAGTGTGACGATGAATTTGCAAAGTTTGCAGGACTAGAATTCATTAATTATACTTTTCCCAAGGTCAACGTCATCGAGAGAGAGATAACTCCTCTAGTTCTAAAGAAGTGTGGGACACCCTAGGACAACCAACTGGTAAATACGACTTCATGGTCAAGTATACCGATCCCGAGAGCTCTCGTATCAGGCTCAAAGACATCCAGTCCACTGGATGGGGAGATATACCTGAGAGCACAAATACTATGCAAAATACAACTGAGGAATCCTCCTATGACAATTATGCCTGTGAGACAGATTCCAATGATCCTAATCCACCAGAAATCAACGTTATTTCTGAAGACAAGCCAAGAAAGAAGGTACCAGACTTTGTGATTCCCCGAGGAGTTCGCCGCCAATGGGTTGCTGTCGATGTCCTGAAGATCGTCCATAAGTCTAAGTAATGGCCATCTTTGTTCTAACCTTTCACCCTACCCAGGTGAAACAGATGTTTTGATAGGGCTCACTTTCTATAAATATCCCTCTTCGCTTTTCCGAAAGTGACAAAGTTTTGTTTTATAGGGCTGTAGTTTCGAGAATCGACAAGTTTATAAATAAAATAACGTCATTCTGTAATTCCCGTATTAATTGTTGTTTTCTCTTTTCTCTTTTTTTAGAACATGGTAATCCTAAAAAACAATTCAAATAATAAAAATAAGCAGTAAAAAAAATACACTGCACATACTCTTGCATTATCTCTATCTCTTCTAAAAATAAATCATCACGTCATGCAGATTGCTTGTTTTAAACCCATTGAAACATACGATCCAATGCCTTCTTCCAACTTTGAATTCCCGGTATCTGAGGTCGAAGAAGAAGACAACAAAGAAATTCCATAAGAGATCTCCCGATTACTCATACAAGATGAAAGGTCCATTAAACCTCACAAAGAGCCATTGGAAATGGTCAACTTGGGTTCAGAGGAAGAGAGAAAAGAGGTCAGGATTGGGGCACTGTTCAGTCCAACTGTCAAAGAAAGTTTGACAAAGCTTCTCAAAGAGTTTCCCGATGTATTCGCTTGGTCCTATCAGGATATGCCAGGGTTGGATACCAGCATCGTGGAACATCACCTACCGTTGAGATCAGAATGTCCGCCAGTAAAACAGAGGTTGAGACGGACTCACCCGGACATGGCCATCAAAATCAAGGAGGAAGTACATAAACAGATTTGACGCGCGTTTTCTCGCCACATAGGAATATCCTCAATGGTTAGCCAACATAGTACCCATTCCGAAAAAGGATGGAAAGTTCAGAATGTGTATAGACTACAGGGATCTGAACAAAACCAGTCCAAAGGATGACTTTCCCTTACCACACATAGACATGCTGGTAGACAGTACTGCAAAGTTTAAAGTCTTCTCCTTCATGGATGGATTCTCGGGCTATAATCAAATCAAAATGGCGCCGAAAGACATGGAGAAAACTTCATTCATCATCCCATGGGGCACCTTTTGTTACAAGGTAATGCCATTTGTCTTGAAGAACGTTAGGGGAACCTATCAAAGGGTCGTGACTACTCTGTTTCACGACATGATACACAAAGAAATCAAAGTGTATGTCGATGACATGATCGCCAAATCTAAAACATAAAAGGAGCATGTAACCCACCTGTCAAAGTTATTCGAGCATCTGAGAAAATACAAACTCCGCTTGAATCCTAACAAGTGCACGTTCGGTGTCCGCTCAGGGAAACTCTTAGGGTTCATCGTCAGCCAAAAAGGAATTGAGGTTGATCCTGACAAGGTCAAGGCCATTCAAGAAATGCCTTCTCCAAAGACTGAAAAATAAGTCAGGGGATTCCTGGGACGTTTGAACTATATCTCTAGATTTATATTCCTCATGACTGCGACATGCGCGCCAATTTTCAAATTACTCAAAAAAATCAGGACTACGTTTGGACAGAAGACTGTCAAACTGCCTTCGACAGTATCAAGGAATACCTGTTGAACCCACTGATACTATCACCTCCAGTTGAAGAAAGACCACTGATCATCTACTTAATAGTCTTGGAAGACTCCATGGGTTGTGTACTTGGCCAACAAGACGAAACCAAAAGGAAAGGGTCTGTCATCTACTATTTGAGCAAGAAGTTTACAGACTATGAAAGTCGGTATACTATGCTCGAGAAAACTTGCTGTGCTCTGGCTTGGGCAGCCAAACGTCTCCGCCAGTACATGATTTGCCACACTACTTGGTTAATCTCAAAAATGTATCCGATCAAGTACGTCTTTGAAAAACCTGCTCTCACGGGAAGGATTGCCCGTTGGCAGATGTTGCTATCAGAATACGACATCAAGTACCATGCTCAGAAAACCGTCAAGGGAAGCATTTTAGCCGATCATTTGGCTCATCAACCAATTGACGATCAAGAATCAGTCGGATTTAACTTCCCAGACGAAGATGTTATGTATCTAAAAATGAAAGATTGCGATGAACCGCTACCCAGTGAAGGGCCAGAACCAGGTTCCCAATGGGGACTTATCTTTGACGGAGCTGTCAATCATTATGGAAACGGAATCGGGGAAATCTTCATAACACCTCAGGGTACCCACATTCCTTTCACCGCCAGACTGACGTTCAAGTGCACAAACAATGAGGCCAAATATGAAGCTTGTATCATGGGTCTCGAAGAAGCGATTGATTTAAGGATCAAAAACTTGGATGTATATGGCGACTCAGCCCTGATTATCAATCAGATCAAAGGAGATTGGAACACATACCAATCAGGACTGATTCCTTACAAAGACTACGCGAGAAGGCTGTTACCCTTCTTCAACAGAATCGAGTTTCATCACATCCCTCGTGAAGAGAATCACATGGCTGATGCATTGCCCAATCTCTCTTCCATGATTAGTGTAGGTCAATGGAATGACCTACCTAAGATTGACATAATGCGCCTTGAGCGGCCCGCTTATATCTTTTCAATTGAAGCAGTCATAGACGACAAACCTTGGTATCACGATATCAAGTGCTTCCTTCAGAAACAAGAGTATCCACCTGGGGCATTAAGAAAGGACAGAAAGACCCTCACAAGATTGGCAGGCAACTTCTTCCTGAGCGGTGATACACTCTATAAGAGAAATTTTGACATGGTCTTGCTCCGATGTGTAGACAGACCAGAAGCAAACATGCTGATAAAAGAAATTCATGAAGGATCCTTTGGCACTCATGCCAACACACACACAATGGCGAGGAAAATTCTGAGAGCAGGGTATTATTGGTTGACAATGGAATCTGATTGCTACAAGTACACGAGGAGGTGTAACAAGTGTCAGATATATTCAGACAAGATCCATGTACCGCCAACGTATCTCAAAGTTCTCTCTTCCCCATGGCCTTTTTCCATATGGGGAATCGACATGATTGGCATGATCGAACCCAAGGCTTCAAACTGACATCGGTTCGTTCTGGTCGCCATTGACTATTTCACCAAGTGGGTCGAAGCAGCGTCATTCACTAATGTAACCCGACAAGTGGTGGTCCGCTTTATCAAAAACAATATCATCTGCCGTTATGGTGTTCCAAGCCAGATCATTATCGATAATGGATCCAACTTGAACAACAAGATGATGAAAGAGTTGTGCGCTAAGTTTAAGATCGAACACCATAAATCATCTCCCTACCGACCTAAGATGAACGGAGCGGTAGAAGCGGCTAACAAGAGCATCAAGAAGATTGGTCAGAAGATGGTTGAAACCTACAAAGACTAGCACGAAATGCTACCCTTTGCTCTTCACGGTTATCGTACATCTGTCCGCACTTCAACAGGGGCAACCCCTTTCTCTCTAGTATATGGCATGGAAGCAGTGCTCCCCATAGAAGTAGAGATCCCATCAATCTGGGTATTGATGAAAGCTAAGCTAACAGAGGCTGAATGGTGTCAAAGTCGACACGATGAACTAAATATGATCGAAGAGAAGCGAATAACGGCACTATGCCATGGTCAGTTGTATCAGCAAAGAATGAAGAAGGCGTTTGACAAAAAGGTCTGACCTCGCTTCTTCAAGAAAGGAGACCTCGCGCTCAAAAAGATCCAATCATTCCTCACTGATTCTCGGGGCAAATGGACTCTGAATTATGACGGCCCTTTTGTGGTTAAGAAAGCTTTCTCAGGCCGCGCCTTGAGACTCGCAACCATGGATGGAGAGGAATTTGCCTACACCCATATATGTTGACGTAGTCAAGAAATACTTCGCCTAAATAAAATAAAATAAAAAATTGTCTCGGTGTATTGAAAACCTGAAAGGGCGGTCCAGGCAAAAATTAGAGACATAAGCAAAAATCATCCCGATGGGTTGGAAACCTCAAAGTACAATCCAGGCAAAAGTTAGGGATAATGGCAAGTAACTACGTCTGACAAAGGGGCAAATCCCTCAGTAGCAGTAATGCCATCCGTCAAGAAAACTCCAGTCAAGGTCAACTTCGACAGAAGCTCAGGATGTCCAGAATTCAAAGTTGGTAGAAGGATAGCGGTCGTTATGTTTCAATGTAGCCCTTTTCCCTTAAATTACCATTTTCTAACTTTGTAAATACTCCATGGAATCACGCGTTTGGCTGATTTCCATCCTATCAATAAAATTTGAGCCCTAGTGCTTTTGTTCGCAATTCTCATTTGTTTTAGCTTTACAGAATGACGTTTTGAAATGATTAACGATTCTTTAAATAAAACAAAAATGAATTTACTTGTCAAAAATTTTCTGCTTTTAAATAAAGATGGCAATTTCTTTTGACTGTAGAACATCGAAAGAACATCGATCGCTTCTCCAGAAGTAATCGAACCTCAAAGTGCAGAATCAAAGTACTCCTTCTAAACCAATACGCCTGAATGAAGGATCAGCTATGTCAGAGACCATGTTTCATCTGACATCCCCGGCAGAGTTCTTATCTCCTAAGCCCGACCAACGTTGTTCCCCGTAGGGACTATCTCTCATAAGCAAGGCGGAATTGCTATCTTGAACCCAGTGGTACCTCTTCGTCCCCCGCAGTGGCCGAGTATCCAGTCGTGTTCATCTATTAGTCTGTATGTCGTGTCAGTTTCGTCAGCATATACATACATACATCATGCATTATTGATTCATACATGTTTATATTGCATCACTATTACTCTAGTCGGTCTTGTCCCCTAGTGATAAAAGTCCTCTCAATCGAGTTGTCAGTTCTTTCCTCGTCAGGAGGTAGATCATCTAAGCAATCTCTCTCCCAGTTTATTTCTGGATTAGAGACGGTCTTCGACCACTTTGATAACTTGAACCTCTGAAAAGCAAGAGAAATTTCGACAAATATCACTCTTCGCCATTGAAGATGATATCTTCGCTTTCCCAGATTAAGGAAAATCCCCAAAGAAAGCCTCTTAATCAAAGCTTCGGCAATACAACAGTTCTCCTTCAGAAAATTCGCTGACAAAAAAGGTCATCAAGACCTCAGAATTGGATTACATCATATGGCATTTCTTTCGAGAAGGTCTCGAGGAAAAGTATGATGTAATATCCCCAAGCAGAAAGCAGTCTCTCAAGAGACTCGTTTTTCCTAGTAGAGTCGACAAATGGCATTTCCAATAGAGAAGTTTGTACACTTCTACAGCTCAGACGAATGGGTTTCCCCAGTAAGTCTGACATCAAAAGTTTTTCCCATCAAATGGCATCTCCCCAGGAAAATTCGCCGAGAAGTTTGAGGAAAACCGCTACTAATAGCGTCCCTTGTCAATAAAGTTTATTGACAAAAGAAACTGAGACCAGTTCCTTGGTAGGAAACCAGGATCGAGGGGAAGTTTACAAAAGAAACTTAGACCAGTTCCTTGGTAGGAAACCAGGATCGAGGGGAGTTTTACATCAAAAACTGAGACCAATTCCTTGGTAGGAAACCAGGATCGAGGGGAAGTATACATCAAAACTTGAGACCAGTTCCTTGGTAGGAAACCAGGATCGAGGGGAAGTTTTACCTTTTCTAAGCATCATCGCTTAGCAAAAGAAGATGAATGCATAAGCTACCATTCATAACCACCATCAAAATTTCAGGTATTCCGATATTTAATCCACTTGCACCCCGAATGCCCGAATACCTTCGCCATTCACACCTTCGGGTCCAAGAAGATTAAATAGGGGAATCTGTCATACCCCAAATTTTGACCACTTAGATTTCCCATCACTGTGAAAATCATCATCACAATATGGATGGACCATCATACCTCATTAGTCTCCCCAAAGATGGGTGAGCATCCACTACAGTCGGACTTAGGGTTTCAAGCCCTCTCAGAGCTCTTAGACAAAGGATCAATTAAGGAATGACATGATCTTCAACTTGTCTAAACCTCTCAAACATCCACAATGGATCAAGAGGACTCCCACATCAAGAATCAAGCACAAGGTTGTAACATTCCAAGTGGATCAAGCCTCAAGATCGCCAGTGTCACCAAATTAGGGTTTTGGTCGACCAAGGCCTCTAGATGGAAATTTTCCTCTGGGCATGAGCCAATGCTCCAAATCATAACCCAAAATAATCTAAGGGACATCATAAACCCAATCATCAAGTTAATTTAGCCTCAAGGGATGCATTCATAAAAAATCAGGAATTAGGGTTTCTTGACCTAATTCACCCCTAAAGTTGACTTTTGGGACAAAACATTAGCCAAGGCCTCAAGACATGATTTGAGGGACCCTAATACACTACATTGATCCATTTGAAATAATGGATTGATCCAAGAAGCTTGATTCATAAGTTTCAAGTTCATCAGAACCACAGTTAGGGTTTCATGGAAAAAAAGTCAACTGTGCCTATGACTTTTGACCAGGACATGCTCCCAAACCTTGGGACATGATTCAATACACCCTATAACACCTATGAAATTAATCCATCAAGTTTGATTTAGGTCAAGGACTTGATTTCATCGAGGATCGCACAGTTTGGAATTCATTTGATAAAAAGTCAACTGTGCCCAAAAGTCAAAGTTTGACTTTTTGATTTTTTTATCAATTATGGTTCCCTAACCCTAAAATGATGATAATGTGTGATTGGAATCATCATTCATCAATAAAAATCAAGAAAAGTGGGATAACTTGTAAAAGGGGTAACCATAAAAAACTTAGAAATTTTCTAAGTTATGGAACAAAGTGGCTAGGGTACCAACTTCCAAGGATCATAACTTGAGATCCAAGCAACCATTTTGGCTAATCCAAAGATGGATTTGTAGCTCTCATGGCATACTTAAAAAGTGTCAACTACGCCTCACTCCAATTCTTCATGGATTTTTAGTTATGGAGTGACCAAAATGACAAAAACATGAAAATGCCACTTTTTCCAACACTTGGTGAAATTTTCACTAAGTCGGAATCTGTTTCACTTTTTTCAAAATGTAAGGGCATTTTTCACTTAGATCCAAAAAGTGTCAAGACAAACTATGATCACACATATGTTGTATCATATGAAAGCTTTCCAAAATGGCCAAGAACTCCATCAAATCCCATTTGATCTAAGAGTTATGACAATGGAAATATGCCTTGCTGCAACTGTCATGGCAAGGCAGATTTGTGCATTTTGCTCGATTTGATCAAATTGTGTAAATGACAAACTAGTTTATCCATCTGAACACCTCAGGGGGAGACCAAGGAGGAACAAACACTGATCCATAAGCCTCCCAAGTCTTTGGAACCAAAAGTAGCATGCCAAACCTAGAAATGCCTAAAAGGGGGACAAGACTCCAATTTTGTTTTGGAGCATTCAATGGATGCACCAAGGTGGCATGAACTGAGCCTTTTCCAACTGAATGAGTAAAGGATGATCTCTGAACTAGGGAACCAAAGGTCTGTGCTCTAACCTCTAGTCAATGGCTAGAGGAGACTTAAGATTCCAAAGTGATGCAATTGGATAATGAGCTGCTGGAGTTGCCATTCACTATTGCTTGCAAAACAAACTTACTCTACTATAAATAGAGCTCATTTGTGCTCAGTTTAAGGACACCAAATCCATCAAACTGATGCTTTCCTCAAAATCTCTTCTTTCACTCCAAAATTGCCTTCCAAAGCAAGTCACTATCGGGTTTTGAGTTTGAGAGCCATTCCAACCAAACCAATCACACACACACACACACACACACACACACCTCATAAACATCATATAGAAGTGATCCAAACACTTAAAAAACATCTGGCACACCAATTTCACAAAATCACCAGCCAATTGCTCAAGGTTTTAACCAAGTTGCGGCTGAGGTGCCATACTTTGTTCCAGTCTGTTTCCAATCACTCCAAGCATTCAAACACATTCCATATGGTGTAGGGAAGCTGTTCAGATCATCACAACTCATCTGTAACACTTCCAACTCAAAAATCACATTGCTCTTGCTGTCACGACCTTCAAGTAAGCCTAAACTTGGTCATCTCTTAATCTATGCATATTTCTTCGCACAATACTTTTGTCAAATGTTCATAATCATGCATAGAATGTTTCCCCTCAATTAATTGCTTTGTTTGAGTCGTGTATCAAAATTCTCAGCCTTCATTCAGAATTTAGGGTTCTTGAGGTTTTGTCTTGATTTCTTATTCCATGCTAAAAATAAATGAAATTAAAGACCATAGACATGATTGTGAGGTGAAAATGAGTAGATTGATATGTGGATTGTGTGATTTCATCAAGTATTCAGTGAGATTGGTGAGAAAATGCAAATCTGCAGAAACTAGAGGGTGGCGCGTGTTCTTGGTGTGTTCTTGGTGCCATTTTTTGAATATTTGAATATTTGAATTTTGTGATTTTATTTAATTGATTCAAAAATTAATTTCTCTCTGAATATGTTAAAAATATTTGAGTTAATTCTTTTTTTAATAATTCACAAAAATGTTAAAATATTTTATTTTGCCAAAATCGCCAAAATATTATTTATTTCATATACTTGATATTTTTGCAAAGAATTAATCTTTTATTTGTTTTTTAACATTTAAAATATTTTTTCCTCCTTGATTTTCCAAATTTAATTGGTTTCCAATCATTTTGTGGATAAAACATGATTTTTCAAACATTAATCCAAGATCATAACTTGTTTTTTACACATGTTTGATAATTTTTCATTTTAATCAAATTTTTATTTAATTAAAAAATACATTTTGAAATTTAATTTAGGGTTTGATTTTAACCACCCTAACAAATCTTTTTCAAAAGTAAACATTGGGCCTCTAATAGAGTGTAAAACCCAACCCCTTTGTAAATAATACCTTTTTGGGTCTCACACATTGTATAAGTCCCTCTGTATATTTTCAAACGTTCGACGCGATCGTCGCGTTTTTAACAAAATCAACTAGGCTTCTCCTTGAGCTATAAGACACATCTTTATTCATTTTCAAACTCTTTGGGCCTCTAATAGAGTGTAAGACCCAATCCCCTTTTAACCAAAACCATTTTGGGCCTCAGATATTGTATAAGTCCCTCTGCGTTAAAAGAAAAATCTCGGCGCAATCGCCAGTTCAAAAATCAAATCATCTGAGCCTACCCTCGTGTTATAAGCCCCATTTCTTTTATTTAAATCTCTTTGGGCCTCTAATAGAGTGTAAGACCCACCATTTTTTGAAACCAAAATGATTTGTGCCTCAGATGTTGTATAAGACCCACTGTGTTTTCAAAAACCTCGGCACGATTGCCGTTTTCAAACAAATAACCCTGGGCTTCTCCTTGAGTAGTAAGTCGCATCTCTTGTACAAAAATAAATCTTTGGGCCTCTAATAGAGTGTAAGACCCATCCCCTTGTACATAAAAACTTTTTGGGCCTCAATCGTTGTATAAGTCCCGATACAATCTTTAAGACAACGGTGCAATCATCGTTAAAACTTGGGCCTCTCCTTGAGCTATAAGCCCCAACAATCTTTTCAAAACACTTTCTCCTTTGATTTTGAATTCAAATATATGTTGTTATCAAAACTTTCTTTAATTTCTTTGTTGAACAACTAACAAAACAGCATGGAAGCTCTACAACGGGTAAGTGTTTATCTGCTTTCATTTATCGCTTTCATATGTATATAACTGTTTTGTGGGTTTGTTTCACTGTAAGTCTTCTTTCACATCCTTTTATATACTTGTCACATATCCACTATGTAATACTAGTATAATTATTTAGAGTTTTCCCCAGCAACTACGTCTAGAACTAGGTAAAGCCCTGTTGGTCACTCTTTAAATACAAACAAAACTAGATCCCCCGTAGGATTTTCAGATACAGTCTTCCCTTCTCTTAGGGTTAAACAATATGGAACAAAGAGAAAGGCAGTATTCTCGGTGAACCTTTTCTCAGACTATCACCCTTAGAAATTGTCAAAGAAACTCTAACTCCCCAGAGATGATCTTTTCTCCGTGAATGGCATCTCTTGAGTTTCTTCCAAATTCTCGAACTTTCCTGGAATGATCTCTTCTCTGTGAATTGCATTTCTTGAACTTCTCTTGGTTTGGGGACCCACAGGCTTCCTAAAAGCATCCCCGCCTCCTCTTGGGCATTGTACAAGGACCCTTCGGCTTCTTAGAAGTTCTCATGCCTTCTCTTGGGCTTAATACAAGGACCCTGGCGACCTCTTAAAGGTATAAGACAGAACTTTGTCATCCTTTGCTAGAGCAGTCTTTCCAGCGTCAAAACTCCGGCCATTTTAGGGTTGATACTCATCCCTTAATGCCCGTGCCTCCTCTTGGGGATTGTACAAAAGATAAAACTCTAGACTTGGACAGTCCAAACCGCTTGAGTCTCAAAGACATTCTCAAGTTCCTCTCAAACATAGGAAAAAACATCAATCACTCTGGATCAATCTCCAGCAGAAACCCGGTCTCCCTCATGAGAGTTCCCTACACTTGGACCCGCTTCAGGATCTAAAGAATCCTCAGCAGTAAGTCAGCCTCCTCTTGGGATTTGTACAAATGATTCTCCTCAGCAGAGCTAACCTTTTCAGACTCTCTTGTTGAGTCAATCACTTTTAGCCTCCGTCTTGGGCTTTGTACAAGACAGATAATAAAACACTCTATTGTTGAGTATAAAAGACTCTCTTGTTGAGTCAATCTCCTTTTAGCCTCAATCTCGGGCTTCGTACGAGACAGAAAAACACTTTCTTGTTGAGTATAAAAGACTCTCTTGTTGAGGTCAATCCCCTTTTAGCCTCAATCTCGGGCTTCGTACGAGATAGCAAATCACTCTCTTATTGAGTATAAAAGACTCTCTTGTTGAGTCAATCAATCTTCAGACTCTCTTGTTGAGTCAATCACCTGTTCAAGACTCTCTTGTTGAGTCAACCTTTTTAGCCTCCGTCTTGGGCTTTATACAAGACAGATAAAAGTACTCTCTTATTGAGTCAAACCATTTCAGCCTCCATCTTGGGCTTTATACAAGATACATTCTCCCCAACGGAGTCCAAATCCCTTTTAGCCTCAATCTTGGGCTTTGTACAAGACAAAAAGAACATTTTCTCCGGAAAAGTCAAACTTCCCGCCTCCTCTTAGGATTTGTATAAAGAAACCCCCGGTTGAGTCAATCAACCTCTTAGCATCAAATTTGTGCTTCGCTCACAGCATACAAACATCAACAATTCCTCTTTAGAGATGACAAATTCTCTCTCAGCCAAAACCCTTTAGCTTCACATCTTGGGCTTTGAATAAGATACAAACCACCTTTAGCTTCATGTCTTGGGCTTTGAACAAGACACCAAAACATCTCATTCCTCCCATAGAATAGGAGGAACTACGATCGCTCTGATTTCCCTGTTTCGTTAAACGGGAATACGTAGGCATAAGATTGCGAAATCTTAGCGAGCATACTAATCAAAAACTCAAAATCCAGTACCTTCATACATCCATCACAAACATCAGACCTAGTACCTTACCAAAATCCTCTTATACAGTCTGGGCACTGTGTTCTTAAACGAAATAACCTAAGACAGACCCCCCCTTTTGATAGCATCTGTAAACCAATAGTTTTGACTGTTTAACCTCAATATGCAAGCAGGGTTAATTGGAGACATCTATTTCCCTTCCTTAATCAGCTTCACAGGATAAAAAATGAATCGAACTGTAGTACCAAAGCGATAGTGATTCGAAACAACAAAAATCGCGCTACAATGAATACCAGTCTGGTAGAACTACATGCTAAGCAGGTCAGGCTCGGTTTTCTGGCTTCACATGATTATCAGGACTGTAAAGTGTGTCGTGAAGACGACCAAGGATGTGCACTTGTCCAAAGGACACTTCAACACTTGTTCGACCACTGGTGGCTTCCAATCTACTTGGATAAAGCTACACAATATATCAGTATGACTGACGGGAATCCTACTAGACATCAAAGTCAGGATGTTCGCTCGATGGAAACAGATCTAGTAAGGTTGCATTGCATACAAAGACGTATGAGCGATGTAGAGTTTGCTCAGAGAACCACCAAGGATGCTACCTTGTACGGTCAACTCTTCAAAATCAGGTGGACCAGAAATAGATTCGACCATGATAGAGTTCTGGTTCGATCAACGTAATGTAACACTATCTTCCTAATCAAAGCAAAGACGTTGTCTTAATCTCTAAACATAAAGTGGCCAAAGACGTATGCGCCATAATCCTTCTACTCCATGAATCAAGAGTTCCTCTTGATAGTAGAAAGATTCTCAACCTCGAACCAATTGAGGCAAGCTACGATGGTCAGGAAAATCAAAAGGCTCCTGTGGTTATCTATCTGCTGGGACCAATACCGTACAAATTCGATAAGGCTATCCCTTACAAGTACGGTGCAACAACAATCGAAAATGGAAAGGAAACTCCATTACCCTTCGTCATAAACATTTCCGACATCAGTCGAGTAATACGGAGCGGTCGGATCTTCAACAGAGGAGTTGGAGAACCCGCCAAGGAAAAGAAACCTCAAACAGAAATTCCCAATCAACCAATCGGGAAATCCAGTAATCCCGAACTTTCAAAGAACAACGATGAGATGCTGAAGCTCATCCGGAAGAGTAAATACAACATTGTAGACCAATTGTTGCAAACTCCATCAAAAATCTCTGTGCTATCTCTCTTGCTCAGTTCCGAAGCTCACAGAGAAGCTCTACAAAAAGTCTTAGAGCAAGCCTTTGTGGAACGAGATGTGACGATAAGATAATTTGATAGCATCATCTCCAACATCACTTCCTGCAACAACTTGGGATTCAGTGATGATGAATTGCCGGAAGAAGGCAAAAATCACAACATGGCGCTTAACATTACAGTCAACTGCCAGGACGATTCTTTAGCCAGCGTACTGGTAGATACCGGATCAGCTCTAAATGTTATGCCAAAATGTACTCTGATGCGACTATCATTTCAAGGATCTCCGATGAGAGGCAGTGAGGTCATCGTCAAAGCCTTTGACGGATCCAGAAAAATAGTTATCGGTGAAGTCGATCTTCCCATAACCATCGGTCCTCCCACTTTCCAAGTCACTTTCTAGGTCATGGACATCCGGGCACCATACAGTTGTTTATTAGAAAGACCTTGGATACATAAAGCTGGGGCAGTCACTTCGTCACTTCACCAGAAGCTGAAGTTCGTCAAAAATGATAAGCTAGTCACAGTCTGTGGAGAGTATGCCTTAATCGTAAGTAACTTATCATCATTTTCCTGTGTAGAACCCGAGGAGGTTGTTGGAACCCAGTTCCAAGCACTCTCGGTGAGCAATGAGAATCGACCGGAAAAAGGAACATTGATTTCCTCATACAAAGATGCTCTCAAAGTGATCGAGAGTAACAATGCAAAAGGATGGGGACAGCTTGTCATTCCTACGGATAACAAGACAAAGAAAGGTCTTAGTTTTTCCTCAACTTGTACCCAGACTGCTACTAATGATGAAAGTTTTCATCCCATTCAGGACTTCTTCCACAGTGGAGGTTTCCTTCACCCAGTGTCTCAAGAAGTACATACCATTAATGAGGGTGACTCCTCCGATAGAGATAAAGAGTGGGAGTCCTATCTCAATGAGGACGGTTATATGTCTCATGGAGAGGCACATATGCCATTTTGCTTTCCCACATAGAGTCCGAGATATATACCAAGATCAGATGTCAATATGATGTACGGAGATTGTGATCCAGAAGGATGTCGTGCTCCGCCCAACTCATTAGAGGAGGACACTCTGATGAAAGACAACTTTGACTATGACTATTATGACCCAATGGATGACTTGCCTATCTGGCAACCGTACCCAGAAGACTTGGAGCAAAAAGGTCAGCCAAACAACGCTTATCAGCTAAGCAATATTGAAAAGAATACCTGTGTCCCTACCAAACCATGGGATCATTACTCATGACATTCCGAAGATATCCAACACAAAGATGAATCTGCAAAGATTGCAGGACAAGAATTCATCAACTATACTTTTCTTGAGGTCAACGTCATCGAGAAGGATGACTCCTCTCCTCCCACAGAAGTATGGGACACCTTAGGACAGCCGAGTGGCAAGTCTTGGTCAAGTACACCGCTCCTGAAAGCTCTCGTATCAGGCTCGAAGACATCCAGCCAACTGGATGGGGAGATTTGCCTGAGAATGAAAACATTGTGCAAGATACAATAGAAGAGTTCATCTACGAAAACTCTGCATGGGAGGAAGACTCCAACAATCCTACTCTGCCAGAAATCAGCATCATTTCTGAGGACAAACCAAGAAAGAAGGTACCAGACTTTGTGATTCACCGAGGAGTTCGCCGCCAATGGTTGCTGTCGATGTCCCGAAACTCGTCCATAAGTCTAAGTAATTATCATCTTTGTTTTAACCTTTCACCCTGCCCAAGTGAAACAGATGTTCTTATAGGGCTCACTTTCTGTAAATGTCCCTCTTCGCTTCGCCCAAAGCGACAGAGTTTTGTTTTATAGGGCTGTAGTTTCGAGAATCGACAAGTTCATAAATAAAATAACGTCATTCTGTAATTCTCGTATTAATTGTTGTTTTCTCTTTTCTCTTTTTTAGAAAATGGTAATCCTAAAAAACAATTCAAATAATAAAAACAAGCAGTAAAAAAAATACACTGCACACACTCTTGCATTTCGCTCTATCTCTTCTAAAAATTACTCATGACCACGACATGCGTGCCAATCTTCAAATTACTCAAAAAGAATCAGGACTGCGTATGGACAGAAGACTGCTAAAAAGCCTTCAATAGTATCAAAGAGTATCTATTGAATCCACCTATCATGTCACCTCCGTTAGAGGGAAGACCACTGATTATATACCTAACAGTCTTGGAAGACTCAATGGGTTGTGTACTCGGCCAATGATAAGTGCAAAATGTAACTATTTTTGTATATAACTTTTGTTGCACTTATCGATACTATTTGGTTAATATCATACGAATAAACCCCGATTTGTTTATAAATACGTTTACTTTACATTTTATTGTAAATATTGTGAATATTGATCATTTTGATGTTTTTGACAGGTCTTCTAGCTTATATTTGATGATAGGAACAATTGGTGAAGGAGAGAATGCCTAAAAGTTGATTTTTGAGAAGTCGTGTCGGTAACTCGTGCTAAGCACGCTTTCTGGCGCAGTTTCAGCGCGCATTTTCTGCCAAAGGCAGTAGCTAATGTTCCTAGACCGCGCTTAGTGCGGGCAGGACCGCGCTTAGCGCGCTTTAAGTCGGTTTAACGTGTATTTTAAATGAGATCGCGCTGAGCGCGCTCTGAGGTCGCTTAGCGCGGTTTTAATAAATTGCATTCTTTCTAATTTTAATTTATCTCATTTTTGTAGGTATTCAAGCCTTGATTTCTATTCATTTTCATACAGAGCATTGAATAAGCTTTCCAACGCTTCCGACGGCGCGTCATTCGCAGTTGCTCATAGCGCGCTTAGCGCGGTTCGCGTCTTTTCAGCCCCTATTTAAGTCACTTTTCAGCATTTTTAGGGTATGGTTTTGGGGATTTTTGCTCCCAACTCCATCAAACTTCATTTTTCAGTAGAGTAGCTTAGAAAACAACATGGAAACTTGCACACGGATGAACCAGGGTGGATTGATCGTCGATCGGCTCTGACAATCCGCGAGATGTTTGGTTCATTTCTCTTCTTCTTTGTGTTTTTCTTCTTTGTTGGGTTTTGTATATGTATTGACTATGATCTCATGTATATTTTTCGCCCATGGCGTTGTATAAAACTTGCTTTACAAATCTCTATTGGTGATTGTCTCTGATTTTTCCTTTATGCGCGGGGTTTGAGTTCCGTTAGAGATAATCCTCGCAAACTTCGATTAGAGATGATTATCTGTTAGTTTCTGGACTCTAGAGATGGATTTAAGAGCTAACAATCTTCAATAGGCGTCGAAGCTTAATGCCTCCGTGCCTTGAGTCGCGTGCGAGAGTGTCGACGATGGTAACACGGTTGTTCTCTCAACTTTGCGTTATACATAACCTTGGTTTTGAGCGATGATGGGTGATATTGAGGAGTATTGTAGGTGGAGTATAAATGGTCGGTAAGTTTAAGTTTGTGAGGAGTCGATTATGTGCATGACCGAATAAGTTCGTCTCTCTGATTAATGAATTCTTTTTGTTTTAATGTTTACTTTTCTGTTTTTATATTTCAAACCATTTAAACCCAAACTCATTAATGTGAGAAACTGTCGAACGACATTCTTTCCCTCGAACCGATCTCTGTGGACACGACATAAATCCCGGAGGGAATTCTTTCCGAAAATAAATATTTTTGCTGCTTGCCCTATTCTGCATCCAACAAAATGGCGCCATTGCCGGGGATTGGTTTTGATATTGAGTCGCATTGCATTAGTTTCTTTGTTTTTGAGTTTTGTATATATCGTATATATTGTCTATTTCCATTATGTTTGTTTAAGTGTTGTATACATTTAGTTCCCGTAACGTTTGTTTAAGTGTTTGGTTAGGGTACTTGCTTTTGGTTTGCGCGGTGAGGCATCACCATGGCATGAAGGAAGGAAGTTTCTAGCTAAGCATTGTAAAGACGTCGAGCTGACGACGTGAAACAAGTGCTTGTTGGAAGGCAACCCAATGATTCTTGAGTTTGTATAGTTTTATGTTTAGTAGTATAGTTAATATAAAGTGAAAATGGATGGAGTGAATGAGAGAAAGGGCCAATTTTGAAAAAAAAAATTTCCTGCCCACGCTTAGAGTGCGCAGAGGGCGTTTAGCGCGCCTTCTTTTGCAAAGAAAAATCTCTCATTTTCCATCCACTTTCACTAATTTTGGTCTTTGTGTTTAGTTAGTTTTAATTCAATTTTGTTAGGTTGTTAGAATAAAATTTTGTGTTTGCTCTCAAGTTTGTTTTGATTAGCTTGAGGATGCATTTTGTGATTTTCCAAGTTTGATCGTTTCAACTTACGAATGTATGGTGTTGATATTGTTAAGTTTTGTACACGTCCAAGGTATGTGTTTATCGCTTTCTATACTTTAGCATATTCATGATACTTAGGCTTTTTACAAACTTCCATGCCATTCATTCTTTTGTATACTTGTTCTTGATGTGAATCACTTTAGTTCCCACCCTTTTTGTGAGGAAGCTTTCTATTGTTCATATATGCACGGAGTACCAACATTCTTGTTTTAACTGGATTTTATTATGCTTAATATTTTATTTGTGTTGATTATATGAAAGCATGAAAAGGATCAAGGCATTTTGTTTCAATTTGAGCACAACTACCTAGCCAAATAGTCATTCACCTTGTGAGTGTGTGATCATTCGTAACCCCTTTGAGACTTTTTGATCCATATTTTAATTGAACTTAATGCTTGTCTATGAGTATTTAGTTCACTTATTTTTGAATGGATTTTGTTTTTTCTTGGACCCTCAACTTTGTGTTGTTGTATGAATTTTTACCTTGCCTTAGAATGTAGGGAGTATTCACATGATGATATAGTTGAATTCAAGTTGGGGAGAGAATGGTTGTTTACTCATTGGTTGGTTTCTATGAGGTGGAAAAAGAAAAGAAAAAAAAGAGACAAATATGACAAAGAAAAGGAAAGAAAAAAAATGTGAAAAAGAAAGAAAAATAAAATCCTTGAGAAAGAAAACAAAAAGAGTTCAAATAATTGTGCTAAATAAGTACTGTGTGTTGTGTGACACGTGGGATTTTGGAAGAAGTTGATTGAAATTTTTTGTTTGAGTCTTTATGAGTCGATCACTCCCTTAGGTTTAGGCAAGTTTTTGTTTCAATTACCTTTAGAAATTGCCCCTTGTTTGTTTACCCGACCACGCTACAACCTTAAAATTCCTTGTGATTCTTGCCTTTGTATTTTCAATATGATTTTTGGATGGTTGCAGAATTTAGTCTATTATTTGCATGATTGCTGTGTGAGTAATAAGTACCTCATTTTATATTTTTCATCTACCAATGATTATTTTTGCTAGGTGTGATTCACATTTGAACTTGTGTTGTTTTAGAATGTTTGGCATGATTTTTGTATTTTGCATTTGTTTCGTGACTATGTTATCGTCGTAGTTTAGTGGTAAGTATTTACTTTGTGTGTGCCGTTTTTCATTTGAGCCATACATTTGTTTCCGTTTTTCAAAACTTGTTGATTCGTGATTCTTTGCTTATTGCTTTTGTTTCTTTGAGTTGTTTGATTCTTGTTTGAGGACAAACAAGTTTAAGTTGGGGAGAGTTTGATAAAGGCAAAATGTAACTATTTTTGTATATAACTTTTGTTGCACTTATCGATACTTTTTGGTTAATATCATAGGAATAAACCCTGATTTGTTTATAAATACGTTTACTTTACATTTTATTGTAAATATTGTGAATATTGATCATTTTGATGTTTTTGACAGGTCTTCTAGCTTATATTTGATGATAGGAACAATTGGTGAAGGAGAGAATGCCTAAAAGTTGATTTTTGAGAAGTTGTGTCGGTAACTCGCACTAAGTGCGCTTTCTGGTGCAGTTTCAGTGCATATTTTCTGCCAAAGACAGTAGCTAAGGTTCCTTCACCGCGCTTAGCGCGGGCAGGACCGCGCTTTGCGCGCTTTAAGTCAGTTTAACGTGTATTTTAAATGAGATCGCGCTGAGCGCGCTCTGAGGCCGCTTAGCGCGGTTTTAATAAATTTCATTATTTCTAATTTTAATTTATCTCATTTATGTAGGTATTCAAGCCTTGATTTCTATTCATTTTCATATAGAGCATTGAATAAGCTTTCCAACGCTTCCGACGGCGCGTCAATCGGAGTTGCGGTTCAAAAGTTATGAAGAAAATAAAATTTGTGACTTTGCTGATGGCGCTAAGCGCCCTCATAGCGTGCTTAGCGCGGTTCGCGTCTTTTCAGCCCCTATTTAAGTCACTTTTCAGCATTTTTAGGGTATGGTTTTGGGGATTTTTGCTCCCAACTCCATCAAACTTCATTTTTCAGTAGAGTAGTTTAGAAAACAACATGGAAGCTTGCACACGGATGAACCGGGGTGGATTGATCGTCGATCGGCTCTGACAATCCACGAGATGTTTGGTTCATTTCTCTTCTTCTTTGTGTTTTTCTTCTTTGTTGGGTTTTGTATATGTATTGACTATGATCTCATGTATATTTTTCGCCCATGAAGTTGTATAAAACTTGCTTTACAAATCTCTATTGGTGATTGTCTCTGATTTGTGCTTTATGCGCGGGGTTTGTGTTGCGTTAGAGATAATCCTCGCAAACTTCGTTTAGGGATGATTATCTGTTAGTTTCTAGACTCTAGAGATGGATTTAAGAGCTAACGATCTTCAATAGGCGTCGAAGCTTAATGCCTCTGTGCCTTGAGTCGCGTGCGACAGTGTCGACGATTGTAACATGGTTGTTCTCTCAACTTCGCGTTAAACATAACCTTGGTTGTGAGCGATGATGGGTGATATTGAGGAGTATTGTAAGTGGAGTATAAATGGTCGGTAAGATTAAGTTTGTGAGGAGTCGATTATGTGCATGACCGGATAAGTTCGTCTCTCTGATTAATGAATTCATTTTGTTTTAATTTTTACTTTTCTATTTTTATATTTCAAACCATTTAAACCCAAACTCATTAACGCGAGAAACTTTCGAACGGCATTCTTTCCCTCAAACCGATCTCTGTGGACACGACATAAATCCCGGAGGGAATTCTTTCCGAAAATAAATATTTTTGCTGCTTGCCCTATTCTGCATCCAACAAAATGGCGCCATTGCCGGGGATTGGTTTTGATATTGAGTCGCATTGCATTAGTTTCTTTGTTTTTGAGTTTTGTATATATCGTATATATTGTCTATTTCCATTATGTTTGTTCAAGTGTTGTATACATTTTGTTCCCGTAACATTTGTTTAAGTGTTTGGTTAGGGTACTTGCTTTTGGTTTGCGCGGTGAGGCATCACCATGGCATGAAGGAAGGAAGTTTCTAGCTAAGCATTGTAAAGGCATCGAGCTGGCGACGTGAAACAAGTGCTTGTTGGAAGGCAACCCAATGATTCTTGAGTTTGTATAGTTTTATGTTTAGTAGTATAGTTAATATAAAGTGAAAATGGATGGAGTGAATGAGAGAAAGGGCCAATTTTGAAAAACAAAATTTTCCTGCCCGCGCTTAGCGTGCGCAGAGGGCGCTTAACGCGCCTTGTTTTGCAAAGAAAAATCTCTCATTTTCGATCCACTTTCACCAATTTTGGTCTTTGTGTTTAGTTAGTTTTAATTCAATTTTGTTAGGTTGTTAGAATAAAATTTTGTGTTTGCTCTCAAGTTTGTTTTGATTAGCTTGAGGATGCATTTTGTGATTTTCCAAGTTTGATCGTTTCAACTTGCGAATGTATGGTGTTGATATTGTTAAGTTTTGTACACGTCCAAGGTATGTGTTTATCACTTTCTATACTTTAGCATATTCATGATACTTAGGCTTTTTACAAACTTCCATGCCATTCATTCTTTTGTATACTTGCTCTTGATGTGAATCACTTTAGTTCCCACCCTTTTTCTGAGGAAGCTTTCTATTGTTCATATATGCACGGAATACCAACATTCTTGTTTTAACTGGATTTTATTATGCTTAATCTTTTATTTGTGTTGATTATATGAAAGCATAAAAAGGATCAAGGCATTTTGTTTCAATTTGAGCACAACTACCTAGCCAAATAGTCATTCACCTTGTGAGTGTGTGATCATTCGTAACCCCTTTGAGACTTTTTGATCCATATTTTAATTGAACTTAATGCTTGTCTATGAGTATTTAGTTCACTTATTTTAGAATGGATTTTGTTTTTTCTTGGACCCTCAACTTTGTGTTGTTGTATGAATTTTTACCTTGCCTTAGAAAGTATGGAGTATTCACATGATGATATAGTTGAATTCAAGTTGGGGAGAGAATGGTTGTTTACTCATTGGTTGGTTTCTATGAGATGGAAAAAGAAAAGAAAAAAAAAAGAGAAAAATATGACAAAGAAAAGAAAAGAAAAAAATGTGAAAAAGAAAGAAAAATAAAATCCTTGAGAAAGGAAACAAAAAGAGTTCAAATAATTGTGCTAAATAAGTACTGTGTGTTGTGTGACACTTGGGATTTTGAAAGAAGTTTATTGAAATTTTGTGTTTGAGTCTTTGTGAGTTGATCACTCCCTTAGGTTTAGGCAAGTTTTTGTTTCAATTACCTTTATAAATTGCCCTTGTTTGTTTACCCGACCACGCTACAACCTTGAAAGTCCTTGTGATTCTTGCCTTTGTATTTTCAATATGATTTTTGGATGGTTGCATAATTTAGTATATTGTTTGCATGATTGTTGTGT